>JASUAD010000013.1:42379562-43629562 GCA_037013555.1 Sextonia rubra | reverse complement strand
GATGCAAATAGAGAGATTTAAGGAGGAGATTTCGAAAAAAATTTAGGAACTCAATGCCATTGGAATGCTAACATGGCGCTCTAGAAAAAATAAATAAATAAGGGGTGCTGATGTGGCACCCTCCACAGCCTCGATTCTTGTAGCTTTAATATATATATAACTAGCAACAAAGGCCTATGCTAAGCTCGGGCCAAAAAATAAATTATGGTAAAATTTGAAATTTACTATAAAAAAATATAATAAAAAACCCTATAGAAATGAAAGTAATATTTCTGACCTATAGCTTATTTTAGTTTATTCTTAAATTTGAAAAATCAATTAAGAGTTTACCGAAATAGTTTTATATATGAAAGAATTGTGAAAATCACATCCAAAGCATTAGATAGCAATTCTTTGGAGAAAATATATTTATTAAAATAGAAAATTTATTATTGTATCCATAGATTGATCCTATGTCCTCTTTAAATACAGCTATGAACTTAATCAATAACTTTAAATGTTTACTTGAGGAGGCCTACCAATGCCCGTGCTGAGCCCCGGCCAAGATAATCAAGTACATCTCAAATGTTTTAATATTGTTCAGCATAAATAATGATATTCATAACGATAATGGCGTGGGTACATCTTTATTTGCACAAAATTGTATGGGTAAAAATACAAAATTAAAAATCATACCTGATTTGAGAAAAACTTGAATAGTAATAGATGATTCCTTTTTTTTTAATTTAATAGTATCATGCAATAATCATCAACACCTGATAATAATCAAATAAATGAATAAATTAACGTTCTAATCCAAATGGAATGGTCACCAGCAACACATTAAAACGCTTAATAAAAAACATTGAAATCTAATGTTTTTTTAAATTTATTTTTGAATACTTTAAATTTAATGAGAATACAATGTACAGGCCGACATTGATAATAGTAGCTACATGAGAATCTTCTTGATTTTAAATTCTATCAATAGAAATATATTTTTGGAATGATGAATGGAGTGATTAGATATTAAGAGGAAAAATCAAATGGAAATTTTAGAGGATAAAAAGAGAGATTTTAGGACATTCAAGTTTAAAAAATACTAATTACCTAAAAGATAAGAGGGAGGGAGAGAGATTATAGAATGAGAGATTGTAGCATTTTAGAATGTTGATGTGACGCTCTAGAAAAAAAGAAAAATAAGAGGTACTGATGTGGCACCATCCAGAGGCCTCTATTCTTAGACCTTTAATATATATAATTGGTCATTAGCTACTATTGGGTGATGTATTTTAAATGTCCATTGTTTTGATAGTGATGTATTAGGAAATGACAAAAATGTGTGATTGTGATGTATATTAACAGGTGAAGATATTTGTTCATAAATAACTATTAGGCGTTATATTCCAATTGGTCATTATTTTTATGGTGATGTATCAGGAAATGAATGAGTTGTTTTCTTGGTGATATATCAGGAAATGAAGGGTTAAAGGAAAGTCACCCTGTGTTGGAACTCAGCTTGATCCAATGGAGTGTGAGGCTTGCATATGTAGTATTCACTGTGCTCGTGTGTTGGATGATTTCAATAGAATTGTAGAGAGTGAATTTTAGTAAGAAGAGATATCCAGTTTCCTATTGACAATAGAATTGGGTTTATAACAATTCCTTACTGATTTGGGTTCATATGAAACTTAAAACAAATAAAACCTATAGTCTCTATAGAATAATAACCGCCTATAATGATGCACTCAGATCAAATCACCATATAATCTAATCACCAGATGCCCTCACGCTCCTACTATCTGTGGAGTTTTGACATGTGTATGGTCTACAACCTATACACAGTACCTCAAACATGGCCACATTATTCTCTTCAAGCCTCAATTACAATTTATCAGCAATTCTCTTGGGAGTATCTGCAAGTTTGCCAAAAATACCCACCAAGCTATCATAGGCATCTCTAAGACTTTAACTAAGAGAGCTTATGCAAATAGAGAAGATGCTGTTAGCCATAAGTTTAAACCATGCACATCAAAAATCAATCCCTCACACTATAAGCCTCTACTACATCTCAATATTTCATTGCCATAAAAATAAACTGTACAACATAGTCACCACATTGATATAAAAGAAAATAAACTACAATTTGAGAAGTGAGACTAATCCTAAACATACAATGCATGAGATAAACAACAACATATGGTATATTTTTTGCAAATACAAAACTTGTAATTCAACTAATTTTTTGCTCTCTTTTCTTCCTTCAACTGCTGCATTCATCAGGTGATTTTACATCATAATTTCTCTCTTGAGGTCTTTAGTTAACATTTTAAGATTTTGCACATCTTTACTCATATTATTTCTTTCACATGTCATTCCATTCCATTCAGAGCCATCGTCCCTTGAAACTCTATCTTTCCATAGAAATGCTCCACAACCCACTCCATCCTACAAATATTTTTATAATTAATTAATACAATTTATACTCACCTCATTCATATATTTTCTTGCTAGAAAATATTTAAATAAACAAACTTACTACCCTCTTTGGGCATCCCCAAAATTTTCGATTTGGACTGGACCATGTATGAGAGAGGTATATAACTTTAGGTCGCCATTCCCACACAAGCATTTAGGACTCATTTCGGAACTTGCAGAAAGGAATGACATTCCATCAACAACACATTATTGCCCTTTTTAAAAGCAAAAACAATCAAAACTCATCCTTTATATTATAAATAATAAAACACTAATTGGTCTCCAAATCAATGCATCCAACTATACAAGTCCAAAATTCTCATGTGAAAGAAAAATGAGACAGAAAGTTCAATTTTTTATGAAAATCAGAGAACATGCCCTAAATCATGCCATTGGTATCAATTTCATTTTTTCTATATTATAGGCATTGTGATTTTTTCTACATCATAAGAATCAATGTCTTTGCATACCAAATTTGAAACCATTCCAGAGCTCTCAAGCATATCTGTGCCAGTTATCCTATAAGCTATAATGGGCCATTGCATCTAGATTCAAAACATAAAGTAGATTAGAAACAAAAATATGGTAGTCAATAAATAGCTATAAACTATTGAACTATTCAGCAATAGAGTTAATCTTTGTCCAACCCTACAAACCCATTATTATATTTTGGGCTACCCAACAGTGCAAGATTGCCCTTGTTGGCCTACCAACCCATTGGCTCTTTCCCAACCTGTTGGTGGTAGGGGTGCAAAGCGGATGGGTTATGTTTGGTCTAAGGCAAGTCCAACTATGTTTGGTCTAATGGTGTACCCACCTTTTCAGTCTTTCACATGAATCATTGGTTGGAATCCATGCTAGGCTGATGGAGACAGAACTTTACCTAGCCTTACCTCAGATGCACCCAAGAGAAATAGAGAGGAACTCAAAGGAGTGGAGAAGCACCTAAGAAAAGCAACACCGAGGAGAAGACCCAAGTCGAATTCCACTAGAAGCTACGCTCTTGCAATCTTTAAATTGAGAAAGACAAACTCATCAAATGGGTTACTTTGGCATTTCTAACCATGGTTAAGTGATTTGCAACCAAGTAAAACAAACAATATCTTGGGGGGTACTTTTGATAGTTTAGGGGAGAATATTTGATGACATGACCTACTTTTTGAGTTGTCAGTAACTCCACTAATGTCCAGGAAAATGTTTATGAACCAAATATGAACCGTTAGTAGGTGCAGTGTAAATTCAGAAAGGAAAGGGGTGTACCTATATTTATGCTTTTATGCAAGGGGTACAGATGTAATTTTTTCCTTTTTTTTATTTTGTGGGTGGGCTCTTTTTCTACATAAGTATTGGATACCAGCCCCTTCGTAACATTATGAGAAAAAGCAATATCTAAATCCACTACAAATATTCTTGTAATACGGCAGGTGAGCCGAAAAATGGATGGTAGCGATTTGAGTTTCTTGACTGACAAAACTACCTTTATCACCAAAACAGCTGATATTTTATTACAGTGTAAAGGATTGACGAAGGTAATCTATTATATTGAAGTTCATGTAAGTTGATTGTTTTAAGCTCTGGGCCTCCACCTGGTCCTAGTGGTGGGGTAAGGGGATGGATTCAACCATGGGCTATGGGTCTATCATGTTTAGGGTGGGCCATAGATCTTGAGACTTTCGCCCAAGTCAGGTTCAAGGCTGATTAGAGTTTTGGGTGTACTTGTCCCATTGTGCGTAAAGAAAATCATCAATTGGCATAAGTTCTGTCCTTGATTGATTAGAGAGAATGAGTGCTGCTTTATATAGACATATGTATTGGTTACAACAAGATGGAGTTTTCATAATTATAGAAAATTGTATCAATTACACTATGACAGGATTAAAAAAAAACGAATACTGCAGGTCATGTTTCCAGATTCTACACGATCACAAAAGTAATTCACATGTTGTGATAATGATGGATATCGTGACAAAGATTTTCTAGGACTCTAGATTCTACATGATCACACAAGTAATTCACACGTTGTAATTATGATGGATATTCTGACAAAGCTTTCCTAGGATTTCTCATGAGGAGTTGGTCAACCTTCTAATTGTATAGCTTTGCATTGTAGCTGATTGTATGTTGTATGTTGATCATGAGGTGCTCAATCTAAACCGCCCAATTTGTCATTTTCACTGAAATCTTTTATATTCACTCTCAAACTGGACTGAGGTTGTGACCCAATTCCTAGTTTGACACGTAATCTAGTAAATGCACTTTGAGGCAATGGCTTAGTAAAGATATCGGCTAGTTATTGATGAGTTGGGACAAATCATGTGACTAGGGATTAAGGGTAATATTCTCATGAATAAAGTGGTAATCAATCTCAATATGCATCGTGCGAACATGAAATACATGATTAATAATCATATAAAGAGAACCAATGTTGTCATAGAAGAGAGTGAATAGCCGAGGATGAGGAATCCCAATATCTTGTAGAATAAAATAAAGCCAAGTGAGTTCAGCAGTAGTAGATGTCATTGTATAATGTTCAGCCTCGGCACTAAAACACACAATTGTAGATTGTTTCTTTGCACTATGAAAAATGCAATTGGAGCAAAACAAAAGTACAGAGCTCGATAGTTGATTTCTTCCTAGTAGGACACCCTACCGAGTCAGCATAAGAAAAGGCATATAGCTCAAGAGAGCTATGACAAGAATACGTAATCCAACCTTGAGTGTGCCACTGATCTATCTTAAGATTCTTTTGACCAATTTGTAGTGACCAACCATTGGATTGTGCATGAATTGGTAGATTGTATTAATAGCAAAAGACTAGTTGGACCGGTTCATAGTGAGATGTTGTGGTGCACCTACAATACTTTGATATTGAGTAGCATTTGGATGAGTAATCATCTCCTTTTTCTAAATTGTACACTTAATTGCCATTGGAGTAGAGGTACTTTTGCATGCCGTCATAAGGGCTCGAGAGATAAGGTCACATGCACACTTTGATTGAGAAAGAAATAAACCATCATTTATGCATGTACTTCAATGCCCAAAAAACAGTACAATGGCCCAAGATCTTTCATTGAGAAAGATTTTCCCACAGCTTGATTGAGATCATTAAGAATTGATGGTGCATCTCCAATGAGGATTATGTCATCAACATATAGTAATAAGATGATCGTTGAGTCACCATGATGGCATACACAAAGTGAAGAGTCTGTTAAACTACAAAAGAAACCTTATCCAATAAGAAAAGTATTAAAACAGTTAAACCAAGCTTGAGGGGCCTGCTTGAGATCATATAATGCTTGCTTGAGTCTACACACATAGTTGGGCTTAGTGGGATCAACATGATAATGTTGGCTAATTATAGCCTCAATATTCCCCATCGTCTACACCCATGACATGTAGTCTAGATTCATGACTTTCTTACCATATGAGTTGTCCAATTCACAACCAGGAATGAAGGAATTTCCATTTAAAAAAATCTAGAAGGTCCTAACTCTCAATCAACGATAAGATCCGAGTGTCCCAAGGCAAGTAGTTTGTTTGTGTTAGCTTAAGCTACACAAAATTTGCCATGTTGATATGAGTTGGGTATGAAAAAGATGATGATGTCGAGCTAGACATGTTAGAAAGGAAAAATTAAAGAAGACAGACTCTGCTGACTTAATAGAAATAGTTCCCACTGCTTTGCTGCGACAAGTTTGGCTTCAATTTTGACTTTAAATGCAACATGCTTGAGTCAAAAGAAAATGCAGCAAATGGTAGATTCAACAGCAACAAATGGCAAAAAGATCTCAACATGTCTACTTGACCTCAAGAGAGAGAGAGTTTTATTGTCTTCTTATTCGTTTGAGATACACATAATTGAAAATACACTCAATTACAGCAAAGAAAAACACAAGAGTAAGAGGAAGCGCTAATTCTATGATACCATAAAGAAAATCATGAATTGGATGAAATTTTCTCCTTGATTTATTGGAGAGAATAAATGATGCATTATACAGAAAAATGTATTGGATACAGAAAGACGGAAAACTCTATCAATTACACTATGACAAAATAAAAAAAAGACTAATAGAGGTCATGTTTCTAGATTCTATGCTTATTGCGTCACAGCCCGAGCCTAGGCTTCCCTTAATTAGGGTAATTTGCGAGGGGTGACACGCATACTCCTGTGAAATTTCATCCAATTTAGTGTCAAGATAGAATCCATAAAGGATACTTACCAGTTTCGCACAATTAAGGACTCTACAATGACACTTGTCAATGAGTGTATTTAACGGAAATTCGTAGTTATCACCTATATAATTCATCATTCACGAGGTATCATAATTGAATAGTCAATAGAATTTAAACCTTAAAGCATTGATATTGAATAGTCTATAGAATTTAAACCTTTAAGCATTGATATAAGTTTTACATTTATATATACTAGAGACCCACCCTTCTACATAGACAAATGACTAGATTGCTGAGCCTATACAATATGTACAAATGAATATCCTGGAAGCACTTGGCTATAAAATCCATGTAGTACAAGTTCAAATTTACAAAATAATATCATCCTAATGAGTAACTAACTATAATGTATAAGGTAGTATGATGCAAGCACTATCTCAAAAGAACCCAAAATGAGACCCAAGGTGATGCTCTCCGTGCTTGTGAAAAGAAGCTGCCTTAGCGGTTCATTCTTCTAATTCTGGAGGAACCTCTGGGGTCTCCTCTGGAGTTTTTTCGGTCTCTGCTAGGCCGGTATTGACATGTGTGCTTATAACATCTATTGAATAGCTGTGAATACGACAATTCAGCCAAGTACAAGCAAAAGTAAAATTATACATATTGCATCTCTAAGCATTAAATATCATTCTTTAATGAATCCAATCAAACCAAACAACTAATCATATTGCCATAATTCAAATCATACCTAAGCGTTGATTATTGATGGAAGAACCATTAGGTGGCTTATATACCCTTCTATTGAGAGTTGAGACGATTCATATTTGATATAATCAATGCCCACAGCCTAGGTACAAACTAATTATCCAATTGGAGTTTTGGACACTCTTAATTTCCATTACAGTGGCCAAACTCAATCCTTCCTTTTTTATTTAATTCAATTCAACTCCATACGTAGTTTCCAATTCATGAACCCTTACATGTTGTCATTTCATTTCATTTCATTATGAACAAACAAGGGAGTATTGATTAAACAATATGAGTGACAAGCACTTCACTATATCAATGAATAAAAGAGAAGATAATTTTACTAGCCAATCTTAACCTAGTTTACCCAACGCTCTAACTGTCCATTTAGAAGTGGTTTAGGTTACGCAATGTACGGCCACTCTTGATGTTACATTGTGTATGAGATGTACATTAATGTCCCCTAAATTCATACTAACTTCAAGATTTCTCGTGCATTAAGAAATTTCCGTTTGGTCAGTGATAAAGGTTGTGGTTCCATTACTAAGGCCCTATAAAGTCTTGAACACCTAATAATCCTAATTGGTTAAGGATTATCTATAATTAACCTTTGCGGCAATTATAGATGGTCTTTAATGAAGGAAAATTGATTAAACAGGCTTCGGGAGCCAAACAGGATCTTAGGCAAAAAGGTCAGCTCGATCAATTGGATTTTGTCCTTGAAGGATAATTTGATCGGTCGGTGCTAGGTCTGATCAATCGAACCTGACACATTTCAACTTCAGTTTTCTGAAGTTCTGCATCTTTTCCTTCCCTCTATATCTATAGGAAACTTCATGTTCCACCCAAATATTCCGTTAATCCATACTAATTAGTAATATCCATTACCCCCACCATCATCCACTCATAAAGGGTCCATTTGTGAAATTAAAACCCTTTCTCAATCATCAATGGAACTAAGAAAGCTAGAAAACAAATTATTAGCAATCACATCTACAATGCTAAAGATCCAATCTACAGGATTAACATAATACAACATGTATTCAACAAAGCCTTACTTATACTTACCTGTGATGAGTGCTAAGCTCTCCTATGGCTTTCTTTTGAGCTTAAGTGTAGAGAAAACCCCACTTTTATAATCCTAACAATGAAGAGTGTATGCATGGTGATGAACATGGATGCTTGTAGTGAAAATGAGTCTCCTTGACTTCTCTAAACCCAAAATTGTAGATGAGTAGAAGATCTTTACCTATAGTGGCTCTTAGAAGGTTGTAGAAGAGAGATCTTGGTAGCTCTAGACTATGAGAATGTGGAGAGAGCAATGAGAAAGATGAATCCCACCTCTACTTAGACATATAAGCTCTCCTTATTGAGTTCAGGGAAAAAGAAGACGAGAGATGAGAAGAAGAGCTCTAGCTGTTGAGCTTGAAAGAAGATGATCGGATGAAATGGGTTTCAACCGCCTTTATACGCGACAGCTTCCAGAATTTAGGAAGAAGTCCTCCTTTATATATTTTCCACTTTAAGTCAAATTAATAGCCATGTAGTTCAATTGAAATCTAATAAGATGGGTTCCATTATGAAAAGTGATTTTTTCAATGAAATACATGTGATGATGACAAGATAGCATGCTTATGATGTAAAACCATAAAAGAATAATAATTATGAAAAAGGGCTTTTCTCTACTTAATCAAGGTTAAATCGGTCAAAAACTACTTATTCTTGGTCCGGACCTAACCCAGTATATACAATAAGACAAGTCAAAGTTAGTTTAGCATAATTTCACATCAAACAAGACTATTTAGCATAATCTAAAATTAATTAGCATTAAATACAATTAAATTGTAATAGGGTGTCACATATTGTTTCCTAACTCTCCTAAGGTGAGTAGACATCCATAGTGGGGCCCACGTCATAAAATTCGAATCTATAAAAATGAAGGCCCCGCTCTAGCCTTGAGCCCAGAGATAAGCAAAGACTATTCTCTCAGTATGCATATGTGGCCATACACATTTCACATATTACGCAGAGAATGCAAGAGATGACAGTGAAACTCTAAGACTTTGGAGAGCAAACCTAAGGTTCAAACGAATTGAGCCACCGCCTTGAAGCAACTTTGTATGGGATTATCTCCCACATTTTGCTCCAATACTACTTTTTCCCACCATTAACATCAATCATGTTAATTTTCAATTCATTAATCTTACCGTGGGATAGTTCTTGTTAAAGTAAATTTGAGGACTTTAAAAAAGGTGTTCACGTTGCCATTCGAAATTTTAAATAGGTGCTACACTTCTCTTGTACAAGCGAAAACTCTCCATCTCATTGTGGTAACCCAAAGGATTAGATTCATTACATTAGGCCAGGCTCATCACATATAATTCGTGGGCCGTTCACTATCACAGCAGACCAATTGAGGACTAATCACATGAATTCACTCCTCGTGATCTAGCAGTCAGCTTGGACGATCAATGCAACAATCTCATTCTATCAAATGGGCCATGATCACATGATGTATATATTAGAACAAAGTGTACCGGGACCTTAGGTTGAAGTGATTGAAATCAGTGGTGGACCGAGGTACAAGTGCAGCCCCCACCCACCAGTTTCAAGAATTAAAACTTCATACAAATTTTGAAAAATATTATTATTTGTCTGCATTTTCTCCCTCTCCCAATTAGGGTTGTAAACGGGTCGGTTCCTATCTGGGTCCATGGTGAACCCGGAACTAGAACCGTTAGTGAAAGGATGGACCTGGAACTGGAACCGGAACCATTTCAGAACCAGTTTCCTGGATCCAGAACCGGAACCATTAAGGAGTTAATGGACCTGGAACCAGAACCGAAACCGTGTATGCGGCGGCTTCAGGTCCGGGCCTGAGTCTGTGTAGAGAATGATTTAGATAAAACGTTAACTTTTAGGGAAAAATTTTAAAAATTAGGGTAATATGTCCGCTCTCAGGTCCATGGGCCGAACCAAGGTGGAACTAGACCCGGAACCGTTTAGGTCGCGAGTCAAAAAATAGTATCCAAACCCGGACCCGTTTACTTATCGGTTCCTAAATGAGGACCCAAACCCGATTATTAACGAGTTAGAACTTTCGGGTAATCGGATAATCGGGGACCCATTTACAACCCTACTCCCAATATTTGATTTACATAGATCCCCGGTAGAATTTCCTAGGTCCGCCTTCATTGAGATGGATGGCCATTTGTACATGCACCACACGGTCCACACCGCTACAGTGCCACACACAAATGACAACACCCAGTCGGGTGCATATATATAGAGGTGGGTATATCGGGCATTAAGAAAGGGTAGCTTGTGTGTCAGGCAATAGGAGCTTGGGGGTCAAGTGGACCTTATTATCCAGGTCAAGTTTTAATTACGTAGGCCTCAAGTTAGTCCTTCCACTATTGGTTACATATGGGCCCAAGTCCAATAATCTGGACTCTGGTAGTTGTGGTTTTGTGTGGTTCGAAACTTGAATGATGCAATGAACCCATAGAATTCATGGTTCAGTTCGTGCCTTGAAGTTGGAACCTTCCAATTCTTCTTGGATCAACCAATGTGGACCTGATTAGATGAAAAGCTCCTTTAGCATGGACTAGTTATCATATGACATTATTAAAATGGCTTGGATGTTTTTTGGTCATGGGCCCGATCACTATAGCTCTGTATTTATTTAAGAGAAACAAACATTAAAATTAATCATTACACCAACCATTTACTTTAATGTAAGGGTTTGCATGGTATATTTTGCTCATAACATATCTGTCTTTATTTGTGTGGGAGCTGACTCAAACTTCTATGTAACCTGCATCATATGTAGAGTGAGATTAATACGACTCAAATGGTCTCATAAGAAAGTAAAATAGAGCAACTTCAGTAGAGCTGTACTCGCAAAGTTAGCTTATGGGTCCAATATGTCGACCGTTTTGTAACATGTGGCTTGATTGAACCTCTTGAAGACAATTGTAAAGATTTTTCTATTGGATTTAAAAAAAATAACATTTCAATTGAAACAGTTAATTGATGTTTAATAATTTGTTTTATTTTGTACATGTCAAGTTATTAAGGGTGTTTAGTTTTTCAACTTTTTTGAAAAATAACGTTCCGATACATTTCTTTTCCTTTATCATCCTTATTAATAGAAAAATGAGGGGCAATGAAATTATTGTTAAAATTAGTTGATTATCGCTTGCCCTTCAAAGAAAATCTTTGCTCCACCATTAGGTCCTATCTAAATCGTAAATCTATGTTGCAATTTGCACATGATTAATCCGAAGCTCTAAATTGAGATTTGTTTTGATGACTATTAGAAATATATGTTGTGATATGATCATTGTGTAAAATCAAGCAAAGATTGGTTATGTCGTAAGAAATTTTCAATCAAAATCTTTTTTTGTTGGGTGAGGCGTATCCAAAAGTGGCATAATACTTAGCGTCTTTTGATAAAAAAAAGAAATTGATATATTAAATTTAAAATTTATATTGTCATTTTTTTTAGAGTTGAATCGGAGAGTGTGCATAAATGACGAGATGTATGATATGGGTGAATTGGATAAAGTAAAGATAGCACTACATTAATTGTTTGCTTTGGTGTTTGATTGAGTGAAACTTTGTCTAATAACTATATGTGGTAGTAGCATAATATGGTTGAACTTGATCAAATAGAGGTAATTCCAAAAAAAAAAAAACAAGGAGATCATAATATGAAGTATCAGCCTTTTCTCAACCTAAATTGTTCTTAATATGTGAAACATGCTAAAAACGAGTTATGATAGTTTCCCATCTTTAACTATCAACTTAACTTTCTTCCTAGTTGGACTTATTGATGTCGTAACTTTTAAATTATCTTCTTTCTTTACTTTCTGAGATCTAAATACTTTTGCCACTAAAAGGAACTTTTTGCTGTAATTTTGTTTGTAAAATAGAATGAATAACAGTGGGATGTAACATGGAGGGATTCATGGATTAGATAAATAAAAAAACCCAATTATATTTAAATGCTTTATTTATAATTGAAAAAAAAAATCCATGCATTGGAAGTTAGGTATTTAGTATGAGTAGAGTGAATGAAGCAAAGATGATCTTATGATATTTTATTAGAGTGAAGCGAGGAGTGGATAGAAAACACAAAAGAAAATAAAAAACTAAAAATAGATATGAAGCATGATACCCAATGTGGCTTTCAAAAGATGGTGTAGGGAGCTTAATAACTGTTTCGCATATACTATTTAAAGTAGATCACATAGTGACCTATATATAACACAAATGACCTTTTTTTTTAACGTTTTGTGCTAGGTTAGGCTATTGTTTAAGGAGTAATACTTGAATTTCATTACTCATGAATTGATTCCGAAGCATGTATGTCATACTGAAGTTCTAAAACCACTCAATCATGAGTGTATTGGCAGATAACATGAATAACTTATGAGCTAAATGTGTACTTAATGTTACATCCAATAAAGAGAAGTGTTATAGCATGGAGCCAGGGGCAAACCCAAGTGTAATCATGTCGGTGCAATCGTGCCTGCATGATTCGAGAAGTTTCCTTTATAACATTTGAAATTTTTTTTGTTTTATTATTTAACTTCTTTACTGGATCATTGCCTACACCATCTAAACAAAAATCTAGGTCCGCTATTGAATGAAGCTCTAGTAAAAAGCTATTTGATATGAAGCAATGCATGCTAAACTGTTGACTAATGATGAAAGGATTTACTTTAAAAAAAAAAGAAAAATAAGTAAAAAAATAGAGCTCCCAAAATAAACAACAAAATGGTAAAATATGTAACCATCCTAACTATTTGTATCCACACACTAAGTTTGTTGTGCACTCAATCACATTACTTTTGAACAATGATCCGTCAGAAGTCGAAAGTTGGGCCCATAAATTGATGCATGAATGCATGTGAAAAATGCAGTACTCAACCGTTGAATCGTTTTGGTGCAATTAGAAGACATGGTTGGACCTACCAAATTTAACATGACTGGCTTTCAGGTATGTTAGAAGCTGTGCGTTCTTTCCAAATAGCACTCACCTTCTCACTTGGATAAATGTTAATTAACGGGTGCAATGAATTTAATCTTGACTTGGATAAGGCTTATGCATAATTTCAATTTTGATCAAATGTACCTAACTTTTAGTCTCTAAGCTTGCTTGTTAGCATTAGCATACATTGGAATTGAATATATATGATTTATGATCAAATGAATTCCCCAAGAGGATTATTAAAGGTGTGAAGTGTGAATGATAAGTGGTGGAGGTGGGGATGTAGATGGGAATTTACTTTCCTAAAATTTGATTTATTAGGATGATAGCTTGACATTCATTTCTCATATTCCCTTAATGCATTTTCCATTGAGGTTGAGGTTATTTGATATTTGTTTTCAACAACAATGGCATAGGCCCACATTCAAATTGTACCCACACTTAAATTATTATCCACATCTAAATTGTTTGAGCATTATGAAGTCCAGTAATGAGTTGGAGGAACCCATTTCGAAAGAACTTCAGGCCTTATATGATACTAAGTATCAGTGGGAGGTGCTGTGCATCTGAAATTTTACCAATGAACAACTCTAATTGGATTCTTCGAAACCACTTGGGGCCTTACATGATGCTAAGTGCTAGTGGGAGGTGCTGTATATTTGAAATATTACCAATAAACAACAGTAAGGATGGTGGTTTCCTCGCCATAAATATATATATGGCATAAATTCCTATATATATATATATATATATATTATATGCAAACAAACTGGTGGTCTTCAATATCGAAAGGCCATTATATAGTGCAGATTTATTATGACAAAATCCTAGAGTGGATATTGCCTAAAGTCAATGTCATATTAAGAGGAGTGCCAAACGGCCAACAGAAGGGGCCTACGCTAGGTATGCTTCTATACCGATTACAATGGTTATAGCCAAGCCCCTTATACACTAGGCTAAAAAGGACGAAATAAAACAGAGTTTACCAATGCCAAACGCCAAATTTGAATATGAATATCAAACAAAACATATAATCACCTACAAAACAACCTTAAATAAATAAATTAAAGCTGTTATACAAAAGACAAATTAAACAAGTTGAACTTGGGATATTTCTAGCCCAGCTTAGTTCAAGCCAACACCTCTCTTCCTTACCCAGCGGGTCCGGCCACCGCCTGTCCAGGCCCATACCAAGGCCTAGGAACAAACTAGTTTCAAATTGGTGAACCCATCAAAAAGCCCACTCCAAAAGCCCAAAAGCCCCGCACTAAAAAAAAAAAAAAAAAAAAACCATAAAAACAAAACCATTCACTATTAGGAATATGAATCGGCAAGTCCTAACCCTTCCATCCCCAATTTCACACCAAAACCCACTCCCTGCCCATTCTATATATACCCATCTGCACTGACTGCCACAGCAGAAATCGGAAGACTCCCTCTGTTTCTTTCAGTCTTTTTTTTCTTAGTACCCTAAACAAGGTTAGATTCGGTCAGGCTTCTTCTTCTTCTTCTTCTTCTTCTTCTTCTTCCATCCATGTCCCCCTTTTTCTGTCTTGTATTGTTTTCTTCCTGATTGATTGATTGTTCGTTTGTTCTCTGTGATAGATAGATAGATTGATTGGTTTTGGTATCAGATCTTCCTTCGCATTTACTGTCCCAACGGGGCGCTGTGGGAAGATTCTCTCTGATACATCCCTTTCGATACAATAAACAAGATGGAAGACTGGGGTATGCAAATTTCTCTTGTTTCCTTTGAATTCTTTACCTATCTGATTGTATTTTGTTTCACGCATGCGCATACGAAAGAACTGGGATTGTTGAATTGTCCATGTTGCTGTTTTCGTGGAACATGCATGTGGGTGTGATTGAATTGTTGTTGTTGTTGTTGTTGTTGTTGAACTGAGCTGCCCTACTACTTCCTTGGAAATTTGCCTACTTGGTTTTGAACTAGCTCCTAGTAAAGGGGGGTTTTATGAGGGAGGTCAGGAGTGAAGGGTTCAACTTAGATAGGATAGAATTAGAAGTGATTACGTCAGAGGAAAACATATACATTAGTAGGCCAACAACCTATCTTTTTAGTATAGAATCCTTATGGTCCTCCTTAGGTATGTCTTCATTCTTTTCCTATGTTACATGGATTCTTTCACATGAGCAAGTGTCCACTTTAGAAACACGCACTTGCACTAATGACACCACATCAAATTCTTGTGTGTGTGTGTGTGTGTGTGTGTGTGGATGTTGTGTGAATAGGAGATGGAGATGTTATGATGTAGGGTGATTTTGTGAAGAAGAGATGGGGTTTCGAGCATGGAGTAATTTTGTGAAGAGGAGATGCAGGGTTTTGGATTTTGAGGGTTTTGTTATAGAAGATACAATAGTAGATATCGTGATAACCAGCGGTGGGGTTTTGGGTTTGAAGGGTTTTGGAGAATAAATCCAGTAGAAGATAACTGTAGGAGTAGATGAGGAGACGCATGATATCGTGATGAAATTCCCTGGTGACTAATTCTGGCAAATTGTAAAATTTGGGCTTCTGTCGATTGGTGGAGTTACTGGATGTAGAAGGATTGGATTGGCTGAAGGTGCACTCCACGCACTAAAAAAATGGAGGTGAAAAGGGGGCATCTTGTAGAACTCCACTCACAGACAAGTGTGCTCATAACATGTTTTTAATAAGAAGTCACGCCAAATTAAAATTGTTGCGCAAGGAATTTTTGGCAGTTGCTTCTTTCATCATTTTGTCTAGTTGCTAAAAACCGCATCAATAAATGAAAGATTACTTTTTCTTTGGTGCTTTTGTTCATGTATGATACTTTAATTATAATAATTAAAAATAAACAAAAAACCACTCATCACCTCCAAAAGCATCTTGCCCAGATTCAGTGCGCTGTTTGGTTAACAATAACATGGCAGTCCATGCAATGGTTTATGAGCCTTTTTTTTTTTTTTTTTTTTTTTTGGTGCAGAGATATGAGTTCAAATATCCACATGAATAATGATGCGTGGTAATTTATTTGTAGCTAAGCTGTACATGGTTATTGAATTCTGATTTTATGTTGTTTTATATGAATTGTGAGCACCAGATCAAGCTTTGGATTTTGTTGCTGTTTAATTTCTTTCTTATTTTCATCATTTGTTGGTTTCTATGCACCACCCTCAATTCATTCTTTTTCCACACCCAGAATCCGAGGATTTTGAGCCGGTAGCGCCGAGTATTCCAAAGGAAAAACCTAAAGGCCCATGGGATGATGAGGATGCAGAGGAGGAAGATGTGAAAGAATCTTGGGAAGATGAAGAGGTTTCTACTAAAGTAAAAAATTATTTCCTTTAATTTTCTCTCTCAAATTTGTGCATCCATGATTTACCTGTTTTCAGGAAGCAATATCCTTTTGGTTGTCTTATGACTTCATTGAAGCTTGCCACGATAGTTTGCAGGATACTTACTGGCTTTAGTGCAAATTTTTTTAATTTTGTATATATATATGTATATATATTTTGATGAAGAAGAATTTATTTAGTATATTTTGTTTTAAGGTAGATGTTTAACAGTGTAGAAACAACCCCCACCCCCACCCACACAAACACACACACACACACACACACACACACACACACACAACAGCAGCAACAACAAAAAAAAAAAGAGTTACATGTTTTGAACCCTTTTTTTTTTTTTTTTTGGTGTGTTATGGAACAGCAGCATTTGACATACAGCTGTGAAGCATCATCTTGAGCCTCGTAAAAGTGGTAGATATCATCATTGAGTCATTCTGATGAAATTAGTTCATTATATTGGAGCAACTTTTAACCAGAAGACCTATTTTTGTTTTACCTTTATTAAGCCAACACTGTTATGTTGGGTCTTTTAGTTCCTGCCAACTTTGGAGCCATTTCTACTTATCAGTGTAAATTATGCCATGCTAGTTCAAGTAACTCTTCCGAGGTTTCTGTCCCAGGACCCCAATGCAGTGCAAGCTTTTTTCGGCATCCGGCCGAAGAGAGCTAACCCTTGCATGATTAATAAAGATTATGTGAACATGGATACACATTAGAACATATGAAAAGTTTCTGGATTTTTCTAAAAGAATATACATCCTCAGTGGTCTTTGCATGTTTTTCATTATGTTGCCGACTTGCCTTGGCTACCCATTAAGTCTCCGGGCCAACTTGACCCAGCAGGTGGTCAAGTTTGGCCTACCCACTGGGTTGGAAAACTAAGCTTTTAACTACTGATGAAATTCATTGTCTGTGATTGCATGAAAGAAACTAGCAATATTCCTTAAAACCTTCAATTAGGATTTTCTATTTTCATTCTGATTTCCTATTCCTCGTATGGCTTACTTCCTTTGTGTCTTTTTATCATTTGTTTAATATTTGTTACCTTTTACTTTTAATAATTAATTTGCAGAAAGACTGCTGCTTAACCTATAGTTGTCAAAGAAAATGGATTTCAAAATGGACGGAGAGTCTAAATATGCTCTTTCGGAAGTGAGAAAAATGTATTAATTGATAAAGAGTATACAAGTGTAAACTAAGTTTGTTGTTCAGGAAAAAAGGTTTAACTTCTATATGCATCATGATTCCATCAATGTGATGAGGGCATACCATCTTTACAAATGCTTACTGCAAGCTTGTGGTTGTGCCAACAATATCCAACTGTCCAACAGGCTCTTCTCAAAAGTGATGGGAGTATAACAAAACCAAAAACCAAAGCTGGCCATATTTCTAAAAGAAAAAAAAATGCAACTAAATATTTTTTCAAGCCTCGGTTTTTTGTGCAGTGTTTTATCTCAAAAAGAAAATCACGAGTGATTTCCTTTTTTTTTTTCCGAAAATCATGAGTGATTTCCCTTTCCTTTTTAACCTAATTGTACTGCAAGAGGGCCTTTGGCTCATCAGGCTGAAAGAAATGTGAACGCCTAATGGCAACTAGCTTTCTAAAATTTAAGAGTTCCTCCATCCTGGCCCTGTTTAAACTTAAAAGGATGTGCTGAATTTAGAAACCCTGTTTTTGTCCTGCCCTAGTAAATTTCACTCTCAGAGTTTATAAATATCGGCTAGGTGGGTCACTACTGTCTGACCATTTAAAAGGGAAAGAGGAAAAGAAGAAAGCACAATCTTTGGACAAGCACTTCCTAACACAGTTGAGTTGGGTGATTTTTGAGTCAGTTGTTGAGCTTTGGAAGCCTGCTTTCTCTTAAACCATTCTAAAGACTTGAGGACTGTTCAATAGCTCATGACCATTTTCTTTTCACTTCTAGTAATTTGGTGACAATCTACTGTCTTTGACTGATTCTTTTCCATAATAGGTCTCTCTTAAACCATTTTAAAGTCTTGAAGAGTGTTCAATGACTTAGAACCATCAACCATTCTTCTCTTTCTACTAGTTAATCGGCAATGGTTCTTTTGTAAATTTGGTCTTTCTTCCTTTACCAGCCCATTGGGTGATTAGTAAATTGGATTATTTGAGTGTTGTTTTGTCATTGATTCAGGCACCCAAACCAGTGGCACCCAAACCCGACCCCCCTACTCAAAAAACTGTTCCAAAAACCAGTTCAAAAGCAGCTGGAAAGAAAGAAAAAGTCTCTGAAGCAGCAAATGAAGTCCTTAATGATCCTGCGGCAGAGAAGCTGCGACAACAAAGGTAAAGTGAGACTTCCTTTTCACTATTATATCTGTTTTCCTTGAACTTTGTCTTGGTGGCTTGCATGTAATGCTAGTCTAATTTGCAAGTCTGTGTGTAGATCAGGCATTGTTCTGGGGTGTCAGATTCAGCTAATCTCAGAAAATAGATTTCTGTTTTTGGAATTCTAATTAATATTATTAGAAAACTTAACATTTTATTGCTGAAGTAGTATGCAACATTAATACTGACAATGGCACGTCTGGAGTCCAAGGTCTATTCCTTCTCCAATATCAGCAGTTTCTTTGTTATCACTGGCTAGTAATTGCTAGGTAGTTGTCCTGATTGTGTGGTTGGGAAATCATACTAAATGTAAATCAGTTGGAAGAGGGGTTGGGTTATTGAGCAGGAGAGCTGCTGTTCATACCGAAAGATGCCAGTTGATGCAGGGTTCAGGGATTTGTAAATTACTCTTCTCTCTTTGTACAGTGTACACTAAACAATGCAGAAGGATCAAATGTATAATGAAGAATCTGACATGAATCTGTCATTTTATCAACACTTAATACCTCATTTTGGGAGAATCTATTGTCTTATGGATGTAGGTAAAAGAATGTATTTTACCCTATTGTCCAAATTCCTGGATACAGATGGATATGGATATGAGCTGTGACATTTGTAACACATTACCCAGATTTATTATTGCGATTTTTACTTGAAGCATTTTCTTGTTTTGAAATAGTGATGGTTCTATATTTCACCAAACTATATTGAGGGTGTTTAGATACATGGGTGTATGTATGGGAGTGCATGAATTTAAGTCTCCAATGGATCCAAAAAAGAAAACAAATGCAATATGCTACAGAAATTACATCTGCATTACCTAGTAACTCAAACTACCCAATATCAATGTCAACAAAAACTTTCATTACACCACCTCTAATGCCCCCTTCTTCTCCTTTCTCTGGGACAGTTATAGTTGGGGACTAAAAATTTTTGCCTTATGATTCCCTTTACTTTTAGGTTACTTTTTCAAATTTATCCCCTCTATAGTCTTTACAGCTACAGCGAACAAATTCCAAACATACATCATCATCACTATTGCCAAAAGAAGCACCAACATTTTTCCTTATCTACATCCTTGTGTTTGCCCTCCTCATTATAATTTCAGGTTGCAATCCTTTTTCTTTTCTTTTCTTTTTTTTTTTTTTTGTTGTTTTTGAATGGCAGTTGCACTTGCAACCATTAAGTTGATGCTTAGCAACATCACTCTCCTCAGTATCCCATTTCCAAATTTATCCTGATCACTCACAATGTCAGCCCACCTCTCCCTCCCTTTTCTTTTCCAATAATTATTGGACTGAAATCATTGCCACTATCATTTGATTCATTCTTTTTGACTGAAATTATTTCACCTTTTTCTTGAGGGTATTTTTCTTTACTCCCAGTAGAAAACCTTGTTCACTCTGCAATTACCTGAATTTTTTTGTTCCACCTCCGAACCAGCTTTCGTAAGGATATCTTCATCCTTACTTTAATCACGAGATTCCCAAGTTGTCGAAGTAACAGAAAATGTTGCAGATTCTGCACTTCATGCTGTTGCTGCAAATTGGCTAGACATTGTTGCAGATGGTTGCTGGCTATACTGTAGATGGCTATTTGGACAGGTGGGCCACTGCTTGTTACTGTTGGGCTTGTTTTTTTAATGAGGTTCAATCCAGCTGGATTAAATAGGCTTAGTTGGGTGTTTATAACTAGGCTAAGTGGCTCACAGCATTGGCACACTGCTTCAACTGTGCAGACGTGCTTAATTCATTCGGCATCAAGCATGTGCATAAAGAATCAGAGTTAAGATCACCATTTTCCTTTCCCACCCTAATGCATCCGGATTGGCGTAGAAGGATCTGCCCAAACGTAGTCATCTTCAAGCGTAGGTTAGCATAAATATTTCTAGGGTTTTTTTATCCCAAAGTAAGGAAATGAGACATCTGTGTATTACTCGAGTGCAATTTTGAAATATATTAGGGGTATTTGTCATCTAAAGAGAATTTTCCTTTGTACACAAATTCACTTTCTTTAAAATAAAACTTTCCCTGAACCTAGACTCTAATAATAAAATAGGAACACTAAATTAGAAGGATATACTTTGGAGATCTTTATTCTAATAAAGAATTAGGAGACTCATGATTTTTTGCTTGATTGGGTCCCATTAACCACTGCATACAGCTAGGCCTGTTATGCCAGCCATGGGTATGTGTTTGGCCCCAATAGATTGGGCCTGTCCCACGAGTCCTAAGCTGCATAAAGCCTAGTAGTGGAAGGCCATTCTGTTGCGGCTCCTCTTGGGTCTTTTGGGCCAACACTCCACCACTCTAATTCGAGTGCAACTTTCCCTGTCTTCAAGGATATTTTGGAAGGCCACTGCTATTTGGTAGGGCAGTAGAATCTTCCGCTGGTAAACTGTTTCGATTATATTGAGCATTTTCTGTACTCCGCTACCTTATGGTTTAATAAATGTAGCCTTTTTTGCATGCTAAATCTGACAAGATGGTATTGGACCTGTATTCTATGGTTCTGTCTGTCAATCATAAGGTTGAATGTTCTGTTCCTGGTTGGCTACATTATTTTTCTAGAAACTTAGGCATTATTGATTAGAAAAAAAAAAACTTTTATCGGCTTCCTGCTTTATATGACACAAATTAAGAAAATTGAATGTTCAGACATATTGGACATAAACATGGAGAATACCGTTTGTTGTGAATGAGATAAGGAGTGTGTGGTCTTCCATTTATCCACCATTTGCACAAGTGCCAAGAGAATGGAAAGAGGAGGCTGATTTGTTAGCTAATGCAAAGCCCCTTAGATCAGAGATTTGTTGTTGGAAATGTGCTATCTTTGTAATGGTAATTTTCTTTTACTTTTTACATTTTTTTCCTCTCTCTTTCTGTTTATGTAGAGGTTTATTGACTTGTTGGACTGCTAGACTGTATAGTTTTATGCTTCCCTTCCTTTCTGAAAATAGATGGAATCATACACGTATGACAATGTGTTGAGCATGTGCAGAAATCCAGACAATGCCTTAGCTGCTGGTGGCAACTTTATTGAAAAAATGATTTATCTGATATTGATGTTCGATGCCATCCCACACGGACATAGATTCTCCATATGTTTTATTTATTTATTTTGATATAATCTATAATCAACATGTTTTATGCAGTTGGAACCTATTTTATTTATTTATTTATTTTCTTGGTACACGGTCCCATGGCAATATTAAAATGGCCTCACAGCCAGTAATAAGTGGGCAGCTTTAACACTAGCTTGAACCGACTTGGCACTATAAATGGGTTTTCTATATATTTTTTTCTTTGGCTTCTGATTTATGCACACTCAATTTTTGTTCTTCCCATGCATCCCTTCAAATAAAATTCAAAATATCATAAATAATAAGTACTCCCTCTTAAAGATGTATTTATTGTACTATCCATGTCCTCTGATGTTTTATTAAAATACCAAAAGTGCCTATACATCCTTTGTATATCGGTGTTGCATAACCTCACTATCTATGTTTTTCAGTATTTTATTAAAATACCAAAAGTGCCTGCTCCTTGCATTGACATGATTATGCTGGTCATAAGGCATGTAGGTAGTAAATATGCCAAATTTTCAGGAGCAGCCAACCATCCCCAAGCATGGAATGAACTGGCCTGTGGGTCGCACCTATCTCACCCTATATGCCATTGTGAATTAGCAGTTTAGCACTTAGCCAAACCTTTTCCCCTCATCTAAAATTTGTAGGCCCTTAGACTGGATCATGCAAAGTTGTCACCCATTCGACATATAGCTGCTAGGATTTGGCAATGTTGAGAGTTCATGAAGAAAACTTTCAAACCCCGACTACCCTTATTATTTTCATTCCTTTAGCTGGGCTTTACAGGCCATGCAGTTCTTTAAAAACAGCTCTAGGAAATGATGATGAACTTGTCCAAACAAATGAAACCTCAATGTTTGATTCATATTCTCCACATTTCTTTTAATTAGAATACAACAGTTCCCTCACATGTTGTTTTTATTTTTTTTATTTGTTGGATCGATCAGGCTCAAGTTGGGTTTAGCGTAGTGGTAACATTTATGGGCTCAACTGAACTTGAATCATCTGCCAAAATGGAGCTCTTAACAAATTGTTTTTCGGTTGGGTTGGTGGGTCATAGTACAATAGTCATGTTGGGCCAGGGTTCAGGTCAGATTGGTGGTTTGAATAGCAAGGATGGACTCAACCTCAACCTATACATAACCCATTCATTAAATGGAGGTGTACGTAACCCATTTATTAAATGGATAAAAAAATGTCAACCTGAACCTGACCTGAAAATAAGAAGATTCGTCCTGAACCCTAGATTACTAGGCTTGTCAAGTTGGGTTGTGGGTTCAATAAGCAATTGCCCCTTCTCCACACTTCACTTTTTTCTATTCTTCCAACTCGGGCTCAACCATTTACATTTTTATCTTCTTCAACCCAATTAACAAAATTGATGGGTTTAGGTTTGAGCTTGTACTTGTGGCAACATTGCTTTACTCAAGTTAAGCTCAAGTTAAGCTTACTTGATTGCAAGTCTAGAACCATTGCTACCCCAGTGAGGGCATTGTTCTATTTTATTGAAGTAGGGAGGATGAAACAGACTTCTACTGAGAGGGCATTTTCAGGCATTTTGTAGTCAAGTACTTTTTTTTATAATTTTTATTAGTCATTTTTAGTATGGGTTGATATGTGGGGTTACCTGGAAGAATGGAAGTCATGAGGTTTTGGGACTTGAAAGGTCTCTTCATGAGAATATGGGAATCATCCAATCATGCTAAGAAGAACGGGCACTTCTAAGAAAGTGACGTATCCGTGTGACACCGACACTCTTTGGACATTCTCGGACACGTGTCTGTGATTATTTTAGCCATGTCCATAATTAAGAACTAAAAATCTTAATTTCGGACATTGTCCGACACTTGTTTTGCGACATGTCCTACAATTCCTAGTTTGTGTCTATGATTAAAAAATAAATATGTGGCTAATATTTCTTAAACACTTCGTTAACATATAGTTACTAAAACTTGTAAACTTGATATATGACAATTTTATACCATGAAAAAATGTATGATTGTTAATATTAATCTTATCACAAGCAAAAGACATAAATCTTTCACTAAAGAATAGGCCTCGAGATTGACTTCTGTTTTGCCCTTTTTTTAGGGAGGGGAAAAAAATAATCCTCCTTTTCTTTGTAAGATTTTATGGAGCTATGGATATTTCATGTTTAATGATTATGAATTATGTTTTAGTGTTGTATTGATATTTGAAAATTTGTTATGTTTGTTAGTTGATACTTGAATTTTTATTTTTTGATTGCTAAATTGATTAAAAAGTTAAAATGATATTTTTTAGTATATGATTATATATATATATTAATATATATTATTAACGTGTCCCCCGACTTGTCCGTGTTCTATTTTTTTGAGAAATGCTGTGTCGGTGTGTCTGTGTCATGTCGTATCTGTGTTTCACGTGTATGTCTGTGCTTCTTTGATTATGAAAGGAACTTCTTGGAGGGCTTCAAAGTTGTTCAAATTCTAGCTCCTCAGATAAAGTTAAATGGGTGCTAGATCCTCATGATTCAATGATGTGCTACAAAATTTGAATGAATGTCATATTTTTGTGCGTCAATTCATATAGCAGCAAATGAGGGGTCTGGATTAATCGTAGGCAGGCCAGGTGGGCCCCACAGGTCCAGCCCTTCTATCCTTAAGACAACTGCTACTGAAAATTTCACATATTTTCTATCTGTCTATATGGTGAGACAAATGTGCCCTAGACCTACATGCCATGTGGCTGACCCCTATTGCCACCTATAACAACTGTAGTTTTGTGGTTTCCAAGCACTGTTATTATGCAAATGGGAAGATAGATTAGTCTGGTAAGTGGAGTTTTGTGTTCATTTTACAATTACTGAAGTATATGTGTGTATGGTAAATCTGAAATTGGTGTGCGCTTGCATAATAATATATTATTGAATTATCATATTGTAACTGAAGAGGGATGTGTAAGTGATGAATTTTTGGACGTTCAAAATGACTGATCTGCTGTAATTTTAACTGTATTATAATGTGTTCTGTTTCTTGTGGCAGGCTTGTAGAAGAAGCTGATTACAGGTCCACTACAGAACTATTTGCCAAGAAAGGTGATGAGAAGTCTCTTGATAAGTTCATTCCAAAGTCAGAAAGTGACTTCTTGGAGTATGCTGAGCTCATATCCCACAAGCTTCGTCCACATGAGGTACACTGATGTGCAGGTCTGGATGGATTTCATTTCTCACGGCAAGCTTCACTATAGGAAGACTGATTTCTTGTTTTGGATTGTGTTCCATTTCAGAAAAGCTTTCATTATATAGGCCTCCTTAAAGCGGTAATGAGGCTTTCTATGACTTCAATGAAAGCAGCAGATGCTAAAGAGGTGGCTTCTTCTATTACGGCGATTGCCAATGAAAAGCTAAAGGCTGAGAAAGAAGCTAATGCGGGCAAGAAGAAACAGAGTATGACTTTGAACTGTCTCTTTTATCTTGCCTTATTGTCATTAGTTTTTCAAGAAGTTTTTTGTTGCCTCATTTTTCTGACAGAAAATGGATATTTTTAACGAGTTGTTCGGTCGATCGACGACCCTAATGTTTGTGTTTGAATTTCTCAACAGCTAAGAAGAAGCAGCTTCATGTTGACAAGCCCGACGACGATGTGGTTGTTGATCCCTATGATACCCTGGATGATTATGATTTTATGTGAGTGCCTGAAAAGATAGATTCCTTTATGGGACTCCTTATGATTTTATGTGAGTGCCTGAAAAGATAGATTCGTTATCGGACTCCAATATCTGCAATTTTAAGTGCCCGAATGGGTGTGTGGGTTTTTGGGGAGAGAAGGGGTTAGTTAAAATTTATTGGTATTGCCACTCATTGATAAGATCATGTAGGATGAAAGTTGAATAAGAAGAGGGTGTTGGGCATTTGCGACTTGTTTAGAGTCTTTTAGCTGCTTTTTTTGTAATAGTTTTTAGATCCATGTGTTGCACTTATTTGCCAGATGTTTACCCGGACTTGTGTGATATGTACTGAGCATTCTGTTTTGTTTAATGTGATACCATTTTAAATGTGAGTTTGCAATAGATGTGCTGTTACATATAGTAAGGCTCATCTCAGTGAATCTGTGTTCTACTCGATTGTTTGCGACCAAAATTCTCAAAGTAGTTGGGTATATGTTGAGCTACATCAGTATATGCAATTTTACGTTCCTTCTTGAAGGCCATATCTCAAAGTCGCATGTGAACACCACATGGTCATCGTAAAAGTAATTTTCGGATGAGGAGACCAAGGGTCTGCTGATACTTCTCAATGTGAGTATTTTCTGAATGAGGAAACCAAGGGTATGCTGATAATTGTTTTTACATATCTTTTCATTTTGGTTTATATTTTTATCGTTAAGGTAAGTTCACTTGAAAGAATATTTTGGGTGAGTAGCTGTGACTACTGTGTGATGTATTTCCTGCAGGCAGGTGGAAGGATCGAAGGGGGTTAAATATTGAATTCCTGGAGATCTTATTATTATTTTCAGTATTATTAACTGATATTTGTGCGAGTATTAAAGAGGTAATGACTGAAACGTCCAAGGTGGAAATATAGATGGGATCAGCACTTTCTCCTGTTTTTGGTATACATCACTTATGTTGGATGTTGATGGTCATACTTTTATATGAAAGGGGCAGATACTCTATTGGCTCCTTTAAGAATTTCTATCTTTTATTCCTATTCACTTTCTACGTGATTTGATAGAAAGACGTTGATTAGAAATCCTCCAATAACACTCAAAAAAAGGAAAAAAATGTTAAAAAAGTGTGCATATGGGCTCAAATAATGACCAAAAAAGTGTAACTGAGCATGTCTGCGTCCTCGTTTTTGTGTTCTACACAATCGATCCTATAAATCCATCAGTGGGACCTTTAAATGTAGACGAACAATGATTGGACGACTTGATTCGATGGTTAGTTTTGACAACAAAAACTTTGTACTTAACAAGGACAGATGCTTATATTCTCCTGTTTTTATCTTATCCTGTCTAGCATTATGCATCTGGCCTGGTCCAGCCTAATTAAGAACAGCCCATTCAGTGGAAGTCCCGTTTGCTAAAGATTGGTGGAAGCAAATGGAGTTCCCACTAAGCGCTTCAGAGGGTTGTTGGAATTTTTTTAGCTTGGCTGGCTCACTGGTCAGCAGAGGGGAGAATTAAAGCACCCGCAAGGATTGGGTGGCATGGGAAACGGGATATCTGCCACCAAGAAAAGAGGGTTGTTGGAATTTGGAGTTTCTTTTCCTATGGCAAAGAGAGCGATGAGTTGGTGGCAGAGAAGAGACGAGCGGTCCACGTCCTTGCAATTTC
Source organism: Sextonia rubra (assembly GCA_037013555.1). NCBI lineage: Eukaryota > Viridiplantae > Streptophyta > Magnoliopsida > Laurales > Lauraceae > Sextonia > Sextonia rubra. The sequence continues at coordinate 43,602,098 of JASUAD010000013.1, read as the reverse complement.
CGACGCCAACCCCCATTCCCACAATCACCTTAGGGAGAGGTATCATCCTCACCCACTCACCTCTCTTGATTCTCCCTTTTCTTCTACAACAACAAATTTAATTACAATACAAGGAAACTGAGAAAGATCTCTAAAAAGTCTCTCTCATGATTTCTAAAAAGGCCAAAAAAAGTCAAGTCATACTACAATGATTGCCTTGTGTGGGCTTCACCTAACTGCATGACAATGAGGCAGGCAGTGGCCTCGATAGGATTGGTCGTCTCTTTTAGGGCCCATTCTGTTTCAGCCCAATCAGATTATGATCCTAGTTCAAGATCTTCAAGTCCCATCCTTTTGTTGAACATATTTTCAAATCGTTTAACAAAAACTCAACAACGAAAAATCAATCAAAGATCTGACCCTTATATCAATTGATGAGCTGACTTATTGCCAAGCTAGGAACTGTCCTGAGTGACTTGAGTCTGGAATTGAATCTCCTGTGGCATATCGAGTTGCTAAATTCGTCTAAAACATAGAAGAAGCCATGTGAAAAAAATGTAAAATTTAAAACTGATGTTAAAAAGTTATCTTATGAAATTAATAATTAAGTTTTAGATTTAATTTGACTTCTTCTTCCTGTTTGTTTTACTCATCATCTGGTTTAAACACTGGATTTGAATGGCTCAATGAATTATCACACTGTTCACACTTTAGCAAAAGGGTAAGTGGACAAGAAGTGGTTGCTCGGTTAGCAATCCCGCAAGTCATACGACCATTTGAACACTGATCTATGAGTATGCCACTCTTTTCATTTGTGTGACCTCGACCGTAGGCTGGGGAAAAAAGGGGAGGCTAACCAATTGGTCTTTTATTTAAAATATTGTAGGAATCCTCTTTGAATGGCCCAAACTTTACTCCAAATGGATGTGGACAACCGCTAGAATGATTACGTGACATACATGTGATTGAATTAAAAATCATAAGCAAGTGAATCATATGGTGGATGTGATGGAGGGTTCAATTCCGATTATAGTGAACCAGCATCAATGCAAGAGGATGCTTAGAACTTTGATCCATTTGGTCATCAAACGCTGGGCGGAGCCTGGCTGTGGTGCGAACACCAACTGTGGCCTCATCACTCGGTTTCCTGATTCCCAAAACACTTGTTCGATCGTTAGGTGTACTTTTTTATTGGTCCAACCATTCATGTCATCGGTTTCCTATGTGTGTTGGCACTGACTCAAATCTATCTTCAAATTGAGTCATGAGATTACTCGTTAGAAAAAAAACTTCACACAATTTATCAAATGGTGTTTATCTCTTTGGTTTTGAGTAAATTTTGAACTGAAGCCTTAATCAAGCAAAATGTGAGCCCGGTACCTCAGACTGATGCGGTCAAATAAAATTGTAGCCCAAAGCGACTGTTGGTGCCCATTAGTTTGGTAGAGGAATATTGTTAGTATGACTCCTCTTATCATGAGGTGAGGGATGCTTATACGGCTTTCATTTATATTTAAATATTTCTTTTTTTTCATATACTCTTTGTCTTGTGTACATTAATATATTTAAATATGGAATTTCCCTCATCTTATGATTACGGTGAAGGATGGATGCATATTAATTTTATGAGTAAATATTTAAAAAGTGTATAAAAAAATAAAAATAAAACTACAACGAATTGAATCAATAGAAAATAGACAAAAATAGGAGTTGCATGTAGGTATTGAGACCACATGCCCAAGTAACCGATATGTGTTTGGTGTGGCCCACCTTGGATTGGCGAATTGACAAACTACTTTTATTTAATTTTATTTTTTAATGCAAACCCAGAGCTATGTGACTATGTCTTCCGCTTAAGCGTGTGGTGCTGGTTTTAAATAATGATGAGGACAAAAACCTACTCCTAGTCGTTGAAATCCAGCGGCCAGGGGTTGGTATACGACTGTGACACTGCGACCCCCATAGACAAAAAGATCCTTTCGTGAGTCTGGATCACAGAGTGCCCCTACACTTCACAGATTATACAAACCATTATCAATTTTTGCTTAATTTGATGGACTGTTTTTTTACTAGAATTCGGAGAATTCTTATATCCACATGTAGTGGAATTTTTCAATGCTTCTTTATTCTTTTTTTTTTTCTTGATAAGAGCTGAAATTTTAAAATTTCTAAAAGTCATTTGATTCCTTTCAGCTAGTTGAAATTTAAAAAATTTTGAAAAGAAATACGTCATTTAAAAATGCTGAAAAACAGCCTATTTCATCATATTTTAAAACCCCAATAAGCAAAAAAATTGTCACAAATAAGCTTGTATTTGTGATGAGTTGCCAAAGAGGAAATCGGGCTTTCCTCTTCCTTGGTAAATCCCTTCCTCCCCAACCATAGGACTTACGCATCCTTCGTAGAGTGAAAATATTGAATATGTCTAACTTTCTTCGGTCCAAATCTTCACTGCACCAAATGCCATGGAAGAAGATCCAAAGCCCTCATTTTCCGCCGTGATGTTCATTATACAAATGCATCCTTATAGTGGTACCAACTCATGCAGGAATAAAATTTGAGTATATCCTGTTGATGGAGATGATATTTATTGAATATTTATCAATAATTTTTTATCCCATTGTGGAATTCCACACATCCCACCGATGATCAATGAGTAATGAGGAATCCAACCTTAAAAATAGCAAGGGAAAATCTCAAAAAGGTATAAAACTTTTGAATAATTTCCGATAAAGAATATGAAGATTTGAATATTTCAAAACAGTATAAAAGTTTTTCGCAATTCTCTCTCAATCAAGTTTTCTCCATAAAAAAGAAAATTTTTTTTTTGAAAATGACAAAACTCCATCATCTTATGATAAAATTAGCTTTTCTTGATCTCTTTTCTCTCCAAAATTCGGCACTTTGATTTTGTTGATCACAATCATTTTAATTAAGTTAGATTTTTTAGTAATTTCAAATCCTCTTTTTTAAACTATCCATACATAAAGTGAGTTGAGTGGGCTCCACTAGATAATTGGGTTGGACTTGATCATTTCTCTTAAACAATTTATTAAAGGAAAAGCTGGAGAAATAGCATAAACTTATTTTTGTTATTACTCAAAAAAATTGCAGAGAAAATTTATTGAAAGAATTGTGAGAAACTTTTATATTGAGATACAAACTTCATGTATATATATTTTAAAATGAGTCAAAAATCTTATACCTTTCTGAAAATTAAAAAAAAAATAAAGGGAAGCTTTTTCAGGGCTCATGGCTGACGTTGCGGTTGCATTGGTTAGTGTGTAACTCGGAATTCTCTGCAGATTATATATATATATATATATATATTTTTCCCAAAAGACACACAACAGGTGGTCGGCTTCCGGACCTCATAAACCTATCATACTCAAGAGGATTCAATGATCACCCGTTTCACAGTCTGCCATCGATTGAATGCCTCTAGTCCATCTGTTTTTATTCACCCAAATTTAGGACTACTCGTGACAATCGATACACTTACTTTTTTTATTATTTTTTTAATTGGTAATTTTTTTTTTGGAAAGGTTTTTTAATTGGTAATGTTGCTCTAAACCTGTAGCTCCCAGGCTAGATACTTTTAATGGTTATGAATTCAACCATGGATTTATCCGACTTCCAAAAGGATTAGTGCGGCCTATAAACTTAGACACACCACTTTAGCGAGAAAAGTTAAAAAAAAAAAAATCCCCTAACTATGTATGTGCGACTAATGCCATCACTACTCAATCCAAGAATTTGTCGGCTCTATCTAGGCTCTATCTAGTCTATGGAACTAAAAACATTCTTATATTGAGATCAATGCATTAAATCGAACAACTCACAGAGTCCCACCCTCTAATTATTTTTAAATGAACTTTCTCCTAAATCCTATTCCAGAAGAATCTCTGTCTAATACTCATATCATTCTCTGTATTAGAATACTATATAACTATTACTTTAGCACAGTCCCAAATCCCAAATCCTCTGCAGCATTCCCCCTTTTATAACTACTGCGTACCAAACACTTAACAATCAGAAGATCCGGACCCTTTTTATAAGATCCATTCGTCTGCTGCCCTCTCTGCTCTGCGGCTCTCTCTCTCTCTCTCATCTCCTTCCTCTCCACCACCACTACCATTTCCGTTTTCTTGCTTCTCTATTTTTACTTGTATTTCTCAGAGAGAGAGAGAGAGAGAGAGAGAGATGAAGGTGATTGAGAAGATTCGAGAGGCTTCTGAAGAAGGGAAGGTGGTATTCTCGTTCGAGTTCTTCCCGCCGAAGACGGAAGATGGAGTCGACAATCTCTTCGAGCGCATGGACCGTATGGTTTCTCACAATCCTTCCTTCTGCGACATCACCTGGGGCGCTGGTGGCTCCACTGCAGATCTCACTCTCGACATCTCCAACAAGATGCAGAACATGGTAATCTTCTTCAACTACTCTCTTTCTCCACATCTGTTGCCCTATATGATCTGGATCAATCTTCCTACTACCTTTTGTTCCATCCTCTGATCTTACTTCTTCTTTGATCTTCTGTGCCTGTTCTGATTGATCATTTGTATCTCAGAAATGATTGCTCGTTTTCGTTTTCTTCACATCTGCTCGCATCTTCGTCCCTGTTGATCTGATCATCTGCAGTGTTCTGATCTTTGTTCTATTTGAGATTGTAAGATTTGCTGGCATATTCTGGATCTGCTCGTTTTTGTTCCAGATCTGTTGGCTGTTTGAGTTTCTGGATGTGAGAAATGATTGCTTCTTTCTAACATGCTCATTTGATCCTGTAAGATAACTGTGTCGGATCCGCATTGTGCACAATTGCGTTTTGGAGACTTCGATCCGTTAGTAACTTGCAATTCTGCTTATCTTCGCTATTGCAAGTGAATTATCTGACTTGTTTTGGTTGCATGCTTTTTGATTTACAAAAAATGTATCTTGAGCTGCTTTCGTCTTGATTTCTTTTGTATAATATTGCAGATTTGTGTTGAGACAATGATGCATTTAACTTGCACGAACATGCCTGTAGATAAGATCGACCATGCTCTTGATAGCATAAAGGCTAATGGCATTCAAAATGTTTTGGCCCTTCGAGGGGACCCTCCACATGGACAGGATAAGTTTGTTCAGGTTGCTGGTGGATTTGCTTGCGCTCTCGACCTGGTAATGCCCTTCCTCTGTTGAGTCTTCGGTCGTTGATTTGTGAATTTCTGATTTTGTTCTGTATGAAGAGGAAAATTTGCTAGGATAAAGTGAGATATAAAGCATGTAAAGGGTGGCTAATTATTCATTCCTAATGCATCAGGAGTGTACCATAAGCTGATGTGGCTATTCTGTACAAGCAGGGCCATCCTGCATAACCTGATTGAGAACATTGAGCTGATTATGCCCCATAGTGGATGGCCAATCTCCTATATTTTTTAGATTAGTTGATCATAAGAATCCAACATCTTTCCATTTTGGATCATTAGGTTGTCCTCTTCTAATGCATTACCCAAACAGTGCCTCACTTGTTGGAATTGTGCATTTGGTCATTTTCCATGTACTAATAAGTCAGGACCTACTGAGAAACTCATCTTGCTGTACTATTCTTGTTTCCCATTGTAAAACCCATTAGCCAGATATTGATGTGTTTCCTAGACAGACTTGAAACTTTGCAAAAAAGATGAGCTTTTCATTTGTCTGGGCTTTTATACTCCATCTACTTATGTAGTCATGCACTTTCAGTCCATTAATATCTAGGGGTAGTTTTAGTTTTGTATTCTTTGATGGAAACATGACTTGGCACCTATTGTGCAGGTGGAGCATATTCGAGCCAAATATGGTGATTACTTTGGCATAACCGTTGCTGGTTATCCGGGTAAGTTTCAACTGTTGAGTTGCATCCAAAGCATATTGTTTTATTGTCTTCGCTAATGCATTTTTCTGAAATATTTTTCTTTTCTATTTCTCTATATGTCTCAGAGGCTCATCCTGACATGATACAACGTGAGGGTGGGGTATCTTTGGAAGGATACCAAAATGATCTTACTTATTTGAAGAGGAAGGTATGTCCTGTACACTTGTCAAATTCCTTTGCCAGACTTTGGATATATACAGAATAGATTGAGTCTTCAAGTTAATTTGTGGATCTATAAAATTTTTTCAGTGACTATTACTGTGCAGCAAAACCAATGTCATTTAGCTGACATGTAGGCTATATTGTGCCATGATTTATATTTATTACTAAAAAAGAGTATAGAGCATGCAGGGCTAGAGATTTACTGGAAAAATTCAATTTTGTAGTTCCCTGTCTGTTTTATAGTATTGTGGACATAAATATCACATTAGAATGTGGTATGGAGACGGTTGTTGCTTTTCATGGAGTTTTCCATGGTCAGAAGTGTTATTTATCAATGAGAGCTGATTTTTATAACATGAGCCAAGTGTTATTCTTGTGATGCAATTTTGTATGCAGACAGTACATCAAAGATTTAGTTACATATGAAAACAAGTTGGTAAATCCTTATTAACAGAAAATAGAATTCAATCAATGTTGTGATTATTATAATGATGATTACTGATAATTATTTATATGTTGACCTTGTGAGTAGATGAGGAAGAAACTAGTAAGCTTTTAGGACTCATCTCTGTAACTGTATGGGAGCAGTAAACAGAGAACATATCTCATCTCAGTTCAACAAAAGATTAAAATAATAATAATAATAGGATGCATTAATTGTGAGTTGATGTTATAGCCTGTGGATTGACTATATGTTTTTCGTTCAATAGGAGACTAGAAAGTAACATTAGCAAGAAAAAGCCTATAAGAAAAAGTAATATTAGCAAGATATTGTTGTGAGCTCTGGACATCTCTAATTCCCTATATTTCGTATAGGTAAAAAATTTTAGATGAAAGTGGTTTAAGCTTTTGCCGATTTTGTTGCAATTACTACCCATTCATTCACTTGAGTTTTCCATACAACTGTTCATTTTCAATTTTTCTAAATCTTTTTTCCTTTACCAATACATGTAAAACAAGTTTGTTTTGAATAGAAGCACATTCCCATTTCGACACAGTCAACACCCATACAAACCTCCATTTGTTAGGAACAGCCTAAATTTTACTTCCTTTTTTTTTTTTTCAACTCTACACTCCTATGTTGATTTCTGAAATTAAGCTATAAATAATGTGCAACAGATTAGTTTGTGCACTGATTTTCAGAAAAAAAAAAAAGACAAAAAAAGATTGTGCTCTGTATTATTCTTTGGATATATTCATTTATTTCTTCTTGTAAGGATCCCTTTCAGTCAACGCTGGTGTATCCCTTTAATGGAGCTCTTGGTTGTGAATTTTCTTTTTATTTGGTAATGTCTAATGTCGATTTTGTGCATTTGTTTAGCTTTGTACTGTTCTCATTGCAGTTTTCTTTGTTCAGGTTGATGCTGGAGCAGATCTTATCATTACTCAGCTATTTTATGATACAGACATATTTCTCAAGTTTGTGAATGATTGTCGACAAATTGGAATTACTTGTCCCATTGTGCCAGGAATCATGCCCATTAATAACTACAAGGGCTTCTTGCGTATGACTGGATTTTGTAAAACTAAGGTTTGTTATCTTCCATGCAGTATAATTTTTTTATAGGCAAAGATACATCCAGAGTTTCTTAAAATTTGTTGCGATGGATGATTGGATTCATTCCCTGAATGAAGAATGTTTACAATTTCTTAAAGTTGAGCATTGTGATTAGAAAATGTTTACATCCCTTTTGATTGTTCAATAGTATGGAGACTCCTTTTCCTTTTGTTGATATTATTTCCTTTCATTAGCCAAGTTTGGGCTTTGGAAGCGTGAACCCAGTGTGTCATCACTTGGGTTGATTGAATCATTCAAGTTCGCAAAATTACCATAAACACACCAAATCATGATGATAATTGAAAACAAAACTTAAATTGTGCTCTTGGTGTCATCTTCTGTTTTTTAAATATTCAAGTAGTTCAGAAATGGACTCAAGTCGTTTTTGGGAGATTAAAGCCAATCAGCCAGTGTTTTAATTACTTGAAATATCCTATCTATTTGTTAGCTTATATCTTATGATGTAAATCACACATCCGAGATTTAGGTGGTACCTTTCTTGATTTTGGAAACATGGATTGACGGGTATGCATTAACTGTTATATTGCAGATACCTCACGAGATCATAGCTGCTTTGGATCCTATCAAAGACAACGAAGAGGCTGTCAAGGCTTATGGTGTACACCTTGGAACCGAAATGTGCAAGAAAATATTAGCTCATGGAATCAAAACACTTCATCTTTACACACTAAACATGGAGAAATCAGCATTGGCTATACTGAAGGTCTTCTTTGTTTGGATTCCCAAAATTTTCTTTATGTACATGATGGTCTCAAAATATATATATAGTTTTTGGTATTTAACTGTGGGTCTACATATCTAATTTTGTTTGCAGAACCTTGGGTTAATAGATGAGTCTAAGATTTCAAGGCCTCTACCATGGAGGCGTCCTGCAAATATCTTTCGTGTTAAAGAAGATGTCCGGCCGATATTTTGGTATTCTGTAAATCTGTTATTTTAGAAACCTTTGTTTGGTTCATGTACCTTAAGTTGATCAATATGTGCCAAGGTATTTTGAAGTCTTTCTGAACTCTTTTTGGGTCAATGATCCCAGGGCTAATCGTCCAAAAAGCTATATATCTAGGACTCATGGCTGGGACCAATACCCGCGGGGGAGATGGGGTGACTCTGGCAATCCATCATATGGAGCACTTAGTGACTACCAGGTGAATTCTGTGCATCTTTGATTTTGACCCTTTTAAACCCTAATGCTACTAGTTGAATGCTGTCTTCTTCTTCTTTTTTTTTTTTTTTGTTGGTTTGGGGGTTGGGTTGGGTGGGGGGGGGGGGGGGGGGGGGTGGGGGTGTGGTGTGTTGGTTATTAGTGGTGGTGGGTGTGTGTGTGTGTGGTCATTGTACACTTTATATACTTTGAAATAGGACTGTAAAAGGCAGGGAGTTCCTGATGCCCATGCCGTCCTGGACAGAATAATGCACTCGGGTATTGGCTGTCCATGCTAACCTTATAACCAAACCACTATTGCTCAATGGATATTAAATACTGATAGAAAAATGCTCATGAGAGTGGAACACTACCCATACCCTGTCCATTGTGAGCAGTCCTGCTATTCAATGGCTATACCATGACCCTTGTTTATAGTGTCCCATATCTAGTGTGAATTTTTCATATAAATATCTCTCCAACCTGGAGTTTCCTAGCTTGGCATGTGACTTGCATTCCATTTTCCATACCAGTCATCTTTCAGTTTGCAGCAAGTTCAATTCAGTTGTGTAGGACATACTGCAATTGACACCTGTTGAAAATGAGTTTTACTTTCATTCTCACTGATCATTGATTTCTCTGTCCCCTTATCAGTTACTTTTCTCAAGCTCGGGTCTCCCTCCGTTGGTTTTTATAGCTAGTCTGTCTCTGCTCTCCAATTTTCACCTTTCTTTTCCTTGAGATATGTTTCATGAATTATTTACTTACTAGATAGTTGTCTAAATTTAAGCAGTAAGGAAAAGAATTTGATTTACTCTCTACTGAGAACTCTTATATGTTGGTAACTTACTAACTTCTTGTTTCATATGAATTATGTTTACTTGTCTAAGTATATAATCCCTTATCATAACTCTTTATGACAGTTTATGAGGCCCCGTTCACGTGACAAGAAACTTCAGGAGGAATGGGTTGTCCCATTGAAATCAGTGGAGGATGTTCATGAGGTGCTATTTTTATTTTTTGTCCATTGGTTGATTATTGTCTAAAGAGTTTTGTTCCGCTAGTGTTGAAGCGTTTCAATTTTGTTTATGTATTACTTCCATGGAATGTCATCTTCTCTGTGTTTAGATTTTTATGAACTTCTGCCTGGGGAAACTTAAAAGCAGTCCCTGGTCAGAGTTAGATGGGCTTCAGCCAGAGACGAAGATAATAAATGAACAATTGGGAAATGTTAACACGAAGGGTTTTCTTACCATAAATAGCCAACCAGCAGTCAATGGGGTGAAATCTGACTCTCCCTCTGTTGGTAAGTGATATATCTGTGTAATTATCTTCTCAGAATTCTTCCCTTTCTGTCAATATTCAAAATCTTGAAAACTCAAAAACCCTCTACCACCATTGGAGGGCATGTTTAACCAGAGCGCCCCTGGCACTGTTGGCCTCTCTCTCTCTCTCTCTCTCTCTCTCTCTCTCTCTCTCTCTCTCTCACAGCTGAATTCTCTCTTCAACGTGCTTGGCAGGGTGGGGTGGGCCAGGTGGTTATGTTTACCAGAAGGCCTATCTGGAGTTCTTTTGTTCAAAAGAAAAGTTAAATCTGCTGGTCGAAAAAAGCAGTGCTTTTCCTTCTCTCACGTATATTGCTGTGAACAAAGGTGGCCTATATCTCTCGAATATTGGCCTAAATGATGTGAATGCAGTGACATGGGGTGTCTTCCCTGCTAAGGAGATCATCCAACCAACTGTTGTGGATCCTGCAAGTTTCATGGTGTGGAAGGACGAGGCATTTGAGATCTGGATAAGGGGATGGGCATGCTTGTTTCTAGAGGGTGACCCCTCCAGAAAGATTCTAGAGCAGGTCAATATATACCAATCTTATAGTTGTTTCATTGTTCTCGATATTTTTCCTTTTCTTTTTGCCGCTTGGGATATTCCAGTGAGTTTTGTGTTTTATATTTTACAGGTGCAGAGCAGCTATTTCTTGGTCAGCCTGGTCGATAATGATTATATCCATGGGGATCTGTTTGAGGTTTTCAAGGATATCTGAGCTTCATTGCCTCAAAGATGCAGCCATTGCTGCTGATGGCAGTCCGTACTTCTGATTGGCTGTACTAGTATTGAGTATCCAGTGGATCCATGCCACTGATTACAGCTTTTTTCAGTTATTAAAACCAACAGGAAGTGCAAGCAAATGAGGCAATCAAATGTAGAGAATAAGTTGTTTCGAGACCTGCAATTTTCAGGAATTGCTGGAATCCTTGTGGGCACAACAGCTTTAGTAGAATTCTTGTTCAACAATATATCTTCTTGCAGTTAGATTATGATGCTTTTGTGTGGAGTAAGATGGTATTCCTGTATTGTATTGTCTTATAATGTTCGTTGATACTTCTTCCAGTGCAAACTGCATTGGGGTGGAAAGCTAAGTTTTTGTGAATGATTCAAAATCTGCTCAAATTTTGCAGTAATGAGTTGCTGTGGTGATTCATCTCTTAATGCTTGGTGTAATCAGCTGCCTGTCATAGTTTTCTCTCATATTTCATCTTCTTTCCAATACTTATTGCAGATCTCCTTTTAGGTGCTTGGCAATGCATGCAGGGGTGTGAGTTTTTCAAGTCATTTGCTCGTCTTTACCAAATGACACTGGAATGAGGAATCTGATGTTCCTATTTCACATTGTTAACCTCTGATCTGCAATCTTAGATTAGCACTTCATGGGCTTTAAAAACACAATGCACTATATTAATAAGCAAGCAAATATTCGTGCGGTCCCCTCTCTCTGTTGAGTTGGAAATCCACAAAGATAATGCTTATTTACACTAAAAATTGCATGCAAGAATATTGCTTATATCAATTTGTAGGGCCTGCTGATAAAAGCTTGATAAACGCCAACCCTTATCCCGAAATGCCAAGGGCATATGGTGGGAGCATGCAAGGTCAACTGGATTCTTAGATCGCTTGGCTGTTTGTTATCATGTCAACGATTCCAGCTACCGAGGGGCAGGAAGAGATTTTTTTTTTTTTTTTGGTTGTTGTTGATGTTGTGGATTGCCGCATTAGATTAACCATTTCTTTTTTGCCCTATATATATAAAGGGGCCTTTTCCTGTACATCCGTCCCTCATGGACTTTTCGTGCACACGCTTTGGTGGGATCTACTGTGGACCCCACCAAGGGATGAAATTGGGGGGGTTGGAAAGATCTATGTGAAAGCACCCTACATATCAAATTTGGTCCCAATCACATATCCCTAACCCATTCATCCATGGCTCACAAATTTATTCCGTTCGGATTAGTATATAGTCAATCCAACAGTCCAATAAACTCGGATCCTACCAAAAGTTTGGGCAAGTTCCTATCATGGGGTCCAATGTGTGTTGCAAGGTTTGGATTGAGTGACAGATGGATTCCACCTAGAGTTCTCACAAAAAAAATGGTGAGGGACGAATGCGTAGGAAGATTCTCCATATTTAAATATCCTATATATTGGCCATTCTTTATTCTATTTGTAAGTGGGGCTAGGTATTCGACTAATTACTTTTTTGTGCTTATCCCTTTTGCTATTGTGTGGTCGGTGTGCAAAGAATGGAACCATGGAATTTTCAATGAGTCTTTGTTGTCCATGGAAGATTTGTTGCAATTGATAGTAGTTCATATTGCTTAATCAAGAAAGAATTTGACAATTTACGAATAGATGGTGTCTTGTATAATTGGGAGGCTTCCTTATCTTGTGGAATGAAAAGGGTGAAAAAGGTAGTGCATTGGGTTTCTCCGTTGTAGAGGTGTTGAAATTCAATATGGATGGGGCTGCTAAAGGAAAGCCCGGGCCAACGAGCATTGTTGGGGTGCTTCGCTATCGGTGAAGGATTTGTGTTGGCAATGTTTTCCAAAAATGTTGGGACTATGGAGTCTAATGAGGCGGAGGTGTTGGTCATCCTAGAAGCTATTCAAAATTTTGCCTCTTCCTCCTTTCATTCAAGGTTTGAGGTAGAAATTGATTCTCTCAATGCTATTTCGTAGGTGTCTTATTCAGCTATCATTCCTTGAAGATTTCAATTTTACTTTAATAAAATTAGAACTCTATTATCTTCGATTCAAATGAAATTTCAACATGTTAGGAGGTCGGCAAATTGCTTTGCAGATCGTAAGCTAAGCTAGGGGTGAATATGTCTTCTAACTTAGTAGCTTTCATTGTATGATGTTCCATTTGGTGGTATTACTCTTGTATACCATTAACCCTTTTGGTTTTTTGATGGGCTTCTTCTATTTGGCTTTCTTCTGGTAATATATTTTATTGATAACTATATAAAAAAAAATGTGCCATGCGCTGTTCCTAATCTATTTCAGTATGGATATTGGATTATTGAAATCTGGGTCACAATCCACGAGGATTAAGCTTCTAGTTGGGTAACGAACTGAATCCTAAACTAGAATCTCATGTATTTCATTTGATATTTTAACCGCCAGAAAACCAATCTTTGATGCTTCCCAGCTTAGATTTACAATTTCCTTGAAGAATCAGGACTCAGGCTGAATTTGGCCAAAAGTGCAGTGACAGGTGAGATGAAAAGTGACCCTTGTGGTGGAGGGGAATCCTTGCCATTTAAATTGTCACACCATATCCCTGGGCGCAAATCCTAGCGTACCCTTCCTGTGGGACCCAATTGTCATGCAATTCAAAAAGTAGTTACCCTCATGAAAATATCTTATCGCTTGGTGCCTGGATCACCCTGGTTTACCCCTTGCTAATTTGCCAGTGTATTACATTGCAAAATTCATGTAGGAGTAGCTAATTTGCTCTAGATTCAAGAAAAAATTCAACAATCGAACTCGAAATCCATCTCTTTGTCATTAGAAAATTGGGGTTTGCGGATTGGGTGCACCAGGCAAAGAAATTCGGCAATATTATGAAACTGGTGGGTGAAGTGGATGAGTGCAACTGCAAGTGGAACTTCGTGGGGAGCATGAAGAAGGTGAGGAATTAGTGGGGGAAAATGGGCGTGGAACTTCGTGTTTAGATAGGCTATCAAATTTCAGAGATGGAATCTCTATTAAAAATACTAGAGAAGGAAAGGCTTGTGTGAGTAGAGGAAGCAAGCAGGTTCTTGTCAAGCAAGTCTTTCCTCTCAATTCTCTCATCAAAAACCTCATTTGCTTTTCCATCCTATTCGGTGTCGAAATCTTTAGCTCCCATTCAAAGCCTTTTGTGGGTCTGCAACTACAAATTAAATTCTAATGATGTACTCTTTGCAGAGCCAGAAATTTCAGCTATTCCTAATATTTAATTTGATTTTTTTTTTCCCATTTTCATGCTTGTCTGATGAGCTATGTTGCTATGATACTTCAAAATGGACAACGAATTATATAAATCCATGTCCTTGCCATGTCAATGGCGTGTCCCGCTGTATCCACGGGTATCTCAGCATCATAGCTGATTAGGAATTAGATAGCTGCCTCCTCCACTGCCCCTCTGTTTATTTCATTTGGTGTGCATTCTTAAACATTTCCTCCATGTCAGCCTCAGGAAAGTGGCTGCTTCCTTTTGAGTTCCTCATGGATGGGTGGGTTTGGGGCCCTCTTTGAGAAAAGGTGGAAATGTTTTCTGAAAAATGGTGTCTCTAGCAGTTTTGTGAGAACGTTTGTAATATATGAGCAAAGGGATGGAGCCTCACCACAAAATTCAAATCACTTTGGTTGAGCAGCTGCTCTAGTTGTGGATGCAATTGGAAAGTAATCTGGGTCCATCAGTTAGGGGAGGTATCATCAAGAACAACCTTGTAGAAATCGTTGTCTTTCTTGGGCTCAACAGGTGTTGGGAATTCTACAATGCAGAAATCCAGCAATCAAGAAAGGGCTCAGAGTCTCAAACTGACATCATTCTGTTTCCATGGGTTAGTGTCTGTGGAAAGTGATTAAAAAATGCAGTCTCTTGGGCTTTGGGTGAGGTGGAAGGCCCTTTGGAGATTTGTCTTTGTTCTAAGGGAGATTAAATTGTAATCGAAGATCACAAATGCATCTTTCCACCACATTGGAAACAGAAGCATTGGCGAAGTCAGGGTTGGATCGGGATAACCGTTGCATTGCAAATGTCGGCATGAGATAGTTGCTTATATCCTTTGCATATATTTGTCTCTGGCCAAGCAAAGGGCGGACACACCTTGGGGGCTTCAAAAATTATTTTTTCGAAGAGATAAAAGTTTATCTTCTTCGATGGATGTGGAGTTCCATCATGTCAGGTGGTCGGCTAACAATTTGAAGACTCTTTGGCCAAGCAAGGGCCATGGATTCCATTTGTTCCTCTGTGTTGTAATTTTTTGAGTTTCTCTAGTTGAGGGTATAATGCTTTTATACCTTCTTCCTCCCCAGTTGGTAGGTGGACGCGTATGGACATTGGTTGTTTCTTGTTTTTTCTTTCTCTTTCCTTTCTTATTTTTTGTTACTTACATATATATATATATATACATATATATATGAGAAATTCTAAAGAATACCTCATTCAAAAGGAGGTAGAAACGCCTCTATATAAGGTCGAATGAGAGAAGAGAAGATTGGATGACTTTTTCTCTTACTTTAATGTAAATACTAGCAACAAAGGCTCATGCTAAGCCCGGGCTAAAACAAAGATCTATTAATTTAATATAAAAGTTAAATATGGAAAAAAAAAGAATACATTATTATTTTTTAAAGAATTTTTAGAAAAAAAGACTAAAAAGATATTAAAATTTTATGGTAAAAAAGATATCTTGTGTGAAATAATAATGTGCAATGTTGTTATTAATACAAAGTGAAAATAAGAAAACAAAAAGAAATGTTGCAATTGCACAAAGTGAACCCAAAAAAGAAGAAAATCTATAAATTTTTGTGTCATTAAGAATGGCAAAGAAAGTATATAAAATATTAATAACAAAGGAGAAAAAAAAAAGCTGTTCAAACCAATTAATAACACGAAATAGTAAAAAAAAATCTCCAAAATAAGAGTATTAAGCCTTATTTGCCTAGATTTACCAATGATTTTTCACTTTGCTTTCATGACCCTAATAAAAAATACATCTTTTTAAACTATAAAAAATCAATGATACATTATAAACTCAGATCACAGAAAAAAGAAAAATAATCTATCTCAAACATCTTTCAAGATAAACTAAAAGAAAATTAATTAAATTCATCAGATACAAATTGGGCCCACTAAACTTTTTGATGTTCACAGCTACCACTGTTTTGAAACTTAGATCAATCATGGTCATGCACCATTTAGATTGTACTTATGAGAGAGACAATGAGGCTCTATAATTCATTGTGAGAAATATTCTAGAGCTAGTTTCAATTTCATGGCCTTTTGTGTTGTTTTCACTTGCAATAGCTTACCCAAAACCAAGTTGCAACAGCACATGCAGCAGTATAAGCATCGACTATCCTTTCAGATCGGCAGTGGCCATTATTTAATAGAGGAGTTTGAACAACTATTACGGAAGTCATTTACAATGAATATATATGGACTTTTGTAATATGCACTCAATAATCGTATGCATAAACACTTGAATAGTAGTAACTGATTCTTTGTGTTTTATTTTAATCGCATCATGCAATAATGATCAACAAATAAAAAATAAATAAATAAATAAATTTTTAACATGCTTCATTCAATTTCCAATTACCTATGTTTTATGTTTTTTGCTAAGAAAAACATTCTTATTAAAAGGAGTATAAAGTGTGACTAATACTCACTTCCAAAAGATAATAATAACAATTGGCACGACTCTTGAGCCTACAACCTTGGGTTGCAAAGTGCACCTTCCACTGTGCAATAGACAAAACACTGGCCCCACTCATTATGTGCAAAACCCAGGACAAAAAACTCCTCATCACTAAAACCTTGTAACATTAATCTAGGGTTGGCTTCAATGAAATACAACTAACATTTTATAATTCTTAAAATATAGGTGACAGAAAAGAAAAAGAAACATCTTGGATCTTCAAAATGCCATTTGGACCTGAGACTTCCATTTTTTGAGAGTAGGTTTGGGTTGTACATGACTTGAGACTAGGTGAGGTTTTGAATTGATTGTACTGCCCTTTTGGGTTGTGTCTCAGAATACTTTAAAGGCAAATTTTTTATCACTACAGATGCCATTGCTATGACGAGATTCAGCGTTGCAGCATTGGTGATCTCCATTCTTCCTTAATTATGGGGCCTTCTTATTGCAATTTGTTTTTGAGAGATAAAAAGGATGTGCCATTGAAATTTAAATTGAGAATCTTAGGGATGATTTAAATTTAGTCTAACACAAATGAATTGAATTGCTTATTTTAGTCATTTGAATTATCCTAGTCATTTGATTTTTTTCAAAAGCCAATTGTATTCACGTGGTTGCCACCTTGAGCATGGGGTGGATAAGGGTAAGTTTGAAAATAAATATTCGTTACTTCCTATTTAGGACAACTCATCTCATGGCTTAAAAAAAGATATTTATTGGGTATATTAAGTGATAAGAGCAATTCATGGCTGTCACTCTAAATAGAGTGGACAAGGGATGAATTCTTAGGGCCCATTCTTTTGCTAGAATTCACAGAGTTCATATTTAGAGAATTTTGAAATTCCCAGTGGAATTCCTGGATGCTCTCTTGAACTTAAGCATTCAGGAATTCGAGTGAAAGGTGAAAGGAGGTGAAATTCTAAAATTCCTAAGGGTTACTTGAGTCCTTTTAAGTAGTGGAATTCAGAAATTCTAGCAAATGAATGTGGCATTAGGAAATAATTTAAAATTTCTCTAATAAAAATTGTGCAAATAATGGTGGATGAGAGAGATTTTAGGAATGGTGGTAGGTGGAGACATTTTAGAAATAATAAAAATTGTGCAAAAAAATGGTGGATGAGAGATTTTAAGGATGGTGGTAGGTTGACATTTTAGGAAAGTTATTGATTTTATAATTGCCACGTGTCATTTGACGTGACACTCTAAAAAAAAGAGAAAAAGAGGGTGCTGATGTGGCACCCGCCAGAGGCCTCGTTTCTTGTAACTTTAATATATATAATTGAGTATCATTTGCTACATATTAATTATCATTTACTAAGAGATATGTGTATTTAGATTTTCCATCAATTAATTAGGATGGAGAGAGAGAGGGGCATTTCAATTTGTATGATAGAGAGAGAGAGACAATTAAATCTCTTAGTAAAGATGTGTGTGATTTTTTTTTTGAACATTAAGAGGGCCCACTTAATTAGATTTCTTAACCATTGACTCCATTTAGATCTTATCATAAATAAGTGGGCCCTATTTTAAAGGAGAAAAAATTGGAAAGTGTGAACTACCAATACTACAATGTATTTAAAGAAAGAGAAGAGATAGGGATTAATTGATTTGTGAAGAGAGAAAGCGGGGATTAATTGATTTGTGAAGAGAGAAAGTAGGGATTTAATTACCATAAATTTTGTCCCTAAGAATTAGTGCAAGTGTAACTCCACCATTCTCTTATTGGTTGCAAAAGTGGGAGTTTTTCACTTTGAAAAACACCCGAGCATTAGATATGGTGCCTAATGTAATACTCCGACCCAACATAATCCGGTTTAGTGAATAATTAGAGACGCATTAGTTGTTAATTGTGTTTTGGCTTTGTTTTTGATTTGTTTCGGGTCATGGATAGGTAGTTGGGTTGAGTTTAACTTGGATTAAGTAGGCATGAGCCCTTTTTCGTAATTTTAGATTTTATAAGACGTTGTCATTCATGCATCATTTTGGCATCAACACGTGTATTTTGTTGAGCTCGTTAACTTCCGTAACTACCTCGTATGCAAACGACTTTGTTTGCTTTCGTTAGACCCTTATTTCACTCGAACTGCAAATGGTGTTAACTATTGGACTTTCTTGCAATTTGCTTAATACTTATCCTTACATAAGTCAATGCACTGCACTGCCTTTTTCATCTCAACGTTGGGTTCTTCTTCTTCTCTTCGTTTCTTCTTTTCTTGGTTCTCTTCTTCTCGATCAAGTCTAAGGAAAAGGGATTTGTGCGTTAATTCTCTCGCTTCATCTCTTGTATGGGTTAAGGTGAGCTTTGGTTTCTCAATTTTCTTCTTCATCTTCTTCATGTCAGTTACTGCACCGTCACTCACGTCTCTCTCTTTCATTCTTCTTTTGCATGCATGGTGATAAGAAAGTGTTTAGACGTGTGATTTGAGCCCAAGGACAACAAATAACGTGTTAAAACTCAATTGAGGCAAATATAAGCATGATTTGGGTGAACACATGTTGGTATACTGTGATTGTTATTAGTTCTCTTTCTACTCTCAAGTGTGTTTTGATGTACAGCCCTTGTAATTACATTAGATTGCTTTGTTGTCGTTGTAATGTACAGGTTTTACTTCAGTCATTCTGTAACAGAACAGACTGTCCGACCAATCGGGCTTCAGAGCCGACCGATCGAACACTCCCAGAACCGAAATCCGACCGGTCGGGCTTCTTAACCGACTGATTGGCCCTGAAGTGTTATGCTTCAGGAGATTAAGTCTGTACACTGAAAACCTTTTGTGCCCAATTCTATTCTCCTACCTTTAACACCAACAAAGGAGCTTTTAGGCCATATTCTCGGGCCCCGTGGCTCGTGACTTATATAAGGAACGTCTCTCCGATAAAGAGTAGGTATGCAACGGAGCTTATAGGGCCTTCATATTAGAATGGTAGGAACCCTGAACTAGCCCAACGGAACGGGAGAATTGCATGAATGATCTTGAGGGATGCGACTCATTCATGTACGTTATCCAGCTGTTAAGCACCTCCCCATGGATGTTGGTTTAAGGGACTCCGATGCACTTTCCTAATACAATGCAACATTTGTGAAAGACAACTGTGCATCGGATAACTTAAAACTACATCATCATGCACGGTTAGAAACATTGGATAACTAGATTAGGGTTAGTTAGTAAATGATCTTGATTCGAGTAAAATGAGTTGCATGACATCTTGGTTTATGTTTATTGGCCTCCACTCTTCTGTATAGTTCGGCTAGCTTCGATATGCCCATTTGCTGTGGTAAATTCAATTTGTTTGATACGTTCACTATGTTTCCGTTATGTTTGCTATGCCCAGTATGATATCTTAACCTCTGTACGTATAAGATATGTTTGATATGATACGCATGCTTACTCAAGTCTGGTATATGATTGACTCCATATGGTCAGGTACTACTCAGCCTCAGCTTTAGGATACTCGACGGGGTAGAATTTGGCGTAGTATGTATGGCACCGCTGTAGTGAGTTTATGTCTTGGGGCTTCCGGATCCCAGGAACCCGAGACCCATTCGTATCCTGGCCTGGTCAATAGTGTTCTCAGTATGTATGTAAGATCCCTTTTTGGGAGCATATAACACATGTAGTAACCACCTCGTTATGTACACATCATGTAGACATTGATTCTAATAGCATGCTTCATTTGAATGCACAATTGCCTAGTATACGAATTTGGAACTCTATGATTATCAGTTGTTACTTATTCTGTTAGATACAATATGCGTTAGCTTGTTGTTGCTTATAATATGCTGAATCGTCGTATTCATGAGTAGTCTTTGGTGTTGCAGGCTCAGATCCTGCAACCGACCCTTCGTCGGTCAACCAGACTCCAGGAGAGACCCCAGATGTCTCATCAGGGTTAGAGGAGTGGATGTGATTACTCCATCGGAGCGCGACAATGTCATACATGCATATAGGTCTTCCTCATTTTGGGATCTCATTGGATTTTGGGTCTATTCATGATCTCTATACTTTGTATTCTGGCCCATTTTGTATAACTCTGGACTTTATGTGATCTTTTGTATATATATTATTTTTTTCTGGTGTATGTCTTTTGTTATGCAATGAGACCTAAGCTTCCGCGTACATATATCGGCACGTGTGAAATTCTCTTGTACGTGTGCATTTAGACCGGGTCTAAATGTATATGTACGGGAATACGTGTGTCACTGGTTAGGTCTAGTCTTAACCCCCGATCTCCTGGGCTCAGGTTGTGACACCTAATTTGTACCATTTGCATTAAATGTCACAATAAATTAAATGACATGTGCTGTGATTTGGTAGGCCTAAAAAAGAGGCATTTTTTGGCCAAAAACGGCCAGGCGTCATGGAGACCTCTCTCTCTATATATATAGAGATAGATAGAGAGAGAAATATTCATGCGCATCAATCCCTCACCATGTAATGGTGAGGGACAACATCGTAGGCTTGCTCCATGAGAGAGAGAGAGAGAGAAAGCAAAATATAGATAGAATAGAATGGCATCTCTACTGTAGCCAGTCTAGGCATTCCTTCTTTTCTCATCTAATCCATAGCCTCCACTACAAAAGGGCAGCCCAGTGTGCAAGGCTCCCACCACTACGGCGGGGTGTGGGGAGGATCAAATGTCCACAGCCTTAACCCCATAAGCAGAGAGGCTGTTTGCACTCCCAGTAGGCATTTAGGAAGCCAGAAGGGTAAACAGTTCGCATTCGGAGAGGAAAAGTCTGTTCATGGGACTGCTGGATCATGAGTTGTTTTGGATACCCTTCTATATATTATTGTGTATGATCCTTACCTATAGAAAAGAAGAGATAGAGGATAAAAGGCTATAAATTTTGGCTTTGGCTTTTCTTTTTCCTAATTTAGATTAGATCCGAGACAACCAAGGTAAGAGTTGAATTTTAATGTTAAGATATAATTCTTAAATCTAAATTATGTTAGAGAACAGAGAGGCACCTCTCTTTTAACGTATCTAGTGGACCTTGTTAGTCATGCTTACATACAGATTCAACGTTGATTGGTGTAGGGGAATACAGATTTTTTTCATAAAAATAAAAAGAATTTGATATAATCAGCAATCACTTGCCGTTATTTGAATTTCCTGAACTAGTGACTGCTTGCATTTTATTGGATGTTGGTGCAAATTTCCCTTTTCAGTTTTTTTTTTTCACCTCCCATGAAAATATATTTTATTTATGTGCTACATAAGGGTGGACCCAGGTACAACGGTCAGGGGCTGAAGCTCCCAGCCATACCTGAAAGAAGTTTCAAAATTCTTAAGAACCCCACCTGAAACTTCTGAAAAAAAACATATATATTTTTATTTTCCCCTTCCTCTAATATTCCTTTTACATAGATTCCATCCCACCCCAGCTTCCGCTGCTGCATGACCTTTTTATATCATGTCTTGTAACTAAATTATCCACATTGCCTTCAAATGCACATTACTTTGCTGCTTCCCGCAGAAGGACTGGAGTTCTTTGCAATTCATCTCAAGGTTTTTCTCTTCTATCAGCTCAGGTGAATGTTCTAATACTGAAATATTAGCAGAAATCAATGCTGAGTACTGCTTTCTTTGAACCCTCAGTTTTCAACTGAGTAACGACTGTTGCTATTTGCTAAGGTTATGATGACATGCCATTGCAAGCCTATGATTAACTGCATCAATGAAAAGACTATGGAAGATAATTTTCTCAGTTATGTTGGATGGAATTTTATATTTTTAATTTTCCTCTCTTTTCAACCCATTGCTAGAAAACTTTCCATCAGATCTAAGCCAATCATGTAATCTGTCAATTGCATGTTCTTGTGGCCACAGATGCCGTAAAGTATCAAGATCGTGGGTTGTTTCAAAGAGAATCACTCAAGCACCCTCAACATTAGCTCATATAATCTATGATGCACAGATACTTTAAAATGGGCAATGTATCATATCTGATACTTCATTTTTATATGTAAAATCCGTGCCCCTGCCGTGTCTATGGCGTGTCCCTGCCTATCCACGCTGTATCTAGGCATCATAGCATATAATTAAATGAATAAATGCACTTGGTCAAAATTTTGTGAATGATTAGAATCAAAATATGGTTCTTGTGAAATTAAATGTACTAAGTTTCACAACCATTTTTAATGTGATGGAATATACAACTGTTGCATCCCCATAAAAGAAACATGCACACAAAGAAAAGAAATCAACTATAATTCATCGGTGAAGCTTGATATACTTACAACATGCATTGTCTATAAGTGTTGAAGCAGTGAAGTTTTTTTACAATGAGGAGAAAGCAAACAGAGATTAACTTAGATGAGGGGAACAAAGAATTAATTTGGCAAATACAATTCATAAGACGTGACTCAAAAGTTCTCCCTGGACTGGGATATCCTTTGAAAAATATATAGCAAATATATAAAATAAAAGATAATGAATTGCCATAAAAAAAAATGTGTATGGTACAGTTACTACTTGGGTTCGATTTTAGCTGAGTATGAGTACCCACCACTGTAATCAAAGGAATTACTGTTCATATTCTTTGGAAGAGGTTCATCGTAAGGATGGCGAGGAGCGCCCTTTGTAGTTCCAAAGTCTGTGGCAGATGAAGATGCAGATGTTGAAGCTGTATTCATGCCATCATTTTGCAATATGGTCTCGAATTCCTTCACCAATTCACTCATTGTTGGACGCTCTGCAGCTGATTCTTCGACACATTGCATGGCCAATTCCACAAACCGCCCAAAACTAATGAGATTGTTTGCATTCCGGATGGCTGGATCCATCATTTCCTTCAAGCCATAGCATTCTGCTTTCTTGTCCATTGCCATCCGTACCTCACGAACGACATACTTGCCTTTCTCTATCGGTTGCTTAGCAGTTATCAATTCAAGCATGACTACACCGAAGCTGTAGACATCGCTTTTATCCGTCAATTGTTGAGTCATGTAATACTCAGGATCCAGATAACCCTGTTAAATGGTGTCAGTTATCAGATGTGCTTGTAGAAGATGCTGCAATGACTCAACTACAACAAAACCAATCTTGTTTAAGGGGATGCTTCAGTTAGTTAAATGAATAAGGGTAAAAAAAATGCACAGACTGGAGTTCATCCAGATATCTTCATGCTGATTCAGAACTCAGACCTCTCCACGATTTTTTTTTTTTTTTTGGGTATCTCAGCGATAGTGGGGCTTGGATCTCAACCTCTATAGAGGGAAGCAAACCTCAAAGAGGTGGTGGAGCCCTCAGGTGAGGAAAGCGGGTAGACCTCAGGTGAGGTAACATAGCCCTCTAGCAAGGGAAAGGTACATGCCTAGGTTTGAACTCTGGTCAGGTAGATAAGAACTGACACCTCTTACCAATGAGGTAAGAGACCATTCTTCTCCACAAATTATTAAATCCTTGAAACACTTCATAGGAGAATATTCAAAGAACTTCATGCCATCTTTAAAGTAACAATGAAAAGGTATTGCAAAGTAGTTGTTTGGTTCATAATTGGAAAGAAAGTCCTACCAAGGACCTGCCTCCTTTTGCTTTCTTAATTTAAAAATGTGCCTGTAAATATGCTTATGGTTTTCTATACTAAGGACTCATAATAAGGTTTTGCTCATGTGTTTACCAAGCTGTTAGGAAGTGGAAGAACACCCCCCCACACCACAACAACAGTAAAAAAAAAAGGGGACTCTGTTTGAATTTGCAACCTACACAGCCTACCCACGTGACACGTTCCTGCGCACACAACCTTTGGGATCAACACCTCTCTAGGTTTCAAACTGACAACTTGGCATGTCTCTGATACCATGTTAAGCCTGACTAGCCAATACATCTCAAAAGCTTAAACCATGAGGAAAGACAAATCTGCTTAATGCAGGGATCATTATTCTAATCTCTTATTCTCTCTGACATTTGAAAGCTGCCCTCTTTGCTCATGGTCGTAGCCTTTAGTGATAAACCACATAAATTCTTGGTTTTCTTTTAGTTGTTTTTTCCTTCTTTATTACTAAGCCTTGCAACAGAACGTGTGTTGCAACAAAAGGTGTGGATTATGTGACGAAATCCTTACCAGTGTGCCTTTAACTTGAGTAGAAACATGTCCCTTCTCACTGTCTGCTACAAGCTTTGATAGCCCAAAATCTGCAACTTTGGCCGTTAAATTTTCATCCAGAAGAATATTGGTAGACTTGATGTCTCTATGGATTATGGGTGGATTGGCAAGCTCATGAAGATAAGCTAGTCCCCTTGCCGATCCTAAAGCAATCCGAAGTCTCCTCTTCCAATCCAGATAAATACCACTTCTCCCTGCAATGGACGGTTTCATCATCATTGCCGAATAACTGGAGACAACAGAAGAAAGTTCTAATTAAGTTGGGTTGTAGAACTAACCAGACAATGTTTCTCTAAGGGATCCATTCGGAATGTATTCATACACCAACATCTGCTCCCCTTGTTCAAAACAGAAGCCCACAAGGCCGACAAGGTTCTTGTGATGAACTCGAGAAAGTAACTCAATTTCAGTCTTGAACTCAAGCCCCCCTTGTGTTGATCCTTGTTGTGCTCTTTTGATTGCAACCACTTGCCCACCTGGCAGTAATCCTCTGTAGACCTGAAGAGAAAACATGCCGCAAGATTAGATTCTGAAAGATTTTGAAAACCCTGTTTTGACGAGGAATTGTGAGGAAATGAATCACCTTGCCATAGCCTCCTGATCCAATCTCATTGCTTTCTGCAAAATTGTTGGTGCTTTTTTTGAGTTCATTGAAAGAAAACCATCTGGCTCCTTTTAACTGAGGTACACCGCCACTGTCCTTACCACTTGGTGCCCAAGATGCTGCAACACAGGAAACAACAGTTGAAAATATTGTTCTGAAGATTGATTAAGCACTTGAATTCTTCCTGTTTACTTGTTTCACTCAATCCTTTGGGTAAAACAAGTACTCGTCTCATTCATTTTGGTCTTCTCTGTACTTCTCAAGATCTTGAATAACTCAGGTGTGTTCTGTGACTTTATCCAAGTACTCATCTGAATTTTGAGCCATAAGAAGTCTTTGGAAAATTGAGACTCAACAAACAACTTAATGTACATTTGTTTTATTATTTTACATACTATGCACTTGTCTTTAGTTAATAGTCTAAGAGGCTAGCAATATTGGTCCTATACTAACAAGTGGTATTTCTGTAACAGTTTTAGCCGCTTTACCAAAAGGTTTGCTCAATTCAATGGCTCTTTCTGCCCGTTTCTTTTGCATGAATGCATAGGCTGCCACTCCTGCAAGCACAAGGACAAGAACAGCACAACCAACTGCTATTCCAACAATCACACCGGTACTCATTGAAGTCCCTCCTCCATCTTTATCTGAAACATTGTTTTGTTTTAAATTAGTTCTGAGGGAAGAACCATTTCACTCTCTCTAAGAAAATGGTGTATTGCATACCTGCAAAAGTAGTGTATGGAAATGGATAAAATAAGTACGGTCCAAACCCATCGGGAGGCTTGAACGTCTGATTGGTCAGATAATACCCAAGTAACTGAACCTCCAAGTGGGTGAAGTACTCCCCGTTGGGTGGGAAGAGTTCCAAGTGGACCTGAAGATATCCATCGCCATTTAAGAACATGTTCCCTAGGAAAACTGAACCAGGTGTTAGGCGAAGCTCAGTCCATAGCTTTTCTTCCAGTTGACGGAACCTGCTGGCATTGGACAGGTCGCTAAATGGAGCTGCTTTGAAAAGAACAAGTCCTTGATATGGTAGAGCACAATTGCAGCTCTGAGGATTGACCTTCTCATCCTTGCTACATGATTTTGATTCACAGTGAGCCAGACTGGTGGAATAAGAATCTCCCTGTTGTTGCTGAAGCTGACAGTAGTTAGCATTGGGATCCTGATTGCACACTGGATTTCCATATAGTCTGCAACACATCAATTCAGAGAAAGATGCATATGGATGAGGAACAGGCAAATGAACACAATTTCACTAAAGATTAGACTGGCCTGTCGGCTTGCTCTTACGCCATTGTTCTTTTATATCCTGAACCAACTGTGTATCCGGAAATATTGTTGAATTCCAAATCAACATTTTGCAAGTTCTGACCAACATTGTTCCCCAAGCTAAGAGTTCCATTAAATGAGTTATTTCTCAATCTCCTGTAAGACAAGTATGGGAAAGAGAATCAAATTTAGTATTATCAGACCAACACGAATCATTTCCTGAAATTAGTATTTTCTTTTCAATGGTCATCTCTGCAGTCACACTTACACAGTCACCAGCTGTGGAAAACTGAATAGCTCTTGCGGAAAAGAGCCTTGAAGTGGTCCATTTTCAATTATTCTGGTCACATGAGCAAGAAGAGAGTTGGGTGAGATGGATTGTTCAATAAATTGCTCCAAAATTAATATTTTAAACAGGTACTCCAAAAACTCACAGAGTATTAAGAGATTCTAAGGTAGAGAACCAGGTTGGAGCTTCCGACGGTCCAAATAAATTGTTGCTCAAGTCACTGGAGAGCAAATATTGCATTAGAAATGTAAATATATGTAAGGATATACAACTTAAACTCTCTGTGACTTTGAATCATGGGAGCTTGCATGCTAATTTCTTACACGGAATTTAGGGCACTCATAGTAGACAAGTTTGGTATAGAGCCAGAGAGTTGATTGTTCGATAAATCCCTGTAAATTGAGATTTGGAGAATTCATGTGAACAGATACTTGATTGATGAAGATATAGCTAGTTACAGTTACAGTGTAAACCAGTACTTACAGTTCGTTAATATTTTTTAGATTACTAATACTGCTAGGGGCTGTGCCGCTCAGAGAATTCTTGTCAAGGCGACTGTTGCAGAAAAGAAATAGCAACCATATAAATCTAACCAGATCAAAAGGAAAAAAGAAGGCTGGTGAATTGGACAGAAGAACATAGGGAAGAAGCACACTTACAGAACTTCAAGGGTTTGCACTAGTCCTAATTCATCAGGAATGGTCCCATTCAGTTGGTTTGCATCTAATAATCTGCCAGAACATAAACAAAAAGCATATAAAATCAGAAGTAGTGAGGACTTGGCAGTAAGCCAATCAGTGGGTTTTGTCTTACATGTGAATCAGTTCCATGCTGGAGCTGAAAAGATTGGGTGGTATCGGACCTGATAACTTGTTCTTGCTTAAATGGCTGACAGGTACAGTAATTAAGAAATTAATTCATATGAAACATAAGTAATACTGTCTTCTGGACTACATAATCTAGTAACAAGAGTAGTATAATTAAACCCAGATGCAATTTTCTCCTAGCAAGGGGGCAGAGAACACTCACAAATGCTTTGCTTTTAAAAGCTGGTCCAAGCCAGGTGCAGTGCTTGTCGATACAGGGAGAGATCCATCCAGCTGATTGTCTGAAAGGTCCAACCAGTAAAGGTTGGAAAGCTTACCCAAAGTCGCAGGAATTCTTCCCGTAAAGTTGTTTGAGTTTAGGGCCCTGTGTTAAGCAGATAGAACAAGAGGAAATCAGCTTACATTGCTAGGTACAATATTATTTTTTCTTGTAGAAACATTGACCATCAGCATAGAATGAAGTAACAAAACTAGCCCTTACATGAAGGACAGCTCTGGTAGATTGCCTAATTCATCTGGAATATTTCCATTGAATCTGCAACCAGCCAATAGCCTAAGAGAAACAGGGAAGAAAGCACATAGTGAGTCTCATGATCAATGTCGTGCGTTCTATTAATAGTAACTATTTACATAAGATTGTAATTTACTAGTTTAATTGAACTTACAGGTGCGATTGTAATTTACTAGTTTAATTGACTTACAGGGTGGTAAGTTTCTTCAGTTTCCCAATAGCTGTAGAGAGAGGACCAGTTAGGCCCGAATTGAAAGACAAGTCCCTGAGTAGAAAGAGGGGGCAATATTTGGATGTAAGACTGCTATTATTATTATTATTATTATTATTATTATTATTATTATCAGTCATGGGTAAATTTCAGACAAAAAGATGAAAACAATGACAATAGAAAGCCAAAAATTAAGAGCATTATACCATATGCTAAAACAAAAGACAACAAAATAAGAGCACCAAAAGATATCACAAGATTATACTAAGACTATTAAGTAATGGATAGCAGATACGTGGAAATTACAAAAGAAATACACTAAGCAGATAAGTGGAAATCACAAAGAAATGCACTCACTGTTTGCAATTAACATTCATAAAGACCTGTTCAAGATTGACATTGCATAGGTTCCAAGATTTCCAATGGTTGTTAACTCAGTTTATTTAAATGGATTGAAGGGATCATTATCATCAAAGTCTTATCCCAACTATGTAGGGGTCGGTAGTCGGCTACAAGAATTCTATTTCTTCATCCCGATCTATCTTAAGCCAAATTCTCAGATAAGTTGTACTTCTTGTAATCTTTTTTTTTATTACGTTTACCCACATCCTCTTCGGCCAACCCCTTCCCCCTAGTGAGTCATCAACCCGTATAGCCAAACTTTTTCTTATTGGTGCCCTTGCCGGCATATGTTTTGAAATAGTTTGGATACTTTTCATAGTTCATTATCATACTAAATACCAAAGAATGTCATGAACTAACTCAAGTTTCCATGGTAAGATTTTTTTTCTTTTCAAAACTCTCTTTTACTCATTCGCCTCAAAATGAATGAATATGAACTATCTTTTATGAGGATTTTACCAAAAAAATCATGTAAGGGCCCCCCAAACTATAAACCTCACCCAAGTTGTGGGTGCCCTGGAGTGGTCCAGTAATTTTTTTGCACCTAATTGGGGAGCGGTGAATTCGCTGCAGGTTTTTTACACCAGCAGCGAATTCGTCGCTCCCTAGTTTCCTTTATAATGCTTTTCATCTTCTTCCTTCATTATGCAATATTGACCACCCACCACCGCTAATTGACATCTTCCACAACTATAGCCAATTGCAAGCAGAGCATGTTCGAATGTAGTGCAGTTGCCCATCACACGCCGTCAATCTTCGGTCGATTGCGGTTGCTTCAGGGTCACGCGACACATCCAAATAGCTAGAGGATGTTTCTGTTTCCAAATTGAACATGAGCACGTGATCTTCATGAGAGCACTGCCAGCACAAGAATTGGTTGCAATAAACTGAGTTTTGGTCTAACCTACCTTTGCAGCAACCAGGATGGGGTTCTGATGCGTAATCAAGCAGTTGCCATCTTTCCTTATCTAATGAGTATATCTCGAATTATTAAAATGCACCATCCATGTTAGGCTGAACTTCAATCCTATGTGCCATCACAATTTTGAACAAGGCCACATTGTCATTGTTGTAGCTCGAATTGATGGTTCTAGGGTTGTTTTCATAGGTCAATCCACAAAGAGAAAAGCTCAACTTAATTGGCTTTGGTAGCTGCACAAATTTTTGGTCCACGGATTGGAGATGTAATCATCGAATTCATCCATACTTTGGATGAAATGGATGGAGAAAAGCAATTCATTGCATGAGTCCAAATCTTGTCGATGTACAGTCTTTCACATGGAAAACCAGTAGAGAAATGAAATCTGCATTTCTCTTTGATCTCTTTCATAATATTGCATAAGAAGAAGGAAACTGGGAAAAACCTGCAGCGAATTTGCCGCTCTCCAATTATGTGCAAAAAAAATACCAAAGCCGGGGCACCCACAACTTGGGTGAGGTTTATGGTTTAGGGGACCCCTTACATGATTTTTTTGGTAAAATCTTCTTATTTTATTAATGAAAAAACGATAGCTTTTGTCAAGAGCTTTATTGTAAAGTATTTTTCAATCACAGTGCTGTTTTCCAAAAAGTTCTTGTATTTTACGAGGAAACCCACAAACGTAAAAGACTTTTTGCCCTCATAGAAGTATATCTCTTGAAAAAAGAGAAGGGATTTACAGGAATAAATATTTTATTCTTCCTAATTGCGACATATAAGCATGATGAAAAGAGAACTCACAAGGTTTGTAGTTCTTCAAGTTGCCCAATGTCGCCACCCATCGTACCTACAATGCCCATATTTGATAACAGCCTGAAAACATGAACCGGATGGTTTTCTTATGGAAACATATTAAAAAAAAAAAAGTGAAGCCGAGAATATCAATGTATTGAATGGTTACATGTTAACAAAATAAAGACTTACACTGCTGTGACCCTGGAATTGCTGCAGTTCACTCCATCCCACTTTGAATCGCAAGGGTCACTGGACTTAATCCAGCTTGGGGGTGTGTTACTCCAGTTGTCCATCAGCGAGCGAAGAGCAGCAGCTGCAAAGTTTTTGTTCATTTGTGAATCACATCTTATGTGTATACCAGAGCTCATTTGATAGGAGACCTTGTAGTTAAACATAAGGTAGGAATTGCTTATGCCATCATTGTGTTAAATATGACAGGTTGAAGCTATTCAAGAATATATTTTTTGTTAGGTTGAGAAGCAAGAATGTGAATCTGTTGGTGAATATCTTCTGCAGGTGGAAACAGATTCTTTTGATGTTATAAGATCAGCACATGGCAAATTTCAATCTCCATGGAAACTGGAGCCAATTGTAAAGTAGGTTAAGAAGGTTGATAGCGTTGAATTCACAGATTCCAAGAGACTGGAATGAAGAAGCAAACTTTTCGACGAAATCAGGAGTATCTAAACCCTGGTTCCTTACTGCAAATTCTCTGCATTTGCTTTTCTTTTAAATTTGATGATGATTCACATTGATAGACTATTTTCCTAGATAACATTTTCTATATTAGTAAATTTACTGTAATTCACAAAAAATGAATATGTCTTGTACTATTACTCTGCATATCAGGTGTTTCAAGTCAGATTCCTGACAAAGATAATCATGTGAAGATGAAGACTATCTTTGCTAGAGATGGGGCAAACATGGCGAGATTATGGCCAGTCATTTTGATGGGGTCAAATGTGGCTGCCTCCTGGTCTGGTCCCCACCTAAGAATTGCGCTGGTATTGTGAGCATGTGCTAGGAAAATCTCTTCCCATGATGTTTGCATGTTTATTCTTGGCATTTCTCTTGAAGTGGAAAATTGATGATGGAAGATGGAAGACAACACCAGTTGTTGATTTGTACCAGCCAACAACTTTGCAATTAAGGATACTTTTAGCTAGTAGAACTCAAGATACATGTGATAATACTTCTCCAGGAAAGAAAACTAATAAAATAAACATCTAGTTTATAGGATTTGAGACATAGCCATGGATATTCATGAACTCCCTTTTCAAATTGAACCCTTTCAATTATTATCATCTGTTTGGTTTTCTCCAAAAAAACTACGAAAGGATAGCCTAGACAGAGTTCATGTGGATGAGTTGCAGGATACTACCCTTACTGTGTCTGAATCTTTTTATCCACAGATGCTTCAAGCTCTAAAAAAACTTTTTAGCTCTTATAATGATTCCAATTTCCACCTAATAGAATAATTTGGAATTTTAATTCACAAGCCTTAAAGCGATGACGGGGTTTCCTCTGTTTGCAGATTAACCGCTACTAAGTTGCAATTAATCAACAAAGAACATGAAAACTAGAGAAAAAAGCTCAAAGCTCCATAAGACAAGAAAAAGAAAGCACATGAAAGACCAAAATCCAGGACAGAAAGGATGAAAGAAGAAGCATCTAAATTACCATCTTGTGAATTTGTTATGCTGGCGGCGAAGTGAAGATTGGCTACACACAGGAGCACCAACATAGGCCCCCATGGGATCACCATCCCCGGAGAAAAAATGATGTGGCAAAACAAGAGCCTGTGCTTTGTGATAATAACTACAGCTCCTGCTTGTATGATCAAATCAAACCAGTCCTGAATTCTGTTGGTCAACACAACACAAAGCAAAAGCAACCTTCATTTTCAGATCCCAACAATGATTGTAAAATGTTTCCTCAATTGCATCTATGCTAATTACTAGTACTGCTGCTGCTGCTACCTGTTTGTATGCTTGACAGGGAGATGAATAGCTATGTATGTATCACCACTCAAAACCAGAAACAAATGGTAGTCTTCTTTTGCTTTTGCCTTTGCCTTGTCTCTGAAGACAATCTGTGCATCAATGCATCTTCATCAGTTTCATTCTATTCATGATAATAACCATATGGCTCTCTCTTTTTTTTTTTTTTTAATTTGATTGTGATTGGTTTGGAGTTGACTAAGAAATTTGCGGTTTGCATTGCCAGACAGACTTACTAACAAGAAACAGAAGCGTTGGCGTCTCGAATTCGCCGGATTGAAAAGTATTAAGAACAGTAATCAACAATAAAATAGAAGAATTGAAAAGAAGTGGTTGGATGGGGACCATCTCTCTGTACACACTCCAACGACCGCAAATGATTTTTGCACGCATCTGGTGTGGGGTCATGGGAAGCGGCCAAGTCAATAGTAATAAAACAAGAAACACTGATTGACGGAGATGGAATGTGCTATCAGCCATATGGGCCAAGTGGGAAAGTAATAGTAATGGGCTTTTAATTGCTCTGCCCGACCTACAAAATTCAGGCATGGAAATTTTGTATAAGTGGGCCCGACTATGAGTAGATCATGGGATATAGACCTCCATGAATCCTTATCTACCACCTTGATCCCAGTCACAGTGGTGGATCTAGAATTTTCATTCAAGGGGTGCAAACCCAAACACAAAATTGGGTTTTAGGAACAGACTCAAAATTTTCATGTGGATTTTAGGGGATGTATACAGGATTTTTATGTGAATTTTCAACTATAATTTTAGAAAATAGAAGCGGATCAAGGTCCAACGGATGCGACCACCCCAGCATGGATGCATTTGGGTCCTCCCTTGGTCGTGGAGGATGATGCCTTCTGCTCCCGGGAGAGAGACACTCTTTTTACCAGTCCAGAGGGATTTTTACTTTTTTCTTGGAATATGCCCACAACCTGTAGGGCTCACTGGATACATGAAAATTATGAGAGGCTAGATGATGAATGAATTCGGATGTGGATTGAAGGTAGGCAAAATATCAGGCTGAATAAATGATCTCCACCTACTAGTCTTAGGCTATCAAGTTATTATTATTATGGGGAAGGTCTTCAATTTAATGTGACCACTGCCTTCAATTTTGACTCTCACCGTGCCCTACAGAAACCTATTGTTATAGGTTATAGCAGAAGGCGTCTATTCGATTTTGATAGTAGATTTCATATTTGACAAAATGCAACATACCAAACTGGGTTGGGAAAAGGAACTACTAAAAAAGTGATGGGTCCACATAATGGTTCTAGTGACTTTTTTTTAAAAAAATTAAGATTTGTAGGGATTTTAAGTAATTTTCATTCATTTTCCGAACCATCTGAATGCGCTCTGACTCTGAAGCTAACCAATTTTTACTTCTAGGGGTCATGGGCTTGCCCGACTAGTTCTTAATTACTGCACATCCATCCAACATAGTGTGATATAACATTAAACGGTTACTAATGTCTTCGTCAGTGTTACCGAGGATTAGTCGATTGACCTCATGTTTTGCACACCACTAATCCACATTCGAACTTATCCATGGACTTGCTTTTCATGAAATCATGTATTCATCTCTCTATTCCTGTATGCATAATTAAAAAAAAAAAAATCATCTCTGCAAAGAACGATTTCCATATGGGTATGAAAAACTGGTCATGGACCTTCTCCATCACAAATGTTTTTTATTTCTTTTTGGCAGAACTTAAGAAGAGATTAGTTTAAAATTTTGTCTTATTGCCCAGTCCTCATTTTAAGGTGTCTTTCTTGAATAGTTCAACCGTCCAAATCCTGATTTAGTCAATTCTGGTAGGCGATTTTTTGTACATAATCAAACTATTATCAGGACAACTATCCTGATTTCTTCTCCAGATACTGGGTCTCACCAACCACGGCCAGCCAAGAAAGGGGTCTTTATCATGTGGTGGGACCCACCTTTGAGCAATCACAATCAAGCTTAGCAACGTGTCCTTGATTTCCGTTCGGGTGTCCCCATTGATAAAATCCCTATATTTGGTTGGGCTCCGGGCTCATGTTTTGTCCGGTATTACCACCTCTCTCTCTCTCTCTCTGCCTCTCGCCCTTTATTAATGGATTCTACAGCAGTGGATAACTTATCTTTAATGGGGCCAATGTTTTGCTTCATATACGATTTAACTCTAATGGTCAATCTCTTAGATGGACCACAGTTTGATAAAAGTAATTGCATCTAATAACCAATAAATAAAAGGGGTGTGATGGGAGATTTCCAGTGTTTATCAATTCTTTCTTAAAAAATGATTAATTCAGTTCGCAGAGTTAGAACAAGGTTTAGCTGCCTACATAGCCCGCCTATTTGTTAATTTGAGCCCCTCTTACTTACTATCCTCCTGCCAATTGCCAAATTTTACACCCGCAAAATTTCATTTTACACCCTTAGATTGATAATGCAAATTTCACGCTCATCTAGCTTTATCTACTGTCAAATAATTGGATGAATTACAAGCAATCAAAATAATAAATTTTATTTTTTATTTTCCCTTTTTTTTATAAAAGAGGCTGAATGTGGACAAACCTCATGCGGAGACCAAAGGCCTTCTTCAAGATACACCCTTTTTAAGAAATGCTCAGATACACCCTTTTTAATTTGTTAAGCCTTGACCTCCATAAAACATACTTGAGATCATAATGAGAATATAAATTTGATCATTTCCGGCATAATTGAAAACGTCAGGTTCTAAACATAGTGGAGTGGCGGTCATACTAATAAGAACACCAAAATACTAGAAGCATGTTTCTATTGACCAAATATAAAAAACCAAAAACCTCTCAAGAAGTTTAAGAATCAGTCGATTAAGACAAAACTGTGGAAATGTGCATGCATGAGCATGCATGTATCATATTCATCATACATACATATAAAACTTCAATAAAATATATTGCCGCACATGAGTACATACATATAAAACATCAATAAAATATATAGCTGGAATTGGATGCATGATTAAGCCAGGTCTCCTCGGCTGCACAAACAACTTTGCCTATGTAAACATCTCCCAAATTATCTCATACTGCTGTCAGCGAAAACCTAATTTATGCCAGAATTTGCAAATTTCATGAGGAGTTCTCCTTTCCCAAAAGTTTATCCCAATGACATTGATGCCGAATGAAAATTTGGGCAGTTTCTATGCACATTCGTTCATGTAAAAAACTATAATAATAAAATGGGTGGGATACCCAAAAATTGCAAATTAGGTATTAGCTGCTGATCATATCTCACTGAAATGGGATCATATGTGCAATGACTCGGAAGGTTAAGGGGAGAAAAAGAAATTATATCTAATGAAGTGGAGTGAGGTAATTAAATCAAAGTGGAGTGGAGGGCTGGGTCTTGGCAATTTGATCGACAAAAATGAGACTTTATTGGCTAAGTGGTGGTAAAGGTTTGGGGGGGGGCAAAAAGGAGGCTCTTTGGAAAAGGGTTATTGCGACCAAATATGGGGTTGATAACTAGAGGTGGTGGCCTACTCCTAGTCCAAAACCCTGTAGGTCAAGTTAGTAGGGTGGTATTGTTTCGGTTAGAGATGAGTCAACAGATATGAGGAAAGTTGTTGTCCAAAGGGGTGGGTTTTGTAGTAGGAGAGGGGAAGGATGTGAGATTCTGGATGGATGACTCGGTGGAGGTGGCCCTTTATATGGGTTATTTCCTAAAGTCTTTAGAGTGTTGTCTAATCAACTTTTTATTGTCTATGATTATTATGTGGAGAGGGATGGTGGTATTTTATGGGAGATTTCTTCTAGGAGAAGTTTCCACTTATAAGAGGAGGTCCAATATGAAGAGTTTTGAGTATTCTTACTAACATTGTTTTGTGCAGGAACTCCAAAGATTCTTGAATTTGGAAGCCTTTATATCTAGAGAATTTTCAATAAAAGCTTTTAACTTGGCCCTAGAATGAGCTCATTCTTCTAGAGACCCTTCTACTTTAGTTAGTTAGGTCTTGTTCCTTCTCAGGTTGAGGTGTTTTGCTAGTTACCTATTGCATGGAAGGTCTCGATAGTTGACAATTTAAAAAGAAGAGGTTTGACATTGGCGAATATCTTTGTATTATGTGTGTTGTATCAAAAAGAAGAAGAGATAGTCAACCACCTCTTTCTTGCTATAGAGCAACAGGTATTTGGAGTTACTTCCTTGCTAGGTGTGGTATTATTTGGTGTTGCCCAAAATCAATTGCAGAGGTAGTTGAGTCTTAGTTGGGTGTGCATTTCGGTGTTTATGGACGCATTCTTTGGAGGGCGATTCCTTCTTTCTATTTTATGGTCTATTTAGAAGGAAATGAATAATAGAATCTTCAGGAGCACTACCTATTCTCTAGCTGACCTAATTGATTTTATCTCTCTAAGAATTGAGAAATTGGCTTTGGTCGGAATTGAGTTTTCTAGTTTCTCTTTTAATGACATTCTTATTAATTGGGAAGCTTGTATAGTGTGTGGCTCATCTAAGGTAAGAAGATTTACTTTTTGATCTCTCCCTCCTTTAGGTGTGCTCAAATACTATGTTGATGGTGCTGCAAGGGGTAAGCCAAGTCCGGTAGGTGTTGGAGGAGTGCTTTGCAATAACAAAGGTGAGGTTTTGTTCATGTTCTCTAAGCATGTGGGTGTCTATGATTCTAATGAAGTTGAGGTGCTGACTATCCTAGAAGCTCTGTTATTTCTCTAAATATTTTCATGGTAGCCATATAGCAGAGAGTGACTGTTCTAATACGATATCTTAGGTGTCTAATAAAAAACCGAATCCTTGGAAATTCCAATTCATTTATAATGAAATCCAAAACTTTCTTTCCTTGATAGAATATAGCGTTCTGTTATAAGTCTAGATCAACAAACTTTATGGCAAATTCTTTTGTTAAAGAGGAGATTGAGAGGAGTACTCCATGGGAGGGAATTATAATGTATTTATAAGATGTGTAAGATGTACATTGCTCTTGTACCTTATTCTTCTTTTTTGTTATCTCTTGTTTTTTTTTTCTTTCTTTTAATGAAATTTTTGTTACTGTTTCAAAAAATAAAAAAAACAAAAGATGGTTTAGTAGATTGCAATCTATAAACTGTAAAACTTATATGGGCTTATTTGTTTGCCATGAAATAAAATAAAAATATACTGAAATAAAATTTAACTTTTGTGTTTCTTTTACCCAAAAACAAGTTTGCTGAAGCAACGGGTAAGGATAGCTTGGTCACTCATATGTGTTGGATTAAAGACAATTGAGCATAGGCGGCAAATCCAGAAACAGCCAAAAGTTCTATACATTGGCGGGGATAATAACAGCATTCAATACAAGTAGGTGATATGTGACCTTAGTGTCATACTCCAATAAATGGTTATTGTAATAGAAACGCATTCAACTCCAGTGCAGGCCGTCCATCTCAGAATTTTTATTCTCACCAGGGAGTTGATTGGAGTCCAGTGTATGGGCATTGTAAGTATATGCCGGCCCAAGAAAGAGAGGGGGAGAGGTGGTGGAAATAAGTTTTGTCCACATCTCTGTGGCCACTTCTTTTGGAACATCCTTCTCTGTCGTTCCATTGTTTCAAGAAAAATGACTAAAATAGAATCGTTTGCACCAGTAGATGATGCTTGTGGAACAAATATTATCCACTCCATACATTTTTTTCTGGCCTACAGACTCCAGCTATGTCCACAGGCAGATTGCCGACTCCATATTTTGGACTTGAATAATAATCAAGTCTTTGAGTACATTTGGATCCATACAAATCCTCAGTGTTTGTTGAACATAGTCACATAATACATAGTCACATAATAGGTCAAATCAAATTTATATATGGATTGAGAAGTGCCTCACAAGTCATAACTCAGTGGCCAAGAGGTGCTTCACCCTGGTAGTTACGCCAGAATGAATCTCTGGGTTGGTAGATCTCATAGTAGTGTTCCCCCAAGCCCTTTACACTAGCAAAATAAAAATAAAAAATAAAAATCTATGCATGCATTTATATAATAATAATAATTGTTATCATTATTATTGTCTCATTGTGGGTAAGAGCTAGGAAAAAGAGTTAAGCCCCATGAGAATTATCTTAACCCTTGATTTAATAATCTCAAAATTTAACAATATTTTAGCTATATATATCTTTTATTTATTATTCAATCAAGTTTGCCATGATCTAGCTATTTTAGTTATCCAAGAATGGCACTCCACTTGGGGAAATGCAAATGACTGCATGAACCACAAGATCAACTGCTCCAGTTGATGTAGAATATAATTGGTGGTGCCCTTGGCGATGATAAAGGAGCTCACTCTCGAGGATGATTTTCTTCTTGCCATTCTTGAAAAAACCAAAAAGCAAAAAAAAAAAAAAAAAAAAAGTGACATTTGCTAGATCATTCCATGAAGATTGTACATTATATGGATCTAAAGACAGTTCCAAGGAACTGCAGATGTCGACTAAAATCAGTGTACCAACCATATATAGGAACTACAAGGATCTCTTGAATGAAGGAACCCCTCTAATGGCAGAATTACTCATTCTACAGTAACACAAAATTCAAACAACCACACAAGTTTGCCATACACCCGTATCCCACTGATTTCCCTGGTTAGCAAGGCCCACCACTTCTTCGCTTGCTCCTCTTCATCATGCATGCAGCGAATGTCAAAGGAAATCCTGTCAGTGGAGTCCAGGTGGGCTGCAGCCCAAAAAATCAATCTGATGGAACAATCCAATCAATACAATTGAGCTGATGCCGACTTTTGATGGCCCTTTTCCAATTGCAGAGACATGACTATAGATGGAACAATTGCACTGACTCCTGGGAATTGCTCCATCTTGTGGTGAGGCAGTAGACCAGTGGGTGTGCCCATATGTACAGTATGGCGTATGGCTAAAGAACCTGGTGTAAGTTCTAGACCAGTGAAGACCAAGTCAGGATGCTCCAACACACGTAGATTCAGTTCAACATGTACTTTTGACAGCTTCTGTTCAACTTGGACCTAGAATGGATTAATGGTTTTTTACCAGGTCTGAACATGACTAAACACAGGTCCAATCCAAATCTATGTATATAATTACATTGTTATTATAAATAATAATATTGTTATACTACACATAATAGATAACACAAATCATTTTATCTGTTATACTTGTATTATATTAGATAAAACATACACAGCGGATATTCAGGTATGAACCCAACTGGATCCAAACCAATTACAAATCGGCCCTGAATATAGGGACCATCTGGGCCTCGTACCTGGCAGGGTGGCAGCCTTGACATAAATAGGTATTTTACACAGATTTCCATTCTGCACCTGGTAGACCAGATTGCGGCATAGTCCATACAACCTGTACCTGCACCTGATCATTAGGGACAATAAAATGGTCCACATCAATTGGATAATCAAGGCCCATTTACAGGTTTAACCATGACCCACTACAAACAGGCACACCAGATGAGCAATATGACCTTATTTTCATAACCATGGCGCCAATACAATGATGCAGTCAAAAGCTCTGCCATATACTACAGATCTCACGTTTAGCTGTTGAAAAAAGACAGTCAAACCCAGATTACATCAATGCATGTTTGAGGAAGCAGACACCTAATTAAATTAGATTTTCCTAGTAAGTCTATACTGCTGAAAACTAAAACAGATTGACGGGATTGTTAAGTTCATAAATGCAATACATAGGTCCATATAAGATTTCTTCTCTTCAACATAGATGTATCAACTTTGGATAGAGCTTAAGCAGTTTCTCTTTAATGCCGTTTTACTTTGGCCTCATTCTTCTGAAGCATCAACCCAGAAAGCTTGTTAACCTCATACAGAAGACCAGCGGAGAACAAGAAACTGCAATCAGACAGAAGCACCAATCTTAAACAAGCAATCTCTTAGCATCATATGGCACGTGAGCAATTGGTTAGTAATGTCATTTCATATGTTGACATAGAAACTGACCTAGGAAAAGAAAGGCCAGGGCATATCTCATAAAACAAATATATTAACTTTTATTTCATTAACTGAATTTCAAAAATATTATCATAACTCTAGATGTTGCACCTATGCTTCCAGTAACTTAAGTCATGACACCCTCACAAAAGAAATCATGCTGGAAACTCTTCCACCACCCAGGAAGAAAAGTGTGCCAGCATGTTTTCCCCTGTATCAATAGAATTGCAGACCAGAACTCCCGACACTTTTATCACTTTTTCATTTCCCTCTGATGAATAGTTGCTTTGTTAGATTTTGTTTCACCACGAGAGGAAGACAAGGAAAAGGGGATGGAATATTTTAGGGGGCAAGGCTTTAAAAGTCAAAACTCAAACCCAAATACCATTGCACTTCAGGTCTCAACCACACCTAGTGAGAAAACAGGAAAAAAACCAAAAGTAGATGTCATGTGAGAAAAAAAGAGAATACCAACAATGTGAGATGAACAGGTCTCAACCACTCCTTGTGTGAGATAACCACAAGTAGATGTCACGTGAGAAAAATAGACATTACCAAGAATGTGAGACAAACAAAAACATGTGTTGATATCAAGGTTCAAAAAATCAGACTCGGGACCTGACTTTATCATGACCGAGTCCCATAGGACTCAGACTCGGCTGAGTCACAACCAAATCGGCAAAGTCCCATGATTCGAGTCCAAGTCCATGTGACCCAACTCGGCCGAGGCCGAGTCCAAGTCAACTCGGACTCAGGCGATTTTTTAAACCATGATATCAACAATGCAAAACATATTTTTTTTAACAAAAAACTGTAACAGTTTTCTGAACTTCATAAAGTTATTGCATAAAAATAAAAGGTAATAATGCATTCTATAATAGCTAAAGAACAATGCTTGATATGCTAGAGAAGTATGCACTTCAACATAAAGTAAATTGGTACAAATAATAAGGCAGTCAATTCATATAAGAGAAAAGGATTACCATGTTGTGATACAAACACGATGAACTGTACTAGCTGCAACAAGAGCAACAGATTCTGCTAATAAAACTGCAAAAGAAAACAAGACACTGAGCAACAAATCCTGAAAAGGGAAAGCAAAAAAATAAAAAAAAATGTAAATATCATCAAAATCGGAATAATGATAATAATAGCCATCAGAATCCATTACCTGCACCCCATCCAGTTCTCATGCCACATGATTCTTGGAAGTTACCAATGAACTGCAAGAAAAGTAACCAAGTCAACCAAGTTCTTGTGTAGACCACATATAGCAAGGAACCTACTCAGTAACCCTTACAAGAAACTAATAATTATTAAATCAACACTCAATATGACAGTACATACAACCAAATCACGGACCTGTTTGTTTGCACTAGAGTACAGTGAAAGGGTGGAATCAGCCCGAGTGTAGGAAATTCTACTACTTTATGTGTTTGGATGGCTCTTTTACTCCCCTCCACAGTTACTCCCACAATATATAATAAAGTGCCTTTTACTCCATCCTCTTCATATAAAACCATTTATTTATTTATACTTGAAAATTGACACCAACCATCCAAAGATCCAAACACTTGCAAAGTAACTTATCAGCTCATTTATTTTAACCCACTCCTTGTTAACTTTATTTTAACCCACAAATTATTCTTCTTTTACTCCCCTAATGTAAACAAACAGGCCTAGGAGTAACGTGTCAAATAAACTTCTTTGCTATCTGTGTTGTTATGTATCAAAGCTACTGATAATGTTCACAAAGAAGAAGAAGATGAAACAAACATCAGAAGCTCAACATTTTTAGTTTTGATTTTAATCTTCCGAACTTAAAAGGTTATATTCAATCAATCTAAAAAAAAATTTTTTTTAAATGAAATTTAAAGTAAGAATTCTGTCTCAAAAACCTAAAATACAAATTACTAGTCATTTTAGCGCCCACTTGGGATCTAAATTGCCTATTCTATTTCACTGAGAATTTTTCTTAGTTGAATGAGCAATCTGGCCACTTCAGCAGAACATTTAGGTGACTTTGCATAAAAGATTTTAAAAATTAAAAAATGTGATACCTTGGCATCAAAGATGTAGGAATAAAATGACTGCTTCTAGGCATAAATCATACCAAAAGCTTTCAACAGAAAACTGCAAATGGCATCTCTTGTGCTCATAGTAGGGGTCGGGGTCTTGTTTTTCCTTTTTTTTTTTCCCACTGATAAGTGAAAGGACTCAAACTCACAAACTCATAGTTGCAAAAATGAGCACCTTCCAAATGAGTAGGCTCTAGCAGTTTAAAAGGAAGAAGAAATGATAAATACTAGTAGTTCTTTATTGGCAACAGAAATATTATTGAAGAGCAAAACAAAACCAAAAAGAGTGGGGGGGGTGTTTTGGGGGTTTTGGAGGGGGGGGGGGGGGGGGGGGGGGGGGGGGGGGGGGTGGTGGGGTGGTGAATAGGCACAGTACAGGAGACCATAATGATAAGTTCGATACCCCTGGCATAGCGAGTCAGTTCAATGTTTGCTTTCCTACCGAATTGGTAAAAGAAATGGCTCAGCTGGTTAGAGACTTCCGGTAGTGTGTGTGGGTCAAAGAAGAAGAAGAAATGGAAAAATAACTGGATGCAATTAGTTCTTTTCCACACCCAGAACACTAGCCTCTAAAAGGTCATTTCAATTGGCCCAGTTATGACATTAGCCAAATTGCCTTAAATGCCTTCTACAGTTCTACTCACAAAGCCAGTCTTTCTCCATAAATCAACAAAGTTAATTCAGCTCATGAAGTACACTCCTCTGGCTCAATAGCCTCTCCTAAGCTCAAGCTTATATAAAAAATTCTGTAAGCCCAAGCCCTTGGAGCCCACCTTTGAACCATCCAAATGGACCAAACACACAACCCCCCTGAATTGCACATGTCCACCAATTTTTTGTCAAATCCAAATTTACTAGACCAGTAGATCGACTCTGTACCAATTCGAATTGACTAAATTTGTGGGCCATGGATGAAGGGATTAGGGACATGTGATTGGGGGCCAAACTTGATATGTGGGGTGGTCCCACATAGATCTTTCCATCCCCCTAGTTCCATCCCCAAATTGGACCCACAAGTGGGCCGCATAAAATATTCTCATGGTAGGTGCATGAGAACAATTCTCACAATATCAAAGCCCATATATATATTTATATATATAGCACAATATTCATGTGTACATATATGTATGTATGTATCCATGAATCATGCTTGACTCAAGCTGATCTCTCTTCCATAAATACAAGTTTGGAACAAGAAGAATATTAACCGAATA
Source organism: Sextonia rubra (assembly GCA_037013555.1). Classification (NCBI taxonomy): domain Eukaryota; kingdom Viridiplantae; phylum Streptophyta; class Magnoliopsida; order Laurales; family Lauraceae; genus Sextonia; species Sextonia rubra. Next base: position 43,558,404 of record JASUAD010000013.1, on the reverse strand, counting down.
GAGTGCAAATGGGAATATGAAATAGATGTTGGATTATTTTTGGAAAACTCACTGTTAGCAATACAAGAAATATAAGAGAGCTAATTAAGCCCCCAAGGATTGTAAATAGCTCCGAGGATGCTAATTTTGCTCTGTACATTTCCTGAAGCGAAAGAATGATGATGAACAGAAGAAATGAGTATAACATGGAGCTCCCTGTTCCTGCCATGATCTGAACCTGCACAAACCAAGATAGATTTTAGGATTTAGGAGACTGAAAATTTGAGGATTTATAGTACAATGAACCACAAACAAAACATTAAAACTGCTTTTTTTATTGGTCTAAAAGTGTTAATCTTCAAGATCCAGACTCCAATATCATGCAACATTGCAACTTAAGTGAGTAATTTCTTTTTGATCAGTAACTCTATGTGAATTATTGCTAAAACATTCCTAATAATAATTCAAGCAGCTTCTATGATAATCAGCGCATAAATGCATAAGAAACTGAACAGTCCCACTCCCAACTAAACTACTTATAGTTTAATGAGAATTGTTAGAGAGAAGATAGCATTATAATGACCTGGGTGTCAATAGGCAGATATGTGCAATTATGTTGAACGTGCACACAGCCAATAGGTAGAGGCACTTTCCAGTTGCGTGGGAGCTAACGACTTAAGGCATGTTTATGCTAGAATGCGGAGAAAATTGACATGATGGAACAAGGTTATACCCATTGCATATTAGGTTATGCCAATTACCATTATTCCTTTGTCCAACTGTATCCAATAGAAGTGATTCCTCATCAATTCCTCCAGATATGTAATAGGAATTAGGAAGGCAGTCACTTCAGGGATCAATTATCTAATATTAGAAAGGGATTCAAAGTATGAGATTTCATGAGCCAAAGATAGATCCACAGCCCTTTGGAGACGGTGTGGTAGAGCAGATTGAACAATTGGAAAGTGGGGTAACAGACTAACATTAGCTTTTCAGTTTGCACCATGTCCACAGATGGATGAAAAAAGATGTAGAAGCTTTCTAGCAAAGCAAGGGATCTCTTACCACAGTTTGCAAGAGTGGATAGGCATAGCAGCCCTTGGAGGAGTGTGTTCTTTAGTTAAGTCTGGTCATTAGCCATATCTCAGGAGCTTTCACTTTAAATTATCTTTTCAATCAGCTGTTTCAGTTTTCCCATTGTCTTTTGGTTCAAACAAACACTACATCATTCATTCCCATACAAATCATATTATAATAAAATTCTTAACTTAACATTTGGAATAAAAAATAAAAGAAAGAAAGAATATAGATCAAGCCAACTGTGAGGAAGAGATGTCTTACAAACATCCAGTGCAATTTACTTTTGTTTTATGACAAGAGCTTCTGTTTAAATTTACAACAACCGTCCCTATCGCAGTATTGCTAGAACTTTTAACACCAATACAACAACTTAACCCAAAGTTCAGCACTATAATGACAAAGAATCATTGTTGGGAATGATTACTAACAAACCTACATAAAAAGATGCTATCTTATTATCAAATTTCCCAAATGTGAATAGCAATACAGAGTTTCAGCTTCATACATCTCTCTTCATACGCTTTACGGCATGTTAGAAACCAAATGCCTCAATTCCAAGCACCCCAAAATTGCAATTTGAGATCATTCAATCTAATGATATCCAAAGCATGTTTCTTTTTCATTTTTTTTTCTTTCTCTGCTGTTCCATTTTAATGAAACTCTAATCATGATTGCCAACATTGGAGTTTAGAAATCGAGACACACTAATCTAATAAAGCAAGTTCTCTTCATTTAGATCTAATGTAGAAAAAGAAAAACGTAATATATCTCATTCACAGGTCCAAAATCCAAAATCCAAAATCCAGAAAAGAAATTAGATTCACTGACAGAAACTTATCCCAAACAACAACAACCAAACCCCATAAATCATTAGTAAGAAATAAAACCATAGAGACTTCCACAAATATCACAAAAGATCAAAAACCAATGAGACCCCAAAAAAGAACCCAGAAAGGCAGATCCATTACCCACAAAAATCCAGCTACAAAAACCTTAGAACCCAAATCCATAGACCCCAAAAACTAGTAAACCCCGCTCCATAAACCCCCAAATATACATCTCCACAGAAAGAATCAAAAGACCCATCTTTGATACGTATATATATACAGAGAGAAAGAGATTTACCGGATTTTCGACGCCCAGATCACGGATTTTGCAGAGGAAAGTCGAAGGAGATCGAACGTAAGACGTCAAACACCAGTCTCGCTATGATGGGTTACGATGCTACGAGCTGTCTTGCACTGCATACATGAGCATAACATGGGCATAGAAGTGGGCCTCATGCTTGGGGATCCAAAGATTTCAGACCATTGAACCGATTGGGTATGTGTCAAATTTTATAGATTATATGATCTAACCGTCCAAAATGAGTTTTTTTTTTTTTTGGCCATTACCATTTTTATGTTTTATGTTTTCATCTTGGCCGTCTATTTCTCTAGGCTTTTGATCCAAGGTTGAGAGACTTGCAATCAGAGGTACATTTCTATTGGATCATCCTAAATCCACTTGCGATGGGTCCCACTGAGAATGGGCGCCGCTTCTCATAGTCCAAAAGGCAGTGCCAGACCAACACAGTTTTTGGGCCCAACCTTGTTAATCCATCAGTGGAGCCCACCTTAGAAATCCATTGTTTATCGCTGAGGGCATGTATGCATAGATAGCTGAGAATCCTCAAAAATAGGATCTCAGATATTTAAAATTGTCAAATTCGGGTTTTTCACTATGGTGTGAAAAGAAAATTCTTTATTCTTTATTTTTTATTTTTTGGATAATTTCATTACCAAATGTGATGTAAGTATCAGAGACTAGATTTCTCTCCACCTCGATAGATTGATTTGCAGGCAGTTTGGTCTGAGACCCATAGATCAATTCCCAGGCAATTTGGTGTGATATGAGACAACATTGCTACTGGAGCGTCTCATGCTTCTCTAGCAAAGAGATTTCAAGCCTTCACATTGAGGATGTGTAAAACAAGTGTTTTTCACTTCTTGTGCTTCCTTTAAATTAAATAATTAATAACAAGCTCTCCAAATGATCAATCCTCTGCAGCTCAAACTGAATTGAAGTGAACCTAAAACACAAGGTGAGGTGAGACTCAGGTGAGTTTAAATTTAAAAGTCTGCCTCCAACCCCAAGGACTCAGCTGGGTTAGGACCACTATTTACCCCTAGATGGGGGTTCAAGCTATGCTACCACACTGGATGAATATAAAAAAAACTATAAAAAAAAAATCTGCCTCCTGATCCCCAATCCGAATTCTAAGCAATGGACCACCTAATCGGGCAGAGTAATATCCTCTTTATTAGTGTTGAGTTCGCAGGGCCCCCACTAGGTAGTCTTTCTCATCATCAAAGAGAAGTCCATCATTTTCAACCAAAAAAAAAAAAAAAAGCAGCTCATCTTTTTTAACAATATCCTACCAATAGACAGTTGCAATTGCAGGAAAATTCCGGCGTACATTTAACACTGGGAAGCCAAATTTTGGGTTTTTAGAATCTTCTACTCTAGCCTATTCCCAGAAATGGGCCAACAAAAAAAGGGTCTGAATTACTGGGACATGGACCCAGTATGTACCATCTCTGCTGGCATCTCAATCCTCAACAATCAACCGTCCAGACAGAACATGTGGTAGACCCCACAATTGAACAGTCTGGATGATATATAGTTGGAACAATCTGATACAAAGCAATCAATCATAACTCCAAGGCCCAGGCCCTTTGCTCCATTCATCTTCATCTCCCTATGTGAACCCTTTCCTTTCTAGCAATGCAAGAACAGATCTAGTGCCCTAATAGCACACTTTTTTTTTTTTTTGGGTAAAAGAGAATTTCATTAAAGGAACCAGAAACAAGAAACAAAACAGAGACAACCAGACTCCCACAAAGACCCCACAAAAGAGCTACAATAAGCCACATCCTCCTAAGAACCCTGGTTTATATCTGGTTACATGAGAAACAAAACCTAGCCAATGAGTAGGCTGCATGGTTCAAGATTCTACGAATATAAGAAACCTACACATGACTAAAATTCAACTTAGGTTCTTGATATCAGCAATAATTGGGTTAATCGTTCAATTAAAAATGTAAAGAGCTTGAACCACTTCTTTAGCATCCAAGAACACTTGGATTCGTGCAAAGGATTCATGCAAAGCTCTTCTCCCTCCCTTTCTTTAAAGTTGCGAGAACCGCCCTCATTTCTGCACGGAAACAACTTTAGAACTAATCCAAGAACCTGCATTGACAACAATGCCTCTAAGCATAGAGGTACATAACCAAAAGAAGCTAGCTAATAGCACACTTACAACTCTCTTGGAGAGAGAATATACTTCATCTATTCATGTGAGTCACTAACAAATCGAGGCATTAAGAAGAAAGTAACTGTAAGAATTTATGTAAAATGATAAAATGAAGCAAATTTGAATAAGAACCTGCTAGGGTTTCCAACTTGCAAACTCTTGTATTACATTTCAGTCAAAAGGTCAAGATGGGATTGGCAGGATGTAAAAGGAATTACTGGTGTTTACAAAATCAGCACACTCCATTGATCATCCATCTATTGACGGGCCTCAAAGTTTAATGGTTATGTGTGCACTAATGAAACAATCAAACTTTAGAGCCCTAAAACAGATAATTATGGACATAAATCATACTAATAGTTCGCCCACCATTAAATCCATATTACAATCTCCCAATCCCAACCTAACCGTTGTGGTATGCACAACCTTGGTTGACAACATTTAAATGTTGAACACATGGGGCTTTTTTCTGCATGATAGTTTGTTGCTGCACTTATTTCCACAATAATTTCATTTCAGTGGGGAATGAAAAATAAAGATCTCATTTTCTACCATTCCAATTTTGTTTACCAAAATTGGCATGGCAAAACATATTCTGTGGTGAAATGTGTTCCTGCTCTTGTAAGATCTTGGAAATGGTTCTCTTCCTCTTGCATCCAAATATGCTATCTTAAACTGCAGCTAGATGATTTCACCACAGAAAATGAAAACCATAGAAGATGTTAATAAAACAAAGGAAAATCACTTTCTCTGAAACCATGTTCATCTTCTGTGGAAAATGATTTGCAAAAGCATACCCTAAATAGTGTAACAGATCTTGAATCTTACAAACATGATAACATATATTTGTCTCAACATAGTAGTCTAATTGACAGGATTGTGACCTATATCTCACAATTGATATTAAAGGTTTTAGGACTCCAATTGGTTTCTTTAATCAACTGTACTTCTTATTCTCCGCAGCATATGATAAAATCAATAGCCAAAAAAGGTGCTTATAGTGCAACAAACGAGCAATGATGGAGAACCATGGCAAGTAACGTCATCATCATTGTAGCCTAATTCCATCCATGTGTCGCCGCTTGAATGAGTTCTACAATTTAACTCAAAATAAGTTGCAGCCACAAGGGTTTTGTTCCCCCACAATCACCTTTTTAATTAGGGGGTCCTTCTATGCATATGGTTGGGATTGAGAATCCCACATCGCCACCATGTGGGACCAGTCGAAAAAAGTGCACGCCATGATACGTTGATCACTAACTTCAGTAATCCTCGTGAAATGTGAAGCATTACCATGGTGGTTGGCACTTATTGCTAACTAGATGAAAATGGTGCACTTGTCTTTAAATATTCCCTTTCTGCAGAATCATCATGAGCTAAATCAGCAGCACAAAGGCGATAGACGGTTATTCTCTATGTCTCTCTTAAACTGTATCAATTTTAAACTCTGCTCATTCTTTCTGTCCTTTTTTTTTTCTGTAAATGGACACTCAGAGTGTTTCTCTCAATGAATGATTTTTGCTATGGAAGGAAAAAAATAAACATGCAAAGAGATGCCATGCACCACAAGAAGTCAACAATTAATGTTTTCCAATACCACGGTTGTAAAACAAATATCAACACAATACAAGCATCTTATTCAGGAAACAAAAAAATTTTTGCCAGCAAACAATTTGCAGTAAGGAGATCAAGAGGCCTTTGAAGAAGCCAAGTCGCCAAATCGCGAGGAATGTTTTTTCGGTAGAAGAAAGGGAGGGAGCAAATATGGAATAATCAATGCCACTCCCAGACAAAGAAATGCAAGGATTGCCACCCACCAAACTTTAGGCGAACCCACAAGTGATAGTTCCTCACAAACTGCACATTGAAGAGAAAAGAATGAGATCAACAAGCAATAAGCCACCCAAAACACACATATGAGAAAAACAAATGGGAAATGATGTGTTAAAGCAGACTAGGATTGTAAGTACAACTTTATTTCATGAAAAAAAAATTACATAAAGGAAACATTCAAGAACATTTGACATATTAGAAATAAGTATACCAAAGAGATGGCATCTGAAATGCGAAGATGGACAAGCCACCATGCTTGAATAAAATTTAATATATGCACCTAACACATAGGGCAGTTCTCTTTAGTTACTATATGCTCAGTGGAGATTATGTTACACTTATACTAGTCAATCCTCTGCCAAAAATCCATTATCTTCATTGTTATCACATCTATTTAGGGTCACCTTTGTGTGATCTACTCTTCCACTCCACCCTTCTTAAAAGCCATATTCTAAGTTTGCTCCACATGCCAAAATGCCGTTTTCTCACTACTATACACCCAATGTCTTTAAAGATCTCCCCCCTCTTGGTTCCTTGAATCTATAGTGCTTCAATTTCTTACAAGAGTTGATTCCAGCCATCCATGGACATGGATAAACCTTCTCAAACGATGATGCACTGCGGGTAAAATGATGCAAAGTGGGTACCAGACGCGAACAGGCAGAGATGGAGAGATCAAAGCTGAAAGGTGGAGGGTTGTAGGTCAAGAAAATCCTGAAGCCTCACGCCAAACTCCCCATCTCGGGCAAGGAAGAAGACAACTCCAGGAAATCCCAAAAGCACTTCAAAAAATTTTTATTCATCAACTCTCTCTCTCTCTCTCTCTCTCTCTCTCTCTTTGCCAAGAGGCATTACAATGCTTTAAATGATAAAAGACAACCCCTAGAACTAATCTCAGCCATTAAAACAATCTAGGGCCATGATTAAAATAACTCAACTGAAATAGATTAGGAAACATAAATATTAAATAACTCTAAATAAAATATAAAAAGCACAAATTAAATGGGCAGGGCCATATGCAAGTTAACCCATGGGGACCATGGGTCTATCCTGCATCAAACGACGTGTCTTAATTACTTAAATTATAGCAACTACCGTAATTTTCTCTTATATGCTCATTCTAATTCTATCATCCCCAACAACTCAATAGCCTTCTCACCAAGTACATATTTTAAGTAAGTACATCAAAAACATCACAATAAATTGATTTTTTTATGAATATTCCAACTTTCATAATATTTGTATTTGGGAACAGACCTATGAAAATACCACAGCATTTTCAATATACTATTGATATTTGTGAAACTACACCAATGTACCCCAACTATGCTCATCACTTACATCAAACCACTGGCTTGCACTTTGGAAGCATGGCAAGACCCAAGTGACAGGTTTATCCAGATAACATTATTATATAGCATGCATTACCAACAAATCATATCACTTTTGTTTTTTTGGATCATTGTGCGGGTGTGGAATCTCAATTACGTCAGCACTTTTCATTTAGTTATTGTATTAACAAATTTCAAATGACAGGCACAGAAAGTATTTGAAGTTTTCTGTACAACTAATGATATTCTTCATACAAAATAAATAATAAATAATGAAATTGTACTCATCAGTGTAATTAATATACAACTGACATAGTTCAACATGCACATATCATGATGAGATAGTCACTAGAGATAGGCAACTCCTCTGTAGCCCAGTAGAAGATACTCTATATATAATGTTAAGCTTATTTAGGGTCCCAGAACTAGGAGTTAGCTTTTCTTCAAACATCACTTAAAATACACAAATATCAGTCAGAAGCCAAGACATTTTCAGACAGCACAGTATTATTGGATCATCACCTATGATACCTGGCTACTTGTCTATGCCCAGTGTACACATGTCAAACCGATACAATATTTGTACTCAATACTGCATCTATACAAGGATCATACACATTTAGCATAACCTATTGTATTGAGTCGATTATTTTATATATGATCTTTTAATTTTCTTACTTCTCATGATAAAAACAAAAAAAATCAATAGAAAGGGACAATTTTCCTACTTTTCAACATTAGGAATGTAAACAATGATAATTTCATTAATTTATAAATGTTCTAAAGGAGAAAATCAATGTACATAGTATAAAATCTAAATATAAAATATAAAATTTCATGTTATGGATTGCATAACCATCTTTGTATCCACGCCCCAATTACAAAATGTGCCGAGTTGCATTGCCGATCCCCTTATCCATATTCATTGTCCATTCATATCTAGGTATCAAAGATTGTCAGATAAATGCAATACCATTGTAGATCTTGGCTTAATATACTCAAATTAACACAAGACATATGAACTGTATACATGCTTTTTTGGCTTAGGCTCCTTGACCAGGTACAAGTTTTACTAACATATTCATTTGTTTGAAGGGTGCTTTCATCTTAGGGAAATTACAAACAAGACAAATGGAACTTAGTTTCCCACCTTAACTGCCATATGACAATTCAACAACACCAAATGTACAAAACATGACAGCATGAACCACATCACTTCAGATCCAGAATTTCATGAATGTAAGAGGTGCTTGCTACCAGCTCTAGTTGTGTCTCCTCATGTGCATGACAAGAGGTTAGACTGTTTTCAAACTAAACTGCCAAAAACATTGATTGTTCTTCAGGAAACTTAAAAAGCTGTTCTACATTATTACTGGAATGATAAATCTGTAATTAAAGAGGGATTTCATATGCTTAAAACATTATTTATGAAAATTGTCAGCCATCCAAGTTAGACCAAATTCTCACTACTACGAGACAAGTTAGCAGTGTACTTCAAGTACTTATTTTATTCAGCTCATCAGTTTGGATATGTATCCAATTGTTAGGTACGAAGAAAGGAAAACACAAAGCAAAGTGGAGACAATTGACCACCTCCTCTTGCATTGCTCCTTGTCTTACTCTGGCTGGTGCCAGATTCTTTCCTTAATTGTTGTGGCACAGTGTTTCCATATGACTTTGTCCAACATGATAACCAAATCTTGTGGGATCTATCATTTGAGACAGTTCTATGGTCTCTGTGCAGAAAAGGCATGAAAGAATCTTCAACAATGAAGCTAAACTTTGGAAAGAAATGCAGAGAACATCAAAGTTACATGTGGGCCTCATCTAACAATAAATTCCAGAACATCTCCTCATCAAATTTGTTGAGGAATTGGTCTGCCCACATGATTGACATGATTCATAAGGAAAAAATTGTGTCAAATGAGCTTTGTCTCCCTCCCCCAGTCTGGTATTCTTAATGAACAAAAGGGAAATGTTTGGAAGTCCTTCTTATGGATTTCAAAATGGACCAAAATTATGCATTCAGTCAAATGGAGCAAAATAAAATGTGGTAGAAATTATGCATCTTGGGAAAGCCCTGGGCTACAGGTCCTCATCAATTTTTGTTCTGTGAGGCTCCTAGTGGAGAGCAACTAAGAGATACCTTTCTTGGGTTTAGGAAAGAAGGAACTGTACCTGGGCCTTGCAGTTTGTTCTAAATGAGCCTAACTTCCTGGCCCTTCGTTAGATGTTTAATTCAGGCACATACGGAAGAAGGCTATCGACTTTGCGGATTCTTTAGCCAAGTCAGGGGTGGATGAATTCCACGTTTGAAATTAAAGACCATGTAATTATGCATCGTCGAGCAATTAGTGTTCTCCTATACCATTTTGTATGTTTGCTTTTCCTTGTATTCTATTCTCCATCCTTAAAAAGGTCATCACCCACCGGTTCTGCCATTGAACCTTTTTTTTTTTCCGTAGTAGTGAACCAAGTCTGAGTTGAGCAGGCACCTTTTGAGTCAATTTAAGTGCCCCCCTGCCACCCCACAACCCCACCCCCCCCACCCCCCACCACACCACACAAACAAAAAAAAATGAAGCAAGTCTCTTTGGCCAAATCCTATAGGGAAGAGGTTAAAACTAATCTTTTTCCTCTTTATTTCCCCTCTGTAAGAAGGTGCTAAAGGAATTTGGGGAGCAGTTGCATTCATTTTAGAATAACAAAACCATATTTTTGGGGAAGATTGAAGGTAATGTTCATAAAACTAAACAAAAACCAAATGTGACCGCCTTTTTGTCCATGGACTCAAACTCAAGTACTCATGCACTCTGTCCATAACCAACAGCCTGGGATGATGTGACCATCTATTATCACTTAAATTCATTCTAAATAATTAAAACACATCTGACATGAAATTATAGGATATCATTCTCTATTTTTTTATACCACTTCATAATTTTTTAGGTTTAGGGGTGCTCTAGGGGTTGATTTGACTCAAATCGAGGGGGACCATAATTGGGCCCAATTCCAAATCTTAAAACCTAGCAGTCAAAAAAAAAAAAAAAAGGAAAAGAAAGAAAGAAAGGAGAACATTTATGAATATGAACATAGATGATATAATTACAGTTGCTGACAATAGGAAGAGAAAAGAAATGTTCACTTTTTTTTTTTGGTAAGAAAGAAATTTTCACTTACCAATATTAAATATGATATATTGTCTCTCCTGTACATTTGGCTTTGCAACAACCCCACCAGGCTCCACAGTCAAAAGAACATGCACTTCACTATGTTCAGAAAGCTACAGTAAAAGTTTCTCAGAACATGAAAAAGATTTGATTTTATTAAATGTATAAGACAAAACCAGAACGCTAACCAAGTTATAATCTGCCTTGAAAATCAGCTTCTCAGTATTGAGCAATCTCCTTTTCATGTTCGACCCAATGTATGACTTGTCCCACTGCAGTTGGAGTGAAAAGCTAGCTGGTATCTAGTTTTTGTTGCATCTTTGAATAAGTTTTCATGAAATGCCATTTAAAATATATCCATAAAGTGATTGAATAAATATAGAATATCAGATGAAAACATAATACGTACAGAAGCTGGATATGATATCTTTACTTCATACCACATGGATGCTTTGAGCCCACGTAGTTGATAAAGGCGACGACCCATTTGAAATGGCAGAGTTTCTTGCTTTAGCTCCACACCAACATTCAATACCTTGACATCAACTCTGCGAAATTCCCAAGCAATAACATATTCCAAGTCAGGACAAGAAACTACAACACTAGCAATTGCTGAGAAAAAGAAAATTTCAAAGATATATCAAATGCTTGAAGTTGGAATTTTTTTAATTAGAAAACGAACATATTTTTGTCCTCATATGGTAGGCAGTTGATAACAGAGACATGTAGGTAGAGCAGAATACACCCTCTAAGCATCAATGTGTAAGCCATTGTCATTGCCTGGAATTTGGTCATAAAATATGAGCGATCCACCTTGCTCTCTTGATCCCAATATACTCCAAACAATTCCAATCAATTCCAAACATTTTCAATCAGATGATCTTCTAGCATTTCTCCATTTAGGAATGCTTCAAGCCAATTGAAGACTGAAAAAGAAGCTTCAAGTCATGTTACAGAGCAGAAAAATGAAAAGAAGCAACTTCAAGACAAAAAATGAAGCACTCAGTCATCGCGGGCAAAATAGAGTGAGAGGAAAAACATCAAAAGTAAACAAGCTAACCATAACAATCAAGAAGAGATGAAGTGCAGCAAGTAGCATTTTGGACAACAAATCAATGTGAGATAAAATTTTTAAGAGAAGCCAACATGTCACACTAAAAGTTCTAGAGTTTCCAGATGAAAGTAAACACAAACAGGTGAGAGAGCAATGTGGGATTTTTCACAGATATCAATCCCTTTCTAAAGAAGGTCTTTAGCCCTTTTCTTATCAGTCCTTTCAAAAGAAGCCTTCTAAATATTAATTAACAAATGAGCATAAAATCTATTTAATTAATGATCATTCATTATATCAATGGTCAGAGCATTACTCCAAATGCATGATTATGAAACTGTGTGTAAGTTCCAGTCTTCCTCAAGTACTAGACCTAGAATGGCCTTTTTTTTTTTTACGGTAACGAGAATACTTGCATTAATAAAAGAAAATTACAAGAAAGAAAAGAAAAAAGAGACACAAAAATACCAAGAGAGAAGAGGTACAAGAGAAATGTACCCTAAGATAACAAACTAAGAAATATCACCCTCCAAAGGAACAACTCGCCCAACCCCATGTTTCGCTAGAGCATCAGCCATAGAATTGGCAGATCTTAGCTCATGCGGAAAACAACATTAACCTTGGTAGAAAGATGTTGAATTCATTAAAGAGAAACTGAAACTTTCAAGGATTGGCTCTTTGATTAGACACCTAAGCAACTGCATTAGTAGAATGGCCTATTCAACATCTATCTATCCATCATTCCATCTGTCTCTACTTTGCTTGAGCCGTTCTCAAAAGCTAGCAAAATCATTATGGGTCTTTCATCAGCACAGACATGCCCACCAATATCTATGGTGGATGAACGTTTATACGATGCATGACTCAGAGATGAGGGTGAAGGAAATAACTATTTTACAACATCAGCAGCACTATATTAATTACTGGGTCAATACTAAATGTAGTATAGAATGTGTAGAATTGTGTCTAAACTAATTTTAGAAGGTAAAAAAAAATTTTCCAAATACCAAACAAGGGGTTTATCTTGGACATAGCTCCAGCAAAAAAGCATCGATTCCTGTCTTTGTGTGCTTTTCTAATCCTAAAGCACCTAAACAACCCACTTAATCAGTTTCCTACTTTATCTCATACTGTTAATAACTGCATAACCATTGTTTTTAGAGCAGATACCTATCGCATTAATCCACTTGCTTCAACTTCCTTGAGTACCCGTGGGGTCGTTCCAATCTTCGATTTTTGGTTGAAAATGGTGGTTAGGGTTTAGGGTTTAAGGAAAGGAACAGGTGGAAAGAAGAGAGCAGGAGATTTCACATACCTGAGATGGGGGAGAAACTCTGAAAAGATGACAGGAGACAGTGGCTTTTGTGCCATTTTGAATAATAAGTAGTCTGCTGGTTGGCCTGGGCCATTCCTTGTCCAAGCCCAGAATTTTTTACCGAGCCTAAAATTTGGGCCAGGATCTAGCGAAATTGTTCATTCAAATCTCCCCTCCTTGCTTTCTATGTAGGGCCAAGTTGGACCCTTAAGTCTATTTACACCAAAATTCGGCCTCTTAACTATTTTACAAGAGAAACCAACCAGGATCCACAGGCCTTGAAGCACATGCCAATCCAGCCCAATGGATCAGGCTTAGTCGGTCCGTGGATGGCTACGCTGATCCGCCAACGAGGCCCGCTATCAATCACCCTTTCTTAGCCAATTGCCAAGAGGATGTAAATGGGTTGAGTTCAGCCCAAACCAGTGGTGTAACGAATGGCAATGGGTTGGATTTAAACAAGATCTTGCTCCACTCGCTCCAATAGGAGTGGGTTTGGTGGTCAATGGTCACGTTCGGGCAGATTCGACCCAAGCCTGATTTAGGATGAGTTCAGAGTTTGGTTGTGCCTGACCAGTCCCTTCTCATTTCTATTTGTTTTTTATTATACTTGGCAACTTCGACACACAAAATCTCACCAGTATAAGTGATTGTGATATAGGACTTCATCTTCATGATTTTTGGTTTCACAGGATTATATGCTTCTGCTAGCTCCTTTTACTCGTTCTCCTGGTTCTCCTTTGGACTTCTGCAAGCTTCATGTTAGCGAGCTCTTTTGTTCTTTCGCTCCTAAGTTAATATAATTCCCTTTAGCATAAAAAAAAAGGATTACAGGACTTTTTTTCTAAATAAGAGTAAACTAATCAGCAGTATACCCCTAGCTTGTATTTGTCGTGGGGCAGGTTTGATATCACATACTAAATTCTGCACAAGGTCTGTGCCTTGATCATTGCAGGTGTCAGCAAGGCCAAATAGGAGTCAACATAAACTCCTAATCAACTTCTTGTCATCCCCTAGCATAATAAGATTTAATGAGAACCAGATTGCTTGGGCAAGGTCATATTATTATTATTTTTATCTATTTCTGAAGAGAATTGTGAGTATTGGGGTTTTTTTAACATTGGGATCAAATCATGCCCCTCGATCATTTCATATGCTCTGTTCTAATACTAGGATTGTGAATATTAATATAACAGGAAAGTAACTTTTAACCTCTTGAATTCCCAGCAAACTATCTACGTGTTTAGATCGGTTGTGAGCATTTGAAATTGAACTTACAGAATAGCAATTGGAGAATCCCAAATTCTCCTTGACTATAATTCTGAAGCCCAAAGCTGACATCAATAGGACAATGAAGATACCTCCATACAAGTCCAACAAGAGACAAGTTGCTATTTAAGTATTTATAGGATATTATATGAACTGAATTTAGATGTTCATGTCGTTAATTTATTGCTCAGTTGGTTGGATATTGAGTCTGAGTGCTTGATTTTTGAGTTGCCAGCATAGGCCAACAACCACAGAGGAAGAAAGGGAAAGGCAGGAAAGGCAAAGGGATTAGGGCTCATTTGGATATCGACAAAATAAAATATGTACAAATTCAAATATCGTTAAAATCAAGTAGCGTCATATTGAAATATGGATTATATATTTTTGTTGTTTGGGGCACGAGGGCAACCAAACATAACACTTCATTGGAATAAATTCGAAACGACATTGAAACGGTTGGAACATTGAAATAGTTGGACGGTGATGAAATAGCTTCTCCCGGTAGAAGTCTTAATCTTCTCGATGTGCTTGAACACCGCAGGGTGTAGAGCCTTTTTTCTTTCTTTCTTTCTTTCTTTTGTTTATAGGTAATGAAATTTATATTAAAAAAGAAAATAGCAATATATATAAAGCAACATATCGTGAAAAGGTACAAAAGCCTTATACAAAACCTCAAAGAAGAAGAAAAAACATACAAAGAGGCAAAACTAAAAAGATCACATACTAACCAAAAAACCATCCATTTCAACACCTTGTTTGGCGAGCAAATCTATAGTGACATTTGCCAAACGAACAACATGCTTGAAGACCACCAACATTAAAAAGGACAAAGCTTTAATATCATTAAGGATGTAGTGAACTTTCCAAGGAGCCCTACATTTTTGTAAAACCTATCAAATCGTATTAAATAAGTCACTTTCAATAATCAAACTATCACCAAAGAACCCGAAATATGTTCTCAAAGCCTCTAAATGGCAAGTATCTCCGCCTCAATAAAATGTTTAATACCAATCGACTTGGAGAAAGATATCCGTACTTTACCTTTGAAATTGTGAAGCACCCCTCCAGTACCAACCAGACCCAATTTGCCTCTAACCTCCACTCGAGGAGGAGCTAAACCTACCCAAGCCCTAGCTAAAGAATGCCACATAAAAGAAGAGGGCTCCAATGCTATAGTGAAGGACTTCACTGAGAAAAGCCCAAAGCAAGAAGGTTTTCAAATCTGTGTATTGTCATCACTCCCGCAAAGAAAAATGTTAGAAAGTGGACTCAAAAGAGACTCATACTTAGACTCATCTAATTGACGTAAAGCTCTTCTTAGAAGAATTCTCCAAACAATAAGATCTTCCTTACAAGAATAACACATTTGGACTGAAGATCATTTAGTCGATATAACTCTAAACAATCTAGGAAATAAACTTCCTAGACACACCCCCCCCCCCCCCCCCAAACACAACAAAATCATCAAATCGGGAAATAACACCCCAACAACCGAACCTCCTACACCTAGGGATGAATTTAGGGACCTAACTCCACTCATCCTCACCATATTTAGAGCATCTTTTTCCTCTTCAAAATGCCACCACCACTTTGCTAGTAAAGCTTAATTTTTATGAACTAAGCTCCCAAAACCCAAACCACCAAGGAGTTTAGGCTTCATCACATCCTTCCATTTCATTAAGTAAAGCTTCTTTTTATCTCTTTCCTCCCAGAAAAAATCTCTTCTGATCCGATCTAACTTTTAAACCACTAAAATGGGCATTTTAAATAATAACATAGAGTATATTAGCAAGTTAGACAAAGTCACTTTAATCAAAATAATTTTGCCCTTGAAAGAAAGGTATTGTCATTTCAACCTTGATAATTTACTTTCAAACTTGTCAACAATTGGCTTTTATAAAGCCTTCGACCTTTGATTTGCCCCAGTGGGAAGCCTGAGATACTTAATAAAAAGCTTTTCATATCTGCAATGTAACCTTTTGGCAAACAAACAAACTTTTTCCTTAAGGCAACCAACACCTACCAAACTGCTTTTAAAAAGATTAATCTTTAAACCAAACACAATTTCAAAACATCTCAAAATTCTATTCAACGCAACAACTTCGTCCCATTTAGTAGAGCTAGACAAAATGGTATAATCTGCAAACTGAATACGAGTAACACACTCCTCATATCTGTTGGATTCAAACCTTCCATTAATTCTTAGATACTTGGCTCTTGTAAGAAGCATACCCAAAAGTTCCACCACCAAAGTAAACAAGAAAGGGAAAAGAGGATCACCTTATCTTATCCCCCTAGAAGCTTTGAAAAGGCGAGTTGGATAGCCATTCACCAAAAGCAAAAAGGATACATAAGAAATACATTCCCTAATCCAACTTCTCCACTTGTCACCAAACCCAATTCTCACAAGTATGTAATCTACAAGGTTCTAATCTATATGATTATTGGCTTTTTCTAAATCGATTTTGAAAATAAAATCTTCTTGACCAGAGCGCTTTTTTGAATCTATTAATTCATTAGCTGTCATGCCATCAAGAATTTGGTAGAGTTGTCCCTTCAAATACTCAAGGCATTGATGTCGGTACCACACCTTTGGTAGTCCAAGAGAAGTGACCTTTCACCAAGAAGTATGACTTTTAAAGAGGCTGAGTTCCAAGGGCTCCTAACTAGAAGAAAAATTGAACTTAATTTATTTGAAGGAGAAAATAATGAATTGCTGTGATGGAGCGTGACAAAAATCTGTGCAAATCTTCGTTGGTTCTATGGTGTGGTAAAGAATGTCACTTTCTTTAATACTCGTTTGCCAATTACTCAATCAAACTAAGTCAGCAATGCTTAATAAGCGAGTGGTCTTTAAGAAACAATGAAGACGGGCTATTGGTGATGCTGTACTGCAATTCGCTAACCCGAAAACCAACTCTGAACCCACAGCCCATTAAGAATCCAAAAGCAAAATCCGAATAGAATTTGCAAAATTCAGAAAGCTGGTGTGCAAAAACAAAACCATGCAAGAGTAAACGAAGATACTGAATGTTGTGTAGAACCAATTGGTGGTAATCGCTACTGATTGACTAGGCCCAGCACATAGGCCACCTTGGCTCAATAGTAAACCGACTTGGTCCAAGAGTAAGCTGTCGGCTCAGATCAAGACAACAAGTTGCATTGATCACAGAAGGCCAATGTGCGCCAAAAGAAGCCCATGTCCATGGATGTTGCAATGAACCGCACAGCTCAAACCACGGTCATGAGCCTATTGAAAATAATTTAGAATAGTTGGTTCAGGAAAAAACTTATAAATGGTATCTTCCTTTTCAATTATTCCCAATGTAAGGGCTCTAGAAAGAAGTCCAAGGGCACTATGTATTCCTATAATCCCATGTATTAATTCATATGCATTCTATGTAAACATGTTGGAAGAGAATAGAAGCATTTCATAAATCATAAAGTGGGTTCTCAACTAGGGTAGTTTTTCATGGAATGTTCTAATCAAATTCTTTCATTGAAAATGCATGGTTATAGAAATTATTTTCGACTACCAATAACTCTCTTTTGATTTTTGTAAGAATTTGAAAATCTTTGACCCCGCAAGTAGACTTACACCTCACTTGAGGTCTTGTATTATTACTAGGAGAAATGTTCTCCCAAAGTCCAACTAATTTGATCTGTGTAGCACAAGAGAGCCCAAGTGAGCCCGACGAAGCTGTTGGTTGTAGAAGAACATTTCTCATGATATATATAGTGATACATGTTTCTTTTTGTGTAAATACTCGGTGAAAAATTTTGCCCAAGTTAAAACACATGAAGACAAACCCTCAAACCAGTAGTAGTCCCATATATGAGAGAAAAAAAATACACACCCACACAAACAAAGGAAATACATGAAAAACAACCCTCCCTCTCCCTCCTTTTCTCCTTTGTCTCTTCCATATTTCCAAAGCTGGCCTGGTTAAGGGTAGACCTAAGTTTAGTCATATGGGTGTGGTGTTGCCCATATGTGCTTTCAAATTAAACTTACATTAAAAGCATAGGTCTACTTCCAAAATAAAATAAAAATTATGGATCAACCTTTAAAATCAACACAAAAAGCCGAACTTACCTCTAAAACCAAACTATCTATTATAGTCCTGACCCCTCAAAAGAAAGTTAGGTCTGCGCTCTCCCAATGAGCTCTTTCCTGCTTGGCCAGGTAATTTTGCACATGAAGCATAGCTTCTTCGCTTGCAAGTTACATGAAATATTTGTTGGTTTACACTTGCACGTCCAAATAGTGCATGTGACATCCCACCGTTGCCTGGTAGGTTTTCTCTCGCGCTCAAGCCCAAGATAACGTCTTTCTCGGGCCCCACTAATAGGCCATTGCGCTTCTTCCATCTGCCGACGCGAAAACAAACCCCCAATTATTGCCTAATATCCGAGCCGAGCCGAGCCGAGCTAAAGATATGTCGGTGTCCAGCAATAGAATGCATTTATTCTCAGTCTGGAAAACAGAGAGAAGTTCAAGAGTAACGTGAGTCCACCGACACTGCTCTTCTAAGTATATCATTTGCAAAAACAATTGTTATATTCATTTACTAATCATGCGTATGTATTATACTACGCAAATTGGTTGCTATGTTTTCTTCTATGTTATCCTTTTTAATCATATAAAAAAAAGCATTCCCAATTTCTGGTCTTCATGGTTAGGCTTGATTCATCTATAGTTCTCAAGCACCTGCCTTGTAAATTGACACTCATTTCAGTCTCAGGCTTATCAAATCATAATATCATGTTGCACCATTGAATTAAAGATTGGCAAAAATTGCATTTGATGACTGGATTGATGTTTGAACATTTTTCATGAGTCTTGTCTAATTTGAGATAGAGGTTGTGGAAATATATCTGTTCGGAATGAAAGTGTTACGGCTAGGCCTTGTTATAATTCGATTGGTTATTATGATTCATTGGGTAAAAATAGACAAACTTGTTTTACTAAAAAAGTTAAATGAAAAACAGTTGCCTTATAGTGCGGTCTACAATTAATATATGTTTTTATCTGTAAAATCCTCCGAATTATATATTTGAATTAGATTTAAGTCAACTAAACACAAAAAATTGACTTGCCAAAGAAAGGGTGGTCTACAATTAATCCACACATCCCATCCTTCTTATACTCCCATGCAATTGATATGCATGTATTAAAGTAGACCTCCTAGACATTGGCTCATGTATTCATAAAACAAGGTTGCACATTTCATAACATTCTTCCTTAAATCGAGAGTTGTGAAATCCTTTTCCCTTCAAGGTTTTACTCTAATCAAGGACAACCCCACTTCAAGATTGATGACACCCTTACTGAAGTGACTTCTCTCCTAGCGTCTAAACAAACTGAGGGCATCAAATAATCGAAAATGGCTGATGTCAAAATAAAGTTTGATCAAGTGAGTTTGTATTATTTTAGGATATTAGTCCTACAACTATTATTTTACCTGACAATTGCCCTAAAACGATCAAAATTTAGATAATTTTTATGGAGTTATTTGTAGAGAAATGGACACTCTAAAAGTAACAAATTTACATTTAAACCCCGCTATATTCTATGGATGTAGGATATCACACAATTTTCCATTTCCACTGAAATAAAAAAAACGCACATATTCATTCTAGGGTAACATTCATGTGTATATGTCCCTCACCAATGAACCGTATATGCGCCTCTATGGGGCCTATGGTGGATCCCACCAAGGAATGAGACTGGAGAGGTGGAAAGATCTATGCGGGACCACCCTACATACTAAGTTTGGCCACAATCACATGTCCCTAACCCCTTTATCCGTAACATATAAATTCAAATCATTCGAATGAGTGCATAGTCGATCAACAGTCCAATAAATTCAAATTTAACAAAAAATTTACAAATGTGTTCAATTTAAAGGGGTCGTGTGTGTGATCTATTTTGGTTGGACCATACAATGAATTCCACCTAAAATTTTCATGAAAAAAATGATGAAAAACACATGTTCATAAATATTTTCCTTCATTCTAAATTTAGAATTCTATTATCTCTTTGTCCTCTCTACTTACTGCACAAGTTTTTGAGTTATAGTTCTTACAATATTTACCCTCAACCTTGGTGAAATGGTTTTGATGGTTCTTTCCACCTTGGTGGAAAGATTTTGATTGTGGCTCTTCTCTGATTTTTAAAGAAAGCAACGAGTATTACTTATCTCTTGTTCGTTTACGACTACGGTCGGAGATCTTGAGCCGCCTCACAGCCAAAGCACATAACAATGTAAACAACTATATCCAGGCTGTCAGGAATCCGGACAACATTAATGGAAGAAAGAGACTAGGGAAAATAATATCAAAGAATGCTTAGTCCCTTTACTTATACACTATCTAAAATGCTCGCTCACGTATTCATGACAGCACACGATCCTGCCATCTCCAATTTGCTGGCATCAAAATAAGATATAGGCACAAAATGAATGGAATTGAGATAAAGTGAGGCGGAACTGGCATGCTGTCCGGATGTGGTGAGATCTGATTCGTCTGTGAAATTTTTTGACAGAGGATTTGGATTCAAATGACTGATATTTGCAATCACCATATTTAATTCACACTTGATGAATTCAATGACTATTGCCGCTGAGATTAAAGTTAGGAGTAGTGTGCAGTACTGGCATTCTAAAAAGAATTTGTTCATTAAAAGCAAGCCCAGATAGGATAACTCTCATGCCAGTTGACTTCTATTCAAGGAGATGTTTTTGGACTAATGATCATACTTATGAAATCAATCTCAACTCTAACATGTAATCAAAACTGAACCCTCCACCATTTAAGTGAGCCCCACAAGGTAGGCTGGGCCAACCTGCAAG
This sequence comes from Sextonia rubra, assembly GCA_037013555.1. NCBI lineage: Eukaryota > Viridiplantae > Streptophyta > Magnoliopsida > Laurales > Lauraceae > Sextonia > Sextonia rubra. Next base: position 43,537,227 of record JASUAD010000013.1, on the reverse strand, counting down.
TCAGTCGTCTGTGGATGCATCACTCGTCAATGAGCAGTAATTTTAAATACAAAACCTGTATTCTGCTCTCTCTGACCTTTTTAGGTGGCTACTGTAGCAGAAGTCACCGTCAATGAACCAAATGCAAAAAAAACGAAAAGCTTAAAAAGCAGAAGACAACATCTCACCGCACTCTCTCACTCACCCAACCACTAAAAGTACCCTTTACGATGCTTGTCTTGCACTCATCTGCATCTCCTCTTCTTCTCTAAAATACCCACAGAACAAGGAGAGAGAAAGAGGAAGTGAAAGCTGAGTAGCTCCATCCATCTATTATTTCATCCACATTTCCTGCATCTTCCTCATCGGCCGCATTGAGTCTCAGCCGTCCATCTCTCGCTCTCTCCCTCTCCCAAGATGAGCATGTACGGTCGAGATCCGTGGGGCGGCCCGCTGGAGATCAACGCGGACTCCGCGACGGACGACGACCGGAGCCGGAACCTCCAGGACCTGGACCGGGCGGCGCTGTCGCGGCCGCTCGACGAGACGCAGCAGAGCTGGCTGCTGGGGCCGGGCGAGCAGAAGAAGAAGAAGTACGTCGATCTCGGATGCATCATCGTCAGCCGCAAGATCTTCATTTGGACGGTCGGATCCATCATCGCCTGCGGCCTTGTCGCCGGCCTCATCACTCTGATCGTCAAGACGGTGCCGCGCCACCACCATCCGCCGCCGCCGCCAGACAATTACACCCTGGCCTTACACAAAGCTCTCATGTTCTTCAACGCTCAGAGATGTACGGTCCAGATCTCATCTCATTTCAAACCCTTTTTTTTTCTCTCTCTCTCTGTCTTAGTCTCAGATCTGACCTTATTTTCTTTCTTCTGTTGAATTCCCAACCGAAAGGAGAATGTTAGGATTTCATTTTCTTAATTTTGGTTTCTTGATGTAAGATGTTGAGTGATTAGTGTGATTGTGTTTTGCTTTTTCTACTTGGTTGCAGCTGGACCTATTCCAAAGCATAACAATGTTTCATGGCGGGGGAATTCCGGTATGAAAGACGGGCTGTCCGAGCCATCCATTAGAAGGAGTCTAGTTGGGGGCTTTTACGATGCTGGTGATGCTATCAAGTTCAACTTTCCACAGGCATATGCCATGACCTTGTTGAGCTGGAGCGTGATTGAATACAGTGCGAAATATGAAGCTGCCGGGGAGCTCAGCCATGTGAAGGAGACCATCAAGTGGGGGACTGATTACTTTCTCAAGACCTTCAACTCCTCTGCTGACACCATAGACAGGGTCGTCGCTCAGGTGCCAATTGTATTGTTGGTTTGTTTGTTTGGGAATTGGGAAGAGTAGTACATCTTCACATGATGAGCATGATGCTGCAATTGTTGAATGAATTCGAATTCTGCTCCTCCTGTTGCATGTTTGTTTGCTGTGCCGCATGTTTTTTTTTTTTTTTTTATCAATCTTGTTTTCGCCTTCTGGCAGGTTGGTGTAGGCGATACTTCAGGGGGCTCGACTACTCCTAATGACCATTACTGTTGGGTGAGGCCTGAGGACATTGATTACCCACGACCAGTGTATGAATGTCATAGCTGCTCCGATCTCGCCTCAGAAATGGCTGCTGCTTTGGCTGCTGCATCCATAGTCTTCAAGGACAGCAAGGCCTATTCGCAGAAACTCGTACATGGCGCCAAAACGCTCTTTAAGTTTGCGCGGGACCAGCGAGCCAGATACAGTCCAGGAGGCAGTGATCCTTCGCTCTTCTACAATTCCAGTAGCTACTGGGATGAATTCGTGTGGGGCTCGGCATGGTTGTATTATGCCACTGGAAATAATTCCTACCTTCAACTGGCTACACATCCAAAACTTGCCAAGCATGCCGGTGCCTTCTGGGGAGGGCCGGATTACGGTGTGTTTAGCTGGGACTCCAAGCTTCCTGGAGCTCAAGTAAGTGATTAATGCACTGCACTCTCCTATTCGTTTTATTGCTGCTACTGCTACTGGAATTGCTAGACACATTCGGTTAACAATGTCACTTAGACTGTGAAGCTCAGTTGCTATCTAATGTTGATTCTCAATTATAAGGATTTGGATCTCCAAGAGCACATTAACTGCAGTCCTCCTCCATTTTTGTTGCCCTTATTGAGTACAGTCCCTATCTATTCCCCATTTGCTAACAAAACTTCTCATACCCCACTGTTAGATTATCTTTCCTTGGCCATTGCCTCAGTTTCAGCTAAAATAGTGTCTCCTGGCGTGAGCTATCTGTGCCAAGTTATGAATTAAATGGTCTTTCTTTTCCTCCTTTGATCTGAAATGAGTTTCTTAATGGGCTTGTTCTCGTGGTGTCACTTTTCCCCCAAAACCAAGACAAGCAATTTGCAAAAAATGGGGAAGCTTAAAAGGAAAGAAAAAACTCTGCAAAAGGGTGTTCTCTCAGATCTGGTTTTCTTGGAGGGTTCTCAGATCTGAGAAATCCTGCCCTTCTGATGAGGTTTTTTTTTTTTTTTTTTTTTCCTTTAAACTTCCCGCTTTTCAAACTACTTGTAGTGCTTATCAGGAAAAATGACCCCACAAGCCCAAGCCCATTAAGAAAGTCATTTCAGATCATTCTTTTCTATGTTATGAATTAGCTGGTCCTTGCCAGCTATATCATTTTCTCTGTCATGGAAAAATGGAGGAAATTCTATGAATATGTTATAAATTTATCCATTGTAGAATTGAATGTATTGATAACTTGCAAAGTAAAGTATTAGATTCTCTCAATTTTTCCTTTTTGTTGCCAGCAATCAAATGTGAAATAATTTCTGTGCCTTCCTGTGATTTGTAGTTCTCTTATCTGTCCTGTGATTTCAATCAAGAAACTGAACAAAATTGTTGAAGATAAAATTGATTCTTTTTTTTTTTGAATGGTAAGATAATCTTGAATCCTGCGCACTGACTTATGTATGAATACACATTCATTATATCATTTGAACTTTGTGAACTTTTCTTCTCATGAAGTTATTTAGTTCTGTCGAAGTTAGTCTATAAGGTCTTCAGCACACTCCTGACTGTTATCTTGTTGGAATTAGACTATATAATTCTACACGTTTTCTATCAGAAAAAAAAAACCCTCTACATGTTGATTGAATTGTGTGTGTGATGACAATCTTTTATGTATGTATTTTATTCTTCGATTCTCTAGTTGACTACCAACTTATCCTCTATGAATTTCCCATTTTCAGGTTCTTCTAAGCAGGTTGAGGTTATACTTGAGCCCCGGCTATCCTTATGAAGAAATATTGAGGACTTTCCACAACCAGACAAACATTGTTATGTGCTCATTTTTACCAGATTTCACCAGTTTTAACCGAACAAAAGGTTAGTGTTGATCCACCATTTCATGATGCTTACTATCAAGTATTCAAGATCCATTTGCTGTCATGTATTCAAGGTCTGATTATCGTAGTATATTGCAGGTGGTCTGATTCAATTGAACCATGGAAGACCTCAGCCCCTTCAATATGTAGTCAATGCAGCATTCCTTGCTTCTGTTTACAGTGATTATCTTGATGCTGCAGATACACCAGGATGGTATTGTGGACCAAATTTCTTCTCAACACAACATCTGCGCAATTTTGCCAAGACTCAGGTATGTTTTAAACTTGAAAGCGCAACCTAACAGTTTTAGTGAGGTTTAATTGAAAGCCATTTCATTTTAAGTCCACTAGTTATTAACCTTCCAAATGAAGACCAATAATCTACAGTTTGAGTCCAAATTTCAGTTTGATTTGAGGCATGGAAAAATATTAAAGACTTGATATCTGTTTGATTCAAGCAGATGTTGATGAATCATTGCCTGCACAAATTATTACCTGCACAATGGTAGTTTTAGGTTTTGATGAATACAACACTCAGACCTGGATGAGTCAGGGATGTTTTAAGGAAGACAAGTTGTAATGAAAAGTAGTACATGATAGTTGACAGGTGCTTATGCCTGTTTTTCTTTAACTTTGAGTTTATTCATGTGATTAAAATCATTGATAAAAGAAGGTGGGGAAACACTTGGTGGATCTCAATGGGCTGATCCTTTGAAAATCATATTGACTGAATGTCAAATACGAAACATGACATAAGTTAATTTGACAATAGGATATTGGATGTCAGGGATCTTCCTACAAGTCAATTTCAGAATATTGTCTATATATGGCAAGTGCCTCCTAACTGTGGACCATACAAACTTAAGTATCTAGGATATTAGCGAACTTTGTGGTTGATGTCATTTAAGGTTTAATCATATAAAATATTAGTGCGTCGATAGGACTGATTTTGGTCTAGTTGCTGTTTTAGCTCCAAAAGTTGATGACCCATCCCCTATTTGTATTTTTCTTCTTATTTATGGAACCTGTTATTGCCTAGAAAAAGGCTGTGATTGCTACTATACTATGAATTTGCCATAAAATGAGGAACTCGGTTGGGGAGAAAATCCATCCAAGTTTTCTGACTTACGAAAGAAATTTAAGAACTCTTATGTTTCTGATTTGGTCTTTTATGAGAACATCACTTAAGCTTCCTCTGTTTTGGCAGATTGATTACATTCTTGGCAAGAATCCCAGGAAGATGAGCTATGTCGTGGGTTTTGGCCACAACTTTCCGAAACAGGTTCACCACCGAGGTGCATCAATCCCCAAGAACAGGATCAGGTATAACTGCAAGGGAGGATGGAAATGGAGAGACAGTAAGAGGCCAAATCCCAACACTATAGTAGGAGCAATGGTTGCTGGCCCTGACAAGCATGATGGCTTCAAAGATGTTCGGACCAACTACAATTATACAGAGCCAACAATCGCAGGCAATGCTGGTTTAGTCGCAGCACTGGTGTCTCTGTCTGGTGAAAAGCCCGGGATTGACAAGAACACCATATTCTCTGCCATACCACCAATGTTTCCGACTCCCCCACCACCTCCAGCTCCATGGAAGCCTTGAGAGATGGGAGGTCCTGGTTTTTTGAAGTCTAGTGGGTGTTGCTAGATTGGTTTCTTCAGTCCAGTTACGAATTCTAACAATTATGAAGACTGGAAGACGACATTGCCACGGAGGCTACCAACCAATGTGAACTTATATAGGGATAATACTTGCATTTCACAATCTTTGATGCATGTGATGCATTTGTATTATGACTTTCTCTCGGTTTGGACTCTCTCTCTCTCTCTCTCTCTCTACATTTTGCTGTATGTTAAATATGTATGATGTACTAAAAGGAAGCAGATTATTCTTTTGCAATGTTTTCAGATAAAATTCTTGATCACAATACTAAGGGTTTGGCTTACGTCAAAGTATAGTCTAAATTGCTTATGTCTTCAGATGACTGTTTTTTTTAGGGGGTGGGGGGCGTAAATAATTGCTGTTAATTGCTTAATCAGGTGGTCTTTTAACTTAGGCTATTCACATGAAAATCTCCAGAGCCTGAACTCTCCAATTTGAATGGCCTCCACCATTGTTATCTATGATGGACCCCACCGTATGAGGTGTCATCCTAAAAGTAGCAATTCAAAATTTTGAACGTTAGTAAGAAAGACGGTTATGATATTATGGAATTTCTCTGCAGCTATGGATATTGAGACGTCCTGAATCCAATTTGTGAAATATTGGGCATCAACGATATGCACTTTCTTTTCAGTAAATGATGCAGTAGACAAGTACTGGATCGTCTGGATTTCAATAGTAGCAAGATCAAATTTTATGCTTTCTTCTTCAGAATCAGTGTCACTTTTCAGCTAATAAATTGATTCTTTGTCATCATATAATTGGTACTACTGTCTCTTGTTCGCTGCATCAGCTTAGCACTAGAACATCTTGATTTCAATAGGAGCAAGATCATCTCTTATGCTTTCTGCATCAGCATCAATGTTAGTTCTTACTTTGTTTTGGAGGCCCTGTAGGACATTTTTTTATTTTTTTTATTTTTTTATTTTTATTATTTTTTTATTTATTAGTTATGTCCGGGCTTCTGATAGGGAAAGCATGCATTTACATTAGGCCTGCTATTTGTGAACAACTACCTACCTTGTCAGCTGATGGAAGAGATTTTCTGAGAAAAACGGTCACCTATGAACTTTACACCTGTGCACAGTGCATCCAAACGGCCTGTGAGGCAAGACCCAACTCTGATCATACATGGCACATGGTCCTGATTGATGATGCATAATGCGCAAGACAATAGTTTCCGATTTTCTGGCATGCATTCCATAATGGATCTTTTTATTTTTAATCCTACGAAACCTTGTATTTTTTGTGGCTATGGGGAGCACTACAAAGGTTACCAGTGCTTTGATCCAATTTCCAACCAAGTGATTACCTAGTGACATGTTTTTTTTTTGTGAAACTTGGTTCATGTATGCAGGCTGTTCCTGTAATATTGATGAAATTTCTCTTTGGATTTTTCTATTTTTATTTTTAATTGGTAATACGTAAAAATTCTTTTCAGTACTTAGGCTCGATGATTTGTAAATATGGAGAGATTGATAAAGATATGGAGCATAGGATAAAAGCTAGATGGCTGAAGTGGAAACTAGCTTTTGAAGTGCTTTATGACAAACGAATGCCAACGAAATTGAATGGCAAATTTTACAGAACAGTGGTTAAACCAGCTATAACATATGGAGCAGAATGTTGGCCAATTAAAAAGATGCATATACATAAGATGGATGTAGCGAATATGAGAATGCTTAGGTAGATGTGTGGTAAAACTGAAGATAAAATTAGAAATAAGTACTTTCGAGAGCATTTAAGAGTAATACCAATAGGGGATAAAATTAGAGAAACCCGTTTAAGATGGTTTGGGCATGTTGAGCGTAGGCCAATAATGGCACCGATAGAAAAAAGTTTGGCTATACAGATGGATTGCCTATCAAGAGATAGGGATAGGCAAAAGAAAACATTGGTGGAGGTCATTGAATCAGATTTAAAGAAGTCTAACTTATCTAAAGATTTGACCCAAAATAGAATGGAAGGAAGGAATAGAATTCATATAGCCAACCTTAACATTGTTGGGATAAGGCTTTGATGATGATGATGATGATAATTTTTAATTGGTAACATAATTTTCATTAAAATTATAGAAGGAATAGAAGGAGTAAAAATAAAAGGTACAACAGTGTACCAACTCCAATTACAAAACAATACCCTCCTATGGAGACAATCTATCAACCCCTTGCTTGGCTAAAGAGAGTTGGCTGATCTTAATTCATGTAAAAATAACATCCAATGTAGAAGACAAGCCATGGATCTCATTAACATGAAATTGAAATTTCTAAGGGAAAGCCTTCCAATTTGACACCCAAACAACGGCATTACAAGAGTCACTTTCCACTATAAGAATTTCATGGAACAATCTTGAAAAACACCGAAGAGCTTCTAAAATAACTAAAACATCCACTTCATTAGAATCACATACCCCCACATGCTTAGAAAACAAAAATAAAACCTTACCACTCCCATTACATAGGATACTACCAATACCTGCTAGCCCTCGCTCTCCTCTCACAGCTCCATCAACATTAAATTTAAGCACACCAACGGGAGAAGGAGACCAAGAAATACTTTTCCTTACCTTACAAAATTCACGTCCCACCAACTCAACATAGCATCATTAAGATTAAAATTAGAGAACTCTTTCTAACCAAAGCCCAATTTACAATCATCAAGGTAACCTTATCAATCAACTCTCTTAAAGAACAAAAAACAACCTGGGAAGTTTTGTCATTCCTTTCACTCCAAGTAGACCAAGAAATAGCAAACAGAAGCATCCGCCAGTGAATACGCCCACACGCAAAAAAGTGCCCTCTCAACCAGGACTCCATTGCTTCTACCATTGTCTTCGGACAACACTAAGCAATGCCGCACCTACCAATGAAGTAGCTCCAAACAGTTGCCGTTACTTCACAATGAATGAAAAGGTGATTAACAATCTCCTCCTCCTTACTACACATCACACAAACATTAGAGATGTTGGGTGACATCAACCCTCTTCTTCGTAGATTATCCATTGTTAACACTTTAACTGCAACAACTAACCAGTAGAAAACCTCCACCTGGAGAAGAACTAAATTCAACCAAATTTAAGAGGAAGGAGTTAAAGAAGGTTAGAGACTCTCCAAGGCCAAGAGAAAAGTTTTCATCGAGAATTTCCCGAGTATGGATGGCTTCCAAATCCTAAAATCCTTAAAAGGACGAAAACTTTTCATAACAGAACACTACACAAAATACAGCCATCACTCTTCTCAAAGCATTCACTACCACTCCTTTTAGAAGACAATCTAAAACTTTTAGGAAATAATCCATACAAAGGGGCTCACTCCTATCCAATCATTCAACCAAATCCTAACAACTCTCTCATCCACTACCACATAACGCACCACCCCTTTGAACAATGTTTTTTCCCATACAATAAACACATCTCCAACAAAACGAATACCAATCTATAACCTTGACTTGCGATACCTAGGCCCAACAAAAGGCCACCAACCCCACTTGTCCTCCCGATATTTAAAAACAATGACTCTTCTCCGTAATGCCTCTCCTTTCTCTCTAAATTTCCACCACCATTTGGCCAATTAAGCCTTATTCTTACTCTCGATATTGCTGAGGCCCAAGTCCCCACTTCGTTTTGGCTCAATCACCTCATTTCACTTCATAAAGTGTAGCCTTTTCTTCTCCCATTGACTTTCCCATAAAAAAACTCCTGCAAATACGGTCCAACTTATCCACTACTGCTTTTCACATCTTTGGATTTCTAATACTCTCACACCACCACCACAGGCAGAGTGTCCTAGACCTCTCGCTCGATCGTCCTAAGTTACGTCACCAGCAGTGGTTGCTCAGACCATCATGGTAGTTAGGGATATTCATGGGCTAAGTTGGGCTGAGATAAGGCATATCCAGGCCCAGCCCAATTTTACAAACTCAGGGCCGTATCCAGCCCAAGCCAGTCATGAATCATAAGTTCCTAGTAGAGTGCACTCACTCAAACATGTCAGGCACAAGCCCACCATTTAGTCGATGGAGCTGTACTTTCAATCACTCGTTCGGGCTTTCTATATCGTTATTTTAGCAAATTAGTTACAAGCAGTGCTGAGTTGGCCCGGTCTTCAAGCTTTCAATCACTTTATCCAAACCCAGCCCAAATATTACGTGGGTCTAAACTTCGGGCATGTGCTTGTATGACCTATTTAACTATTGTAATTACTTCTTAGCCTTCTCTGTTTCCACCATGGCATCTATTACACAATCATACTGGGCCGATCCCATCGAATCCCAACACCTGACTCTCACTTCCCATTGTGCGTTGACAGCATGTGGTCACAGGGATTATGGTCAGTACTAGAAAAGCAGGAGTCTAGTTTGCAACTAGATGAAAAGCATATTGCTCTCATTAAAAATAACGAGGACAACTCCCGTCTGATCAAGAGATTGTTGATTTCGTTAGGTTTATAAGAACCAAAGAGAAACTCAAGTGGTTCGATTGCTATGAGACTGGCCCATTGTACAGAAAAACTCTTATGAATCGACTATGAATAGAAGTTAGCCCATTTATAAAACCTACAACTAAAGCAGCTATTAGTAATGCATTCCTTCATGGCCAACTGAAGGGAGAGGGTTAATATGATGCAACCACCGCCTAGCCATATTGTAATAACCAAACCTTCTTAAGTTCGTTTACCCAATCGTGCCATTTATATATTTTCTTTAACCCTCCTTTACATGGAGACAACCAAAATGCGCACCCGCATTCACAGAGAGTGGAAAAGTCCCACCGAGAACGAAGATCTAAAACGAAAATGATAACCATCCATTTGTGAGCCAACAAATGTTAGAGGATGTTTCCCACACTCTTGAGTTATGTAACCCACTCCAAACAATATAGGCAGAAAGCGTACAATTTTAAGGGGTAATAGGGTGAAAAAGATCATATTAATCATAAGCAGTCATCTGCATGTAGCGGAGGGAGCAGATTCATGTTACTTTCTTCCCTCTAAACTAATGCATTTCTTAACTTCAGGTAAATTATAACCAAATTTTGAAAAGATCAACAGCAAACGTTAAAAAAATTCAAGACTTCAAAAGCAATCTCCTAATTACTGTGGAAACGTTTTATAAGGCAGGGAAATAAAATAATAATAATAATAAGGTTAAAAGATGAGTAAGTAAAGCCTAACGGGTACAGTGGCATCTAATTAAGTAAAAACTAATGGACGTCAGTAATAGCTATCTATGAATTGCATTAAGGAGAGATGACTCGAAATCAAACAAGCTTATTGCACAAGGGTCAACTTGAGACCTAATTTGTTTACACATTTGACCTTGGCCCAAACTACTTCAAAGTCCAAACTTCAAGGAACTCAAAACCTAGCTGATTGCTAGCCATGTGGCTGCAAAATACAGAGCAAATGAAATATCATCAAGTGCCATTTTGACTGAAAAAACAATTTTATAAACAGTAATTAGACATGCCTAATACTGTAAAACAAATAAAAGATAGGATGTACAGTAGCCAAGATGAAATGCAGAGAAGAATCACTGAAGGATATATCAGGAACAACGAATATACAAATGACTTAAAACTACAAGACATACAGGAATCTCATCTCAAATCATCTAAGTAGCTCAGCAGTTGGGCACCTCCCATAAGCAGCAACTGATGGTGAGGGACTTGGGTGCAGTATGCATGGAGGGTAAGTACTTAACTGAACAAGAAATAAATAATGCAGAAACAATAAAAAAAAATTTGTGGCCATTTACTAGAGAGAAGGAGACACCAGTAATGACTTGTACTTCTATTGGCTTGCATCAACAGTGGAAGAAATTGGGAGTGTAGTAGTGAGCAGAATTTTCAAAGGAACCTTAAGGTTCAAGGATAACAACTAACAGTTAAAGATTTATCTAAATGAACAAAATTCTCTGGTCTGCTATACTGATTTAGCTGTCATTGGCACTGACCAATTTGATTTAATCACAAGCAGGTGGTGCAACTGTTGCCTGATCCATCACCATCATAAGACCCAAAAAACACGGTGCACTTTACATCACTTCATACTAAAACATTTCATTTCTTATAAAAAGGAGAAACATGGGACAACCAACAAGGCCGACATTGCCAGGTCGGGAACTGTAAGCCTGCAAAGTTGCTATTGATACTGAATGGGGCACATAAGAACAAATCAATCCACATGTCACGTCCAACAGTACACTAATTTTGAAACAGGACACATTATGAAACTGAAGCCATCCAAAACTCCAGCATTAAAAGATTGCACAAAGAAATAGAAAAACAAACATCAACAGCAACCAACCAGTCCCCAGCAACAGGGTAACAATACCCAGCAGGTCATCTGAAAAGGATTGTGATCATGCCAACCTGTGTAAGTTACAGGAATGCATCCTTCTCAAGCAACTTTAATACCTCTTGCTGGCTGTTCAGCTTGGCAACATCGATAGGCGTCTTCCCATCCAGGTTTTGAAGAGTGCTGCATGAAAAAATGTTGGCTGATGAGTTGGAAATGGTAAAAAGAAAAGAGTTGAGGATACTTGTGATGGCTTACAATGACAAAAACATCTAGACATTTATTCTGTATAAATGGGTCCATGTTTAGAGATCCCAACAACTAATTGTGATTCATTGTATATGAGGGATGCCTAGGAAATTTTTCCAATAACTTTTTCATCCAATATTTAACTCTCTTCAAGACTGTATTTTCTCCATTCAGTAACAATACTATGGACTACTAACAGATGGGTTACAATCTTCAAATTTGGAGAATTATGGGGAACAATCTTCAATATGGAAATTTATGGCAGCAGCATCCACCCGCAAAAGGGCTCATGGACCCTACCAAACTAAATGGGTGCACAAGGGATATATATACTGATGTTCACAAATCACACTGCAGAAGTCTCTTACCCCAAAATTTAAAAAATAAAAATAAATAAATAAGGGGTCCTCTAAACTGGACACTGAGACTTACACAGCTGCACCATTCTCCAGTAAAAGAGCTACACACTCCTTCCTGCCATAACCAGCTGCGTAATGAAGGGCAGTATTTTTATTCTTGTCCAAAGCATCAACGGCAGCTCCAGCCTCAAGGAGGACCTGAGCACATTTCACCTGAATTGGCACCAAACCAGGTTAGTCTGGCAAAAGAACTATAAATAAAGCACATAGTTATAAGAGTTATAAGCATGCAGCATGGAAGGGCTTATGACACATACTTCAAAGTGACAGGTTCCAGTTATATGTATAGATGGATGATCCAGTGCACACTCACAAACAGTTTTTAAGGTACACAACCTGGGGCCCACCTACCTGATCACAATCCAAATGGGGCACAACCAACCATCCCTTGAATGACCCAAGACCTCATGGGTTTACAACAACCTGTTGGGACTAGACTCTTGGATCAAGGGTTAAAAAAGAATTTTTGATATAAAGACGTCAAACTTGTGGGCCACAGAATAAGGGGTTACAACTTACAATGAACTAAGGGACCTGAAACTTTATACAAAGGCAAAGCCCATCCAGATGTTTGGATCCCCCACCTTCCCCTTAATTGTGGGGCCCCACAATGAAGTACACACGAGTGTGTAGACAATCAGCCCTCTGTGTGTACAAATATTAATATAAGTACAGGGCTTATCCTTTGCACAGCTAGATGGTGTGTGCCCGTGCACAACCTCGATACAGCAGGGATGGGAGAGAGAAAAGAAAGAGTCTGAGGGAGGGAGAGAAGGAGAGAAAAGGGAAGAGGGAGGGGGGGAAGGGGAAATGGGGAGAGGGGGGAAAGAGGAGGTGGGGAGGGGGGGGGGGGGGGGGGGGGGGGGGGGGGGGCGGGTGGGGTGTGGGGGGAGATAGGCCCTACCTCTCATGAAACTTCAAACCATTAATATCATCCTAACCTTGATCCATGGCCCACAAAAACAGCTTTATATTTAAAAACAAATCAAACCAATGGTCCAGTACGTCTGTATCAGTGCAAACCCGTGGGACTCCGCAAAATTCAGAGGGGTGGACTTCTGTGTGGCCCCGCTCGAATGGTGATCAGGTAGGGCCCACTACAACTGACCTCGCACACTGGATCACCAATGTGTTTGACACCTTGCACACCGAATCACTAGTGTGTGCAACCTCTTGACAAAGTTTCAGTCCCATCAGATCTTAATGCTTGATCCATGGCCCACAAAAATGGTTTTATATTATTAAAAAAAGTTGATCCAACAGTCCAATACAGTCGTATATGTGTGCAACCCACGGGACCCAAGCAAGCATTGTCATGGATACCAGTGTTGCCAATTGAATTTATCTTATTTTATATTGTTTTCTTGCGCACATGCAGCAAGAAAACCAATCACAGTCTCAAGTTGCTAACTAATGCACCCAAAATGCTTAGGCATTAAAGGCATGGCAAACTAACTACTTTACCCCCGCCCCTCGGGTGGGATAATGCCTGGACTCGAAGCGCATGCCTGCAAAAGATGTGGCATGGGCCTTTTTCCCTACACACATTCCCCCAAACACAAGACGCGGCATGGGGGCCTGTTCTTTTGCCCTATGCGGATTCGAAACCAAGAAGTGTTGGCTCCAATACCATCTCAAGTTGCTAATAAATTCATCCAAAATGCTTAGCATTAAAGGAGCGGCAAACTAACTACTTAACACACAAGAAAACCCAATGCCAATTATGAAGAAGTTTGGCCCATGCCAATTCAACGGTTTGTATTTCCCATGGGTGGGCCCCCATTGAGATGGCTTTGATTTTTTCCATGTGTTACCCACCACCATTTGTGCCACATGTGAAAGATCAACTCATTGCTCTAAAGATATCACAGCCAACAATAAAATGGTTTAGCTTGTGATCTTTTGATAAGGCCCAATATATTGATGGTCTCCAATTGGTCACATTGTGCTCTTAGGTCATAGCTGGTCTAATCATTGTTCATAAAATTTTTCCTTCAATCCTGCCAATATGTGCTAATTACAAAGCAATCCATAAGCAAGTCTAGACTTCAACTACCCCGCTCTCACCCTATGTTCAATTTCTTCCTCAATATCTCCATTCTTACTAATTATCGAGCTAAGGTATCGAAATGAATCTCTTTGCGGTATCTCTTGAGCTTCAATTCTCACAATAGTTTCAGCCCTTTGCACATATCCTCACAGAAGTTGCAATCCATTGATTATGCTTTGTACTGCTTAGTTTTAAATAAACCATCTACCAGTCTGATTTTTAAAACCATGCTTTTTACCTTGTCTTCCAATTAGTCTTAAATTTCCTAAGCAATATGGCCTTGGAACTCCTTCCTATTCTAACATCCCTCATTACAACAGAAGTTGACAATCTCTAGGAGCTCCCATGATTGTAGAGGCAGAACCGTCATGTCAATTGGATACATTGTTCTCCCTCAAAAACTTAAGTTCAGAAAGTAACTGGGATGGGGACTGGTGGAGTCCATTTTGTGACAGCTTTCGACTCCACTCTTGGACCACTAATAAAGGAGAGGCAATCACTTCTAATTTGGAAGTTCATGCTTAATGCTCTTCACGAAGCACAGTTGGAAGATACTACTGTTGCAACCAAGAGGTTGAAGGTTTGTGACATGCTTTAAAAAATAAAAATAATTGCAAAAATGTTCTCTCATTCCCTAATGAATATTTCCCTTCAAATTTTCTCCTATTCTCCACTTCAAAAGCCCCAACCCAGGCCAATAGGCAATGTCAGATCTCTTTTTTCCCAAGAAATCCCAAGATCACTCATTCAAGAGACCTCAAAAAGGATAATGGGTAGACCCAAAATAAAGAGGTGCTGCTGCAATGAGCCATATCAAATGATAGTTCATATTTGAGTGATAGTGGCTTTTCGCGTCAAATGACTGTTCATAATTGACTGATTGTGGCCTTTTTTTCACTCCTAAAGTTTAGGATGAAGGTTGGCCAAGTAACTTTGAACTTCCTCAAATGCTATTGCAAGTTGGAAGAGGTTCAATGCAAGCGAAATAAGGTGTTCTACCTACACCGGCAGAATATCAGCTGTTCGCAGATGAAATTCCCTTATATACGTGGTAATTACCACTGCACAGAAGCCTTCAATCAAGGACCTTAAGTACTCAATCTTGGAAAGTTGAATCAAATGGTCATTAAGGGGAAGCTTCACTAGAAAAGAATTCAGAGAGTCGTCAAGTAACTCAAATCAGCTGAGGCTTTCCTGGGCCTTCATTATTCCCCATGACTAAGCTCTTTTGCCGATTGTGGACACAGACACACACACACACACACATAAAAAAAAAAAAGGATTTAGTTTCCTGGAAGTAGTAGTTTGTCAGATAAACATTCATACCTCACCATAACCACATGCAAAATGCAAAGCTGTCCTTCCCTCTGAATCTTCTTCATCTTTGTCAGCTCCAGAAGCTAAAGCACTCTTCAAACCCTAATTGAGCCACATGAAAAATAATTTTTGAATGTAAGAGAGATTTTGAAAGAATTAACAAAAAATTTAAAAATGGAGATGAACATAGAATGGCACAGCAACTTTAGACCAAAATGTAGGTGCCTGTCAAAGAGAAGAAATCCTAAACTCGAAAATGCAAAAAGAACACACTTCTTAGTTGTAATACTAAGGTCCCTACGTAACAAAAGGAGAAAAAACTAGAATCATTGAAAAAAATATGTATTAGATGATGACACACCCATCACAGTCGTTGGTAAAACATGGTTTAAAAAATCGGCCAAGTCCGAGTCCATCCCCAGCCGGGTCATCAACTCGGGATCAGTTTAGTGGGACTCAAGAGATGCACCCGAGTCGGCCAAGTCTGCACAGTGATGGAATCAACCGACACATATAGTCCCTTCAGGGCTTCCTATTTGTCATTTTTCTTGTTTCACAAGAAAGGATAGGCTAAGAAAGGCTGGGAAAAGACTATTATACTACTAAAATTTTGGCTCAAATCCTCTTTTTTTGAGAGATTCAAGCTTCCAAAGATCAAGACCACTATTCATTCAAAAGAGGAATTTTGAAATCTTGCTTTTTGAGGTATGTATTTTCGTTTTCTCTTGCTTACATGGATGAGAGAGGACCATACCATGTTTTATGTGGTTGAGGTTGAAATTTCTACTCATAATTTCCATGGAAAATACAATTATTTATATTTTTTTGGCCTGGATTTTTCCAAAAAAAAAAAAAAGGAAAAATCACATTTTTTTTCATGACTTGCTTTGGTACATAGATCTATGGTTTTAATCATAGATCTATGCATGTATAATCTAAAATTGTAATTTTTATGATATTTTTTATTTAAAATAAATAAAAAATTGATTTTTACATTCTTACATGGTTGAGAAAAAATGATAAAATGTGTTTTGCTTATAGGTGGATTTCCCACTCAAGACTTATTGGAAATATGTATTTTTTTAATTTTTGTCTCGGATTTAAATATATATAATGAATTTTTTTTCAATATATAAAATTCTTTTTTTCAATGTTCCACTCAAGACTTATTGGAAATACATAAACAGAGTTAAGGGAGGGGCTCCTAAGGGTATTTTTCTATTTTTTACAATTTTCGGCAATTTTTAACATTTTTTTAAGTTTTTTTTTAAAAGGGGCCCGATCGGCCAAGTCAACTCGGACTTGTCCAAGCCCGAGTCAGGTCCCGAGTACGAGTCTTGAAACCATGTGGTAAAACATAATTCACATTTTACTCTCTTTCTTTTATCAACTATATATAGAGGTGTAGAGAGGGTAAACCAAAAATCTCCCCAAATTAATTGTTCTTTTCAGACTTAACTATGATCTCCAATATTAGCCAATTAACATTTTTTTAATGGTAATATGACTCAAACTCATACCATTGTGGTTGTGACACTGCGTAGGTTCCAACTGTGCTAAGTCAATTTTGTCCCAGAAGCACACAAACATATCATCCCACCCCTCTTTGAAAATATATAATGAATCATCTTGATCCACTATATAGGGACATCATGTCCAGCCATGTGACAATTGAGGACGTAATCAAAGAAACTCCTTACATATCATAAATGGCAATTTAACAGGAACGATGCTCCTGTTTATCTGTTTCAAAAGAAGCTTATTTCAGGGAAAGCATGTGGGGCACCTTATCACTAATCCAAATGGACCAAGCCAAAAGTCCCACCCCCTATGTGTCACCGGATCCCATATGTATGCGCTGAACAAATGGATCAGACTGTTGGAATGAGGATCAATTTTTGTTTTCAATATAAAGCCAATAAACTTGTGGGCCATGGATCTAGAAGATTAGGGGGCATCAGATTTACCTATATCCACATGGATCTTTTCATCCCCCTAATCCCATGATCTATGAGGCCACAGGTAATGCTAACAAAATCTCTTTCACACAGTACCATGAGAAACAGATGCACAGGAGCATCTTCCATTTCACAGAATGAATATTCAAACAATTCAAAGGTTCTTTCAAGTTGCAGAGTACAACAGACAAGAACCCATACCCAATTCCCTCATAAAAGACATAAAAGGAACAACAATAAAAATTCTAATCCCATCAACTATCTTTAGCAGGGGAAGCAAACAAGGTTCAAAATTGGGTCCTAGTTGCCATCGCAGTTGACCTCAAAAAGCAATGCAACGTGGCATCACACCACAATTTGCAATTGATGTGGCCCATCGTGGCATGAATTTTTTAACTCCAAAAATTTTGGAAAATATCATCAAAAGATCCAAAATACTGAAAAAGTACTTAGAAAAAAAGATGGTCTATTTTTCATTAGTACACACTGTAAATCAAAATATTAGTCCCCCTAAGTCATAGCATCTTGTAGCACTATAAAATCTATAACTGTTACAAATGTTAAAGTTTTAGTGTTAAATTTGTTGGCCATATCTACAATTTATAAATCCATCAATATCTCCTACTAGATACAAGGCTTTAGTATCCACCTATTTGGCTATTTATGGCAAATAGCGTCCATCAATGTTGCTATCTATCTAATTAAAGATCATCAAATGAAGAGCTGAATAATAGAAACTTGTTTGATTTTCATTTAATGGCTTTACATAGACAACTGGTAATGATCTTCTACAGCTTCATAGATATCAAAATTCTCTTTTATTTGGTGGGAAAAATGGGTCTCACAATCTCTGCCATACATTGTTTTATGTGAAGAGTTGATCTTCTTAGGCTTGGACTCATGGAAATTCATAGGTCTCCTCAGTGGGCCCTTCTTATGAAAACCTAATTTTTCATGCCTTCCTCCAGTATGAGTCTTCACCAAATTTCATTTCAATAAGACCTAAGCCCACTATAAGATTGATCATTATAAGACATTTGACTTTTCATTAATATTTTATTAACATGTTTTATAAGTAATCAACTTGGAGAACCCCACCCTATTTAGATTGAAATTTGTTGAGCGCATATTTAAAAGGGGCATTTATTTTGAGTGGTTTAAATTTTCATAAGTTAGTTACAAATAAGAAAAGGTACAAAATTTTCCTAGGATCTGCAAGGCCCGCCAACTGAATAATCTAATCACTTAAAATAAATTCCTTCATGTATGGCCCCTGACAGATTTCAACTCCACCAACTGATGTTACATAGGTAGGCCCCTCTATGGAGCCCACAAGTTCCTCATGAGCCCATACATAAGACCCAGTGGACCGAGAAAATGTAAAACACAAAGATATGGCCTCCCACAACAGAGCATCAATTTCCTCCACCTAATCATGCTGCTTGGGATAGAAGGGAGAGGTTCCCTCCCTACTGGAGGTTCCCCCAGGCTTCAAGGCAGCGCCGAGTCAAATTCAAACACTGATTCTTCATCATGGTACAGCTAGTTAGGCATCTGCTCCATAAAGGAGGACACAGGTTCAAGGTCATGTAAGGTGGAAAAAGGTAAAATTGCAATTTTATTTAGACAAACTGGAGTAAAGGAACTTCTATTAGAAAAAAAAAAAAAAAAAAAGAACCTACAAGGACAAATATAGGATTTTCAAACAAAGGTAACAAAGGAGACCCCTTTACTCGCTTATGCATCTAATGGAGATACCATGAAGCTTTTTACAGCTTGAAATTCAAACCCAATGAGCTACACATAACAAATGGTTTCTTTTCTTTTCGTATTTATCCCTTTTTTTCCCAAAAGCCTACATGGTTCCCAACATAGCAATCTAGTAGATGCATTCCATTTGTCCAAGCAGCAAAAAAGCAAGTTAAAGAAAATATTGAGCAAATTCTTTAAAATTTCTAAACATAGGTCAAAGAAAATAGAAATTACCTCAACATCACCAACACTAGCAGTGTGCTGAACTGTAGATTGATCCTCGTATTCAGTTTCTTCTTCCGCTTCATCTTGTCCAGAAAGTTCAGCTGAAGTTGTTGCCTCTCCTGCAGTTCCAAGACCCATGGCTTGGCCAAGCTTTTGTAGAACTTCAGGATCATTCCAGTATCTAAATCCAATGAAAGAGAAACAAGACAAAGTAAATAGGTGGATAAATGCAACAAAAATATTTAAGAAAAAGACACAAGCATGCCAAAAATTTAGGCCAATGTAAGGTTCGCTGTGGATGAAATCAATATATTGGACAGAACATAATACTGCAATTCTAAAAAAAACCTCATCATTGCGGCCGGGCCTCCACTCTCAATCTCATCTAAAATAGGTTTCAGAGATGGATCTTCCTTGATGCGTGCCATTCGTTCTTCAAGCTGTTCTTTGTGAGATGGATTTGCAAAACTGTCTAGCATGCTGGACATGGAAGGATCCTAAAAAATAGATGATTGAATGCTCATCACATATTAATCTAAATCAGCTTTCAAATTTTTACATATTTCAGGGTTCACCAAACGAAAAATGAAGATACCTGCATAAGAGCATTACCAAGGCGTTCAGCCATGGTCATGAACTGAGGATTTTGCATAACCTGTTGCATGGTAGAGAAATATTGTTGTGTATCCAACTGAGGAATACCATCTTGACCAGCACCCTGAACACTCTTCTGGAGTTGTTCAGCCATTTGATTGAACGCAGGATCTTTTGCTATCTGTTCTGCTAATTCCTTTATGCTGGGATCCTATTTTGTAAAAAAAAGAAAAAGGAATTAAGTGTTAGCCCAAATACCTCAAAAAACACTGACTACAGGGATAGAAAAGAATAACTGTAAGAAACAAAGAGTACAACACAAGTGGTATATCAGAATCATTAGTTAATAACACACCCCCCCCCCCCCCAAAAAAAAAAAAAAACAAAACAAAAAGAAAAACCTCCAAAACAATAATAATAATAATAATAAATAAATTAACACATGAGAACAAGTAGCAAGAGTTATATGCAAACAACACATACAATGGAAATAAGCATGAGAATCTCATCACTAATTTTATGCATCCATTGACATCCCTGTTGAAACTATGGGTTAACCTGCTAATACTAAGTCCATTGACATACCCATGCCCAACTATAGAACTCTCTACAATTACATGTGCACCAAGATAAAAATGTATCTTGGGACCGCTACATTCCAATACCTAATTTTATGGGTTCACTAAGGGTAAGTATAGCTATAGTATAGAGTACAGACATCGTATGCATGGATTAAATAAAAAAACACTAAAGTAGAACAAATGGTTTTGTTAAATTGTAAAAGGATTGGAGGTTATAATTATTTATGTTGTTTCATGCTTAGGGAGGGATTGGCCGTTGCTAAAAAATTCCATTTAAACACTACTGTTAAATAGATCTAAAAAAATTTGGACTAAATCATGATATAGCTGGCTGTCCATCACTATGCGGACTTGGCCAAGTCCCATGATTCGAGTCGGAGCCCCATAGGACCTGATTTGTTTAGGGCTGAGTCCAAGTTGACTCAGAGCCTGCCAATTTTTTCATCCATGCTACCAGCCAATCATTTAATATAAAAGGTCCTGTTGTGAATTGAGGCTTCCAATGTATTTGTAGAAATTTAAATTCAACAAGGAAACCCCAATGGTAGAATTTTAACATTGCCATCAAAAACATGTAATAAATCCATTTGGAGGCCTTCTTATAAAAGTGCCAATCTTGCACGCCACACAAAAATTCTCAACCATGTAAAGTTACAGTCCTATGTGAATTAGTATCATGTGCAGTTTACACTTCGATTGGACTCAGGCCTTCCAATAATTTTTAGCAATTTGAATTTAATAAGAGGGCACCACTTAAGGATTCATAGAATTGCTTAGACTTATAGCATTGCCATGAAGGCAACATATAAATCCATCACTGGGGTGGCTTACTAAACCCCACCATCAGATTTTATAAAAGGACCTCACCAGATTTTATAAGAGGGGCCTACCCATATCAATAGTCTTAGTAGCTAAAAGCCTCAAAATAACCCACTCCCCTTGTCAAAAGGGGAAAGTAAAAATGGAGAAAACCAAAAATGGAGAAAACCAAAAAAGGAGAAAACTTAGGAGCCATTTAACGGCTTCCTCTCCTCTTTTAAATGATTACTCCATGTCAGAACCTGACTTAGGAAAGTTTTTTTTTTCTCATTTGTTGGATGGAGACTGAAGACGTTGTTGTGCAGGTAGTTTTTTACCTTGAATTGATTGCATCCATCGCACATTACTTTCATCACATCTGATCACTATATTAAAACACGCTTCAGTAATAAATATGTTGGGTATTGAACTAAAGATGACAATAATTATAGTTGAAACTCAGAATATTAGTACTCCTTGACTAAAAAAAAAAAAGGTGTGCTGCGGCAAAGAACAGTGCTTTGGGGTGGGTGGGTTGCTAAATTGAAGGCAACAAGCCTGCAATACTTCTCTGGGGCAGTACATAGAAATTTATTGGAAACAAAAGCAATACATGGTGAGAAGTACTACACTGCCAAACAAAATAAGACACAGAAATAATACAAAGAGGCAAACCACCCACTACACGGGCAGGGCCTCCAAAAAACAAAGCCATAACACCCGCAACCCTGGAATATAGGAAGGAACACCAATAAGTCCGCCGGGGACCATGGTTAGACGTAATAAATTTCTTGTGAGAGTTCTTTTAATTATAACAACATGAAGAACAAGACAATTGTCACAAGTCATCCAACTAAGAAGAGGTAGAATATTAATGCTGATAGAATGTCCCTAAATCACATCTAGAATTAAACCTGGACCAACCAGGGAAAATTATATACTTCTAATGCAACATATAAAGCCAAATATTCCAAACAGTAGTGGATAAGTTAAAGTAGGTGCAAAGATAAGAAAGTACATTAAGTAGACCACTCATAGCAGAAAAGTCAAAAGGATTTGCAGGAAATGCTGTTCCTGAAGTATTAGTTCTTTGTCCTGCTTTTTGCTCACCAGAGGTCTCCTCACTCTTGGAGACTTCGCTTTCAGAAGGCAGCTTCTCATCTGGAATACATATAGTATTAGAAAGAAGCAGAAAAATGTACAGAGCTCCACAACAGAAGCAGAACTATTTACCCTGCTACTAGTGAAAATCAATCTCAAAAGGCGCACCACACATTGAAACATAAACTTCCTTTTTTATTTTTTATTTTTTATATTCTTTCAATAATCAGCAGATAACTTCATTATAAATGTGCATAAGTACTAACAAGCATCAATAGAAAGTTAAGAGCATACCAGACCTGGATGCCTGCAGCGATTCTCTAAGATATATCATGTCATGTCAACATGTATTTACAGAATGACTTATAAAAAAATGCATTTCTCGTGTCAGAGTGATTGCAGGATTCTACCAATACAAAGTTCTAAACATGTTTTGTAGTTGAAGAGTGATTCTTTGTCTCCTTTCCGAACGGTAAATTAAATAATGAATGTTTGTCAGTTGATTGTTCATACTAGTAACAATGGTAAATTATATATTTTAATTTGCTAGTTTTGCATCTTATGTTGTATTTGACGTAAACTTTTTTTAAAATCAGAACAAATATTTTATTAAGTTCATGAATCCAATTTAGGAGCAAGCCATCTGGCACTCTCCACTAGCGTCAAATTCAGACCAACAACCCTCTTCTCATGCAGCTTAGGTAACAACAGGATCATTTGCATTCAGCTGGGAGTTGGCTAGTAAAAAAGAACGAGACACTCATAGTTTGGGAGTTGGGACAAATCCCCAATGCCGTCCTGCCTACTCTGAATTCCTAGGAATTGATAGTAAAAGGATGTTTTATGAGTCTAAGAAGTATTAGAAATAAGATCAGCGGCCTCATTCGAGAGGTGGAGAATGACTCTAAGTGGATATATGTCGGAGAACAATATTTTTCTAGGATTTAATTAACTAGGGTGATGATATCAAAGGTCCCATTCAAAAAAATCGTTATTTTGTTAAATCAGAAATTACAAACTTTGAGAGAAAATTGATTTATTTTTAATACATGTTTTATCATAAACCAAACAATAATTTAGTTGAAAAAACTTTTTTTTTTCTCAACTAAATAGGAAGTATGTGAATCACAATGGGATGTATGAGACGAAAAATTCTTAGTTTTTTTTTTATCAAACCAATATCAACCAATAAAATAGAATTTAAATTTATAACAATCACTATTGAATCGCAGCACGATCATACGATAAGCGTAAACCAAATGAACCCACATATAAATAGGTTCCTGTATTTTGCTAAATCCCATCTCAATAGATCTCCCCCACCTAGTTCTTTTCAGCTTATACAAATAGAAATCCCCAAATCAACTGCATAGACAGCTGATATCATAGACCCAATGTGCATGAAACACCTATCAAAAGATGCCCCACCCGGGATTATCCTAATTCCTAATTTCCCACCTCCCAATCAGTAGCCCGAAACATAAACAACAAAAGAAACGAAAACCCAACAATCATAAAATCGTTCAGTTCTCATTAAAATCAGATCAGACAATACTACAAATCATTTCAAAACCCCAGATAGCATCAAAATGACGAATCAGATCCAAATGCATACATCGATCAAAACATCCGCCAATTCTAAGCTCATGCGAATCTCTACGATTACATTCGAAGCACAACGAGAAGCGATTAAGAAATGATTAAACAAACTAACCTGCTTTTCCTGCCATGACTGACTGATTCAGATAAGCAGAAATCGATGAATCGCTACAAAAAAGAAGAGGCGAAATCAGAGAATTCGCCTCCGACAAGGGATTTCAGACAAAAACCCTAGATCGGATCTAGAACGGACGGACCAGATTCTCTCCCGATCGATCTGTTCTTCCCTCTCTTTTTTTTTTTTCCAAACCCTACGGCTTTCGCTTTGCAGAGGATATAAGAAGGAATGGACGGACGGGATTGATCGACGGATCTCAAAGCCTCATCTCAAAGGAGCTCTGAAAAAAGAGGGTTTGCGACGTGTCCGCCGCATTACGTGTACGAGGGATAACCGGATAAGATAAGAGGAGAGCTGGGGAGAGAGCTTTGTAGCCATACGTTAAGATCGAGACAGGTAGGATTGCCGTAGGGCGGGGCCCACCCTCTTCCGGACTGCATCTGGCTTGGAGTGTTAGAATGAACGGTTAGGATGGGGGTATGGTCTTAATGTGGGGCGGGAATAGGGTGATCAAGGGTGTTGAGTTGGTGGGGCCCAGAATGGGTTGGTGATATTTTTTTTTATCGGATTGTGAATCACGAGAGATTTTTAAATGGCACCAACACACTTGTAAAAATGTTGGCCAGCGATTTTGGCGATTGCAGTATCACCACCTCGGTCACACTCAGGCACAACTCACTTAGAACTAGGCAAAACTTGGGTCAGAGCTCAATAGGGTTGGGCGGGTTTGTTTGACTCGGAAAATCAATTTTGCAAAAACAAGGGGAAAATAACTTACACCCCTTTTTTTTTTTTTTTTGGCTAACGAACGGACTACCCAACAAATCCCTTTAGGCTGGAGAAAAGCAACGTAAAATCTCATATGGGTCCAATGTGATAACATAGTTCAAACCTATAATTTCCAAGCAATTTGTGGTTATAAGCCAACTGAAAAGAAAAAAAGAGAAAATAACTTACACCCCATTTGAAAATCCCATTCTATTATTCCATGGAATTACATAATACTTGGCCATTTCCTACAATTTTTCAACAAAGTGAAAACAACCTAATATTGCATCTCTTTCCTAAGAAAAAAATAATAATTCATTTGCACAGACATGCCTTTTGATTCTGTTATTCCTAATAATTATTATTTTCTTTTGAAAGATAAAGATAAATATTTGATGATCTATTATTTTTTCCACGCAAATTCCACTTGAATTGACTCTTTTCTGTTTTTGCATTGTGTTAGAAGGTCGTTCACCATAATAATAAACTAGCAACAAAGTCCCATGCTTAGCCCAAGCCCTGTGATAAGAATCAATATCTCTATGGCTACCCGGGCCGTATGATAAGAATTAACATCTCAAAAGCCATAGAGACAGGGGGACACAACAACATGTGCACATAAATAATATTCTATTAATATAATATGAAAGAATCTTTAAATGTAACCAAGTTAATGTAAAAGAATAACAAATGAATTTATATACTTTATTTAAGAATTATTATTATTATTATTTTCAAATTTAAAGGCGTGAAGTTAATTTTTAATTTAAAAAAAGGTAAATCTTAATGAGCTAAACCATTTTCTTGACTTCTAATAACTATTATTGATAGTAACATCAAAACTTTTGAATATTGTATACTCCATTCAAGTGTCTAATTTTAGAGGACAAAATGAAAGGTTAAATGGATATTTATCTACTTATATAGAGCTTTACTTATATCATAGTGTTATATGTTTGAAATTTTTTATAATCTTCAAATAAATGTTGCAGTCGCGGTGAAAGATCTAAAATCATTACACTAAAATAATGATACTCTTATGAAAAATAATAATGAGAAGTATTTCTATTAATAATAAATTAAAATAAATAATAATAAGAAGTAATACAATCAATAAAAATATAAAATTTGCACAAAATGCACGAAGTGAATTAAAAAAAATCTATAATTTATCTTGTCGATGAGAATGGCAAACAAGGTACATAAATATTAATAAGAAGTGAGAACATAAAAAAGTAAATGATCAAGGAAATGAAGAATGTCATGAAATAATTAAATTAAAAAACAACTTCAAAGAAAAAGTGCATTACATTATTTTTCTAGTTTTACCAATTGGAAACCAACCCGTTTGAAGGTATTTTAGGATTTGCTTCATTAGACGTCATTTTTTTTTTTATGTTTTTTCTATGCATGGATACACTGGTAGAGCTTAAGGTGATTAAAGCATGAGTAGATTCATCTTCTTTAGAGAAGTAAATAAATAATTAATTAACTTTCTAATAATAATAAGTCTAATTCACTTCATCAGATTGGATAGAGAAAATTATTTTAGACATTAACAATCAAATAAGAAATTAATGTTTGATGAAAGAGAGACTTGCCGACGATCCACACTACTAAACCAATGAATGAAAAAATGAAGACAAAGAGTGAAGGGCAATTCAATGAAGAAATCCAAAAGTGTGCAAATCTACACTCTCTAGGGCTTTCCACGGTTATTAATACAATTTCTTAAAATCATTTAAAGAATGGTGGTCTTGAAGTTATAGCAACTGATTGATACTCGGTGCCTAACAACAATGATTGGTTTTACATGAGAGATTTTGTAATATAACTAATTAACAATCAGTGATAGAGAGAGTGATTTATGATGAAAAAATTGTGGATGAAGGACATATTTTAGGGAATAATTTAAAATGGTGGCAGAGGAGTGATTTAGGGAATGAGAGATTTTAGGAAAGTCATTGGATTTTTAAAAACAGTATATTATTTATTATCATTTTACGAAAGTCTTAGAGAGAAATTTTAGTGGCATATTACTGGGGGAGTAAAATGAGGCTTTAGGGAGAGATTTTAGGTCTAGTATATTGAGTGAGAGATTTCAGGGGAGGAGGAGACAATTTCAAATGGTTGAACTTATAATTTTTCTTTAAATATTGATGTAGTGCTTTAAAAAAAATAAAAATAAAAAAGATTGCTGATATGGCACCCTTAAGGAGACCTCATTTCTTGTAACTTTAATAAATGTAATATGCACGTTGTATAGCTAGCCATTGTTTTAATGGCACACACAAATTACAAGTAAAGGTAAACGGAACAAGAAGATTGAGGAGAAACTCCAAACCTTTTGCATCTTATATATATATAGAATTGGTTTATATATATCCATAGATTTCTTGGATATAAGAGGACTTTGAGAATCACTGACCATTGAAATTGAAATCCACTGGCTTTGCCTCTGTATCCTATTTACTCTAGGAAATCATTGTTCGACATCCTATCGTTTTTTTTTAAATGCCACCATCGGCCACAACCACCCACTCCTTGTGAACTTTGTCATTCACCGAATTTGACACTCTTCCAACCCATGTTCACTTTTGGTTTGTGTCTAAATAAAAAGTTCATGATTCTATCTTGAAAAAAAAAATTTACGTAGATAATCTAATGATGTTGATTTTTGCAGAGTCTTGTTCAAGCAGTTAAAAGGCAAGAAAGTCACTGGTATTCGGGATGCTTGAAGCTCTCTCCCACTGGCTTCTTCAAAATCAGACCATAGTAACCAACCCTTCAGAATCTAAAGTCAAGTAATGGATAAGATTGTGTCCTTGTTTTTCAGTCAAGCTGGAAATAAAGGGTCAGATGACAATGGGAAATCACATGTACTTGGAAGAACAAGTCAACTTCCCTGGATGGAAAGTGCGGTGTGAAGGCACTTGCATCTCTCTATTTTTAAGACTATTTTTAAATGAATGACTATAAACCTCACACAAAATAATAATAATAATAATAATAATAAGGAAGAAGAATGGGTTTAGAACTCTAGACAGTTTTTATTTTACATTTCAATGCCTTGAACAATTACAACTTCCAATTGATTTGATTAGATTTTTAGAAAATAGCTAATCATGGAGGCTCTTTTTTGTATCGAAGTGCCTATGGCCCAAAAAAACAGAAAAAGAAAAAGAAAGCCTGGAACCTTTCTAAAATAAAGCAAAGAGCTTCCTATGAAAAAGGTAGCATAAAGTATGGATAATTATATATATTAAAGCAAACCAAAAAGAGCTTTCAAAGGTGCCACCTCAACACCCATGGCTTATCAAGGGCTTTCAAAGGTGTCACCTCAACACCCATGGCCTCTCCTCTCAAAAAATTGCTTAAAAAAAAATACAACAAGGTTTGGATTTTAGGTGGGCCATACTACACCTCTCCAAATATACTCCTTAAAATCTCTCAATTTCAATTATCCTCTCCAAATCTTCTCCCTAAATCTCTCCTCTCCAAATCTTTTTCCGGAATCTCTCAATTTCAATTAAGATTATGATTTTCATAAACCTACCTACATCTCTGAAGTCCCAAAAAATCAATGTAATTAGTCCTAAATCCTGACGATGAATCTTTTGAGATATTGCTAATCACTAATTGTGATCTATCATACAATAGAAATGGGGTATTTTATTTAGTCCCGATATCAAGGGTTGAGACATAAGATAAGGTAATAAACTCCTACTTGCATCTAAGTTCAAGACAATGAAGCCACCATATTATAAAGGAAAAAGCAAGACGAGGAAGGAGAATGATGAAGAAACTCGTATATACGAGTGAGAGGAGATATCACGCTTAGTAAAACAACAAAAAAAATAAATAAATAAATAAAGAGCCCATATGACCACTGCGGTGGTTATATATATTTTAGGTCATTTTCGGTCTATAGAAAGTTTAAAGAGATTTTTTTTTATAAAATCCTTCATTAAAAAAAAAAAGAGGAACTTGGATCCAAATCTAGATTCAAAATCTGTCTAACCACTGATCAAATATAAAAGTGACAGATGTCTACAAGGTCTACAGAGTACAAACTATAAATTTTGGACTCTCAACTATAGAAGTGACAGATGTTTACATGGTCTACAGAGAAAACAATATAAACTTTAATTAACCATCAAGATCAGATTGGATCAAAGGGTTGCAAGTTGTAACTTGCAATGTATTGTTTATCTCAAATGGAAATTCGATATTAATTAAGTAAAAAATGTCAACACATATATATATATATTTTATACATTTTGCTTTATTACGTATGAGATAATTAATCAAATATAACATTAAAGTACATTATATATCCACTGGGCAAAAGGGTCCGTGCCCAGAAAATTTACAGAATGGGTCCATAGAAAGGGGCAGCTGAGAAATTGCTGACCCTAACCCTCAATTAACTGGTCGGGTCAGGAATTGTCACTCATACGATTATATCTAAATTCCCTCGTTATCTCCTCCTTCCCAAGTCCCAACAGGCAGGACTCAGGAGTAGAAGAAGGAGAAGAAGGCAGGTATCGATCAGATGCGTTCCCTCTCTCTTCGGTTTTCCTTTTAGCTGGATTCCTTGGCTTTATCACACATTTGGGCAATTCTTACTGTTTGTATCTGCATTGAATCTTAGACATGTATTTCAGAAACTAATCATTCATCTGATTCTTGATAAAACTTTGATTACATCTCTTCTTTTGTAATAATCCCTTTTTATTGTTAACAAGCTGCTGGAATTCATAAGACCTCTTTGGTTTGGGGCCAGTGGAGTAGCCATTTGCCCTTGAATAAATTGAAATCTACCTTTTTCACTGGGTCACACTTACCCATGATTGTGGCGCATTGTGTATGATTTAACGGCGACATGGGGCCAGTTATTTTCCAGTAGATGCGAACCCTTCGCCGAACAAGTTTACAGTGTTGCACCTATTCCATCATGACAAAGATTTTCTCAACTGTGATTGGGGTTGAATTTGACAATTGGATTGTTAGCTCAATTTATGAGTTTGTCAGGGCTTGTTTCAATTTTGAGAAACGGAGTTTAGGTAAGATGGGTTGATTTAAGTGTGAATCAGGGTTCGTGATTTTGGATAATCTGTGATCTTTTCAGCGACAGCTGCGTTGTTCTTTTGCCATAACTAATTGCAGATAGTTAGGTTTATGTTTGACGCAGGGCAGGGTGGTTGAGTTTTGTGGACCTTCTTGGCCTCCATCACATGTCATTAATCAACACGTGATGGTCCCTAGCCTGGATAAGTTAGGTTTATATGAATGGATGAAACCAAAGTAGTATTTTAAACAAAACCTAATTCGTGTGCCATTACATGTTAATTTCAAATTTAATCAAATTCCACAAATGAAAAGAACATGTTCCAAAAAACCAAATGAATGCAAAGATATCAACCAAACATTACATTGGAGCACATAGGAAAATGAGATTTAGGGTTGGTTGGTTGGGGTTCACATTATTGATTGGTTTCAGTTTTGAGAGAGACGTGTGTGTTACTTGAAGGGCTTTTTGAATGCCTAGAGTAGATTCACAGACGCCAAGCATAGTTAGCGAGAGGAAGACTGGGAGAGAGACGATGAAGTCATGAAAGGGAAGAATAGTTTTTCACGGTTTCCATCTCTTAGAAAGGGAAAATAAAACGAGTTCCTCCTTGAAACGGGAAAAAGGAAATAAAGACGGTGCAGCCAGTGGCCTCCTCTTTCTTCTTTCTTTTTCTTGTTCTCACTTTTCAGTTTTTTTTTCTTTTTTCTTTTTCTTTTTCTTTTTTTTTTTTTCAATTGGTGGCTTTGATGAAGAATAAGGAATGGGTTTGGGGCTTGTCACCTTTACTTAAAGTTTTTAAAAAATTATACTTAGCCGCTTAAGGGTGGTCACTATTATGTTTTTTAGGGTTCTCAAAACCTATTTCAACAGAAAAAAAAAAAGAAGAAAGAAAAATGTATTGACTTTTTCCAATCCAGGGTGGTCAGCTATGTGTAGCCGCCACTGGGGCTCTGTCAAATTGGCTGTTGGTTGTATAATAGAACTTAGCAGTTGCCACACTTAATTATGGATTTAACTCTTTTTTGTGGGGAGTTTGAGAGTAGAACTCTTTTAGATGGCCCCATGTTGATGATGAATATCTTGTTTTTCTGAATCCTTGCCATGCTATTGGTTGGAAATTGCTTTCTTTACTGATTAGGTCGTGTCTGCCTTCAGCTATATTCTATAGATGGTTGTGTTTGTTTGTGAGGTCAGGTGTTGAGAGTAGTGTGGGTAAAATGCAGATTTCATTGGGGCAGTACATGGTTACTTCATGTCTGTGTGACAATGGTTTTGCATTCTTGCCAGTGACAGCTGTTTGCTGTGTACATTTGTGTCTACAAGCCACAATCCACAATGGTTCGAGGGTGGAGCAATAAGGAAAAAAAGAAGAAAATTCCTTCAGCCTCAGATGCATATCCTAGGACAGATTTTGTGGAGTAACAAAAAAGGATGGCACTTAGAATGGGTCCACCGTGAAAGATTTATGGGTTGCACCAATAGAAGGGAAAAAAAGCACATTGTCTAAGATGGTTTATGTATGTGCTTAGAAGACTAGGAAAACTTTTATGAAGAACTGAAGTTTTGTACAGTACAATGAACCAGGACAATGGGTTGCCCTATGAGGAGTTGGAATGAAGTAGTTAGAAGCTGTATGTTAAATTTTGAAGTGGACAAGGGGTTAGCCCTAATATCATTGAGTTGAGTAGTAGAACTTATAAAGTTGATCCTAGAGAGAGGCACATGGCTAAATGATTATGATAAGACATTATTCATAGCCAAGCTTGGATGTTTTGGAAATTTCAAGTTTTACTAGACAAGATACTGAATTAATACACGCACAACCAGCATATCCCACCAGCTCACCAATTTCTGATGAAAATTTAAGAACTGCACTAGAAAAGAATAAATAAATTAAAAAAAAATTATGCCACACTAGCATCAATGTAAGCTTCTGTTATGTTACTATTCAGAGGAAAAAAATTTTCTGATATTTTTTTTCCTTTAAATCTCTAAAGAATTGATAGGAATATGATGTTGACATACTTTTTTTCGGAGATTGATGTCTCACCTTTTTTCTTCCATCCAAGTTGTCTTCTCAAGTGGAGTCCATCTTGAAAAGCTGTGCGAAATCCCTCAGTGCGTGCTGGATCCTTGGGAGAGCTGGATTCCTTGGCAGGTTTTGTTTCTGTGCATTCTTTGGGGTGTCTAGTGGTGTCTTCTTGTATCTTGTGAGTCTAAGCTTGGGTGCTTAAAGCTTGTTAGTATTATACTCACTTACTGCTTTCCTCTTTAATGAAAGTAACCATAACAAAAAAATAAAAGCAAATTGTAATCATGGTTGGGTATTCTGTCTTGAACTGTGGTCATATGGCATGAAAGAAGTTAGAGGATATTTTGCTCCTGAGAAAAACAATTGAATGATGTCATATCCGTAATCAAACTCAAGGTCGGCAAGTGGACAAAGCTTTTGAAAGAGTTGGCAGATTTAAACATCAACAATTTTATGCTTAGATGGGAAGCTTGCATGGGATTAGGTGGTGGAAAGAGCTGGGTTAGAAAGAATATTGATTGGCATCTCTTTTGTTAGTCTAACTTAAGTGAACTTGGATGGGGTAGGTGGGGGTAGCATATAGCTGGTTGGAATTGGTGCTGCCCTTTGTGATGGGTTAGGGGGGATGTTGGTTTCTTTCTCCATCTGATTGGAGATATTGTCTCCAATGAAGTAGAAATATGGGCCATCAAACAGAGCATTTTTTTTTTTGGGTAAATAAAAAAGAGCATTAAAGATGTTTTAGCAATCTTTCTCAGGCCCTCTTGTGGTGGAAACTTAGTTCTTTTTTAGCTATTAGTTGGGCTTGTCAAAGAGAAGGGGCACTTGGAAATACCACTTCTCCTAAATGAAGTCAATGGTTTTGATGTTCCTGAATTGAATTTAATAACTCATTTGTGTAATTCTGCAGACTCCACTTTCCACACAAGAGAGGAAAAACTAAGAGATTTTGGTCATTTTTCATAGGGATTTACATTGCATTGATCAACTCTCCTTTGTACCGAATGGAAACTCCCATTCCGCTTCTGCGGAAACCCCTCTGCATAAATGCATCCTAAAATTCAGCATTTCTAGAGAGGCAAATGAGGTAGCCAATTCTTTAGTGAAACAAGGATTAGATAGGCTTGTTGCATACTTGAGACTTTTAGTCTAATTTTGTAGTGGGCCAGTATTGTGTTCTCTTGTGCAGTTGTTATAGTACTATTATACCACTATTCTCTGTGTATTTTGGTTTTGTACTTTTAACACTAAAAAAATTTCTTTGTTGCAGGAAAAAAATTTTCTTCCTCTTTTTTTTCATTTCTATTTAGCATGTACTTGGAGTTAGGTGTGTCATTTGAAGACTTGAGCAAAATTTGAAGTTTGAACAATGAGTTTGTATATGATATACCTATTGGAGAAAGTTTAATTATTGGGAGATATTTATCAGATATGGGATATGGTTTGGGGAAAAGAATGAAATGGGGGAATTTTGTAGTAGCTTTAGATTTTGTAGTAGTTATTACATCCGTGACATGAAAGAACAATACCTTGTTATGTTTGCGAGTATATTAAATAGGACACAAATGGATTACTTTTTGCGAGAGCATAGATAATTGTATTGTTTATATCTTGCATCGTCATTTCAATAGTGAACCTTAGAAGACACCGTAGATTGTGATTTTGCATGTTCATCTCAGGAGTCAGATGACTAATAATAAAGTGGAGGATTTTATAAGAATAAGATGGCGGAACTCAATTAGGGAACCTAGCAACATTTAAAGCACAACTATCAAACCAAGGAGGCCTATGCATAAAGAGTCTTACATTAAAGATTGCTATGTTTGAGGGGAACAGTGTATCTTGTGGAATTCAATTTAGGAGGGGCCTTCATCAGTTGGAGTTATGAGAGTACGAGTCTACTCCAAGAGTATGAGTCGTCATTGAGTCCTTTTGCTAATGCGTTTATTTGTAGGGATGAGACAAATTCTTGCATTTGAAAGCTGAACCCTTCTAGAAAGTTTACTTAAAACTGCCTTTTACAAGGCTTTGGAGTCTTCTTTGATGGAGAGGCAGCGTTGGCTCCATTGAGAGTAAAGGCTTTCTGTAGATTGGCTGTGGCTGGTAAAGTTTCCATGGTGGATAATGTTAGGAGGAAGTTCTTAAAAATGTAATGTCAGTTTTCTTGGGATTTCATACCCTCTTTTCTTGTTTTGGGGTTTGTACCCCTTTTTTTGGGTCTCTCCTCCTTTTTGGGTCTGTGCTTCCCCATTGTTTTGGGGCTTTTTGAGGTCAGTATAGTTCTCTTATACTGTACAGTTGGGGTTTCCCCTTTTTGAGCAATACAAAGTCATCATTTAAAAAAAAATAATGTGCGGAGGAAGGGCATTGACTCAAAGTCTATATCTGATGTATGCATGCTCTTTGAGCAAAAAAGATAGAGGGATCAATAACTGTCTTTTTCTCCATCGTGATGTCACTGCCTTTCTCTGGCTTCTTTTGGGGAGGTAGTTGAGACCTGGGGAATGATTCCTTTCTGTTGTTGTGGTCTGTTAATTGGAAAGTGATTCCTTTTGCCATTTTGGTGGGACCCCATGTTGGATGTAGTCTTTCACACATTCACCATGGACCAGCCTTTGGAATCATCACCATTGGCAACCCAAGGAGTCTTTAAGCTTTAAACACTTGCTCACAATATTGAGAGGAAAGAGAGAAATTTCATTGATCACAAGTGATTACAAAAATATTTATAGAGGAGGGGAGTTCAATCTTGCCTATTAGGGCCTAGATATGATTTCCCTCTTCCTTTCATGGAATTGATTACGTGCCAATCTCATTCTTCTTGATGGGATTTCCTTTCCTTTCCGAAATCCTATGACAATCATCCTTAATTGATGACATGTCAGTCAGTTGATTATACATTTATACTTAATTGATGACATGCAAATCTATTGTGTTCCTAGATGTAAGATATTTTATTTTAATTTGGGAAATCTTTATTTTGAAGGTAACACACTTGAAAAGTTGGTAAACTAGAGCTAATGGACTGGCTATCCATGGGTCAGCCCTCTGGACCAGCCATCCATGGGCCTGGTACTCTATGTTCAGGCCCGATGGGCGGCCCACTATGGATTGAGCTCAATGGTCTCATTGGCAGTGGGCTTATTCTTGGGCATTCTTTTGTAGGTCCTGAGGCCCATCACCCATGGCTGCATCACATTTATGGTCTATTTGGAAGGAGAGGAATGATAGATTTCAAGAGGGGCCTGCATGAACTCAGGTTCACAATGTGGATTTAAGGATTGTGAAATGGGTCTCTAATAGGAAGGAATTCAAGCATCTAAAGTGAGATACAATGGGAATGCATGCACGAACAAATTCAGGGCCCTTGGAGGAAAAGAAATCGATTCTTGGTTTCTTCTTCCATGCGTTCTTTTGAAATTCAATATGATGGGGCAGTTAGAGGAAAACTAGCCAAGCTGGCGCAGGCGACGTTCTTCACAATGAGAAAGGGAGGTGCTTTTGATGTTTATGTAGTATGTGGGTGTTAAGCATTCCAATGCGGTGGAGGTGATAGCTATTTTGGAAGTTGTATGTTCTTACTCTCATGAGTTTCCAGAGAGGCTAATTGTTGAAGTTACTTGTCCAATGTCATCTCATGGATGTATTCTTCAAAGGGCTGCCCTTGGAAAATTTTCTATCAGATTAAGTTGCTTCCTTCCTCTGTCCATGTGTTTTGTAACATGTGGGTAGATCTGTTGATAGCGTGGCAGATTATTTGGCTAAGCAAGAGATTGATAGGGCCACACTGTTTAGTGCTGTGATTGAGTAGTTTGTTGGTTTTTGGCGTTGGTATAATGCTCTAATACCCTTGCTTTTGTTATGATTGTTTGGTGATCTTTGCTTTGCATTGTTCTCTTGCTTTGTTCTATTAATGAAATTTTATCTGTTACTTGTAAAAAAGAAAGATAGAAAGAAAGAAACTGAGGCGGGAACTTGATTGTGGTGGACCTAGGTTCAAATATGCAGTGAAACATTTGTGTTGAGTGTTCAAAGAGGAATGCTGGACATGTAAGGAAACACAGTGGTGAAATTTAAAATTCATGAGGCTTCTGGTGAAAATAAATCTTTCTCAAGGAGTGTCAGAAATCTGGCACTGAAGATCTAGAAAGATACAATCTGTTGAAATGAGAGAAACCTGCGAGTCAATGATATTTTCTTTGTTAACTTGGCAACTGAGGAAGGCAAGACAGATATCTTTGAGTTAGATATGGGAAAGGAAAACTACAATCCTTTAGGTCTTGTTTCCTTGCCAAAATTCCAAGAATTCATGTTTGGTGGATTTCAAATTCTCCAAAAGCTGTCCCCTAGAGGTGGAATTTTAAATCCATCCTCTTGGTGGAGCATTTGAAACTCCAACCAAATGCATAGAGA
The DNA here is from genome assembly GCA_037013555.1 of Sextonia rubra. Classification (NCBI taxonomy): domain Eukaryota; kingdom Viridiplantae; phylum Streptophyta; class Magnoliopsida; order Laurales; family Lauraceae; genus Sextonia; species Sextonia rubra. The sequence continues at coordinate 43,500,870 of JASUAD010000013.1, read as the reverse complement.
ATGGAATTTCAGGAATTCCCAAAGGCCATTTGGGACCTTTTAGATGTCTGTAATTTGAAATTCTGGTGAAAGAAAACTTGCATTTCCAATTGCCAGGGGACAAGATGTCACATCATGTCCAACAAACCCCAACTTACCAAATTCTTGTCATGAATTCTCGCAAAGAGAGGCCTTCAGTCAAATAAATGATGAATTGGGAATCTTAAGGCAGGCTTTTTAGTTGAAACGATTTGAAATTTAGAAAAATGAAGACATGCAAGTTGAGTAGGTCTGAGGGTAGGGAAATTAGCGTGGTCAAAATTGAAAATCATATATGCCACAGAATTTGATAGACTTCGCTACCATAAAACTAAATAGAGGGCTTGCAGCAGACACGTGAATAGGATTGGTACAAGGTTCGTTAAAGTGGAGATAAGCTAGTAGAGGGCTGTGTGATCATCAAGTATTCTAGTGTCATTAGCAGTTAGTCTTGGAGGAAAAATAATATGATCAAGGTAGTAGTAGAATTAGGAAACTGATCAGGTTCATAGGATATTTTTTGGAGATTCTGGTGATCATTCTGAAGTATCTTTTTGGTTGTCTGAGGTGGCTCTAAACCCTTCTCCATTTGACTGTTTCTGAACACAGTTTCACCGAAGGCATTCAGATTACTGACAAAACCTGGATAGTTTTGATTGTCAAGGAAGGGTTTCAAAATTTGATCCTTCAAATATATCTGACATCTAATTTAGAAAATAAGTCTCTCTGGATCTATCTCCTTAGATTTTTGGTAGTCATACAGCTGGCTGGCTGATTGGGTGCTGTTTGGAGGTTTATTTCCCAGATCTCTAAAACAGTCATTTAATGGTTACATCTGGTTGCTTTTATCCTAATTAAAGATGAGGGATTGGTTTTGGTATTTATATCTGTTTAATCTTAGAAGATATGAAACTCATATCTGGATCTGGACTAATATGGCACGTGAAGTCAATATAATAAAAGAGGGAATGGAAAGTACAAAAATTTACAATTTTCAGTGGATACAATTTCCTTGTGAGGCTTCAGCGTTAGAGGTTGATAATTGAAAGGCTTTCTTCGATGGTTGAAATATGTGGATTGAGAATCAATGTTAGGAAGAGTACATTGTTGGGCATGGGCACTTCCATGAAAAATATTGAACCTATAGCTTTAGCTTTCAGATGTAATACTAGGACACTGCCAATTATATATCTTGAGTTGCCCTTGGCCTTGGGTACCAATCCAAGAGCAAAGTCATGTGGAACGTGAAATGCTTTCTTTGAGAACCAGCCTCTGAGAATTGTTTTGGAAGTTGAAACACTAGGAGATTAAGCAGATTATGGTGGAAGGTGATTCGTTGTGCTTCATTATGTGGGCTTCAGGTAGGTGCATGGTCCCGTGGTATCTTGCCACTGTGGTTGATGAGGTGGTGCACCTCTTGTGGTATCTTCAAGCTTCATTCCACCATAGTAAAAGGAGCCTGAACTACTGATTAAAAATAAGAAATAAAATAAAAGGAAAGAAAGCAAGAAAGAAAGAAAGAGGAGCCCGAACTCGGCAGCAGATCATCTAACTAAAGAGGGAGTTTACCCTTCAGTCTTTGGTGGTAATTTAGTGTGTTGGTCTGTTTTAGCTTGTATTGTTCTGGTTTGGGTGTATTTTGGTGTATGCTGGTGTATTTTGGTGTTGTGGTGTGGTAGTACATCTCTCTTGTACTGATTATATTATATTAATAAAATCTTAACCACTAAAAAAAAATTGTAGCATTGTGAGGGATTGGAAGGATCTGAATTAAAGAAGATATGATGATATTTATGCCTTTTTAAGAATTCATTCTTGATTTTAACTATTTATAACTTAAAAGGAGCCATTCCTAATTTGAACTACTTATAACTTAAAGGAGCTATTCCTACTTTTAACTATTTATAACTTAATGGCTACTTACATTAATGTCATGGAAGGGTGCTATATCTGCTTAGAAGAGCTTATCTTATTCTTCTGTTGGACATGCTTGCTTTTTATTATTTATTTATTTTTTCAGTTGATTACAGTATGGTGGAGTTCTTTCTTTAGCATTGTCATTTTGTTTTTGCAACTTCAGATCTGGATATATAGTCATACACAAACGTTTCATTAAAAAATTTGGTAAACAGTATGCCTAAATTGTTGAAATTTCTTGCAGTATCCATTTTGTAAATATACAAGAACATCTTAACTAATGGAAGCAGAAGCAGCCATTGATACTGATGCAATGATGGAGAAAACCTCGCTTCAAATTGATCCGAAAAGGGCCCGTTTTCCATGCTCCATAGTGTGGACTCCCCTTCCTGTAATTTCATGGCTCGTACCTTTCATTGGTCACATTGGCATATGCCGAGAGGATGGGGTCATCTTGGACTTTGCAGGACCCAACTTCGTGTGTGTTGACAACTTTGCATTTGGAGCAGTGGCTCGATACATCCAAATAAGCAATGAGAAGGTATGCTATTTCTACACAGTTTGTCGAGATGTTTAAATTGTCTCAAATCAGTCTTTGGCTTTTATTTTGTTTCTTTTTACATGGTAGGTCTCTTCTCCTTTGCTTTAAGCAGATTGAAACTGAAAAGGAGATGACTTGGGATGATGCATTGCGGATGGGCACACAGGAATTTCAACATAGATCTTACAACCTCTTCACGTGCAACTGTCACTCTTTTGTTGCGAACAATCTGAACAGGATGTTTTGTAGTGGGAGCAACAAGTGGAATGTGGTCAACTTGGCAACTCTGATTTTCCTCAAGGGTCGTTGGGTGAATAAAGCATCTATTGTGAAATCCTTCTTGCCGTTTGTCATAATACTGTGCTTAGGGCTTCTGTTGGGTGGATGGACCTTCCTGATTGGCCTGGCTTCGTTCGCCTTTCTCCTTGTTGGTTGGTTCCTTCTCGGCACATACTGCTTTAAAAATCTGATCCAATTGTAGTAGTAGGAAACCATGGCAAGGAGTGTTGACCATTTTGATGAATCTGTAGACTTGGGGGATCTCTTGGAGCCGCACTACATGTGTACTTTGTGTTTCTTGAACCAAAATTGTGTAAACACATTCATATAGTTTTGAGCCGCTATTGTGCATTGAGTATACCCAAAAACTGCTGATTGGATGGTCCCAGCTTTAATGATCCGAGGGAGCCATTCAAATACTCACAGAAAAAGACATGATGAGTTCTTGATATCAAGAAGTAATCTGTCTAGAATAAGGTCTACAATTTGGTTGGTCTGTTGGGTGTGCATTTAGGTCTAGTGTGCGGTGGATGAGATTTACGAATTTTTGCTTTGTGGTAGATGGCCTTTGCCCTAGCTCCTCTTAGAGAGGAATCTCCCCCTATATGGATTTCAAATATACAATCCTCATCATCAGCTGAAAACGTTAACGAACAAATACTTTAGACGTCAACATGTTTCAATGGTTGCTTTGATGTATTTTGTCATACTATGTCAATTAGGGTTGTAAACAGGTTGGTTCCGGTCCGGGTCCACGGTGGACCTGGAACCGAAACCGTTAGTAAAAGGATGGACCCGGAACTAGAATCGTTTTGGAACCAGTTTCTTGGATCAGAACCGGAACCGTTAAGGATTGGAGGGACTCGGAATCAGAACTGTGTATGGGGCGGGTTAGGGTCTAGGTTTGGGTTTGTGTAGAGAATGCTTTAGAGAAAAAGTTAACTTTTAAGAAAAAATATAAAAAATGAGGTTGATTTGTCGAGTCTCGGGTCCATGGGTCAGAACCAAAGTGGAATCAGATTTGGAACCGTTTAGGTCACGGGTCTTAATATGGGATCTAGACCTGGACCCGTTTACTTATTGGTTCTTAAAAAGGGACTCAAACTCGGTTATTAATAGGTCGAAACATTTGGGTAATCGGAGAATCGAGGATCCATTTACAATTCTAATGCCAATGGTTTTAACTTTTGATGTTTTCCCTTATATGTAATTAAATTGCTGTGGTATGTGGTTGATGTGGGACTGTTGAGGCGGAGTCAAATGTCTTTTATTTTGGACACGAACAGCCCATTGCATCTACCGGAGCTCAGTCTTTTATGACCATGGAAAATGAAATTTCTTTGGTTTTTGGAAAGTTTATATGCTCCATGATGTCTGCTCTCCAAATTCCTGAAGAGCAGCACACAAATGCTGGCACACACTACTAATTAGTGGACATCAGTAAGCACACAAGGTTGGCACCCCAGCAGCCCATGATTCCATCGGCGTCATCATCATGAACTTTATCCTGGCAATCCAAGACCCAATGGGCCAACTCAGGAAACCCGAACAAGTCCACCAAAGAGATAAGGCCTAATCAACCAAACTCAGAAAACCCCAATGGCAATCATTCCGCCAATCTCTTTTACATCTCCGAAATATGTATAGTGGGTCTGAGACATTGAATCTTTAGAACCATGACTTCAAAGCTGCGTGGAACATTTGTGGGCACCCTAGCAATTGATCTGTGCGAGTGAAGCTTCCGACCATGTGTCTGATCTTCATGCAATCAATAACTTTAAAGGCTCATCAGTGCTCTTAATGAATCAGCTTTTGCTGTGTGAACCAATGGCTATCTTGAGTGGGAGGAAAGCACACGTCTTTCCCTTTTACTTTTTTAGGATTCCCTTCTTTTCGGGGAAAAGCTCACTGTTCAGTTGACTACTTTTCTGAATGTGAGAATGCACACTGCAGGTTGTTGGGTCATGTGTGATGGTATGACCAACTTTAAAAACTACAGTAAAACATAAATAGACCCTTGCAATGCTTTCTTCCCTGATATTGTTCCTGACCATTCAAGGAATAGGCTCAAATCATGGTTTCAGACTTTGCAATGGTCAGGTCCAGAACCTTTATGCAACGAAATATGGTTGCTCAAGCTGTTTTATTGTTTCATGTAGGTCACTTTTTTTATTTAGATTTTGTTTTAATCAAGAACGCAAGAAAATGGAATTGTATAAAATAGCTCCATTAAATAATTACATAACAGTTACACTATATACAAATTTTCTGGGGCAGAACAGTCAGGAACAGTGCAGCCAGCGGCCCCCCCTATGTGCAATCTCTGACTTAACACCACCTCTAGAGTCATCAATTGGCACTCACCTGAATCGAACACTCAAGTGAGACCTCGAATTGTCATGTACATTTTGCACATTTCCCAGTTCATTTAACAGCTATATTTGGACTCTTTTGAAGCCCTCCAAAACGTACCCCTCTTCATTGAATGATTCCCATTTTTTCACAAAAGTAGGTCATAGGGAAGACCCTTCAAACCCCTTAACTATCTATATTGATTGTCATGCGTCTGAAATAGAAACGGTCCGACCCTTCCTCCGATTGAATCCACGCATACAATTTGTTAAACCATGGCTCAAATTTGCCCTACGGTTTTAAACTCAGCCTGGTTTGATGTGTCATCAAAACAGTATTGTGATTACCCATGTTCTCTAAAAAAATGAAAATCACCGAAGTATAGTGTTCTGGTACTGTACAATTCACCCTCTCCAATCGAAACAAACCCCTTTACTAGCCCAGCTCTTGAAAGGGTGGAGCACAGAATACTAGGAGTAGAATCTGCTTCCTACAAACTCCTGAACTGGGACCCTTTTCTCTATACTAGTTGTTGGTTCTAAAAACATACCTTTAACTTACCAGTGATGGAGTGTCTAAAGCTCACTCACTAATGATATGAAAAGGGCAGCACATGGTTGGAAATACTTGCAGCTTTAGTTAACATGATGCTATGATTCTCAACCTTCTATTTCAACAAAACCCACATGCATCTAGCAACATCAATCATTTGGTTGGTTGGGCCACAAAACAGAAGGCTTAATAATGAGATATACTTTCTCAGCATTGTTGCATGCTCATAAATCATTTGGTTAGTTGGATTAGAAAACTAATCCATTATAATGAGATTTAATCTCACCATCGTAGTAGAATTAAGGAAAAAAAAAGCCACCTATGAATGCAAAGTAGCACATGGCCATTTCTACTCAACCAACGAAATGAGAATCATTACATTGAAGTAGCAATTTCCTGTCTTCATACACAAATAGAGCACAACAAACATTAATTCCCCTACATGGGTTTCCTTCTCCCTGATGTTAAAGCACAATCACATACATTATTCTTTCAGAAACTCAAAAAAAAAGAAAAGAGAAGACAAATCAATAATAGCAAATGAGAGCATCAACAAATTTTCTCCCATTGCCTCCATTCCTCGTCCAGCACCCATTTTGGTTAAAGACTAGGGAGTGAACTGGAATTTGATGATTTGACGAAATCACAGCATGCAGCCTGAGACTTGCTCCCCAGGCCCACAGCCACTGCAACGAGCTTCGCATAACAATGATACATTTGGGAAAGGCCTCAAACAAACTAACTCTAATCATTCTGTATGCGAATGTCAAACTCCACAACTAATTTACTGCTCATATACCTTTTCTTCTCTGGCTAGTGCTATACAGTTAGCAAACCACACCATATAATGATTGGAAAGGGATTCTCTATCAACCCCCTGAATTTGGTTCTACTGTGCTGGTACAAATGGCTTCTACTGCTACTCGTTTCATTACATTAGGACATGGGTCCCCACCAAAATTATTCATGGATATGGTTACTGCACATCGCTGCTGCCCGATACATTTCTGGAATTGAAATGAAAATTTATTCCGTCAGTTTCCACAGAGAGAAATACTCTAAATAAACACTCTCCAGATGTCATGTGCCTCCTGACGTCACTCACAAATGAACAGATTCATGAAAAATAACTACATATTAACATGGGAGAATATGATCAGTTTTATGACTAAGATGATAATTTTCACACCCAGAGTATAGATATACTAGTTGTTGGCATTCATATGTAAGCAGCATTAGTTCCTGTATGGTTAAAACTGTAATCGGGTCCAGAAACCCAGTTAATCAATGGACCTGACCTGGAAGATCCTGATATGTACCATTGTTTGTTCCCAGCTAATATTGGGGATCTAGGTCCAGTATGCTCCATACCTGAGTGGTCATTTACCGAAGTATGCTTGGATGCTTGCATGCATGCTTGTGTGTATATCCATTACTTATAAATGTTTATATCATATTTATATGCAAATATTATAAATATAATATTTATAATCAGGTAAATGTTCCCAGTCTGGTAGACTGGTACACCCAACCTGGCTCCAGATTGTTTACAGCAATGGGTACTGCTTTGGTCGTGTTTGGTGCAGCATTTACATTAAAAACAAGGTGCCGGAGATGGGTACAGCACACCCATTTTTCTGTGTTTGGGCCGTTTTAGTGTACAGAGTACAGATGCTTGTGTTTGCAGCAATTAGGTCAATATATTTATACTCCATGCATAGATTTGTACCATATCAATTTTACATATGAATATTTTCATACACGTGAATGCATACATAAGACTGTACATTTGCATATAGGTTAAATGTGCATATAAGGTCAGCAGGATATAAAATGCTCAGTTTAAGGATAGTCTAAGATGGTGATACCTATGAATAGAAACGCACAAAAAGCACAACATGTGTTGGTTCACATTGAAAGGGATGAGCAATATAGTAACCTTTTCTAAGGTGGCATGTGAGTTTTGAGAGTGGCAAGGTCCTTGCTGAAAGCTCCCACAAGTTCCCAGGGGAGTCCCAAAGCTTGCAAATTTAATTGCTGAGATGGATTGTCCTTGTGCACAATGCAAGTGCACCTTGGGCCTGTGGAGTTCCTCCGATCTGCCATAACTCTCAATATGCCAGTTCTTGATCGTAGGATGCCACTCTGAAACATCTGCACAGACACTTGAAACTGATCTTTTTACAAGTGAAATGCCTGACGCATCACCACCAATTTCTTCAAAGATCACCAGCAAATTTTTTGTAGGCTGTAACCAAGAACGTGGCACATGATACCTGAAAATTGAATGATAACAAAAACAGTTATATGAAAAACAACTATGAATGATGCATCCAAAAAGAAAAGAGAAGTCTATTACAGTAAAAGAAAAAGGAAAATCAAGGGTACATAATTGTCATTGCAAGCTGAGGTAATTCCATCAAGAAATATCCAAGTACACTAAAGTCTTTTTTGGTAATTCTCACCAGCGCTGGGTAGGTTGGCCACAACCAGTTTGACACTTTGGTGCTCTGTATGTCCCAGCATAACTACAATGATTGCAATCTCCATTTGCAGCAGCAGTCCAATATCTTCCAATGCTCTCCCCATTAATCCATACTTGACCCTTGCCCATACTTCCCAAATCCAAAGCCAATGGTTCATGTCCCCCAGGTGCATTAAAATAAGCCTGCAAGTACCATAAGAAATTATTGGAAACTCCGTTAAGAAAGTTAGGACTAAGAACTTGTATACACCTGTTTCATACCTTATACCAGGTTAAAGGCTGCAGCTTTTGCGATGCAAATGATGCTTGCATCCATTCCACAGATGAAATGCCACTTGGGGCAACAAGATTCATGGCTTCCCCTTTCAGGCCAACCTTTAAATAAGAAACGACACAATTAAGGACACTTTACCTTAATCTCAATGTTTCAAAGGTCAGATATTAGATTTATAAACAAGGTGAACTCAGGTAAAATTTCAAACCTGGTAAGACCATTTCTGCCAGGTCAAGTCCCTTTTCCCTTGGTCAAGACCATGCAGCACAACTGGACCTAGGACTCCTGTGCTTGTTGTCTCATAATGCAAGCCAACATTCTTCACCCACAATAGAAAATGTTAATATAATTGAACCAAATATATCACAGCTGATTTGAATAACTTCACCAATTCATTTAGACAAGGCATAAAACAAGGCTGGAGGAACTAACCGGCAATCCGACAGCTATGCTTAAAAGAGCAATTCTATTGATTCCGGCACGCATGTTCACATCACCAGTAAATGTGAACCTCCTATTTTCTCTGCTTCCATGGGCAGATCCTAATACAACATAGATGCATTTGGTTGGCTTTTCATTTCACGAGGTTTAATTTTACTGTTCTATCCATGATAGCAACAAGTCGGAAGCTGCCATGCTAATAAATTTACCTGACAGTTGTCCATTGATGAAGACGTGGAGAGCATGGCCTGCTGATTGCACGCTAAGAACAGCAGGCCGGCCTCCCCGCAAGAATGATTCAGATGGACTAATATCAACACTGGAAATCCGAAATAGCATGATGTTAGTGGTTTAAGACAATAGGATATACATATGATAAACATTTCATACCAATTACCAAGAGACAATAAAGTGTTGAATGAGTATCACACATGAGACATGAACCATAATTAGGCGGTTCTCAGTATGGATGGCTGTATGATAAATCACATAAAAATGGAGAATCCAAACCCTTCCAAGGGAAGGATTTTTCAGGGAAAACTGTACAGTTATATTTACTTTGGTCAACTTGTCTTCTCTTAATCATATCTCCTCAGAAGTGATTGAATTAATGATTGTCCAAAAAATGGTTTTGGGCTATAGACCATCCATAGCTTTTGCCATTTGAAACTGATTAGCTTACTGTTTCTGGAAGAGAAGAACTTGGCCTCTGCTTACCTGGTCATGTACCACAGATAGTCACTGGTATCCCTAGTGACATTTAACTGCTCCAACAGACCAACTGCAGTGATCATCGAATTATCCCCCAATGACGCAATATCTTCGTCATACATCTCCCATGAGAGCAACTTCGTTTTGCCAGCAGACATTTGCATCTGTGATGTTTGAACTCCAACCTGTAATGGAGAAAGATGGTACACTTTGCAATTAGAATGAACTTGTAAGGTTTCAACGTTAGGTCGAAGTAGTAAATAATTATTGACAGCCTCCCAACAAGACTTATATAGTTAAGATGAGATGAACACGTGTTTCTGCAGTCATAGTGGTATAACATTTATTGAACACACAAAGATCTTAGTCCACTAGTCTAAAAGTTTATCATTATTTGCAACAGGCATTACGAAAAATGCACATTGGAAGATCATGCCTTTCAGACTTTCACAAATCAGAAAGATGATGAACGTGAACCAAATTCAAATAACTAATGAACAGGAAAACTGATGGAAGACAGTGTGACTGCTACAGCCTGCTTCACTTACCTTTGCTGTATTAAAAACTACATTTCTGCAGTCAGGAAGGAGGCTGATTGACCAAGGTGGCAAACTGTAGTGCATGTTATTGAACATTACTCGTGCAACTGAGTTAGGATTGTAATTTGCAAGGAAAGCTGCACAGCCACCCATCGCGGAGGAGAATACATGAGACTGGAAACCCAAAAATGGGGTCAGTTCAGCAGAATAAGATAAGCTGCCCAAGCACCCATGATCTCATGACTGGAAGAAAGATAAGAGGCCACAAACCTGCTGATAAGGTCCCAGAGATGTAACAATTGGATCAGCTGAAATTAAAGCTGGTTCACATAGCTTAATGGCCCTGTGAAGCTCTTTCAGATGTCCATACTTAGGTTGCCTGATCAAACCTGCCAAAGTTTCCAAGAACGAAGCAGTTATGGACTCAAGAAAACTGCGATGTGTATAGTTCATGAGAACAACTCCAAAACATGACAGCATGAACATATTTTCCATTTGTTGAAACCCACCAATTACAGGTTTAACCCGTTCAAATATGCAGATCATAACCCAAATACTAATAATAATAATAGAATCTTCAATCCCCAAAACGTTAAAAAAGAAAAAGAAGAAAATCCCTCCTTTTATCTACCAATAAAAACCCAGAATCTTGTAGAATCAAAGTCTAAATGCAGGCTACAATGTGTTCCTTATTAAGAAAAGACAAATGGAGATTTTCTTCTCTTACCGTATTCATCAATAGGAGAATCATAATCATAGCTAGTTGTTATAAAAGGGCCACCAGCAGTGCGTCCAAAATTGGTCCCTCCATGGTACTATTGCAATGATTACATAGAAGCTCAGCTCCACATTGTGATGTCAAGAAACCAGGAACCAAATTGCTACAAATGGAATTACGGAAGCTAAGTTGAACAATAAAGATTGTTACCATGTAGTAGTTGATAAAGGAGCCTCCCTTTTGAATAAAGCGTGCAACAGCAAATGCCAAATCTTCAACGGGTCTCTCGTGAACTGTACCCCCAAACTCAGTAAACCTATGAGTGCCCAAGGAAAAACAGAGTGAGAAACGACATGCTTGAACACCATAGCACAGAATTAAAACTCTTCTTATGCAATATAAGTTCTCTACTTGTCTAACAAATTCTATAGAAGCCATCGTCATTTGTATGCTATATGAGGTCTCATTCACTAGAAAACTCATTGCATACAACTTATGATGGTCAAATTTTATTCATCATCAGGAACTACAAGAGTTAAGGGGAGATTTACCAGCCACTCCAGGCCTCAGTCCACATTGTAGGCTTGTAAGGCTTGTTGGGTGTAAAAGCATCACAGTAGAAACCATTGCATGTATTTATCTGCCAACAAAATTAGGGGAAACTGATTCAAAATCTCCAAAAAAATAGCTATGTCCTGAAAAGACTAGAAACCTGAAAATCGAAATAAAAATGATTTTGTATCAAAAAGATATATCATTTCTAGCAAATGATGAAGATTTTTTTTTTTTTTTTGATCTTTTTTGTGCCATATCTCAAACACATGACTCAATGATTTCAACTAAAGGTTTAAACTATCAAACTAGGCTATAGATTGGCAATGATGAAAATTTTCCCTTTTTGGAATGGTAGCAATGATGAAGATTGTTATTAGCCTCATATGTATAGGATTTACAATGGATAGCACGAATCCAAAATATTCTATCATCAGGGCGATGGAAAACAATTTTCTCAGGAGGCAGGACCCATCTTTCAGTGATCTATAGCATACACATGGTGCGACTAACTGCATGCATCCATGGGGCACCATTAATTGACAATGAAGCAAAGTACTTCCCTAGACATAGCCATTGCGATCAGCTTATATAAATGGATGGTTTATAAAATGAAAGACCATATTAAACCACAAGGGAGTCCTTAAGTCAAGATTTTGAGAATTGAGCTTGTTCAAACAAGACTTGTTTTCCATTGCCTATCCATGGTGGGTAGGCCCCAGCAGACAATTAATCTGTGATCACTGAAAGATGAGCCCTATCTATATAGAATGCTTACCTGAGCTTGCCCACAGGGCTCCTGGACTGTGCAATTAAAACATCTCAGAAGATACTTAACATAAGGTGCAGTTCAAACATAGCACTCAAATAGGAATATTGGTCTTATCAGAGTTAACACACCAATGGAATGTAGGTGCGCAAGGAATCTAAAATAACAAAGTGTTTACACGAGTGTGTGATAACAATACAAACAATCACCCAAACTACATTTTATGCCACTAGTACAAGAAAGAAAGAGAACAGCCTGCTGCTATAATACAATCGCTAGATCTTTTGATAAGTTTAAAAACCAGCAAATAGGTTTGGGCATGAACATGAATATACACTAAGATTGAATAAAAACAGAGAGATATGAACTGGGGTTTCTTGCAATGTTTTCACTATTACTACTGCTCTAGATAATGGCATGTTAGATTCTTCGGCCAATGAAAACAAGGAAAAAAAAAAAAACCCACTTACCACCGGGTCTGGGGCATCATCTTCCTTGCACATCACCCATGGGACACCAGTGCCCAATCCTACTGCCATTTTTGCAGCCCATGTCATGTATGCATGGCCAGGAGCCCCTAATGCTTTACTTTCTGACCCATATTCATTTTCAATCTGCCATGAATAAATAATTAATTAAGAACTCATAATCATAGGACAATTGAAAATAATTTATCCACACCACAGTAAACTAGTCACATTTCTCTACGTTTCTACCATCAGAAATTTGCCAGTCTTCTCTAACTTGCTAATTTCAATCAATAATGATGATAACTAAAAATAACAATAATATTAATAAAGCAGTTTTGACAATTGAGCTGAATTAAACAAAGCTAAAGACATTATGTTAATAAATTAGTACACTAAGGGGCTACCATCTCCAAATGGTGATGTCAATCTACAGAGCTTTGAAAAGAGGACTAAAACATTATACCTGAGAAAGAATGATGGGGCCTCCCTGGGACTCAAAGAGGGACTCACTCTTCATCATCTGTACAATCTTTTCAGTGAAACCTTGCATTGCCATCTGCAAAACAGACATTTAGGAGAAAAAAAAAAACTGAAAACAGGAAAAAGCACAATGGAAACTAATCATTGCATCTAAAATTGAAACAGTTATAAAGGAACTGTGTGTTTTCTTTTTTATTTTTTTTTCCTTTTTTTCTCTTCAATTTTTTTTATTGTCCTTTTAATTTTTTGGTTCCAGACTAATATAAAACCAAGTAAGAAATTCTTTCAATCTATTTTACAGCCTCACCCTCACCCCTCACATACAAAGCTTTAGGCATTATAAAAACAAAAATTAAATAATCATGTTACCTTGAAAGGCTCATTATCAGTTCTGAAGCTGATGCCTGGCACATACTTCAGCCAAACAGGAAAGCCCCTAAAAAACAAAGTAAGCCCACATCAAAATACAAAATACCCTCTAATGAAGCACCCAAAACACACAGATCTGGGAAATTCAAGAAACCCAAATGGCTAAAAAAGAGAAAAAAGGAAGAAGAAGAAGAAAATTTAGCTACCCAAAATTCCATTCAGCACAGACATAAGGCCCAATCCGCAAATGCACGTAGAGCCCTGCCTTTTGCACTGTCTTTACGAACCTAACCAGATCAAATCTACCCTCAAAATTGTACTGCAACCCCACAAAACAAAACAACTCAATATGTAAAACAAAGAGACAAACAAGGAATTAAAGAGAAAACAAAAAAATGAAACCCCAGGAAGAAGAAAAGGGTGAAGAAGAAGAAGAAGAGGGGTACATTGCCAGGAGAAGGCTCATGAACATTCCAAAAAACATAGGTCTGAATAACATCCAACCCTCCATCTTTAGCCTTCTGTATGAGACCTTCCCACATCTACACACCCATAATCAAACACACAAACAACACATTTCAGCAAATTAAAAAAAAAAAAAAAAACAACAACAACAACAAAAAGAAGCAAAGTATGAAGAAGCAGAGCAGTACATCAGGGGTACTCCTTGGGTAATGAATGGATCCTGAAATGAGAATCCTTTTTTGACCATTGATGATAATAGCCTTCCTATCATAAGTCACACTACACTGAATCAGCTGAAAATGCAGCACAAACATAAACAAAGAGAAGAAGAAGGAGACTGCATAGCTCTTAGTCTCCATTTTCATGAGTAGTTCTCTCTCCAATTGGAAATGTGAGATGGAAGTGAGAGAAGTGGGTTTTGCAGTCTGCAGCAATTGTGCAGCTGCAAAAGGGACTGCTGCTCTTGGGACCTTTCAGCCACACCCACACATCAGTGTTATATACACACAGAAAATAAACTTCCCATGGAAATAAAAAACACTAGGGAGGGTAGAATGGGAAAATGCCCAAATGTCTTCTTATGCCTATTCAAGAAGATTAAGTTACATATGTAAACGTTTTAGTTCATGTTAGCTGCACTTTTCACTTGTATTGGTTGGTGAGAGGGATTGTTTGCCTGGGAGTGGAATCTTTCAATCTTTTTCGGTCATTGTAGCTATTTACATGGTTGTCACGTGCATGGCCTCCTCTTGTCACCGACTAGTGTGTTTTTGGCTTGGAGAGGGGCTGGGGTGGAGTAAAGAAGGGAGATGAAATTAGGGTATTGTAATAATGGAGCTGCAAATATGAAAAGTAAGAAATGGTATGCATGCAATTTCATAAAAAAGGAGGTCACTGATCATGGATGATGTCAAGTTTTGATGTTTAATGGGTACCAATTGTAAGCCAAAATATTCACAAATGTGTAACATTTGTGTAACATGGTTAGAAGCATTATCTAGCATTTATAAGTGCTAAAATTTAGAGAATTCTAAAGGGCCTTTTTTTTTAGCTTTTATGTAGTTTAATAGAATTTAGAATTTCAGAAAATAAAATATGGCAGTGAAATGCCACCAAAAAAGCTATCGTATCGATGACAGAAATGTCCAACATAAGAAATTTACTAATACTCTCTTATAGAGAAAAATGAAAGGTCTTTGAGATATTTTTGATAATTTTGCACTACAAAAAATAAAGGATGACATATAAAAGACATTCCTTTTCTTCAAAAAAAATTCTTAAAGGGCATGTTTATGTACGTGATATTTTGTGTAAAACATGTAAAAGGTGACAGTTAAAATTCATATTTGGTGCAGCGTATTGGAAAAGGCATAAAAATAAATTAAGTTTTCTGTAATTCTATGAAAACCCCCCTTTTTTTTTGTGTGTGGTTGGGGGGAGTGTTTGACTTGCTACCATGTGGATCAGGGAAAAGGTTCTTTGCAAGTCCAAAATTCCGTAGTGCAACACAGATGTCTCTGATGTGTCCATTTGAATGGAGGAAATGACTTTTCTACTGATGATCTTGGGCACATTTATGCAGCAACTTGCATGTAAAAAAGGAAAAAGTCGCATAAATATATACAAATTCAGAGTTTGATGCAACAGTGTTTCTTGAACAAGTCATGAATAAGTCCCCCAATCCATGCTCTGGAGGATTTTGAGGTCTGAGAGAAAGGGAATAGACAGAAATTTCCTTTCTTTCCTTCTTTTTTTTTTTTATCCACTGGTCTAGGTACAGTCTCCCTTTTCCTCTTGAAACTGTGGGATCCACAACTTGGAATCCTTCGTGAAAAAAGTAAGTAGCAGATTCTCCAATTTCTGGACTCTACAGATGCTTCCAAGTCTGATCTTATCATCTAATATGATACGAATTCTAAACATAAAGCCAACTGCCATTTTAACATAATTTATTCTTGGTGGACTCAGAGGTAAATGTTTATTGATAGCACCCTAAAGGACACGGATTCAAGTTATGGAAATAGCTTCTTCAAAATGAAGATAAGGCTATATATATCTTGTCTTCTCCAGGCTCTGCTATGCAGGAGTCTCGTACATTGGGCCATCCTTTTTTTTATATCCTCTGAGTGGGCCTCATCATATGGATGCCATCTCAAACAATTCATCCTGGATAGTTGATCAAAGTGGGTCCCATATCTCTTGGGGGTGCACTTTACAAGTTAATGAAACTTGATTACAATCATAAAGTTGGCATCCATGGAAGGGGCCACTTAGAGAGTACAAAGAAAGAGAGATCAATGATGTCATCTACTTGTCTACTGTTCTTTCATTTTAGAGAATTCAATATTACAATCTGTCTTCACATTTGTGTGTCTGGATGATTTGTTTTTTCCTCTCCTTCTAGCGGCGGGTATGAATGGATGAGTGAACACAGGTGGTTGGGAGGGAAACAGGTAAAACAAAAGAAGAGGGGCGTCTGTCATGTGTGTATTGGATGCTTGTTATGCTGCTTTTGTTGCGGTGCTTTTTCATTCAGACACGGAAGAGTGCCCTGGTATTGCAATGAGACCCACAGAAGCCATGTGCACCCACAAACAAACCCATTTCCCTTTTTCTTTTCTTTGTTTCTCTTATCTTCCGCTGTCTGTCTCAAATCCTTGCAAATCTACAGATCAAACACGACTTAAAAAAAAAAGCCAACCTGTCATAAATATATATATATATATACACATTCTCATTCTTTTTCTCCCTTGTACTGCCAGAACAACCCTGACCATGGGGCATGGGCTTGGCTACTGACAATGGTCAACTACGGCACAGTTTAGAAAGCGCAATCACCGGCACAGATATGAAGTTAGGTGAGCCGTCTATCATCCATGTGGGCCCATGATGCATTCATCATGACCGTTTCTTTCGCAACAGAAGATGGTTAGGGATATTTTAAAGCTTACCATGGTTCTCTAGGAAATGAATAAGAAAAAGAGAACTGTAACAGACATAGAGGAAGGATCTAGACCATCTATACCTTAAAAGGATGCTCTATGCTGCAATTTAGGGCATGATATGTGGTGGCATTCGTGGGGGATCCCTGAAATATTGGATAGGGCTTTGAGATCTAGCTAACTAATAAAATGAGATCTATTATTTACTGCCTCATCTAACTAATAAAGTTTTTTAATTTTACCGTCCATTTTATGGCTTTAGCTTAGAATCTCGAACAATTGACAATGTCCAATGGATTTGCAAGCCGAAATTCTCTACAGCCTTTATATAATTTTTCCAGCTATACTAGACAAACACTTTAATAAAAAAAAATTAAATAGAATTCTCCACCTTGTTAAGGAGAAGTATCTTTTCCCTTGTTTTGACAGAAATTCAGTTCCCTAAAAAGTAGATTTAGATAATGGAAAATGTTTTTCCTTCTCCTTCTAAAAACAGACTCAACTCATACTCCTCACCCCTTAAAATCATAGGTGTTGGTGCGTCCAACCAGCTGAACTGACTGATCAGTTTTTTTTTTTACAGCTTCTATTTCATTGGACTACTGGACGAAAAGGTAAAGGATCTCGGATACAGAACCTGCCTAAATTAAAATTTTATCTAATCCCCCACCTGTGTACATCCGAAAGGTCCTTGGGAGTGTTTTTTTAACTTGATGGTCTTCATCAAAACCCAGACTTAACTTGATTCGTCCCACTTAAGTTCATTTATGAATCATGATACAAGTTTTAAGGTTGACGGTGAGACCCACAGTTGAGTACGGAAATTGGAGACCATAAAAAACAGTAGAACCAGTTCTCTTGATGTTCACTGGGAAGATCCCCAGCATCAATGATGATTTCAGGAAACGGTAAATTCCCTTATGCTCAGGAAATCTTAGAATTCCCATATTTGGGTATATACGGAAGCTCTTGATCAATGATTCCACAAAGTGGGGTCAAATCCAAGACTCAGTTGCAACACCCAATTGAGTATAAAACCTGTAGGCATTGGATCCGGAGACATGGATTGAGTAACTGCCTCCTTTTAGATGACGAACATGGAATCCATGTGTCCCAAGAACCAACAATGGATCCAAAGGCTAAGTCAGCACTCCACTCTTTCTGCTTTGGTCCACCAAAATTTCCGTACGTTAGGCTCAATTGGTGTCCTACCTTGATCCATCCGCTGTTATTTGTGGGACCACCACTGGCCACATATCTGATGTTAGGCTGTACTGTGCTCGAGCTGATTTCTGTAGGCATTGGTTTTACTTTCTTGTTTCTCGACTTGTCTCTGTTGACTTCAATACTTTTTAAAAGAGGTTTACAACAAATGAGTGAAAAAGTCTTAATTGGGAGGGTATCTAGTTTGGTGTGAAGAGGATTTTATGGAGTTTAGTTCCTTTTTTAATTTCATGGTCTATTTAGAGAAAAAGGAATGGTAAATTCTTCAAAGGTTCTTGTTCTTTTATTGTTGATTTGATTACCACTATAGCTCAAAGGATTGCAGAATAGGCTTTGCTTTGGAAGGAGTTTTTTAATTTCAATTTTAGTAATATCATTGTTAATTACAAAGATTGTATGGATTGTGGCCCTGTTAAGTTGAGAAGGTCTGGTTTTTTGTCTCATTCCCTTAGTGTGCTTAAATTCAATGTTACCAGTGCTACTGGAGGTAAGCTAAGGCCAGTAAATGTTGGTGGAATGTTTCGCAACTACAAGGATGATGTTGTTTTTATATTTTCAAAGCATGTCGATGTGTGTGATTCTAATAAAACAAATGTGTTATTTATTTTATAAGCTCTCCATTGTTTTTCGAGGAACTTTATTGGTACTTTAATAGTAGAGAGTGATTCTTTAAATATTATTGCATGGGTGACTAACTAAAAGGCATTCCCTTGGAGACTTCAATTTCAATTTAATGAAATTCGAGTGCTTTCTTTTGGTATCAATGTTGCAGTAAAACATATGTTCAAATCAACAAACTTCATGGTAGATACATTAGCTAATTGGGTGTTGAGAGAATGTTACCTTTAAAGGGTTTTTGTATGTGATTGTTTCTACTAGTGGGGTACAATGTTCTTGTATTTCTTTTCTTTCTTGTTGTTCTCTTTCTTTTTTAATAAATTTTTGTTACCGATAAAACTCCAAAAAGAGAAAATTAGCTAAAAATCTCTCCCATGACACAAATTAAAATAGATATTTTGTCTAAGGCCTGTAGTCTCTACCGCCTAGACTTATTACAGGTGGAGGTTTCTAATTGGCCAGCTCATTTTTTTCATGACTGATTTGCCCTTCAGCAAC
Organism: Sextonia rubra; assembly: GCA_037013555.1. Lineage (NCBI taxonomy): Eukaryota > Viridiplantae > Streptophyta > Magnoliopsida > Laurales > Lauraceae > Sextonia > Sextonia rubra. Next base: position 43,481,656 of record JASUAD010000013.1, on the reverse strand, counting down.
TACTTTTGTATTTTGAATTTCAAAACTTTTTTTCACGATATCAATTAAAAAAATAGTATATTTGGAACCTATTCATTGAGAACTTTCAAACAACACCCATGTTACATATGAAATTATATAAAAAAAATTATCAAAATTAATCTGAATTTTACCTCAAAGCAAAACTAAATAATTTTTTTTATAAAAAGTTCGAAATGGGTAGACCAGCTTAATCATTTTTTTTTTGTGGAATTTGGAAAATTTTAAGTTTAGCATGCAGTCTTTCATATCCCAAAATCTCAGATCCAAACAATTTTAGAAAGTGTGTGAACCAAGAGTCATTGTCAAATTATGCAGAGAATTTTTGCACAAAAACTCATATAAATTTTGATCAAACTCATATAAATTTTGATTAAACTCATATAAATTCAATTTAAACCCATATAACTTTTGATCAAATTTAGATAAATTCATACAGGAATGGCGTTTTGGACTTTTTCAGTGTTTAAATTTGAAAAATGACCTTTGCCTCTATGACAAAAGATCGTGAACCTCTCGCCGTAAAGTGAAATGTTGAGGGATATGTCGCCAATTGCCCCAAAATTAAATGAGACTTTTCGTTTTAAGAGAATTTTCTTTTATTTCTCTGAAGTGAGTAGATGATAGAATCATATACCAATCATTCTTATTTTCTAAGCTTCTACCTGCTTTAGATATTTGGGCAAATGAAGATTGAAAGTAGAGGTGACAAATATGAGCTTAATCTGTTTTTTTTTCTTTTTATTTTTATTTTTGTAGAAATGAGTTTAACTACTATGTAAAGGATTTAGTATTTTCCAACAATTCCAAAGCAATTAGTCTACTCACAATCAAATGACTATCTCATTTTGGCACATGATGAAATTTGATATCCCATAACTACCAATTATAATATCCATAACCGCTTTATGGGCACCACTTGGGCCTACAAAAATTACAGAGTTTGTGGGAGATCGAAAATTCTAGATCGAATGACCTACTGTGTACAAAATGTATACCTGAAAGATGAGACACAGTTGGATGAGTGTCAAAATTGAGCATGTGACAATCCGGTTAGAGAGTACGAGAGAGTTGAGTTAATCGTAAGTAAGGGATCTTACACCCCTAGTGATGAGCCTCTGCACAGTTGCTCCCATTGAAGCCCGTCCCCATGGGAGCAGTTCTGTATTTATATAACGCACCAAATACAGAACACATCTACTATTCTCTATACAAAACATATTTATTTCCACTTTTCCAGCACTAAACGCAGCCATCGTAACATTTCAATGGCGAGAAAATCACAACAATTTCAGAATAATATTCTAGTCAGAAAAATCTACAAAATAGTTTTCAACTATATTATTTTTAACTTATAATAGTTTTTTATGACATTTTTCCAATAATAGGTTGACAAATTCCTCAAACTAACTCTCTCTCTCTCTCTCTCCCCCTCACCGCAAAGGAAAAGTGGTTGACGAAAAATCAAAGAAAAGGGAAAAAGAAAAGAAATTAAAGTGATGAAAAGGTAAAGGCAAAGTAGAAATTTAGGGGAGCACTTTGGGTTATTTTCATATATTTATTTTATTAATTTTTAAACGAGGAGAAATTGAGCCTTTTCCTTATTGGTATCCTAGCCATGGGATCAAACCCATGAAATAGCCCACACAAGTAGAAAGAGATTCTTTGTATATTTTATAAGATAGTGCACACATGTGAAAAAGGAGTTTATACGGTCAAGAGGAAAACCTATATATATAGGTGGGAAGACAGCATATCCATGGATCAATTTCTAGGTAACTAGGTGGATTATGAGGTTGCCAACCACTAGATCAACCTCAAGGTAAACATAAGGTATAGAGTTTTCAAAGTTTTTGCATAAGGTATCTGGGCATTCATGAATAAAACCCAACACTACATTGTTGGACTGCAAAACCATTTTTGCTAAACTACATATACAAGGATTTTTTGTAAATGTCTAAAAACATAGGAGCCTCTATAGAAAAACACATGTTTTCATGAACTCTAGAAGAGGCACTTTACCACATTTACCATAGAGCATTACTCATGTGATGCTCTGAGCAGCTCTCTCATATGAAAGCATTATTTTTATTTTTAATTTTTTCAAGTGATAAATTTGACAGTGTATTATAATTGATAATTTAAGTGAGTTTGATCAAGACTGGACTGCAAACAATAAAATAGAAGGATAGCTTCCCTTAGTACAACGTTAACGGGGATAAACGGTTCTCTTAATAATGCTTTTGTGTTCAACCACAAAGAAATTCTTGTGGCTCCTTTTCAGCTTAGATTAGATGTATATTAAAGTCCACCAGTAATTATGATAAAGAATATAAGCATCCAATGAGACTAGGTTGTCGCTATTTCGTGTGGTCATTCTGCGTCACTAGCTATTTATGGTAATGACAGGTGATGACAACAGCATGATATTTGCAAATCACAGGTTTAGGTCCCACAAAATTCGATTGAGACATCAAATAATCAAATCTTGATGTAACCTTTGGAAATTTAAAGAATACACAGTGCTGTAATTAAATAAATAAACTCAAATAATAATATCAAATAATTCATAATGTTGTGGAGGAATATTGTGATAGCGAAAATCAATGAAGACAACAATAGTAGTTTGTGGCGGAGGCACGTCAATAGGATGCTTTTTTTAGAATGAGTTCTGCCCTCCGGACTGAATCTAAATGGGAACAGGTTCTCAGCCGGAATCATTCTCAGGGTACAATGGCCTTCACAGTATAATCCACTACAGTTGCACACAAAGTAAAGATTAGTCGGATTCTAATACAATATGAGAACGCCAGCAGAAAAAAAAAAGGTACAAGGAGGATTAGATAGTGCAGAAAGAAAAGGAGAAAAACGAAGGTCATGGATTTTTTATTAAACCTAGGTCTCCCATTTTGTAATTAAAGGTATTGACGTTGGGCATTATGGCAGCAATAAAATATGTCTTTAAATCGACAATAATTCCATTAAAAAAAGTGTTAAATTTTTTTGAATAAATCCATTTCACAAAAAACCAAGCCATGGTTTGTACCCCCCTGTACTCGATAATCATGCAGGATGTACGTTGTATAGAGTTTACGGCAAAATAACCCAAAACTACTCGAAGAGTAAAGAGCAAGCAAATAGCCACAAAAGTCTTGCGCTTTTCCAATGTGGGACTCTTGCAAACAAATAAAAACACCACATGAAAAAGAAACTCTTTCTTTGAAAAACATTTGAGGAATCTTTTGAAATACATTTTCACAATTAATAACATCTCCAAAGGAGTTTAATGGGGATGAATTCTCTTAACCTTATCTAAGATTGGCTTTTTAGTTGATCCAAGCTTATTCAAATCAAATGCTGTCCCTTATTTCCAGTGAATAAGTTATTAGATCTAATCATTTCTAAGAATTCTGAAAATTAACGAGTTGAACAGTTTGGAATTCTTTACCATCTCACAAGTGGTATTAAAATGATCATGTCGAAGTTAAAATTTAGAAATTTTTAGAATTTAAAAGGCTAAAACTCACTTTTCAATTAGAGTGATATGAAAAATTAGACACGACGTTTGGAATGTTTAAGAAAGTGCTATTAACACCAAGTTAGAAATTTCAAACACTCACACTTCTCATCAAAAGCACCTTCAAATAAATAAATATTTAGATTACATGTTAGTTGAATTGATATGCACCATATTGATCAGTGTGAATATAATTTAACTTCATATTTCATTCTATCTTTTAAGTATCGATGAATCTTGCAACATAGGTTACTTCTATTGAAGTAAAAATTTGATTCTACTTAGAAATTAAAGGAGGTGCACAATGGTTTTTTACTAACTTGTATTAGTTAGAAAGGGTCCCCAGGTAAAATAAATAAAAGTTTTATGCAAGAAAACTCCCACATGTTGAAAGCTAATCAAAAATACAAATCACACTCTGCCTTATAGCAGTTTGGATGAGGAGAAAGTGATAGAAGAAAAATCTGAGAGAAATCTAAGGAGATGAAAGTTTATATTGTTTTGAATGAAATCAGTATTGACGATAGTGAAGAAAGACAGGAGCTCTCACATCAGATTTTGTCAGTAGTCTCTCCCTTCAGCATGTAACGTTAATGAATACGAGATCTTACTAAGTGTAAAAGTTTTAGTTACCGTTACACCGACAATCCCGTTAGAGGTTGGAGATGACTAAAAACAGTAAGTATAGGGAAGAGATACTTTTAACCTTTTCCTTAAACGAAAAAAATAATAATTAAAAGCATTAGATGTCACTTTGACAAGAAAGTTTCAATCCACAAACCAAAAAATGTGCTTTCTAGATTCCTAAGGGGAATAACATTTATTATAATTTATTTGTAGAAATTAGTTTTCTTCCCAAAGAGGGAAAAAAAGATTTCCCTAAAACAAAACTTTATATCCAATCCTAACATTTCAAATAATGTCTTTGGAATAGGATTAGGATAAAAAAGGTCTTAAATAATGCATTATCGCTCCTCCTTTTCTTGGTATAAGTTTTGTAATTCCATGGACAAAGCAATTTATTTTAAGTATCTTTACAAGTCTAGTCAACAAAACCATCATCAATGAAGAAAATTATAAAGTATCAAATATGGGGTCAAAAAAATAATTAAAAAACATAATTTTATAGGAAAAAACTCCTTAGATATGTATTAAACACGATTAAGCTTAATTTTTCAATATATAGGATTGGATCAATTTGGCTCGACTTCGTGCCAAAAAAATTTTTTTTTTTTATGTCAGGCTGAGTGACTTAGCTGTACAAAGAGAAAAAAAAACAAAGAAAAGAAAGAAAGAAGAGAGAAGAAATTAGAAAGAAAAAAAGGAAGGAAAAGAAGAAGAAGAAGAGAGGAAGAAAAAGAGAGGAGAAAGAAAAGAAGGAAGAAGCAGAGAGGAAAAAGAGGAGAAGAAAGAAAGAAAAAACCTTTAATATTAATTATTTCCGTTCTTTCTCTCTTCTTCTTCCTCCATTCCATCCTTTCTTCCTCTCCTCTTTTTCTTCCATTCCTTTGTTCCTTTCTTGCTTTCCTTTTTTTCTTCCTTTCCCTCCTCTTCTCTTCTTCTTTCTTTTCTACTATTTTATTTTTATGTACAGCTGAATGACGCTAGCCCGACATAATATATATATATATATATTTTTTTTGCATGAATTCCAGCCCAATTGACCAAATCCATGCATATTGAAAAATTGAGTATAATTGTGTTTAATGTTAATCTAAAGAGTTTTTTCCTGTAAAATTTTTTTGAAAAAATATAATAGTTTCCATGATTTCAAAAAAAAAACTTCAATAGTAAAATTTGCAATTGTATATATGTGTTTTTACGTAATAAGGCTGAGCTGAGCATAAGTTTACTCCACTAAGTATGTGGATTAATGCCTTTAGAGTTGGATTAGGATAAGAAAAAAAAAGGCCTTTAAAACGCACTAACACCACTCCTCTGTTCTTTCTTGTTGGTCCCGTAATTTCATCGACAAAGCCGTTAAGAATCTTCAATACTCTACTTAATCCAACCATCATCACCAATCAAGAAAAAGAAGCATCCAAAGTTCATTACTTTCACCTTCTTTTTCCAAAGGTATTTCACAGTCTCCATGGCCCACTTCAAAAGGCATCAAGCCATGCCGTACAGTTCGTTGTATGTTGTACCTTTGTAAGTTGCAACCCCCCAAACTGGGCCCCTGCCTTGCCCATTTAATCTAGACCATTGGTACGGATCAGTGCCTCACATGACTAAAGATCCGATCTCATCTACTGGTAAAAGGGGAAGTGACATAAAATCAGATGGTCCAAACAACTTTTCTTTTTCTAATGTTGTAGTAACAATTAATAATCGGAGTCATGTGGTGCCATGAAAGGGTGGTTAGGCCGTTAAAGGTGGGTGGAGCCCAGCCAGTCCTTTGAAATTGGTGGTGGTGGGCCCACACAATTAGGGGGGTTTTGGGTTGGGGGCGTCGGTGGGCATCTCTCATATCTTCATCCGTCCATGATTGCTGGGCGCGGAAGGCGCCAAATGTTCGATTTTTTTAATGAGAAATGATGTTTGACTATGTTATTAAAAGTGACGCCGTTAGGTTTCCGTCTCCTGCTCGTGACGCCCAGTTTCCGATAAGGAGCGCGGTTCGTTTCCGTTACGTTCCATTTACGGAGGTGGAAGCCGAGTTACCGAGGGGGATTTTTCGGTTTTTTCACATTCACATTCCCCCCTCACACAGGGAGTGGATTTTGGCGCCATTTCACCCTGACATAAGGGAGGGAAGGAAATAGATTAGGAGTTTTTACATTTGGCCCACCTTTGATCAACTGGATCTCCAACATAAAAATTAAAATTGGCCTGATCTTTTTACACGCACCACGTTTTTGAATTTGAGTCCCAGTTTTAAGTCAAATAGATAAAAGAAAAATTGGTAATGAAAAATTGATTCTAATTTTACACTCATCATACATTATGCACGCTTGCATGTTATCACATCAGAATTATATTGTGTATAGGTATTGAAATTAAAAAAATTGAAGGCCTGGGATCAGTGATTGGTCTAATGTTTCATAATTTATTTGTCCACACCTAAAGCTTTGTATTGCATACCTCCATTGGTAAGCATGCATTTAGGTGGGCCCCACTAAGGGGGAGGTTTTTCTTTTCTTGAGAGAAAACTAATGGCTTGATAGCACTTTTTAAATAGCAAAAATAAACAAATAAGTATAATCAAGTATTGTTAAAAATAAAATTCGGTATATTTTTCCCATATTTACTTTATTTTTCTCATAATGCTTTCATTTTTTTAAAATATTTTATGAAAAGAGACTGTTTTAGGTGTATGTTTCAACCATCTGATTTTGTCTTTTAATTAGTGCAGCATATTCAAGAATCTCGCGTAGGAGTAATCAAAATGAGAGACAAAATCTATGTGGCCAGTTGCAACATAGTTTGAATAAGATTTTGATGACGACGATCTTGATCATGGTGATATTTCAATTTATCATGATACTTTACAAATGTTGCCAATATTTGTGCAAGTGGTATGTATTTGCATGACTAATTGTATTAATCAAGTCAATAGCTTGGGTTAGAGTAGGTTTTGGCTCTAACTAAAAATCATATCATGCATTTATTTTCTAATTAAATTTGGAGTAATGTTTTGGTATATGAATTGATAACCCAAATCAGACCCAATGCAGGTTTGGGCTTGACTAGGCAGCAACAGCTTCACATGCCATTATGAAGAAGGCCCACCTTTGAATTGGATTCGTAAGAGGGGCGCACCTTGGCTCTTTCATCGCTGTGAGAAGATTCTAATTGATCTGAAGCTGGTCTAATCTTCTAATTTGCCAGCTTTGAACGCATGTTAGCTAGCATCAATATCCCATCATCCCTGGCAAGGCCTACAATCCCACGGCCCTGCTGGATTGGATGTTGGGCCCTACCCAGTTGGAAGATCTTAATTCCGGACCCTCAGATTAGCGGTCTACGAGTATTCAGCTGAAATAGTATGAATGGATCATGGGTTTGGTCAAAAAGAAAGAATAAACAAACATATGGTTACAATCTTTGCTGTTCATGGACAAGCATTTTTAAGATGGATCTGGTCACAATAGAGCAATTTTGATTCCCCATGTGCGGCCTATTTATGATCAATGCAAATATTTGACAGTCACCTAAACCTTGGGAATTGTCATTCATTTCAATTGGCACAGATCTTAACTATTATTGATTACCGGCTTCAATTGTAGAAAAACACTATCTACTTATGAAAATGCTAAACTTATTAGTATTCTTAAATAAAAGATTGATATTCATTTGATTGGGACCATTCCTAGAAAATCTCAAACCCATTGTTCCCTAAATTAGTATTTCTCCTACAAACTCTATGGGGCCCATTGGGCCCACTATTGATCAACACAGCTCCTTTCTGATTCTTATCCCCCCATGATCAGAAACCTTGCCTAATTTTATGCTCACTGAATCTTTACTCGGTGTTTGGTTAAATCTAAAATAAATGAACAAATAACTTTCGCTAGAAGATTATTCAAATTTAATGCCATTAAATCAACGGTTAGAAAAATTTGATGAGACTATTTATTGCATGACCCTTGCACATTACAAGATCTTTCCAGCTATCCTACTCCCAATGATAGGACTACAGCCAAGTGGGCCTCATGAGTTGGACTATATTAGCAAAATATGGATTCTTTTTGCAGATGAAAGTCTTTCCTCAGGTAAGTACCAGTAACCCAGCCAAATAGGAAGATCATACAACACAGCTTGAAGTTGTGAAATCCAACAATGAATATTAATATTACTCTGATTTTAAATTTATGCTAATTCCCGTGTCACTTTGGGTGGCTCCTTTCTCCATAGTTTTTTATTTTATTTTATTTTTTTGTTTTTTGTTTTTTGTTTTTTTTTTTGGTATTCCAGCCTTAGGGGGTTGTGGCCCCTAATCCTCTAGTGAGAGAAGGCACCTCGGAAGAAGTTAGAAAATCTTTTGGTGAGGGCTGAGGACGAAGGGTGAGATAACAAATTCTCGAGTGAGGAAAGGTTCCCCTCGCCAGATGGCAGGGGCAAGAACCAAACTCCTTACCACTAGGGTAAGAGGCAATTCTTCTACATAGGTTTGGAATTGAATCGGTCGCACATCCATATGTCACATTTGGATTAAGTCCGTACTAAAGTGATAATGAAATATGGGAATGTAGACTCCCTGATATAATTATAAAGGCAGCTAGAGTTGTACTGCTATGAGAAAAATGGGCCGCCATGCATTGTTATTGGGCCCATTCATCTCTTGTCCCTATCATAAGTTTCTAGTCATTGATGTAAGACTATGTTGTCATCCTAGAAAATGAGCCCCAGTAGGACTATCCAAAGATAGTAATTTCCACGGTGGTAGCTGCAGAACGAACTTGTCCTTGTATCTAATGTTCACAAGAAATGCTAAAGAAATTAAAATTTGACTATGAACACAGTTGAGAAACATAAAAAACTATAAAATATATGAAAAAACTCAATAATGCATTCTTGCACTTCAATCAATCCTTTTTATAAGTTTTAAATTGTGTGTGACAAGTATACTGATTTTCAGTTCTTTTGGGTTCCATCTCATCCCTCTAATGTTGCCATCCCTTGTTTCTAATTCTTTCAAAGGAAAAAGTTCACATTTTTCATATGCTCTAATTATGGATTTCTAATAAAAAAAAGTATTTTCTTTTAATTTTTCATACAGATCGGCACTTATGAAAGACGAAGGCTATCGAAATCGTTTTACCTTAAAAGCGTTTTTTTTTTATTATTATAGAACATGAGTTTTTCTTTTCCAATCGTCATATGATGCTTCAAAATGACTGGTGAGACCATTGCTCTGTTTTCCATTTTAACAACATGCCCTTATCATTTTAAATTTCTTTGAAAAGGTGGGATACCTCAAGGGGCCATGAGTGTCCCTTCTCACCCACCAAGGGCTGACCTAGATGGACGTGAGGTTGATTGCTTCCACTGGATATGTGGTTGCTTTCAAAACTCACCCACCAAAGGGATGACCTATGTGGACGTGGTATTTATTGTTCTATTGGACATAGGTTGCTTTCAAAACTCATATGAAAATTTTATATCTGCTACTTCACTTTTAAAATTCATATAAAAGTATGTGCTTGCCGTCAAAATCAACCTGAGGATATGGGGTTTGGCCCAAAACGGAACTATTTGTTCGGGTCTGTGACGGTCACATATAGTATGTCGGGGATCAACTATTGGCACTGGCAGAGCATGGTTACAAATAATTACAATTGGGTGGATGAGGAAAGCAGAGTGCACTTGGATGGCTGATCGAATAGGATGATTTACAATTCCATCTTATGTCATGTGAAAAAAAAAACAAAAGAGGAGCCTCTGTGACAGGGGTGTGATAATATTAACCATAAATCACGAGAGAAAGGAAGAAGAGGTTCCATGGCATTGGACAAGGGAGTGGGTCCTACTCCCAAACCTAACAGTCCCAAACTCCCGACCGACAGCACGCATATGACGACTCTATGATATATGCTTCTTCTGTCGACATCTTTTTGGCTGTCTTGATGGCTACTTGCCCATGCCCATCAGGCATTCATTTATGGTGCTAGTCTGATGGAGACTAAAAGCATTCATCTAATATCATGATTCTCTTCTTCCAGGCGTACCTTTCCTGTCCCTTCCATTCTCTGTCAATTATAATCATGGTTGGGCTTCCCTCAATCAACGGCTGACACGTCTCCTCCATTAGATAGTGGGCCCCACCACCGCGGTGGGCCTTACAGTAGGCACCAACGAAGTCATGTCATGCTCATGCCCATGCCCTTCTCATGTTTCCATTTGTATTATTAGCACCGACGGTCTCTATGCAAGTCTCGGGTTTTACCGGTGTGAGTCTTCCACGTTCCGTACTGGAGCATGAGTTGGAACTCAATGTGTCAGAGATGGTCTATGTTGTCGCGATCATTTCAGATTTTTGGTTTTATTGAGATAATGCAAAAAAAAAGACAAAAAAAAAAACATAAATGGAAGTATACATCCAACATTGAAAAATAAAACCAGATGCAATATAGTGCCTCAAGCAACATAGAGTAGAATTGGTTGGATTGGGTGATTAAAAATGTTTGATGCTTACTTCTTAAAATTTATCATTGATCTTCATTTTTAACTGCAACATCTATTTAATTATTATGTATTTTAATGTAAACAAAGAGGGCAAAAGACCTCATTTATAGGCCATATATTGCATTATTTTACATGTTAAATATTTACATAAGGGTGCATCCGTTTGCATGTTTCGAATTCTTAATAATTCATAATAAAATAGATTCCATGAAAAGACTATTAAACAGATAAGGGCGGATGATATAAGGTGGAGATATAAATGAAAATCCTAACTTTCTTAGTACATAATTTAATAGGGTGATGATTGAATATCCACTTTTACACTAAGGGGAGTTTTATTTGATGGCATTTGTGGATCTTTACTATTATTTCTTGAGATCTAGTCATTCTTATAAAAAGGCATTTTTTAGAATCTCTGCAAATTCAATTCTATTCAAATAAGTAGGCCCTAAATCACATTTCGTTTAATGATGAATTGTAGAATATGAAATACATATGGCAACTTCCTTCCATAAAACAACAAGGGATAATTCCCCAGTTCTAGCACTAATGTTAAGGGGCTTAGGTGAGAGTTTGTAGGTATGTGAGTATATGTGTGGGTGAGTGTGTGTGAGTTTTTACCATGCAAAATAGAAAAAGAAAAAAAAAGGAAAAAGAAAACTAAGAAGGACCATGAGGGACAAAGAGCCCTATATTTCACAGTAGAATGAGCTCACTATTACAATCTTAAGGCCATGAGTTATTATTAGCCATACCAAGTAATATAAATTGAATGTTACCAAACACTATAGTTAGATTACAATTAGTTGACACTTCTAAATTTGTTTGGAACATTAATTGTCACTAAACTTATGCTAATAAGGGTTCATGGTATGTTTGCCACGTGCAAAATCCTCTTGAATTTGATATCTTTTCTCATATTATCATGATAATTTTGTTTCTTTAGATAAATAGATGTTCTCACATTATGGGATATATATACAAAATATCAATAATATTTGTTGCACTGATGGAACAATAGCAAGCCGTCAAGGTGGTGGGTCAGTTGGTTTGAGCCTTAGGTTTGCTCTTCAAAGTATCAAATTCAATTTTCGCCCCTTGTGTTATCCGAATACTTTATGTGCACTTACATATGTACCCATTAAAGAATATCTTTGTTCGTCAGAATCGAATAACCACCGGACCTGAAAGTCGAAGATCTGAAAATTGAGCTGACAATGGATATTCTAAATCAGCAAAAAATGATAAAACTATGGCGTAAGCCACGCCCAAAGACCTCCCCCAGAAAACTGGCAATTGACTATTTTTGTTATCCCAATTCCCAACTGACAATTCAGTCTGGAGCCAAAACTAGCATCGACCATACCTTATACTTGTTTATAAGATTACACTATACAATTATTTAAAAAAAAACACACACCACATACAATATTAACCACTCGTGTATAACAAAAAAAAAATTATATTACATTTTATATATGATAAATGTACTCTACGATACATCTAAAAAATAAATGGAAAAATGAACCGGATCCAGATCCCGTCCGGTCCATTCGGTTTAGACGTGGGTCTAGGACATGTTCCAAAGGTGACAATAACCATGTCGGAGTAATACGGCATGGACCTGACTCTAACCAAGATCATTTAAAGGGCTAGACGAAACTAGGATGTGAATCTGAATTCACTGAGAAATGCTATACTTTCACCTTTATTTACTATCTCAGTTAGAGCATTCACAACAGGCTAGTTAAAATTTTTATTAGCTAAAATAGCTAACTTGAAATAAAAAAAATGACTCCAACATACTAGCTATGACACGAGCTATTTTATATTATCCTATTTTGGCTAATTATAACACTAGTTATTTTACATTGTTTCATTTTGGCTAACTAAATATAGCTAGTCGCTGTACACTAGTTAAACATTAAAAAATTCTTTTTTTTTTGTTAATTTGTTATGTAGTATACATATTAAAATATATTGACTGGGGTATGTGTTTAAAAATAAATAAAAAATATTTAAAAAATTAGGATTCAGATAATATAATGTGGGCTTTATCTGGGGGGTCACCACGAGACGGTTTGGAGGGGGGGGGGGGGGGGGGGGGGGGGGGTGTGGGGGTGGGGTTGTGGTTGTGGCATCTTTTCTGGGCCACATTTCCGAAGTGGCCAGCCCGACCAACGTGATCGTAGTGTGGACATACTGCTGCACTGCAGCCGTGCCCTCTTCTAATCACCTCCTCAAATAATGGAGATTTTGATAACCTGACCTCACCCACCACATTATTCATTGCCTTCATTTATGACCTGTAAACCCTAATCATCAAAGCTGTGACCTTTTGCTACTTCACGCATTCTATGTGGTCCACATTCTACAAGTACATTTTCCTTATAAATGGTTCCTCCGTCATTTTTTTGGGTATCCATTTCCGGCAGTGATGGAGCAACAAGGATTTTCTTTTAAGGGGATAAAAGTTTCTCTTAGTAAGAAATTTAACAAAGAATTAAATTTTTTAGTAAAGTAAACCTCAAAAATATTATTACATTATAATGAGTACAAAAAGTTATGAACTTGTTATTATATTATACTCCCAAAACATTAAAAAAAAGAAGATGAATTAGTTTGTTCTAATTTAACAAAGAATTAAAATTTTTAGTAAAGTAAACCTCAAAAATATTATTACATTATAATGAGTACAAAAAGTTATAAACTAGTTATTATATTATACTCCCAAAAAAAAAGAAGATGAATCAGTTTGCTCTTTATATTCAACAATGACACAATAGACTAGGTAAGTAGCATTTTTAATCATGAGTACAAGATTTTAATTAAAAACTAAATTAAATAATTTTTAGATCATAATATGGGGATAACTTTTATAAATAGTCTTGATCTTTGGCGCATTGTTTAGAGCTCAAATCATTTCTAAAACTTTAATAAAACCACTTTAAATCATACTATGGGGTTAACTTTTATAAATAGTGTTGATCTTTGGCCCCTTGTTTAGAGAACAAATCCTTTCAAAACTTTAATAAAACCACTAACCTTGATAGAAACTCTGGCATATAATTAGTATAAAAAACTATTAAGCACCTCTAGCAACCTTAAATTTCTTATTTAGGAATTAAATTAGATTTAATTTAATCTAGATTTTGAAGTAAATGTTAAAAACTTAGAAATTGAAGATAAATTAAATGAGCTATGGTGATTATGAATTCCAAAAGATTAGGATTCTAAGCTCCATAATGGGCAAGAAAAAGAAAAATTGAAACTAAAAAATATCAAAGCATAATGCATACATCATTGGTGATTTGATGAGTTGTCTTTTTTATTATTAAAAGACCAAAATCACCTTATGTGTTTAAAAAGTTCCATTCTTTATAGAGGAAAACAAGATAGTTGCAAAGGAAACAAGAAAAAAAGAAAAGTTGAAGAGGCACAACAGGATAGATTCAAAATATACGCATCCATGTGTTTCTCCCTGTTTAAAGGAAGCAACAAGTTGAGAGGGAGCAATTAAGTCCCAAGCCCATGTAGATCTGTCCCTGATTTCCATAAGTCTTATATAGGAAGATCCTAAGTCCTAGCCCTTTCATCAGCTATATGCAAATTCGATATGCAATTAAAGAAATACAGTTAATAGACAAAAGCCAAAGTAATGGTACCACGGCACAAACTACACGAAACAGCAATTGGGCCCTGGTTTTTAGACCGCTGGAATTCGGGCTTGCTAAGCCGTGAGAACCCCAGAAGTTCATATTTCACCCGGGCTCGGGCTTTAGTATTCATCAACACGAGCTTGGGCGACATGCAAAGTGGACCACGTTGACACCCACTGCTGCCCGGTACGCCGAATCGTACCCTTACAAAGGATGGTACCACTCGCATATACACACACCCATGCCCACACATGATAACACTCACGTGCACACACAGTGCATGCTCTAATCAGTTAGGCTACAACAAAGAACAGTGTTTGGTTTGGCTCATTTTTAAACAATTGCATAGACAATAGGAGAAAGTCCTCCTAAGTGCAGTCTGTAGACAATATCAGTTTGAAAAACTGCACCCAACTACCCATTTTGAATTTTACTCTGTTCTACGGCATCAAAAACACGACTCTGCGACCTCCTCCGCTATGTAGGAGGTGCCCAACTCTAAAACTCAAGATAAATCAAAATAGAAAAATGAAATTTATATAGCCAACTTCAACATAATTGAGATAAGGCTTGGATAATACAATGACTTAAGATACAATTTTTGTAAACATCTCAATCTTATTTGGCAGATTCAGTCTGCCTTTGAACTTGTTTAGGCAAACATGCCAAAATGGCTGGATTTCGAGATATATCATGAAAAACAGTATAAGTTTTTTTTATTCTTCATTTTAAAGTACAGACTCTGGTGTACTGATTACACACGCGTGTGACACTGTGTGCGTGTGTTTATAACATTGATCACATATGAGAGCAAAGAATGAATGTCATAATTTCATTTTGTCACAACCGAAAATGACTTATAAATTATCTTATGCAAATTTAAAATTCTACCAAAAGCAACTCCAACATGTACCTCAATGAAGAACAAGTCAAGTCAAAACAAATTAGACCTGATAAGAAATCTAGGAAAGTGTCAAAAGAAATCATAGACCATATCAAGAAATCTAGGAAAGTGTCAAAAGAAATCATCGACAATATCAGGAACCCTGTGCTGAAGCACACAAGATCTTGATGTTCCTCTAAGAGTGTAAATGGCAAGAACCACAATTATACCCTTTTATTTATTTAACACCGTTTGCTTTCAAGTTGGAGAACTGCCTCCACCCAAGACCCAAACAATAGGTTCATGTCTAGCTTTCAGGAAAAGAAGTTGCCCTTTCGGGTTAGATATCACGGGCTCGATTAGGTTCTTCATTTCTTTGACCGATAGTGGACTGGATCAGGCTGTGCCCATCTGGAACACCCAATAAATGTAGCCTGTTTCAAACCTCATTCTCTTTTACCCTGACTCGCTCAGTCGTCTGCACTAACCTAGTAGGGACGATCATGGGCCAGTCCATCCTGGACCGATCCAGCAGTCGGTTGGATTTGGGTTCTTTTGTATGTGCAGACGCTATACCAGGCCTAAATATGTGGCTGCATTCTTAATGGGCTGATAAAAACCTATATATGCTCATAGCCCTGGTCAAGCGAGTTATATTCAAACACACGGGGCTTTTATTTATTTTGCAAAAGGCTGGATCCAGGACTGATAACATATGAGCTGGGCCTCGACCTCCCAAGCCGAATGTGACCCAAAGTTGGATCATTGACCTTTCAAGTCATTTTCAGGTTAATATGTTACAATACTAGTCAACAGGCTTTATGACAATCGTAAGTTTCTATTGTTGATGATATTATCCTCTCTGGATAACCTAACCTAGCTTCTCCTGACAAGCTTGAATCACAAGTCCAAACCATGGTAGCCCTATGAGCTCACAAGGTGCAAAAGCCAGAAAAATAGGCTACTTTGACAACCATCAACATAACCTGACACATGATTATCTATCATTAATCATTACACACTCAATCCAACTCATTTGGGCTACTGCTTCGATGCTATAAGCCATCCATCTTGTAGCTGAGTTTCAGTGTGTCGATGGTCCCTGTGTCCCACTGGTTTGCTTGGATAGAGAAGCAACGATGTCCATATAAACTTAGGACATGTTTGGATTCCCAAACTCGGTTGCTCTGCTGCACTCGATTTATCCATAAATATAATTCCTGCAACACTGTAGTGGTAACTAGTTATGGCAAAAAACCTAGGCAACTACAGTAGATTGTAGGTAATGTTCAATTGCAGGCCATGTCCGCAGGTTCGAAACAGAAAGTCATCGAACAGCCGAACTGTGTGCCATATATTTGACAAAAGAACTTACGCCACTAGCAACTTATGACAAAAAAGGAGTTACCAAAGCAAAACCAGATTATAAATCCATTTGATATTATGATGCATATATATTGCTTTTGCTTCAACTATCCACACTGGATCCCTAATGAAAACAGAATCAAGTGATTCAAGCTTAATTCCATTGCTCATTGTCATCACACACACACAAAATGAACCTCAACCCCTTGTTGTGCCTGCAAAGTGACAATGGTGGATGAAGTTTCTCCTAAACACGAGAAGATAGTTTTAATATGCACCTCTCAGCCTCTTATTTGGGTGAACTACTAAAGAGGTCAAGAAAAATGGAGATGTTAAACTACTGAAAATTAGATTTTCATCCGCAGGTTTGCTAATTCTAAGTGCTCTGGCAATGCCTGTTGTGGACCTGACAGAACTTGGGGCTTATTCAGACGTGGTGAAGAGGTAGGGACACAATGGTGGGCAAAATAATCAAAATTTAAGTTAGAGCTTGTGCAATGTGATCACCTCCCTATACTCAACGCGTTCATTGGAATGAACAAACGAAACACTCAATGTGTTCATTGGAACAAACGAATGAAACACACACACACACACGAATGAACGAAACACTCAACATGTTCATTGGAATGAACGAACGAAACACACACACACACACACACACAATGGAGATGGATGTGAGATCTAAACCATAAACAAAAGTCAATCGAATGCGCCCAAAATTACGAGTTCTAAAGCCAGGTTCAGGAGGCCGATCAACTAATGCTTCTGTTGGATGTTAGGAAGCCCCCCTGGTTGTTAAGTTAACGAACGTGTTGCACCAACAGTTTTACCAGTAACTGTACTCGAGAACTCTGGAACAGCCAATTAGGCTTCCTGCTTTGTAGCGTGATTGTATGCCTGCCACTGTTCAAAGACTCATGATTGGCAGAAAGGCATCAGTCGGTATTGGGGAGTTTTGGATTCAACGTCAGTATATTGTTGGCCCTGTCCTCGTTGTTTATGCCATATATAAAATGCACCTAAACTGAAGGAATTACCTCGTCAAGCAGCAAAGTAAGGCACCTTAGCTGCTAAATAGCAACGAACGCTGACATATTACTCTTTCTTGCCTATAAGGTCAGTTTGAAGCCCCCCTCTCCCATTTGAATTGAGAAAGAAATGCACAGGGCCCCACTCAATGCCTTCCTTTATTCGGTGCTGCTATTCAGTTTCTGGTCCCACCATCACTACTGGGTTCTATTATGGCCGACCCCCCAATCTATACAACCTACTCTCTATAAACAAACACACACACACACACACTCTTCATAGTAAGATTTAGCTATGGCGCCCATGTGACTAGAGCATCCCTGCATCCAACATCTTCGGTTACACACACACACACAAAACCTACTCTCTATAAACGCACATGGCTGACCCGCCCGTGCGCACACACACACACTTCATCGTAAGATTTAGCTATGGCACCCATGTGACTGGAGCATCCCTGCATCCAACATCTTCGGTTACACACACACACACACACACACACACACACACACTTCATCGTAAGATTTAGCTACAGAGGATGAGGCACTGCCCATGTGACTGGAACATCTCTGCATCCAACATCTTTGGTTCTTGCTTCTCCTATTGATATTTGACTTGAACAAAACAAGATCTAGACACCCATGTATTTAACACAGCACCGGAAATTTTGGAGACACATAGTTCTATTAAATCAATGTCTGGACTCTGGAGACCTTGATCTGTAGCCTACAGCTGATCCACACTCCAGAATTTTTTTGGGCAGAGCTATCTAAAAAAGGCCAAACAACAAAAGACAAACATAACATGAGGGCACATAACCATGTTTATGTGTTACTAAATTGAGGATTTGAAGGAAGATTTGGAGAAACATAAAAGATTTGAAAGAAATTCCTTGATTCTTCAGGTAATAATGCAACCTCGTAAAGAAAACTACGAACACATTGCAAGGTTAGCAACCAGATCTTACAGGTTTCTACTAAAGCAAGATATGAATGCCAAATTCCTTGATCTAACCCTTCCCTGGGATAAAACTTCTTAAAATTATTATTAAAATCTCCCAAGGTAAGCTTCCAGGACTAAAAGGTTTCTCCTAATGCAAGTTTCATACGCCACAGTCCTTACTCCACTTCTGCTAGCATCCAAACCGTAAAAATTACTTACACATCCAAAGATTAACCACAAGATCCAAAAGGCTAAAATCACGATATCCACCCGTTCCAAAATCTCATCACTCAGACTATTTAATACAACAACTATTTGCAGCGATTTTTTCACCCTGCTCCTAATCCCAAATTCACTTACATGTAGTTTGACCAATATTTGTTTGCATTAGAGACTGACCAAGTAGCTTGTGGCTCATGCCTCATTCCCGGCGTCCACTGCAAGAAGAAAATCTATTCTCTTCCCTAACTATTTTCATTCGGATGCAATCCCCTGTTCCTACAGACTATCCAAGCAAGAAGATATTCACAATGAGTTGCCTCAGACGATTACACCCTATATATCCATCAGCATTCCATCAGCATAGTCAAATTTTGAGACAGGGAAGATCCAAGGTTAGTACACCATATAGTCTTACTAGCAAAGTAGCCATTCAAAAACAGAATAGAGAGAAGCCCCTATTCATCCATGCTTCAATCAAGGAAAGACAATGCCGTGGTTAACATAGGAGAACAGTTGTTCTACAAACGAGCTGAAGGCCAACCTTAAACTACTTCCTACCAGAAAAGTGTACACCATGTCGACATGACTCTTGCGTAAAATATTTTCTTCACCTTGTTTTGGTAAAAAAAGCGGCACATATTCGTAGTGTCACTTTTGAATTACTTTTGCCACAATAATTACTGTTTTTGAAACTATTCTGTCCATTATATTGTTTTCAGATGTAGAAGGCGGGTCAATCCACTGCATCAGAGTGGCAATTGGGAATGAACCAGGTGGAAGCTGAACCAGAACTTCAAAAAGGAATGAGAAGAAAGTGGCAGTATATAATACATGCACAAGCCACAAAATAACAGCAAATGAGTGAAAGAAGGAAAAAGGTGTATACCATGGCATGTTACAAGAAATCATCATCATTATCATTATCATCAAAGCCTTATTCCAACCATGTTGGGGTCGGTTACATGAATTATGTTTCTCCATTCCGTTTTATTTTGAGCCAAATCTTTCGATAAGTTAAACTTCAAATCTGAATTAATGATTCTATCCATGTTTCTTCGGCCTACCCCTACCCTAGGAAGCACGGACACCTCTCCGGGGCCGGCGTGTCCGTGTCCGACACGTCTGGGACACGGACACGCTCCGGACACGCTCGGACACGTCTGGGACACGCAAAAAGTATCCTAATTTTCAAATTTTATTTTTTTAAATTTCGGACACGACTCGGACACGGCCCGAACACGGCCAAACACGGATCGGACACGGCGGCCCAACAGGAATCCCACGCCTTTTGCATTAAAATTAGAAAAAAAAATTGAAAAGGGGGCTAAATGAAATTTTAAAGTCATTTAACCCATTGCTTTTAGCATTAGAATTAAAAAGCAAGAAATGAAGAGGGCTTAAATGAAATTTCAACCCAATATAACCCCAAGCCTTCGATTGAAACTCAAATCCCTCTGCGCCTCTGAAGTTTTCCCTAAATCCTCGAAGGAAACCCTCTGCCTCCGCCTCCCGCTCGGCGAAACCCTCGCAGCGAAAACCAGCGGTGAGATCGCAGATCCCATCGACGCTCCATCGCGTCTGCGAAAGCCAGGAACCATGGGCGAAACGCCATCACCGTCTGAGGCTGTCGACGAGCAGAGGGAAGAGATCGTGGCTGTTGACGAGCAGAGGGAATAGATCGTGGCTGTCGGCAGTGGATCTGAGCAGGGAAGGAAAAAAAGAAGAAGAAGCAGCAGCGGCAGAAGAGGAAGACCCACAGTCTGCAGAGAAACAAGCACCGTCTGCAGAGAAAAACTCAACGTCTGCGGGAAAGAGAAGAAGAAGGAGAAGGAGAAGGAGAAGAAGAAGAAGAAGAAGAAGAAGAAGAGAGGGAAAGGAAAACCCACCGTCTGCAAAAAAAAACCCACCGTCTGCAGAAAACCCACCGGCTCACTGCAGAGAAGCCCACCTATTTTCTTGCTCACTGCAGAGAAAACCCACCGGCTCCAGGTATTTATTTTTGCAGGTGTGTGTGTGTGTGTTTTTTTTTTTTTTATATCTCCTGCTCGGTATTGCTTCTGCTGATTTTTTTTTTAATATCTCCTGCTCAGTAGATTTTTTTTTTACTTCTCCTCGGTGCTCCTGTCTATGAAATCATTTCCTTTCATTTTTTATTTTGCTGCTGCCATCACTTTTTTTTTTTTTTTACTTCTCCTCGGTGCTCCTGTCTATGAAATCATTTCCTTTCATTTTTTATTTTGCTGCTGCCATCATTTTTTTATTTTGCTGCTGCCATCACTTTTTATTTTGCTGTGCAATACCATTTTATTTTGCTGTGTAATGTCATTCTTGTTTGCTGTGCAATGTCATTTTATTTTGCTGCCATCATTTTTTTTATGAAATGGTGTTGAAAGGCTTGCCTGCCTTTACCTTTGCATTGCCTGCCTTTTGCTTGTACGTGGCTTTTTTCTTCCTGCTGTGCACTATACGTTTTTTTTTTTTTTGTTAATGCTGGAAGCTTTCTTCCGGCGCTTGCCTTTTTTTTTTTTTTTTGATGTTGTCTGTTGTTAATTGATACTATGGGACATGTCCTATTAATTTGTTAATGCTGGTGCCTGGTGCTAATTTGCTGTTATATTATATAGATTTGGAATTTGGCAATATGAGTTCCATTGGTGGCTCTGGCTCACACCCCCCCCAATGAAGAAGATATAAACAAGCCTCTGTGGAGATATGTAACCAAGTTTGATAAACTTAGTGATGGAGGGGGAAATATTACTTGGCAATGCAATTTTTGTAATCAAATAAAAAAGAGTTCATAAAATTGCCTGGTTGTGGGATTGCTGTATGTTCGAAAGTTACATCAAAAGATATTTCTGAAATGCAAAAATTAGAAGAAGAAGTAAAATTGAGGAGGACGGCCAATGCACCAAAAAAAGTACCTTTACCTGTGCCTAGTGTTTCATCTAGTTCTGATTCTATGACTATGATGAGTATGATGCAAGGAGGGTTTGACCGAAAGAAAAGAAAGATAAGTGGTGGGAGTGGAAGTGGAAGTGCAAGTCCCATTGAGAAGGCATTTAATTTAGCAGCTCGTGATCAATTACATGCTGAGATTGCTAGGATGTTTTATTCGGCGGGTTTACCATTTCACTTAGCAAGAAACCCATATTTTGTAAATGCCTTCACTTTTGCCGCCAACAATCCACTTGTCGGTTATGTGCCTCCGGGGTACAATTTGTTGAGGGCCAGTTTGCTCCAAAGAGAGAAGGCAAATATTGAAAGATTGTTGCAACCTATCAAAAGCACGTGGAAAGAAAAGGGTGTAAGCATTGTGAGTGATGGGTGGAGTGACTCACAAAGGAGGCCATTGATCAATTTCATGGCTGTGTCGGAAGGTGGGCCTATGTTTCTTAAAGCTGTTGATTGTTCAGGTGAAACAAAAGACAAGTATTTCATTGCTAATTTGATGAAGGAGGTCATTAAGGATGTTGGGCATGAGAATGTGGTTCAAATAATTACTGACAATGCTCCAAACTGTAAGGGTGCGGGACATATCATTGAAACAGAATTTCCTAACATTATTTGGACACCATGTGTGGTCCACACCCTCAATCTTGCATTGAAGAACATTTGTGCAGCAAAAAATGTTGAAAACAATCAATTGACATATCATGAATGTAGTTGGATATTGGAGATTGTTGGTGATGTTATGCACATAAAGCATTTTATCATGAATCACTCTATGAGGTTGGCCATGTTCAATGAGTTTGTTCCTTTGAAATTGCTTTCTGTGGCTGACACACGCTTTGCTTCAGCGATTGTCATGCTGAAGAGATTCAAACTTATAAAGCGTGGTCTCCAAAGTATGGTTATAAGTGACAAATGGTCTCATTATCGAGAAGATGATACAGGGACAGCAAAATTTGTAAAGGACAGGTTGTTAGATGACATCTGGTGGGATAAAGTTGATTACATTCTTTCCTTCACAACACCCATTTATGATATGCTTAGACTTTGTGATACGGATAAGCCTTGTCTTCATTTGGTATATGACATGTGGGATACAATGATTGAAAAAGTGAAGACCACAATATATAGGCATGAAGGGAAGCGGACTGATGAGTCATCCTTATTTTATGATGTGGTACACCAAATACTTGTTGATCGTTGGAACAAGAACAATACTCCACTCCATTGCTTGGCACATTCTCTGAATCCTAGGTGAATTCTAGTCCTCAGCTTTTCACTTTTCAGCCATTTCCTCTTAGATAAGTTATAAGTATTTCTTAACATATTACACCTTTTCATCATATAGTAATTTTGAAATCCTTCTCTCTTTTATTGAAGGTATTATAGCGACGAATGGCTTCAAGAGGACCCGAGTCGAGTTCCTCCACATCAAGATGTGGAGGTTTCTAGAGAGAGAAAGAAATGTCTTGTCAAATACTTCCCCACTTCCGAGGAGCGCACAATGGTTAATATGGAGTTTGCCAATTTCTCACTTAGGACGGGGGAATTTGGGGAGTATGATTCTTTACATGATCAATATCATATGGACCCAACAAGTTGGTGGGCCATCCATGGAGCATGTGCACCTATGCTTCAACGCTTGGCTTTCAAGCTACTTATGCAGCCTTCTTCTTCATCTTGTTGCGAGAGGAATTGGAGTATATACTCCTTTGTGCACTTCGTGAGAAGGAACAAGATGACGCCAAAACGTGCCGAAGACTTAGTTTTTATTCATAGCAATTTACGTCTTCTGTCAAGAAGAACCCCACAATATATGCATGGGGAGACTAAGATGTGGGATATTGCTGGGGATTCATTTGATTCCTTAGAAGATGTTGGGGTGCTTGAGGTTGCTAATCTTTCACTTGATGAGCCAGAGTTGGAGACCATGGTCTTTACAGATGATGTTGATTGTGATGAAGTTGTTGGTGATGATGAGGCAGTTGAAGTTGCATCAAATGACTGAAATTAGCATTGAATTAGCTTCTTTTTTGTTTTTTGTTTTGTTTTGTTTTTTTTTTTTTTTTTTTGTTTGGAGGAAAAAGGGAAAATCTTTCCTTTTCTTTGTAAGGATTTTATGGTAATATGGATATTTTATGTTTAACGATTATGAATTATGTTTTAGTGTTGAATTCAATGTATTGAATGTTGATTTTTTTTTATTCATTATATATATTAATAAATATATATTATTAATTTATTAACGTGTCCCCGACGTGTCCGTGTCCTACTTTTTTGAGAAATGCCGTGTCGGCGTGTCCGTGTCGTGTCGTATCCGTGTCCCGTGTCCCGTGTCCGTGTCCGTGCTTCTTAGCCCCTACCCCTACCCCTACCCCTACCTCTTGATGGGCCATCCACCTGTATATCCAAACTTTTTCTCACCGGTGCCATTACTAGCCTATGCTCAACATGCCCAAATCATCTTAAACGGGTTTCTCTAATCTTATCCCTTATTGGCGCTACCCCTAAATGCTCTCGAAAGCATTCATTTCTACTTGTATCGTTCCTAGTTTTACCACACATCCACCTAAGCATTCTCATTTCCGCTACATCCATCTTATGATGGTATTCTTCTATACAAATAGACTTATTAAAGAGCTGTTAGAGCTTCAAGGTGATCAATTTGAATTGAGCTCATTCTCTTGATCCTCTTCAATAACAAAGCATCCATGAGGAATCAGCAGAACCACACTGAGAGTCTGAGATCATTCAAGCTGGCAGACTGGCAGTAATCGATTGAGAGATTGGAACTGAAGGCTAAGAGATTGATTTAAGGTTTAGGAGTAAAACAAGCTACAATTCTTTAGTTAGAAACCCTGATGTTGTCATTATATAGTATGAAAAGAGGCCAAACCATTATGAATTCATGAACCCACCAGGAGAATGGGAATGAGCATAACTTGGATGCTGGGGTAGAGATCTATTTATAAACACCAAAACAAGGCCTTTAATGGTTGCCTTTGATGTGTCGCTCCAATAGTGGTGATTTGCTTTTAGTGTGGGAATAGAGTCCCAGTGTGGGAATAGAGTCCCACAATGACAATGTAAGACAATTAAAAGGGCCTTTATAAGACCCTTGGTATTATGGCTTTTGAGTTGTTTTCAGCTTTTGCCACTCACCTTACGTGCACACATGAGTGAAGCGAGTAAGGCCGGGGTAACCAGCTACATAAACATTTAAACAGACACATGTCCGCAACATACATCCAGTCTAGCGGGAGAATTTCGTGGCCCATATTACTCTTGCAGGATCAGTATTATTTATGATAAAAGTAATTTTTTTTCAAAAGGATGTCAATCCTAGGAAAGTATGTATAAGCCATAGAAGACCCCATCAGCCAGGATGCACGTCAAGAACATGTACTGATGTACCCTTGAATATTTCTGGATCCAAAATCCCAAGCTGAGTCCTAGTCACATGCGCAAGTTGAGTGAGTGGCAACAGCCAAAAACTATTCAAAAGCCATAGAACAAGGCATACTCAACATTCTCTCCAGTTTCCTTCCATTTCTAATGTGGGACGAAAGTCCCATACTAAAAAATGAACTACCACTCTCGACGAGAAGCATCAATGGTAAACGTAAAACAATTTTGATGTTTTGTAACACATTCAAACCCAACAATTCTGATGCAGGACCTATGGAATGATGACTGATGTGCAAATAGAGATCAAGTACTAAAAATAATACACAATAATTTATATAAAATTGGCACCAGCACAATGACAAAATTAAATTCAGCAAGGGTTATTTGTTTGATCTGTCATGTAAATCAGTTCCACAAGTAATTTTTCCCAAAGTGGGAAGATGGATATTTAGGAATTAGAACTCCCAACCACTCTAGGGATTCAAGTTCAATCAACTGTCATATCTGAAAATCCAAAATCAGATCTGAATGGGATGACAGAATGGGCTGTTTCCACTATCAAGAGATCTAGGGTCCAAATCTAGGGTTCAGATCTGCCTAATATAAATGAGAGTCAGATCTACGAGTTACTTGGGCTGTATTTTATCAAGTTTCAGATCTGATTGCAGGGCTTGTAATAGCCAAATGTCAAATCTAGGGCTGTTTTGATGACTTCCCTTCGTTAAGCCAAGATTGGGTTAGATCCAAGAAGAAAGATCAGGTTTTCTTGGGGCTGAATGCAGAGATTTGAGTAGAAGGGTTGGGATTCTTAACCAAACGAAAGAGAAAGAAGGAGAATACCTTTGGAGAAAATGGATTTCTTGGCCTTACACCAAACTCCCCAACTAGGGCAAGGAAATTTGAAAATCTTCCAAGGAGAACTCCAAGTAGCTTTCAAGAAGAAGGGTTTTCTTTTATTCATTCATGATCATCTCCAATGGTGGAGTTACAACTTAAAAAGAAAAAAAACTCAACCCTAAAACAATGAATGGTCAAGATTAAAAGATCTAATAAAGTCTCAACTAAGACATAAAGAAGATAAAGAAAGAAAAAAAACAGCAAAAAAAAAAATGGGGTGGCCGAATGGGAGACTTGCGCATGGGGATTCGTGCGCAAGTCCCCCCTTTAGACGACAACTTTGTGTAAAGTTTAAGTTGCGGGGCCCTCTTTTTACACATTTAATTAAACTTCATAATATGGGACCCTTACTTTATTACATGAGCCCATATTTAAAATTAAAACATCTCTAAATTAGCAATAACTCCTCTCCCTTGGCACATCCCAGTGTGGGGCCTTCTGCTTGCATGCCTAGGGAGCTCTTCAATGGTGTTTCTTCCTCTGTATCACGATCCAACAGTGAATCTTGTAAACCATGATGGATTAGCCCTATGAAATGGTAATCCATCCACATCGGGATCATGTTACGTAATGTCCTCTTGCTCCTTGACTTGATGCCCCCATCAATTCCCCAGGGCTGCAAAGAGTTCGCCACGGGCGAAAGAAAGCTGTCATACAGCTCCAAAAGATCAAGATTTAGACGCTGTAGCTCGGCTCGAGTGATCCACATGCAATCTGTATTTGGCCTATCCTTCCACTTGACAAGATATTTCTGATAGCCCCTGTGTCTGGTGGAAAGCAAGGTATCATCAAGGATATCTTCCACAACGTCTTTCTTTCGGCTTAGAGTAGGTGCAGGAGGAGTGGGAAGATTCTGCTCAAAATGGGCTGACTCATATGGGGTAATATCCATGGGAATGTTTGGGTCATGGGTTGGTTGGATGACAAGTATGAAAGTTTGGGAAGAGTGGGGTGGAGTGATGGGATCATGGCAAAGGACAAGGTCTTCCACATTGAAGATTGGACTGATTCCCCAGTCAAGTGGCAGTTCTTAAACATATGCATTGAGACCCAATCTTTGGGTGACCGGGATAGATGTTGAGTCTACCCAGGAGATACGGTATGGCCTAGGATGTGGTTCAGCTTTTAACCCTAAACGAGTGACGGTACTAGAAGAGATTGCATCAGTACAACTGCCATTGTCAATTATGAGTTTACAACTCCACTCATTACACTTCAAGTAAGTTTGGAAGATGGCTGTCTGGCGCCAATCTTCATCTTCCTATAGGGTTAAGGCACATCTAACTACTAGCATTTTGGCACCCTCATGTACTTCCATTCGTGTCTTTTCCTCTTCCGTTTGGTAAGTAGGAAGGAATCAGAGGAAAGAAACACGATCCTCAGGATCCTCACAATCAACATCTAATGGAATGAAATCAGGAACATAATTATCCACATCCAGATCGCTATCATCAAGGGCCTCTAATATGAACAAGTTTCTTGTGGGGCATGTAACGTCATAATGTCCATATCCATGACACTTGCAGCACTTGATTTGAGAGAGTTTCTTTATATTGTCAACATCAATACCCTTTCCTTTCGAATCCCATGAGGAATCACTGGATGTTCCTCTCTGAAAAGAAAGGTTCCCAAAAGTAGGCTTCGCGCTAGAGCCATGGACTCGAGAGTCAAAATCGCACGAATCTAACTTTTTAGGAAATTGCGACTTCACATATTGCTCCAAATCTATGGCTTTTTCATACATATCCGCAAGGGATGTGATCCTATGGTGAAGCAACTCTCTCCAGATCTCAAATCGTAAACTTGTCTTAAACCTTGAGAGGAGAGACAACTGTTCCTCTTTTACATCACATCTCAAATTTAATTCCTCAAATTTCGTGATGTATTCATTGACGGTCATACTACCCTAACGAAGCGTACTCCGTTGATCAAGGAGTCTCTCATGGTAGGATCGGGGAAGGTATTTATCCTTCAACCTTTCCTTCATTTGTTCCCACGAATTAATGGCTGGAAGGCCTAATCTTTGCTCATTCGTCTCTAAGATGACCTAAAATATCTGGGCTTGGGCTACTAATTTCATAGTGGCCAGCTTAACCTTCCTTTCTTCTGACCTTTTATACCATTTGAAGTAATGGTCCATATCAGAAAGCCAATCGGAGAAAACCTGTGGGTCCATCCGACCATCAAAAGTAGGGGCATCAATCTTAACGCTTTTCAAAATCCATCCATTAGGATTTTGATCTCTCCCATGACCCATGTGATCAAATCCATTGTTGGAGTTGCTATTAGGGTCCACCTCATGGTCATCTCTCTCATGGCGTCGGTGACGCCTCCTATCATCTTCCTAGATAGTCCGCTCAAGTTCCCTAAATCCACTGGTCAAGTCAGCTTGCCCTTGATATAGGGTTTGAACTTGCTCTGCCAAGTTCTCTACGACCTTTTGTAATTATTCTATGGTTGTACCGGGTTGGTTAGAACTTGGTTTTGCATGGGATGGGCCTGCCATTCGGAAAACTAGGGGCTAATGTTCCCGACCACTTCTAGTGGGCATACAACAACTACCTATATGCAATGAGACACAATGTAATGTAGTGTGTGTGTGTGATGTGAATCCCTAGAGAACCTTGCTCTGATACCAAATTTGATGCAGGACCTATGGAATGATGACTAATGTGCAAATAGAGATCAAGTACCAAAATAATACATGCAATAATTTATATAAAATTGGGACAAGCACAATGACAAAATTAAATTCAGCAAGGGTTATTTGTTTGATCTGTCATGTAAATCAGTTCCACAAGTAATTTTTCCCAAAGTGGGAAGATGGATATTTAGGAATTAGAACTCCCAACCACTCTAGGGATTCAAGTTCAATCAACTGTCATAACTGAAAATCCAGGATCGGATCTGAATGGGATGATAGAATGGGATGTTTCCACTATCAAGAGATCTAGGGTCCAAATCTAGGGTTCAGATCTGCCTAATATAAATGAGAGTCAGATCTACGAGTTACTTGGGCTGTATTTTATCAAGTTTCAGATCTGATTGCAGGGCTTGTAATAGCCAAATGTCAAATCTAGGGCTGTTTTGATGACTTCCCTTCGTTAAGCCAAGATTGGGTTAGATCCAAGAAGAAAGATCAAGTTTTCTTGGGGTTGAATGTAGAGATCTAAGTAGAAGGGCTAGGGTTCTTAACCAAAAGAAAGAGAAAGAAGGAGAATACCTTCAGAGAAGATGGATTTCTTGGGCTTACACCATACTCCCCAACTAGGGCAAGGAAATCTGAAAATCTTCCAAGGAGAACTCCAAGAAGCTTTCAAGAAGAAGGGTTTCTTTTATTCATTCATGATCATCTCCAATGGTGGAGTTACAACTTAAAAAGAAAAGAAACCCAACCCTAAAACAATGAATGGTCAAGATTAAAAGATCTATTAAAGTCTCAACTAAGACATAAAGAAGGTAAAGAAAGAAAATAAAAAAAACAGCAAAACAAAAAAAATGGGGTGGCCGAATGGGAGACTTGCGCATGGGGATTCATGCACAAGTCCCCCCTTTTGATGAAAACTTTGTGTAAAGTTTAAGTCGCGGGGCCCTCCTCGTTACACATTTAATTAAACTTCATAATATGGGACCCTTACTTTATTACATAACTCTACTGAAACAACTTAGGCCCCATATTTAAAATTAAAACATATCTAAATCAGCAATAACTCTTTTCCCTTGGCACATTCCAGTGTGGGGCCTTCTGCTTGCATGCTTAGGGAGCTCTTCAACGGTGTTTCTTCCTCTGTACCACAATCCAACGGTGGATCTTGTAAACCATGATGGATTGGCCCCATGAAATGGTAATCCATCCACATCAGGATCATGTTACGTAATTTCCTCTTGCTCCTTGACTGGATGCCCCCATCAAATTCCTTACCTATTTCAAAATGCACAAAATGAGCACCTTACTTCTAAAGTGACAGAACTTGAACCTCACTGTCATGAAATATTTTTAAACCTTTTTGGAGACAAAGTGAACAAGATCTTAAGCTTTGACTCTTTACATCGATCCAAAAATATATCACGTTTTACCATTGGAATCTTTCAAGCCAGCACGGTATAGCCATGTGCTTCTAAATTTCATGACTGCTTGAGAGAATTGGCCCAAATTCTTATGGGAAAGCAACTCTACTTCCACACTCATAGATTTTTCTGTCACAGGTGGTGCTATAGCTATGCATCCCACCGAAGAGGCAAGGGAGTTCTCACAAAGGATACAATCCAGCCTTCCAATAACACGGACACTTTTAAGAAAGTGGCGTATCCGTGTCGGACACCAACACTCCTCGGACACTCTTGGACACGTGTCCGATACTATTTAGCCGTGTCCATAATTAAGAACTAAAAATTTTAATTTCGAACACTTGTTCGACACTCTTTTTGCAACGTATCCCACAATTTCTAGCCTATGTCTATGACTAAAAAATAAATATGTGGCTGATATCTCTTAGACACTTTGTTAACATGTGGTTATTAAAACTTATAAACTTGATATATGACAATTTTGTACCATGGAAAAATGTATGATTATAAATATTAATCATATTACAAGCAAAAGACAAATAAATATTTAGCTAAAGAATAGTATTCAAGATTGGCTTCTTTTTTTGCTTTTTTTTTAGGGGGGGGGGGGAAGAGATGATCCGCCGTTTACTTTATATGGATTTTATGGAATTATCGATATTTCATGTTTAATAATTATGAATTATGTTTTAGTGTTGTATTGATATTTGATAATTTGATATGTTTGTTAGTTGCTACTTGAATTTTTATTTTTTGATTGCTAAATTAGTTTTAAAAGTTAAAATAATATTATTTTTTAGTAGATGATTATATATATAAATTAATATATATTATTAACGTGTTTCCCGACGTGTCTATGTCCTACTTTTTTAATAAATGCCGTGTCGGTGTGTCCGTGTCGTATCGTATTTGTGTCTCGTGTCCATGTTCGTGCTTCTTAGCCAGCTTTATCACTATGTGATATATATTAACCATCTAATTACAAATACAAATAATAGAACAACGATGAGTATAGTGAAACATGTATTCTGAGTGTGAAGAGCCAACAGCATTTGGATAACTAGTTCTTCCATTGAACCTAGATCGATCTAAGGGATCTAAAGAATCTTCTGTCAGTGGGTTGGGTTCCTGCCATTAATGATCAATGGGCCTCACAAATCCATCCCCTTAGTTATTTCTTTTACTTTCTTCCTTGCAACTTGGAAGGCCTTAGGTCAAAGGATCTGCCAAATTATCCCTTGATGTCACAATCAATTAATTACTCATCCACTAAGTTACTGTCTCACATGGCTATGTTGGAAGCACCCTTGTCTAGATTTTTCAGTATATGTGTTGTTATGACCAATAATAATTGCAATTTGCAACAATACTTCACAATGTAAAAACAGAAGCATTTTGTCCACAAAAGAATATCAAGAAATATATTTCTAATCCCATTTGGATCCATTTAAGCAAAAGATCGTAGAGCTAAGAATTTTGATTCCCTAGTAGAATGGGAAATCACAGCCTTTTCCTCTGATTTTCAAGATTATGTAGCATTACCTCAAGTAAATATATAAGCCCTAATTGCTTAGAATAACTAAGTCAGAATTCTAATCAGCAACCTTGTAACCCTTAATTACAGTTGGATAGGTAGAATAGCACAGTCCATATTCTGTAGTTTGCTTTAGATATCTAAGCACTCTTCATATAACACTCCAAAGTCCAGTTTCCGGATCTAGGATTACTAGTGTATCTACTTAATTTACCCGCAGCATAAGCAGTATTAGGCTGAGTATAGTTGATAGCATACAAGAATACAAATCGCACTAACATGTTCAAGTAGACTATCTCCATCTAAATTATCATTTGGATCAAAATTTTCTAGATAACTTTTCAAAATAATTGTAACGTGCTTGAGATAATTTATGTAGGTATCATCATCTAAAGTTTAAGACAAATGGTTAAGTCCTTGACTAAATTCATGAATAAGGACTTAGTTTGGTTAGATAGTAGACAGCAAAAAGTTCTTTTTCT
Source organism: Sextonia rubra (assembly GCA_037013555.1). Lineage (NCBI taxonomy): Eukaryota > Viridiplantae > Streptophyta > Magnoliopsida > Laurales > Lauraceae > Sextonia > Sextonia rubra. The sequence goes on along the minus strand of JASUAD010000013.1, from coordinate 43,449,552 downwards.
GTTGACATCTTGCATATAGCATATCTTCACACCAAACTCTGCTTTAGGAGGTTAGGACCAAGAGCAATGCACAATGTGCATCAGCCTCTAGATGCTGCCCTTCAACCATCCTCAAAGAGTCTGTGTTCTTGCTTTTGGATCCTATTATCCATACCTCAGGTACCATCTCTTCTCTGCAGTGACTTTTATTTAAATTGACCCCCACCACAAACTCTGTAGCGATTTAAATGAACAGGCTGGCAAAAAGAATAAGACCTGCAATATCTTTGCAGAGGAGATTACAGGAATGCACTCGGCAACGACCACCCTAATCCTTCAAAATCTCTACAAAATACTCGGCTTGGCTATAATGATATGGATTTGCTTTGGTGACATGGTTGAGAAGCACCTTAACATTCTACACTGACAATAACATCAAATTGCAGAAAAGAATTTAAAACTGCCTGACCATGAATTGTATAGAGAGGTATCTGAGACTGGCTGTCCATGAATTCAGCAATTTCCTTATTAAAGACCAATTCCATGAATCCATCAATCTTTTAGGAAGGGCGCAAGGGCCCATTTGATTCTTTGTCAACCTTGAGTGTGAGCAATTTGGTTTACACATAAATATCCATTTACACTTGGTTCATAGTGTTTAGAATGGTCATCAAACCGGGTCTAGCCATGACACCGGTTACCAAGGGCAGCATTCCAGCGAAACCATCATATGATATCACTTGTATGTGGTTTTTTTACTAGTTTTGACCAATCAAAAGGATTTAGGTTTAATCAAACCGACCAAAGCACCAGTTCGACCCAAACCAACTGCTCATTTTGGTCTGGTTTCTAAAAGCACTGCTCAAGTCCTAGTTGTTCTGTTTCTTGCCACGAAAATATAGAGGTAATTAGAGCATAAAAAAATAAATACAGCTACAGGCAACTTGATTAAAGAGAAACTGAGTTCCATCGTCAGTGCATAAAGTCTCACCCTTTTTTTTTTCTTGAACTCTAATTGTCACATGTAACATGATTAAAGAGAAACGAGGTTCAAGTGACAGGGCGTAGTCATTGTGTCTCCCCCTCCAATTGTTACTATTCAAGCCTCCAAAGTCCAAACTCCAATGGAAAACAAGAGCCCTGGCATGTTTAGCAGTGTCTTAAATCACTTACACACATCAACTTTAAGTGACACAGACGATAATCAACACCACATAACACTAATCACCTAAAACTGATCTGGAATAATAAAATTAAGCATTGATCGATTCACCCAAAATCTCAAAAGCCCAGAAAGAAAACATTCCTACAAACAGTATCCATATAAACAGAAGATCACTTGCTATGATTGATGTAAATAGACAGAGAGGGAAAGGATGAGACTATAAACAACATACACAGAACAGACGCAAGCTATATACGTGCAGTCCTTCGATTCCATTCCATCATCTCTCTCTGTTCCTCGTCCGCAGATCGTCGAATCCATGCCGTCCAATTCCAATTCCAATTCCAATTCCCCTCTCAAAATCAGGAAGACGGAAACACATCCTTGACCGCGGACGCTGCAGTCAGGTAATTGAGCGTGTTCCTCAGCGTCTCCTTCTCGCGGCGGAGCCGCGCCGCCGTGTCCTCCAGCTCCAGCAGCGCCTGCTGCTCCCTCGGCGCGCCCTCGAAGGTGCTGCCGACGAAGAACGAGAACGGCGTCGGGAACAGATTCCGCCGGAGATCCTTCATCTCCTTCTCCGGTTTCCCATTCAGCCGATTCGACAGCCGTATCACATCCTTCATGCAAGTCTCCACCTCCGCCGCCAGCGCCTCCAGATCCTCCTCCCCGGACGGCCGGTCCTCCATCCACGCCACCTCCGCCACCAGGTACGGCTTCGCCCGCACGAGCCGACGGACTCGGAACCGCTCCTGCCCCTTGCAGATCAGGAAAAACCGGTCGTCGGAGAGCCGCTCGTGCTTGACGACCTCTCCGACGCAGCCGACGTCGGCGGCGCCGGATCCTGCGTCGGAGAAGAGGACGCCGAACCGGAGATCGGTCTGGAGGAGGGTGTGCATCATGATCCGGTACCGGAACTCGAAGATCTGGAGGGGGAGGATGGCGCCGGGGAAGAGGACGAGTGGGAGAGGGAAGAGCGGGAGCTCGGTGAGGTCGCTGGATTCGAGTGGGGCCGAGGAGCACCTGATGTTTAGGGTTTTAGAGCGGAGCACGGTTTTGAGTGGCCCCGGTCTCGGGGAAGCAGGGTTTAAGGAGAGCCTGCACCTGAGGGGGCAGGGAGGGTGTAGGATTTGGGGTAGAGCCATGGAGTTTCTCCAAATATCAGACAGACTGAGGAGGAAGAAGAAGAAGAGTCTCGAAAGAGAGGTGCATTACAGCAACAGGTTTGATTTTTCGTTCTCTCGTTTTCGCTGTTGGGAGTTTCTGGTGGCAGCAGGGCGCGTGCTGGAGTAAAATCAATGAGGATTCTGTGGATAGAGATTACAAGGAGTATATATGTTAGGATAGGAAGTTATTGGATTTGGGCCTTTTTAAGTGGTACGTGAGGATGCCACGTGGCATCTGATTTTATCTATGGGTAATGGCACGTGTTGGTGGAGGGTGTTGGGGTGGGGGCATATGGCTGTTTCTGTTGGCAAGTAGTGGGGGCAGGGTTGTTAGATGATCAAAGCCAATACTGGCTCTGTACAAGGTCAAGTGATTTGGAAACGCATGCGTAAGTGGGGGCATATTCGCCATTTTTTTTTTGTTTAATGGTTACATGTATTGACCATTAAAACTGTGGGTGTGTAAAAACAAAGTGCTATACGATGCGTTATTTTTTAGTCCTCATCCTCTAAAAAATTTGGTTTGAGAAATGTGCTTTTTAAAGTGGTGATATGTTTAGAAAAGGAGAAGCATTACAATGTGTATTATACGAACGACCGGAGGACATCTGTGAGCTCTCAAAATAAAGGCTTTCTTGCTGTTTTAGGACTTGTCCTTTCGCAAGGATTATATGGATTTGAAATTGTTCAAATGATGTCCCTCGAGTAAAACTTCAAATGCCCATAGCCCGTGCAACATTAAAATTGTTGAAGTTGTTAGAGTTCTAAACGTAAAAAAAGTGGCTTTTTACATGGAGTGGTACACAAAATTCAAAATTCCAGCTTTGAAGCAACATTTAAAATGTTAAGTGGACACTTTTTGATATTCACCTTTAATTCTTCATTTTTAACAATTTATAAAAATATGAAGTCTTAAGAATTCATGTGAATTATGCCTATTTGTTTCATATAATTGAGCTCCTAAATGGAAGTATTTTTTTTCCCGCAGGTTATGTTTTTGGTTGTTCGGTGGAGAATAACTTTTTTCTTAAACTTTCATACTAATATGGATTTTTTTTGCAATTAAGAATTAAGAGAGGGAACCTATGCTCAACCCTCTCCCATATAACTTCCATTTTTACGTCTTCGTCAGCGTCACACAAATAAACCCTTAATGGAAGTGAATCAAAGAAAGATTTGAAAGGATCAATACTCATTCATCACCCAAATAAGTCAAATCACTCATTTTGTACGCGTTTGCTGATTGATGATTGGTCAACATTCTTCTTTGGGAAAGTCTAAGTCACATCTGCTGGCAACACTATATCCTTTGTCAGCTCATGTCCTTCAACCCCGCCCCTCTTTAATAATCATTCAATAAAACTCTCTCTTCTTTTTTTGTTTTTTTTTCTTTTTTTATATTTGTAGTATCAAACTTATGCACTTTAACTCATACACCTGTGTCCCTTACCAGGCGAGCTACAATTTAGAGAAATTGATGGAACTCATTTGACCATGATTTCTAATTTTTTAGATTCCTTTGTATTTATGCAAAAAAAATTAGGATAATTTTTTGCCTAATTTTTAAATAGATTTAACAACAATATAATACCACTTCATAAGAAATTCTTAGATTCTTGCCACATGAAATTAAATTATTGCATGTGGTGAAAATTTAAAAAAAAATCCATAGTGTTAGGATATTTGAGTGTTGGCTAAATTATGGGTTGGATAAAACTTAAGGTTCAATTAAGTTGTAATTTTTATTTTTTAGATTAGACAATTGCGTGCTTCATCGGGTCACTTGAATGAAGTTGTTTGGAGAAAAACGGTCATACCTCTCAAATCGTACGTTGGGTCGAAACAGGATACCTACTATTAGAAAGTTTTTTTCAAGTAAATATCCATAAGTTCCAAAATTGGGTCAATCGAAGCTAAAACGATAAAGTTATGTCCTCAAAAAATTTGTAGAATGTTTACCGACTTAATTACAAAAACTCCATCCACTTGAGCTGGCAATTCATCCATTTGAGTAGACTGCACAGAGTCTTGATCCGAAGTTCAAAAATTGAGTTTCCTTTTTTATTGTTTTGGTTCTACATGAACTCTAATCCTAAAACATGAATATTGTGTTATTTAAAGAGTTCTTCTTTTGACCCTAAGATAACAATCTCTTTGTTCTAAACCTAGAAACTATATTAGAGATTACCCTCTCATCTATAGAACATATATTAGAGAGTTGTGCTGAGTTACTAAGCTGCTAGAGATTTGAGCTTTTACTATATGGAAGATTCACTCGTCTTATAAATTTAAGACGGTGTTGATTCAAATACAGCGAGTGGAGAATGGTGATGAGTCGGCAAGAAACTATAGTCCTTAAGTTACAGTCAACTGAGGATGGATTGTGAATATTGTTTGTAATTACTCAATTTCATAATGATTGGTTTCATTTGATCTCGGTGATAGGACTTAATATTTTTCCCTTATAAGGTTTTCACGTAAAAATTGTGTGTCTTATCTTCTTATAGTTGATTAATTTGCTTGTTATTATGTTTTTTCACTGTTGTTAATTGAAATGCAATCTAAAAATCATATTTGGAATTTTTCACGAAGAACTCATTCCATCAAGTTATCTTGTTGTCACTAAACTGATTTTGAAAATCGAGATGAGAAGTACACAAAAAGAAACCTTTTTTTTTTTTTTTGTAACCTACAAAATTCTGAGAATGAAATTCCTCCAATCAAGCCAAACTCGCTTGATCAAACCGAAAGTAAAATTTACGATAGGCATATCTAGATTTGGAACGAGCTAGGGCCCGAATTCGGGTTGTGTTTAGGTTCACATGGCTTTGGGTGGCGGTGACGTATATCCTTAGGTCCACTGGTGTTTCCAAAAGCCTCAAGTTAGAGAGATTTGTTTGTTGGAATTGGAACCTTTTATCTGCCGCCTGTACCAACCACAACTTCTTGAAACGCTCCCATTTACAGCTGATTGGACTGAGGCACTAGAATCCTTCATGGGTGATGTGGGGTTCGACCAGGGTTTTTTAATGCTGAATGGGGACAGAAAAACTTCATTGAGGACTTTGGATGAATGAATCAATGGTTTAGCTTTAAATCAACCGTCAAAAATTATTGTGCTCTTTTTTATCGCCTCATCGCTGCTGCAACAGTGGGTTGGCAATACGCGATAAAGAGCATGGCCATTGGGTCAACCATCCTCTTTTAGAGCAAATCTAAATTCAGACCTCATATGCCTTAAAATGTTGAAAAAAGAAAAGGCGACCAGTCCCGATTTATAATTGAAATGACTTCGTTCTTAGAAGGCAAAGGCAATTTATACTTCAGCATTATCCTCAAGCTGATGTGACGTTGATACCATGCTATTTCTATTACATGCAATGAGACCCACGAATTATTAATCCAACCACCCCACCCATCCCAAATATAAATTGGTGCACTATCGTGACTTAAAACTCATATGACCTATGTTGACCTGGGGTCGAACTTCAAAAATGCATTTCTCAAAAACCATTGATCAGCAGTCAAGGGTGTCTGAACATCTCCAACAAATTATTGAAGGCTTGGGTAATAGGGAGATATTCAGAAACTAGGTAAAATTCCCAAGCCATAAAACTAAGAAGCCATATTATGCAACTTCAAAAAGTATCAGATTAACACCCTGGCATGAATCAAATACTTCAAAGAACCAATTTGAATTTATGCAAGACTCCTATAGATCATTTTCCTATTAAAAATAAGTTTCACAGAGGAGAGATATTTACATATTAGTTTTTAATGATTTGGAGAGAGAGAGAGAGAGAGAGAGAGAGAGAGAGAGAGAGAGAGAGAGAGAGAGAGTCTCAACAGGAAGCGTCAAAGACAGGCATGAAGGGGCAATAGCAGTTGTCAACGGTGAAATAACATTTTGAGCCTTCAATAAGAGTAGAATAGGCTTGAAGCAGCTTTGAACAATGTGAGTCTCTGAGACAACATTTTGGGCTTTCATTTAGAGTTGAACAGGCATGAAGGGGTAATTGCTGCTCTTAATAATGTGAGAGAACATTTTGAGTTTTCATTTAGAGTTGAACAGCCATGAATGGGTAATAGTAACTGTGAACACTGTCAGACAACATTTTGCGTTTTCAATTAGAGTTGAACAGGCATGAAGGAGTAATAGCAGCTGTGAACAATGTGAGACAACATTTTGAGTTTTCATTTAAGAGTTATACAGGCATGAAGGGGTAATAGTAGCAGTGAACAGTGTGAGACAACATTTTGAGTTTTCAATTAGAGTTGAATTGCGAGCCTCTGTTTATTCATCTTGGTAAAGGACAACTTGTCACTGTTTATTCGTCATGGTAAAGGACAACTTAGCTACGAGTATCCAATGTTTAATTTCATAGTATGTTGTTCACGAACACATTGAAACTTATTAGTTAGACGAGACAAGTAAATGATTAGCAACAACTTTGGAGAAAGCCAGAAAGGTGTTTTCAATCATGAAGACAACAAGTGAGGTGTAGGGTAATTCCTCCATACAAAGGTTCCCACGTAAAAGCGGGTGATTTTGGCAGGGTACATATTTGCTTTTCGATGCTTGGTCAACATTTTGACCCGAAGGTCATAGTTGGTCCAACAATTATCCTATAAAATTTTCCTTTGATTTTCTTGGTATGTGTTGCTCATAAAACACTCAAAAATAAATCTCCACTTCAACCATCACACTCTTATCAAATGCTCAGCATTTTTCTCAATCTCTCTATCTTTACTAATTATCGAGCCAAAGTATTAGAATGAATCTTTTTATGAAATCTATTGAGCTTCAATTCTCATACAAGTTTCAGCTCTCTACACATCCCAACTTAAGCTACAATTCATATACTCTTTATCTTTATACAATTTATTTTAAAGCCCTTGGATTCTAAAGTCTCTTGTCATCTATTATGTTTCGCATTCACATCATTTCTCGATTTATCCACCAAAACTATATCATATGCAGACAACATACATCAACGTACCTCCTTTTGAATGTAAGCAGTTAATCCGTCCATTATCAACTAGGTAAGAACTTAACAACATATGCAAACGGCATACATCAAGGTACCTTCTTTTGAATGTGAGCAGTTAACCCGTCCATAATTAGTTCAAATAGGTACGAGCTTAAAGTTGACCCTTTATGCAAACCTATGATCACTAAAAACCCACCCATCTCTTCACAAAAAGTTCTTACACTCATTACTACTCCCTTATATATGTCTATAGTAATGTTAATATAACATCTTGGGAAAACCCCTTTCACCTAAAATCCACCACATCAAATCTCTAGGTACCATGTGATAAGCTTTCTCTAAATTGATGAAGAACATATGAAGATTTTTCATTAATTGCCTAAAGTGAGAAAACAGCCTCCATAGTTTATATGGAATTACTATTGTAGAGCAAGTTAAAGTGTTTTGAGTTGGATTCAGCAAATGAGATTAGCAGAAGGATAACAAAGTAGAAGACAACTAGTAGAGTACTGTGTGGTCATTAAGTGCCACCTCAAAGGATGGCCTTTCTACAGGATGACAGGTAAGACCGACATTTCTTTCAGAAATAAATATTGAGCAAGAAAAAGAGAAGCAGACCAAATAAATTCAACAACACGTTAAGATAGATGTGCAGAGTAAAAAGAAAGGAAAGAAATTAAGAATGAGGAATTAGTACATTCGAAAAATGTACAAGTAGGAAGAGGAAGAAAAATAAATATATTCTTTAAGATGGTTTAGGTAAGAAAGGCCAAAGATGTGTCTAATATGAAAAATAAAAAGGTCAAAACTTAAAGGATCCAAGAGAAGAGGGGATTAATGATTACATTTAATAATCAAGTGATGAGGAAAATAAATTAAAACTGTGGAGTGATAGAAAGCGTAGCTTCAAACAAACTTTAGTGGGAAAAACAACATTCGAGGACTCTCAATGCTATGGATAAGGCTTATGTTGACAGTAAAAATTGATGATCCCCTGATGCAGAAGTAAGTGTCGTCCATATCTTCGTGTACTTCCATAGGGGATGCATGATCTGGGATGTTAGAAATTTATTTCAGAATGTTGCCTCGTCTTTTTTCTTATAGGTGCACTCCTTTCTCATTATCACCAAGACACCAACAAGTTTCATGTGCATGTGCATGCACAAAAAGAGAAATGACATTTTGATGTGAAGTTACAAATTTGTAACATTTGAGTCCAACACTGCCCTAGCTCCTGGACTGTTCTACCGGATCTCAAAACAGGCCATTTCAACTTTTTTTTTTATCTCTTTCATTTTTTTCCTCTCTTTTTTTTTTTTTTTTGTGTGTGTGTGTGGGTATGTGTGGGTGCATGTGTGTGTGTGTGGGTGTGAGAGAGAGAGAGAGAGAGAGAGAGAGAGAGAGTTTGACAATGACTAGCTAATCAAAGGTGCCATTTGCTGGGAGTTTGCGATGAATCGTTATAAAGGTTACCACACTAACCATTCAAGGAAAAGAATGGTCTGGTATAGTTTTTACCAATTAGAAGAGGAAAAAATGGTATTGATTCATAGTCACTGAAAATTGAAAAATTAAATTAAACCTTCTAATAGTTTCAAAAGACTATCAGTGCTGACAATACATGAATCTCAACATCTTATTTAACAAGATGCATAGGAAAACGCCTCACAACAAAGATATGTCCAATATATGATTGAGCCTAAAGCTCTATTCACCTATTCATGTAGAACTACAATTCCGCTGGGACTCCTTTATAATACCCTTAACAGCACATGTTCCCAAAACTATGTGATCAGAATCATTATCAGGATGTAACTGCTTCGTTTCTAGATGCTACAAGCTCTCACGACAAAAACTAATTGAATACTACGCTGCAGTTTAACTTCCACGAACACAAATTCTATATATTTTCACCTTTGTTGCCTCCAATGAAGATAGAGACCTAACGATCTGTAAATGATGCATTCATAAGGTTGACAGCCGAATCCATGAACTGTCAAAACAAAACAAAAGATATCAGTCAGTTGGACGCTTGGCTGAAAAAATGTCAAACAGTGCATATGTAGAAGCAAAAGATCCACGCAGTTTGATCATTCAAAACAAAATATTAAAGGTTAATCCTCTAGAAGGATATATGCAGTTTAGAAGTATATCATGAAAGAGGTTTCATAAAGCGTAGTGCAGAAAACAGTTGGTTTGATGATCAATGAGTTAGCATTGCATTGATGAGGAGGAAAAATGATCCTCAACTCCAGGATATGCATATTTAATTAGTGTCTATCATCAGGCTTTGAGTTTGTGAATGTGGCAGCCATGGTTCAATAAGCCATGCCATCTATCTTGTGGGCCCCCACACGGACGGACCACACCCATAACTAAGTATTCTCATTGAAAGATTTTTGAAGTCTGGAAAAAAGAATGGTATTATCTTATTAAGAAAATTTTGAAGCATGGCCCATCCGCAGTGGGGCCATCAAATAAACAAACTGGACCATTAGGCTATGCAACACTATTGTATACTCAAAATCCAAGGATAATATGCTAAACTCAAGTTGAAGAAAGAAGATCATATCAACCTCTCTTAGCAATCCAATCCATTTGTCTAAAAGTAAAATACGGTCTCATAGATATATACAAGCTCAGTCGACAGTAGTTATAATTGCTACTGGTTGGTCTCAAAGAAATGCTCCCACCAATGATATTGATGTGCACTCAAGTTGCTGAATCAAGTTACTGAATGACTAAAATGACAGCAAAAGACGATATAATGTTTTCTTCTTCCTCCTTTCTTCCTTTTTTTTTTTTAATGCTTTTTCTACAATACTAATAAAAGTTGTATCAGATTCAAGTAGAGAAAGTGAGTGGTAAATTTATGAGTCAGACAAGCTGTGTATAATGGTTATACAAGAATGAAGTATGTGCTATGAAATGTTATGCCGCAACAGTTTTAAATATATACGATCTCCAAGTGCAAGATCATCAATATAGTGTAAAAGAAACACATAACCAAACTAAAATCCTTAATTCGAATTTATAGAAGCTTGCTGACAATTATCTACACCAAAAATCAGAGCAATGGTCTAAACTCAATCAAAGAGGTTAACTCCAACTAGGAAATCTATTATCAGAATTAGAAAGCCTATCACATTATAACTCTAGCCTAAAATAACTCAATTTTAATATAATCCTAATTTAGAAAATAAAAAACCAATGACCCAAAATTACAAATAAACCCCTGATTATCAACACTCCCCCTTAAGCTGGTACATAGATACCATGTCCAGCTTGGTATTAACACCATATAGCCTCTTTCTTTTGCAGCTGCTTTGGTGATGAACTATGTCGTCAGCTTGATCTTCATTGCACACAACCTTTGGATCTTCGATCTATTCTCACAACTTTACTGATGAAGGAAAATTCATATGCCTCACATAAACTACACACTTAGCAACGTTGCTAATTTGGACTTCATCTTAGTATGCCACACAGCATATTTCAAGAGGCTGAATGCTACACAAAGTTCTCATACGAAAATAATAACCAATTACTTGGATTCACACTACAAGTAGCTGTGGAGTAGTCAGAGTTTTCTGCCCTTGACTTAAATAATATCATAAAATAACTTTTGTGATAAATATAGACAACTTGATATTGTAGAACTGAAGTTCCAAATAATCTCCCATTTCACCTCTCTAATGTATTCATTTTCTCAGTTGATGTCTTTCCAAAATGTCCATTATGCTATGCTGGTGGTCATCGTTGTCTGCAAAATCTATTGCACTCACATTTCACTCTTTTTGAGTCTACCAGAGCCAATGGCCTACTAGATCATATATGTAGTGATCTCTTCTAGAAACATAAGGATCCTGGAGCTTGATAACAAAAACAAAGATTGAGAGGTGTTCACATTTGAAAATAAATTGACGACTGGAGTCCAGATAAGTCCAAAAACTTCAAAATACGGTGGACGGTCTGATCTGGTCAGAGTCAACCACTGACTTTGACTCTTTGATACTGCTATGGACTGCTTTTGGACAAACTCTAAGTTGGGTCAATCTGGATCATGGATTCAACCTAACCTAAAAACATCCCTCCTTAAAGCCTGGTTGGGTCACTAAATTTACCAGGGACGTGTGCTAAGCAGTTTTACCCCCATCTTATCGTTGTGTCTGTTGATAAACAGAAAGTGAAAAGAAGTTACAAAGAATTTGGGGTCCCTGCTGCTCTGGATATTGACAAGTAGAAAGAGATGGAATTGATAGTCATGCCTGCTTTACACCAAGCTCCTTAATTGAAACCAAAACACACGGATCATAATCTCAAAGCAAATTGAGATCTCCGGTTCAAAAAAATATCCCCATATCTCTAAGAAAAGAGGAAGAAACCAGAGTAAGACCTTCATCATGATCAAGACAACAAAATAACCCTTTACTGTTGGACTGATTTGATCTATTAAAAAAAACCTCTTTACTATGATTTCATCAAACCGCAATCAGGAAAAGCCCCACCGAGAATTCATCTCTTTACTAGGAACAAGACCCAGGGTTCTTTGTATTCCATCCTGCTCTATTAGGGTTCCTTGCAAAAGACAAAAAGGCCTACGGTTGTGGTATCAAGTCCTTGAGACATTAAACATGAAAGTCAAGCTTCATCTACAAGAAACTCACCACATGAAATCAAAAAGGGAGATTGGAGGATCCTTTCTTTGAGACAAAAGGCAGCCATAGTCTTCTAACTCATCTCTACTAGCTCTGTCAATCTTCATAGGGGCCACCACTAGGGCCGTCAACTGGCAAAAGGAGAAGAGATATGGTTTGGGAGATCTTTTTTCTTTCTTTCTTTTTTCCTTTCACTCCTTTTCTTCTTAGTCAACAACATACTGTGACTATGGACATGGCTTTTTCTTGATCTGCCAATATGGCACAAAAGAAAAAACTGACCCTTTATTTCCTCAACTGTGCCACAAGAGCACAGGGACTTCTGAATTTTCTACAAGGGCCAAATGAACTTGAAAACAAAAGAAAAATCTAAACCTAACCCTAACCTAGAACGAAGCTCTGATACCAAGTAGAAATTTTAGGGCTAAATCTTGTTAACATTCTTTGATTTTTTGTGAATAGCTAGTGGGTATTTAAAAATACAATCAAAGAGATTAACTCCAGTAACAATTCTTTGATTTATTGTGAATAGCTAGTGGCTATTTAAAAATACAATCAAAGAGATTAACTCCAACTAAGAAACCTAATCACATCACAATAGGAAATCCTAATCACATTATAACTCTAAACTAAAATAACTCAAATTTAATCCAATCCCAGTTAAGAAACTTAAACCTATTGACCCAAAATTACAAATAAACCCCTATTTCTAATACTTATGACATGCTGGCATCGAAGTTACAAGTTTAATACTGGAAGCTGGATATCCTCATTGCTCTGTAATCTCTAGACTAGCATAGACATGTATCAGATCTTCTAAGTACAATCTGCTGAAGTTGCTTGAATGGTAGCTTACTGGACAAAAGAAACTTAAGAGCACATGGAAAGCGAAAACAAGCCAAAGGCAAAATGCTACAAGTACTTGCAAAAGAGACAAATATCCTTCCTTGAGAATCAACCCTGTCTTTACAATCTTGATGTGCTAAGCTTCATGGTTAACAACTGCTTATTTTTAAAGAACACATTTTGTGCCACTGTACTTCACAGGATCCTCATCAATTGGGGATAACAGTGTCAGTAACACAGAAGTTGGCATTAAAACCATAGTAGCTACACTAGAAAATGGGTAAGGGAAGCATTTTAGGAAAATAATCCATGCAGTTACTTCGGTTTGCAACATCTTGTCTGGTACTATAGCAAAAAGCTAGAAATGAATGTAAATAATGGAAGGCAAGAAACTTAGGTATCTTAGTAAGAATGACTTAAACCACATGTAATCTTAGAAACCGAGTCAGCTCTGTAACGTGGTGAGCTCTTAGACTGAACCAGAGTTACGCACGTTAATTTCTCACTTCACTATCTAAAGTGCATTTGTTTATATTGTTAACCAACCAAAGACCATCAACAATAGCTGACACACTCATGATTGAGTGGTGCTGGCACTTGATTTCACACACAAGTCCAATGATCAATCCCTGGGTCTTCAAGTTGAAAGTCACACTATTAACCAGTAACCCAACACAGCAAAAAGGGAGAGAGAGAGAGACCATCAACAATTGAAATAAGATTATCTGACAGCAAACAAAAAACAATGGAGAAAGTTTTAATTAGTTCATATGAGATATGACACAAAATGAAAGCGACTACCAACAGCAGGGAACTTGACCAGTTGCAAATTGCTTTTTGTTTTAGAAAGGAAAACAGAAAAGTGACATAGACGAGGTTCCCAATTGTTTCATCTAGGGTAAATGGACTTGAAGGTAGTTTTTATACATCCAAAATTTTTGTGATAACAAAAGAGTTACTACTAGTTTTAGTTCAAAGCATTTCTACCTTGGCCACCAACACACACTTTGAAAGTACTAGCTTATGGATACAACAAGTCTATCTCCTTTATTCTATTAATATTTGCTTTCACTTTGAAGATTCAGGGTTATTAAACTCCAAATAAGGAAAACTAGCTTAGTATAGAACTTCCAGTTCATCACACAGTAGGAGGAACAGGCATGCATATAAAAGACATTTTGCCCTTTATGACCACGTGCTAACATTGAACTTGAAAGACGAGAATGATATAAGTCCAACCCTACCTTTCCAATATTTTTAAGTTCTCGCCCCACAGGTTCCACAAACTTCAAGTTGATATCTATAGGCCATACCTGCAACAAAGAAAGTACTTCTCAGATAATTAGTGGGAAGCAGTGAGCAAAATCTAAATCCTTCAGAAGAAAATTAAATGCTTTGCTAAAAAATTCAAAGATGCATAATCAAAGAAGATAGGACGTGCATATAAGAATATATATTACGCAAAAGCACTCTATTGCCATTTTTTAAATGAAACTGTTTAATCAATAAGTGATATCATTTGAATAGAAAATAACAATAAGAACAAACCAATGAACGGGACTTGTAACTGTGATGCACTTTGCAAACCAGAGAAATGTAACTGGCCCTTTGAATAGAGATGCATCAAATAGGATTATGTTATACTCTTTATAATTGAAACTCTTTCTTTGCATACACTGGAATATTGAAGTATCGTTTGAAGAATTGCCAGATACGGACTCAGATATGAGGATCAAAATACAACTCTACACTTTCGGAAATCTAGGACATCATCATTATTTACATTCCTTTCTAACATTTGTATGTGAAAAAATAAGAAAACAGAAATAACTAAACCAAATATGGACTTTGTAAATATGATATGTAAACTTGTACCCTAGAAGTATCAGTGCAGTATTGGATACCAATAAGAGTTGCATGTTATTGGTGCAGCACTGAACACGGATATGTGCATCATATCAGTCCGACATGGATGCGCTGTGCATGTGTACATAGCTTTTAAGCAGTTTAATTCCCTTCTCTCTATCCTTTAATCTGCTTAAACATCTGTTTTTCCGTGTCATTAAAATATTTATCATCATTTGTCAGTTTCCTGCCACATTACCTATAATGAAAATAGACTCCCAACAAGTACTACATATCAACAATTAAGCTGGAAATTATTTGATAATGATGCTTCCAGAAAGAGAAACAAGATTGTGCGACAAAAACTTCACCCTTTGCGGTGACCCTGTACAAGCAAGTGGAAACATAGGAGGTATAAATTTCAAAATAGTTAAAACATACAAAGTTTGGAAATCAAGGATGTTAAACAGTTAAAATAAGTGAAAACTCTCTCACAATTATTAAAAAGTCTCCATTTTAAAAAATGATAAAAAGAAGTTCTATAGAATTGACATATTTCTTAAAAATTAATGTCTAGCTCTAGTGGACACCCTGAATCATCCCGTTATTAAATAATAAATAAAGCATTTCCACTATAGTATGAAATGCATTCCCATCGAAACAGGTATCCAGCAGCACCCGAAGTAGGAATGCATTCTTAGAATCTCTAACAAATAACGATCTTAATCCAAGAAGTCCTTTTGGTATTGCAATGCAGTGGGCCTCCCCTCTCCACATCTTCAAAGGTATCATGGTCAATTCCGTTATCCATAATTGTATGATATCGCTTTTTCTAAGCCCCTCCATTTGAACATTAAGGTTAAATGGTGTCCCCCACCTCCTGGAATGCTGAAGCTTAACCTTGATGGCAGTGCTCTTGAGAATCCAGGGAGGGCAGGGTTAGGAGGGATCTTTAGAAATGACGATGGCCTACCTATCCTCCATTACTCGGGTCTAGTGGAAGTCTGCTCTATCTACAAGGCCGAACTTTTGGCCATGATTGTCAGCTTGGGTGAGCATTGCGACTGAACCCAGCCAAGTTGATGGTAGAAGGTGATACCGCTTCTATTGTTAGGTGGGCTTCCAATCCATCCTCAGCTCCATGGTACTTGGCAGATTTAATTGAAGAGACGGCTCATATCTTTTCGAAGCTCAACATCAATTTCTCCCATATCAAATGTTCTAGAAATGCAGTGGTGGATAGTCTTGCTAAAGAGGGAGTGTCTAAGCCATCCATATTTGTGTCCCCCATTAATTTCTCCATTCAGGGATCCCTGCCCAACTTTTAAGGGTTGTGGGTCGTTTTCTTTTTGTTTGTTTGCTCTTCCCCATCCTTTATGGGGGTTTTGCGGTTCAGTATAACCCTTTTACACAGTAAAGTCCTTTTAAGCAATCAATATAATAACTTTTTTCCAAAAAAAAAAAAAAAAATCCCTTCTATGACAATATTCAAAGCTTGAAAATTGCTAAAACTTACGCCTTATTTGACTCTTTAGTCTTTACAGCCTCCCGATCAAAACTTTGTTAGTAATGATAATGAATAAATAATTGACACATAGGTTTTAGGGGACACATAAGTTGAGATATTAGTATTTCCTTACAGGATTGTGCACTTTGTATCTTAATGCATCGTCCATTCTAGAGTCTACTTCACACACTTGCACATGCATAGATGTTTGTGTGCACACAAACAGAAAGAGGGACCTTGCTTTCATGCACCTCAGGAGAAATTAATGTTTTATGATGACAACCTTTGTATAGTCAACAGTACTACTTTTTTTTTTTAAGTGGGGACATATTGTAAGTAGATAAAATTATGTCAATAGTGGCTATTTAATTTTCTTTCCAAAAGAGTTTTGTCTCCAAGTTTACTTCTCTCCACTTCACTTTGGGTCTCTTTGTTTTCATTATAATACATAAGAATTGAATACACAGATTTCGGACCATGAGTAATTAAAGAATGAAGACCAAATGTGAATTTTTAAAAATGAGCATAAAATAACCTTTCCCCATAGCAAAATAGAATCAAAAGAAGATGGAAAATCCATCACCCTAGTAGTTCATTTCCTTCTCCTTATGATTCTACTTCCCTAAAAGGAACGACTATTTCATCCACATCTTTTGAAAATTAACCTTTAATATTCATTGTTAACCATTGATTGTATGATTCCAATGTATTAAATTTCAATTCCTATGCAATTTAATGCAAACAAACAGGCCCTTCTAGTTCAATTCTTCATCAATCTATCTTCTTACTTTGAGTTTCTGTAATACATAAATTGGGGTATCCCAATTCTTCAAAACAGGCTCCTCCAATAAATAAAATAAGGAGCCTTCCTTGATTAAAACCCAAGTCAAATTTTAAGAAAAGCATCGCGTCTAATCATCTCAACCACACTAATCAATATCCTTCTACGCTTCCATTTTCTAAAATCCAATTCCCATTAAAAGAAAAAGTGAAAGCAAGGTGAGATTTTTCCAAATGAAGGGTCAATAAGGTAAGTAATACCTTCAATCCAAGCAACCGAACAGGCGTAATCTGCCCAGGAACTATGCAATCCGGTCCAGCAGCTTCCAATTTAGCTTCGGTCGCGAAACCTCCGCCGATTGGATCCTGATGCTGCAAACAATGAGAGAGAGAGAGAGAGAAAGAGAGAGAGAGAGAGAGATTAAAGCTATTTAATCATAGGTAGATTGATTGATTGATTGATTGAGAGAGAGAGAGAGAGAGAGAGAGGAACCCACCTTCATAACGGAGAGAGCGTAGGAAGAAGTAGGGTTTTGGGGGATACGAAGGATGGGAGAGTGGTGGATTTTGGGGATAGGTTTTGAGGAAGAAGCCCTCCATGGAACGTCTTGAGCTAGTGTTGATGCCTTCGACATCTTGATCTCCTCCAACAAATCAATCTATCTATCTGTCAATGACTCTCTATCTATCTATATATGTATACAAAGAAAAGATTTTTTTGAGAGAGAGGAAAAGAGCTATGAATCAACTGCAGAAGATGATCAATACATGCATGTGTGTGTGTGCATTCATAGGTATAAAGGAGAAGGTGGGAGAGTGTTATTAGAGATAGATGGATAGTGTAAGAGGGAGCTCAAATGAGATTTCGTGTTTGTGACTTGTGAGTTGTGAGTCGTTGCCACCTAGATGTGGTTCCGAATCCCACCCACACGCGCGGCGCCCCATAAAAGAGAAACGGAAAAAATCCACTCTGGTGAATTGGTCAGTGGCCTGTCATGGATTTTGGCTATGGAGGAGACTAGACCGCTCGTTCAGTGGTCCCCGTGATGATAAAGAGATAAAATGTGTGATGGGAATCTATTAATCTGATCAACCAATGTTTCAAAAAAAGATGTGACTCTAGGTTGCTAGATGTCAATTCATTGTTCGTGGATAGTAATTTGCCCGACACATGTGATTCTCCATACTTGCTTTGGGTCTCGGCTACTTGTTTGAAAGAATTTCTAAAGACAATGTCATATAATAAAAGAAATATCTATCTCACTAAAGAAATATCTATCTCACTGGGTGAGCATTGTACCCCACCAATGATGGTAGAGAAAAATATCTTTCTTTTCTCTCTTTTTTCTCTTGTTGTTCTCCTCCTCTATCAATAAATTTTTATTACCGATAAAAAAAATATATCTATCTCACTACATTTTCAATAGCTTCTCGTAATTGAAATCTCAAAATTTCAATCTTCATTTTGAAAGTTTCCAAATTCAGTCAGTGAATCTAGCCGGGAGACAACATATGAAGTATTTGTAAATCACCCTAGAAGGCAGGATTTTGCAAAATCGTAGCAAACAATCAACTAAACCAAAAGATGGAATAGATAGAGCCCCTCTTTCTAATTTCTAATCAAGGCGAGGGGGTTTGATTCTCAAGCCATCTTTTAGACATGATTGAAACACTCCCTAACATAATTTATTTGTAATTTGAATAATTATAATCATCAAAGCTTTATCTCAACTATATTTATAACAACTATATGAATTTTATATCTCCGTTTCTATCTATCATGAGTCAAATGTTTAGACGGGTTCTATTATTTTTATCATAAGTCCTCTTCGGCCAATCCTTTTCCCCGGCCCTTGTAGGACTTTCTCAAGAGCATAATTAGTCAAATAATAGTAGTAGTAGTAGTAGTAGTAGTAGTAGTAGTAATAATAGTAAAAATAATAACTTCTTTTTAGTCACAATGCAGAGGATCAAGATTTTGGGCTCCAGTGCAAAATCGTTTTATTACCGTATTGACAAACTGAATTTGAATCATCACTTACTAGAATCATGTCATCGTCTAATAATAACTCAACACATATCGACGCAACCACTGACCCGTCCTGAATTACACAAGGAGAAATGGATTAAATTAGCTTTTCTTAGGTTGAAGTAGTAGTTCATTTAGACTGGATATTTCCTTCCATCATTAATTGAATGGCCACTAATATGCATATATGCATTCTAAACCATCCACAATAAACAGCCTATATTCAATGATGGATGGTCTAAATTAAATTACTGAAAGACCCATTGAGCATAAAAGCAGTCCAGTATAGATCATTAGCTACACACAATTAGTCACGCTCAATCTACAGCAAAAAAGAGTAGGTCCACTGTGAAGCAATGATGTAATTCTAATCTATGTAGAAAGAGATAATGACCTCCTTGTTTCAAGTTGGCATCTTATTTTTATATATTGTTAAAAAGAAAAAAAAAAGGAACAGCTGGAATCCCTCAGAATTGCAACGGAAATGGGAAGAGCCCCAATAGGCCCCGACCCGTAAAACTGCAAAATATTCACCACTCCGATCTCGTATATGAGTAGGGGGGTGGCAACTACTGACCCAAACATGACCCCGTAATACGGGTCCAGTTTGACATTTCTGACTCGAGTTAGGTCAGGATCAGGTTCAGATTCAATCCACTTTCACAACTTGACCCACTAACCCAGCCAGAGACCAAACCAGCTCAACTAACGGGAGATGAAACTACAGCGCGGGACTCCAGTACGTCACGAACCAACTTGCTCGGAGCCATTAGATTTTACAAGTAACAGATTGAAAACTTAAATAAAACCAACTGCACAAAACCATAACACCCTCACAAACACACACCATTTCTTTCAGTCTGATCTCTGCAACAAAACGTACTCCTTTAGAGATGGACCATGGCTGAAGATTACTAGCTTGTGAGGATACAACATTCTCTCTCTTCAAAATAACAAAAAAATTTCAAAGCGACCCTTACATAATCTGCAGCAAGCACCACCAATGATACAATTAAATTACAATTACTCACTGCCTCCTTCCTTGACTGTGTCATGATAGTATATATTCAATTTAAACGAAAGATCAAAAATGCAAAAACTCACCTAACTGACCATAACTGTGTCATCAGCCCCTTCATTGGTGGCAACTGCCTCTTCCAATCTCTTCCATGTCAATTCACGTAGCTCCTCTAACTCTTTGGCCTTTGCCGCTTTCTCTAAATACTGCTGTTGGCACTCCTCAAAGAGTTTGTTATCCATCTCAATAAACATCTTCCGAACATTTGCTGTCAGCCCATGCACTGCCTGGTTCCAATGACTTTGTATGTTCTTCTCAAGTGCTTCAAATATGATAGGGAAAATAACATTGCGGTTTTGAGCAATTAAGCCTACAATGTGATCGTTGTTCCAAAGGAAGAGTGCCCGTTCTGCAACCTGTCATGCAGCTAAACTTCAGGTACTAGAAATGAATCGCAATCAAGGTACAGGCATTCACGGCCAGAGAATAGAACAAGGATAAATTCATGCTGGAAGAACAACAAATGAAACAACAGTTAACTTTGGTTCCTGCAATTAAATTGTTGCAGCTTCTAAATATTTCAAATGGATTGCACACTATTTATCAAATTCCTACCCTGAAACTATGAAGTTTAATGATGCCCATCTTATCCATGTAGCTCAAACATGAATCTCTTCTTGAGCGACAGCCAACATTCACATAAAGAGTTCAGCAAGAAATACAAGTTAAAATAAAATTTTGGTCTGATAGTAATACAGCAAAATTGGGCTGGGCAGGACGGATACAATTCAATCATCATCCCTAACATCAAGCTTCATATATTTTTAGTAAGGTTTTATGCAAAGTATCTTCCTCTTTAGAGCATTCCTAAATATAATTCTCATTGTTTACATTAGATTCTAGCATTCTTTTAACATTACTTGCTAACAATTTTTTACATTGAAAAGTAAAAAAACTAATAGAACTATATGGAATAATAGACTCGATAAACTAACTTGGAAGTGAAAGTATCCATGCAGTATTGAGTAACAGAGCAAGTATCATATCAATTCAACATGAGTACACTGGGCATGCACAAGTATATGACTATCATAGCTAAAAGCCTCGCAGCAGTATAAGACGAATACAATGTAAAAAATTTTTAAGAATGCATCAATATAAGCTGACTGCAAGAAATGACATGGTGTGGAGAAACTATTAAAAAAAGGAAGCCACATAAAACTAGTTTGAACTTTGAACCATTAAAAAATCCTAGAGTGGCGGAGTTCCCACTCTTAAAAAATTCTGCTTCTTTGTCACAGTGTAGATTTAAACAGAACTCTAAATCTGTGAAATGGCTCAGCATCCTATTAGGGTTGGACTTACGAATCAATTTTGAAATTAGTGTAGAGTTAAACCGTACTCTAAATCTGTGAAATGGCTCAGCATCCTATTAGGGGCGGACTTACCAATCAATTTTGAAATTGCCACATATTAGAATGGGCCTGAATCTTTCCCATGTATATTTAATAAATAGTCGCCCCACATCTAAATCATGTGATCACAAAACCTTTGTGAAACACTCCTCTTCTCTTTTGACATCTTCTTCCCACCAAGAGTAACAAATCCTCTTTGCTTCGTTCACATTGACATCTTTTTTCTACTAAGAGTTCAGGATCCTCTTTGCTCCAATCGAGCCTCTCGTCATTGGCCCTCTCGTGGTTAGTCTCTTTCCCTCTCCTTCTCTCCAAATAATCTTAAATAAGGCAATCTCCCTCCCTTCTCAAATGTACTATAATCCTAATCAGTCTATACCTAAATCTGAACACGTTATCTTCAAATCCTAGTTTCAAACCCTAAATCTCCAAATCTTAATCCAAACCCTAAGCCCTAAATCACCAAATCCAAGCATATCTACAAGTCCAAAGATGACCAAATCACAACTAGGCATATATCAACAGGATATATTTAATATCATTGATGATGAGACAATCATGGAATGCTTTCAAAACATAAAGAACCACCGAGCACAATAGTAAAAAGTTTGTTTTAGAATTGAAATGACTTCGGTTGAGAAAAATGAATGTTAGTTGATATAGTTAAATATTTTTATTTGAAATTCAATACATTTTCTCTTTTAGTATTGTTAATGTGAAAAAGTGTAGCAAAATTGAGAAAAAGTTTAGCCCCACCCAAATAAAAATCCTTGGTCCGTCACTGCTCCTATGAATGGCTGAAACACCTTGCTGTAAGAACTGAAGATATCCTAAGAACTGAGATATTGTTAAATCACGAAGAGTTGCATGCATCTGTCAAGACCATGACTCTGCAATAAATCTATGGGGTTCAAGGACTCCTCTAATTCCTCCCCACATTCCAAGGAACCAAATGAGGGCCTTAAATAACAGAAATTATAATAAGTGAGGAAAGGGATACAGCATCAGATTACCTTGCGCCTACCTAATAGGACCCAGGTTCACAAGGCCACAGATAATGCTGTTTGAGTACACCAAGGACAAGGATAACATCATTTACACCAATTAAACAGAATCCAAACATATAATGCACCAGTTACCATGATACATAACAAATACAATTCTCTGGTACTACATATCAGGGCTTGGGTTGCTTTTAATGGCTATAGAACCAAAAGACATTCAGCACTTCCATTGTAGAAATGTTTCTCCTCTGCATATAAGGTTTTATCAATAGAGAGGTAAAATCTGTTCATCGAATATTTCTGAAAACACAAGGGACTACTATCCTGACAGTAAGTTGACTCCAAAAGCAAAGAAAAAATATAGATGTTAGTTATAGAAAATGACGGAAAATATCATGTCAGCAACAAATTCCCCTGACAAAAAAGTACCTAAAAGAATGCGCTTTTAACAAAGTATTAGGTCCCTTCTTTTTACTGATTGATAACATGACTCGAACATGCAACCTCAGGGTTGCAAACAAAGTATCAGGTATTGCCGTCTTGCATGCAAATTCTGTGCAAACATGCCACAACCTTTCCATTTATATTAGTTGAGGTAAGTCTTTGGTTTAGTCACAGAATGCAATAATAAGAAAAGGAAAAAGAAGGTGCACACCACAGTACAAGTGTTGTGATTGCGTATAATTAAGAACACAAATTTCGCTGAACTTAATTTGTTTCCATCTCTTTTCTTTGTTCATAAAATTTCAAAGTCAAAGCTTTCCCCCTCGAGGAAGAATAGGGAAAAAAATGGAATGAAGCTACTCCCTAGACCACAAGAATATGTCACAACATCTACAGAAAAGCAAAACATGTAACAACATCATCATTGTCAGCCATTTAATTAGGTCATGCACTATATCTGCAAAGACTTCCAGAGAGAGATTTCTGAAGCTTTAGCGCTCAAGGAAGAATAGGGTAAAAATGGAATGAAACTACTCCCTAGACCACAAGAATATGTCACAACATCTACAGAAAAGCAAAACATGTTACAACGACAAGATTGTCAGCCATTTAATTAGGCCATGCACTATATCTGCAAAGACTTCCCAAGAATGAGATTTTTGAAAGGATAGTATGGTACGATGCCCAGATATAGCAGGTATGGACACGGATGCAGGGATACAGCTTGCACTTGTGGAAACCTAGGACTAGGATACAAATGCGGATGTCCTAATTTTTCGTTAGAAAACTTTTGAGTTGATGAGATTCTCATTATTTACATTCCTCTCTAATATATTTTTAACTCGCTTGTGCAAATGCCAGCTTTTCCATGGAAAGGCAAGTCCAACCTCCCAGGTTAGACTCCAAAATCTGAACGCATGAGAAGACACTGCCTATTTTTTCTGTTTTCCTCGAAGAAATGTATCCACACCAAACCACCTGAAGATGAACATATGAGGATTTGCGGCAGATTTTCCACTCCTTTTCCACAGCATCCTAGTTGCACAAACATCCCTCTATGTCGAGAAGAAAATGAAAAGAACTAAATGACATAATGAACTTGGTAAGTACAATTCTTACACCCTACAAGTCTGGCCGTCTGGGTACCAATTCAAGTGTTGTAATGGTTTGATATGGATACTCTAGGCTTGTACAAGTGTCCAGGTACCATAGATCGTATGAAGTAGTGAAGAGAAGATGCAATTAGTTACACCCAACTGATGCCTCTGGCTACACTATTAGACAACGATTATTGCTCTTCATGTAGCAAATTGAGCTGAAGAAATCTAAGCCTTATTTCAGAATTGTCGAATATGTATTTCAATTGTAATTGATGGTTAAGAAAATGAATGTCCATATTAGATATGGCAATAACGATAGTATCGTGTGACAAATACGACAGGTTACACGATCAACTAATGAGAGGGACACATCAGTTGCTTGTCTACAAAAGTTTGAACACATCCATCATTTGTTCATCAAGAATTTTGAGAGTTGTAAAAATGATAAACAAAGGAACTGTTTAAAACAATCAGAAGATAGATCAAGGAAAAAATCGAAAAGGTTACGAAGCTTATTTGCTAAAGATGTCACAACAGTACAATACAAAAAGATCAATAAAATTACTATGCACATGCAGTTTAGCGCTGTAAGTTACATAGCGAGATTCAAGAAACAGCCCAGTGGATGGGGGCATCTCATCTCATGTAGCTGCCCAGGGATCTGAGTGAATAGGATATCCCACATGCACTGTACCACTAACCCAATCTAGCAAATATATATATATATACTATAAATTAAATTGTTAATAACTTGTACATTTGAAGAAACAATCGATTAATCAAATCTGTTTATAAACACAGATTTCAAACAGCCACAAAACACAATTATTTGTTTTGTTGAAGATGAAGTCTTACAGTTCCAAAATTTTCAGTATTGAAATTCATAGAAACACAAACGCTTTTTCTCATAGACACATCAAGAATTACAATCATCATTAAAATATCACAATTTAGGTACTGTTTAGCGAAATGGGATGGGAAACTTTCTGGTTCCTCATATCCACTTGGTAGGACCTATCCCCAGATATTAATTTTAAAATAATTTTAATTAGTTTTCAAAATTAAACATTGAATTAGTAAAAATTCACCACCTTGAATTAGGAAACAATCAAGGTTCAATTAGGAGAAATCAACTCACATTGAATAATTAGGGCATGAACGCGCTTAGGGCTTGATTTGGGAATTTTAGGACATGTTTGTAAGTTTTAGAAAATGTGAGGGGTATTTTTGTAATTTCAAACAGAGCCAATATGGGGCATGTTAGATAGAGAATAATTAATTATGAAACTTTCCCTTAAGGCCCGAACCCATCCGGATTAATCTAGTACCAAGGTGAAAGAGGTTTAGGTTAAGCCCATTACTAGTCGTGTGGTGACCACATATTTGTCTCATCTTCAAAGAGGAGTAGCATTCACTGTCGACCATGGTAGGGGTTTGGTTTGGATACAACAAGACTAGAGAGCTATCCTAGGACTCTATATGGGGAAAAGAAGAATTCTATACTACCTTTGCTTCTTAGTTTTACTATAAGTGCCTATATTAAGTTCTCTCTCTCTCTATATATATATATATACCACTAGAACCCCACTCTCTTACATACAATTCTCCCCAATTCCTCTCTCTCCAGCAACTCTCTCTCTCTCTCCCTAGTCTCTCTCAACTAGAAGGTTTGCAGCCTTAGGCTTAAGTATTTGAGAAGAAGCCACAAAAGAATTCCTTTAAGGCTCTCTGCGATTTGGAGATTTTGGTAAATTCGGTGATTGAGGCAAGTGCAAAAACCCAAATTTATATTTCCTACCTAGCTTTCTTCTTGAAATCAGATTTATATTATTTTACTATTTTCTTTTGAAAATCCACTTCTGGATGATGACATATGGCAACTAAATTTTGTAACTATTTGTGTGGACAAAAGGGTCTAATGCACCTGTGAGTGATTATTGGCTTCAAATCTATAACCCCCATTGTTCTGGGTTGAACTTCTCTCAAGCTACTGTTATAGTATATGAATATTACTGTTGACATTCTAATAGATAGGTTTGAAGGCATAAAACCCAAATCCCTGTGTCAGAATTTTATGGTTACATCTCCTGTAATTAGCTTACCTTTTAGACAATAAGCTCCATGTCAACAAGTTAGAATTTAAGAAAGATATTCAAACCAGAATTGTATTGTCCGAGTTCCACCTCGTCACTGTACCGAATGGGCTGATGTGGCTGGTGTGTTCGCATGACCCACTTGATGGATGATCTGATCCGATCATCTAAAACCAGACCCATGGGCGACTTAGGAGACCCTGCACCCATACAAATTGGGGCCGTTGTGACCCATCATCCAATTGATTTAATTTTGTCATGTGAAGACCTACATGAACATATAAAATTCTGCAACTCTACATGGCTGGGAACTATTCTTTCCCAACCTAGGAACCAACCTTGATTATACCTTATGGCTGATTGGACCATTAGAATATTCTGTAACATTAAAAAATAAAAAAATAAAAATAAAAAGAGAAAAGAGAAGAAACCCATGACAGAACTGATTGCCTACAAGAACCCATCAACATTGCATTGTTTGGTCGACAAGCTAGGTGGGTCCACATGGTCCACTTGATGGAAGATCTAAGCCATGCATATTAAGGGCCACCATTGGGCAATCCTACAGGTGCTGGACCCACATGGATAGTGTCCTATTTGGCTCACCACCTAAGAGATCAAATTAGATGGGGCGTGATACCCATTCGTGCCCATGTCACTGAACGGTGCAAAAGAAGCACTGTACCTTGGTCCTGTTTATTAGCCTGAAGTAGTTTTGAGAATTTTCAAGTGGCCTTTCAACTTTAGGTAAAATACTACAAAGCCTCCACAGTTATTAAATACTCAAGCTTTTTAGGATATGATACTCAAAGCTTCCCACTACTGTTGACTTGTACGCATGACCTATGCTAACAAACTTTGAATTCCTATTTTATCAGTGAACTCATAAGATTTTGATGCAATACTCATGCCTGACCCGACCATGATTTAAGTCATGGACTGTTAAGGATTTGGGATTTATTTAAAATTAAATAATGTATTCTGTACCCAAACTAAATCTGAACTGATAATAAGACATGACTTCATGGCTTAGCACCCCATCTTCGAATTATCTTGATATACGTCCAGGCTTAAGGAAACTTAAGGGTGTGACGTCATGGGCTCTCCAAACACCAACTACTTTCAGAAGCCCAATTAAGAATTAACACAAATCTAAAGAGGAGATCCCCGAGGTCATCCAAATTAGGTTTCGAGCAAGTATACTGTGTTTGAAATCCCATGATACCATAAGGTTAAGTTAGTATAGACCCGGCGTGCAATATGACCTGTAAAATTTGGATTTTTGTATAATGAAATTTGATTATTTGGTTTTATGATTTCAGTTGTACCAAATATGTACTCTGACATGATAAAACATATTTTCTCTGTTTTATGATTTATGGCATTCTCTGGAATTTGTTATGTATTAAATAAGTTCTATTTCATGATTATTTGTCTATTTATATGTATTTTACTAAGGCGACACGACTAGGTTGTTTAAGTCTAATATAGTAAGGCACTACTATATAGGGGCTATACTTCTGAAACTATCTGTAAATTAGTTAACTCTCTATTAGTGGCAATCAGTCACTTTAGTACTAAAACTCTGTTACTCTGCTCTGATGGCCATTGGCCATAACTCTGAATCTCTAGGTGCCAAACTCTGCTTTCTGTTCCCGTCATATTAAATGGGGGCCGTTATAATACATATGATAACCTAACCAATGTGGGACGCCAATTTGTTTTAAAGACACTATGGTATTTGTAAAATCTTCACTTGATTTTATGCAGTAACCTATATCTTGAATTATTATATCTTTTCATTCTATTTTGAAAATCCTGTAGTTTATCTATTTTTTATTTTTATCAAAATATGGTATAGAATATGCAAATTGGGTAGGTATACTTGCTGAGGTTATTTCATAACCTAATCCCCTTTGATTGGCGCTTGTAGGTGAAGAAATAGACACCAAAGTTCAGGATGTTATTATGGTTAATTAGGAACAGTAGAAGTATGAAGAAAGAGTGCGGACGACGTAGTCTAGAGACATACAAGAACACTTTACAAGCATTAATTAGTTTGAGATTGTTAGACAAATTATGTTGATTAATGAATTAGCATTATTAAACTTGTGCTCTGCTATAAATATCTGTTATTTGATGATTGATAAAGATTTCCATTGCGATTTTATATGATCTAATCTTGCAAATGCAGGGAAAAAAATATTAACGTCTCAAAATGTGGATTTCTTTGGAAATCCAAATTCCAGGTTGTTATACCACTGATATTTTTTCTGGATACAAACTACCAAGAAAACACTTCATATTGCATGCAAGTTTCCTCCTGTGAAATAGGAAAGCTGCTCATTGTTGCAACAACAAATTACAGGTCCAAGTAATGTTACCGATCCCCAAAAAAAGGGAACTACAGAAAATAAAATTCAACGCTTTACGAATTAGCTTTAACATCCAGTGTATCTTTTTTTTTCTTTTATTACTGAAATGGTAATTGTATTAAAACAAGAAGAAAACAAGCATTTGTACAAAATGCATATACCAGGATAAAAGAAAGAGATGAAACATAACAGAAGATACTCTAATTACAAAGGGACGGCAGAGTAAAAAGACACTTTTAAATCCAGTTTTGGAAAGAGAGTTATTGGCCACACTGTTGGCCACTATCAAAAAATGACAAACGACACATCCAGAGAGTCACAAAAAGACAAGCTCTTTGATGATGGAGTGCATTTTCACAAATAAGGGAACAAAAAGAATACAAAAGAAATCTAAGAGACCTCATTAAAACAGTCATTCTCCACTATAAAGTGACCAGATAAAAGCTCACAAAAACCCTCAAAGCAATGTAAGTAGCCGTTAGTAGCCAATATCACAGCCTCATTGGATTCCTTAATGCCAACCATCCCTCAGAATGCCATCCTATCATTGCACAAAGCACCCCCCAACACTCTGCAGTCCTTGTTTGCCTTTAGCAGCTCCATCCACACTAAACTAGACAACGACTAAAGGAGGCAAGAGTCATAGGGACAACCTCCACACTACACCATCACTGTTACTCATAATGCATCCCCATTCAGGAAAAGAGTCATCTAGCTTGAAGACACTGAATTCTGCTCCAATGAAAGCCTGCCTGCCTGCCTGCCTACCAATAAAAGGCTTGAAGCCAACACACCATCAATCACCTCTTTGACCCTTTCTCTCAGGCCCTGAAGATTCTTTATTCCTCTACATACATGATATATACCATCAACAAAATAGCAAAGATCAAATATCTCCATAAGAACTAACCTCCAGAGGAAGAAATACAATAAGGTCAAGAATCCAAAGTCTCCCCACCAGACTTCACAAAGCACCAACTTACCTGAACCTTGAATAAGAGGTATAACCAAATGTCCTAGTAAAAAAGGGGCAATGACTGTGAATGCAGTCCACATATTTGGTTATACTCTTTGCATAAGAATCACTCATCCGATATATTGGATAAAGAGATATCCCTTCTGCAAAGATTGTCAACAGCTGCAATTTACTCTCTAGAGACAAGCCAACAGAATGCTTCCATCTTGTGATAAGATATCCTCTGCCAATTGAGGAGCAGAGAGAACCAAAGCCTTAAAGAATAGATTTAGAAGAAAAATTTCCCCAAGGGCTACATTTCCAAATCCGCTTTTCAGAGAATCCCAACAAATGAGAATTGATATTAAGAGGTTTAAAAAAAATACATATTCAACCTCCTCTACCTCTAACAAGTTCCTTCTAGAAGATAAATCTCACACCGCCACCCACTAAAACAACCCACCCACAAAGAAAAAAGAACCCACAAAGTGAATAAAAACATAAAAACCTTGTAGTTATCAGTCACTTTTGCTTTTAACGGCAACCAGCCTATAAACATCCTAAGAAACATGGCTTTGAACACCACCTCCCCCACCCAAACATTCTGATGGGGACATCTTACCAAATTCCCCAAAACCATACAAAGTTTATCAGAGAAGAAAGCGCAGGGCAGCCGATCAAGCTCTAATCTGGTTGGATGATCAATACTATGGCATTGAACGCGAAGAAAATACAAATCCACCGTTGGATTATCTTTCGGAGGAGATCCGACGGTTGGATTTCGTTTGATCACGATGACGGAGCATCGACGGCCCATGTGCACAATTACAGTGAAGACCCCACATAGGGAAGTGTCACATGGATTGAAGAAGTGAAGGGGTCTTTGGATTTAATTTGTTTTGTTTGGAGGGCCCATGGTTTGATTTGTCAATGTATTGGGTCCCATGTTTAATTTATTTCTTTCCTTAAGTTAATTGTTTGGTCCCATAGTCTAATTGTTAGTTTGGTCCCATATTAAGTTTTATTAGAGTCTGTAGAGGGACCCGTTATGTCTTACCTATGTAATAAATAAGAGAGAAAAGGGGGGACCACCATTTAAGTGAAACAAAAAAAAAAAAAAAGGAAAACAAAAGATTCATGCGCAAGATAGACTTGCGCACGAATCCCAAGGTGCGCAAGTCTCTCTTGCGCAAGATCCCCTCCCTCCTATTTCTTCTCTTTATTTCCTTTCTTATCTTTCCTTTCTTTTTTTCCTTTTTTGGTTGGAGAATCCTTTAAGTCTAGGGCTAGGTCTTCTCCACCAGTATGATGCATGTAAGAAAAAAATTCTGGAATAAGAAAGGAGCTTCTTCTTCTTCTCCACTTGGTTGCAAGCCACCTTCTTGCCAACCACTTCTAACGCCTCCTGTGATTGGAGTTTGGTGAGAGCCCAACAAAGGTATTCCCTATCTCTTCTACTCTTCTCTTCCTGAGTAACTTCTAGCCGCCACAAGGCCCCAGATCTGTTGAAAATATACCGTGATCAGCAGCCCAGATCTGATCTTGAACAACTGAACCACAACAAGCCCTAAGTGTTGGAAGTTCTGCCTTCCATTAGATCCACTTTATAAATCTGATGAACTATTACTGCGGGATCTGTAAGAAGGGTTTAGATCTGTTGTTGACCCACCCTTGGAATTGACAGACGGTTTGTACTGATCCAGATCTGAACTTTATACAATTTTCAGATCCAGATCTGAAGCTTCTGCACTTTTCTGATTTCAGCACTTCAACTACATTGCAATAGATTAGGTTTGCATCGTCCTGCATCAATCTTGGTATCAAAGCCATAGGTTCACTTAGGGTTCTGCAATTATTTTCAGTTCTGGAACTTCTTTTCAAATCTGAAAATTACTTGCAATTATTTTCAGTTCTGGAACTTCTTTTCAAATCTGAAAATTACAGATCTGAAATCTGTTGATCAGTCCACCATTCATCATTTCACGACTGCAACATTACAGATCTGAAATCTGTTGGTATCAGTCCACCATTCATATCTGAAAATTACAGATCTGAAATCTGTTGATCAGTCCACCATTCATCATATCACGACTGCACAATTACAGATCTGAAATCTATTGGTATCAGTCCACCATTCATCATATCACGTCTGCAAAATTACAGATCTGAAATCTATTCAGCAGTGCACATCTGCAATTGATTTGCAGTTCTGAAATTTTTCTCTGCAGAGCATACACAGCATCGCATCACAACTGCAATTGATTTTCAGTTCTGAAAATATTTTCTGCAGTGCATACACAGTATTGCATCCCACCTGCAATTGGTTTTCAATTCTGAAAATTTTTCTTTGCAGCGCATACACAGCATTGCATCACAACTGCAATTGATTTTCAGTTTTGAATTTATTTTCTGTAGTGCGTAGCCCTTTAGCATCCATCTTGTATGCCTACTAGGAGCGGTAGAGATTTCCAACCCGAACACCTTACAATGGATTCCTCCCAAATGTCCAAATTGATGGATGAGGTTCTGGCCAAGAACAATGTCATTATGACTGAGAGGTTGGCTGCCATGCAGGCGCAATCTGACATCCGTCTTCATGAGGCCACAGCTCGTCTCGAGGCACGCCTTGAGCAGATTGAAAGGTCCCAACGTGATGATGACGGGCATCGACATGTTCGGAATCGCCCACAGGGGAGGCATAGGGGTAGAGAGCGAGATAATGAGACCGACCTCGAATCTGAGGCGGGTGATGACCGTAGGCCCCAAGGCAGGAGACGGAATCCTGAAGAGTGGGTCCTGAGAAGTGTAAAGGTTGAAGCCCCAACCTTTGATGGTCGCATTGATCGATTTACGTTGAAAGACGGTTATATCTTTAGAGGTAATCAAATCTGCATTCCCCGGACTTCCATGAGAGAGTTTTTAATTTGGGAACTCCACGCGGGAGGCGTGGGAGGTCACTTTGGTCGGGATAAGACCATCCTTCTCGTGGAAGATCGTTTTTACTGGCCAAGTCTCAAACGAGATGTAGCGCACACGATCGCGCGTTGCCGTACTTGCCAATTAGCAAAGCAACGCAAACAGAATACCGGCCTGTATACTCCTTTGCCAGTGCCTCACGCACCGTGGCAAGATCTTAGCATGGACTTCGTGCTTGGGCTTCCTAAGACATCCAAGCAGCACGATTCCATCTTTGTCGTTGTGGACCGTTTCTCCAAAATGGCCCATTTTGTTCCATGCTCAAAAACTTCTGATGCTTCGCATATCGCGAAGATCTTCTTCGAGCGTATTGTCAGCCTTCATGGTGTCCCTAAGACCATTGTGTCTGACAGGGATGTGAAGTTCACTAGCTATTTTTGGAAAACACTGTGGAAACTCTTAGGCACTAAATTGCAATTTTCTTCTGCCTATCATCCACAGACTAATGGACAAACTGAGGTAGTGAACAGAAGTTTGGGAAATCTGTTGAGGTGTCTTGTGGGTGAACATGTGCGGACATGGGAATCTGCTTTACCAATAGCTGAATTTGCATACAATAGTTCTGTCAATAGGTCCATAGGCATGAGTCCATTTGAAGCTGTCACTGGTTACAAACCTAGAATGCCTATAGATCTCATTCCCATCACATCCATTCATCGTCCTTCTGAGTCTGCTGATGCATTCATTCAACGCATACATGCATTACATGCTGAAATCAGGAAACAAATTAATTTACATAATGCACAGTACAAATCATCTGCTGATTCACATCGCAGATTCACAGAATTCCAGGTGGGTGATGATGTTATGGTTCGCATAAGACCTGAGCGATTCCCGCAGGGACTTGCCAAGAAATTACAGGCTCGCAGTATGGGTCCTTTCAAGATTTTGAACAGGTTGGGTCCTAATGCATATGTGCTGGACATTCCTTCTGATATGGGTATTAGTTCCACTTTCAACATTGAAGACCTTGTTCCTTTTCATGGCTCCACACCATCCCCCATTGAGCCATCTGGTGTTTCTTCTCCGTTACCTAATTTTGAGCCAGCATCCTTCTCTCACCTACCCCAGCCGACCCCCCCTCCTAAACCTAAAGCTCAGTTGAAAGATGTAGTAGAAGACATATTGGATGACCAATTGGTCTCCACCAGACACGGGGGCATTCAAAAATTTCTTGTCAAATGGAAGGATCGACCTCAGCATGACAGCACCTGGATCACAAGGACTGAATTGCAGCGCATTGATCCCGATCTTTTGGAACGCTTTGATAGTTTCATCTCACCAGAGGTGAGATTTTCGCAGCCGCGGGGCAATGATGGGGACATCTTACCAAATTCCCCAAAACCATACAAAGTTTATCAGAGAAGAAAGCGTAGGGCAGCCGATCAAGCTCTAATCTGGTTGGATGATCAATACTATGGCATTGAACGCGAAGAAAATACAAATCCACCGTTGGATTATCTTTCGGAGGAGATCCGACGGTTGGATTTCGTTTGATCACGATGACGGAGCATCGACGGCCCATGTGCACAATTACAGTGAAGACCCCACATAGGGAAGTGTCACATGGATTGAAGAAGTGAAGGGGTCTTTGGATTTAATTTGTTTTGTTTGGAGGGCCCATGGTTTGATTTGTCAATGTATTGGGTCCCATGTTTAATTTATTTCTTTCCTTAAGTTAATTGTTTGGTCCCATAGTCTAATTGTTAGTTTGGTCCCATATTAAGTTTTATTAGAGTCTGTAGAGGGACCCGTTATGTCTTACCTATGTAATAAATAAGAGAGAAAAGGGGGGACCACCATTTAAGTGAAACAAAAAAAAAAAAAAAGGAAAACAAAAGATTCATGCGCAAGATAGACTTGCGCACGAATCCCAAGGTGCGCAAGTCTCTCTTGCGCAAGATCCCCTCCCTCCTATTTCTTCTCTTTATTTCCTTTCTTATCTTTCCTTTCTTTTTTTCCTTTTTTGGTTGGAGAATCCTTTAAGTCTAGGGCTAGGTCTTCTCCACCAGTATGATGCATGTAAGAAAAAAATTCTGGAATAAGAAAGGAGCTTCTTCTTCTTCTCCACTTGGTTGCAAGCCACCTTCTTGCCAACCACTTCTAACGCCTCCTGTGATTGGAGTTTGGTGAGAGCCCAACAAAGGTATTCCCTATCTCTTCTACTCTTCTCTTCCTGAGTAACTTCTAGCCACCACAAGGCCCCAGATCTGCTGAAAATATACCGTGATCAGCAGCCCAGATCTGATCTTGAACAACTGAACCACAACAAGCCCTAAGTGTTGGAAGTTCTGCCTTCCATTAGATCCACTTTATAAATCTGATGAACTATTACTGCGGGATCTGTAAGAAGGGTTTAGATCTATTGTTGACCCACCCTTGGAATTGACAGACGGTTTGTACTGATCCAGATCTGAACTTTATACAATTTTCAGATCCAGATCTGAAGCTTCTGCACTTTTCTGATTTCAGCACTTCAACTACATTGCAATAGATTAGGTTTGCATTGTCCTGCATCACATCCTCCCCAAAATGACACCTGAATCCCAGACCCCCACAAATAACCCCTTTTTAAACAAGTACCTGGTGGTTTAGAGATCTCTCTCCCACTAGAAATCAGCTCCCACAATCTAGAACACTGGCCCAGGACACTCCCTACACCATACTCTCCATTCACCACCCACCCCCCCCGGGCCCCAAAAACCCAAAAAAAAAAAAAAAAAAAAAACCCACTACACAATACCTCCACCGCCACTTGCCCAGCAATGATCAATTAACATTTTGCAGTCTCACAAAATATGATCCCAAGCCTGCCCACAGATTTTGGTGATCTTCCCTCAATTCAGAAGTTGCAGCTACTATTTTACCTCTTATGCTCATTCCCATAGAAAATGTGTCATTAGACTAGAAGATTTGTACTACATGCTTTGATCAAGGTAATACGACCACCTAATGACAAAATTGCCTTTTCCATGAAGAAAGGTTCTTTTCAAACTTAAATACCACTGGGTCCAAAGCGACTTGCATGTAGGATTAGCCCCAGCTGGAAGCCTGGCGTAGCCCTGGATCTTGGATCGATTGTAGAACAATCTCCCGAAGGATTGTTCGAATCCAACGAAGGATTCAAAAACACAATGCAACTCACGATCACAACGAGAGAGAGAAAATCCCTTGAAACTGAAATTATATTGATAAAAAGCACCCCTTTACAATGAAGAACTGCTCCTTATATAGGAGAGATTAATTCTAAAATAGAAGGCCTAATTGTACACAGACATGAACTACTAAAAATAAAAATAGGAAGTAAATAAAGATAAATAAGGATAGGGATTCTTGAAGAAGCCAAGGATCAATCGGATGTCCTTCGGGGCCTGTGATCTGGGCCGGACTTGGGTTCGGCCTGCATCAAAGCCCCAAGTGGGTCAATGGAGAATAGTATAGTTTGTGACTCACATCCAGTATATCTTAAGGAGTATAGGGATCAATAAACTGACAGATGGAGAAGCTAGATGTAGTGAATCGAAGGGAGGAAAGAAATACAATGGCCAGTAAACTGATTAAAGCAAGATGTGGTACCATCTAGCAAAAATAAGTAAAAGGATTGAATTATCTATGTAGAAAAGATGTTCAATTCAACCTATGATGCATGGATATGGATACTGGTAAATGAATATAGGGGGAATAGAGAACCACACCCTATTTCTAAAACACCAGGATGTCATTAACCAGTATAGATACAGGCATCTTGTGCATAACATATTATTCAAAATTAACCTAATAAGGTAGTTTAAACTACCCTATATTCTCTTAGGCTTTACAGAATGTAGTAGTCCTCCCAGCACGCTAAATGAAACAAGATTGTTCCTTCTATGAGATTCTTCAAAATAAGATATAAAAAGTCTTAATTTCATAGGAATTGTAGACGACAAGAACATCTAATAGAATACCAACTGTATTGCTTTATGATAAGAATAAATCATTCCAAGTACAAATATACAAACTAAATAGAACAGGATGCTGTAAAATCATATTCTCCAAGTATGTCATAACTAGTGCAAGTATCATTATCATAATGATCCCAGAGTAATATGTTAAGCGCATACAAGAAAAACATACACCGTCGCCAACCAGTGATATTGGCAACAAGGAGGTCATGGTACTTCGTGCATTGCCAGAAGCAACTGATGCAACTCCTGTGAGTTATGGCTAATTAATGATAACAAAATCCACACAAGAAAGAGAAACATTTGACATAGTTATGCAAGCTAAATTTTGAATGGAATTAAGGCTATTTTTTTCTCAAATCCTTTCAAGTGAATGCAATTAGTTTAAAGTTGACATGGAGGCAAATGAATTTCTGAGAAAATGTATCATTTCAGAAATATATGAAAATTTTCCATCTGAATTTTCCAGTTTTCATCTAAATTTCAGAATTCTTCCGATTTCCTTCAACATCAAGTGGAGGTTTGACAGTTGACCTTACACTAAACAGCCATTTTCTGCTTGTAACCATTAAAGCTAGACACTTGATTACAGTGCTCAAGTCTTGAATTGGTTTGCATTTGAGCATTCAATGAATTCATTAAAGTTTTAAACCTCAACAATCATATCACACGGATAAACTAGCCCACAGCACATATGCAAGCAAGCATTCAATGTTTTATCTCTATATTGTCATATAGCATCAAGTAAACACTTATGAGTCAATGCAAGAAATTTTGGTTACTGATTAAAAAAATGGGATTTCTCAAATATTACAAACATTTGTTTTACCAAATTCATCATCTTAAAGTCAACTTAACCAAGATTTCATGTTCCTCATGAAAAAATATAGACTTAATGCACCTACTTTAAAGAACAAAGAATACAAACATGAAAGATCATGGAATTTCAATAAACTAAGCAGAAGAATATAAAAAGGAAAAAATGGGTATAATTTTTAAAATAGTCAAACCAGTCACAAACCTGGAAATGGGAGCTATTGAGGCAACGACCAATCTGTCTGAAGAGAGGAACCATACAACGCTGGAACTCCGCAGACTGTGTTGCCTCCAAAACTTCCTCCAACTCCCCAAGAAAAAGAACCTCCTTTGAGCAGTTGGTTAGCGGCCAGTACTTCAGCAAACCCCTTATAACAATATCCGCCAGCTTGTAATCTTTCTCAACAAACTGGGTAATGCAATAAGACAGTTGCTGATGGTATAACCCAACTGACTTCGGCTTGTGCAGTGGGAGCAACGCCCGGGCAAGGAACAGCTTGTGCTCCTCCTTCATCGGCAGTGCAAACCCGTTAATTATACTCCCAAGAATCTCCAACAGCTCACCAATCCCGACATGCCTCTCCGTTTCAAAAATAAACCGGTAAAATATATTGTTAATTGCCTTCCTTATGAAAGGGCGGTGCACCATGAATTTTCCATAGATGCGATGGAGGATCGTCTTTAAGTATTCACGCTCTCGGGGATCCTCTGAATCAAACAGATCAAGCAGGTTCAATACAAATGAATGGTCAATGTACCGCTTGGCGACCTTGGTGTCTGTATCAGATGACACAACATAGCGCAGGAGGAGCTCATATATGAGCTGCAGGTGAGGCCAGGCGGGATCGAGATAAGGTTCATCCTCCTCAGGATCCACATTGTCAGCACCAGTGTTCTCATGGGAAGCCGGGGGCAGGGGCCGGAATACATTAACGGAGACTGTCCGGATGAGCTCTTCCTGGGCATGCTCGGAGAGCTTGTTGGATTGCAAGAAATCAATGAGCTCAAGGAGGGTCTGGCGCTTGGTCTCCTTCTCTCGGGCAGATTTCAGGGTATCAGAGAAATCAAACATGATGCAGCAGAGCTGGAGCTTGCGGTGAAAGAGCGCCAGGCGATCAGGGGCCGCCACATCGCGAAAGAGCGGGAGGCATTCCACGATGGGATCGGATACGAACGACGCCGCAGGGGGAGGCGCCACAGCTGCCTGCGGCGGCTGGGAGGAGGGAACGGTGGCGCGAGAGGCATGATTTACGGTAACATTAGAGGTCGAGGCGGATCCAGAGTTCCGGTAACCGGACGAACCGTACGGATAGATCGCAGCCTCGCCGGATTTGGCGGGCTTGCGATTGCCGCGCTTTATCATCTTGGTAAACATTCTCTCCCAGAACAAGATCTCAAAAGCCCTAACCCTAACCCTATATCCGGCTTCTCTCACCCAAACAATCAAAATCAAAACCTAGCCGAGAATCGAAGATCATAAATTTATTCATCAAAGAATCCCTAGCATCTCAAACAAAAACGAAGGAAAGAAAGAGGAATTCATGTGCTTTCGTTGCTAATTGTGGAATTCGAAAGAGTTCACATTGAATTCAGAGGAAAAACCAATGCAGAAGTGATTTGAAAACGAAGAGCAGAGGAATGAGATTACCGAGTTGGAACGCGAGATCCGAAAGCCAGAGGATTGGAAAAGCCCGACCATGAACGAAAGCGATCGATGAGATCTGCAGACATCTCAATACGAATTCAGTCGATTTCGATTCGAGAGAGATCGAGAGAGAGAGAGAGAGAGCGAAGGAAGAAACTGCAGAGGAGAAAAACCGAGCAGTGAAGGTAGAATTTGAGACGATAAACCCAAAAGAATAGGAGGCATTTCAGGCTGCTCGCTTCAACAGACGCGTGTGCATGTGGGGCCCACATTTCGGTGATCAAGGCTGCTCATCAATGGCCCACGAACATTGATCCGGACTGGCCCCTCTTCTATCTAAAAGGGACACTTGTTGTGGATTGCAGAGCGACTGGTTTTGGGGGCACCAAACCGTGGGGCCCGGGTGTAGGGGGCTGTTCTGGTTGGGACTTCTTGGGTGTGGGGGCTGTGCTTGGGCATTAAGCATTTATAAGCGTGTCCGTAGGGCACGAGCGGTCGTTTTCATTACGGTTTGTGTTACACGGCAGATGATTGTTGAGATGTCCTCCGTTTCGTACGGTGCACAGCGGTTGCACTGTTACGAAGTGAGAGTCTCCGTGAAGTGTGGCCCACTTCTTTGAATTTCTCAAATCATTGCACACATGCTGTCGCCTTTGATTAATTTCTCATTATACCTTACGTTTTTTTTTCCGGGCCCTCCATCGTAAAACCTATTAACACAAACTAAAACTTAAACAGGGAGCAAAGAAGATCATTTACTAATCAAATACTAGGCAGTTAGATAAGAACAGAGATCCCAAGCCTCAACTAGCCACCATGCCTTTCATTTATATGTTTTGTTGTTAAAAGAACAAACCCACTGCCTTGGCAAAGAGAAAGAAGGAGTACAAAAGCATTGAACAGGGCTAAGTGATGTAATTGTGGCTTTTCAAATATACTGCAAACAATGGGAAGTAAAAGTCTTTTTTGTCAAAATGAGAGCATATGGTGGAGTTGAGACTATTGAACATGAGAGTCATCCAGCGTGCTTGACACTCGTGCTTTCAAGGAGAAATGTTTGGGTTAATAAGAGCATAGCTGATTAATTTTCTGTCTACAAGAACAACAACAGAATTCGAATACTTTGAAGCTTCTTTAAAAACAATAGAAGCTAAATTGAAAGCATCATTGTCAGCAACAATCTATAAAAAAAATATAGAAAGCCCACTGTAAAGTTATCTCTTGTGGAAAGAAGAAGATTATGGAGGGGCCACATGAGAATGGTTTATTAAGAGTGTGGTTTGAGTGTATGGTTGGGTCTCAACCAACGGCAATATGAGAAGAAACCTTGAGCTTGAGATCATTTGCTCTCGAGCGTACCTGGGCTTTTTGTCTTGTGAAGGACTGCTTCCTAAGAGTGAGCTTTATTTATGAAAATTCGGTGGTTACACTCAAATCATACATTCTAAGCGAATGCAGGGAAGCATAATTTCGCCACAGCAATATCATTATCATTCCTATAATTGCATTTAGAAAGAAAGTCTTTCAACTGCTCAATAATGGGCTTATCTCTTTGGGCAGTAGCACAAAAAGAAGCATATATAGAGTCCCAAATATGCATGTTGAAAATGCATTCAGTCAAGATGAGTCTGCAACTTTCAGGAAAGCATTTGCAAAGCACACAAATAGAGTCATGGAAAATCTGTTTTGCTGCGAGAACATCTTTAGTCTTCAAGCCATTATGTGGAGCTAGCCAAGTGGTCATACAGTGTTTGTTAATACGCCCTTTGAATGAAAAAAGATTGCACCAAAACGTGTTAACCTACTGAGAGGTATCTTGGTAGGTAGACTTTAAGCTGACATTGTCTAACTCAAGAGGGAGACCAAATCATCTCATCACATAAATCAACTGAAGGTTGAGCCATCGAAGAGATCAAAGGGAAGATGTGTATAACTAAGAGATGGGTTACGGAAAGTTCCAACAACTATTTGTAATGAAATGACTCACGAAGAGCTTGTCTCTTTTCAAGAATTTCTAAGAGGAATTTAGGTTGTATGGGAATTCCTAAATTCCAGTCGGAATTCCATATTCATTTATTGAAATTCCTAGCATTTGAGGTAAGTAGCATTTGGAATTTCAAAAAAGTGAAACCCCCAAATGCTAACCTTTACTCTAGCATTTATGAATAGAGACATTTCGGCCAAGTTCAGGCATTCTGATTACAACTCTGACTCTTCCCAATTGTCATATGCCATCTTCTCCTTGACGCAATGAAATTAAAATCAGGTTCGATCATTTTCTTCCTCTGCACCCCTGTTTTATAAATCTGATTTATTCTTTTTTCCATCCTAATGCAAAAATTTTTTCCCTGGAATATTTTGATAGAAAGGGGTTTTTGAGGGTTTTTTATTGAATGAAAATTCTTAGGCTAGATTCTAATATGAAAGAAATAGGGAATCTAAGAATGCCATAATTCAATAGCATTTCAAAATTCCAGCATCTCAAATTCTGCAAATTCCAGTAAACATAAAATCTAAAAATTCTTATAAAGAAACAAGCCCAAAAAATCTCTGCCCAAACCCAAATTATAGGCACACTGGCTCCAAAGTGGTCTATCAACCTGCCGCCGGGAAGCCAAGGATCTAACTAGAATTGAGTTCTTTTTTCAACAGCAATGAAGTGCTTATGTGTTGGTAATGCTGAAGCTCTACCATAGAGAATGCCATGCCATGCCATCCCCGAGAAGTGGAAGAGGCACAGTCAACATCCCAGAAATATATATATATATATATTTTTATGTAATTGTTGTATACCCACTCCCCCATAATGATTTGCTCCTCTAAACAATGCTCCATGTATGCCTTAAGATGAAATATTCAATAGAGTGCCTGATAGATCTGACACCCAGCACACCTTGATTCAGAGGATGATAAATCTTCTGCCAATAAATAGTGTGAAGTTTCCTAATATCTTGAAAATTATCCCATAAAAAGTTTCTAAATAAGTTGGCTTTAGCCTGGGTATGCTTAGATGATAGCATAATCATGTCTGGCCAACCTATTAATCAAAAAAGGGATCATTATTGCTGATTATCAATGTGTGAGAAATGAAGTTTTGAGTTAATCTTTACTTGACAAAAATCATTTTAGAAGTATGCATAGCTTTTGATTGGAGTGAAAATTTTTTGATTGCTTATTGAGGCAAAGGGTTATCGTATCAATCACTAAAATGAAGCCTGGACTCATGTTGTTGAACCTACATTTTTTTCTGGTAAAATTTGACCCATATTTTTTTCGTATAACCTGATCCCATTTGATATCTATTCAACTAAAAATTGTGATCATATAAGGTTTTTCCTCATTTTTGACCATGAGCGGGCCAACACGGTCCTTCACATCAACATAGGAGAGGCTATGGAGCTCCCACTACCTGAGTCAATTGGCAGGCTCCCCAAACTGATGTAGTGAACCGTGATTGGTTTGCTCACTGTCAACATAATAGAAAACCTTAGGGTCTCCTCACAAAGAAGGAGAAAGAAAGGTTGTAAAGTCCTGATCCCAACTAACCTTGATTTGTACTAATTAATCTTATTTTACATTAATTAAAATACATTTAGACTAATTTAACTCAAACCCTTTGGGCTTAGGTCATGGATAGGTAGTTGGATCGGGTTCAAACCTTACTTAAGTAGTTGAGGACCCTTTTGTAATTTGTTCATGCATCATATGAACATCTCATTATCGCCTCTTGTGTAATTCTTCGTATAGATTGTCTTTCATGTTGGGCCCAACTTAATTCGAACTCATCTTGGCCCAATTGAGGCCATATGACCTAAACCGTAAATATCCCAAAAGACTTGGACTTACATGTAACTGCAGAAAATTTTCATTTAAAAGGATGAAACCCAACGTCCCTTTTCCATTTCTTCTTCTCAATTTGCTAGAGTTGTTTCTTCCTTCTTCATCTTCACCCCAATTTGGTGTTGAAAACAAAGCTTGGAAATCTTGCATGCAAGGGTGAAAGCCTTCACCCATCCTCTTCTACTTTTTCCCTGTGCATCTCTCTCTTAGAAGTATCTCTTTCTACAAGCTACAGCTCATTAAGGTGAAGAACCTACTTCCTTTTCACATCTTTGGGTTTGTTAGAGTAAAAAAGACTCAATTACATGACATGCATGCAATTCTACATCTCATTCATCGTTGCATGTCTTTAACATAGAGAACCCACTTTTCATTGGAGATTTTCCCTAATCACACATTAAGGAAAAGTTAGTGAGGGCAAGCACTATTAAAAGGTAAGTATTAGAATATATATGGCACTGCATGTGTGTTTACCTTATTAACTCTTGGATTGATTTTATTCAAATTCTAAGTTACAGCTCCTTTCCTTGGATTTAAGCCTATATGTGTTGAATTGAATGAATCATAGTATGAGTAGGTAATGTGGGTGTTGGGTGAGCATGGGATAACCTTTAAGGACATTTTGAATCCATAGGAAGCTTACTGTAATCCCTTAAACTAGACACTATGTTGAACCCAAGCTTCAGAATAATCTTCAGAATTTTTGAAGCTTACGGCGAAGCCACAGCTAAGCCGTAAGTTTGTACGGCTCAAAGTCCCGAAAGTACAAAAATCCAATTTTATACTACGGCTTACCCATGACTACATTATGGAATGAACTACGGCTAAGTCGTACCCATCCTGTGACGAAGCTGTAAGTCATTTTTACAGTGAACTTTCCTGAGAACTTGAAATTCCAACTTCCTTCTACGGCTTACCCACGGCTACACTGTGGAATGCATTACGGCTAAGCCATAACTTAGCCGTAACCCTAGCCGAAGGCTTAGCACGGCTAAACCGTAAGCCAATATATGGTTGAGCCATAAATGCGTATGAAATTAATAAGAAAACCCGAGCCACTCGGTTAAGCTGTAACATATACACGGCTAAGCTGTGAGAACACTGTGAACTTTGGATATGAGGGATTCTTAATGGCCTCATAAGGCCTTAGTGATGGCACATTCTTCTTAACTAAATTAGCCCAATGTTGATTAAATGATAAGGAGGACGAGTGTAGAGCTGTTACTTATCCCCTTCGATTTTCTGGATGAATTCCCAATGTCACGTCATGAGTATTGAGATAAGAAGGGGTGTCTTTGATGTACACAATGTAATACCAAGATATGGTAACACAATGACACCGAACGTTTTACGAATATATCGTGTTGAATGAACTTGGGATCACGAATTATCTAGCGTAAGGTTGGCTAGTAATTATCCTTGATGCTCACTGAATCTAAATGCATTTACATTGTTAATACCTTGCCCTCAACATAATTTAGTCATGTGCCCACTCTCCCGGCAAACCTTTAGACAAATCTAACCTGAGCTTATACTGAGTGCGTGTCTGTTAGGCCTTAGCTTCTACTGAGTGTGTGCCTGTTAGTCAAATGGGTGTAGTTAAGGTTGAGAGGGTTCGAGCTCTCCTAGCTCATATAAGTATGCATTGTTCAATTATTTTGTTAACTTTAACTTTTT
The DNA here is from genome assembly GCA_037013555.1 of Sextonia rubra. Lineage (NCBI taxonomy): Eukaryota > Viridiplantae > Streptophyta > Magnoliopsida > Laurales > Lauraceae > Sextonia > Sextonia rubra. The sequence continues at coordinate 43,405,287 of JASUAD010000013.1, read as the reverse complement.
ATGATTGAATATGATTTCAAGACCCATACTCCCTTATGTATGATGTGACAAGTATGACTGAAATATATGAAAAATGTGAATCCGAGTCAGTCTTGATACGTTGAGTTGGCACTACTTAGCTTGTGCCCTTTGGGTATCCTTATGTTGCTACTGCAGTAGTCTACGAGGAGTTGTCGGCACTCCTCGAGAAGCCAGTCTGATCCCCTAGCGACCCATATATATGTACGCTCCCTCTAGATGATAGCCTCTCTTTTGCGAAAATATAGCCTCGTAGTTGTCAACTAGTCTGTATAACATCCTGTTTATGATTCATTACACATGTTACTCATGCACAACATGCCTAGTATACGATTATTGTATTCTTTGACAAATGTTTACTTCTTAACTTACTTGATACATTATGATAGTTTCATATATCTCTGTATTTGTATAACTGTCATGTTAACAGTGCTACCCTTGGTGTTACAGGTACAAAACCAAACCCCAACTCGGGTATTGACACTCCCCCGGAGGGTGCCCCAACGGTACCTCGGGGTATAGAAGAATGGAATGATAACGATGTCTTTTCTTAGTCGTCCTACGGAGAGCGTCCAGTGATTTAGTTAGGTGAATCGATTGTGACTATGATCTTTGGCATGGCGATGTTTAAATTAGACCTTGTGTACCAGACATGTTTAGGTTTTGTGGATATGTATGTGTGGGATGTTTAATTAAAAAGCAAGGACTTAAGTCATAAATATATGTTGGTAAGAAATGCTCTTCTATGTTTTGTTTATGATCATTACAGAGATATTTCACAGGTATCCGCTTTATATTGAATTCTAAATCTACGTGTTGTTGGTCATACCTCACACGTTCCTGTGAAATCTCCTTTACAGAAATTCGTGCATACCTTCTCATGGCAATGATTACTATGGGATTAGTATTAACACCCTGAAAGTCCACTCTAATCCCCAATTCCCGGGATCGAGGCGTGATAAAGGCTCTAAAAAGACATGATACATACTTCACGGCTTCAACATCAGGATGGGGAAGGGACACTTCGGGCAAATGTAAGGCGTCTAATGTCACGCCCCGAACCCGAGAATTGGGGATTAACTGTGAGTTCCGAGGAATGACACACGTACCCGTGACAATTCGTGCCATGATTGAACACGTACGAACCGTCACAAGGGTGATCCCATAGGTATGTGTGAGGAAAATCCACGATCACGTATTATCCATATAAGGAATTCAAGCGGAAACCTGGAGATTTCACCTGCAATGCATCATGAGCATCCATAGAACATCCATTCATTTCATTTCTTAAGCAAACAAGACCGTTAATTAAATACATCTACATGCTTGTACAAGAGTACCCATACATAATACAAGAGATATAATTGCCAAAATGAACCCTAAGCCTATTTCCGTCTGTCCCTGTTGCGCACTGTGGAGGGAAATCACGAGAAGATGTCCTCCTCGTTCCACTCGTTCACGTCCCGAGGTAACGCTGGGGTTGCCTCCGGGATCGTGTCCACTGCCGGGTCGGCAGCGGGTCCCGTACTTGTAACACCATGGTAACTCAGTTAACACGACGGTTAAGCAAGATAAGGGTACATAAGCTCAACACGATAAATCAACTAGATTAAAATGGCACAACAATTAAAGGAAATTAATTGTGTAATCTATGAAATTATACTGTTGAATTCCCAGACCCAATTGGCAACCGAACCTCCTATGAGGAATAGAACTGAGAGGTAACGTTTTCCTCTCTTCCCCACCGTGATATTGTCCGCTTTGGGCAAAGCCCCCAGGGAGTACCCGCACGGTTTTACTTCCGGGCAGAGCCGCCACGGAATACCCAAAACGCGTTATGGCTTCTGGGCAGAGCCCCCAGGGAGTACCCAGGACGCGTCACAAGGGAACAAGGCACGTCCTTATATACACTCTCTTAAGCAGTGCGGGACTTTACTAGGCAGTGCACCCTGTGAGTACCTATTCAAGAGGTCCACACCCACTGCTCGCGTTGGAGATGTCTATTATAGAACCACAACTAATAAAATACTGATTATCCAATGCATATTAATATAAACCAATGCAATTAGATTATAGGTTATCAAGGACAATTTTTATCAATTCTATATTAGATAATCCGGGTTTCCGAGGTCATTAACTTGGTGTATTCATAAGGTGTTCAGTGTCCCGGTGTTACTGTTCTTGGTGTTACCACACGTGTATGTAGGGACACATCATTTTATGCCCACACTCGTGGTTTGACATTGAACTATGGTCTCTTTTCTGTGATTTAAAGGAGTAACCCATCACTAGGCTATCCCATAGACTATAGAAAGTCCATAGCCAAGCTTAGAATTCATTTTTGAACGCCTTTTGACAAGATGTCAGTCAGACTTACCCGACCGATCGGGTGAAGGTCCGACCGGTCGGACCCTTCCAGAAATGGAATTCGACCGGTCGGGCAATGTAGCCGACCGGTCGGGCTATGTAGCCGACCGGTCGGGCTACCTGATGAGGCAATCGACCGATTGAGCTTCAGGACCGACCGGTTGGCCCTGAAGCATTCTGTCGCAGGTGGGTTTTCTTCCCAAATGTGTTTCTCTTCCAAAACTCCAATTTACCTGCAATGAAACCGCTCCAAAAGCCTTCATTTTACACCCTTGACTTCCCTAAAGGCCAATAACATCCTTATCCCACCAAATCACCATTCAATCCATGCATTTCCACAAAGTTGTAAAATTGGTAAAATCACACGATCTATCAATAATCAAAGAAATCAAGCTATGCATGTAAGATTATGCATCCTTATACTTTCCTTAGGTTCGGTGCTTCACCCAAATCGGTTTGCCCTTTGATTAGATGAAGAATAAAGCTCTTTATAATGAAAACCTCAACTTGTTTGAGGGTGCCTTGATTCCAACAAAAAGAAAGGAAGGAAGAGGAAGAAGAAGATTCGCCACAAAGTGAGCTAAAAACGATGGAAGACGACGATGGAAGAAGGGGGAAGTCGAGCTGCAACGAGGGAGAAAAGGAGGAAAAATATCGGTGGTGGTTGGTCGGTTAGGGTTTTTATATAAATGAAGTTTCTGGAAATTGCAAGCAAGCTCTCTTGGTTTCAATATATTTCCAGTTTGAATCAATGGGCTTAAAATGGGCTGAGATGGGTCCAAACGAAGTTGGGCCAAACACGAAAGATGTCCAACAAGGCAAAACTCATCCAATGCAACGATATGATGCTTTAATGATGCCAAATCAGGAAAATACTAAATCAAAAGGCCTTGGATTACCTAACAAAGGTTCGAACCCGACCCATCTACCAATCCATGACCCAAAACTCTTGAGATTTGGGCTCAATTAACCTAATTACTCATTAATTAGAATAAAACCAACTTAATTACTACTAATCGTAATTATCTAGGGTATGGGACTGTAACACTCCGATCCCCTTTGAGCCGGATTAGTGGCTCATTAGTGTGCTTTTCTGTTATTTTATTCTTTTGGACTTGGTTTTGGGTCTTGGATAGGTAGTTGAGTAACCTTTGACTTGAGATAGGTAGTTCTAAGCCCTTTTTCGTAATTTTGCTTTTGCTTTACTTGCATCATCTTTGCATCATCTCGGTGTCAGCACGTGTATTTTGTTGAGCTCGTTATATTCCATAACTGTGTCAGACCCATTTGGAGTCAATTAGAGAAGTTGGACCTTCGTGTGACTTGAATTGTAAATAGTGTAAACTCTTCGGACTTTGACTTACACTCCAAAACCTATATATATGAGTCATCTTACAGATGTCTTCCCCCTGCCCACTTTCGTTGATACGTGCATGCAAGGAGAGCTCCACGTTGTTTCTTCTCTTTCTTTTCTCTTCTCGTTCTTGGTTGGTGTAGGGATCTTGCACTCATTTTTGATTGGGTTCTTTTCTTCTCTCATCTCTGTCTTTGCTTTGGGTAAGTGGGTTTTGATTACCTTTCTCCAATTGGATTCCTTCTCCAAGCTCTGTATGTCTTCATACATCTCATGCATGGTTTATTTCTTTGATTTGCTTTGATTTTAGTTGATTTGGAGCTTGATTCAGTGGATTGACAGAATTTTGAGGCAAGTATAAGTACAGGATTTGATAACACATATGGGTGTTTTGTTTGATTGCCTTGATTCATTCTTATTCTTTGTATAGAATGTTTTACAGCCAATTTCTAAGATGTTAAGATCAGATGAATTCGTTTTGGAGACATTTCTGTACCAAATTTCTGTTTCTGTAACTATCCCGAAGTGGTTCTCTGTATCGTACGGCTAAGCCGTAAGTTTCTACGGCTCACATTCCAGAGACTTGAAATTTCACCTTTTGTTCTACGGCTAGGCTACGGCTGAGCCGTAATTTGTTCTACGGCTGAGCCGTAAGCTAGCCGTGACCCAACCGTAGCCCAGCCGTGAATTAAATCTCTGATCAGTCGAAACTTTCCCGATACAGTACTCCTACGGTGTGGCTACGGCTAAGCCGTGGATTAGTCTACGGCTAAGCCGTATACTGACCGTAGCTCAGCCGAAAAAGGTATCAGATCAGAGGTGGAAGATGACCAGTTTAGCTGTGTTTTAATGGAACCACGGTTAAGCCGTAGTGCATATTACGACGAGCGCGTAAGATGTCTTCGGCTCAACCATAGGTCCCTCATGGCTAAACTGTTAGGTATGGCAAATCTGAAATATAACTTAGGATAATAGTGAGACTTGTAGGGCTTAAATACAGGTTAACCACCCATGTAAACCGGCCCAATGGATTCTTTGGATCGTATGAATAGTTTGTTAGGCTGTGACTTATTCATGTGAGTGTTGATCACTGTTAAGCACCTCCCCATGGGTGTTGGTTTAAGGGACGTCGGTGCACGCAAAAAAATTACATTGCAACACTTTGATGGCAACGGTGCATTGAATAACTTAAAACTACATCAACATGCACGGTTAGTGACAGTGAATAACTAGATTAGGGCTGGCTTGTAATAAACCTTGACTCCGTATTAATCTGAGATGCATTGCATATTGTTTATAGTTTTGCCCTCTGTTCTGCCAATCTATGTTTATGCATTCCGCAGTCATTTTGCTTTCATCCTGTATAACTGTTTTATTCTTCGTTCCGCACTAAGCTTTGATCTATGCTGTGCTTTGACGTAATCTATGCTATGCTCTGTATATCTCTGTCTTTGTATATCTCTGATTTATTGGGTATTCCCTGGTGGCTCTGCCCAGAGATTAATACATGAGGATAAGATCCGGTCTTTGTCATCGGTGAGTCCAAAGTGGATAATCTCCCTTCTTTTGGATTTGATTTGATTGGTATTCGTCTGGCTCTACTCAGCCTCAGCCCTAGGATGCCCGACGGAGTTACCTCTGGCTTAGATCTCTGTATCCCTGTATCACTGCAGTGTCGCTTTATCTTGGGACCTCGGAACCCAGGAACCGAGACCCACTTGTACCCTTGGCCCGGTCAGTGGTGTTCTCCTCTGCTCTGCTTTGCTCTCTATTGGAGAGAATATGGTTAACGTAGTAGCCAACTAGTTCAGTATTCTATGTTTTGATTCACATATCATGCTTTACTTCTATGCACGATTTGCTTAGTATCCTAATATGGAACTCTGTATTTAATCTTCTGTCATTATTTTATTCACTTTGATACTATGAGTGTTTCATCCCTGTTACTTGTATTTGCTGGATCGTTGTATTCATTTGTGTTGTCTGTGGTGTTGCAGGCACAGATCCCTTGCCCAGCTCCCCGGCGGTCGAGGAGGCTGCAGGGCCGAGTGTAGAGGCACCCTCCGGTTTGGCAGAGTGGGCCTGATCACCTCTGCCGAGTGCGTGCATGCATATCAGTGGCCTTCTGTTTTGAGTTTTAGTTTTTGGAGCTTTTGTATTTGGGCCTTTTGGACTCTGGACTTTGTGCTCTGTATTATTTTGTATATCGTTATTTTGGCTTGTACTCAGACTTGGATATGGTTTTAGAGTTTTATATATATCGTTGTCTTTTCCGTTCCGCATTTGTTTTGGCTTCCGCTATTTTCCTTGGTTGCTTGCTATGATACGTACAGCTTCTGCGCACGCTTAATTCGCACGTGTTAGATCTCTTGTGCGTGTGCATCTGGACTGGGTTTGGATGCACGTGCACGGGAGTACGGGTGTCACTGGTTTAGCTTTTCGCTAACCCCCGATATCTGGGCTCGGGACGTGACAGGGACCTTACATCTAATCCCTGCTGATAACGGCTGAGGAATTGCTGAAGCTTTCATATGACTTACTGTAAACTTTTTAGATAGTTGGTAGGAGCTAGTCTTGTATAATCCTGAACCCTTCGGCCAAAAGTTAGAAGGTTTATTAGTATTTTTCTGTTGGGTTTATGTCTTATATTCTGGTTTACTTGGATGGGTCCACTGGGTTAGCCAAGGACTAGTTTAACGTCAAAGGTTTTTTGGTAATTATACCAGGGCTTTCTTGGTATCTAAGAAAGCAGATATTATATATGTGTATAGTCTGTAACCCTAGATCTTGCGTTGAAAAGAGGTAAGAGCTCTCTTACCCGTTGTGTTCCCACACCATATAGGAAAGACAATGTGAGAGAGTAAGAGTCTCTATATGCTTTACTTGTCACAGTGAAGATGATCGTCTCTGTGCCAATAGTTGTAGCCCTGTTTGGGTGAACGACGCAAATCTCTGTCTCTTCTTGTGTGTGGTTGTTTCTTTGTTGATCTTGTTATTGATGTATGTGCACAACGGGTGAAGGTCAGTGTTAGTTGTTTGTTTTTTTCTGTTGCTTAATTTAATTAAGATGGAGAACAACACTATCGACACTTCCATGGTTAAGCTCAACCATTCCAATTGGTTAATCTGGAAACCGAAAATAGAAGATATTCTCTATTATAAAAATCTTTATGATCCCATTGAGGGGGATAAGGCCGGACCAAAAGATATGCAAGATGCTGAATGGAATAAGTTACATAGAAAAACGATTGGTCTCATCAGACAATAGGTTGATAACAGTATATTTCACCACATGTCTAATGAAACCAATGCGAATACCCTTGGAAAAAACTAGAAACAACGTATGATAAAAAAATCACAGTGAACAAAACATTTTTCATCATAAAGCTTGTAAACATAAAATTCAATGATGGTGGTCAGATCGAAGATCACATCAATGAGTTCCAAAGTATGGTAAGTTAATTAGCCACTATCAAGATGGTCCTTGATGATGAAATGCAAGCTTTGTTGCTTCTGAGTTCTTACCAGATACATGGGAGACATTAGTTGTTTCCGTGAACAACTCTACTCCAGATTGTGTATTGTCCATGAGTTAGGTTACCAGTAGTCTACAGAATGAAGAAACTAAAAGGAAATCTACAGGGACAGATAATGCACAAGCCTTTATTACTAAGAACAGGGGGAGGAGTAAGAGTAGAGGACCAACTAGGGGTCGTAGCAAGTCTAAAGGTGAATCACAGACCAAAAAAAAGTTTGTGAAATGCTTTTTTCTGTGGCAAGATGGGCCACATTAGAAAAAATTGTTTTACCTTGAAGGAATAGAAATGATTTAACAATGAGAAGAAGAATGACAGTGATAACACTATAGCTACTTTGGGAAAGGTAGTAGTGGTACTTGTCGGTGATGATAATAAGTGTTTGAGTGTTGTAGATAATCAGGTTAAGTGGGTTGTTGACACAGCAACATCCTACCATGCTACTCCTTGTAGGGAGATGTTCACGACGTATAAAGCAGGTGACTTTAGCACTGTGAAGATGGGGAACACAAGTCATTCAGAGATAGTTGGTATCGGTGATATCTGCATTAAAACCGATATTGGTTGCACAATGAGGCTGAAAGATGTGTGACATGTTGTTGATCTACAGTTAAATCTGATTTCCGGGACTACATTGAATCGTGTAGGTGATAAGAATTACTTCGAAAATAGCATATGGAAGCTCACTAGAGGGTTTCTTGTTATTGCGAAAGGAAAAGCTGGTAATACACTTTATAAAACACATATAAAACTGTGCAAATATGTGTTGAATACTGTTCAAGACAGTTCATCTCTGAATCTATGGCATAAGAGGCTTGGTCATATGAGTGAGAAGGGCCTGCAGATGTTGGCAAAAGAAGGATTTAATTCCTTGCTCCAAAGGTATATCCCTTGACCCTTGTGATTATTGTTTGTATGGCAAACAACATAGGATTGCTTTCTCTTCGACATCAAAATTAAAATTTAATGTGTTGGATTTGGTATATTCTGATGTTTGTGGTCCCATGGAGGTAAAATCATTAGGTGGTAATAAGTTCTTTATCACATTCATCGATTATGCATCTAGGAAAGTCTGGGTTTATGTGTTGAAATCAAAGGATCAAGTGTTTTAGATTTTTCAATAGTTTCATGTCATGATTGAAAGAGAAATAGGTAAACTCCTGAAGTGTCTTCGCACAGATAATGGGGGTGAGTACACATCCAACCAGTTCAGAAGCTATTGCCTAAAGCATGACATACAACATGAAAAGACAATTCCTGGTACTCCACAGCACAACGGTGTAGCAGAGAGAATGAACCGCACTCTTCTTAAGAAGATGAGATGCATAATGAGATTAGCACGGTTGCCTAAGTTATTTTGGGGTGAAGCCGTTCTTACTGCCGATTATTTAATTAATAGATCTTTCTTAGTTCCTTTGAATTTTTATCTTCCAGAGAGAAGATGAATAGGTAAAAATGCTTTCTATTCACACTTGAAGGTGTTTGAGTATAAGGCGTTTACACATGTACCAAAGGAGCAGCGTTCCAAGTTGGACGAGAAGGCAGTGAGTTGCATATTTCTTGGCTATGGTGGAGATGAATTTGGCTACCGGTTATGGGATCCAAAAAAAAAAAAAAGAAAATTATCAGCAGTAGGGATATGGTTTTTCATGAAGACCAATTTTTTGGACATGTTGAGAAGATTGATAAGTCTTTTGAAACAGTTGATGGAGAGGTTGATCTAACACCGACTCCTTCTCTAGTGCAAACTACAGGTAGAGAAGTTGGACAAAATGATCCGAATCGTGATGAGGCACAGAGGTTGTCAGATGATGAGGGTATTGAGCAAGGGGAGTTGCAGTTTCCTCGGTTGAAAACCACAAAACCTCAAGTTAGGAGGTCTATATGAGAGCGTCAACCATTAACTAAGTATCCTGCATCCAAATATGTTTTGCTTACTGATGAGGGGGAGCCAGAGAGCTTCCGATAAGCAATGGCTTATGATGATAAAGATGAGTAGATGAAGGCTATGCAAGATGAGATGAGTTCTTTGATGAAGAACAAGATGTACAAGCTGGTCTTACTTCCTGAAGATAGGAATGTTCTGAAAAACAAATGGGTGTTCAAACTGAAAAAGGATGAAAATGACAAACTGGTGAAGCACAAAGCACAATTAGTGGTAAAAGGCTTTGCACATACGAAGGGTATCGACTTCAGTGATGTTTTCTCTGTTGTTGTGAAAATGACTTCTGTCAGAGTCGTCTTGGGTCTAGCCACCAGCATGGAACTTGAGCTTGAACAGATAGACGTGAAGACTGCATTTCTTCACGGTGACTTAAAATAAAAGATCTACATGACTCAGCCAGAGGGGTTTGAGATAAAGGAAAAGAACTGATGGTTTACAAGTTGAAGAAGAGTCTTTACGGGCTAAAGCAAGCACTGAGACAGTGGTACAAGAAGTTTGATTCATTCATGTTGAGTCATGGGTCTCGGAGGATAGTTGCCGATCACTGTGTTTATGTTCATCGATTTATCGATGGCAGGTTAATCATCCTTCTTTTATATGTAGATGATATGCTGATAGTTGGACAGGACAGTAAGTTGATTGGCAAGTTAAAAGAGGATTTGTCAAAGTCGTTTGACATGAAAGACTTGGGTTCCGTAAGAACGATAGTGGGCATGCAAATACGTCGTATTCCAAGTAGCTGTGGTTGTCAAAAGAGAAATATGTTAAACAAGTACTCGAGCGATTCAACATGAAGAATGCTAAGTCAATTGGCATGCCTCTAGCTAGTCACTTCAAAATAAGTAAGCGCTTGTATCCTACTATAGATGATGAAAAGAAACGGATGGCATGTGTTTCTTGCTCCTTGCTGTGGGGAGTCTTATGTATGTCATGGTTTATACAAGGCCAGACATTGCTCATGCTGTGGGTTTCGTGAGTTAATTTCTCTCTAACCCTGGAAAAGAGTATTGGAAAGCAGTGAAGTGGATCTTTTAGTATTTGAGAGGTACTTCCAAGGTGTGCTTGTGTTTCGGAGGCTCAAAACCAGTGGTGGATGGTTATACTGATGCTGATTTTGCAGGTGATCTTAATCGTCGGTTGTTGACTTCTGGTTATTTGTTTACTTTCATATGGGGAGCTATCTCTTGGCAATCGAAGTTGACGAAGTGTACAGTACAGTTTACAACTAAAGTGGAATACATAACTGCTAATGAAATAGAGAGAGAGATGCTTTGGTTGAAGAGATTCCTTCAAGAACTAGGTTTGAAGTAAGAAGAATATGTAGTTTACTGTGATAGTCAGAGTACTATGGATTTCAGTGAGAATGCTACATATCATGGTTGCATGAAGCATGTTGATATCAAGTACCATTGGATTCATGAGGTGATCAAGAAGAACTTCATGAAGCTGAAAAAGATTCACTCGAACAAGAATCCATCGAACATGATGACAAAGGTTGTGTCTAAGGGAAAGCTGGAGTTGTTTCAGAGTTGGCAGGGCTGAATTCCCAGTAAGGGGTTCAGAGTATCTTCCCCATGGTCTGGAAGGGGAGATTGTTGACCAAGTGAGTCCAAACCAATTGGGTTCAGTGTCTTGGGTGGTTTCCCTTATTATATTAAGGATTTCCTGTTTATTAAACAGTAGTTTCTTAATAGGATTAGGACTTTATCTTTTTCTAAGAATAGAGTTCTTGGGGGATGATGAAGTAATAATTATATATACGATGTAATTTGTAATCGTTGATAAAGGCTGAGATTCCAAGGTTGTGGATTCACAGATTGGAGGAGAACATAATGGAAATTAGTTTTCCGTGGATGTATGCATCTTTGCCGAACTACATAAATCTCTTGTCTTCTTGTGTGGTTAATTATTGATCTTAATTGCTTACGCACACACGCACGCAACATTTTCAACATCGTTATTCACGCAGAAGTCTAAAAATCACTTAAAGACAGAGGCACACAAAGCAAATGCTTCTTTCTCGTTAATAGAAATATTAAGAAATTTATAAATCAACATCCCAAGATCTCCTCTTCATGACTAGCAAGAATAATAATAATCTAAATTCTCCTTCATCAAAATCTATAAAAGCAACCCTACTAAAGAAGGCATCTTAGATTGGTTAAGGTAGCCTTCTCTCCTAATTCACTCTTCCTCAAAGTCCATACCAGCGTCAAAGCATCTAAAATGCATGTTTTGATAAAAGAGGAGTAAAATAAAGTAAATTTCACATAAGGAGTGAAGTGGATGAGCATCAAAGCATCCAAAATGCATGTTTTGATAAAAGAAGAGTATAGTAAAATAAAGTAAATTTCACGTGAGGAGTGAGGTGGATGAGAAATGGGTTAAGGTTAAGGAAGAACACTTCACATCTTAGAGTATAATCGACTTTTACTCAAGGTACTCGGAGTATTTAGAGTTGAAGTAAAATGGAGTACACTTGGACCAACAACAGGACTTCATTTGTTGGGCAAGACTCATCCAAACTGGGTGGGGTTGCAATTTTAAACCATTAGAACCCATTTAACTTCACCATACTCTATTTCTTGCTTACCCAAACAGAAACCTCTAACAATCTATAATCCTAGATTTACTATTGGTCAGCAACTACTCTAGTGGCTAGTGCTTCAATTCCTATTTTGGAGAAAGATGGGATTTGAGGTAACTCATCCTCCTCTGGCTATTGTGGGCAAGTGTCAGTCGAAGTCGCCTGCCTTGTTTTGCCCATTTTGAAAACAGACAGAATATGGGCTAAGTTGTAGTTATAGATACCCTAAACCAAACCAAGCCAACTCATTTTTACTGGACCTAGCATGTTTACCACCCCAAGGAATACTCCTTGCTCATCAAAATCGGATAACCTCTGGGCCAGTGGCTGAAGGTCTAAAGGCTAGGCTGAAGAGGGATACCCTGGTTCACAAAAAACAAAAAACTCTCCCTATCAATTGGAGGGGACCTCTGACCCTTTCTTTTGTTTTTCTTCTTTTACTTTTTGTATTTTTTTTCTCACATGTTCATTTATATCAAATGAATGTTTTTTTTTTCACTTGCTTCTTCTCTTTATTTTTTTCTTCTCTATAATTTTTTATTTGATTTGGTTCGTCATTGTCATTTTTTATAATAAATAATCGATTGAATCGTTCTCATTATGTCTAGATAGTATGAACATTCAACCACTGCTTAGCATTCAATCCAACACCATCCCCACTACCCACCAGCTCCAAAATCCCATCAAATAAGACCAAACATTTACTTCTTCTTCCAATCCTCCAAGAACCTCCAATGAAGCATTTTCCAAATCTCTGCCCCACTCCTGGCCTCCCCTACCTCGCTCTCCTTGTTCCATCACTCCAGAAACCGCCCCTCTTTGCCATGTATGTGACATCCAACCTCTCCTCTCCGGTCCTCACCACCTCAGTTGCAAAAACCCACTTCAACTCCATCCTCAACCGTACTCACCCTAGCCTCCATTTTCATCTGCTCCTCGGACGTGGCTGAAGGGTGAAAGGGGAAGGTAAAATGAGGGGTTTGTCATCATATTCCTATCCTAAACAGTATAATTGATATTATAATATTTTAAAAAATAATTTTAAGAAATAAGAATAAAAAAACCATTAAAGATGACCCAACTAAGATTGAGCAATTTTTAATATTTACAATTGATTGTTTACTATCTCCATCCTACATTATTCAATTTGCCTCCATATCGCCATCACTGAATTTATTCACTCTCGTAATTTTATCAATCACCAGCTAAGAAATTATTATTAATTATTGTGGAATTCTTTCTGTTTGGTTGAGAGAATTATGAGAATTCATGTTAGGGGAATTCCAAAGCCCCCTTTAGTATTTGGATTTCTGAATTTTGAGAAATTCATAAGGTTAAAGTGGCTTTTCATATAGAAGGGAGTCCTAAATTCTTATATCAAACAAGACATTTAAAATACTTGGAGACATACCATCATGTCCCTAACATCTAAAATCCTTGTCATATATCCTTCAAAAGAAACGAGAGTTCATTTCACCTTCCACCACTAATAGCTTAAAAACTTATAAGATACTTGACAATTATAATAGCATCTTGTCCGTCTAACTCGTCCATACCTGAAATACCACCACATGAATCAATTAAAAAGGTATAAATTCATCGAGAGAATTTCACTCGTGCACTCATCGATTTCCAATCGTTTCATCCTGCTTAATTAGTGGAACAACATAAATAAAAATATAGAACCTTTAGTTTTCTCCAATGCCTTTAAATATAATTCACAGAAAATATGGCAATATAACTTAGTAAATTTGCTAACAAACCAATAGAATAAATACTCTTGTATTCATAAGAAAGTAAAATTTGTCCTCGAAGAAATTTACCATTCACATTGAAAATGTGTTCCGTTTTCACACTTTCACTTGTATGACATGAGAGATGGGCTCGAATTAGGTTATCTTTGCAATATATTAAAATTTTGGGTGGGACTTATTGATGAGGTCGTTGCTTGGTAAGCCCCGCGATAGCATAGGGATTAGATGATAAAATTTTTATATCTTACGCCACATCCTTAATAATAGAGTAAACTTAAATCAATCCAAAACCAAAATTTCAAAAAGCAAAAGGAGTTTCAATGTTAAGTTCAAATTAGCTCCAAAGTGATTAATATTTCTAAATAATCAATAATAGTCGAAAGTGTTTTTTTCGAAAATGGAACATTAAAAAATCAAGTAATCTTATAAATATAATACAAGTTAAGGGATTTTGGAAAAAAATCTTACATTTTGTTATAGCTAGAAGATTAACAAGTAACAACTAAGATATTTTGCATTGATAATAAAATATAACTACGTTGTCATCTTAGAATACTTAAACATCAATCATATTAAACGTACAATATCTAATTATTAACTTTTCTTTTTAACTAGGAGACGAAATGGGCTATTCCATAAACTCCAATGATTTTAATATAAAAGAAGATGAACACCCTCTTACACCCATTTTGAAATCTCATATAGATTACAAAATTCAAAATGCTTACTGTAACGATCTGAACCCACTATCCATATGATATTGTTTGTTTTGATTCATGAGATTCCAACTCAATCTTGCTGCACGATTTTAAAATGTCTCATATGGGATTAAGACCAAGGTTTGAAAGACAGATTTAAACCCCTGATTGGGTTAAGGTCACAATTACATTTTCTTATAGACACCAATAAAACCAAAAAACCAATTAATTAACTAAACTAATTAGAGCAATCACACAAAAGGGAACAAAGCTCATTTTTTAACGTGCAACTCAGGAAAAACCATGGGCTTTCACTTGGACCAAGAGCAAATCAAGCACTATATGTAATAAAGGTTATAAAGATCTCACAGAACCATCCCCAATTGGTGACTCAACCTATGGACTGTACTGATCTTGCTTATAACTCGCCATACACCTTAACCACACTGGATCAACATCGCCTTAAAAGTCTTTTCAAAATGAATCTACTCAAAGAAGACAATAGATCTGACAACTAAAGCAATAACTTCAGCACAGATCTCTTTCACGTGCTTTAAAGATGTTAAAAAATCTCCCATATTGATTTCCTGTAAATAGAATAGGGAGAAAGATGATTTGTAGGATGACATAACCTCTTTTCCAAGCCTTTGGATTGCAAGTCTCCTCTAGGGTTTGTGCCATCATTTTTCTTTGAGAAATTTCACTTTAAATACACAAATATGCTAACGTCATATGCGTTCAAATGCAAACGGATGTTCAAACGCACAAAGGGATGTTAGAATGTCTGTCCTTTCAGGTAACCATTATGTGTAACAAAATAGACTAAAAAACACATTACGTGTTGTGTTCGAACCTTTATTTGTGTTCGTATGGATGGCATTTCCATAAATATTGATAGCACAATTCTGCAAACTTTTGAAGGCCATAACTTTTTTTTCATTTTAACTCTGATTTATGCAATTTTGAGCTCCACGGACATCTACTCGAAACGAGCTTTCCAAAAGTAAGTACTTTCCATGATCCAACTAATGGTTTAAGTGATATGACTATTTTTCTCCAAATACCTTCATTTAAGCAACCGGGTGAAATATGCAATAGTTTAATCTAAAAAATAAAAAATTACAACTCAATTGAACCTTGACTTTTTTCCAACCCATATATTTGCCAACATTTAAACCTTACAATGTTGCATTTATATACCCAAGATCATGACATGCAAGTTTATGATGTGGGACGTATGCACTATTGTATACTCTGTCCTTAACAATTTCCCTCACCCTCTCTCTCTAGGCAGATGTTCGGTAAACCCAGTGCCCTTCTACAGTGGAGCCACAGGCATGCCATACTTTGTCAAATAAGAAAAATGGTTAAAGAGTTTATTATATCTCGCACGTGTCACATGATTTTTTACAAACCAAATCATTCCAGCAAGTCTAATCATTGAGAAATTTAAACCATTGACTTTCGCATGCCTTTTATGAATTGACATTATGTCCAATTGAACAAATATATTTTGATTAAGTATTATTGGATTTCAAACACAAAAATAATGCACTAAAAATTTATTAGTTTAGACTTTCAAATTTTGAGAGTTACAATTACCTAATAAAAGGATATTTGGATCACTCCATACTCTTGAAGTTCCATGCATGTACAAACTTCTTTTGTGAATTGGTTTTTCATTACAAGTGGCTTCATAGAGGAAAAAGTGTATCCTTATAACACGTTTGAATGATCAATAATACAAAAACCTTAACAAGAAATAGTAATATTAAGGAAAAGGATTGGAAGAAACTGTGCAATACTTATCTCTATGCATTAAGTATAATAACAACTTAAACAACTAAATAGAGATAAAATGAACCCATTGTGCGTATAGATTTTCAGGGCATTTTGTAATGGGATGGGGTTAGAAAATTGCTTTCATACCATTCGAACGTGTTAAAAAATGATGATGAATAAAACGGAATCAAGTCCAACATCCACACATTTAAGCATGTAGAAGAATGGAAAAATAACTATATATCATCATTAAATTCCCTTTAATTACATGGGTTCAATGCTTTGACCTAAATGGGGGGGTTTTAGGTTGTTTACAAATACTAGAAAATCACAACTCCTCCCTCTAGTTTCAGATGTGATCCCAACCAAGAAAATTGAAGAAATTACATGAAAACAGTAATAAAATGCAGAAAAAATGAAAACAGAGGATCAGTGACCATGTGCAACACTCTAACCAAACTTAATCCGGTTTAGCAACTAATTAATGACAAATTAGTCGTCAATTCTGTTTTGGTTTGTTTTTATTTTGTTCCGGGTCGTGGATAGGTAGTTGGATTGAGTTTAACCTCTCTTAGGTAGGAATGAGCCCTTTTTCGTAATTTTTGATTTTGAAAGATGTCGTCATTCATGCATCATCTTGGCGTCAACACGTGTGTTTCATTGAGCTTATCAACTTTCGTAATTGACTCGTATGCTAAAGACGTTAGTTGTTTCCGTTGGACTGTCATTTGACTCGAACTGTAATTCATGTAAACGTTTGGACTTTCTTACAATTTCCTCTTATCCTTATCTTATATAAGCCAAGACTCCACTGACCCTTCCTCATTCTCTTCTCCATTCACGTTGGGTTCTCTTTCTCCCCTCTTCTCTTCGTTTCTTCTTCCCTTCGGTTTCTTCTCTCCTTCTTCCTCTCGATCCATTCAAGGAAGGGGCCATTATCGTGGTTTAATGTGAGTTTGGGTGTTTGGTTTTTCTTCTTCTCCCTTCATTAGCCACGATTTGTGCTCACTATCTCCCTCTCTTTCCTTCATGCATGGTAGAGTTGAAGTGTGTTTGGACACCGAAATTGAGCCCAAGGACAATTGTGCGTGTGTTGGAACCCATTTGAGGCAAGTATAAGCATGATTTGATTGAACACATGTTGGTATATGGTGCTTGTTCTTAATCTCTCTTTCGCTTGTGCATGTGATATGAATGATAACCCATCTGCCCTTATATCGTCTTACTCATAGTTGTTTTTGTGAATGCAAGCGTTCAATTCAGCACAATTGTTTTGTAACAGGGCAGGCTGTTCAGCGGACCGATAGGGCTTCAGAGCCGACAGGTCGGGCGCTTCCAGAACCGAAATTCGATCGATCGGGCTTCTTAACTGATCAATCGGCCTTGAAGTGTTTTGCTTCATGAGATTAAGCCTGTACACTAAGAACCTTTGTATCCATTTCGGTTCCTCCACCTTGCACACCAACCCAGGAACCTTTTAGGCTATTTTCCCAGGTCCTGTGGCTCTTGGATTATGTAAGAAAGTCTACCCGGAAACTTTCAAGAAAATGTAGGAATGCATTGGACTTATAGGGCCTTCACTTTAGAGTATTGGTGACCCTTAACTTGCCAAATGGAAATGCGAATCGCATGCATAGTCTTGAGGGCTGTGATTTATTCATGTGTATCGTTCAATGTTAAGCACCTCCCCATGGGTGTTGGTTTAAGGGACTTCGATATACTTTCCTGAATACCATGCAACACTTGTGAGAGACAACTGTATATCGGATAACTTAAAACTACATCATCATGCACGGTTAGAAACACTGAATAACTATAATAGAATTGGCTAGTAAATGTTCTTGATTAGAGCAAGAATGAGTTACATGACATATTGATTTACGTGTATTGGCCTACATTCTTTTGTATAATTTGTCTAGTTTCGATATGCTCATTTGCTATGATCAATTTGGTTTGTTTGACATGTTTACTCTGTTTCCGTTAAGTTTGATCCGTTATGTTTGATATGTTCAGTATGATATCTGGAGTTTTGTACGTATGAATTGCACGTATGCTTGGAACGTATGATAGATGTTTGATATGATACGCATGGTTTACTCAAGCCTTTGTATATGATTGACTCTATATGGTTCGGCACTACTCAGCCTTAGCCTTAGATTACGAGACGGGGTTGACTTTGGCGTAGTATATATGGCACCACTGCAGTGAGTATATGTCTTGGGGCTTCCGGACCCCAGGAACCCGAGACCCATTCGTACCCAGGCCCGGTCGATGGTGTTTTCAGTATGTGTGTAAGATCCCTTTTTTGGGAGCATATGGTATATATAGTAGCCACCTAGTTATGTTCACATCATGTACACACTGATTTTGATAGCATGTTCATCTGATTGCATGATTGCCTAGTATACGAAATTGAAACTCTATGATTTGTTCATAATCATTTAGTCTACTAGATACAACATGCGTTCACTTTTTGTTGCTTATACTTTGCTAAATTATTGTATTCATGAGATGTCCTTGGTGTTGCAGGCTCAGATCTCTCGACCGACTCCTCGTTGGTCAATCAGATTCAAAGGGAGACCCCCCGATGTCCCATCCGGACTAGAGGAGTGGATGTGATCACTCCATTGGAGCACGACAATGTCATTCATGCATATAGATCTTCCTTATTTTGGGATCTAAGTGAAATTTTGGGTTTATTCATGATTTGTATATTTTGTAACTTGGCCCATTTTGTATAACTCTGAACTTTACATAATTTCTTGTATATATATTATTTTGTTATTGTATATGTCTCTTGTTATGGTTTGATACTTACAACTTCCGCGTACATGTATTGGCAAGTGTGAAATTTCCTTGTGCATGTGCATTTAGACCGGGTCTAAGTGTATGTGTACGGGAGTACGTGTGTCACGGTTAGGTTTAGTCTTAACCCCCGATCTCCTAGGCTCGGGTTGTGACACCCTGTCCCACGGTCACTGACAGACAGTGGTCGTTTTGGCTACTGTTTGTCTCTGTTTCTTCTTGATTTGCCTCTATAATGCTTTCGGAGTGTAGAAACTTACATCTTTTGACTTTAGGAGCATTGGATGATTGCCAAGGGTGTTGAATTTGACCGTAGAATCGTCTATGATCTTTGGTAGTTTGCACTTCATTGTTATCAATCGCTTTTCTACAAAGCTGAAAAAAGTGTCTCTACACAAGCAACTATGCCCAAAATTGTGTTATTTTGATCCTGTGACTTTCGAGGAGCAGAATGAAGCCTAAAACCTTAAAAATAGCCCAAAGCCCCCTCAAGTAGGAGAACAAAAAAAAAAAAAAACACGTAGTTTTATCCATCGGAATTTTCTCACGCTTGATGATTTGAAACTCATCTTCTCTAAGTAACAAATATGTATATCTTCCTCATCTGAACCATTTCTCACCTTAAGTTGGTGAGGAAGAAAAATAAAGGGAGCTTGGAAGTTTGATGCTTGTTTGAAATGTTATAGAGTTTTGTGATCTTGTTTGTAATATTCGAATCTTCTTTGAACTTTGGTTGGAACTCTTTGACCCTTTCTCAAGTGCCCAAGCTTGCTTTTTATAGACTTTAGAGGCAATTTGGGGAGTTACGGGTAGTTGTAGTTGGAAATAAAGTGAGAAAAACTACTTAGAATCATCGAGAACCACTTTGCAAGTGTTTGACAGACCCAATTTTGGGTTTTTTGCCCATGTGACCCGTTTTTATTAGTTTGGGTTCGAACAATGTTTGATCTTCACAAAACTTGGAGGGATATTTTCTAACACCATTTTGAGTGTGTCATTGAAATTGCAATATGTTTTGACCTTTTAATGTTGGTGAACCCTCTCTTTGACTTTAATGAACATGGGGCCTTGCTTCAGCTATTTGAGGCCCGAATGACTTTAAATTAACTTAAAACTTTGAGGGATTGATGTCATGAGCATCTTAAAGTATTCATCTAACTTTCATGTGATTTGGATTTGTGAAGGTAGGATTTTGACCAGTGACCCATTTGTTGCATGTTTTGAGTCAATGTCACTTTTACAGTGTAGACAGTTAGCTTGTAGTAGGGTTAAATGAAGTCTGCTTGCCTTGAGCCTTGCATCTGAATTTCATCAACTTTGGTCACCTAGAAGTAGGATTTTGGTAGTTTGGGGGCCACTGACCTAAAATTGACATGTTTGTTGGACTTGACATCAAATGATGTCCATTTAAATTGAAATTTTGCAGAGCTATTACTGAATATAATTTGAGCTTCCCCTAGGAGTTTCTGCTGATTTTGACATGTAAAAGTGTCAGTTGTCATAGTGACCCCAAGGAGTTGGCAAATAGTCACTAAAGCTTGAGTTTGAACTGGTATAAAGTCCAAATGCTTTGAAACTTTGAAACATCATTCATAAGCATGTTTTTGGAGTTGCCATGTAATTTTCAGCCACTTTGGTAACTCAAAAACTCAAGTGTGTTGGGTGACCCTAGGTTTTGAATTTATGAACTCTAAATTTGGTGTTTGGTGAGTTGAGTGTCCAAATAAAGTCTAATAACTCTGAAATTTGACTATTGTACTATGAGCTCATTTGAATTCATCTGAGTGAGTTGCATCAGCTTTGAATAACTGGTTGTAGTATTTGACTTAGCATTTCACAATCCTAGGATTTATATGCTTTAGATTTTGGAATTTGCTTGTGATGTCTTCACTGCAACATTTGTAAAGTGTGAGGGCTTAGGGCAGGGTTTGGCCCTAGCTTGTGTTATCCAAGCCTGACTCTCAAATTTCAAGGCTTGCAAAAAATTGTTGAAGCAAGACCCTAGGGCTATATATATATATATGAAAACCTCATTTTATGGGGTTTTTTAGGGCCGGGCTGAGTCTAACCCCCTTACCTTGTCACCAAATTTACAGTCCTAGACCTAACATATTTCCAATTGCTTTAAAACTAGGATAGTGGGTCACACTTCTTTATTTAGAAAATAGCTATTCCCACCCAAGGCATAAACCCTGATTTTAGAATATTGGTCCTCTGAGGTTGTATAATGTAGAAAAACTTGAGTTAAAGGAGTATAACTCCACAATGGGGCTTGCTTATTGAAATATGGACCATTAAAAAATGAACTGCTTTTGTTGTCAAGAGCGTAGCTCAGTTGGTTTGAGCTTTGTGTTTATTTCCCAAAGTTTTGAGTTTGACTCCTGCCCCTTGTGTTGTCCGGGTACTATGCGTGTTGTTATGTATGTACTTCAGAGAATAGTCCTTGCTCGTCGGAATTAGGTAACCACCGGGCCGGAGCCTAAAGGTCTTAAGGTTGGACTGTCGAGAAATACCTTGGTTCATAGAAATAAAATAAAATAAAATAAACAGCCTCTAGGTATATAGGTTCCACAAATTTTATATCCATCCAAGTATGTTCCATTGCTAAACTGACTATTTGATGAAAAATATGATTGACACAATCTTATATATTAATTACCACATTTTTCATAAAGTAGACAATCCAACAGTATAACAAATTTAGATTGATGTACAATTTGAAGATATCCATATAGCTAATAAGCATTAATTTTGAATGGTTTGGATTTGAATACATGGGCCCAAATTAAAGTTACTCTCCTTTGACATGGGATTTCGCTAGTTTAAAGCATAAGAAGATTGAAATTCCTCATTTTAACCCCTAAGCCTTGCTCATTTAAATTAGAATACATACGAATCTAGTGTATAAGTTCTTTTCCATAAGTGATTATAAATGAGCACCGACAGCTTATTTCTTTATTATAATTCATACAATTTTTGTTTAAAGAACTTCAAATTCTCTTAAAAATTGCCTCCTGATGTGGAATTTCAAAATCTTAAAATCCTCCGCATTTGAAATTCTAACAAAAAGTAAAAAGATTGGAATCTTAGGACTTTTTGATTGATATTTGAAAAAATAATTTAATACTGTTTAGAAGACTGGAATTTAAAATCATGTTAAAAAAATATAGCCATGAGCCATCAAATCATGTAAAAAAACAAAAAAAAAAAAATCTCCAACATTCCAAATTCATATGAGAAATTATAATAAAAATGCCGCAAACGTGAGTTAAAAAAACTAGGTATAAAAATAACCTTTCTCCTGCGCGGAAATAGGAACCATAGGAGAAGAGAAATGAACGAGGAAGATGGAAATTGGTCACGAGTGGGACCCTATGGCCCCCTAGGAGGAGGCAATCGCACAACTCAAGGCCCACTGCTCTAGGAGCCAAAAACCTAACCACAGTTACGCCCACGCCTTAACTCGAGTTACTCGGTTCGAGTTTGTATGTATAAAAGAAACGGAAAAAAATAAAAAACCCTAGGGTCTAAAAAATCAAAACTCTCCTCCCTCTCATCGCAGTAAGCAGAGACCACCAACTCGACTGAGGAGAAAGAGAGACAAGGGAGTGAGATATACATATACATATACCAAGTAAGTCAGGCTTCCTTTTCTTCTATTCTAGGGTTTTCATCGATCTCTTTTCAGTAGGGTTTGTTTGATTCTTCGCTACGGATTCTAGGGTTTGATCGCTTTTCTGGTATCTTCTCATCTTCATCATCATCTTCTTGTTTGTTTTTGAAGGATTTCTGGGTATGGCAGGGAAGGAAGAGATGCGGATCTTCGTGGGAGGCTTGTCATGGGACACGACGGATCGGCAGCTAGAAGACGCTTTCAGCCGTTACGGCAAGATTCTCGAGGCCCAGGTAAGATTTATTGCAGATTTCTGGCTTTCCGATCCTTCATCAGAAGGACTTCATTCAAGGATGTGAAAAACCCTAAAATGTTTTCTCACGAAAAGCTTGTCGTTTGATGTTTCGGTCTTTTCGCATTTGATCTAGGGTGTTTGAAATAAGTATGTGGTAGCAATTGACTAGCGTAGTGTTTGAAAGCCATCCATCCGTTTTAGGTTATTGTCCCTTGCTGAAGAGGCCAATGCGTGGAAGAAGGTTTTTTTTTTTTTTTTTTAATTCCTTTAACTCGAAATCTAGCAAGTTGGGACCAGTTGGATGCTCGCCTACTTTGTATTGAATTTAGAGGCTGGCCCCCGTTTGTTTTCTTGGTATTGAATTTCTAGGGATTGTAAGCAATGGCTTCCCATTAGAGGGTCTAAAATTGAAGAATTAAGGGTAAAGATCTATACTACAAATGGCCATCAAATGGTTTCCCTTTTGGTTGGAAATATTTGACAATCAAATTATAGGTTAGTGGGGATCCCATCTACCTTGCCATCTTATATCTTTCAGTCAACACCTCTTTGCACTTAGTTTTTTTTTCAGGTTCTGACTTACTTTACTGAGAATTATTTAGAATTCAATACCAGTGAAGAAATGGGCCCTGAAAGATTATTGAAGATTTGAGTATTGAAGGTTCTAAGGAGTAGAGCTGGAAGGGTCAATTTCCCTATGCTTTCATTTCATATGGTGGGGGGTGGAGGACAACCATTTCTTACCTAAGGGGAGATTATTTCATCCTCTGGTTTCGTCAACTTTGCCGAAAGAATTGTCTAGAAATCATGGGGATCTGTCGATCTGGTACTGATTAAACAAACAGGCCCTAAACCTGTGTTGGTATAAGTGGTAAAATTTTCAGTTTATGAACCTCTGCCTGCTGCCATATTGTCAGTGTGTGCTTGGACTACTATCTTTCATTTGCAATTCCTTTTTTTTGGCATATGATATCTCAAAGGAAACGAGTTGTAAATGCTGAATTGCAGCTGTTGACTCTGGCTGCTTCTTTCCCATGCATTTTTGGAAGGCGCTATTCAATTACCACTCAACGTTCAGTTTGATGGCAGGTGGGCCCCTCTTTAACTACATTGATTTTTTTCCCCAGTGGAGGGTGTCCCGGCCCTTTGGGCTGGACTAACCCCTTTGGGCCCAAGGGGGAGCCGGGTAAATCCCCCGTGTGCAGTATCACTAAAATCTTTTGTTTTGTTTATTGTATAATAGGTAGCAATGTAGTATGGTGTGGTTGGATTATAGGTTAGTGGGGATCTCATTTTGAAGTGGAGTTGGGTACTGGACACGGGGCGGACAGGGGCAGAGAGATTGAAGAGATAGGAGGTGGAGGGATAGGTCGGGAAGATCGTGAAAATATTGGCCTTGCACCAAACTCCCCATCGCGGGTGAGAAATAAGACAACTCTGGGAAACCCAAAAGAACTTTTGAGAATTTTCTTCTTTTCATTGATCAATAATTGTGGAGCCAAAAGGCTTTACATCACTTACATGGACAAATAATGAAACATAATACTAATCTGGACCATTCAATCACACTGATGGCCACGACTAAAACATCCCACTAAATTTATTGAAATCATAATTGAAATTCTAAATAAACTAAGATAGGTGGGCTTTGTCCAAAGGTGGGTTGACCCATGGAGGACCACGGGTCTGTCTTGGATAACATCTACATCACCACCTTATATCTTTCAGTCTTCACCTCTTTGAAGTTTCTTAAGAATTATTTGGAATTCAATATCGAGCGAAAAAATGGGCCCTGAAAGATTATTGAATAGCTGAGCAGTGAATGTTCTAAGGAGTAGGTCTAGAAGGGTCAATTTCTTCCCTATGCTTTAATTTCCTACGGCTGCAGTGGAGGACTACCATTTCTTACCCAAGGGGAGATTATTTTATCCTCCGCTTTCATCCACTTTGCCAAAGGAATTCTCTAGAAATCATAGAGATCTGATACTAATTAAACAAATATGCCAAAAGGGTGCACTTGTTATAAGAAGTAAAATTTTCTGTGTGGAAACCTCTTAACTCTTTCCTTCGTGTCAGAGTGTGCCTGGACTACTGTCTTTCATTTGCAATTCCATTTTATTGGCATATGATGTCAAAAGCAAAAGAGTTGTAAATGCTGAATGGCAACTGTTGATTCCTGCCTGGCTGCATGGTTGTTTCATTACTGTGCATTTTTGGATGGTGCTAATCTATTACCAGTCAAAGTCCAGTTTGTGGGCAGGCAGGCGCGGCTGCACTTCAACTGCATTGAATTGGTGTGCAGTATCACTACAATATTGTCTCGTATGTTTTATGATAGATATCAATGCGTGGTCAATAAGGAAACTTGAAAATAGCCAATGGTTTGTGATAATTGATAATTTCTGGGTTTTTTTTTTGGTCTGGTTAATCTATATCTAATATCAGTTTGTGGTTTCTTTCCTTCTTACTGCCATTTTGGTTTAGTAGTTTTTTAGGCATTGAGGTAGCAATTCGTGTTAATCATTTATGTCTTCATTCTCCATTTTATTAATTGCGCATTTTGTGTTTTCTTTTGTTTCTTTCCGGAATGCTCTCTGTGCTCTCTTGTGACGCCTTAGCTTCACTTTCGCGAGAGAGATTTACTTAGTTGGATTGTGTCAAGTAATGGAAGCCTGATCTCATCTTTGTGATTTACACATCAGTGTTTCAGTCTTGAAATTTTCAAGCTCAGTAGTGTTTGCGGAGGAAAAAAAAGGTAGAGACAGCCGATTTCTAGATATGCTTAGCTTTGGACGACAGGGTTCGGCAGTTGGTTGGTTGGATGTCTGCCAGTCCAACATCATTGCAGTGTTTCTGGAGGGTCCTTAATTTTGCAATCACAATTCTTTTGATTGTTTTGAAACCTGAATGAATGCCAAACTATCATAGAGCAGCTGTTAGGTTACCCCGTGCAACGCTAAAGAGATGTTACAACAGTTCACAGTGGAATGAGATCCTCCAACTTAATGATGTGTTGGCTGTCACTACCATGGACTTTTTTCTATTGAAGATCGTTTTGCACTGTTCCCTTTTTGGTTTTTGCAGAGTCCTGAGGTCTTATCAGTGTTCTGTAAATGGTGTCTGATGATTCAAGTGTAGGGATTCTTCTCATGGACTGCCACAGATCTACGGTTTGTTGATTGTTTTGTGTTAACTCTATAGAGGGTTGAACCACGCGAAAATACCATGTGTGCTGCTTGATAAGACTGTGGCCATAACACGGTCCAGAAAATTCCTGTTTGTGAATGTCTTGTTGTTTGCAAGAGGTGTTTGTGTTGATCACCATTTCAAAAGTTTGGCTGGGCAGTCAGATACAGGGTTCAAAGATGCAGGTGCCTAGAAAAGACTAAGCACTTTTCTGCCTGTGAAAGCAATGCACTGCCAGAACTCCCTTTGATAACTTGAATTCCATCTGCTAACTTGACTGGTTGATGATATCAGTTTGCAGTCCTGCTATCAAAACTTGTGCAGGAAATCTGGTTTGATATTTGCCGCATACTGGATGGTAACTTCTGTAGTGGTTACTGTCACGCCATTAGTTAATATTACTGAATGTTTGCCAATGGGGATATGATTTGAGAGCTATTGCCTATTTTTGTCAGAGTGATTGTGGTTAAGAGCACTATGTTGGTGAAAGGCGTCACTTGTTTGAAGTGAGTTAGTTCTGGTATCTTTCTCAGACTTCTATGGGGTCAATTTCATCTCTTAGTATGGTAGTTGGGAATGAGCAGATGCCACATTTTCACTGGAAAAAATTGCATTTGTTCCTGTTACTTGCTTCCGTCCCCAAAGAAAGTTTGCATCACTAGTGTCAATTATTTCTCTGGAAGTGTTCTGGACATTGTGTCCATTCAGTATGATTTGTGAAGGCTGTGGTCTGAAGTTGCCGGAATGAAATGGCACTCGACTGGCACCAGAGCTTTAATCTTGCGTCTGGGTTATTAATGTAATAAATGATGCTGCTGGAGGCTGGATTCAAGTGAACTCAAAATTTTGAAACCATAAATTTATAACTGTGTTTTCTTAGGTACAACCTGTACATTTCATGTCCCACCTGTCTTTCATTCTCCACTTTATTCTGAAAAATCACCTTTGATCCGGTTTGGATGATCATCTGGTGGCTCCTTGTGATGAAAAATTCTCACTTGGTATTGAAGCTTACCTAAATAAGGTGGCTTGCCACCTTTCATATAGTGACTATAGTGACCTAGATTTCCATTATCAGAAATGTGAGGCAATTTTGTTAAGGGAAAGAGGTTTTCTTAAATATTGTGAGCCTTGCACATATCAGGGACTGCCTACTTGCATTTGGGGGAATTGTCCAGTCTGTGATTTCCTTTTATCCAGCTAATGGCTAAAATACAGACAGTGACGATGCAAGTTCAAAGAGTGGCAGCAATAAATTGTTGCTGTGTCAGTTTTGCTTGTCCTTTTCATGAAGTAAAGCTTGTGATGATAATTGTCTGTATGGCTTGAAGTATCTACGCACAACTTTTACATGGTGAGCAAATTTTTGTGGTAACATTGAAAGTACTATTGAGTAAGATTCACACACCAATTTCTTCATTGTGGAACTATTGAGGGTGTCCATTGTTATCTGATCCTGGCTATGTGTTCTAGTAATAATGTTGCTTCTGAGAACTAATGACTGGGTGGGAATGCACAACTATAGTGGTGATCTTGTTACCAGAATCTAGCTTGTAGATTGGATTTAGTAAAATTATCAGGAAGGATTGAAGGTAGTTGGACTATTGTGCAATTATATTTGGATTTGAGATTGTTTTTGAGTGTCAGGCGGAATGTGATTGTGTGTGATGATATGTTGGGGATAGCACACTAATGGCACTGGCAAACTTTGTCAGAGACTCAGGTACATTCGGTCAGTTGGAAAGCCAACATGTTAATTTGTGTAGCCTCTTCTGTTTTGAGTAAGGGTTCTTACCTGTTATCTCTCACATATTTATATACATATATATATCTTCATAAATTTAACAGTTAATCGAAACTCAGTTTCTTTTGTTGCTCATTATTTGTTGATAACTTATGCTGCAAGCCTTTTATTATGTGATAAACTGCTAGTGATATTGACTTATTACTCTTATCACACAATTCTGGCTGGAACTTGACCAGAATGCTGAATGGAACATTTGAGGGAGGTCTTCCTCTTCACTATCATATTTGTAATGGCATGGTCTGGCAATTTTGGCCAAAATGGAATGGAATTTATTACTATAATTTTTACTAAAAGAATCTAAAAAATAAAAGCTCTCTGAAAAAGTTATCAAATCCTGTTGCCTGCGTATCAACCCCTCTGTCCAATCCTAGGCTTAAAAATTGAAACTATCCATCTAACAGGCCCTCTTTAGTAGGCAACAATGGCCTTACTTTCACTTCAATTGGAGTGCTAAATAAGTAGATCTGCATCAGTAACATATGGAGATTTATCTTTCACATGATAACCAACCAGAGTGAAATTTGGTCATTGCTTATGATTGGGAGGATATTTGATATGAATAGGTTGGATCAAGAAATCTGGCACCCAAGTTGGTATAACAGGCAGTCCTATATTTCTCATTTTACTCAATACACCACAGGTCTGATCTGGATGTGGTCTTGTGAAATTGGTAAATTTATTTTTCTGATCCTGTAGAATGGGATATATTTTCTTTTAGATATTTTGAAGAGTAGTCATTCTCATCTGTTGTACAAAACGATTTGGTTGTCCTCCAAAAAAAAATTTTTTTTTTGTTTTTTCCTTTTGATTTCTCTCATTTCAAGTTTCTTGTTGGGATCCAATTCATTAATTTCTAAATTAGAGTCTAGGCTTTTCCTGTCCCTTCTCCCCCCTTCTTGACATCACCTCTGAAGTAAAATTTCATCATCAGACGTGTTAAACAGTAGACAGCATTGATTCTCATCTGTGCAAAAGTTGGAAGGCCATTTCAATTGATTTTTCTAATTTATGGAAGCATTTTTTTTTAATCTTTCGTTCTTCTTCTTCTTCTTCTTATTATTATTTTTTGAGTTTTCAAATCTGCCTATTCTCTTAATCCTTAAAATATGAGTGGTAACTCATTGGTGATTATGACCTTTTGTTGCTTGAAGGTATAGTTAAGTTTCTTTTCCTTTTTGTCATTTTTTTCCTGAAAGATATAGTATGGTTAATTTTCTTAGAATTATGCAAATTTTTTTGCATTGTATATTTATTAGTTTTAGTTATTTTGATTCTTTCTTTAGCCTGTAGAGTTGTCACGAGTTGGCCAACTATGTTGGAAGCCATGGAGGCTTGTTTTTGTTTTCAATTTGTAAAAAAGCCTATAATTACTGAAGCTATATAGATATTATATATATATATATATAATGTGTGTGTGCTTGTTGTTGGTTGTGTTAAATGCTGTAATGTTTGTATTTGGTTGTGTTAATATTCGTCAATATGATAACAGCATGATGGTAAAAGGTAGTTGAGGCAGTTTAGCTAAGAGTATAGATTGCAGGGATGTCAATTTCTCATGCCCCATTTCCAAAAGTTTATTCTTTTTATTGCATCATACCGGAGAGGCTTGATGCTTGAATTCTGGAAGTTAATTTCACAATTTTTTTAATAGTTAAACATGACTTAAATATTCAATTGGTTGCGACTATGAGCAACTTCTAGCTGTGTTACATGCATTTGCGGGAATTCTTTCCTCATGGTTGTGATCTTTAATTTAATCTCCTCAAGGATATATTTGCCTGTCATTTTCCCCCACTGTCCTCTCAGTGTGTACACTTAGTTTCAACTGGTCTGTACTATGTAAATGTTGGCTCCTAAACATGACTTTTGTGTTGCACTTGCACATCATCATTTGGATAACCTGTTTGGATGGTGTTGTGCTTTTAATACCACAGTACCTGATTGCAGTGGGAACCAAGACTAAACTACCTAATATTGTTTCTTCAGTTGATGCAGGATTGTCAACTAATGTGGGTGTGGAAGCAAAACTACTATAACTGAGCCTTGAATTGTGTTACGATTTTTCATTCTCTTCCTATGTTTTTGTTTTTCATGTTTTATCTGCTGAAATTTTCTTACTGTTTCCTAACAGAGCTACTGTGAATACTTAGGAAAATTTTACCAATTCTATGAAATCTTGAGAGCTATAATGGCATCCTCTGCAAGAGCCATAAATAGAGTTATTATTGTTTGGTACTTGTAACATTAATTAACAGTTCCCTCACCATTAATCTTTCCATGATGCCCTTTATCATCTCTTGACTCTACTTGTGTAGATTATGTTGGAGAGAGATACAGGCCGCCCTCGAGGATTTGGATTTGTGACCTTTGCAGACCAGCGGGCTATGGAAAATGCAATGAAGGAGATGCATGGAAGGGAGCTGGGTGGTCGAGTAATCTCTGTGAACAGGGCCCAGCCTAAAATGGGGGCAGATGATCCCGGCTATGGATATGGTGGGGGTTTCTCATCTGGTGGCAGGGGAAGTTATGGCGGAGATCGACCAGCGGGGCGCTCTGACTGCTTCAAGTGTGGTCGCCCAGGGCATTGGGCCAGGGAATGTCCGTCAGCCGGCGGTGGTAGTGGGGGTCGATTCTCTTCTCGTTCTAGGTTTGGTGGTGGTGGCCGTGGTGACCGCTTTGGAGGAGACCGCTATGGTGATCGCTACATGGATGATCGGTATGATGGTGGTCGCTATGGTGATAGAGATCGTGTGGACAGCAGAGATAGGTATGGTGGTCGTGACCGCTATGCCAGTGATAGGTACCCATCTGGTGGTGACCGCTTTCCTAGTGATCGCTATGGGCCTTCTGATCGATACCCTTCGAGTGGGTATGGCAAGGACAGGGCTTATGATAGGGAAGGAGGCCCAAGGGGAGGGGGTGCTGACAGGTATGGAGGTGGTGGTGGGCCTGCACGCTATGATGGGGGGAGCTACAGGGAAAGGCCTGGGCCTTATGACCGCCCTAGCAGGGGGGGGCGCCCATCTTCGTATGACGATCGCTATTGAGGTTAGCAGTTTAGTGAATAAGGCTTTGAATGCATGTTTATATTCATGCAGTGTAGTTGCTTTTGGTCCTCGGTTGAATTAGATGGGTGAATGTGACTTGATATTTAACTTTTCTGTTCTCTTATTTTGATCTTTTGAAGGATTGTTGTTTAAAGTACGGTTAGTTGTCATCCATCACAGCTTTCGTTTGGTTCACTTGCAAGTAGGGTTTGCTAATCGTCAATTGTGTTCCTCTTGGTATGATTGGGAGTGCAAAGTGGAAAGCATGTATTATTATCAGGAGAATTTTATCGCTTTTGGTTATCTTGCAAGTAGGGTTTGCTAATTGTCAATTGTGTTCCTCTTGGTACGATTGGGAGTGCAAACTGGAAAGCACATATTATTATCAGGAGAATTTTATCGCTTGGACAATGCTTCCTATTGGACCATTGAGTTTCTTAATTCTTAACTGCCATTGTGCTGCTTGTTCCTTGTTTGTGACGGTGGGTGCTTCTTTCTTGTGCGAGTTTTTTAGCTCACAGGATAATATGCAAGAGTTATTTGTGCAGTACCGGTTCTCTCATTCCTAAATTGAGTTATAACAGGGACCTGTATAGAAACAAATTTACAGGTATTGTGCTGTTACTTTTACGCCCAGGAGGAAGTGGACTTGGTGATCCGGACCAATGCTCTACAATCGGACTGGCTTGCCCTTCTTGGGTGTTGGGTTCAACTGAACAGGTGGATCCACCGGCTATCTTTGCTATTTAGGTCTCGTTTTGGATCCTTGGAACTCCGATGGCCTGTAATTGGGCATATGCTGTACGTCAAAACAATTGCCGATTTGAGAAGTGCTTGGAATTGCAAATGGAACTATCTACGCTTTTGTTTTTTAAGCCTTTTTTTATTCTTTTTTCATAAATGCCTGTGGGTTTCACAACGTTGATGGAATCTGCTAATTGCATGGGGCACATTTTTTTTGCTATTGTTGATCTTTCTAGCTGTTTAGTGATACTAATTTTCAAAGTCTCTCCGGACCAACCATTGCTGTTCTGATGGGTGGATTTGCCTGTTACATGTGGGGACTCTTTTTCGTTTCTAACGAACATTTGTATGTAATTTATTTGCGTGCCATTTTTATTTTATTTTATTTTTTCAATTTTGAAAGTTTGTTGTCGATCATGCTGGATACTATTAAAAATGGAGGGCATTCTTGTCGATCATTTGAATAGGGCTTTCTTAGTTTTAGGCACCCATTAGGGCTGATAAAAGAGTATCTTTGGGTGATGGTATGATGGGCCCATGTGGGATAGCGAACCATTTGTGATGTGGATATTTGAGGCGTTTGCTTCTATTTTTATCTAGATATTCAGTACTGGACGGCATGTGCAGTCCATCCATCCTGTAGGTCCTCGCTTTGGTCCACCTTTCCGTCTGTGGACGTCAGGAACTTACAGTATATGGAATGGTAAGGATGTTATTAGGTCAGGCTTCGATTTACCCGGACTCGATATTCCATTTTGCATCCCAAGTCGTATTCCACACACTGGACTACAAATAAATCCCAGTCACGTAATAAAGTGCACCGCATCCTTGTTTTTGTTTTTTAGCTTGAAGAGGGGTACATTAGAGAAGGAAAGAACATAAAACACAAAAGGGCCACAGAAGGCGATTACAGAAACTGGTAATAACACTAAGATTGTTATCACCTACATTATTCCACTCTCTGTAATTTATGTGATAGAGCTCTTTCAGCCAACAACATAGTAATAATACCAGGAGGATGAGATGGCAATGATGAATTATTCTAGTCTTTTCCTCTCTTCTTAAAGATTCAAAGCTCCAAGTTGGCATTATGCCTTCCACATACCATCTTCAGGCTTGTTCACTGCTCCTTGCAAAAGTTTGGCATTGTAGTCTGCAATCCATCCCCGCAGGATTTCCATCGCTGCTCTTTTTTGTGAGTCTAACCAAATGGGGTCGTTTCGTGATAAACGCCACAGATCCACACAATGGGCTCCTGAATGGTTTAGAAAATTAGTGTCAATATATATATATATGTTGTTAACTTTAATGTAACAACCTAAGGGGTTGATTGGATGAGAGTACGGATGAATAGAACAAGTGGATAAATTTATCTACAGTGAAAATCTAACTGCCGATGGATCTCACCTCATCTAATCAATCCCCAAGCCCATTTGGTAATTTTTGGTAATTTACTTCTGAAGTAAATTCAAGTGGAGAGTTACTTTAGGAGACAAAAAGAGAAAAGAGATATTTTAAAAATATACAAAATTTTAAAACTCACTTTCTTGACTTTTTGTCATTTTGTAACATGCAAGGAACTTATTTTTTCTTTTACTTTTTTGGATAAAATAAGAGGTCTTTTTTGTTTTTTAGTGGAATGAGAGATTGTCTCTTTTTTTTAAAAAACTTTTTTCTAATAAAAATATGTAGTGCGTGTTAAAATTTTATACTTTTTGATAATACCCTCTTCTTGTCTTGTCCTGCAACCATTCTCTTCAATAACTTATTTTACAAGTGGATTACCCAAACAGCTGGAAGCATTCATACCTTGTTCAGTGTATATAGCTACAACACTGTCAGATATATTTCGGAGCACTCTGCAGTCACAAAGATCAGTCACTAAATATTTTTGAATGAAAATAAAGGTAGTAAAGGACTTGCTCAAAGAAAGATATCCTCTACCCTCCAGCACTGTAAGGGTCTCTGAGTCCATTAGTGTATATTACGTTGCTTGCAAAGTTTTTTAGTACTGAGTCTATATCCTGTGTAGATCACAAGAAGAAAGAATCAACAACAAAAAGCTCATGGAAGAAACTGATACCTATCTTTTCAGCAGTCATATCAATTCAATATATTAACACACAGTGCACTAATTGATCATTTTGTCATCGAGAATAGTGAATATGAGGCTTATATATGCCTATTTCTTTGCATTAAACAAGAGAAACTGAATGAACTAAGAAAGCAGACATGTGGAGATCATATCAAAGTCAATTGTAGCCACATGATATAAAATAACCAGATGTTGTTTTCTTGGTTCTATAACAATTTACTCTCTTGGGTTGACATGATCATGTATAGACGTCAAGCATATTCCTTCCAGTTTGATAAAAAAAAACTCATCAGTATCATCTAAATTATTTTTCCATTTTTGATGATAACGGTAGATTGAGAGTCTGAGTTTGCAAGAAGCTTACATGTCCGCCGAATTCTGTTGTTATCCAATGAGGCCTGGGAGCGACACCACCAGTCGTACTTTTGCAGTTTTCGGTAAAAGCCGTCAGATTAAAGGGACGTTCTTGGAACATTGTATCATTTTTACCACGGCCCATGGGCATTACCATTTCAGTACATCTCTGAACCATGACTAAGCCAAGTTAGAAAATTTGTTTACCTCATTCAATTTTAGCCCCTTTGATAAGAAGCCATTGCTTGAAATTCCTATGAACTCAATCCGAGCAAAAGCCCTTGAATTCATTAAAAAATTAAAGGAGAAAAAGATGTTGCAAAATCTCCATTACAAATCTACCTGCCATCTCCACCCTTCTGAAGTGGAAAGGCCATATGGACTTATATCATAACATGGAAGATTTCCTTTAATAGCAACTACAGCTGCAAATATCCTTTCCAGAACACCAGCATTTTGAGGGGCTCCATCAATGGCGTCGCAGATCGTTTTGACTGGATATGTTGGGGGATTATCATATTGGGCACTCCGAACGAACATATCTTCTAAATAGTACTTCAGCGCTGTAGTACACTCCAGGGGCCTTGAAATTTGGACAGTAAGGACATAATACAACACTTTAGAGTGTCATCAATAAATGTGAAACTGATAAAAATTGTTCAACGCTACCTGCAAAGTTTAAATTTCTCTGTCAATAGATCGAGTTCATGCATGTAGTTGTCTATTTCAAACCATGATTGTCTGATAGTGAGGTAGCAGGTCTCACTCGTTTCCTGGATCCAGAACAAAATTTGACTCTTTCAGAAACTCGCGAAGGGAGCTATTATGTTCGATCTCAATTACCACTGTAGATATGGTTATGACTATAAAGAGGCCACGAATGAACCTTGCACCAGGGTCGAGACCAAATGGCCATGGGCCTAATGAAGCATGGGTAGTCAGGGATAATCTCTCCGTAACCTCTCATTTTGATGAGGACTTCATTCTCTAACTACACTCTATGAATGCAATTATATGAAAAAGGGTTGTGTAGGATCAAGAGATCCACTGAACAATCTGCAAAACACTTCTGTTCTTGTTCATATTTACTTGGTATCAGAGCCAATTGGGCTCTCTGATCATGTGATCTGTTCAAGCAGGACATCCTCAAGATCTCTACAAGCAGTTTGATCCATCACATAACCTTTGAGCCCAATAGGCCCAAGGCCCGTTGGTCTATGAACAGTTTAAGGTTTATTTATGTCTCTTTACAATGAAATCCGTCGTCTGAAAGCTAGGGTGGTAATAGTACCAACCGAAACCAAGATCAGCCACGACTGACCTCAAGAACTTGAAAATTTCATGCAGTTGACTCATTATAAATGGGATAAAGCTTTGATGATGATGATGATGATGATGATAAATGATATTATATTTCATCAACTACTTACATTGTAATCCTTGCTGACAACTACATAATATCCATTTTCGGGTGTGATATCTTCGAAGTAAAGAACGGGGGCCGATGATGCTAGTGCTCCATTGACAATATGTGGGTACTTCAGGCGCAACCATGATGCCAGCACTGCACGTAACAATAACCAAGATGAACCAAGATCATCTAGCTAGAATGACTTGGAGGAATGATTACCAGTGCCAGAAAGAATCCCTTTACACAAGAAAGCCCGCCAACTTTGCATAGGGTTGATTGCCAAAGAGAATGGTGGCAAGCCACCCTGGAATATTCAGATTGGAGCCTTGTCATCACATCACACAGATGTTGTGCATTGAATATGGGCCTCACTAACGTTCGCAACCACTTACAATGAATGACACAGTTTGAAGTCACTTACTTCCACCATAAGATCCTCCAACTGCAATCACTGGGCAATTTTCAGCTGAATAATTTGTTTTCAAGCTCCTGATCAACTCAGCATAATCGGCTAGAGCTTGAGTAGAGCTCAAGTATCCTTTAGAAGCATTCTGACGTGCTTCTGACCCAAATGGCACGGATTCTCCATAGTATCGGTGCTGTAGAGAAACACTACAATGTCAGTAAAGAAAAAATTATGATTTTGATGCCTGCCCACATGTCTCACTTTAAACTGTAGAAATTTTTGCCTCGCTAGTGTAGAATATGACAACCAAAAAAAAAAAAAAAAAGAAAAAAAAATCTTACTAATCAGTCTAAAAAATCCAATTGGCACCCTTCAAAACAATAAATAATAATAAAAAGAGCAGTTTAAGAGAAGCCACTCGTTGATTAGATGTTTAAAACTTAAATTCGTTATTACAAGGTGAATGTCATGTGATTTGTATTGAACTAAATGTAGTGAATCCTAGTGTTTGATTAAAATGTTGTCAGGTTAAACCCATTTTGACCAAAAAGTTATATAATTTCTCAGGGTTTAAGCTTTTTGTTGATTAGCAATTATGGCTAAGATCTCTGTAGTGGATAATCTCAGGAGGAAAGGGTTTACCTCTAATAATTTTTTTGACATTTGCGTGATGTGTGGTAACGAAGGAGAGTCGGTAAAGCACCTTTTCCTTCATTGTGATGTAGTGGCAAGTGCATGGAGTAATTTTATTGGAAGGTGTAGTCTTACTTGGTGTTGTCCGAATAATGTGGCTGCTAAGGTGAATCGTTGATGGATGTATATTTTATTCGTTGTGGGCGTATTTTGTGGAGGTTAGTCTATTTGGCTATATGGTCTATATGGAAAGAAAAGAAATTCTCAAGCTCCTCTTCCTCTTGGCAAATTTGCTTTCTACGGTTGCTATAAGGATTACTAAATGAGCTTTGGTAAGAAAAGAGTTCTCCAATTTCAACATGCATGATATCTTTTCAAATTAGGAGGCTTGTATGGATTGTGGCCCAATTAAGGTGATGAGAGTTATTCCTTGGTCTTCACTACATATTAGGATATTAATGCTTAATGTGAATGGTGTTTCAAGGGGTAAACGAGGATTTGTAGGTGTTGGAGGTGTGCTTTGCAATAGCAAGGGTGAGGTCTTACTTTTATTCTTTAGGAATGTGGGTATTTATGATTCCAGTGAAGCAAAGGTGTTAGCCATTTTGGAGGCTTTGAGGATGTTCCTTGGAAGGTATAATGGTCAGTTGGTGGTGGAAAGTAACTTTTCTAATGTGATTGCCTGGGTATCTAATTGGAGAAAGAATCTTTAAAAATTTTATTTTTATTTAATGAGATTTGGAAATTATCTTCTACTATCTTAGTTTCTTTCGTTGTGAGGTTAGAAATGCCAATTCTATGGCTAATGCTTTCGCCAAACAAGCAATTAATAGATTAGTTCCTTGGGTGGGAGAGGTTATGTAAATCAGTGGGAGTGATGCGTTGCTCTTGTGCCCTCCTTTTTTCATTTGCTACTCATTGTTTATTGGTTCCCTTTTAATAAAATTATGTTGCCGATAAAAAAGAAAATAAAGTCCTCCAAGGATTTTGTCAAATTCTCAAAGGATTTTGTCAAATTCTTTCTCATAGGATCTGGTCAACTGTTTTAATGACCCCTTTTAG
Source organism: Sextonia rubra (assembly GCA_037013555.1). Taxonomy (NCBI): domain Eukaryota; kingdom Viridiplantae; phylum Streptophyta; class Magnoliopsida; order Laurales; family Lauraceae; genus Sextonia; species Sextonia rubra. Next base: position 43,367,788 of record JASUAD010000013.1, on the reverse strand, counting down.
CAGGGCCAGAACTGAAAATTTTGCCTTGGGTGGAGCAGTATGTACAAAATGTTTTTTGGAGATGCCAACATAAAATTTCTATAACATATATATATATAACTTTTTGGAGTGACAATGCAGACAAATTAAAATCTTCATTAAAAATGAGCTGTTTTTTAGTGCAACAATGAAGATAAAATTTTTGGATTAGTCCTATTTGATACTATGTAGTTTCGAATATTTAGATGATTAATAATGACCAATATAACCATTTGTGGAAATAAACTGTTTGCAAAGAGGTAAATCCCAAAATCAATGAAAATACCTCAATATACACAACTAGAGCTTTGAAGGTGGATCCAAAGTCATCCATAATGCCAGTAGCTTTTATGGAGCTTTCCATACACTCCTCACCTCCAGTATAAACGAATATTGGAGAGCCTGTATCTGCTCCACCCCAGTGCCTATTGTCCACAGCATATCTCTGCTGGAAGGTGATGTAGCTCTCTGGTTTGTAATTGAAGTGGTCGATCGTCTGTGTGTAGCTATAGAAATTATAGCTTTCCAAAGATTGTCCTGCTTTACCAGGGTCCGCTAAACCTAGCAACGGGCCCCATGGTTGGTCTAATTCACTTACGCATTCCCTCATGAATAAAAGCAACCATGCAAGTACTAGCCATAAAGGACAGGCCATCTCCCTCTCTCTCTCTCTCTTTTGACAAGTTAGAAAGCAAAAGGGGAGATCGGAGCCTTATTTATAGTTGAGGGACCTATAAAACTTCAAAAAGGAAAAATAAAAAACCCCATGGACCGGGTAGACGAAGGAATAAGAGATTATATAAGGTGGATAAATAATCCTAGCTCTCGGGGGTGAGGAGTTTGCATTTGTCAAGGTACGCTAGATGGGCCTCGTGCAAGGAAGGTTTGCCTCTAGATCCCACTTTTTTTAAACCAGTTATAGGGCCGAGTAAAAATTGATGTTGCTTACCACTAAGGTAAGAGACCACTCTCGCCTATAGATCCCACTAGAACTCATAACAAGCATAGTTAGGATAGAGGTCTAAAAATCTTCTTATAACCACCTATGTTTAAAGGGGAGTCATCTAATTAAGAGAGGCCGCTTTTGAAAGTCTGAAAGTAATCCCAATCTTAACCACTCTTTACCGCACAATTTTAACTAATGATTTCATGATCAATTGGGGTTGTGCCAAATTTAGATGACTGTCAAATTTGGATTGATGTCAATATGTAATTATAACTAGGCTATATACGTGAAAGACTTAAAATTGGAAGGATGCTATGCGTGCACCACAAAGGAGACCACTCCTAAAAAAAATGTTTAGTTCTTTTTACTATTGGACAAAAAACTGTCCAGAAAGGGTGCTCTAGAAACATTAATGTATCCATTTATTTTGACGCACATTCAAGTGGAAACAACTATAGGATTGAAATAAAAAAAAATAATGCATTCTAAAACCATTAAATTTGAAATTAATTGATCAAGGAGTTGGAAGGCATCCTAATTTAGTAATCTATGGTCCTTCAATGGTTTTAGAAGGTTGGTTTTTCATATTCAATTTAAACAGTGAGAAAACAGTCAGATGAGTCTCAAATTTTAGCTTGTTGCAATTCATGTGAAGGTAGTGTTGGTGAGAGAGGTAATTAACTTAATCAGATGGCACATGAAAAAGGTAAATCGCATAGAAAACTATGTAGGCACTTTTTATCTGCACGTTTTTAATAGATAGAGACAAAGATCCAGGCTGTAGTGTTCATTGATGTGGTCCACGCTAGGCCCTCCTATGACCAAATAATTCATTGGGTAGAAGCTGGACTTTTCCACCACACTATGCTTGTCTTGTTCTAAATTAATGATCTTGTCCAAGAGACCAATGCTGTAAATAATGCAATGATACAATCGCCACGTTTCCAACGTTGTACTGGAATGATGAAGAGAGCTCGTCTTATTCAAGATGAGAATAATGGAGGAGGACTTGGTAAGGCGAATATGAGGTTGCAAGAGATAAAAAAATAAAGAATAGGGCCCACCTCTGTTGCACAAAAGACCAAATGAAATGGACACTGCAGCCCCGATGGGTTAAGTCTTGGACGCTTCCCTCAATCAGTGGCTCACAATGTGCATGCCTTTTCATCATCCCCATGCTTCAAAAAAGGGCAGGCCCCACATGCATGTGGAAAAGGCAGGCCCCACATGCATCAAAAAAGGGCGTTGCACCATTTTATGATGTAGCGTTGCAGGCTTGCAGTATTGTCGTTCTGCCCATCTTTGATATCTTTTTTAAATATCAATATAAAAAAGGAATTAGAATTTTTTTTCTTTTGTTCTTAAAAAATTTATTAGGTCTTTTTTTTGTTTTTAACTCAAAATAATTTTGAATTTATCATAATAATATCACTATGGTTATGCCCACCTGGGTGTATGCATATCGGTTAGGGCCTATGGTGTATACCTTGAGCTCTTGACTTTGAAATCTCGTTGGGCCATATGTTTATACCATTAGGGACAAATCCTTGCCTGTCAAAGTAGTTCAAAGACCTGAGCCATAAGGCTAGATGGCGGGAGATACCCCGGGATATAAAAAAATATATATCACTATGAATTGGTGATAATGATGTTGATGATGATAATATGATCAAATAGAAGGCATTTAGAAATTAGAATTAACAAAAAAGAAAAAAAAGGATGAAGTTAGTGGGATGAACGCACACCTTTGGACCGGATGAGAGATGTGGTCTTGGATTCGAAGGAGATGATTCTTTTAAAAAGAAGTTAAATAAAAAAAATAAATAGAAGAAAGAAAAAGAAGAGGAGGAGAATATCTTAAGCGTAGCATGGGGGGCTGCGAGAAAAATCAGCATTGGTCCCACTTTGAAAACCAAACAAGTTAAAATCACCATCCTAGCTTGTTTTATACTCTTATCATGAATACAATTTCATTACACTGAGTCAAGCGCAGTGAGATTGATGATGTGTAAAACTAAGGGCCCATTTGTTTTCATCGAATTTACTTCCTAGGACTTCAAAAAATGTATTTTTAAAAGTGATTAAAATTGAAAAATAAATGTGAATATTCATAAATGAGTATTAAATAATCTCCCATTTAATGAAAAATAAATTAACAAGAGAGGAAAATGATTTACTACTGTGATGACTTGGTATTCTTTTTTCATCACCACAATTCATCTTCCCTTAAAGGGGAGGTTATTTGATAGTAATTCAAAGATATTCACATTTATTTCTTCAATTTTAGCATCCATGAAACAACTTGTCGTTGTTGATGTGGCTTCCCACCTTCTCCTCCAAGGATTTTCACTAACCCAAATGGGACTGCTGGCAAACATTGTATTTATGGGCTTCTGGGCCCTTTTATGTTGATTGCTAACAAACATTGCCCCTACTCAAATGGGTCCGGACCCCTTGCTTCATTATAACCAATTAACTTAAAACTCAAGCCATTATGGAATCTTTTTTATTTTAATAATTAGGGGCATTCATGGGCCTGGCTAAGGCAAATCCAGGCCCAACCAGGCTTTAGAAACATTAGCCTAGGTCTAGCCCAAAACCAATGGGCCTAAAGAAGTCAGGCCTAATTTTGCCAATTTGATCAATTAGGCCAGGCCGAATTGGGCTTTTAATAAATTTGTATGGCCATTTGAGTAACTGTTTGTAGTAATTAAATTAAATTACATGCATTTGTTACATGGGCTGGGCTTTGTGCTTGTTATCACTTAATCCAAGCCAGCCCAATTACTAAATGGGCCCTAATACTTTTCCAAGCCCAGCCCAAAGTGGTTGGGCCTAGATTGGGCTGGCCTAGCCCATGAACACTCCTATGTTTTCACATAGCCCTTCATTCTCAAGCCTATTTAGAATTCAAGAGGAGAACCCGTTTGTCTGATAGGAGTAAACAAAGAGGCTCTCTGAAATGTGTGAAAAGAATATACGTTAGATTAGTTGGGATAAACTGTGTGAATCGAAACATGCTGAAGGAATGCGGTTCCATAGCCTACATGCATTTAATTTAGCTCTTCTAGCTAAGCAAGGATGGACACTCATGCATAATCAGAACTCCCTTTTCTATAAAGTGTTTGAGGCCAGGTATTTTCCAATAGTTCCTTTCCTTCACTCAACTGTGGATAGTTAATCCTCATATACTTGGAGAGGAATCATGGAAGCTAAGAAATTATTGGAGGAAGGGTGCAGATGGCATGTGAGAAACAGAAAGAATATTAAAAATTGAGAGGACAAGTGGCTATCTACACCAACCACTTATCATGTTACTACCCCAAGAAGAACTCTACATAAGGATGCCATGGTGGATGATCTCATAAACAAAGATATAAAAAGGTGGAATGTAAACAAAATACATGAAGTTTTTCTCCCGTATGAAGCTGAAGTTATTTTAAAAATTCCTTTGAGCCCTCGTTAGCCAAATTATAAACTGGTATGGGCGAGGCATAAAACAGGAGAATTCTCTGTCAATAGTGCATATGCACTGGCCCAAAGGCTTAGAAGATGTCAATGCATGGAGGAATGCTCAGATATAGTTGTGAATAGAAAATTTTGGTTGAAAATTTGGAATATGAAAGTTCCAAATAAGATTAAAACCTTTGTATGGCGAGCACGTAAGGAAATTTTACCAACCAGAAAAAACCTTGCCAAAAGAAAGATAGTGGATACTGATGTATGTGAGGTTTGCAAGGATTTGTCTGAAGATACTATGCATGCTCTATGCTTGTGTCCTTAGGCACAACGGGTATGGAGAGAATGTCCCAAAAAATTTGATTTTACATCTAACTTGCAAACTAATCTTGCTTTGCTTGCTTGGGAACTTATAGGAAAAGTCCTGAAAGTCAACATGGGGCTATTTTTCATAATGGTATAGATAATCTAGAATAGAAGAAATTTCTTCATTCATAATAGGAAGCTCAATGATCTAAAAATGGTGGCTGAAGGGGTTGCAATTTTATTGCAAGACTATAGTAAAGTTTGGGCAACCAAAAGGATTGATCAGCAAATAAGAGTGCTATGCTGGCAGCCTCTTCTTGGGTGTTCTAAGACTTAATGTAGATGGAAAATTATTTAATGAAATACAAAAAGCCAAAGTGGGGGCTATCCTTCAAGACAATATGGGAAATGTTATTGTGACGAGAAGCAAAGGAGGGATGTGGATAGATAAAGCGGATGATATTGAAGCTGTAGCAGCATTGAGAAACACTCAAAAATGTTGGTATGAGGGACATTATTCTTAAAGGTGATTCTGTGTGGATGGTAGATGCACTTAACTCTACATCGTCCAATTGCTCAAGACAAGGCCCTTTGGTCAATGAAATTAAAGAACTGCTAAAAACTTTTAAAAGTAAAGAAGTGGTTCATGTAGAAAGACAAGGAAATGCAGTAGCTTATAAGCTAACTCGGCATGCACAATTTGTTAATGATATGGAGGTTTCGTGGTATTATACTCTTGATTTTATTATGCAAAATGCAATAGTTGATTCTATGTTTTCCCCATAATAATAGATTGAGAATCTTTTCTATTGAAAAAAAAAAGAAATATTAATGGATCCATTTATTTTGACGCAAATTCAAGTGGAAACGACTATAGGATTGAAATAAAAAAAAAATAATGCATTCTAAAACCATTAAATTTGAGAGTCATTGATCAGGAGGTTAATGAACACAGTCAGATGAGTTTCAAATTTCAGCTTGTTGCAATTCACGTGAGGGTAGTGTTGGTGAGAGAGGTAATTAACTTAAACTAGGTGGGTCAGATGGCCCAAAAAAAAGGTAAATCGCTATAAAAACCATGTAGGCACTTTTTATCTGCATGTTTTTAATAGATAGAGACAAAGATCCAGGCTGTAGTGTTTATTGATGTGGTCCACGCTAGGCCCTCCTATGACCCAATAATTCATTGGGTAGAAGCTGGACTTTTCCACTACACTATACTTGTCTTGTTCTAAATTAATGATCTTGTCCAAGAGACCAATGCTGCAAATAATGCAATGATACAATCGCCACGTTTCCAACGTTGTACTGGAATGATGAAGAGAGCTCTTCTAATTAAAAATGAGAATAATGGAGGAGGACTTGGCAAGGCGAACATGAGGTTGCAAGAGGAAAAAAATCAAGAATAGGGCCCACCTCTGTTGCACAAAAGACCAAATGAAATGAACACTGCAGCCCCGATGGGTTAAGTCTTGGGACGCTTCCCTCAATCAGTGGCTCACAATGTGCATGCCTTTTCATCATCCAAAATCCAAATGCATCTGGATACCAATCGAGTTTAACCACTGCAGAAATACAAACTCTTAGAATTTCTAATTTCTAAGAATACAATTACTAGAAACTAACAGGCGTTATGCCATGTTTCTATTGGTAGGTTTTTGGTTGCCATGAGATTAAACTAAGCATCTCTCTGTGAGTGTGTGAGTGGCTATTCGCCAATCTGAATGCTATATCTTACACATATTCAACGTGAAAGATGCTAGGTCTTCGAGATTGGCAGATTTGCTATTGAGAATCCAGGGCTACATGAATATATATATCTGGGTTCAAATCTAGTCCCAGATGGCATCACAGTTTAAGAACTCAAATACAATTCACCCTCAGAAGAAAATCGTTATCAGAGTTCATATTATGATCCTCACTTGAATATGGATTAATATTTATGACTTCGAATTGTATATAATTTTTTTGGGCTTGAGATTGAATTGGATTCTGTTGTGGGCTTGAGACTGAACTCAAAACTTTTTCAGAGCTATTAGATTATAAGAGTGAAACAAAATAGAGAAATGAAGTCTAAAGTCCAAAATACGACTGGCCCTATTACAAATTTATGTGGTTCCAATCGGGCATGAAAACAAAAAAAAATCCAAAAAAACGTGAAAGCCTCTCTTTACATAAACAAGTTCTTCTTATTACGTTAAAGAGGACCAATCACAAAAAAAAGAGAGGCAGGCATCACATGAAGGAAAAATGGCTAAAATAACAAGAAGTGTGATGTAATCTCAACATTATCATATTCTGTATGGTCTTCTCTTGAAATTTGGCATTTTGTGGAGGTTATGGAGTAAAAGTCGAGTGTGGAAGGCTGTTCAATCTTTATCAGGCTGGGGCTCTCCCAATTAGCTCGAGCTAGCGGAAGAAATCCAGTCCGCTTGCATAAGTGGGGCTCACATTTGGTCTATTCAAATGGATCAAATGGTCTATTTGACATTATGACATATAACTTCCTCTGTCATGAAAGAGCCAAAGAGGTATTATATGAGGCTTGGGTATGAGAAACACAGTTTCTCAACTGCGCCTGATTGTACCCAAACCAAGACTCAAAGAGTCCCAGTGTGTAGGTGGCAAATTTGAAACCTAAGAATAATTGATACACTGACGTGAAAGACAAAGGAACATGGGGCCACTAGATTTTACATAAAATGGGTTCTTTTGGTTTTAAGTTTCTTTTAGTGGTGGTGTAGTTTCTAAATTGAAGTGGTTAGTGTTGGCGCTTTTGTATATATAAAATGCATGGGCTATATATCAGGTTTGTGATTGTGGAGTTCTGGTGATGCCAGGTGCTTGGCTGGGGTCTCACCGCACAAGTACACAGCATTTCACTAGTTAATCATTGGATTCATTTTGTTTTTGTTGAGATTGCTATATCAGGTTTTTTTGCCTCTAAAATTACTAGAAGTGATGTTATTAAACTTGAACCACCCAAATCAAATATTCAGTTTTGTATATTGTGGCTAAGTTTTCACTTCAATCAGTTGATAGAAGTTGTTGGATTGATCTCATCAGTTCATGATGTACCAATGGTGTACCACACTAACACTCAGATTGGAGTGACATTTGATCCAATGCCTATTGATCATTATGAATTGTCATGTGAGCAGACTAGTTCAAGCGAAGTGGCCATAAACCAAACTGTATTGTTTGAGTAGGAGGGAAAAAAGGATTCTTATCTTGAAATAGTTTCAATTTTCAAAGATGCTTCATGTGTTCCCTAGGCATGTAGGGGACGTTGTTTGCATGAATTCAGTGAATTCCTGATGAACAAATGCTGCACCCCTAGTAGGTTTTCCAAACTTCCTGATGGCACCACAGGACAAGTAGGGTGGGCATATAGACCTTTTCTCGGGCATATAGACCTTTTCTCGACTCACACTCTAGGGACCTTGCATACTTCAAACAAATGTTATTTAGTGTCTTATTTGTTTAAATTACTAAAATTATAATTTGTCATGAGTTTGTTCAATGGATGTTGCCTGGATGTCATTGATTTTCTCTTCTTGTCTAACCAAGAATGGGCTGATAAGCAGTGCATAGCCAAACATCGACAAGGGCCATCCCAAGAGTGGGGCAACTTCTACTATTTTAGAATGCAGAACATAAGGTTTGTTCTCATACTTTTACTATCATGGCAGAACATATCTAATTAAGCTTTAAATTACTGTCCTAACTTTGCATGTAATACTTAAGTGAATTAACTTTAGATGTGACTTTATGTGTTAAAGTAGCAATAACCAAACTTTACCCTTGCAACACAGTGAATTTTGTCAAGTGCCTTTGAGGCTTCTATGGGATGAAGACTATATATGGCACATGCTGTATTTGTGATTTCTAGCTCAAGAAGATTGATACACTTCTTTATGGCCAATGATAGGTATGAACAAAACTTCCTATGTATTTGTTTGTTTCATGTGAGGTTTTTGGTTGCTTTTGTTAATTTTTAATTGCTTCTAATGATTGTAGCATGTAAAAGGTAGAATTAAGAGTGTTTGTTCTATTTAGTGAGGAAGGTGGATCAGGAAAGAAGAGTTCAATACTTGGGGGATGCTATATTTACCCAAATGATGAGACCAATCGGAGGAGTTGAAGATGGAACAAGAAAAAGATGGGCATGCAAGATACATTTCATTTTTAGATTTATTTCGGACGTTATAATGTTCAACAATGTTGTATCATTGACATTTTGGTTATTTAATGAGCATCGTTTACAATTTAAATTGTTGTAAATAGTAGTTTTAGGGATTCTTTGTAGAGTTTGTTCCATTGATTTAAGCATGTTTATATATAAGAAACGAGATCTTAATTTATAAGAAATGCAATTTAATCTTTTTTAAATATACTTATTTTTTTTTAAAAAAATATACTTTTAGCTGCGTCTAGGTAACTGCCGCCAAAACATTTTTCACATTTTAAGCAGTGCCCTTTTTGTATTTTTACTAGCAGCCAATGACTTTGTTAAAAGTTTTCTTTGTCATTTTCCAAAACTTCAAAAACTTTTAGTGACCATTGTGGATAACGACAATTGATGGCCGCCGCTAAAACATTCACCGACACACTCTATAGCGGCGACTAGTGGGGACCATGCCATCTTATGTTTTAGCGGGGGCCCGCTAAAAGCTGTTTTTCTTGCAGTGGGATAATGCTCGTCAGTACATCATAGATCAAAGGCTTACATGATAGACCTTTTTTGTGTAGCTCTTACTTGATCATGACTTACTAATTTAATTTTCACAAAAATGCACCACTTTTAATTAAACTTTTACTAGTCTATTGGTCCCCAAAGGTGGGCCCATAGGCTATATAGGGTGCCAAATGCAAGAGACATTTTTATTTGTTTCAATTTTTAAATATAAACACTAATAAAATTTTCATCCGTTTACACATGCTTTGAAACAAATATGGTAAAATGCTTCACATGCGTAAATCATATGAAAATTATACTAATTGCCAAACACCATAAACAAAAATGCACATGTAAAGCTTACATACTTAAGATTTACGTACTTAACGCTTTCATATGTAAAGTGTATTTACGCATTCCATGGGTAAATGCCAAACAACCCTAAAGTTTACTCAACTCAGCATACGGAGACACTTCGTTTCAGTGCTTAGTATTATGAATCCTACACATAATGCTACCACTATACATCATCCACAAACCAAACCTGAACCGTTCTGGGTGGTTCAAACACTGGTTGAAAGCTTAACATCATTTCCAATAAGCTATTAGAAGTACCAGGAAGATGGGGCAATTTCAATCACATTTTCTTTGGTCCTTTTTCCTCCATGTGCTTTCTCCACTTGGACCATACCATTATATGGACATCAGATTTAGTTGGCCAATGGGGGTGTGTTGTCTAAGAAATTCTATAAAGTAGTCCTCAAGTTTAAAAAATCAACAATGTGGGTTACAGTTCTACGTAAACATGCTTCACAAATCTGCATATCTTCTCCAATGTACAATTCTTTAAATAAAATTAGGAAACTAATAACGTATAATTAAAATTCTGAATCTACTTGGGCCCTACACATGTGGCCTGAGGTCTATCTGCATCAAACCATCAACAAGGGGATAAAAATTTTTAATCAATATTTGAGGGCCCAATTATTGCAAAGGAAGAGTCAATGAATATAATCTCTTGGGCAAAAGGTAAGAAAAACGAGCCATAGGGGTTTTTCATTTGTTCAATAAAATTAAAGCTTTAGCTAGGGAATCTAGTCCAAATATTCTTTGACTAATTCGTAGGTGTATTTTTGGGCAAGGGAAGGGCATTAAAGGAGCTAGACACACAAATGAGCTCCTGAGCAAGACTATTTGTCTCCTCCCCTAAATTGCGACTAGCTCTAGCTCGATCCATCTGGATTATATCGACATTGGATTTAGCACATTATTTTTGACCATTGGTCTACCCACCTCCCTTCTTGGACCCATCAGGATCTCACTCAAGCACGATCTTGCCTAGGAGATCTATGCCTCATATATGTATATGTATGTATTGTTATCATTGATGCATGCCTAGAGAGAATATCTAAGATCACAAAGCAACATGCAACTAGATTATAAAAACAAATAGATCTTACTTGAAGCCCTATTGCAATGGATACTTGAACATTTCACCTGAGCGTTTAATCTTTATTGATCAGGATCTTCCTTTTTAACAGTGTCGATCTTCTCCTTTACAGCTCTTATTTTGAGTGGCAATCAAACCTTTGGGCTAATTCTCACTCTTTTAATTTAACATCTTAAGTCTAATGCTGTTATCTTTACATAATAAATAGTGTTGAGGGTCTTAAACTTCAAGTGATGCCTATAAGTCTTTTATAATATGGCCAATCTGGTGACTACTATACTACCTAAAAGTAGAGGTCTTAATTGAATTAATAGCATTTATAAAATGACATAAAGGGGTCTAATCTAGATTGGTTATTATGTCACTAGTGGTGAAAACTAGAACATTAAGTCATTATTTCTCCAAAATTGATCCATATTATCGAAGGCCCAAAATTGACTATATAAATGTGGCAGCAAATTTAGTTTACTTCAACTCTTACAGATCACACTTGTATGCAATTGGTTCACTAGTAATTGTGCCGCATTTGACTTGTATTTAATTTGTTCTTGCAGAAGGTCTAATTGTAAATGGCCTTGTCAAAGAATGATTTCATTCTCTTAAACCCAACCAAAAACCCAATGGACTTCATGATGATCATTCTATCCAGAAAAAGGGGATTCTTACATTACTCTTACTGGCCACCGAGCTGGCGAAACAACAATTGTTTATGAGCATAAGGCTTACATTTAGGCATTACTATAAGGAGCCTAGAATCCTAAATGTAAATGGTTTTGGTTTCGGTTCCTTTTTTTGGACCTGGAACTTGAACAAGTCCAGTCTAGATCCACCAAGGTTTAGACCTGTGGACCTGAGACCAGGACCCAAAACATCTCCTAAACATGAAGTTCAAACTTTTAGGGCATGTTCAGTAATCTAAGGATTTTGCAAAAGAGCAAATGGTTTTCTGCGGAATCGTGGAATCCCCATGTTTTGGAACAGCGTGGAATGCGGAAACCTAGTGTCTATATTCCATGCATGCATGGAAAAGGAGGGTTGGACACCCCCTCCTCAGACCCGTAGATTTTGTAGAAGTATGGAAACGTGCTGCTACAGTGCCTGAGACAGGGTACCAAGTATCTTGCAGATCGGGAGATTGTGGGTCTCATATGGTAGATCAACATTGTTAATATCATTTCTAATCCCAAAAAGGGCTAAGGGCCCAAATTTAAGCTGTTGAATCATCTTATATGCTCAAATCTGATTAAAAAGGCAATCAACGTTGCTAATGCAAATCTAAACTTCTGTGGACCCCTTTGAAAAATCCAGACCACTAGATCTGATATAGAGTCCATGAATGGTTATGAGAGCAAATTGCAAAATGTGGGGTCATGCGGATCATGATATATTGGCCAAAACATTCGAAATTGTTGATTTCTTAAAGGTTTTTTCTCTCGAAATCCTCTTTTTTGCCAAACTTGGTTTTTTTTTTAAAAGGATGGATTGATTATAGGCTTCAGGAGAGATTCTGTGCAACTATAGAATTCCCTTATCTCCATGGATTGGCGCCAAACATGCCTGGCAACTATAGAATTCCCTTGTCTCCATGGACGGGCATGTTTGGCAACGGTCTTCTAGACTGAATTCTCATCTGTTTTCTGTGATTGCGTGGAAAGCCCATGTTTGGTTGCATCCGGCTTCATGGAGACAAGACATTCTGTTCTACGAAATCAAGGTTTTATCCATCCGACCACCCCAAAGCGGATATTATAAATCATTGCTTTAAAAGGGGAGCTATTTAAGTCCATTTTCAGCATAGAACTTGACCCGACTCCTCTCTCGACTTCGAATCCCTCTCCCTCGACACGAAAGTTCAAACCCTCTTCTCTGCTGCTGGTGCGATGGGAGGCGACCGGAGAAGGCCACTGCTCTATCTCTGATACGACAGACTCTCTCTCACTCCTCTCTCTCTCGCTATGCAACGATGAGTGAATGGCGCTCCTTGAACAAAGCAGCCCTCCAACATGCTCCATCTCTCTTCCCACCGTCGGACTCTGGTTGATTTGTTCACAACCACAAGTCAGGTTAGGGTTTTTTTATTTCCTTTTTGTTTTTTTTTCCTTTCTTCTCCCTCCATCTTGCCTCTTTTCTTTGGGGAATGGAAGATTTTGAGTTCATGCAATCATAGATTCATGCTTCAACTGGGATCTTCCCTTTTTTTTCTATTCTTTATTATTGCTATTGTTTCATTTGTATGTTACACTGCCATATTTTCTGATGGAATACTTGTAGATGACATCATTTTGATTTTTTTGCTGGATAGATTCATGGCTTCTACAACCTTATTTATGAAATGTCAATTTTGAATCATTACAAAAGCTTATCCTCCATGGTCTAATCACCTCCAATGAAAACAGCCTTTCTTTAAAAAAAAATCAATCAGATTCAGAAATGTCTTAGGTTAACTATTCCTTAATTTCCATATTAAATTAGCAAGTAAGACAGAAACAAAACTTAAAAGAAAATTGACAATGAGCTAAGAATCCCTGTTATTACTATGACTGCTTCCAGTACACTAATAAAGAAGTCACTCCCAGTTCCATATTTCAATTGAACGATGTGTTCTAATATTGAGATGTGCAGTCATTGCAAAACAGAGGGCAGCAAGTTAAAAAAGATGGAGACAGAGCAAAAGCTAACAGGAATCAAAAGCTTTGCATTTGGTGTCGATAATTACTGCAGCCAATGGCACTAGAAAAGAAAAAAAACACCCATTCTCATTTGTATGGGGCTTTACTACAACTTGGTCAAAACAGATGGTTTCTATGATTCAGATGTAAGAAAAAGATCATTTTTGGTAAAAGAAAGACATGTTGCTTGGAACAACAGGGTCATAGTGACAATGATGTAGAGATCTTAGATAATGTATATTAGATTCATTTACTGGGGTTATGGTTGGGTATTCATTTCCCATCTTCCTCTTGATTCAGTTTTTTTTTTGGATGGAGTGATCATTTGGTGGTCTTTCTTGGTTATTAAGTTTCGATTAGGTTGTTGAGTAGTCCAAATACTATATTTTGAACAAATGTGCAAACCCAACTCATTGTTGAATTATTTTGTATTTGATTTATGAACAAAAATCATCTATAGACAGTTTTTGAAAGATATGTGCAAACCCAAGTCACCATTAAATCTTTCTCTTCTTTTTTTTTTTTTTCGTTTTGTTTGGTTGGTGTTTTGGGTGTGGGGGGGGGGGGGTTTGTGCGGCGCACAGTGGGATGGGATTTACTATGTTGAATGTGAAAACAAACAGGGCCATATATTATGTTAAATGTGTAAACCCAGCTCACTATTAAATGCCAAATATGTTAAATGTGCATTCCATTTCCAATTGCAAATAGTTTTTCCAGTTCTTGTGCATGGATATCCTGATCCAAGTTCCCATCACTTTACCATTTTACTACAGTTTTTTGGTTTCTTTGATGTTGGTATGGAAAAATTGAAATTCCTGAACTGGTTTTTCAAGTGAAATATGTTTTGGAGTGTGTTTGGATTTTGCTGTTATAGATAAGAAGTAGAAGATCTAAAGTAATGAGGGAAAAATCATCTCTCTCCCCTCTCTCTACTCTAATTTATTCCCCTCCAGTCACAAAAAAAGGTATCCTTTCTCACCCTCTGATTAGTTGCTTGTGTGTGATTGGTTGTGTTCATTTTCTTTTCTTTCTTCATTTGTTGTTTCGTGCAACAAAACATTTTCTTCATGATATCTATTGAAATGGATGCTTGCCCATCTAAATCTGTAGTAGTGAGTGCTGCGCTGCAACTTGAGTTCCAATCTTGCATGCACTTTGCTAGGAACATCAAATCTTCTGGTTCTGGAACTTCAAGTTTATTGAAATGTGGATTTTAGGTATTTTTGAGTAGCCAGTTTCTTATGGGAGGATGTTTCCAATCTACTAGGAATTTGGCTGTTCCATTATCCTGTTAAGAGTTTATTATTGTTGGCCTTAGAAATGTTACTTCCTTCAAATTCCCGTTGTTGACTAATTTGAAAAATATTAATGGAGTAATGAGAGGGGATCATCTTGGTTTCATGGGAGGAGTTTGGAAGTGGAGATGTGGAGTGCTTGAACTAAAATGAGGTTTTCTTATGGGCAAGTGCTTGTCTCGGAAAGCTTTTTACCATAACCTTTGTTTTCAAATTCTAAGAAGTCGTTATCAATGTAGGAGCTTCTGGTATGATTTGGAAATCTGATTTATGGGCTTGGGGATAGTAGATCTGGATGGAGACTTTATTATTGGAGATTTTAGATTGCCTTTGAGTGACAATGTATATCTATCAAGCAGGGTTGCACTTTGTTAGGGTGGCAATGAGGACCATCTGTTGGGTCCTTTTTTTATTTTCTTTTTACTGTTTTTCAGTTGAGGCATGTGATTTGAGTTTATTAATGAATTTTGGAAGGAAAATTTGCAATGATGGATGCACTTGAATATTTCCGTATTTATATTTACTTCAAGTATCAGTTAGCTAATCTATCTACCACCTATAGTTGGACTATGTAAGTCTTGGTTTTGGTACAGTGGCTATGTTTCTTCTATTGATTGTTTCTTTACCTCTATTATGATTTATATTGTCGTTTGCAAGTAACTTTTTCCAGGGCAGACTATTGCTAATAATAAAACCGAGATTTTTTTTGTTGAACAAGGCGATTACATAATGTAATAGCTGACACTTGATAGGCCAAAACCAATGTAGAGAATGCCTTAACCATTGAATCAGTCATGTTGCTACTCATTTCAATATCCCTAACAATTTTGTGACACATTAAGAAACGATGACTGTTGTTACATTTAGAGTGGTGCTATCTGTTCACATCATTTTAGTTATGACTTTTGCATGTTGACATCAACCCAAGTCTGCTATTTGATTGCCGTGTTACATAGATACTAAGACTTAGTATCTCTGTTTCTATAGCCTCTTTTGATGGAATGGTTGATATATACAAACAATTCCATCTGCCGCTTCTATATATATGTGCTTATTCATTTTTATCTTTTGTTATTTTCAGGCCCAATACAATAAGAACATCAGATATGAAGAGACTTTAATTATTGGTTCTTGCTATGAAGTAGTTGTGTGCTCATTTGAACGTTACTATGACTATGTGGTGCAGCCCTAGTGTTAGGGCTGCGTGGAGGTGCCTAAGCACGTGTCCAACGACACTTCGACGGTCACAAAGACTTCAAACCACACAAGGAAACACCTCTGGGAAAAAAAACCCAATTCTATTAATCAACCAAATCTGAGAAGTTCTTCTCTACAAAGCCATATATATAGTAAAACAATCTTAATAAGCAAGAAAACCCTAGGCTAAAAATAGAAACTTTCCTAATAATAATAATAATAATCCTAATCTAATTGAAAGAGGGGCTGAGAGGCGGCTGGGCCCTAGACTGCATCATCCTCCCTGGGTTGAAAGAAGAGTTCGTCCTTGAACTCGATGCTGCTTCGGATTGCCAGTGTAAATGTGTTGAACATGAAGGACATCCTTTGTGGCAGCTTTCCAGGAATTCTTCTTTGGCGGTTGTGGTTTCTCAGGATAAAGAGTAACTTGCTGTCCACCATGCATGAATGTATAGGTGTTGTCGCGCATACCATGAGTTCCATTTTTATCATACATCCAAGGACGGCCCAATAAGATATCACCAGTATCCATAGGTAGCACATCACACCAGATTGTATCTTTGTAAGTCTCACCAACGGCAAAAGTAACTTTGCAAGTATGTCGAACATGCGCTCGATCACCATTCATTAGCCATTTGACAAAATAAGGACGGTTATGCTTATAAACTTTCAATTGGAGGCGATCAACAAGAGCCTGGGAAATGAGATTTTCACAACTTCCACTGTCAATAACAACTGTGCAGTTTTGTCCCTGTATCATTCCTGTGGAACGGAAAATATTTTTGCGCAACCACTTATGCTCAATAGTTGGTGAAGCATCCTTGAGGACAATAAGAGCATCATCTGGGGGCTCTGCATCAGTGAAGTCAATGTCCGCAGTGTCAATATCCTTGGAATTGTCAATATCCTTAGGATCAGTGTCAATATCATCTCGGATATTGTTATCAGCACCTTCAATCTCAATTAGGTGTATTCGCTTTGGACAATCTGCGGCGCGATGCCCATGCTGGTGACAATGGAAACAAACCATCTTATTTTGACCTTCAGTCTTAGCAAAAATTTGTCCATTGGATTTAGCTTCTTGTAAAGGGGAATTCTTTGGCTGAGCCCATTTGGATTTTTGTACTTGATGATTTGCAATTCCCTCAGCCTTGATAGCATGTTGGATGAGTTCATCGACATTATCAAAATGTTGGAAGGCAAGGATATGATGAATGTCTAGTCTCAATCCATTGAAAAATCTATCAACTACCACATCATCATCTTCATTCAAACCACAACGAGCTTGCAGAGTTAAAAATTCCTCAGAATATTCAACAACTGACTTGGACCGTTGTTTCAAGTTTTGAAAACTGGAACGGAGATCTCTTGCATAGTTGACAGGGAGGAATTTTTGTTTCAAAATATTTTTCATCTCTGTCCATGTATCAACAGGGTCCATGTTCTGATTCCTCCGTTTTCTTTGTAATTCAGCCCACCAAGTTGCAGCATAATTACGAAATCTAGTGGCAATTAGTGTGACTTTATTGTGCTCAATCATTGGCTTATGTGCGAAAATATTTTCCACGCACACTAACCAATCCATAAATTCAGCGGGCTGTAATTTTCCATCATATTCAGGAATCACAATTTTTATCTCGCATTCTCGATCAGGATTATTGACTGGTGGATCCCGTGGATTCCGAATATGTGCACCATCTTCACGGTGGGGATGCACACGTTGATGATTTTCCAAATTTGTCACTCGAATATCCAATTGGTGCAGGGTGGTGTGCATGCCATCAACTTTTGCAGATAATTCTCTAATGGCGGTCGCCAAATCTTCAAGTGAAGAAGATGAAGATTCAACATCCACTTGCTTCTTAGGAGGCATTTTTTTTTAATGCAAAATTGAATTTGACTGACCTGATGTGTAGATCGATTCTCCAGGAACACGGTACTTTCTGATGTCAGATGGCTGCAATAGAATATTTCCGATATCAAGTGACTGAATATTGCAAATAAGTTGCAGCACTTGGGTTGAATGGAGCTGTCTGGACCCAATAACGACCTGAATGGAATATCAGCCCAAAAGGCTCGTCACGCACGTGTCACAGTCACGTGTGACGTTTTCGTTAAAACCCAGAGAGATGCTTGCTCCTGATCTGCTACCTGCTGACGAGAAGAAGGGCTGGAGATGGCGACGACTGCGTTGGCGACGATAACAACGAGCGGAGAACAGCGAACGGCAGAGGCTGGCGATAGGGCGATCGTTGGCGACGTCTGCGGAGGAGGCGAGACTGCAGCGACGAGCCGATGGCGGTGACGATGGAGTTGCGAAGGCGGCAATGACTTCCACAGAGGGCAAACGGCAGTGGATGGTGATTGCACAGTAAGATCCAGGTACACTGCTCTCTCTCTGTCTCTTTCTCTCTCGCGGCGCTGCTGTTGCTCCTTTTTGCTTTCTTTTTTTTTTTTTTTTCACTCCAGTGGGGGGCTTGAGGGTGGCGAGGAAGGGGGGGGGGGGGAAGAGGGTTTGGTGCGGGATTGACTGAGAGGGGTTGATGTGTAGATCTGGGGTGGGGGACTGTGTTGGGATGTTTATGAATCACGGCAGGGAGATGGGATCTGGTGCTGAGGATTAGGGTTGGACTCGGTCGTGGACGATTGCTGGCGCTGGACGAAGATGGGGGTGGGGTTTGGATTCGGGCAAGGTTTTGGGGACTCTGGACTGTGTGGGATCGGGGTTTCGGTGGTGGGTCTGGGTAGATAGAGGCGTGTGGACAGGGGTTCGCTTTGGGATTCGGCGAATGGGTGTGGACAGAGGCGTGTGGACAGGGGTTTTCGCGTGGGCTGCGTTAGGGCTAGGGAGGTGCCTAAGCACGTGTCCAACGACACTTCGACGGTCACAAAGACTTCAAACCACACGAGGAAACACCTCTGGGAAAAAAAACCAAATTCTATTAATCAACCAAATCTGAGAAGTTCTTCTCTACAAAGCCATATATATAGTAAAACAATCTTAATAAGCAAGAAAACCCTAGGCTAAAAATAGAAACTTTCCTAATAATAATAATAATAATCCTAATCTAATTGAAAGAGGGGCTGAGAGGCGGTTGGGCCCTAGACTGCATCACTATGAAGCTCTGGCTATGAAGGTTGGAGAATAGTCAGAGTGGAAGTGGCTATAAGTTGTATGGCTGGTTCTTTTTTTTTTTTTTTGGTCCTTTATGTGTATGTGATGGGAGAGGCTGAGGGATGAGCGAATTTGGTTGGTGTTTTGGGTGCTGTGATGCTGGAGATGGTGAATGGCTAAGATGGAGATTAGCTTGTATGCTCAACTAATGTTTTTGCAAAGAGAAGGATCTCCTATTTATATGTGAAAAGGTACCAAAGGCCTGTGTTGAGGCATCTGTCAATACATAGAGCCTTGCAAGTGGGACTCCTGGTAGTGATGCATCTGATGCTATCCCTGGTAGTTACAAAAGTTTCAAAAGTGCCAAAAGTTACGAAAGGAGTGTCTGATTGCTGCATGAAGTTATATAACCAAAAGTTGTTGTTCCAGATTAGAGTTGTTGCTGCATTGGTCCTTGCATAGAGAACTCATGTGGGTCTTGGCTCCAGATATGGACAGGAAGTGAAGAGTGAAAGATAATTTCCTGCGGTGGTGTTAACTTGCAAGCTGATCGGCCGCAGCATTGGCCGACTAGTGGCAGAGAGTTGCTACCCAGTTGGGTATTTTTACGATAGTGTTGGTCGCTCAGCTAATTTTTTGATTTGAATAAGTTTTGTTGATTTTTTTTTCCTTTCTTGGGAAAACCTTAGCATGGTTTTACATGAAACTTGTAGCAATGATATTATGAAGAAATAGAGAAATGTACGTATCTTTTGTAATGTTTGGATCTTGCAAATTTTTGCTATGATCTTTGGACAACAGTAGGATTAGTTTGTGTTAATTGTTTTTCTTGTTTATTTCTGCTTTGTTTTTGCTGTTCTTCTCAAATTGTAGCTTGGATTTAATGAATTGTGGTAGTCAATGGTTTTAAAATTTACAGTTTTCTTGCATTTTAGTCATCTGTTTAGGTGTTGCAGGTGACATGAATTGTGGTAGTCAGTGGTGTGAACTTAAAGCAATAAAGAGGCTTAGCACATTTGTTTCTTTCATTGTTTTTTTATTTTTATTTTTATTTAGACTGATTATCCTCTTGACTTGATCCTAGTGCTATAACTTTACCTTTATCTATTTTTTTCTTCTTTCATTCGATTTTGAGGAAGTAGGCTCTTTAAAGCCATGCGACTGCCCATTTTGGTATGGGTAGAAGCTCTGTCAACAATAAGTGAACTTAGTTATGGTGTTTATTTGGTATACATCTTGTACTTTCCCCATGACCACTTCTGTTCCACAGTGGTGATGCAGGCCGAACCTAAGTCCGGCCCAGATCATAGGCCTGAAAAACATCCGATTGATCCTTGGCTTCTTCAAGGATCCCTATCTTTATTTATCTACTTTCTATTTTGTTTTTAGTAGTTATTTATCTACTTCCTATTTTGTGTTTAGTAGGTCATGTCTGTTTAGAACTAGTCTTCTATTTTGAGCAATAGTCACTCCTATATAAGGAGGAATTCTTCATTGTAAAAGATGCTTTTTATCAATATAATTTCAGTTTCAAGAGATTTTCTCTCTCTAGTTGTGATCGTGAGTTGCATTGTGTTTTTGAATCCTTCGTTGGATTCGAACAATCCTTCGGGAGATTGTTCTACAATCGATCCAAGATCCAGGGCTGCGCCAAGGGGCTACATTAACACACCAGGTATAAGATTCTCCAAAGCATTGAGTATCGAGTATTGTGAAATACTCACAAAGGGAAAACATTACATTGCTAAAATACATTTCTTTTTCTGATTTTGGATCATCAGGGAATCATTAATTGATCTATTGGGGAATTCTGTTTTCATTCTTGATTTCACGATGTAGAAATTACATTTGATATTACTTAGGTATGCCTTACATAAAGATAAATTTATCATGCCTTATCCACTCTCTTATTATGTTATTTTTGTGCTTTATCCATGGTGTTGGTTTGTCAGCAAAAGGAATGCCTAGAATGGGGATGATTCTGTCAAAGTACTGGTATCAAGAATCAAGACACAAGAAGGAAGCCAAGGTTCTAATAAACTTGGGCATCAATTAGACGATCCAAGTGTGGTAGCAATGGTTCTACAATATTCTTCTCATGTTGAGTCAAGACTTGATATATAAATCTGTAATATATGGACTCTAGTATATGCAGCAAAATATTTGTGCACGTACATTAAATGGAAAAGGCCAGAGCCATAATGGTAGAGCATGATGGTAGTTATGGTTTTATTTTATTATTTTTTTTAACTTGCAACCATGAAACTTAATAAATGAGAAGAATTATATTATTTGTAGTTACCAAAAGCTTCAAGTTAATTATCATTGACTCCTCTGTGTTCTCCAAACATGGAATGCGATGATTCCTCTCCCTCGTATATCCTCAAAGAAGAAAGTATAATTCTACTGAACCAAAGGTTCCTTCGAATAGAGGATTCTTCTTCCGTTACCAAACATGCCCAGTTTCAACATCACTCAAACGTCACATACACCTAAGTTTTTTTTTTTTGCTCATCCACCCTCACTTCCACTCCCTATCTCTCCTTGCTTCGGCTGCAGCTATGACTCCGGCCTGCCGTCTCTCATTGTCTTTTTCTCTCTTTGGTGTAGGGTTTACATCTGAGATTATCTCCACATCCCACATCCATCTCTCCGGCTAAACATCTCTATGTTCTTCTCTGTTTCAGTTCTTGTTTTCTTTTTCTTTACCTTTTTTTTTCTTTTTTTTATGGCCAGGTTAAAGGGACTTTTGTTGGCTGGGATTAAAGGGGTTTGCAATTTGGGGTGGAGATTAGGGATCTGTTCAGTTGGATTGCTAAGTTAGGTGATGGTGGTCGTAAGGTAGGGCACTTGGAATGATATTTTTTTTATAACCTAAGGTACTCCTCGCCAACCTAGCCTTCGGCTTCGGGGGTTACTCAATTTTGATGAGCAAGGCCTATTCCCTAAGGAGTACATACATGGCCACACACATAGTATCTGGATAACGCTAGTGGCGGGAGTTGAACTCAAGACTTTGGGGAGCAAACCTAAGACTCAAACCAATTGAGCCACTGCTTTGACGGCCACTTTGAATGATTTGGACAAGAGGATTTGGGGTTGTGGGATTGGAAAAGATCTTGACCATCTTCATTGAAGGGGGATGTCTTTTGGTTAAGCCTACATCCTTTCCTTCTCAAGTGCATCCTCTCCCCCTCCATCTCTCTAGTTGGTTTTTTTTTTTTTTTTGTTTTTTTTTAAGCTTACTGGACCTCAAACCATACCTTGTTCCAATTCCAACCTCTCAAAAATGGTTCTGGTTCCATCATGGACCCGAATTGGAACCGACCCATTTGCAAAGATAAGTAATGGGGCCCATTTATATGACAAGATTCAGCCTTTTCATGAATTTTGTTTTTGTTAGGCCTTTCATTAATACACAGTAGGGTTGCAAGCAAGTAGTCAATTCTCTGAAGGTTTCGATTCATGAAAAATTGGGTTTGGAACCTATTTTAGGTTTCAATTCATAAATGGGTTCGGGTCTTGAACCAATTTAGGTTTCGATTAGTAAATTGGTCCGGTTTCAAGTCCATATGGGTTTCAATCCATGGACTCAAGATCCGACACAAGAGCTTTTAATGTTGCAAATTGTAATTCAAAATCAAATTTGGTTTGACATTTTTATATTTAATCTTAAAGATAATATACTTGATGCTTTCTTATAAATGATAGTATACTTGATGCATTGTTATAAATTGAATAATATCTTTAATTTAAAGAAAAATAAAGAAATTTAAATGAAACCAGAACCAGTTTTGGAACTAGATCCCAATTCTCTAGTCATACTCGGTTCCAAAACTGAATCCGAGTTCTCTTATCAGAACCGGGTTTGAAACCAACAAAACAGGCTGTGAGTTAGAATCGATTTCAGAATTAGAACCGTCATTTAGAAACGGTTTTGGGTCTAAGTCTAGTTTAGACCCATTTCGAAATCAACCCGTTTACCACACAGGAAGCGTACATGAATTTCATTAGGCCCCTCACCTAAATATCCCATTCATGTGGTTGCTTGGCCAATTTGTTTATGTTTTTTTTAGAGCTGCTATTTCAATGCCACTTTAGACTTGGTGTAAACATGAATTTTTAAAAAAAATTGTTATACTTTTGCCTATGCATGAAAGGACCAAAAACCCATTGTCCCTTGAAAGCTTAAATTCCTAATTTCTTTTTATACACACATACCCATCTTCTCCTTCCTTCTTCCCTTTTAGAGAGCATCACCCTTTCCACACACAATAGAGACCACCTTCTTTCTTAAATGGTCTTCTTCCAATCTGATTAAGTGACCTTCACACTCATTGTGCAAGTGGCTATCTTCTTCCCTTTTCATTTCTTTGTCCCATCAAACATCATATTTTGTAGTGCTTTCCAATCAAATAGAGCAGTGGAGGAGGAGATGAACATTCAAATAGTATTTTACAGTCGTTGCCTTGTTGGGCCTTGTGAGACCGAATAGTTAGTTGTCCTATTCAGTCTCGCACTACCGAATAAGGTGACGACTGTGAAATCAAAATTAAGAAAAAACTACAAAAAAAAAACCCTTAAAAAATTAAAATTACTGAAGCTAAACATTCAAAACATCAAAGGGAGATGAGCTCTCTTTGTTTGGATGGGTCAAATGTGCAAAGAAAGTGATAATGGAGGAAGAAAAGAGAAAGAAAGTGAAATATATGTTTAGATGGGTGAGGGTATATTGGGTAAATGGGTAACTGTAGAAGTAAAAACTCAATATTAACTTAATCACATACACATAGAAAGAAAACGTATAGTGATTGATAGAAAGAATATGTCTAAATTTAAAGTGGTGTTGAAATGGGAGCTTTCTTTTTTATTTTTCGTTTTTCTTTCAAATTTGCTGAAGGGTTTACGGGTTTAGGGGCAGACATTCAAAATTAGTCTATCCCAAAAGTTGCCTTTTCCGCCTGCACTCCATCCAAAAGTTTCCTCTTCCACGGCTATAAACTTCCTATCACCCCACATACACACATTGGATCAATGGTTAGCAAATGTTTAAATGATGTGCCATCCTCTTGTCTTCCACAAAGGAGTCTTGTCTGCATCTTCAAAGACACAGTTTGTATCCATGTGCTAAAGCACGGTTTGAGTGTACTTCATTTCTTAAAGGTCGATTCTGGTTTATTCTTTGATGAGGGCTACAAGAAGCAATCTGAAGGTTCATTTGCACGTGTTAAGGTTCAACCTTCCCTATTTTACATTCAAATACTCAGGTTAATATCCAAAACTTCAGGTTCAATTCTCAAATTCTTTAATTGGTTATTCTCCGACTTGTAATGCGTGTGCATTAGAGTTTGTTGAATATGGATGGCTATGTGTGCATGTGTGGTTATTTTCCTCTTTTTTTCTCACCTTTATTTTTGTTTTTACTAAAATTTTTATTTCCACTTCCACTGTAGTGTAGCTTAGAGTTTTTGTAAATGATAAATATTTGGTTTTCTCAATAGGACATCAATTGTAACATCTCGAACTCTCAGGATATAGTTAATTTTAGTTAAGTGCTTGTTAGCCAATTAAGTGTGATTAGAAGCTAAATAGGTCTGAATTAGCATTAGAATCGTACTTGCGAAGTCTCGTTTGGTTTCGAGTTTGTTTGACTTCAATAGGAGGTAGTTCGTAATTCTAGAAAGTATGGAAGCCCTTTTTCATAGTTTTTCGAATTGTGAGATTTTGGGTTTATCGGGTAGCTTTCCTAAGCTAAGATCATCTTCACGTACTTTAACCAAATTGTATCTATCTTGGCCACCAAAATTTTTATTTTTCAAAAATTAATAAAAATTAAGGCTTTTTATGAAAAATACCCCAAAAACCCCTTAAATATTGTCAAAATTTTTCTCCCTCAAAACCATGTCAATAGTATGCTCGTTGAAAAGCTCATTTAATTTAGTGAGCTTTGGCACTTACTGTGACTCAATCCGACCTATGATGTGTAAAATATGGCCAAAACAAAATTTTTATCTAAATATTAAATAAATAATATTTTGGTAATTTCTTCAAAAACCAAACTATTTCTCATTTCTGCTTATTCGTTCACTCATTTTAATTTCACTCGTTGCCAGCAAACACTCGACACAAATTTCCACCATCCAGCGAGTCTCTCTCTTTTCCCTGCTTTCTTTAATTCTCTCTACTCTTAATTCTCTCAATTCGCAGCCAGGCTCATTCTCTCTCCTAGGGCCGAATCCTATCACATTTACTCTCTCATTTTCCCCTCACTGCTTACGGCTTCTCTCTTCACCTTCACCCTCTCATCTCCCAACGGCAGCCAGAGGATCCAGACTGCACCTTCACCCTGAGCACCGCCGGCGACCACCCATTTTCCCTTTTCTTCTCCTCTGCCTTTTCCCTCTATTCTTACCTTTCTCTCAAGCTCTCTTTCTTCCTCTCACCCCCACACCGCAGCAGCCGCCATGAGAGGATCCGGACTATCCATCTCGCCGCTGGACACTCCTCCACCCGACAGCCACCATTAATGAATCCGGACCAGCCGGCCATCTCCTCTTCCTCTCTTTCTTTCCTTGTCTTTGCTTGCTGCGGGCGAGATCTTGAGCGGTCGGACTTTCAACTTCATCATCCTCTCCGGCAATCTTCTTCCCCTTCTCCACGCTTCCTAAATACCTCTCTTTCAAGTTTCTCCACCATAGTAAGCTCCCTTCTTCCTTTTAGTTAGATCTTTTTAATTTGTGGTTATAGATTAGCATAGATTAGCCTCTTAGCTTCTTATCTCCTAATTTATAGATCTGTTTTGGTTTGATCTGGGGTTTTCAGCGGTTTGAGCTTTGTGGGACCCGCCAGTGGGCTAGGGCATCACACCCAATTTTCATCAAAGGCAAGTGAATACTCATCTCTGATAGTGATTTACATTGTTTTCATTGGTTCCATCATATTAGATGTGTTTTATGCAATGCCCATTTAAATTCTAAATGACGATGATAGGTTAGATGGATGTGGATCTTATGAATCATTTGTGGATGAATGGATGATGGAATGGAAGGTAAAGGGTGGATGTAAAGTGGATTTTGTAGGATTTTATGCTGTTTCATTGTTGGAGAAAGTAAGGGAAACATACCCCATAGAACCTTGTGACAGGGCACCCACTGACAGGGCACCCACTGGCACTTGCCTGCTGCCAGCATGTGAGTTCTTCAGCTGTGGGGCCTGGGAGCGAGGGTGTGTGGGGTGCATGGCATACCTGAGGTCTGAAGAATTTTTGTGATGTTGTGGATTCCCATGGGACCTGGTTTTGAGGTCTTTCCCTTCCATTCTATCTAAGTAAGGAACATACTTTTAGGCGGTCGTATCCTTACAGATTTTATGGTTTGTATATGATGGTGTAAATCACCTGCACTCAGATGAAGTTAGAATTGGGTTATGCATCATCGAGGTTTTTAAATAAAATTCCCAACCTTACATTATATTGGTTTGTGTGGAGTTGTCGTACGTGTGAATTGTGGTCACAATGTTAGGAGTGTTCGTGGAGTTATTTCTTGATCATTGAGTTGTGTTTCTTTACATCGTTGCATACATGTTAGAGTTCATACCAGTGTTTATGTTGATTTGGATCGTGTCGTGGCTTGGACTATGCATTGTTTATTGTTTATTTCAGGGGTATTCATGTTGTGTTGTGAATCATTCTATCGGAATAACCCTTTACTATGTGGTACTTGGATATCACTTTTGGCTAGCCCTTCACACTACTATAGATGTGTCTGTCGAACAATTACTAAGTCATGCTTATGAGTCTCGACAAAAGAAGGGGTAGGGCTGTGTGAGATTATTATGCGGATCTGGTCATTCGACTACTGCAGTCGGTACACAGATGTACACTATGATGTTTTACCAGACTTAGGGCCGAAGACGAGCTTACCACTCGTACATGGTTGGTTTCATCGTGATCTTTTGGACATAATGTTAGGCATCCAAAGATAGATTTGATCTACCATTTTGGATAGGATGCGATGCATCCGAAGACAGTATAAATCCTATAGGGGCGTCGGCTGATGCGATATTTGGCGAATGTGATGTTCATTTGATGTAGAGTTGGATTTACGATTCGTTCCTTCTATTATGCATGGTATTCTTTTATCTATATTGTTTATATATTCCTATGATCTCATCGTTTTATTTTCACATTGATAGTGTATTTTATTATGAGTTATGTGTATTCTATTTGCCACCACTTTTGTGGTTGACCTTGTTTTCTAAATTGGTGCATAGGTACCGAGTTCGGTTATGCTGAGTATGCTTACCTTAGAGGTTACGCTGGAGATGTTTCAGGTGATTAAACCTTGTTGAGTACGGGTAATGTGCAGACGGCATCCTTTGATGCGCCTTGTCTGGCACATGATTGACTTCATTACTGTCAGGTGGTAGTTTATATATTTCTGTTGGCCTAGGTTTTTAGTTGTGGCTATTTAATTAATAGACCTTTTAATTGTTCACTTTAACTTTAGTAAAGGATCAACATGCTTACTCTGCAATGTTTATTGTACCCCCTGTTAAATTGAAGCTTCTGCTGTATTAATTGGTGCATTAACCGATACGAAATCTCACCCGCGGACTACGATCTATAATAGGACCATGATTGGGGGCCACGTGTTGTATTAAACACGGATGATGTCTTTGTTTATTATTGAGAAAAGTTTAATTGGCCCCTAATTTCATGTAACCCTCGTTTCATTTTTGGGGGCGTGGCATTAATTGACCTAATTACTAGTCTGGAGAAGAAAAATATTTGTTTGAACATCAGTCCGGACATAGTGTTCCTCAGGAAAGCCAGAGAGAATTATGTGTTTGTGGTGGAGTATGAGATTTTGAGTGAGAGGGCGAAGAATGCATTTCAAGGATTAAAAGATCTCATTCATTTCATCAATCAGTCAGTTGGGGCTCCACAATCCATCACGAGTTCTTTATTATCCAAGTTAGATAATTATAAGACGGGGAACATACGTGACGTAAAGGGTGATGTGTCTCATGTTAGCAAAGGAGAAGATAGATTGGCTGATCAACCTGTCCGGAATGCTGGAGGATCCTAAGATCATATCAAAGGTTCAATTTCATGGTAGGGATCCATTTGAAAGTTACCAAGCAATGGTGAGCGATGATAATTCTTTACAGTGGATAGAGTTTGCAAACAATTAATTATTTTCCACTTCTTGAAAAGCATCACAATCAAGTACTCTTTTAAACCGCATTAACCTTGTCAGGACTTCTTATGTTCATCTCCAAAAAATGCTCGCAAAGTTCAGAGCGGAGGAAAATATTTGGTTTAATTTGGAATTTGGATTGATCTAGTTTTGTTTTTAATTTGCATGTATGTATTTATATATATATTTTTTGAAATAAATCTTTGTACAGGTAATAGGATTTTCAAATGAATTTCAACTCTAGTTGGTCTTTCAAATCAATTTCGCGTAGCATATTACACGTTTGAAAGAGTTTTATGTTGCATCGAAGGAGTTTGTTGGTCGCCAAATCTTGCCGCCTAGGCAGTATGTTTTGTTGCTGAAATTTTTATTTCGGCAACATTGTCTTTTTAGTCTATTAAATGATGTCTTTAGCCCATTAAATGTTGCCTTTATTAATTACAGGCCTTATAGTTTGGGGCCCACCAATTGCATTCACCTGAGCTTATTTTGGGATGGAAAAGTGAGGAATTATATGCTGGATGGCCACATACAATGAAGGAATTGCACTTGCTCAAAGAAATCAAATTCATGAAAATAGAGGCTGAGGCTGCATCGGAAGATTACCTATTAGGAAATGAGGGACAGTTGTTGTTTCTTCAATTACAGTCTAAACAAGATGAGTTAGATGCAAAAACTGAAAGACAAGCACAGCATTGAGGTATCCTACATATATATAAGGAGCCTATTTCGTTGTTTGTAGGCTTCCAGATTTTTTGTTCTTTTTTTTTTTGAAGTGTAGATATATATTTGTTCCACCTTAATTGCTTGTATATCATCGTAGGCCTATAAAAAGGGATCTCGACAAGAAGAAGGATGGAATGAAATAAAAAAGTTCCTAAAGATTTATTTTTCTCTCTATACTAGTGTCTTAAAGTATCTATATCTTCTTAGTTTTACAACATTTAGTACATAGAGACTTTTAAGACACTAGTATAGAGATAAAAATAGATCTTCAAGAACTATTCTATTTCATTCCATCCTTCCTCTTGTCGAGACCCCTTTTTATATGCCTACGACGATATATAAGCAATTAAGGTGGAACAAATATATATCTGCACTTGAAAAAAAAAATAAAAAATTTGGAAGCCTACAAACAATGAAATAGGCTCCTTATATATATATGTAGGATACCTCAATGCTGTGTTTGTCTTTTCAATTTCCGCATCTAACTTATATCGTTTAGACTGTAATCGAAGAAGCAACAATTGTCCCTCATTTCCTGATAGGTAATCTTCCGATGCAGCCTCAGCCTCTATTTTCATGAGTTTAATTTCTTTGAGCAGGTGCAATTCCGTCATTGTATGTGGCCATCCAACATATAATTCCTCACTTTTCCATCCCAAAATAAGCTCAGGTGAATGCAGTTGGTGGGCCCCAAACTATAAGGCCTGTAATTAATAAAGGCAACATTTAATGGGCTAAAGACATCATTTAATAGACTAAAAAGAAAATGTTGCTGAAATAAAAATTTCAGCAACAAAACATACTGCCTAGGCGGCAAGATTTGGCGACCAACAAACTCGTTCAATGCAACATAATACTCTTTCAAACGTGTAATATGCTACGCGAAATTGATCTGAAAGACCAACTAGAGTTGAAATTCATTTGCAAATCCTATTACCTGTACAAAGATTTATTTCAAAAAAAAATATATATAAATACATACATGCAAATTAAAAACAAAACTAGATCAATCCAAATTCCAAATTAAACCAAATATTTTCCTCCGCTCTGAACTTTGCGAGCATTTTTTGGAGATGAACATAAGAAGTCCTGACAAGGTTAATGCGGTTTAAAAGAGTACTTGATTGTGATGCTTTTCAAGAAGTGGAAAATAATTAATTGTTTGCAAACTCTATCCACTGTAAAGAATTATCATCGCTCACCATTGCTTGGTAACTTTCAAATGGATCCCTACCATGAAATTGAACCTTTGATATGATCTTAGGATCCTCCAGCATTCCGGACAGGTTGATCAGCCAATCTATCTTCTCCTTTGCTAACATGAGACACATCACCCTTTACGTCACGTATGTTCCCCGTCTTATAATTATCTAACTTGGATAATAAAGAACTCGTGATGGATTGTGGAGCCCCAACTGACTGATTGATGAAATGAATGAGATCTTTTAATCCTTGAAATGCATTCTTCGCCCTCTCACTCAAAATCTCATACTCCACCACAAACACATAATTCTCTCTGGCTTTCCTGAGGAACACTATGTCCGGACTGATGTTCAGACAAATATTTTTCTTCTCCAGACTAGTAATTAGGTCAATTAATGTCACGCCCCCAAAAATGAAACGAGGGTTACATGAAATTAGGGGCCAATTAAACTTTTCTCAATAATAAACAAAGACATCATCCGTGTTTAATACAACACGTGGCCCCCAATCATGGTCCTACTATAGATCGTAGTCCGCGGGTGAGATTTCGTATCGGTTAATGCACCAATTAATACAGCAGAAGCTTCAATATGACAGGGGGTACAATAAACATTGCAGAGTAAGCTTGTGAATTCATTATTAAAGTTAAAGTGAACAATTAAAGATATATTAATTAAATGGCCACAACTAAAAACCTGGGCCAACAAAAATATATAAACTACCACCTAATAGTAATGAAGTCACTCATGTGTTAGACAAGACGCATCAAAGGATGCTGTTTGCACATTACCTGTACTCAACAACATCAGGTTCAATCACCTGAAGCATCTCCAGCGTAACCTCTAAGGTAAGCATACTTGGTATAATTGAGCTTAGTACCCATGCACCAATTTAGAAAACAAAGTCAACCACAAAAGTGGCAGCAAATAGAATACGCATAACTTATAATAAAATACACTACCAATGTGAGAATAAAATGATGAGATTATAGGAATATATGAACAATATAGACAAAAAAATACCATGCATAATAGAAGGAACGGATCCTAAATCAAACTCTACATCAAATGAACATCACATTTGCCAGCATCGCATCAGCTGATGCTCCTATGTGATTTATACCGTCTTTGGATGCCTTGCATCCTGTCCAAAATGGTTAATCAAATCCGTCTTTGGATGCCTAGCATCCTATTCAAAATATCATGGTGAAATCAACCGTGTACGAGTGGTAAGCTCGTCTTCAGCCCTAAGTCCGGTAAAACATCACAGTGTCCATCTGTGTACTGACTACAGTCGT
The DNA here is from genome assembly GCA_037013555.1 of Sextonia rubra. Classification (NCBI taxonomy): domain Eukaryota; kingdom Viridiplantae; phylum Streptophyta; class Magnoliopsida; order Laurales; family Lauraceae; genus Sextonia; species Sextonia rubra. The sequence goes on along the minus strand of JASUAD010000013.1, from coordinate 43,336,226 downwards.
CCAATGATCAGATCCGCATAATAATTTCACACCGTACCGCCCTGCTCCTCCTTGTGTCTAGACTCATATAAACATGGCTTAGTGATTATTCGATAGACACATCCTATAGTAGTGTGAAGGGCTAGCAAGAATTGGTATCCAAGTACCATATAGTGAGAGGTTACTCCGATAGAATGATTCACAACACAACATGAATACCTTTGAAATAAACAATAAACAATGCATGGTCCAAGCCAAAACACGATCCAAATCAACATAAACACTGGTATGAACTCTAACATGTATGCAACGATGTAGAGAAACACAACTCAATGATTAAGAAATAACTCCACGAACACTCCTAACATTGTGACCACAATTCACATGTACGATAACTCCACACGAACCAATATAATGTAAGGTTGGGAATTTTATTTAAAAACCTTGGTGATGCATAGCCCAATTCTTAACTTCATCTGAGTATAGGTGGTTTGTACCATCATATGCAAACCATGAAGTCTGTAAGAATACGACCGCCCAAAGTATGTTCCTTACTTAGATAGAATGGAAGGGAAAGACCTCAAAACCGGGTCCCACGGGAATCCATAACATCACAGGAATTCCTCGGAGGTTAGCTTATCTCAGGGTATGCCATGCAACCCAAGCACCCTCACTCCCGGGCCCCACAGATGAACTCACGTGCTAGCAGTAGGCAAGTGCTAGCGGGTGCCTTGTTATAAGGTTCTATGGCGCCTGCTTCCCTTATTTTCTCCGACAATGAAACAACATAAAATCCATACAAAATCCACTTTGCATCCATCCTTTACCTTCCATTCCATCATGTATTCATACACATGATTCATAAGATCCACATCTATCTAACATATCATCATCATTTAGAATTTAAATGGGTATTGCATAAAACACATCTAATATGATGGAATCAATGAAAACAGTGTAAACCACTATTAGAGATGAGTATTCATTTGCTTTTGTTGAAAATTGGGTGTGATGCCCTAGCCCACTGGCGGGTCCTACAAATCTCAAACCCACTAAAAACCCAAATCAAAACAAAACAGATCTATAAATTAGGAGATAAGAAGCTAAGGGGCTAATCTATGCTAATCTATAACCACAAATTAAAAAGATCTAACTATAGGGAAGAGGGGAGCTTACTATGGTGGATTTGGAGAGGAAAAACTTGAAAAATAGATCTTTGGGAAGCTTAGAGCAAAGGGAAGAAGATTACCGGAGCGGATCATGTAGTTAAACTTCTGGCGGCTCAAGATCTCGCCGGCAGCAAGCGAAGAAAAGGAAAGAAAGAGAGGAAAAGGAGATCGGCCGTGATGGCATCCGGTGAAAATGATGGCTGGTCCAGATTCATTAATGGTGGCTGTTCGGCGGAGGAGTGTCCGGCTGCAAGATGGGATTGTTCGGATCCTGGGCTTTCCAACGAGTATACTATTGACATGGTTTTGAGAAAGAAAAATTTTGACAATATTTATGGGGTTTTTAGGGTATTTTTCATAAAAAGATTTAATTTTTGGAAAATAAAATATTTGGTGGCCAGGATGGATCAGATTTGGGTCAAAGTACATGAAGATGATCTTGGCTTAAGAGAGCTACTCAATGAACCCAAAACCTCACAATTCGAAAGTAGAAAAAAGGGCTTTTATACTTTCTAGAATTACGAACTACCCCCTACTGAGCTCAAACGAACTCGAAACCCAACAAGACTTTGCACAGATGATTCTAATGCTAATTCGGACTTATTTATTTGTACCAAACATGCACACATGGCCATCCATATTTAACAAGCTCTAATGTACACACATTACAAATATGAGAATAACCAATTAAAGGATTTGAAAATTGAACTTGAAGTTTTGGATATTAACCTGAGTATTTGAATGTAAAATAGGGAAGGTTGAACCTTAATGTGTGCAAATGAACCTTCAGATTACTTCTTGTAGCACTCATCAAAGAATAAACCAGATACCACCTTTAACCTTTAACCTTTAAGAAATGAAGTACACGCAAACCATGCTTTAGCACATAGAAACAACACCACACCAAAAATGTAGTTCAGGAACGGACTATGGGCCTGGTTTTGGGCCGTTTTTGAAATGAAACGGATTTAACCCGTTCTGCACGAGGCCCATTTGAGAAGAAATGAGTTTTACTTTTACCTATCATTTGTTTTTTCTTCCCGCTGCTCTTGCTCCTCTTCTTCCCGATCTTCTACTTCTACTCTCTCTTCTTCCCGCTTTCTCAAAAGGTTAGTTAGGATTTTTTCTTCTTCACCATTGATGCTCTAATCGATCGCTCAACTCTTAGATCCTTGTTGTTTAGGGTTTGATCTTGTTTTTTATGGATCTGTTGTCTCTCGTTAGTTGCAAGAGAAGTGAAGAGACGACTAGGGTTTTTTCTTCTCCAAGTCTTTTTTACATTGGTCGTGGCGCAAGAGAAGAGAAGAGACGGCTAGGATTTTGTCTTCTCCAAGTCTTCTTTACATTGGTCGCAGCGTAGGAGAAGAGAAGAGGCGGCTAGGGTTTTGTTTTCTCCAAGTTTTCTTCACATTGGTCGCATCTTCTGTAGATCTTCTTCTTGTCTCTCCATTGGTATAAACCCTAGCCGATTATTATACTCCTTTCTCTGCAGATCTTCTATGATTTTCATCTGATCTTTCTCTGCTTTGTGAGATCTGTGTTTTTTGGATGTTTGGCTTGTTTTTAGATCGATTTGTGGAGATTCGTGTTGATTTTCCAAATGTATTAGGAGATTACTATCTTAAGATGTTTGTAATGTTTTGACTTGGATTTGTGTTGATGATGTTTGCACCATTGGATTTTCTAACACATGCAGTTTCTAATATTAGAAATGTAGAGATAGAGCTTGATTCGCATGCACACCAAGTATTTGATTTTTGCTATAGGTGTTCATTCTTTTGGCCTTGTGCCTGTTTGTATCGTGAAATTTTACCATAAAAATGCCCATACACAATTAAGTAGGTGGATATTTTACCCCCCTTTATATGATTGATTTAAATGCTTTATAAATCACCCATATGGTTATGTTTTATTAATGTAGTGTGCTACTACGAAAGAAAACAAATATTGATTTTATGGCCAAAGATTTTCACCAATTGGTAAGTTTGGATCTTTACCTTTGACTTGGTTTATGTTGTTCTACAAGAGGGATTTTTTCCCCAGAATAAATGGTTGTTTAGTCATACAAATTTAGAGTTTTTATTTCAATAAATCTTAATTTATGTTCATAATGGGTGTTTATTTACTTGAATAAATAGTGGTTGGTAACAGTATTGCTGTAAGGATGAGATGGACTTGATAAGCTTACTTGCATGATTTAGTATTCTATAACAGTTAATCTTGTCACATAAATAATTCAAGTTTTTAGAAGAAAAAAAGTTGGTCAGAGAGTGTAGCAGTCTGAGGTTGGTTTTTTTTTTTTTTTTTGGGTGTTTTGTTTTTTGGGTTTTGTTTGCTGATGAAGAATTAGAAATGGGGTTGGTCTTTTTTTTTTTTTTTTTGGTGATTTGGGTGAAAATGCAGTTTTTTGAAGTTGATTGATATTGTCTATGTTAGTTTTGTTGGGTTGTTTTTTTAGGTGTTATATAATGAGATTATAGAGGTTTTGTTGGGGATTACTTTTATATTCTCTGTGATTCTATTTGGCGGATTTTATATGATGTGATTATGAGAATTTATTGATCTTGTTCTATTGTTATTGGGGTTTTGGGTTAGAATGCAGTTTTTTTTTTGTTGATAATTGGTTATGTGGGTTTTGCTAGGTTCTTTTTTAAGGGGTTACATTGTGACATTACAGAGGGTTTGCTTGGGTTTTTTTTATATGGTTTGTTTATGTGAATTTTTTTTTATTGTGTTATGTTCTTTTGGGTAATGGAGATTCTGAGATTTTTCTGTTTTGTTTGGTGAATCCATTTCTTTATCATTGTAGGTTAACAATTTACTAAGAAGTTCCTTGTGACCCGTGGGATAGTGTATGGGTCCTCTTTTTTCCATTGGGAATGCAGGACCTACGCTTTTTCAATAGGCTATGGGACCCACCTTATGTTGGTAACAGCAAAAATTAGTGTTTTGGGGGGAATGTTTGGTAATCAAACTAGGGTTTTTAGGTAAGTTAGTGCTTTTTAGTTTTCCAGTTTTCTACAGTGATTTCTTGCTCTGCAGTGTAAGTTAGGGGTTTATTTAGTAGTAAGTTTTGATCAATTCGGGGTTCTTGGAAGAAGTTAGCGCTTTCCAGAACCTTCATTAATAAAATTATGGTTTTCAGGTGCTTTCATTGACCAACAAGTAATGTTTGTCTTCCTTTGCTTCGTCATTCTACTTGGATCAAGTTTGTTGGTTTGCTTTTTCTCATTTAATCTTGTTATGAAGAATTTCTGTTCATTGTTTAGGGATTGCCATTCTGTAGTAAAGTTTAGGAGTTTGTTGAGAATGGTAGTTGATAGGAGGATTGTTTTCCCATGTCTGACAATTGGGTTGATTCTCTGATATCTTATCCTGAGAGTTGCTTATCTTGGATTGAAAATTAGGTTTTGTGTAGGTCTTTTGGATCAATCATCAGTTGGATAGAAGAGGCTTTCCATCAATTAGTTCTTTGTGTGCAAACTTAGTGTCTTTTTTACATGGTAGTTGATAGGAAGACCATTTTTTCCTGTTGTAAATAGGGTGTCTTTTTAGAAAATTTCAGTTAATCTTTCATATATTTCTTCTGTGTGGAATAGAGAAGTAATTGTTCGCTGGATGAATGATTGTGTTTTCCATACTTCTAGCACGATGCTCATTGAATTAGGGAATTTTATCCATATCCCGCTTTGCCTGTGGCAAAGTTTCAATTTTCTGCTCTGGTTGTTGGTCAAAAATCCTTTTCACCATCAGTGCTTTATGTGACCAGAGTTCTAATTTAAAAATCCTTATTGGATGGAAATTATAGTGACCAAACACAATCCACAAATTCAGATCATTTGTTTCATTTTGAATAACATCATTGCTTCTCTTTGTCACTGGAACTCTACAGTCAGTCAAATTCCTACTGAAGTTGTCCTTAGTTTGAGCACTACATTTGTGTTCCATTCTTTGTATTATTTTACTTATTTTTAAATTTAATCTCTTGCAACATTTCAGTTGGAGATGCCTGTGAAATGTAAAATTGTTGTAAAAACTAAGTTAATAGGTTCTGTATGTGTTTTTTTTTCTTCCTACATTGTGGGCACCTTATCATTAGTAGTGTAACAGGTAATCCCACTATCATCATAATTTAAGATAAGATGTTTAGGATATTTCTATTAAATACTTTGAAAAGCCGGTGGCTACCCGTTTTAGTAGTAGGGCTGTGGGAGCCCATGGATATTGTAGTTGTATTGTATCACTATCAATTGTCAAAATGCTTGGCAAGTCAATATTCAATATCCCTCAGTCCAAACCATCAGCTAGTGGGCGAAAACCCTTTAATTGAATCTGTATTGTGATTATCGGATGTATATAACTATATATCCTTTTCTTCTCTTTATGTTTGTGATGCGAGCAATGTATCTCTGGTTGGCCCCTCATCAACTTGACGAGAGTTACATCCTTATTTTATTGCTTAATATAGTAATATCATTGTTACGTTCTAAAGGAAGGTACCTGGCAAAATGCTCATGTGGACAGTGGTAGTGTTGTGGACCTTTGCATTTGGTTTGTGTGTAAAGGAAAAGTGCATGATTTAGTCCAGCTCCTTTTATAATGGTGTTTTTCTGTTTTTGTTTTTAGCACAGTCTATGATTATGTATATCCTTCTGCTTATGTTACAAGGAAAGAATGCTTTCGCATGCCAAGTTTACCTCCTGCTAAACCTGGGCAGAACAAGCGCAATTTTGGATTTATTTATTTTACAGTGAGATCTAGTGCATTGAAGGCTGTAAGGGGTCGTTTGTTTTTTCCATTTATATATGCAAACATTACATATGTGAAATGATTTTATACATTTTATGTTTGTTTTTAAATTTTACACATGTGGTGTGTAATTCAAGTATGATTTTAGTGTATAAATGCAATGCAAAAGGGAGCAGCCATTTTCACACCTCAAGAGGTGTGAAAGATTTACACAGCACCACTGATTTGGCGGAGCTACAGTAAAATCACGCACAGGACGCCTTTTATTTTTTTTAATTTTGTGGAACCCCCAATCATGATCTGAACCGTTTAAAATGTTAAAGATGTCAAAAACGGCTATGGTAAAAAATTTTAGCCGTTGGATCATCATAAATCATGAGATATTTAAGAAAACATTCAGGCTGTTAATCTTTATTTTTGGAACTTTTTGGGCCCCATTTGCACGATCCAAACCGTTTATCTCGTTCAAAAGGCCATTTCCAGATAAGAAGTCAAATTTTAGATGCTAATTCAAAATATATCTTGAGATATGTTCAAAGAACATTTCAACCGTTCGATGCATGCACTATAGTTGAACAAGCAGTTTGTTTTTTTTTTCAAATTTGCGGATAATCTGAGCCTTAAAGGAGAGATCTGAATTGTTGAAACTCTTTATTAGTTCAAATATGGTTAGTGTACCAAATTTCAACCGTTGATCCTTTATGGATTGTGAGATTTTTACAAAAAATACTAGACCATTTTCACATTTAAAAACATTTGAAGAGGTGATGCAGGACAGATCCATGGTCCCCCCGTGGGTCGACCCGTCTTTGGGCCTAGCCCACCTATCCTAGTTTATTTAGGGTTTCATTTGCTTTAAGTTATTTTAATAAGATGTTTAAATGATGTTTTAATCTCAACCATCAATGTGATTGGATGGTCTAGATTAGTGGATGGTCTAGATTAGTCTTAGGGTTAGTCTTTTATCTATTTAAGCATTGTAAAGCCATTTTGGCTCAATAGTTATGAATGATTAGTGAAAAGTTTTGGGATTTTCTCCAAGTTTCTTCGAGTTCTCCTCGAAATCTTTAACGCCTTCTGCAATTGGAGTTTGGTGAGAGCCCAATTTCTAATGCCTCCTATGACTGGAGTTTGGTGAGAGCTCAATTTTCTCCTTTATTTCCATCTTCTACCTTGCCCGCCCTGCGTTTCCATCCCGTTCCGCATTATTTGGTATCAAAGCCGAAGAGCGATCCATCACAGATTCCGTTCTCGGCATTTGATTGTTGCTGCAGAACCATCTTCTTCACCAATATGCAGTCCCCCTTCCTTCCGACACCCAGAGCAAACCCTTCCCGAAGTTTTCCCTAGATCCAAACATAAGCGCCAAAACCCTTATCCCACAGCCTCTCGAAATCCCTCATCATGGAAAAACCCCGTGACAAGCCTGGGGCCTAGATCTGCCAGATCTGAAGCCCTAAAGACCCATCGAGCATCGAAATCCCAAATCCTCCATCCCGAGACCCAACATCCTGCCCACAAACCACTCTGCCGCCCATCGCAATCCCCACCCGAGCCCAAAATCCACTTCCAGTGCCAAAGCCAAACCAGAACCACCAAAAAAAAAAAAAAACCCACTTTCGATCCCATCGGAACGCAGATCTGAGGCTGCGAACCCACCAGCTCTGTTGTGCGATTGGCTGGAGAAGACGGTCACTCGTGGTAGGTTGCTGTTGCAGAGATCTGGGCTTCATCATTGTTTGCAGGTCAGACCTGAGGAAGACAGCCAAGCCGAGAGGGAGGAGCATAGATCTGACCATAAGCCACATCGAATTGATGCTGCATATCTGATCAGCTTCCGTTTTGCTCTTTGAAGTGGGCCATCGCCGGAGAACGTGGATTCCCACTGTAGCCGGGATTTGGTGTGCCGTCCGTCGTTGGCGTTGCTTCATTGTCGCCTATCAGAGAAGAAGCAGAAAAAAAAAAAGAGAGAGAAACAAGCACAGCCGTCGTCATCATCTCGTTGCTGCCCCCATCAGGCGATGGGGCATCAAGCCCCATCGCCACCATCATCTTTGTCGAGTCGCCAGCACCTCACCGCATCACTATCGCCCGCCTTTCCCATCGCCAAGCATCGCCTTTTTCCATCGCTATCCCCACCACCCCACTCACCTCTCCCTTTCTCCTCGAGAGGCAGCAACAGAAAGGTGAAGAAGCTCTCACCCTTTTCTCTCTTTTGGGCTCGAGCCCCAAGTGAAAAAAAAAAACAAAAAAAAAAAAACTTGGTTAGTTCAGGTCTAGTCCAGGTCGGGTTGCCCCGACCCCAGTAGTTCAGTTTCAGGTCTGACTTGAACTATTTGAGAAACCCATTTCAGCAGTTTACAGCACCCTGTGACATTAGCCTGACATCAGCAACAGGGTCCAATAGCAGTTTTGACCAGATCAACGGCCGAAACTTGATTTTGCAAGATTTCCACCATTTGGACTCCGATTTCAAATCCGTTTGATCCTGCGTGATCGTGGTGACAAGATCTACACAGTAGTGAAGGTATTGAGGCAAATCTCATCAGTCAAGGGCCCGTCATAAATTCAATCTCAACCATCCATCTTCAAATCACAAGATCTCCTCCATTCGGACTTCGATTTCAGATGTGTTTGATCTTGTGCGCTTGTTTTGAAGAGATCTACACAACAGGTCAGGTTGATTTATTTTTTTTTTTAAAAAGTGCATTATTTTAGAAAGTCTTCCATATGGAATCAGAAGAAGAGCTTATGTTAATAATTCACCGTGCTGTGCTTGGAGTGACATATTCACTTACGTATGGACAATGGTATACTGAGAATAAAGCCTACTTTGATCAATTTCTAAATTTGAGACAATGTAAGAAGCTATCAATTCTTGAATATGGTGATGAATTTTCAAGGCTACAAGCATTGTGTGAACTAAATGAGAGTGATGAACATTATGTTACAATCTTTGTTGAAGGTTTGAGACCAAGCATACGGAAAAATATGCAAAAGGAGTGTAAAGATATGTATGAAGCATTTTGGGAAACGATTCGTGTTGAATGTTTGATAAAACGTTATCGCCTCCGGAAAGCTAAGTTACAAGAGGAAAAATCCAAGGTTGTGGAGCCACCTGTGGAGAATATTCATACTGATATTGAGAAACAAAAGCAAGAAAGAAATGATTCCATGATCAATTCAAACAATGTTGATCACGCAGTGCAGGAGGAACAAGAAGAAATCCACAGTGAAGAAAGCAACAAAGAGTCTCATCATCTCGTGGATCTGATCAAAAGTCCACTTCCTGAAGAGCAAAATACATTAACAGTCGAACAAGTTGTTGTTTTGAAGGTTGCAAATGATGATCAACAAATGACAGCAATAAATAAATTTGAAGACTTGAATACGGATAGCATACAATCATATTCAGAAAAGCCTGTCTCCACCGAAGAAAAACCCAGTGTTGAAAAACTTGTGCAACTCATTGATATCCCTCGTATTGATTTCATCTTTGGGGATAGACTGTTGACAATAGAAAACTATGATCTCTTGCTTCAACACCAACAATTGCTACATCTAATGGTCAAATCAGACATCAATGTTGAAGTCAATCATCAGCAGAAACCATCCCTCCAGTCCCTTTCTATCTGGATGAAAAGATTGATTGCAGCTTCCAAAGCATACCAAGAGGTTGAAGATCCAGAAGCACATCGAAGATTTGTCCGCTTGATATTTGACCCTGGAGGACTTTTACTAAAACTCGAGGTCGAGTTTTCTCCAAGCATAGGAGAATTGATGCAGGACAGATTCATGGTCCCCCGTGGGTCGACCCATCTTTGGGCCTAGCCCACCTATCCTAGTTTATTTAGGGTTTTATTTGCTTTAAGTTATTTTAATAAGATGTTTAAATGATGTTTTAATCTCAACCATCAATGTGATTGGATGGTCTAGATTAGTCTTAGGGTTAGTCTTTTATCTATTTAAGCATTGTAAAGCCATTTTGGCTCACTAGTTATGAATGATTAGTGAAAAGTTTTGGGATTTTCTCCAAGTTTCTTCGAGTTCTCCTCGAAATCTTTAACGCCTTCTGCAATTGGAGTTTGGTGAGAGCCCAATTTCTAATGCCTCCTGTGACTGGAGTTTGGTGAGAGCCCAATTTTCTCCTTTATTTCCATCTTCTACCTTGCCCGCCTGCGTCTCCATCCCGTTCCGCATTAAGATGTGTGAAAATAATAAACAAAAATTATGTTTCACATGTGAGTCATTTGCATATGTAAATGACTCGCATGTGAGTCATTTACATATGTAAATGACTCGCATGTGAGTCATTTACATATGTAAATCATTTTCATATCACATGTGAAATTAACAAACGATCCCTAAAGGAAACTGAGAAACATTAAATTGATGGTAATTTTATATTTCATGTCTGTTAACCTATTATTGTTTTTGATTCATTCAACTTTGCATGTGAGAAGACATCTGCATGGATATGATATGAGGACATCTTCGAAACGTACTCGCTAGTGTGGCATACATTCCTTTTAGGTTTTTGTGCCTTGCTGGAGAGGCCAATGCGTGGAAGAAGTGTTTTTTTTTTCTTCCTTTAACTCAAAATCTAGCAAGTTGGAACCAGTTGGATGCTTGCCTACTTTGTATTGAATTTAGAGGCTGGCCCCGTTTGTTTTCTTGGTATTGAATTTCTAGGGATTCTAAGCAATGGCTTCCCATTAAAGGGTCTAAAATTGAAGAATTAGGGGTAAAGATCTATATAACAAATGGCCATCAAATGGTTTCCCTTTTGGTTGGAAATAATTGACAATCAAATTATAGGTTAGTGGGGATCCCATCTACATTGCCACCTTATATCTTCTAGTCTACACCTCTTTGCATGGAGGTTTTTTTTTTTATTTTCGGTTCTGACTACTTTACTAAGAAGTATTTAGAATTCAATACCAGTGAAGAAATGGGCCTTGAAAGATTATTGAAGATTTGAGTATTCAAGGTTCTAAGGAGTAGATCTAGAAGGGTCAATTTCTTCCCTATGCTTTCATTTCGTATGGTGGAGGGTGGAGGACAACCATTTCTTACCTAAGGGGAGATTATTTCATCCTCTGCTTTCATCAACTTTGCCGAAAGAATTGTCTAGAAATCATGGGGATCTGTCGATCTGATAATGATTAAACAAACAAGCCCTAAAGCTATGTTGGTATAAGTGGTAAAATTTTCAGTTTATAAACCTCTACCTGCTGCTATATTGTCAGTGTGTGCTTGGACTACTATCTTTCATTTGCAATTCCTTTTTTTGGCATATGATATCTCAAAGGAAACAAGTTGTACATGTTGAATTGCAACTATTGACTCTGGTTGTTTCTTTCCCGTGCATTTTCGGAAGGCGCTATTCAATTACCACTCAATGCTCAGTTTGATGGTAGGTGGGCCCCTCTTCAACCACATTGATTTTTTCCCCTAATGGAGGGTGTCCCGGCCCTTTGGGCCAGACTAACCCCTTTGGGCCTAAGGGGGAGCCGGGTGAATCCCCTGTGTGCAGTATCACTAAAATATTTTGTTTTGTATATTGTATAATACGTAGCAATGCAGTATAGTGTGGTTAGATTATAGGTTAGTGGGGATCCCATCTTGAAGTGGAGCTGGGTCCTGGACGTGGGGTGGACAAGGGCAGAGAGATTTAAGAGATAGAAGGTGGAGGGATAGGTCAGGAAGATCCTGAAAATATTGGCCTCATGCCAAACTCCCCATTGCGGGTGAGAAAGAAGACAACTCCGGGAAACCCAAAAGAACGTTTAAGATTTTTTTCCTTTTCATTAATCAATAATTGTGGAGCCAAAAGGCTTTACATCACTTATATAGACAAATAATAAAACATAATACTAATCTGGACCATTCAATCACACTGATGGCTGTGTTCAAAGGTGGGTTGACCCATGGAGGACCACGGGTCTGTCTTGGATAACATCTACATCACCACCTTATATCTTTCACTCTTCACCTCTTTGAAGTTTCTTAAGAATTATTTGGAATTCAATACAGAGCAAAGAAATGGGCCCTGAAAGATTATTGAATAGCTGAGTAGTGAAGGTTCTAAGGAGTAGATCTGGAAGGGTCAATTTCTTTCCTATGTTTTAATTTCCGATGGTTGCAGTGGAGGACAACCATTTCTTACCCAAAGGGGAGATTATTTTATCCTCCACTTTCATCCTCATCCACTTTGCCAAAGGAATTCTCTAGAAATCATAGGGATCTGATACTGATTAAACAATTATGCCATAAGGTTGCACTTGGTATAACATGTAAAATTTTCTGTGTAGAAACCTCTTAACTCTTGCCATGGTGTCAGAGTGTGCCTGGACTATTGTCTTTCATTTGCAATTCCATTTTATTGGCATATGATGTCAAAAGCAAAAGAGTTGTAAATGCTGAATGGCAACTGTTGATTCCTGCCTGGCTGCATGGTTGTTTCATTACCATGCATTTTTGGAAGGTGCTAATCTATTACCAGTCAAAGTCCAGTTTGTGGGCAGGCAGGCCCGGCCCCACTTCAACTGCATTGAATTGGTGTGCAGTATCACTACAATATTGTCTCGTATGTTTCATGATAGATAGCAATGCGTGGTCAATAAGGAAACTTGAAAATAGCCAATGGTTTGTGATAATTGATAATTTCTGGGTTTTTTTTTTTTTGGTCTGGCTAATCTATCTAATATCAGTTTGTGGTTTCTTTCCTTCTTACTGCCATTTTGGTTTAGTAGTTTTTTAGGCATTGAGGTAGCAATTCTTGTTGATCATTTATGTCTTCATTCTCCATTTTATTAATTGTGCATTTTGTGTTTTCTTTTGTTTCTTTCTGGAATGCTCTCTGTGCTCTCTTGTGACGCCTTAGCTTGACTTTCGCGAGAGAGATTTACTTAGTTGGATTGTGTCAAGTAATGGAAGCATGATCTCATCTTTGTGATTTACACATCAGTGTTTCGGTCTTGAAAATTTCAAGCTCAGTAGTGTTTGCAGAGGAAAAAAAGGTAGAGACAGCCGATTTCTAGATATGCTTAGCTTTGGACGACAGGGTTCGGCAGTTGGTTGGTTGGATGTCTGCCAGTCCAACATCATTGCAGTATTTCTGGAGGGTCCTTAATTTTGCAAACACAATTCTTTTGATTGTTTTGAAACCTGAATGAATGCCAAACTATCATAGAGCAGCTGTTAGGTTACCCCGTGCAACACTAAAGAGATGTTACAACAGTTCACAGTGGAATGAGATCCTCCAACTTAATGATGTGTTGGCTGTCGCTACCATGGACTTTTTTCTATTGAAGATCGTTTTGCACTGTTCCCTTTTTGGTTTTTGCAGAGTCCTGAGGTCTTATCGGTGTTCTGTAAATGGTGTCTGATGATTCAAGTGTGGGGATTCTTCTCATGGACTGCCACAGATCTACGGTTTGTTGATTGTTTTGTGTTAACTCTATAGAGGGTTGAACCACACGAAAATACCATGTGTGCTGCTTGATAAGACTGTAGCCATAACACGGTCCGGAAAATTCCTGTTTGTGAATGTCTTGTTGTTTGCAAGAGGTGTTTGTGTCGATCACCATTTCAAAAGTTTGGTTGGGCAGTCAGATACAGGGTTCAAAGATGCAGGTGCCTAGAAAAGACTAAGCACTTTTCTGCCTGTGAAAGCAATGCACTGCCAGAACTCCCTCTGATAACTTGAATTCCATCTGCTAACTTGACTGGTTGATGATGTCAGTTTGCAGTCCTGCTATCAAAACTTGTGCAGGAAATCTGGTTTGATATTTGCGGCGTACTGGATGGTAACTTCTGTAGTGGTTACTGTCACGCCATTAGTTAATATTACTGAATGTTTGCCAATGGGGATATGATTTGAGAGCTATTGCCCATTTTTGTCAGAGTGATTGTGGTTAAGAGCACTATGTTGGTGAAAGGCGTCACTCGTTTGAGGTGAGTTAGTTCTGGTATCTTTCTCGACTTCTATGGGGGGTCAATTTCATCTCTTACTATGGTAGTTGGGAATGAGCAGATGCCACATTTTCACTAGAAAAAATTTTATTTGTTCCTGATGTTGGGAAAAGCAGCGCAACGGAAACTACCCGCGATCAACGGATCTACCACGATGAATACACAAGCAATCACACCATCAAACAATCACACACATGAACACAGCAATTTTACGTGGTTCGGCAATCTTACCTACGTCCACGGGAGGAGAGAACTCATCTACTATGATCCATCTCGATCCCCTCAGGATCTAGAGTTAGAGTATATCAGTATATATAGTTCCCGCTTTCTTTGCCACCAAGAAAACCCATACATAATGACTAAAATACTCCTAACCCTGAGCCTCGGTTCTGGTTAAACTAGACGACCGATCCAGTTAAACCGGAATACAAGACAAAACCCAACAATCTCAACCTTGGCTTGGATTCCATAAATCCTCAGAGCTACCTTGAGATAGCTGGTAATGTCTTTACGCACCTCGCTGAAAGGTACGCTCTCCGCACACGCTACGACCTAGCATGGCCACAGTTGCTTACTTTGACCTTAACACCACCGTCTTGAACCTTTGAAGTGCTCTTCATTTGTTGCTACATGCATGTATTCTTGTAACACAATGAACCTAACTTCCATCCATCAAGACAAAACTGAAGACCTCTCCGAATCTGGATCTCACTGGTACCTTGTGAATCCTTCATTCTGTCTCCATACCGGTGTTCTTTCCGTCAAACCTGCAACTGTCCTGTTCTAACCTGTTCTGGTGGGTTGGGCACAGTACATGCGGGTTAGGTATGACCCAATGCTTAAACCGGCTTACTCCGACCTTAACAGGACTACCTTTTTCGAAAAAATTATCTCCATTCAGGGCTTCTTGGATTTCCGCTAGATGATATCATCGAAGATCCATCAATCTATATTTCGATGATCTGTCGCATCTAACTCCACCTGAACCACAGATTTTCTCCCCTGTTATTTGATGTCTCCTTCATTACTCCACCTAAAAAAGCATCCCCTATCAACTTGTAGAGATTTTTGACCATTGCACCCTCCATGATGACTAATGTTCCATTTTCCACCTTCATAGCTCCACCTGCTACAGTGTACTTGCAGCCTTTGAAGTCTAAGGCACACAAAGAAATCCAATTTCTTCGTAAATTCGGAACATATATCACATCAGTTAGGGTTTGAATAACATCATCATACATCTGGATCTCTACCGTTCTTATCTTAAATGCTCATCAATTGCATTCTCCCCCATAAGAACAAATCCATCAACCATGATAGTTATTTGCATCAAATCAATCTCTACGTGAACATATGATAGAAAGAATCTGAATCTCAATTTCATAAATCAACCTGATCCATACCTGTAGTGACCAAAACTGATTCCTTGTCAACCGAATTAGAGCTTTCTTGCACACTACCTCCTTCCGATTCTAATTCTTTTGCTTTTTCTTCTACTTTGGCATGATGCTCCTTCCCAATCCCTTCGACGCGGATTTGAGCTTTCATCAAAGTTTTGGAGCAATCTACCATTCAGGACATCAAGTAACACTTTTCAATCATTGCTGTATCAAGGAGTCTAATACTTTATCCTACCAATCTCTGAAGTCGTTTCTCCATTGAACACTTCAATCTGGCCCGTGATGCTTGAATCCAATGCTATCATCGTGAATATGTTAGTTTCTGCAGTCCCCCAATTTTCTGCCCATCAAACTGCCAATATCTTTTACCAGCCTCGTAGATCTCATTACCATAAGCACGCTAGAAGAAACGGATTTGAAATCTGACTCCGGATGGCTTTTATATCGTAGAAATAAGTTTCTACACTCCAATTAGTCAAATATCCATGTTGACCGTTGAACATCCCATCTTCTTCCATATACGGGTAGATCTGCTCAAAACGAGTCCGTAGGCTCAAACGGATCTCTAATCGGATATCAGACGATCAAGATATCACAGAAATAATTTCAGCTGTTGAATCTGGTCAAACCAGCCTGTTGACCGTGCTGACGTCACTGCTGACGTCACGGCTTGCTGGCAAACTGGGCTTCTGAAACAGATCCGGGTCAGGTTCACCTGACTCAGAACTGAACTGAACTGCTCGCTCTGCTGGGCTTCTCTGCGGTACCGAGTCCAGGTCCGACCTGACCCAGAACTGAACTTGCTCTCTGGATCGGGCTTATAACGGGTCGGGTCGAACGGACTTGACCCGGCCTGAACCTGTTCTGCTGGAAACTGGGCTCTGTGGAATGGGTCAGGTCCGACTTGACCTGACGTGCACTGGAATCTGTTGCTTTAACTACGGGTTGGGTTGAAACTACCCGACCCGAAATCCGGTACTTGAATCTGCTCTGTTGGGCTTGTCACCACAGGTTGGGTCGTACCCAACCCTAAACCCGAACCAACTTGGGATTTTAAATCCCAGTCGTCTTCAACCTCTGTTCGTCTCTGTGTCCTGCAACCGAACAGAGACATTTGTAGGGCTCGTCTGCTCCGGCTCTGGCGGAACTGGTCTGGCGACCAGTGGCAGCGGCAAATGGATGGTTCGGCGACGCCGATGCTATTGACAATGGCGACCTTTGGCGACGACGGCAGCAACAAAGAAATGAAAAACCGGCAGTTGCACCCCCCCCCCCCGCTGTTTTTTTTCTAATCCACGGAGGCCGGCGACCGTCAGTGGCAGTGCAAGTGGAGATGCAGCAGGCCCTCCCTTCACCCAGTAGTTTCCGGCAAAGATCTGGCCGTACGGCCCTGATCTGATGTTGTCCATCGTCCCCGGCTCCAGATCCATCATCAGAATTGCCCTCTTCTCCGTTTCTGCAGCAAACCGACCTGGAACGTCTTTTCCTTCCTTCGATCTTTGTTCTGTAATAGAGTCTGGAGAAGGGTCTGCAACTCGAGTGCAGGCCCACCTTATTGATCACAGCCTTGATCTTTAATAGGAAGATGGATCCAAGCAAAACCACCCGATCAACTGCTAATCCTCTTCTTCCCTTGCTATCCAAGTCTCAGATCCGTCAATCGCAAAATCCGAGCGATTTCCACCTCTCTGATATCACTTGTTGGGAAAAGCGGCGCAACGGAAACTACCTGCAATCAACGGATCTACCACGATGAATACACAAGCAATCACACCATCAAGCAATCACACATATGAACACAGCAATTTTACGTGGTTCGGCAATCTTGCCTATGTCCACGGGAGGAGAGAACTCATCTACTATGATCCATCTCGATCCCCTCAGGATCTAGAGTTACAGTATATCAGTATATATAGTTCCCGTTTTCTTGGCCACCAAGAAAACCCATACATAATGATTAAAATACTCATAACCCTGAGCCTCGGTTCTGGCTAAACCAGACGACCGATCCGGTTAAACCG
Organism: Sextonia rubra; assembly: GCA_037013555.1. Taxonomy (NCBI): domain Eukaryota; kingdom Viridiplantae; phylum Streptophyta; class Magnoliopsida; order Laurales; family Lauraceae; genus Sextonia; species Sextonia rubra. The sequence goes on along the minus strand of JASUAD010000013.1, from coordinate 43,318,931 downwards.
GAATACAAGACAAAACTTAACACCTGATACTTGCTTCCGTCCCCAAAGAAAGTTTGCAGAAAGTAGTGTCAATTATTTCTTTGGAAGTATTCTAGACATTGTGTCCATTTGGTATGATTCGTGAAGGCTGTGGTCTGAAGTTGCCGGAATGAAATGGCACTCGTCTGGCACCAGAACTTTAATCTTGCATCTGGGTTATTAATGTAATAAATGATGCTGCTGGAGGCTGGATTCAAGTGAACTCAAAAATTTTGAAACCATAAATTTTTAACTGTGTTTTCTTAGGTACAACCTGTACTTTTCATTTCCCACCTATCTTTCATTCTGAAAAATCACCTTTGATCCAGTTTGGATGATCATCTGGTGGCTCCTTGTGATGAAAAATTCTCACTTGGTATTGAAGCTTACCTAAATAAGGTGGCTTGCCACCTTTCATATAGTAACTATAGTGACCTAGATTTCCATTATCCGAATGCTGCATGTGAGGCAATTTTGTTGAGGGGAAGAGGTTTTCTTAAATATTGTGAGCCTTGCACATATTAGGGACTGCCTACTTGCATTTGGGGGAATTGTCCCGTCTGTGATTTCCTTTTGTCCGGCTCATGACTAAAATACAGACAGTGACGATGCAAGTTAAAGGCGTGGCAGCAATAAATTGTTGCTTTGTCAGTTTTGCTTGTCCTTTTCATGAAGTAAAGCTTGTCATGATAATTGTCTGTATGGCTTGAAGTATCTACACACAACTTTTATATGGTGAGCAAATTTTTGTGGTAACATTGAAAGTACTATTGAGTAAGATTCACACACCAATTTCTTCATTGTGGAACTATTGAGGGTGTCCATTGTTATCTGATCTCGGTTATGTGTCCTAGTAATAATAATGCTTCTGAGAACTAATGACTGGGTGGGAATGCACAACTATTGTGGTGATCTTGTTGCCAGAATCTAGCTTGTAGATCGGATTTAGTAAAAATTTCAGGAAGGATTGAAGCTAAGAAGTACGGACACTTTTAAGAAAGTGACGTATCCGTATCGGACACGTGTCGGAAACCGACACTCTTTGGATAATCTCGGACATGTGTCCGATACTATTTAGCTGTGTTCATAATTAAGAACTAAAAATCTTAATTTCGAACACTTGTTCGACACTCTTGTTGCAACGTGTCCCACAATTTCTAACCCGAGTCTATGACTAAAAAATAAATATGTGGCTGATATCTCTTGGACACTTTGTTAACATGTGGTTATTAAAACTTGTAAACTTGATATATGACAATTTTGTACCATGGAAAAATGAATGATTATAAATATTAATCATATCACAAGTAAAATACAAATAAATATTTCAAAAAAGAATAAACCTCAAGATTGGCTTCTTTTTTGCTTTTTATTTTTATTTTTATTAGGGAGGGGAAAGAGATGATCTGCCTTTTGCTTTATATGGATTTTATGGAATTATGGATATTTCATGTTTAATGATTATGAATTATGTTTTAGTGTTGTATTGATATTTGATAATTTAATATGTTTGTTAATTGGTACTTGGATTTTTATTTTTTGATTACTAAATTGATTAAAAAAGTTAAAATGATATTATTTTTTTAGTAGATGATTTTATATATAAATTAATATATATTATTAACGTGTCCCCCAACGTATCCATGTCCTACTTTTTTGAAAAATGCTGTGTTGGCGTGTCCGTGTCGTGTTGTATCTGTCTCCCATGTCCGTGCTTCTTAGGATTGAAGGTAGTTGGACTATTGTGCAATTATATTTGGATTTGAGATTGTTTTTGAGTGTCAGGTGGAATGTGATTGTGTGTGATGATATGTTGGGCATAGCACACTAATGGCACTGGTATACTTTGTCAGAGACTTAGGTACATTCGGTCAGTTGGAAAGCCAACATGTTAATTTGTGTAGCCTCTTCTGTTTTGAGTAAGGGTTCTTACCCGGTATCTCTCACATCTTTATATATATATATTTATATATTCATAAATTTAACAGTTAATCGAAACTCAGTTTCTTTTGTTGGTCATTATTTGTTGATAACTTATGCTGCAAGCCTTTTATTATGTGATAAACTGCTAGTGATTGACTTATTACTCTTATCACACAATTCTGGCTGGAACTTGACCAGAATGCTGAATGAAACATTTGAGGGAGGTGTTCCTTTTCAGTGTCATATTTGTAACGGCATGGTCTGGCAATTTTGGCCAAAATGGAATGGAATTTATTACTATAATTTTTACTAAAAGAATCTAAAAAATAAAAGCTCTCTGAAAAAGTTATCAAATCCTGATGCTTGCGTATCAACCCCTCTGTCCAATCCTAGGCCTAAAAATTGAAACTATCCATCTAACTGGCCCTTTTTAGTAGGCAATGGCCTTAATTTCACTTCAATTGGAGTAGTAAATACGTAGATCTGCGTCAGTAACATATGGAGATTTATCTTTCACATAATAACCAACCAGTATGAAATTTGGTCATTGCTTATGATTGGGAGGATATTTGATGTGAATATGTTGGATCGAGAAATCTGGCACCCAAGTTGGTATAACAGGCGGTCCTATATATTTCTCATTTTACTCAACACACCACAGGTCTGATCTGGATGTAGTCTTGTGAAACTGGTAAATTTATTGTTCGGATCCTGTAGAATGGGATATATTTTCTTTTAGATATTTTGAAGAGTACTCATTCTCATCTGTTGTACAAATCGATTTGGTTGTCCTCCAAGATTTTTTATTTTTGTCTTTTTCCTTTCGATTTCTCTCATTCCAAGTTTGTTGTTGGGATCCAATTCATTGATTTCTAAATTAGAGTCTAGGCTTTTCCTGTCCCTTCTCCCCTGTTCTTGACATCACCTCTGAAGTAACATTTCATCACCATACGTGTTAAACAGAAGACGGCATTGATTCTCATCGGTGCAAAAGTTGGAAGGCAATTTCAATTGATCTTTCTAATTTATGGAAGCATTTTTTTAATCTTTCGTTCTTCTTCTTCTTCTTCTTCTTCTTCTTATTATTATTATTTTTGAGTTTTCAGATCTGCCTATTCTCTTAATCCTTGAAATATGAGTGGCAACTCATTGGTGATTATGACCTTTCGTTGCTTGAAGGTATAGTTAAGTTTCTTTTCCTTTTTGTCATTTTTTTTTCTGAAAGATATAGTATGGTTAATTTTCTTAGAATTATGCAAATTTTTTTTGCATTGTATATTTATTAGTTTTAGTTATTTTGATTCTTTCTTTAGCCTGTAGAGTTGTCATGAGTTGGCCAACTATGTTGGAAGCCAATATATATATATATATATATATAAAATGTGTGTGTGTTTGTTGTTGGTTGTGTTAAATGCTGTAATGTGTGTTGTTGGTTGTGTTAATATTCATCAATATGATAACAGCATGTTAGTAAAAGGTAGTTGAGGCAGTTTAGCTAGGAGTGTTTAGATTGCAGGGATCTCAATTTCTCATGCCCCATTTCTAAAAGTTTATTCTTTTTATTGCATAATACCAGAGAGGCTTGATGCTTGAATTCTGGAAGTTAATTTCACAATTTTTTTAATAGTTAACATGACTTAAATATTCAATTTGGTTGCGACAATGACCAACTTCTAGCTGTGTTACATGCATTTGTGTGAATTCTTTCCTCATGGTTGTGATCTTTAATTTAATCTCCTCAAGGGTATATTTGCCTGTCATTTTCCCCCACTGTCCTCTCAGTGTGTACACTTAGTTTCAACTGGTCTGTACTATGTAGATGTTGGCTCCTGAACATGACTTTTGTGTTGCACTTGCACATCATCATTTGGATAACCTGTTTGGATGGTGTTGTGGTTTTAATACCACAGTACCTGATTGCAGTGGGAACCAAGCCTAAACTGCCTAATATTGTTTCATCAGTTGATGCAGGATTGTCGACTAATGTGGGCGTTTGAATTGTGTTACCATTTTCCATTCTCTTCCTATGTTTTTGTTTTTCATGTCTTGTCTGCTGAAATTTTCTTACTGTTTCCTACCAGAGCTACTGTGAATACTTACGAAAAGTTTACCAATTCTATGAAATCTTGAGAGCTATACTGAGATCCTCTGCAAGAGCCATAAATAGAGTTATTATTGTTCGGTACTCGTAAAATTAATTGACAGTTCCCTCACCATTCATCTTTCCATGATGCCTTTTTATCATCTCTTGACTCTACTTGTGTAGATTATGTTGGAGAGAGATACAGGCCACCTTCGAGGATTTGGATTTGTGACCTTTGCAGACCAGCGGGCTATGGAAAATGCAATGAAGGAGATGCATGGAAGGGAGCTGGGTGGTCGAGTAATCTCTGTGAACAGGGCCCAGCCTAAAATGGGGGCAGGTGATCCCGGCTATGGATATGGTGGGGGTTTCTCATCAGGTGGCAGGGGAAGTTATGGCAGAGATCGACCAGCAGGGCGCTTTGACTGCTTCAAGTGTGGTCGCCGGGGCATTGGGCCAGGGAATGCCCATCAGCCGGTGGTGGTAGTGGCGGGTTGATTCTCTTCTTGTTCTAGGTTTGGTGGTGGTGGCTGTGGTGACCGCTTTGGGGGAGACCGGCCAGGGAATGCCCATCAGCCGGTGGTGGTAGTGGCGGGTTGATTCTCTTCTTGTTCTAGGTTTGGTGGTGGTGGCTGTGGTGACCGCTTTGGGGGAGACCGCTATGGTGGTCACTACATGAATGATCCGTATGATGGTGGTCGCTATGGTGATAGAGATCGTGTGGACAGCAGAGATAGGTGTGGTGGTTGTGACCGCTATGCCAATGACAGGTACCCATCTGGTGGTGACTGCTTTCGATCGCTATGGGCCTTCCGATCGATACCCTTCGAGTGGGTATGGCAAGGACAGGGCTTATGATAGGGGAGGGGGTGCTGACAGATGTGGAGGTGGTGGTGGGCCTGCACGCTATGATGGGGGGAGCTACGGGGAAAGGCCTGGGCCTTATGACTGCCCTAGCAGGCGAGGGCGCCCATATTCGTATGATGATCGCTATTGAGGGTAGCAGTTTAGTGAAGAAGGCTTAGAATGCATGTTTATATTCATGCAGTGTAGTTGCTTTTGGTCCTCGGTTGAATTTGGTGGGTGAATGTGACTTGACATTTAACTTGTTCTGTTCCCTTATTTTTGATCTTTTGAAGGATTGTTGTTTTAATTATGGTTAGTTGTCATCCATCACAGCTGTAGTTCGGTTATCTTGCAAGTAGGGTTTGCTAATTGTCAATTGTGTTCCTCTTGGTACGATTGGGAGTGCAAACTGGAAAGCACGTAATATTATCAGGAGGATTTTATCGCTCTCGGTTATCTTGCAAGTAGGATTTGCTAATTGTCAATTGTGTTCCTCTTGGTATGATTGGGAGTGCACACTGGAAAGCACGTATTATTATCAGGAGAATTTTGTCGCTCGGACAATGCTTCCTCTTGGACCAGTGAGTTTCTTAATTCCTACTGCCATTGTGCTGCTTGTTCCTTGTTTGTGACGGTGGGTGCTTCTTTCTTGTGCGAGTTTTTTAGCTCACAGGATAGTATGCAAGAGTTATTTGTGCAGTACCGGTTCTCTCATTCCTAAATTGAGTTATAACAGGGACCTGTATGGAAACAAATTTACCGGTATTGTGCTGTTACTTTTACACCCAGGAGGAAGCGGACTTGATGATCCGTTCCAATGCTCTACAATCAGACTGTGACTTGCCCTGTCTTGGGTGTTGGGTTCAATTGAACTGCTGGATCTACCCGGTATCTTTGCTATCTAGGTCTCGTTTTGGGTCCTTGGAACTCCGATCGCCTGTCATTGGGCATATGCTTCACGTCAAAAAAAAATTGCCGATTTGAGAAGTTGTTGGAATTGCAAATGGAACTATCTACACTTCTGTTTTTCTAGGCCTTTTTTTTTTCATTTTTCATAAATACCGGTGGGTTTCACAACGTTTATCAAATCTGCTAATTGCATAGGCCACATTATTTTTGCTAATGTTGATCTTTCTAGCTGTTTAGTGATACTAATTTTCAAAGTCTCTCCGGACCATTGCTGTTGTGATGGGTGGATTTGCCTGTTACATGTGGGGACTCCTCGTTTCTAACGAACATTTGTATGTAATTTGTTTGCGTGCCATTTTTATTTTATTTTATTTTTTCAATTTGAAAGTTTCCAACTGTTGTCGATCATGCTAGATACTGGTAAAAATGGAGGGCATTCTTGTCGATCATTTGAGTAGGGCTTTTTTAGTTTAGGCACCCATCAGGGCTGATAAAAGAGTATCTTTGGATGATGGTATGATGGGCCCATGTGGGATAGCAAACCATTTGTGATGTGGATATTTGAGGTGTTTGCTTCTATTTTTATCTAGATATTTAGTAACTAGCAACAAAAGCCCGTGCTTAGCCCGGGCCCTATAATAAAAAAAGTTACATTTCAAAACTTCTTGTATGATTTTCACTTAAATATTATATGATATTAATGTAACAAAAAATAATTTATAAATTAATTCGGTGCATTTCCTAATCGGTGGAGATAATTGAATAATCTAAATATAATTTTAGAGAAGATAATTGAGAAAACTTGAATCTAATATTCTTACCAGGTTTAAATATCAAATGGTTTTTATCGCACCTTAGGGGATTTACTTGACTTCACCTGGGAGCAAAGAGATCTACAATTTCTGTAGCAGTACATTCATATCAATGCTTATGTTATCACAACTGAGTTTATCAAAAGTCAAAATAGAAAGCTATTAATGGATAAAGAAACAACACACTACCAAAGCATTTATTGATAATAATAATTAAAAAAAAACATTACCAAGAGCATTTAATGAAGATTTTGAGCATTTCATGAAGACTTTGTAGTAGCTGTCTTTGCACAACAGAATATCAACATCTAAAGATTGAAAGATCGTTGAACTGGAGCTATAATTATAGGTCACATAGTATAATTGACTGCAAGTTGAGGCTGCCTTACCCGTTCTAAAAACTGTTAAAAAAAAGGGTTATATTCGGGTTGGATTTCAACGTTTGGAACCCGCCAGTGAACCCAACCTGACCCGTTAAGTAACCATTAATACATCAAATGCATATTCCCACAAAATAAACAGGAGAAAAAGGTCGCCACGTGAACATGGTACAACACCTCATATGCCACTCACGCTTTTAGACTTTGATGCATATACATAAAAAAATGGTAAGGTGGTTTTCATAAATACAGAAACTTCCTCCCCAAATCAGAGTCCCGCCCAGGACAAACCCTCACTCCGAGAAATTCCCATACCTCATCCTTTCTTCTACCCCACGACAGATGATCCTCCCATTTCCTCAGCTTCTCCTTTGTACAATGGACCCACCGCAGGCCAGGAAGCTATGTGCTTGTTTCTTTTTCCAATTTAGTTTCAGCTTCTGAGATTCATCAAATCGATTAGACATGAAAGACGGCATTGGATAGGCAAACCCAGCAATACCTTTTTAGTGGAAAACGTTTCACAGTGCGGTTCTAGGAACCTCTCCAGCGATCTGAGTGAGTTCGCAGATCTGATCTTCGTCGGTTCCGGGAGTCGAGGCAGCGAGGAAAGCCGGTGCTAACGACGGTCTTGAGGCAGAGTTCTCAGATTTGATTTTCATCGGTTTTGGGAGTCGAGGCCGCAAGGAACGTCAGTGCTGACGACGGTCTTGAGGCAGAGTTCGCAGATCTAATCTTCATCGGTTCCAGGAGTCGAGGTCGCGAGGAATGCCGGTGCTGACGACGGTCTTGAGGCAGTCGGTTCCCCTGTTCTTCTTCTTCTTCTTTGGATCTGATTTGAGCCGAGTCGAGTCGAGTCGAAACGCCGATGTGATATGAGGGCGTTTGAAAGATTCGTACGATGGTCTTTAGGTAGTCGGCTGATGACGGTCTTGAGGCAGTCGGTTCCCTGTTCTTCTTCTTCTTCTCTGAGCGATCTTCATCGGTTCCGCAGATCCATGTGATAAAAAGAGTGTTCGAAAAAGATGGTGTTTGAAAGATTTGTAGGAAGATTCAGAGGATATGTGATAAAAATAGAGTTCGAAGAAGATGGAAAGTTGGTTTCAATCGAGAGATTTGACATGCTACGTGGCACTATAGGAAAAAAGATAAATAGGGGGTGTTAATGTGACATTCCTCACAGGACTCGGTTCTTAAGACTTTAATATATATAACTAGAAACAAAGGTCCGTGCTAAACTCGTGCCTAAAAGTTATAATATATTAAATTCTTATGTATATTATTGATAAGGATAATAATATTAAAAGAAAAACGACTATGTTATTAATCATTCTTAAATTTTATTTAACAAAATCTAAAGAAGACGAAAAATGAAACTTAAACAATCTATAAATAAAATTCTAGTTTATAATTCTCATTTTTTAATTTATAATTTAAGAAAAAAGATCATTTATAAATTTGTAAATTAGAATAAAAATAAATGTAAAATACAAATGAGTTTTACATAAGTTACTTATGATAAATATTATAATTAACTAATGCATGAGATTGCTACAAAGAGGGCCACCATAACTTGGCATGATGAAGAGAAAGTTTGATGTTAATGTGGCACCGTAAGTCCCGGGTGACAAAATAAAAAATATTAAAATATGATAAAAAGAACAAAATAATATATGAGATATAAAAAGGAAATATGATTAAAAGAATGGCACAGGATTTATTAATAGAAATCGAAGGAAAAAATAAAATAAAAGAAATCCATGAATCATAAAAAAAGACCAAAGAAAAAAGAGATTTCAAGTATAAACATGTACTACAATAAAAATAACAAAATAAAATAGAAAAAACTATAACAAAAAAAAAATCTATAACAAAATACAGTAGAAAAGAAAATCATACCTCTACTACATCTCCTTTTGAATCTACAACAATTGATGCATTAACTAAAAAAAAAAAAGAAAACATAGTACAAAAGAAAAAAGTAAAATAGAAAAGAAAAAGCACTATGATAAAGTGCAAAATGAAATAAAATCATACCTTTTGGTGAATAAAATCTCTAAGCATAATGAGGAGAAAGCTTGATGTTAATGTGGCACTGTAGGGCTAAGGAAGGAAAGTCAATTGGAGATTTAGAGGATGAAAAGAGAGATTTTAGAAAATTCAAGTTTAAAAAATACTACTTGCCTAAAAGATAAAATGGGAGGGAGAGAGATTATAGGAGGAGAGATTTTAGTATTTTAGGATGCTGACGTGGCGCTCTAGAAAAAAAGAAAAATAAGGGGTGCTGATGTGGCACCCTCCAGAGGCCTTCATTCTTAGAGCTTTAATATATACTAGCGCCGTAGGCCTGTGCCCAACACGGGCCAAAAAGTTAAAAAAAAAAAAAACATGTAAGCTACTATGAAATCAATAGCTAAGCACATTGAAAAAAAACATTCAATAAAAATATTGAAATAATTGATAAAAGAAAATCTATAGCCATTGTAAATTCACAACTTTAATTTAAATGGAAAAGTGTTGTGTAAAATCCAACACGTTTTGAGAGACGCTATCATTTAACTCTATTATACAAAAAAATGCATTTTGTTCTGATTATATTACATGTTTTTGTAATAATAACAATTATATATTTAAAAATAACAAAGTACATTTGGAACACTACACATGGTTGGCATTGTTGATTAATAGCTTATTTACTATTTTTATATTATTAATGAAATTTTAACTAAAGCCTAATCAATTGATTGATTAAAAAGAGTTATGTGGTCTTTGTTTCTTCTTTTTTTCTTTTTTACTCTTTTACAGTTGATTTTATAATCTATGAGGCGCATTGATTTATGAGAATCTCCATCATACATGTGAGATGAAAATGATTTTAGGAGGGTCCAAAGAGAAGTTTTTTTTTGAGATATATGATATTTTGTATTATAGCACAATATACCCATTATATAATATTGTTTATTATTGTTTTCCATATTATAGCCTGGGTTAGTTTTGAGAGATTTTAGGGAAGAGGGTTCTATTAAGAAAACCGACTCTCTGTCAATTCCTATTTTTTAGGAGATATTTTAGATTTATTTTAGGGGAGGTAGCTTACATTTATTTTAGGGATGCCACGTGTCACACTTTTACGCTCTCTCGCAAAAGTGTCAATTTTTTTTAATATATATAATAAAATAATATAATGCTTAAAATAGCAAAAAAAATATAGGCCAACCAAACCCACCAATTATTTGAGGAAGATAAATATAATCCCTTTTTGCTTCGCGGTCCATCTATGGTGGGACCAATTTGAAGATCGATAAATGGTACCACTACCTAGTAATCTTCATGTTTAATAATTCATGTCGTGATCCACCATGCCAAGGACAGACCTAAGTAAAAGTGTGTGGGTACGACCGTACCTGCCACGCTATGGTACACTTTGCAAATATTACATAAAAATTTTTAGTTTACTATTAAAAATCCAATAAAAGTCGCGGCCACCTTGAAAATCCACATAAAATTGTCCTCAGAATCACAACCCTCAAACAAAAATGCTCTCTTGGTCAATCCATCATTGGTTAGGGCTCAATTTATTTTCTGTTAGGCTCACATTACGTTCGAATATACTCATACTCAATTTTGGCATATTAAATTAATAAATTTAGAGTTGAGCCCTTGTATTTGATTAGGGCCCATAATTCAAATTTGTTTTACATGAATGGAGATCCTAATTCTCCATTTTAACGAATGCGATTGGTTAATGAAGTGGGGCTTGATATGCCATATGCTCCACTCATTTTGCAAGAGTCACATAAAGTCACATGCCTTGTCAATAGTGGGCTCACGATTTTGATTAACTCGAATGTGTTTTTCATGAATAATGTAAATACAGATCTTGCGTTGATGTTAAATTTATAATAATGTACATTCATATTGATCTTGTACTAATGGCAAATAGGGAACTGAAAGAATATATCACATGCTTTAGATTTTTTAGTAATAACGTTCGTTTGAATAGATTTTGTTGACAATGAGATGATGATGACGGAGAGAGAGAGGATTAGGTTGGTTAATATTTGTAGAAGATTTAGGACTTTACTTCTTAAGGACAGTAGAATATTTAGGACTTTAATTAGAGCACACCACATGTCGCACTCTCGCAAAAAGAATGCATCACGTGTCGTCCTTATTATTGTCAAAAATAAATAATTTATAACTATTAAAAATAAATTAAAAATAAAATGTATTGTGTTGGGTTTTTATTGCATTTTTCCGAATAAATTCATTCCAAACCCTAAATTTGATTTATTGTGATAATATTTGGGACGTTTACGTAAAATATCTCTCAAATTCAAAATTTAGGCAAGAGTGCTTGTCCTTTGTATATTTTATGAATGGAATGTTTCTAACATCTTTTTTTTTTAATAGAACATCATTTAGGAGCGAAAATGCCTAATAATTTCCTACACAGAGCAGGCTTCTTATTTTTTTAATGTAGAATTCAGCCATAAGTAGAGATCGGCCAAACTAAACCTCAATGGACCCAGTCAATACCCAATTTAAATTCTCTAAGCTATCTTGACCCAAGTTGGATTCCCACTTTTGATTACATTTTCAAAATATCAATTGGGTTCAACTGTTCCAAAAGTGGGAACTCAATTATTAGAATTAGAAATTCAGCAGGTTCGTGGGGGCGTTAAAACTAACGTAATAAGAAAGGTTAGGGGATTAGATATTGCACTAACTATCAATTCTAAGTAGACACAGAAAAGTTGTAGGCTTTAATATCATTCATCCAAGAGATGACAATAGATTCATTGGTGGAATATCCAATGGGCTTAGGTATTTGTTGATTAACATTGCTCAAAAACCTCAGCAGATCAGTGGCTTTGAGCCCTTCGCTTGGTTGTACCCTATCATGATACAACTGAAGTGTTGGTGCTTTTGGTAGGTCCAGGTCCCTCTTGAGACCAATCCATTTGAGTAAGATCGGGCCATATATATGCATGGGGGTTGTGTTTTGAGGTTCATTCTTTTAGCTCTATCACAAATGGTGGGACCTTGATGAAGTTGTAGAGAGATGAGAGAGAAAAATTAGGGAGGGAGAGATTTTATAGAAAACCAAGAAGAAATTTTAGGAAAATTGAGAGATTTTAGAGATTTGGTATGAATAGAGTTTAGCTAATCTTGATGGAATTCTTAGATTACGCCACTTGTCCTCCTTTTACGAAGAGGGATGCGCCACGTGTCGCCCTCCCGCGAAAGGGGTATTGTTATAATATATATAACTAGCACTTCAGGGCCCGCGCCATGAAAAAATAATAATTAATTCCTATGAAAAATTATTAATAATTTAAGTAAAATATTAATGAATATTATGATATAAATCATAGCGAAAATATAATTAAAATATTGAATCTTTATTTTTTTAAAAGGAGAAAGTATTTTCTTTGAATCATAGATAAATAAAAGTTGAGAGTGAAAGAAAAAAAAACCGTTGATATTAATCATCCTTAAATGATTAAAGAAATTACATATGGTCTAAGGAAAAAAAAACATTAATATCTTTTCTTGGCATGTACTTGTTTTAGAATGCATGAAAAATAATTTTTTAAAATAATTATATTTTAAGAAATCGATTTCTCTCTCCTATCTCTAAAAAATCCTTCACCTAAAATATCTTCCTAATTTCTTTCTCATTACTGTACAACTTATCTTAACCAATTTCTCTTTCCTAACCTAACCTAAGTGCTAAGCTTATAGTCAATTAATCACTTATAGTAAATCTAAGCTGTCCATCTAATATTATACTTGAAGTGATATTTTATAGATAGATTCCATTCGTTTAACTACTATGGTCAATCCATTTTTAGCTGATATAATAGCACCCCTAAAATGGATTCATGTAAGGCGTGAGACAAAATCATAGTCAGTAATGACGAATTAGTCGAACCACTGGATATTGGAACGTGCTATAAACGTGTTTCCTTTGCCTTGGGCCCCTAAAAGCTGCCATTAGACTGAGTCATTTGGTAAAAGGAGAACAGTAAATTACAACAAAAGTAGCAAACCTAGCCCAAATTGATCACAACAATGCACAAGGTGGGCCATCACCTTCTCTCAATCTAAACCGTTCAATCAAACCATTCATCTCGGTCGCAGTGACATCTGGATCTTTATCTGGATATGGACCTGCCGATTTAAGATATTGATTCGGAACCATGTGAGGGAGAGTGCGGAGTCGAGAAGATCAAACTGGGTCGCTTTGCCTTCATCATTTAATTTGGAAATAGAAAGTTCCCATCCCAACCCATTTTCTCTCTCTCCTCTTTCTTCTCTTTCTTAAACACAGGAGCTCTCTCTCTCTCTCTCTCTCTCTCTCTCTTTCTCTCTCTCTCTCTCGATTTAACCTTTCCAATCATCAGAAAACAGAGAAAAAATCGAATATGTTTTTTGGGTTATATATATATACTGCATCATATGTTAGTGAATATTTCTTGCTTTCCATTCATCCGGGCTAGGTTTCTATTTCTTGACTCCGCTCTTTTTCTTGTGTTCTTAAAAATAATTGAAGCTCTTTTGATGGATATTTCTTGGTTGTGATTCGTTTACATTGTGTTTCTTTTTCTGGATTCTGTTAATTGTTTGTTTCTGTTTCTGGTTTCCGGGGCTAGGCCTAGGGGGCGATTCTTCACGTGCTGATGCATGGAGAAAGCAGAGCCATGATTGGGTTTGGAATGGCAAACACATGTCTAAAGGTTTGTGAAATGAAACCCATTTACCCCATTTACCTCCTTTTTTCCAATGAAGGGTTAGCCAAGCTTAAGCCGGCATGACGGAGCCTAGATGAGCAGAGTTGCCAGCACTGGACCACCTTGAGCTCCATATCATTAGAAATCAAATAAATACCAAATTGATCACAATAGTGGTACAGGGTGCGCCATCACCTTCTCTCAATCTAAACCATTCAATCAAACCATTCATCTTGGTCACAGCTACATCTGGATCTTTATTCGGATATGGACTTGCTTCCTCTTAAGCTGGTAGTGGATTAGTACCCGATTTAAGATATTGATTCGGAACCATGTGACGGAGAGCGCGGAGTTGGGAAGATCAAACTGGGTCGCTTTGCCTTCGTCATCTAATCTGAAAATAGAAAGTTCCTATCCCAACCCATTTTCTCTCCCTCTCCTCTTTCTTCTATCTCTTAAACACATGAGGTCTCTCTCTCGATTTCCCCCACTCAAAGGTGATTTCTAAGAAACTATGAAAAATTAAAAATAGTTTGGGCTATATATAGATGAAAATAAAATAGGTTTACCAATTAAAGGTGGTTTAAAATAGGTTTCTATGAAAATATGAAAAATTAGAAAAGAGTGCTTTTAGGAATGAATGGTCCTATATAAATTTAAACTCAAGTTTCAGATAATAAAGGCGATGATTTAGAAAAGACGATAAAAAAAGAGATTAATTTTAATTTGATTAGAGATAGGAATGAATAGTTGAGAGAAACCTAAAAAGCTTGCGGTCCAATAAAATATCAAACATGTTGATGAAACATAATAAAAAAAATACCTTGATAATCCTTTACTAATGAATAATATAAATGACTCAATCATGGAATCCTTGAAATACAAAATAAATAAAAACTAAATAAAAAAATCATTCACATTAAGTCATTCTTGATGGTATTCAAGGAATTACATGTGAGTGATTAACCCATCCATTAAAACATTTATATGATGACATCATTATTAAAATCTCCAATTTTTATTTTTACCAATTCACCCTGCAGAAGAATTCAAATGACTTATTCCTTGAATCAAACCATAAAAAGATAATTTTGCCCCACTTTAAATAATTTAAACCACTTAAATAAAAAGGTAGGCTCAGCCTAATTGATTAAATGGGTGAACTCGAGCCTAACTTTTACGGCCCATGTTTGTCTTGAGAGGGGCTTGGGCCAATGTCTCTAAAGTCAGGAGGGATATGCTTTAGCCTAGCCCATGAACATCCTTATAAATGGCTGCTTAAAATCTTTCCATTTTATTAAAATTATGTAAATGTACGGGCCATCAAGGCATCCACACCCATACCCATCTAAAGGCTTCCTTTGCCTTTGAGCAAATGATCACTTAAACATGTCAATGAAACATAATAAAAAATATCTCAATATTGAAATAAAGAAAAATAAAAAATACCTTGATGATCCTATAGTATTCAATAGTATAAATGACCCAATCATAGAATCCTCGAAAATGAAAAAAAAACAAAACACTTCATTGGATTTCCATGCAATAGTAAGTAATTAAAATAAAACAAGAGTTTCCACGGCAGCCTGAAGCTCACATGTAACCAGTGATGAGTTGTGGATGATAAGATCATCCTTAGTCTCCAACATTGTTTTCCTTGATCCGTCATGGGGAATCTTCAACATTGCTTTCCCTCATCTATAATGAGACACATGTCTATCCAAACATGATTTTACATCTTCAATAATGATGGAAAGAATGATCATTTCAACATCATAACTATGCAATGCAAGCGGCAAAAAGGGAAAAAATTGAGTTTATGAAAAAAAGAGGAGTACATTGCAAAAAAGTCATCTCGCCTTTGTACATCACTATCTGTAACAGTAGTTCTATTTGCTAAGCAGTCCTTCATATTTGAAGCACACCGATTCCCATAATCCCAGATTTGAGAGAGAGAGAGAGAACAAAACAAAAGAGAGAGAGAGAGAGAGAGAGAGAGGGAGAGAACAAAACAAACACAAACTTACAATTTTCAAGTCTCATATGCATGTCCAATGCTTCCAGTTAAATCATAATAAACTTGTACATGTGCTACATCAAGGTGTAATGGTACACATTGATCATGAAATTGACAATTACTTATTACAAAAACCACATATGCACTAAGCTTTGCCTCAGCAAAGACATTTAATTTACCTGTGTCATGTCGGTGCAACAGGTTCCTTAGCTCCTGTTTTTGCTTTGGCTTCCTTATCTCCTGTTTTTGCTTTGGCTTCCCAGAAGGTAGTTTTATTTTCTGTCTTCGAAACTGTTTGCAGACCTGACGCTAGGTTCATATTGGATTCTCTGATCCTTTCTCTTTTTAGAGGCTTACGTCTGATTTTACAATATTCAATTCTCCACTCCATTCGTAGAAGATTTGATAATATCTTATTTTCCTAGGCAAGAGGCGGCTACAAATAAAGATAACCAGATTTTCTCAAATTTGACTAAGGTTATTGAGATACTATTAGGAGAGAATTCAGCATGAAGAAAGGGAGAGATTTTAGCATGAGGGGTCTTTGAGAGGAAACGTAATTACGGTCATAGAAAAGAAATCTTTTTGGATAAAGATTAGAATAATTTAATTTAAGTTCCCAAAACAATAGGAAAGAATTTGAACGTGTGAGTAATACCATATCGCATGGCACCATGAGATGAAGCGCCACATGTCGCTCAATGGAAATGCCACTTGTCGCAGTCCCGCGCCCAATTGTGCAATTCACATCCAGCCGTAAGTTTTGAATTCTACCATTTAAAATTCAATGAGAACATTTCAAATCAATTGAATAGATAAAGTTTGAGTCCAGCAAATCACTCCATGCACTATGAACGTTCCCAGCACTATGTCTCACACAGCCACTAAGAGATTTGATCATCTTCGCTGCTATGCATCCCATTACCATGGTTAATGCGTAGTCCCTAATGCTCTCAAATTCAATGCAAAGAGGAATAGTCCAATGAGATCAAGGAGACAAAACATGCGTTGTGAAGAGTTGAAAAAGGGAGAAGATCATGCACTAATGGGACATCCAAATCGAGCCACGCTCCAACCTACTCCTTATACAAAATCAAGTGTGTCTCTCCATCAATCCTTGGACGTGCCTCTCTCTCTCTCTCCCTTTTTTGTCTGTTCTCCATCTCTATTTAGTGTAATAAAGAGATAGTTTTCTGGAAATTAAATAGGGGTAAGAGAGAGATTTTAGGGAAATTAAATAGTAAAGAGAGAGATTTTAGGAGAAGTAAATGGGAGAGAATCTTAGGACTTTAATTGAAGTGTGCATGTGTCATATGCCCATTAAATAGTACAGAGAGAGATTTTAGGAGAAGCAAATGAGAGAGAATCTTAGGACTTTAATTGAAGTGTGCCACGTGTCACATGCCCATAAAGAAGAAGCACCACGTGTCGTCCTCCCGTAAAGAAGAAGCGCCACATGTCGCCCTCCCGCGAAATGGGGAATTGCTTTAATATATATAATAACTAGCTCTTCAAGGCCTATGCCCAACACGAGCCTTATTTAATAATTATATTATTTGTAAATAAAAATATTTATAATATTTAAATGATTTTTAATTTAATATTAAAATTAAATTCATTTTACAATCATAATCTTAAATATTTTAGTGCACTTTTAAAAAGTAAATATCATATTAGTAAAACTAAATAAAAATGCAAATAATGTGCTTGTGGAATTTTATTAAAATATTAATAAAAAAATAATTTTTCCTTTAGTCTGTAAAATCAAGTCAAGAAAAAAAAATATTATGTGGTAATATAAATTAGATGGAATACTCCACTACGCAAAGAGTCATTAGTTCAACCAATCCTATCACTATGAAAATTTTGAATTAAGTAAAAAGAAGCCGGTAATCAAGATTATCACAAAATTTAGGCTTCTCACTTGTTTATTTGTGCATAACTCAAAGAAATAAAAAGAAATAAAAATAGAAAGAGAGATTTCGACTAAATGTAACAAAACCTAAGATGATATCTAATTGAGTGGTAGACATTAAAATATGAGATACACTTTCAATGTCTACATCAGTAGGAAAAAAATTGTATTAGTCCTACACTAAGCATAAAATACCATTTGCATTACCATAGACATTCTAACATGAAATACACACTTAGTTAATATGTATTAGCATATTAAAATTGATACCTATAAAAAATGTAATGATCATGGCCTCTAGAGATATAGAGAGAAAAGATCGAAATTAAATAACTAATAGGAAAAAAATAGCATAACTATCTTAACATTTAAAACAAATATATATATATATAAACCATTAGAACTTTTGGTGTTTAAAGAGAGCAGAATTACACTTACTCTCAGGGGTGAGTTGTTTGATGGTGTCTCCGTGCATATACCATACTTCATATTCTCATGTAAAACCTATAGGCTGATAAATTGGTCGTTCTCTATTTTTTATTTTTTTTCTCATCCCATTATTACATGAAAAACTGAATTTCAATACCCAACCATTCATGGCAAATGGAGTTAAAATAAAAATGAATATGATTATCTACTTTCCAAAGGTTTTATCAATCTAACCAGAAGAGATGTATATAAATTGAAAGATTTTAAGATAAGAGATGAAGATTGATTAGTTTATGTAAAATTTAAAATTGAGTGAGAGTATTAATCCAAATTTAAAATTGTTATGCTAGGGCTAATCCAATTATTGGTTGTTCTGGGTTTTAAGGGACATGATTTAGAATGAGAGAGATTTTAGAAATCTTGCCTCCTGGTAGTGTCATTCTAAGTGATTAATTTAGGGAAGATCTAATAATTTTAGGGCTTGAGCATTAACTTTTTCGAGCGAGATCTAGATATAAACTTTGAATTGGGCTGAGACTTATTAGTAGAAAGCCCAAGCCCAAGCCCGATTTGGTCCAGGTGAGAGACACTAGGAAATCTCTCACATAGAAACAAACATCCAAACCAATAAATATTTTCATTTTTTAAATATAACACAGTATAGCTCAAGTTTAAATTATTCTCGGTGGGCTAGGCTTAGGGTAGGTACTTATAGCCCGAGTTAGGCTTTCTCCAGGCTTGGGCCTATTGTTCAAAATCTAGGATAGGCCTAAACATTACTTGGCCCAGCCCAGCCCATCCTGGCTCAGTCCCATAAACACCTATGACCAATTTAAACTCTATTGTGATTTTAATAGGAAACCATGTGGACCCACAAACTGCCATTTAGATAGCGGGATTTAATTGCATGTGAAATAAGATAAAGGTAATTTGTCTAATTAATATGATGAGTGGTATGAAAATCCGTTTGAGATGTATGAGAACCCCTTCTTTTGACTACATGACATTCTTTAAAATTAAATATGATATGGATATCAATAGTAAATTATGATGAGATTGCATGCAAGGGATTTCATTGAAAATTTTAAGGTATCGTATTCTTTAAATAAGAAAGATTTAGATTGATTTTAGAAAGAAAGAGATAATGTTAGGGATAATGATTATGCTGATTTTTAGGAGATTAAATTGTAAGAGAGATTTCAGGGGAGGAAAATGGGAGAGAATCTTAGGACTTTAATTGAAGTGTGCCACATATCGCTCTCCTGTAAAAAAGAAGTGCCACATGTCGCTCTCTCACTAAAAGGGATATTGTAGTGGGTCCAACTTCTTGGAAATTATTTAAGATAACTTACACATGAAAAGCTCCTCTGTAGTAGACCTTAGGATCTTGACCTGCGATATATCCGGTTTCAATAAGAGGATTTGAATATAGTTCTAGGACATGTTTTGATTGAAGGATCAATATTCAGTTCCAAAATTGGTTCTAACTTTTTTTTTTCTTAAAATAAGGATAAAATTCAACTTCTAATAATGCACCAAATCTATTATTTTCATGATTAAACATAAAAATATCCAATTAAAATTGATTTTGAGTTACAGTTTGCGACATAAAAGATTTGTTTGCCGTGTCTCAGGTCCATGGGTATGAACTTGTATGCATCCGAAAATAAACTCATTTATCTATTGGAACCTTAAACCCAGTTTGTCAATTGAAACCTATTTTGGGTTTCTAACATAGTTTTTAGGTGTTGGAAGCTCTAGATGATCTGATATTGGATATCCACTTGCATCCTTTAGCGGCAACATACGGTGATAAAATGTGGGCTAGTTTTATAAACCAAAGTTGCCATGTTTTGTGAGCTATGTTTTAGGCATGAGTTGCTATGTTTGTTCCCACTATGAATTTTTTGCAGCCCATTTTCTATTAGGACCAATTTATGCAAATTCTAACATCATTAGTGTTACTAATCCACACTTTTATTAGTTTAGCAGTGCTTACTACCCGGGAATCAGAATATTTAATATTTTTTAAGTCGCCATTTTACAACAAACCTTTTTACCATGAGGCCCACTCATATTAAATTAAGCAATTCCTAAAACTTTGGTGACTCTTGGATAATGTTTTGATGTGGAATGATACCCAATAATCTTATATGATTTTGTAGGCTTGTTAATTTAATTTATTGGAAAATCTTTTTAATGATGACGATATCGTTCTGCGGCCCACCTTATCTTAACATGAATCACTTTATGACCCCATTACCACATTAACATGTAATTCCACTTTTCACAAATAAAACTTAATTATTCTAAAACAACTGCTCTGGGGATTGGATTATATATTTCTAGATATCGTCCTATGGCCCACCTTATCTTATTATGAAATCACTTTATGGCCCCAATTACCACATTAACATGCAATTCCACTTTTCACAAATAAAACTTAATTATTCTAAAATAACTACTCTTGGGATTGGATTATATATTTCTAGAACATATTTGATCCATGATGATAATTATGATGATGTTCAGGTGAGGCCCGCTAATGCTATGCCCACATCAAGATTTGATAATATCTAGATCTAATCATCAATATACCTTGACATGGATCAGCGTAGGTAAATATAGATTAAAGCCAAATTAGGGAGGGAAAGATTTTATAGAAAACCAATGAGATATGTTAGGAAGATTGAGAGATTTTAGAGATTTGGTAAAGATAGAGTTTAGCTAATATGGATGAAATCCTTAAATTGCGCTACGTGTCGCTTTCCAATAAAGAGAATTGAGCCACGTGTCGCCCTCTCACGGAAGGGGGTATTGTTATAATATATCTAACTAGCTCTTCAGGGCCCACGCCCAACGTGAGCCTTATTAAATATTATATTATTTGTAAATAAGAATATTTATAAATATTTAAATGATTTTTAATTTAATATTAACATTAAATTCATTTTGCAGTCATAATCTTAAATATTTTAGTACACTCTTAAAAAGAAAATATCATATTAGTAAAACTAAATAAAAATGAAAATAATGTACTTGTAAAATTTTATTATAATATTAATAAAAAATAATTTTTCCTTTAATCTATAAAATCAAGTCAAGAGGAAAAAAAATATTATATAGTAATATAAATTAGATGAAATACTCTACTATGCAAAGAATCATCAGTTCAACCAATCCTATCACAATATATGAAAACTTTGAGTTATGTGAAAAGAAGCCGATAATCAAGATTATCATAAAATTCAGGCTTTTCACTTGTTCATTTGCACATAACTCAAAAAAAGAAAAAGAAATAAAAATAGAAAGAGAAATTTCGAGTAAATGTAACAAAACCTAATATGATCTCCAATTGAGAGGTGGACATTAAAATATGGAATACACTTTCAATCTCTATATCGGTAGAAAAAAAATTGTATTAGTCCCACACTAAGCATAAAATACTATTTGCATTATCATAGACATTCTAACATGAAAGACACAGTTAGTTAATATGTATTAGTATATTAAAATTGATACCTATAAAAATGAAATGATCCTGGCCTCGAGAGATATAAAGAGAAAAGAGAAATTAAATAATTAATGGAGAAAAATAATATAACTAACTTTTTAACATTTACAATAAAAAAATATATATAAATCATCAGAACTTTTGGTGTTTAAAGATAGCAAAACTGCACTTACTCTCGGGGGTGAATTGTTTGATGGTGTCTTCATACATATACCATATTTCATATTCTCATGTAAAACCTATAAGCCGATGAACTGATCGTTCTCTATTTTTTTTCCTCTTCCCATTGTTATATGGAAAAATTGAATTTCAACACCCACCTATTCATGACAAGTAGATTTAAAATAAAAATGAATATAATTATCCACCTTCCAAAGGTTCTATCAATCTAACCACATGAGATATTGTGTATAAACTTGAAAGATTTTAGGAAAAGAGATAAAAATTGATTAGTATGTAAAATTTAAAATTGAGTGAGAGTATTAATCCAAATTTAAAATTATTATGCTACGGCTAATCCAAATTATTGGTTGTTCCGGGTTTTAAGGGACATGATTTAGAATGATAGAGATTTTAGAAATCTTGCTTTCTGGTAATGTCATTTTAAGTGATTAATTTAGGGAAGATCTAGCAATTTTAGAGCTTGAGCATAAATTTACTCAAGCGGGGCCCAGATATAAACTTTGAATTTGGTTGAGATTTAGTAGTAGAAAGCTCCACCTCGATCCTTTCAAGTAAGAGACACTAAGAAATCTCTCACATAGAAACAAACATCAAAACCAACAAATATTTTCATTTTTAAAATAGAATACAATATGGCTTAAGTTTAAACTATTCTACGTGGGTTGAGCTCAGGGTAGGTACTTATAGCCTGAGTTAGGCTTTCTCTATGCTCGGGCCTGTTGTTCAAAATCTAGGCTAGGCTTAGACATTATTTGGCTTGGCCCGGTCTGGCCTATCCTGCCCCATGAACACCCGTGACCAATTTAGTCTTTATTTGTGATTTTAATAGGAAATCATGTCGACCCACAAATTGCAACTTTGATAGTGGGATTTAATGGCATGTAAAATGAGATAAAAGTAATTTGCCTAATTAATATGATGAGTGGTATGAAAATTCATTTGAGATGTATGAGAACCCCTCTTTTTGACTATATGTCATTCTTTAAGATTAAATATAATATGGATATTAATAGTAGATTATGATAAGATTGCATGCAAGGGATTACATTGAAAATTTTAAGGTATCGTATTCTTTAAATAAGAAAAATTTAGATTGATTTTAGAAAGAGAGAGATAATGATAGGGATAAGGATTATGCTAATTTTTAGGAGATTAAATAGTAAAGAGAGAAATTTTAGGGGAGGAAAATGAGAGAGAATTTTAGGACTTTAATTGGAGTGTGCCACGTGTCGCTCTCCCGTAAAGAAGAAGTGCCACGTGTTACTCTTCCGCGAAAGGGGGTTGTAAGGACCCGAACCCTCACTAATCCTAATTACGTTAATTAATCCTGTTTCCTATTGATTAAGACTGGTTGAGGCCCAATTTAGTGTGAATTATTGGGTTTGGACCCCGCTTAAATAGCTAAGGGCTTTTTCGTAAATTGTCCTTATGCCTCTTGGGTATACCCCGTCCATCTCCTTACGTGTGATTTATCGCGTAGATCATCTTTTGTGTTGGGCCCGAGTTAACCCGGACTCATCTTAAGCCAATTGGAGCCCTTCCGGACTAAACTGAAATTTCTAGAAACAAATGGGCTTGCATGTAACTCCAGGGAAATTATGTTTAAAAAGAGAATCCCACGTTCTTTCTCCTTCTTCCTCTCGTTCTCTTGGCTGGAGCTCTCATTTTCTGGGTTTCTTCTCCTTGCATTGGAGTGCATGGCGATCTTGGGGGTGTGCATGTGTGGGAGTGGTCTCCACTCATCTTCTCCTTACTCCTTTGGGCATTCCTCCCTCTCTAAGTTACAGATCTAAGAGAACCCATTCAGATTTGAAGGTTTCCTCCAACCTCACGGCAAGCTACAGTGGGAGAGGGTAGTACGGTTAGGAGAGGCAAGTACTTAAGCTTAGATTCACTGCATGTGGAATTGTTCGTTGCATGTTAAGTTAGTTGTTCTCCTTGCCATTTCTTCTTTCTTAATATGTATGAATGAATCAAGTAGGAATGATGGAGATGGGAATAGAAGGTGTGTGAGTATGGAACACTCTCCAGAAAACTTCAGTTGAGCTTCAGAATTTCCCTTATAAGTGAGTTCTGTAGTGATCCCGTACAGAAAAATTGAGCTACAGAACTGTATGTAGATTTTCTGAAGCTTACGGCGAAGCTACGGCTAAGCCGTGAGCTCTTACGGCTCAATGTCCAGAGAGCAGAAAATGAGCTTTTGTACTACGGCTCATTTACGGCTACGCCGTGGAATCCACTACGGCTGAGCCGTACCCAGCCCGTAGCCTAGCCGTAGGTCTTTCTACGGCGAACTTCCAGAGAGCTCACAGAACCCAGTTCCTTCTACGGCCTGCATACGGCTGCACCGTGAAATACCCTACGGCTAAGCCGTGTTCCTCCCCGTGACCCAGCCGTAGGCTTAGCACGGCTAAGCCGTAGGCCAATATACGGTTGAACCGTAACCACACCGAAAATCCGGATGAACTGTGACCCCCTCTCGGCTAAGCCGTAACCCTGTATACGGCTAAGCCGTAAGAACCCAGTGAACGTAGGAGGTTAGGAATCTCAATGATGTTGTAGGGCTTTAGTCATGGTACCCTCTATACCTCCACTTTGGCCATTGGTAATTATACGTTGGAATGAATGAAGGATCCCCAATGGTAAGTCATGGATGTTGGCATGAGAAGGGTGTTCCGTATACACAATGTAATACCCAGACGCGGTAACACAACACACCGAACATCTCATGTGTACCTCGTGCTGAATGTCCTTGGGAATCAGGAGACTGCTTTATCGAAATGCATTCATATTGATACATTACGCTACCTTCGACATGACTGATATCGAATTTACTTCCCCCAGCAAAACCCGAGGCAATTCAGACCTGAGCTTCTAATGAGTGCGTGTCTGACAAGCCAGAGCTTCTATTGAGTGTGTGCTTGCTAGCCAAGGGTGTAGCTGAGGCTCGGGCCTTGTAGCCTACCTGCATGTGTTTCGTTTAAGTATTCGTTGTTTTATGATTGACTCCGAGTCGGCACCACTTGGCTTCTGCCCTTTTGGGTATTATATGTCACCACTGCAGTAGGTTTACGGAGGGGTTGTCGACGCTCCTTGGGAAGCTAGCTTGATCCCCTAGCGACCCATACGTTATGTATGCTCCCTTTGGGAGAATAGAGCATCGTGGTTGCCAATCAGTATGTATAACATTAAGTTTCACTCATGCATCATGTTTAGTGATTGTTCTTGCTAATGTATTATGTTATATTGATTCCTATGCTTAGTACTTGCTTAACCGTCGTGTTAACAGTGTTACCCTCGGTATTGCAGATTCAGCACCCGCTCCCGACACGAACACTGACGCGGCCCCGGAAGATACCCCAACGGTACCTCGGGGTGTAGGTGAATGGATGGATGGCGACGTTTACTACTAGCCATCCTACGGAGAGCGTCTCTTCTGGGAATATTCTGTGGAAGACTTTTGTATCACCTTTAAGGACTGATTTTGGGAATGTATTTAAAGGACTATAACACTATTGTATGTAAATATGTTTTAATAGACTATGAACTTTATGTGCTCTTGATGATTATTGAGTATTTCACAGGTTCTCGATTATGATAATTTATGTTTGTACGTGTGTCAGCATACCTCACACGTTCCTGTGGAATCTCCCTTGTAGGAATTCGTGCAAAATTCTTCAGGGCACGGATTTCTACGGGATTACGTATCCACGCCCTGGGGGCCCACTCAAATCCCCAAATTCCCGGGATTGGGGCGTGACAGGGGTATTGTTATAATATATATAACTAGCAATACAAAGCCCGTGCCAACACAGGCCAAAAAAGCCAAAATACTTGATAATATAATAAATAAAGCAAATATAAAATATATAGATATATTATTTAACATTTTGAAATTCACTATGTCAAATTCTACAAAAAAGAAAAAGGTAAAAAAAAAGGTGTAATGAAGTAACATAAATTACAAATCAATCATGTAAGTTTTTTAGTTGAAGTTGTTTATGTATAAGAGTATAAATCTTAAACCAGTAACAAATCTCTATACCTTATATTGATTTGGCACACTAATGAAATAATATAAAATGAAGCGATATATGAACTTAAGATAAATCTTAAATCTTAAATAAAGATATAAGTATTTGAAACAAATGGTCAATAGGAAAGCAAAATACCTAAGCCATGATTGTAGCTCGTAATAAGAGAAAAAAAAAAGAACATTGTAGTCATTATAATGCTATTTAAATAATAATAACAATAATAATAATAATTATTATTATATAATTGTAAGAGAAAATAAATAAATTTTAAGTAGGTTTTAAGAGTCTGAATGAGGTAAAAACCAAATGAAAAAATAAATTTATTAAAACTTTTTCCTTAAATTTTCTATTAATAAACTATAAAAAAAGGGATAAGAGAGACAAATCTAGTGGCACAAACTCTAGCCACTTAATTTTGGTTGACTCTTCTTTCTTTATATAGTAGTGTTGTTACTTATGTAATTAAGAAAGAATTAAAATAGAAATTTCAATATCTAATTACCTTAACTATGCTACAGTAGCTAATGAAATGAAAGTGATCCCCAACTTATATGAGACACGCTGATAAAAAAAATGCCCATCAAACTCACCCACACACTTGAACATTACATTAATGATACATTTCCAATAAAATGAAAAATAAGTAAAGAGAGGATTTTGATGAGAAAAATCACTTGCTACACACCACCTCACTTAGGGGTGATCCTGAGTTAGGCCAACCAGAGCTCGGCGGGCTTGGATATGTAATTAAAACCTTTTTAATAATCGGACTGGTCTTAAATTAAGTGCTAGAAAGCCCAAAACTTGGCCCAACCTGTGTAATGAATGCATATAATTTAATTTAATTAATATAAACAATTACTCAAATAGTTATATAATTGATTAAAAAACCCAATTTAGCTTGGCAGGCTCGGGCCTGACTCTTACAACTAATGTTGGGCTTGACCCAGGCCTGGGCCAATAATTCTAATGTTGGGTTGGGACTGGATATGCATTAGCCTCGCCCAGCCCATCCCATGATCACCCCTACTATCCCACTTGTTTATAGATGCAATGCATACTACAGCAATGGGCTCCACCCTTCCTTGTATATGTTGTAGAGGATGAGAGAGAGAGAAATTAGGAAGAGAGAGATTTTATAGAAAACAAAGGAGATATTTTAGGAAAATTGAGAGATTTTAGAGATTTGGTATTCTTAGATTGCGCTACATGTTGCCCTTTCATAAAGAGGGCTTTGCCATGTGTCTTCCTCCCACGAAATGGGGTATTGTTATAATATATATTAGCGCTTCAGGGCCCACGCCCAACGTGGGCCTTATTAAATATTGTATTACTTGTAAATTAGAATATTTATAAATATTTAAATGATTTTTAATTTAATATTAACATTAAATTCATTTTACAGTCACAATCATAAATATTTTAGTACACTCTTAAAAAAATATCATATTAGTAAAACTAAATAAAAATGAAAATAATGTACTTGTGGAATTTTATTAGAATATTAATAAAAAAGATTTTTCCTTTAATCTGTAAAATCAAGTCAAGAGGACAACAATATTATATAGTAACATAAATTAGATGGAATACTCTACTATGCAAAGAATCATCAGTTCAACCAATCCTATCACAATATATGAAAATTTTGAATTAGGTGAAACTAAGCCGATAATCAAGATTTTCACAAAATTTAGGCTTCTCACTTGTTCATTTGCGCATAACTCAAAAAAAGGAAAAGAAATAAAAATAGAAAGAGTTTCTTTTACATAATATATATATATATAGCCATGTATTCAAGCTATGATGATAATGAGAGTCCAATTGAGTTGTGAATTCCTCTCCCAATTTTCTTCTTTTTCTGTGTGTATTTTGCCCATCTTGTTTCCAATAGGTTGCTCATGTTCAAATACAGGTTTCAGTCACTGTCTAATATATCTTTATCTAACAAAAGAACTATAATAATGGTTTCTATGCTCACATTTCCTAATAATATTGCCCAATCAAAGTAGAAAGAAGATAACCAAAGCATGAATAAGCATTATTGAATATGAATTACAGAAAAAAATTAAATTACCGAGCAGTCTAACGTAAGCACTCTGGCGTGGTGAAGATTTGGAAGTGAGGACTTCAGTGAAGAAATGTATTCACTAGTGACGTAATGCCTACCAGAAACACCAATGGAGGCTTGTTCTAGAAACTCCAAATTTGTTATAGAAAACTTTCCGAATTTTGAAATACCAATCACCAAAGCTTCCAGATTTGGAGCTTCAATGTCAAGCCCGGCAAAAGAAACTCCTCCTATCACCAATCGCTTAAGACGCAAACTTGACGAAGAAGAAGAAGAAGAGCAGATTTTGACGACAGAAGTACATGGCCCAAAAAAAATCTAAATTTTCAAGTAGAGGGCACCCTTTCAATACATTCTCAATCCAGCCATCCTTTATAATTCTGACACGTAAAGTGAATGAAGTCAGTTTATTCAAGGTCGCAAAACTACATAATCCAAACATGCAATTCCGCAGCTTCAGCGAAATCAATGTTGTGCAACAGGATAGCCAAGAAGGCAACTGGTATTTATGGAAGATCCCCAGTACACAGCGGAAGTCCAATTCGAGTTCTTGAACACCTTTTCTTACTGCAAAAAGGATCCACGCATCCACTTGAGAAGAATACTTAGGATGATAAGAAAAGCTGAATATAAACTTGTGGATCGTTGGGGCGGAGTAAACACGAATGGCTCCGTCTACAAATCTGACAAAATCGTCTTCTTCATCCCCACATAGTGCAGGGCTATCGAAGTTTAGATGGGAAACGGAAGTAGAAATAGCCCTCCACCTGCTTGACAAAATGCCCGTGCGAATGACATCTGTCATGTCTAAGAAGGAGAGGATATGGTGCAGAAGACAGTTCGGTAAAGAGGTAAGGCGATCGATCTTGGGCTTTTCTGCTGCTCTCTCCATATCTTTTGCTGCTCTCTCCGTCTCTTTCTCCCTTTCTCCACTCTTTGTTGAGTTTATCTCTTCAACTGCTCTCTTCCTAGGTTTTCTTCTCGCCTCGCTTTCTCTGCTCTTCTCACCTCTTCTCTTTCCCATGATCGGGTGTTTTTATCAAAACCGCAATTGTGTGAGCGCACGGGATAAGGTTTCTTTTACATAGAAGCGGGTGTTTCCGGTACGGCCAACATTATTTAAGAAAGAAAATCTTCTTTCCGCAAAGAGCGCCACATGTCGTATTCTCACAAAAATAATACGCCCCTCTCCCAGGAAGAGAGATGCACCGCATGTCGTCTTCTCACAAAAATAATGTGCCACGTGTTACCCTCTCCTATGAAAAGAGATGCGCCACGTGTCGTTCTCCTGTGAAAGAAGAGATTGCTATAATATATATAATATATAATAATAATATAATGGACGGCATGTGTAGTCCATCTATCCTGTAGGTCCTCGCTGTGGTCCACCTTCCGTCCGTGGACTCCCCTCCATAGTGTGGCACCAGTTTTTGTTGGATTGAATTTTAGAAGTATCTGTAGTTAAAAAACTGTTTATATAAGGCTATTAATCTGACGGAGTTCACACTTTGCCTGATTGTGAGACCTTTCTATGTGTGCAGCTTTTTATCTGTAATTTAAAAATCCAGACCGCTTATAATTACTGTCCCTTTATAATTGTGCTTGAAAATTTTTAACCCCATTTGTAGTTGGACTCGCAGCTGGATTGGTTACATTAATAAAACGTGCTAGCAAGAAAAAGGTGCCCAACTTTGGTTCGTGTGGAATTTAGCCCAACACTCATACCTGGGATCTATGATTTGACCTGTTTAGAATTCACATACCGACCGTATATAGAATGGCAAGGATGTTATTGGGTCAGGCTTTGATTTACAAGGACTCGATATCCTTTTTGCATCCCGAGCCGTATTCCACACTTTGGGCTACGAATAAATCCCAGTCACATAATAAACTGCACTGCATCCTTCTTTTTGTTTTTTAGCTTGAAGAGGGGTACATTATGAAAGGAAAGAACATAAAACACAAAAAGGCGACAGAAGGCGACAGAAGGCGATTACAGAAACTGGTAATAACATTAAGATTGTAATCACCTACATTATTCCACTCTCTGTACTTTATGTGATAGAGCTCTTTAAGCCAACAACATAGTAATAATACCAGGAGGATGAGATGGCGATGCTGAATTATTCTAGTCGCTTCCTCTCTTCTTAAAGATTCAAAGCTCCAAGTTGGCATTATGCCTTCCACATACCGTCTTCAGGCTTGCTCACTGCTCCTTGCAAAAGTTTGGCATTGTAGTCTGCAATCCATCCCTGCAGGATTTCCATTACTGCTCTTTTTTGTGAGTCTAACCAAGGGGGGTCGTCTGATGATAAACGCCACAGATCCACACAATGGGCTCCTGAATGGTTTAGGACATTAGTGTTATATATATATATATATATGTTGTTAACTTTAATGTAACAACCGAAGGGGTTGATTGGATGAGAGGAATGATGAATAGAACAAGTGGATAAATTTATCTACAGCGAAAATCTAACTGCCGATGGTTCTCACATCATCCAATCAATCCCTAATCCCATTTGGTAATTTTTGGTAATTCACTTCTAAAGTAAATTCAAGTGGAGAGTCACTTTAGAAGACAAAAAAGAGAAAAAAGATATTATAAAAATATAAAAAATTTTAAAATTCATCTTCTTGACTTTTTCTCGTTTTGTAACGTGCAAGGAACTTATTTCTTCTTTTACATTTTTGGATAGAATCAGAGTTTTTTTTTTTTTGTTTTTTTAGTGGAATGAGAGATTGACTCTTTTTTTTAAAACTTTTTTCTAATAAAAATATGTAGTGATTTTTAAAATTTTATACTTTTTGATAATACCCTCTTCTTGTCTTGTCCTGCGACCATTCTCTTCAATAACTTATTTTACAAGTGGATTACCCAAACAGCTGGAAGCATTCATACCTTGTTCAGTGTATATAGCTACAACACTGTCAGATATATTTCGAAGCACTCTGCAGTCACAAAGATCAGTCACTAAATATTTTTGAATGAAAATAAAGGTAGCAAAGGACTTGCTCAAAGAAAGATATCCTCTACCCTCCAGCACTGTAAGGGTCTCTGAGTCCATTAGTGTATATTACGTTGCTTGCAAAGTTTTTTAGTACTGAGTCTATATCCTGTGTAGATCACAAGAAGAAAGAATCAACAACAAAAAGCTCATGGAAGAAACTGATAACTATCTTTTCAGCAGTCATATCAATTCAATATATTAACACACAGTGCACTAATTGAACATTTTGTCATCGAGAATAGTGAATATGAGGCTTATATATGCCTATTTCTTTGCATTAAACAAGAGAAACTGAATGAACTAAGAAAGCAGACATGTGGAGATCATATCAAAGTCAATTGTAGCCACATGATATAAAATAATCAGATGTTGTTTTCTTGGTTCTATAACAATTCACTCTCTTGGGTTGACATGATCATGTTTAGACGTCAAGCATATTCCTTCCAGTTTGATAAAAAAAAACTCATCAGTATCATCTAAATTATTTTTCCATTTTTGATGATAACGGTAGATTGAGAGTCTGAGTTTGCAAGAAGCTTACATGTCCGCCGAATTCTGTTGTTATCCAATGAGGCCTGGGAGCGACACCAGTCGTTTTTTTGCAGTTTTCGGTAAAAGCCGTCAGATTAAAGGGACGTTCTTGGAACATTGTATCATTTTTACCACGGCCCATGGGCATTACCATTTCAGTACATCTCTGAACCATGACTAAGCCAAGTTAGAAAATTTGTTTACCTCATTCAATTTTAGCCCCTTTGATAAGAAGCCATTGCTTGAAATTCCTATGAACTCAATCCGAGCAAAAGCCCTTGAATTCATTAAAAAATTAAAGGAGAAAAAGATGTTGCAAAATCTCCATTACAAATCTACCTGCCATCTCCACCCTTCTGAAGTGGAAAGGCCATATGGACTTATATCATAACATGGAAGATTTCCTTTAATAGCAACTACAGCTGCAAATATCCTTTCCAGAACACCAGCATTTTGAGGGGCTCCATCAATGGCGTCGCAGATCGTTTTGACTGGATATGTTGGGGGATTATCATATTGGGCACTCCGAACGAACATATCTTCTAAATAGTACTTCAGCGCTGTAGTACTCTTCAGGGGCCTTAAAATTTGGACAGTAAGGACATAATACAACACTTTAGAGTGTCATCAATAAATGTGAAACTGATAAAAATTGTTCAACGCTACCTGCAAAGTTTAAATTTCTCTGTCAATAGATCGAGTTCATGCATGTAGTTGTCTATTTCAAACCATGATTGTCTGATAGTGAGGTAGCAGGTCTCACTCGTTTCCTGGATCCAGAACAAAATTTGACTATTTCAGAAACTCGCGAAGGGAGCTATTATGTTCGATCTCAATTACCACTGTAGATATGGTTATGACTATAAAGAGGCCACGAATGAACCTTGCACCAGGGTCGAGACCAAATGGCCATGGGCCTAATGAAGCATGGGTAGTCAGGGATAATCTCTCCGTAACCTCTCATTTTGATGAGGACTTCATTCTCTAACTACACTCTATGAATGCAATTATATGAAAAAGGGTTGTGTAGGATCAAGAGATCCACCGAACAATCTGCAAAACACTTCTGTTCTTGTTCATATTTACTTGGTATCAGAGCCTTGGGCTCTCTGATCATGTGATCTGTTCAAGCAGGACATCCTCAAGATCTCTGCAAGCAGCTTGATCCATCACATAAACCTTTGAGCCAATAGGCTCAAAGCCCGTTGGTCTATGAACAGTTTAAGGTTTATTTATGTCTCTCTACAATAAAATCAGTCGTCTTAAAGCTAGGGTGGTAATAGTAAAACCGAAATCAAGATGAGCCACAATCGACCTCAAGAATTGGAAAAATTCATGTAGTTGACTCATTATAAATGGGATAAGGCTTTGATGATGATGATGATGATGATAAATGACATTATATTTCATCAGCTGCTTACATTGTAATCCTTGCTGACAACTACATAAAATCCATTTTCGGGTGTGATATTTTCGAAGTAAAGAACAGGGGCCGATGATGCTAGTGCTCCATTGACAATATGTGGGTACTTTAGGCGCAACCATGATGCCAGCACTGCACATAACAATAACCAAGATGAACCAAGATTATCTAGCTAGAATGACTTGGAGGAATGATCACCAGTGCCAGTAAGAATCCCTTTACACAAGAAAGCCCGCCAACTTTGCGTAGGGTTTATTGCCAAAGAGAATGGTGGCGAGCCACCCCGGAAAACTCATATTGGAGCCTTGTCATCACATCACACAGATGTTGTGCATTAAATATGGGCCTCACTAACATTCGCAACCACTTACAATGAATGACATAGTTTGGAGTCACTTACTTCCAGCATAAGATCCTCCAACTGCAATCACTGGGCAATTTTCCGCTGAATAATTTGTTTTCAAGCTCCTGATCAACTTAGCATAGTCGGCTAGAGCTTGAGTAGAGCTCAAGTATCCTTTAGAAGCATTCTGATGTGCTTCTGGCCCAAATGGCACGGATTCTCCATAGTATCGGTGCTGTAGAGAAATACTACAATGTCAGTAAAGAAAAAATTATGATTCCGGTGTAAATTCATATGCCTGCCCACATGTTGTCTCACTTTAAACCGTAGAATTTTTTGCCTCGCTGGTATAGAATATGATAACTAAAAAAAAAAAAGAAAAAAAGAAAAAAACATCTTATTGATCAGTCTAAAAAATCCAATTGGCACCCTTCAAAACAATAAATAATCATAATAAGAGCAGTTTAAGAGCAGCCACTCATTGATTAGATGTTTAAAACTTAAATTCATTATTACAATGTGAATGTCATGTGATTTGTATTGAACTAGATGTATTGAATCCTAGTGTTTGATTAAAATGTTGTAAGGTTAAACCCATTGTGACCAAAAACTTATATAATTTCTCAGGGTTAAAGCTTTTTGTCGATTAGCAATTATGGTTAAGATCTCTGCAGTGGATAATCTTAGGAGGAAAGGGTTTACCTTTTATAATTTTTCTGACATTTGGGTGATGTGTGGTAATGAAGGAGAGTCGGTAAAGCACCTCTTCCTGCATTGTGATGTAGTGGCAAGTGCATGAAGTAATTTTATCGGTAGGTGTAGTCTTTCTTGGTGTTGTACGAATAATGTGGTTGCTAAGGGGAGTCATTGATGGATGTATATTTTATTGGTTGTGGGCGTATTTTGTGGAGGTTAGTGTTTTTTGCTATCTTATGGTCTATATGGAAAGAAAGGAACAATAGGATCTTCTCAAGCCCCTCTTCCTCTTGGCAAACTTGCTTTCTAAGGTTACTATAAGGATTGTGAAATGAGCTTTGGTAAGAAAGGAGTTCTCCAATTTCAACATGCATGATATCTTTTCAAATTAGGAGGCCTGTATGGATTGTGGCCCAATTAAGGTGATGAGACTTATTCCATAGGTCTTCACTACCTATTAGGATATTAATACTTAATGTGGATGGTGCTTCAAGGGGTAAACTAGGATTTGCAGGTATTGGAGGTGTGCTTCGCAATAGCAAGGGTGAGGTCTTACTTTTATTCTTTAGGGATGTGGGTATTTACGATTCCAATGAAGTAAAGGTGTTAGTCATTTTGGAGGCTTTGAAGATGTTCCTTGGAAGGTACAATGGTTAGTTGGTGGTGAAAAGTAACTTTTCTAATGCGATCGCCTGGGTATCTAATTGGAAAAAGAATCTTTAAAAATTTTATTTTTATTTAATGAAATTAGGGAATTATCTTCTACTATCTCAGTTTCTTTCATCGTGAGGTTAGAAATGCCAACTCTATGGCTAATGCTTTTGCCAAACAAGTAGTTGACAGATTAGTTCCTTGGGTGGGAGAGGTTATATAAATCAGTGGGAGTGATATGTTGCTCTTGTGCCCTCCTTTTTTGATTTGTTACTCATTGTTTATTGGTTCCCTTTTAATGAAATTACGTTGCCGATAAAAAAAAAAATAAAGTCCTCAAAGGATTTTGTCAAATTCTTTCTCATACAATCTGGTCAACTGTTTTAATGACCTTTTTTAGCACGGCCAGAACTGAAAATCTTGTCTTGGGTGGAGCACTATGTACAAAAAGTTTTTTGGAGGGCCCAACATAAAATATTTTTTGGAGATGCCAACATAAAATTTCTATAACATATATATATATATGTCTAACTTTTTGGAGTGACAATGCAGACAAATTAAAATCTTCATTAAAAATGAGCTGTTTTTTAGTGCAACAATGAAGATAAAATTTTTGGATTAGTCCCATTTGATACTATACAGTTTCGAATATTTAGATGAGTAATAATGATCAATATAACCATTTGTGGAAATAAACTGTTTGCGAAGAGGTAAATCCCAAAATCAATGAAAATACCTCAATATACACAACTAGAGCTTTGAAGGTGGATCCAAAGTCATCCATAATGCCAGTAGCTTTTATGGAGCTTTCCATGCACGCCTCACCTCCAATATAAACGAAGATTGGAGAGCCTGTATCTGCTCCACCCCAGTGCTTATTGTTCACAGCATATCTCTGCTGGAAGGTGTTGTAACTCTCTGGTTTGTAATTGAAGTGGTCAATTGTCTGTGTGTAGCTATAGCAAGTATAACTTTCCAAACATTGTCCTGCTTTCCCAGGGTCCCCTAAATCTAGCAACGGGCCCCATGGTTGGTCTAATTCACTTATGCATTCCCTCATGAATAGAAGCAACCATGCAAGCACTAGCCATAAAGGACTGGCCATCTCTCTCTCTCTCTCTCTCTCTCTCTCTCTCTCTCTCTCCTCTCGACAAGTTAGAGAGCAGAGGGGGAGATCGGAGCCTTATTTATAGTTGAGGGACCTATAAAACTTCAACAAGGAAAAATAAAAAACCCCATGGGCCGGGTAGATGAAGGAATAAGAGATTACATGAGGTGGATAAATAATCCTAGCTCTCGCAGGTGAGGAGTTTGCATTTGTCAAGGTAGGCTAGGCAGGCCTCGTGCAAGGAAGGTTTGCCTATAGATCCCACTTTTTTTTAACCAGTTATAGGGCCAGGTAAAAATTGATGCTACTTACCACTTGATAAGTCCTTAAAAATGTATTATTTTATATGTATTTTCAAGAATTTTAAGGACTTATTTATTAAAAATCTCTTTATTTAGCTGGAATTTATGTTTTTATGATTTTAAAATTCGTTTTAGAATTTTCTTGCAAAAATCATTGAAAATCCTCAATTTCTCATTAAATAATGAAACTTTCCATTTTTAGAAGTTTTTTTCAATTTCATGATTTTACATGGAATGATAAAATTTCTCATCATCATTAGTCAAATAAAGCTAAATCATGATTGATGATGTGGATTCATTGTGTCATTTTATATAAATTGGGACCGCATTAATGCATTTATGACTTTCAATCAAAATTGTTATTTTAATTTAAAAAAATTACTTTTATGTGTAGGGAATTGGAAAAAGGGATCCGTATAAAAGATTTGAAGCCAAAGAATTATTTGGGAAGAAATTAAAGGTGGAGCCAATTTTATGAAGTTGTTTTCATGGAAGGAAAGAAGTCTAAAGGTGGTGGGACACCATGCCATCACATAGGTTCCAAAAATTAAAAAAAAAAAAAAAGAAGAGACACAAACCTTTGCAAATTCTCCCCATTCTAGAATTCATGTCACCAAACAACTCTCTCTCCATTCCATATATGTACGCCCAAAAATCCAAGTCCAAGAGGATCCACGTCATTATCCACACAATTCTAACCACTGTCAACTTCCTATTCCTACCCACGTCTTTCCCCTCTCATCTATTACAAATACATCAAAAAGGGCAGAAAGTACTAGACTCATACCATACCTCACGCCCATCTCTCATCTCTTTTTCTCTCTCTTTCTTTTCTTCTCTGCATCACACGTTCAATCTCATCACTTTTTTTCTCTTTTTCCTTTTCCATACTCCACCATACCACATCAACTCCTACACCCACTTCTTCTCTCCTCTCCATCTCATCACAATTCAAAGTGGGGTTTGGCCAGCCCACTTAGATTGATCCTCTCCATTTCATCTTCTCCTTTCATCTAATCCTCCTTGGTGTAAAGATTGAAGATAAGAGCTTGGATTGCGCGCGGAGCCCTCTTTTTTGATGTCTTGATCTAGGGTAAGGGTAGATTTTCTTTCTCTAGTTGTGATTATTTTTGGAGTTTATTGAGTGTATTGGTTCGTTTAATTATAAATACACAATTAGTGAGGTCAAGGTGTTCCGCCTTGGATCGGCACCGTGTGGTTGTGTGTGGTGACAACACGCACTTGGTACGGTATTTTATTGATTTTCTTATTCTGCCAATATAGTGTTTTAATCTTTCAAAAATAAGAGAAACTAGCATTCTTTTCATTATTTTTTTATTACATCTGGATGTTTTTTTATTTTTTATTTATTTAATGCATGGTTATTTATTCCTTTATATTGGTGGTTTGATCTATTTCATTGTCTTGCAGTTTCTAGTCTTAGGATTGTTTTTAGTTTAGGATTTTTTTAGGTTAGATTTAATTTGTAATTTTTTTCAAATTTGGATTTGTAATTTAATTTTAATTTTCAGAAGTAGTAGTGTGTAATTTCTGTAGATTTTATTAGGGTAGCTTTAGTTTTTCAACTAGGACAGGTTTTCTGCAAATACCAACTCCCTGTGGATACGATCTCGGACTCACTAGGTAAAACTACATTGACACCTTGCACTTGGGGTCCACGTTCATCAAGTTTTTGGCACCGTTGCTGGGAAGCGCCTTCGCAAGAGGTATTTTTCCAACTTTCCTTTTTTATTGCTTGTGGGTGTGGAATAATTTTGTTGGCATCATTCTAGATTTAGGTGGTGCATGCATGGAATGTTTAGACCAGCCCTAAACCATTAGAAAGGAATATTTCATCTCTAATTTTTGCTAAAATTTGGATTAATTTAGATCTGAAAAATCAATTTTTCTGATTTTTGCAAAAATCTAGTCTATTTGTGGAAAGTGCCTTGTTAACTTGCCTAATTGTTAGCTAGTTTAAGTGTTTCTTTTTAATTTTTTTGCTGCTTTTTAGGACTTGTTTAATTAGTTTAAATTCTGTTTTTAATCACTTTTTAGGTTAGAAAAGTTTCCAAAAAAATTCTGAAACTATCTTTACAAAGGCAAGTTAAAGACCCATTCGGATTCGGCTTTCTAGCCAAGAAAAGTGCCCAAGTCTAAAAGTTTCAGAACTTTCATTGGAACCTTTTTCTGTTTAGATTTAGAAATTTGTTTTCTTAGGACTTAAGTTTTTCCAAAAAAAAAAGCAACAAAAAAAAATTGGAAACCCTTATCCACCCTCTTGATTCAATCCTTGTATGCGTAAGAAACTCAAATTCAAGAGGTTAAGTGAAATCTATGCTCGATCTAGATCTCTTAGTTTACCTAGTGGTTCGGAACCAATAGCGGATGCATTCAGTGGTCAAGACAATAATGAACAATTGATAAATCCTAATGGCAATGGAGGTGGACCTAGGAATGGAAATGGAAATGTGCCCAATCCCAATAATAATGAGGTGAACCAACCACTTAGGAGTTTATGTGATTACCTCCAACCAACACGTCAGGCTACGCTTTCGTGTATGGCCATACCTGCGGGTGTGGGTTAATTTGACATTAAGCCGGAGGTTATCCAACTTCTTTCTAAATTCCATATATTTGAATCGGAAAGTGCATACTTGCACATAAAGGAATTTGAATAAGTGTGTGCAACACTTCACTTCAACAGTGTAAGGGAGGACATTATAAAGTTTCGATTATTCCCATTCTCTCTCAAAGATAAGGCAAAAGCATGGCTTCACTCCTTACAACCCAATTCAATTGCTTTATGGCCCGATATGGTTCGCAAATTCTTGAAAAAATTCTTCCCACCTCATAAAACCAACACCTTGAGAAGGCTCATAATAAATTTCAAACAAAAAGATAGAGAGTCCTACTACAGGTGTTGGGAACGTTTTAATGAACTTTTCCTTGCATGTCCACATCATGGATTTGAACTACATCACACAAATGGCCACTTCTATGACGGACTAAGTCCAGAGACACACCAATTTATTGAGATGATGTGCAACGGGGAGTTCATGGCTAAAAACCCAAATGAGGCATGGATATACCTTCAATTTTTGATGGATAGTGCTCAAAATCGGGACACTTTTGAAGGTGTTGAACCCGTAAAGCAATCAAATGAGGCTAAAGGAGGGGTATTATATGTACTTAAAGAAAATGATCATCTTCAAGCAAAAATAGGCTATCTGACAAAAGAAGTTGAGTCCTTGAAATTTGTGAAGAACAAGGAAGGAACCTGCAATTGTTTATGGCATTTGCGCTTGTGATACCCATAAATCTACGGAGTGCCCCACACTCCTTGCATTTCAAAAGGCGTTTCTTGAGCAAGCAAATGTCACAAACACATACAACCGCCTGTTCAACAACTCTTTAGGTAACACGTATAATCCTAACTGGCGTAATCACCCCAATTTCAATTGGAGGAATGGACCCACTGTTAATAAGCCAAATTTCTCCTAAAGGATGAACCAATATGGTGGTACTTCGGGACAATTTATTCCAAATGCACAACAAATGTCACCACCCATTGTTCAAAATCAAACTCAACCTTTGGAAGAAATGCTGGCCAAATTTCTTTTGGCTCAAAAACAGGAAATGCA
Organism: Sextonia rubra; assembly: GCA_037013555.1. Classification (NCBI taxonomy): domain Eukaryota; kingdom Viridiplantae; phylum Streptophyta; class Magnoliopsida; order Laurales; family Lauraceae; genus Sextonia; species Sextonia rubra. The sequence continues at coordinate 43,279,351 of JASUAD010000013.1, read as the reverse complement.
AGACTTCAAGAACAAAATTCGAAATTTTGTTCAATCTCAAAATAAGGGGGTTTTTACGGCCCAACCTCAACCAAACGTAAAAGGACAGTATGAAGTCAATCATGCTGGACCTTCGAACCCCCAGGAGCATGTTCAAGCAGTTACCACTCTACGAAGTGGTAAAGAGATTCAAAAACCTGATCTGGAAAAAAATAAACAACCTCCTTCCTCATATCATAAAATAGAGCCGGAAAAAGAAAGAGGAAATCTTGCAATTCCTGTAAAACGGAAAACCCCAGTTCCTCCAAGGTTCAAACCATTGCCACATTTTCCAAATTGTTTAAGTCCGTCCAAGTCATCCACACAGAATCAAGAGATCTTAGATGTGCTTAAAGAAGTCAAAACTAACATCCCGTTGTTGGACGTAATTAAGCAAGTCCCATGTTATGCAAAATTTCTCAAGGAGTTGTGCACTATGAAGCGTAAGATACATTTCCAAAAGAAAGCGTGTCTCACCAAGTAGGTAAGTGCTATTTTAAAGCACGACACTCCTCCCAAATATAATGATCCAGGATGCCCCACAATTTCATGCATTATTAGAAACTATTAAATTGAACAAGCATTGCTTGATCTTGGGGCAAGTGTAAACTTACTACCCTACTCGGTCTATGAAAAACTAGGCCTAGGTGAGTTGAAACCTACTCAAGTTACCCTTCAGCTTGCCGATCGTTCAGTAAAAAGACCAAGAGGGGTAGTAGAGGATGTGCTCGTGCAAGTTGACAAATTTTACTTTCCAGTGGATTTCATTGTCTTATACACTCAGCCTGTGGCAAACCACAAAGCTTAGATTCCAGTAATTCTTGGGAGACCATTCTTAGCAACATCAACTGCATTAATTAATTGCCGGAATGGAAAGATGATGCTATCTTTTGGAAACATGACATTAGAACTTAATGTCTTTGATTTGTGTAAACAACCATGGGATGAAAATGATGACTATGAAGAGGTTGATTTCATAAACACTTTGGTAGTGGAGACTTTCGCAGGGTTGATCCATTCCGACTCATACAATTTGATTGAATTAAGTAAGGATATGGCTGACCCTGAGGATATGCAAGATGACACTGTTAAAATGGTCAGTGCAGCATGGAAGCCTTCTTTTGAAGAGCTTGTACCAACTGGTACCCCAACTCCTCTCTCTTAGGTGAGGTTGCCCAAACCTAAGTTGAAACCCTTACCCCTAGATCTTAAGTATGCATACCTTGGGGATGATGCCGCATTTCCAGTTGTTATTTCTGCACACCTTGAGAAGGACCAAGAGGTCCAATTACTTCAAGTGCTCAAAAAACATAAAGGTGCAATTGCTTGGAATGTGGCTGACATAAAAGGAATTAATCCCCTCGTGTATACTCATCATATTTATCTAGAGGCACAAGAAACCGTTTTTCATATATTATGCTAGCAGGACTTTAAATAGTGTACAGATGAACTATTTTACAACTGAAAAAGAATTATTAGCAGTTTTCTTTGCACTAGATAAATTATGTCCCTACTTGCTTAGGTCCAAAATTGTGATTTTTATAGATCATTCTGCTCTTAAGTACATTCTTTCTAAGAAGGACACTAAGCCCAGGCTAATTAGATGGATCCTTCTACTCCAAGAATTTGACATAGAAATCAAAGACAACGAAGGAGTAGAAAATGTTCTGGCCGATCATCTATCAAGGCTTGTCCTTTCTGATAATTTAGAGTCTTTACCAATTCAGGACAATTTTCCTGATAAACATTTATTTCTCATCAGTTCTCAGTCCCCATGGTATGCAAACATTGCTAATTATCTTGCTTCGGGTGAAATACCGACACATTGGACACAGCAAGATAAAAATAAATTTTTTGCAGAAGTCAAGCGGGTTTTCTAGGATGATCCATACTTGTTTAAATATTGCCTAGACTAGATTATTAGGCGCTGTGTGCCTGACCATGAAATTAGCAGTGTTATCTCTTTTTATCATTTTATGGAATGTGGTGGGCATTTTTCTGTCAAAAAGACCGCTTATAAGATCTTGCAATATAGATTTTATTGGCCTAACTTGTTTAAAGATGCACTTGATTTTTGTAAATCCTATGAGTCATGTCAAAAATTGGAGTCCATTTCTAAAAGAAACATGATGCCATTAAACCCAATTTTAATTGTGGAAATTTTTGATGTATGGGGGATGGACTTCATGGGACCTTTTCCCCCTAGCTATGGCTTTCAGTACATTTTAGTTGCAGTTGATTATGTGTCCAAATGGATAGAAGCCATCCCATGCCGGACAAATGATGCAAAAACAGTTAGAAATTTTTTGATGGGACAAATATTCTCTCGTTTTGGAACTCCTAGGACCATCATCAGTGATGGGGGCACCCACTTTTGTAACCGCATTATTGAAACATTATTCAAATAATATGGAGTTACTCACAAAGTGGCTATCCCTTATCATCCACAAACGAGTGGCCAAGTCGAAGTTTCAAATAGAGAAATAAAAAGAATATTGGAGACAACGGTGAAGCCAAATCGAAAAGATTTGTCCATGAGATTGAATGATGTATTATGGGCTTATCGCACTACGTATAAGACCCCGATTGGCATGTCTCCATTCCGGCTTGTATATGGGAAAGTTTGCCACCTTTCGGTGGAACTGGAACATGGAGCATATTGGACAATCAAACAACTAAATTTTGACTTGGAAATGGCTAGGGAGAAAAGGAAATTGGATTTAAATGAACTGAAAGAGTTGAGAAACAAGGCCTATGTGAACTCTAAAATTTACAAGGAAAGGACCAAGGTTTTCCATGATAAGAGAATTTTGAGAAAATCTTTTTATCCTTCTCAAAAGGTCCTCCTGTATAATTCTAGACTTCATCTGTTCCTGGAAAGTTAAGATCTCATTGGACGGGGCCATATGTTGTTCAAGAAGTTTTCCCTTATGAAGTGGTATCTTTTTTGGATCCAAAGAATGGTTCAACTTTTAAAGTGAATGGGCAATGCTTAAAACCATTCTTGGAGATTGTTCCTGCAGAGGACGATGAGCTTCCTTTGACCGATCCTGTTTATCAGGATTAATGGGCTTTGGATTTGACAGTGACCCATTTCTTTGTACTATATGTATATTATTGCTTTTTGCTTTTGTTTTGTCTAACCATGGATAGGGCGTGGAAAGTTCTATACTCAGGTACTTTGTCCACTTTACCCTCTTGTCATTTACTTTCCTCATGTTATCCTTTCTATTTCTATGCTGCATTTCATGCATAACATCGAGGACGATGTACAACTTAGGTTGGGGTGGGGGGGGGGGGGGGGGGGGGGGACAAGCACACTTGTCCACTTTTAGACAAAATTTTTTTGCATTTTTTTTGTTTTCTTTCTAGGTTTTTAGGAAATTTTTTGAATTTTTAGGATCTTTTGTTTTGGTTTTAGGAATTTGTGCGATCGCATTTTTCAATTTTTTTAGAAAAGAAAGTTTTTAAAAGAATTGAAGCAATTTGAAGATGTATAGGAATCTAGGATTTTTCAAACTTTTGGAAGAAAGTAAAATGAAAGTTCACTGTTTCTAAAGGAGGAAACTTATTAGAGAATTACCAAAACTTTTTTCTCACGTACACACACGTATACATTTTTTGACATTTTGGATAGGAAACTTTAATGCTATTTTTAGAATTTTTCTGGAAAAATAAGATGTGAACTTGAAATTTAGTTTGTAAAATATTTTTGTTTTCTGGTTCATTTTTGGTGGATTGTATATACTATAACCAAAATGAATTAATTCAAGCGAAATGAGAATTGCTACCTAGTGTTTACTTTTGATTTGAAAAAAAAAAAGAAAAAAAAGGGAGCATATATTGAGCAGTTTGTGACTAATTTGGGTTCATAGCCTTTTTAACTCGAGCTAGTAAGCCCATAGGGGTATTTTCATATCTAGTGCCCTAAAGCCATCTAGTTTGGGAGTCATTGGCCTAACGCTCGCTACATGGTTTAATTAGAAAGCTTAAGGGACCTAGATATTGTACAGTAACAAAATGATTTATTAAAAAAATGATTTATTAATTTTGGCCCAACGAGTGTCCGTAGAAATTTTCAAGGGAATATGTGCAGAAATGTATACGGACTAGGTTTGCTCCCTAGATCCTAACTTTTCCTATATCATATAACCTTGGAAATTTCTACGTTGGAAAGAGTAAGTGAGTGAAAAGTGTCCGCAAGAGCTTACAGGGGGAGTATGTGCCGGAATGAACAAGAACCAGGTTTGCTCCCTATATCCTAACTTTTCTTATATCATATGAACTCAGGAACCCTTGTGTTGGAAAAAGAAAGTGAGAGAAAAGAGGCCTATCGAAGTAAACAATAATATGCAATTATCTTAGTAGCTTTGATAGGAAATTTATTTTGCTGAATTTCTGGGGATCGGACTATTTGAAGGAAAATTTTCGTCTTTGCAGCATCATTGTGGAATATTTGGAACTAGTTTTTGATGTATACATTTTTCACCGTACATGCAAGTTTGATTTGAATTTGAGAAAGTTTTCGAAAATAGAACTATAAACCGGACTTTGAAAAGTCTGAAATTTTGACTATTCCATATTTCAAAAATATCCGATATGAGTAGATTTTCTTTTGGAGAATTTCTTTCACCTTTGTTTTTAGTTAAAAAAAAAGGAATTTTGTGGGTATATTCACTGCAAACCCTCACGAGGCACAACTTGTCCACCATGGGGAACCTAGGGGTTTAAGGGCTTACTGCATACGCTAAATGCAATCGAGAGTGTCAGCGAAAGTGGCATTTTTCTTTTTGTTTCCTTCATTTTATTTAAGTTAGTTTTGTTTAGTTTTCTTACTCTACATCGCATATTTTGCTCGGGACTAGCAAAATGCTGGTTGAGGGGTGTGATAAGTCCTTAAAAATGCATTATTTTATGTGTATTTTCAAGAATTTTAAGGACTTATTCATTAGAAATCTCTTCATTTAGCTAGAATTTATGTTTTTATGATTTTAAAATTCATTTTAGAATTTTCTTGCAAAAATCATTGAAAATCCTCAATTTTTCATTAAATCATGAAACTTTCCATTTTTAGAGTTTTTTTTTCAATTTCATGATTTTACATGGAATGATAAAATTTCTCATCATCATTAGTCAAATAAAGCTAAATCATGAATGATGATGTGGATTCATTGTGTTGTTTTATGTAAATTGGGCCTGCATTAATGCATTTATGACTTTCAATCAAAATTGTTATTTTAATTTAAAAAAATTACTTTTATGTGTAGGGAATTGGAAAAAGGGATTAGCATAAAAGATTTGAAGCCAAGGAATTATTTGCAAAGAAATTCAAGGTGGAGCCAATTTTATGAAGTTGTTTTCATGGAAGGAAAGAAGTCCAAAGGTGGTGGGACACCATGCCATCACATAGGTTCCAAAAATTAAAAAAAAAAAAAGAAGAGACACAAACCTTTCCAAATTCTCCCCATTCTAGAATTCATGTCACCAAACAACTCTCTCTCCCTTCCATATATGTACGTCCAAAAATCCAAGTCCAAGAGGATCCACGTCATTATCCACACAATTCTAACCACTGTCAACTTCCTATTCCTACCCACCTCTTTCCCGTCTCATCTATTACATATACATCAAAAAGGGAAGAAAGTACTAGACTCATGCCATACCTCACGCCCATCTCTCATCTCTTTTTCTCTCTCTTTCTTTTCTTCTCCACATCACACGTTCAATCCCATCACTTTGTTTCTCTTTTTCCTTTTCCATACTCCACCATACCACATCAACTCCTACACCCACTTCTTCTCTCCTCTTCATCTCATCACAATCCAAAGTGGGGTTTGGCCAGCCCACTTAGATCGATCCTCTCCATTTCATCTTCTCATTTCATCTAATCCTCTTTGGTGTGAAGATTGAAGATAAGAACTTGGATTGCGCGCGAAGCCCTCTTTTTGATGTCTTGATTTAGGGTAAGGGTAGATTTTCTTTCTCTAGTTGTGATTATTTTTGGAGTTTATTGGGTGTATTGGTTCGTTTAGCACTGTATGGTTGTGTGTGGTGACAACACGCACTTGGTGCGGTATTTTGTGGATTTTTTTTATTCGGCCAATATAGTGTTTTAATCTTCCAAAAATAAGAGAAACTAGCATTCTTTTCATTATTTTTTTATTATATCTGAATGTTTTTTTTATTTTTTTATTTATTTAATGCATGGTTATTTATTCTTTTATATTGGTGGTTTGATCTATTTTATTGTCTTGCAGTTTCTAGTCTTAGGATAGTTTTTAGTTTAGGATTTTTTTAGGTTAGGTTTAATTTGTAATTTTTTTCAGATTTGGATTTGTAATTTAATTTTAATTTTCAGAAGTAATAGTGTGAAATTTTTGTAGATTTTATTAGGGTAGCTTTAGTTTTTCAACTAGGATAGGTTTTCTGCAAATACCAGCTCCCTGTAAATACGATCCCGGACTCACCGGGTAAAACTACATCGAGACCTTACACTTGGGGTCCACGTTGATCACCACTAAGGTAAGAGACCACTCTCGCCTATAGATCCCACTAGAACTCATAACAAGCATAGTTAGGATAGAGGTCTAAAGATCTTCTTATGACCACCTATGTTTAAAGGGGAGGCATCTAATTAAGAGAGGTCTCTTTTGAAGGTCTGAAAGTAATCCCAATCTTAACCACTTTTTACCGCACAATTTTAACCAATGATTTCATGACCAAATGGGGGTGTGCCAAATTTAGATGCGTTTCAAATTTGGATTGATGTCAATATGTAATTATAATTATGCTATATACATGAAAGACTTAAAATTGGAAGGATGCTATGCGTGCTCCACAAAGTAGACCATTCCTAAAAAAAATGTTTAGTTCTTTTTTCCCTTTTACAAAAAAATGTCTAGAAAGGGTGCTCTAGAAACATTAATGTATCCATTTATTTTGACAAACATTCAAGTGGAACCGACTATGGAATTGAAATAAAAAAATAATGCATTCTAAAACCATTAAATTTGAGAGTCATTGATCAAGGAGTTAGAAGGCATCCTAATTTAGTAATCTATGGTCCTTCAATGGTTTTAGAAGGTTGGTTTTTCATATTCAATTTAAACAGTGAGAACACAGTTAGATGAGTCTCAAATTTTACCTTGTTGCAATTCACGTGAAGATAGTATTGGTGAAAGAGGTAATTAACCTAATTATAGGTGGGTCAGATAGCCCATAAAAATGGTAAATCGCATATAAAAACCATGTAGGCACTTTTTATCTGCATGTTTTTAATAGATAAGAGACAAAGATCCACGCATTAGAGTTTATTGATGTGGCCCACACTAGGCCCTTCTATGATCCAATAATTCATTGGGTAGAAGCTGGACTTTTCCACTACACTATCCCTGTCTTGTTCTAAATTAATGATCTTGTCCAAGAGACCAATGCTGCAAATAATGCAATGATACAATTGCCACGTTTCCAACGTTGTACTGGAATGATGAAGAGAGCTCTTCCTATTCAAGATAAGAATAATGGAGGAGGACTTGGCAAGGCGAATATGAGGTTGCAAGAGTTAAAAAATCAAGAATAGGGCCCACCTCTGCTGCACAAAAAACCAACTGAACACTGCAGCACCGATGGGTTAAGTCTTGGACGCTTCCCTCAATCAGTGGCTCACAATGTGCATGCCTTTTCATCATCCAAAATCCAAATGCATCTGGACACCAATCGAGTTTAACCACTGCAGAAATACGAACTCTTAGAATTTCTAATTTCTAAGAATACAATTACTAGAAACTAACAGGCGTTATGCCATGTTTCTATTGGTAGGTTTTTGGTTGCCATGAGATTAAACTAAGCATCTGTGTGTGTGTGTGTTGAGTGGCTATTCGCCAATCTGAATGCTATATCTTACACATATTCAACGTGAAAGATGCTAGGTCTTAGAGATTGGCAGATTTGCTATTGAGAATCTAGGGCTAGATGAATATATATATCTGGGTTCAAATCTAGTCACAGATGGCATCACAGTTTAAGAACTCAAATACAATTCACCCTCAGAAGAAAGTCGTTATCAGAGTTCATATTATGATCCTCACTTGAACATGGATTAATATTTATGAGTTCGAATTGTATATAATTTTTTTGGGCTTGAGATTGAATTGGATACTGTTGTGGGCTTGAGACTGAACTCAAAACCTTTTCAGAGCTATTAGATTATAAGAGTGAAACAAAATAGAGAAATGAAGTCTAAAGTCCAAAATACGACTGGCCCTATTACAAATTTATGTGGTTCCAATCGGGCATGAAAACAAAAAAAAATCCAAAAAAACGTGAAATCCTCTCTTTACATAAACAAGTTCCTCTTATTATGTCAAAGAGGACCCATCACAACAAAAAGAGAGGCAGCCATCACATGAAAAAAAAAATGGCCAAAATAACAAGAGGTGTGATGTAATCTCATCATGATCATATTTCGTATGGTCTCCTCTTGAAATTTGGCATTGTGTGGAGGTTATGGAATAAAGTCAAGTGTGGAAGGCTATTCAATCTTATCAGGCTGGGGCTCTCCTAATTAGCTCGAGCTAACGGAAGAAATCCAGACCGCTTGCATAAGTGGGGCTCACATTTAGTCTATTCAAATGGACCACACATAGCACCCCTCCTTAATTTCACCGGGCCGCCAATTATGGGCCCCATCAGAATAGTTTGGACAGTTGGATTGACTTCACCCATTCGAATGGACTATACACTATCAAACTTGTGAGGTCAACATGGAGATGTAGAGATTGTGGTTGAGATTAATTTTTTGTAGATAGGAGGGTCCCAAGGAGGCCCTCAAACCCCCTCCATCCCCATCCCCTTGTGGGTCCCCAGGTGGGCCTCACGGCATGAGCAGATGAGCTTATCCTCCGCTTGAGTTGAGAATAACTGGCCCCATCTTATCATATCCCATGGAAATACCAGGGTTTCTTGCAAATTATGGAGATTAGCAATTGGAACTCAAGAAGCCATGATGGGAATGTCATTTTTGGTTTAAATGCAGGAGAAAAGATATGGATGATTTCACATTTATGGTTTTCATTAAGATAATATAGTAACAAAGGCCCGGGCTTAGAATTTACAATAAATTAAATTTTTATGCATATTATTGAGAAGGATAATATTAAAATGAAAACAATTATGTCATTAATCATTCTTAAATTTTATTTAACAAAATATAAAGAAGATGAAAAATGAAACTTAAACAATCTATAAATAAAATCCTATTTTACAATTCTCATATTTTAATTTATAATATAAGAAAACAGATAATTTATAAATCTATAAACTAGAATAAAAATAAATGTAAAAAACAAATGAGTTTCACATAAGTTGCTTATGATAAATATCATAATTGACTCATGCATGAGATCCCTACAAAGGAGGCCACCATGACTTGGCATGATGAGGAAAAAGCTTGATGTTAATGTGGCATCGTGAGGCCCAGGTAACAAAAGAAAAAAGTATTAAATAAAATGAAAAATAACAAAATAATATATGAGATGTAGAAAGGAAATATGATTAAAAGAATGCCACAGGATTTAATAATAGAAATTGAAGGAAAAAATAAAATGAAAGAAATCCATGAATCATCAAAAAAAGATCAAAGAAAACTAAAATTTCAAGTGTAAACATGTACTACAATAAAAATAACAAAATAAAGTAGAAAAAACTATCATCATCATCATCATCATCATCAAAGCCTTATCCCAACCATGTTGGGGTCGGCTACATGAATTCTATTTCTCCATTCCGTTCTATTTTGAGCTAAATCTTTCGATAAGTGCAACTTCTTCAAATCTGAATTAATGACTTCCATCCATGTTTTCTTCGGCCTACCTCTACCTCTTGATGGACCCTCCACCTGTATATCCAAACTTTTTCTCACCGGTGCCATTACTGGCCTACGCTCAACATGCCCAAACCATCTTAAACGAGTTTCTCTAATCTTATCTCCTATTGGTGCTACCCCTAAATGTTCTCGAAAGCGCTCATTTCTAATTTTATCTTTCCTAGTTTTACCACACATCCACCTAAGCATTCTCATTTCCGCTACATCCATCTTATGAATATGTGTCTTCTTAATTGGCCAACATTCTGCTCCATATGTCATAGCTGGTCTAACCACTGTCCTGTAAAATTTTCCCTTCAATTTTGTTGGCATTTGTCTATCACAAAGTACTCCCGAAGCTAGTCTCCACTTCAGCCATCCAGCTCTTATCCTATGCTCCATATCTTCGTCAATCTCCCCATCCTTACTAATCATCGAGCCTAGGTACCGAAAAGAATCTTTACGTGGTATCTCATGGGTTTCAATTTTGACAGTGGTTTCAACACTTTGTATATGTCCACTGAAATTGCAATCCATATATTCTGTCTTTGTACGACTTATTTTAAAGCCTCTAGATTCTAATGCCCTCCGCCATCTCTCAAGCTTTGCATTTACACCCTCTCTTGATTCATCCACCAATACTATATCATCTGCGAACAACATACACCATGGTACTTTTTCTTGAATATGCATAGTTAACTCATCCATAATTAATGCAAAGAGATAAGGGCTTAAGGATGATCCCTGATGTAAGCCTATAGCTACCCCTCTAATTCTACGGAGAAAAGTATACTCTTGTAATGAAGTATCCTCCTCCACTCTTGTATCGCCCAAATATTCTTTATTTAAAAGTTTACTAAAATATTCTTTCCACCTTTTTATAATATCATTGTCCTTCACCAAAATATTTTCCGCATTGTCCTTGATACATTTGACATGATCTAAGTCCCTACTTTTCTTTTCTCTTATTTTTGCAAGCTTAAAAATATCCTTTTCTCCTTCTCTTGTTCCCAACCTATTATAAAGGTCATCGTATGCTTTGAACTTTGCGCTACTTACTACTTTTTTAGCTTCTTTCTTTGCCTTCTTATACAACTCAAAATTTTCTATACTCTTAGTCCCCTGCCAAACTTTGTAGCAATGTTTTTTTTGTCGAATAACTTCCTGAACCTCCATACTCCACCACCGTGTTTCTTTATTAATATGTCTCTTCCCTTTTGATTCTCCAAGTACCTCCTTTGCAACATTCCTAATGCAATTAGCCATTTGATTCCACATTAATGTAGTTTCTCCTTCAATATTTCATTCTCCTTTCTCAATCATTTTGTCCTTAAATATATTTGCTCTTTCCCCCTTCAAATCTCTCCACCTTGTTTTAGGGTCCATTTTGTTTACTACTGCTCTCTTTTTACTTCTAATGCAAATATCTAAAACTCCAAGCCTATGTTGCGTAGTCAAACTCTCTCCTAGGATAATCTTACAATCTTTACAAGCCAATCGGTCCTATTTTCTAACTAGAAAAAAGTCTATCTGACTCCTATTACTCCCACTTTTATATGTAATTAAATGTTAAATGTTCTATCTCTTTTTTTAAAGTAAGTATTTGCTACTATAAGATCAAATGCCACTGCAAAGTCCAATATAGTGTTTCCGAATTCATTCTTTTCTCCAAATCCATGCCCTCCATGCACTCTCTCATATCCTCTATTATCTCTTCCTATATGCCCGTTTAAATCCCCTCCAAGGAAAATTTTATCATTATTTTTCTAGCATTAAATCATCCATCTCCTCCCAAAATTGTCGTTTCACACTTTCTTCTAGTCCTACTTGGGTAGCATATGCACTAATGATATGAATTATGTCTTCTTCTAGTACTAGTTTAATTGCTATAATTCTATCACCAAACCTCTTTACCCTCATAATTTTCTCTTTTAAATCCTTATCTATAATTATACCCACTCCATTTCTTGTATTACTCTTTCCTGCATAGAAAAGCTTATACCCATCCATGAGCTCCTTAGCTTTATTCCCTTTCCACCTTGTCTCCTGTATACAAGCCACACTAATTCTTTTTCTTTTCATTACCTCAACCAACTCCATGCTCTTGCCTGTCAAGGTTCCTATATTCCAAGTAGCAAGTCTAATTTTCCTATTCCTCCTCTTCTTCTCATGGACTAACTTCTTTAACCGCATTAGCCCAATGTCATGCGGTAGCCCTTGCACACTTTTCACTGCAGCCGGGCGATCCCCTCTTGGATCTCCAACAATTGGTTCATTGACTAAAAAAAAAACATAGTACAAAAGAAAAAAGTAAAATAAAAAAGAAAAAAAACACTATGATAAAGTGCAAAATAAAATAAAGTCATACCTCTTGGTGAATAAAATCTCTAACTCCTCAATGTGGAAAAGCATCTATGTCTTTTTGCCCCTTTTCAATAATAAAAAAGAACTTAATCTCTTGTAGATTAAGATCAAGAAAGCTAATTCATAGATAATAAAAGTAAGGAAAAAAGGTGAGTGTGAGGAAAATATGTGAAAGAATAAGATGGAAAAAAATTATTCATCAATATAAATTTAATATTTATAAAGCTTTCTCTACCTTCATCCAAACATGCTGCATGAATTATTCTAATTATTTGATATACATACCATTTAGGCTGTTACCATGATGATAAGCTCTTCTATGGGCCTATGGCCTTGCATTTTATAATGAAATTTTTTGAATATTAGGGAAGAAATATGTAGATGATGATATAGTACAGAGTATCTCTTTGTTATTATATCTGCTATATGTGGTCGGATAAGATGGTGAGAGGATTTAAATTTGAAGACATAGTAGAAGAGATTGTAAAATTTGCAATGGAGAGATTTAAGAATGATATAAGAGGAGAGGAGTAGTTCACAAATCAAAATGTCATAGCCGCAACACACAAGGATACTCACAATACTGGTAGCAAAGACAGAAAACCAAAATTCTAAAAGAGTGATATGAGAAAAACTTAATAGCAAATGCTCACAATTGCAATAGTCTGAAAAAGAACTGACATTAAAAGAAAATTGGTAACCTCTCATTAAGCACTGTATACATCATTACCCACAAGCAGACCAAAGATAAATGTAATACCCACTTGCCTATTAACGGTGTAAGAATATTCTATGATATATACAGATATAGAATTAAAAAAACAAAAACAAACAAAAACCAGTATTATAACTGTCTGTAAATAACTCCCCTATGAAACTGCGAAATACAATTAAATAAACCTACAAATCAAATCTTTATTCAAAATCTGTTTGCCCTACGATAATGAAAACCTATGATTGCTTATCCTAACACCACAACCCCTCATATTTGTAACTCACCATGTTCAGCTCCCAAGCACGCTCCTGCTCCTTACTCTGGCAAGAGCAGACCTCATATGCTAATCCATCAAACTTTCAAAATCGGCAACCAATTTGTGCCATGAGCCCAATTAGGTTCAAAAATAGTAAATGGCCTAGATTGGATAATCATCAGTCAAACCTTACCAAAGAGGCAAGAAAATTTTGTCAATAATTAGATGATCCCAATTAGGTAAAAAAATAGTAAAAGAGGATACGAAGGAATGATTTTAGGAAAGGAAGACCGGATCCATTAGGTAAAAAAACAGTAAAAGAGGATATGAAGGAATGATTTTAGGAAAGGAGGATCGGATGCATGGCCCACGTAAAAGGTGAATTTTCTAAGCATTTCTCTCAAAGGAAAAGTCTATGGTGCTGACCTGGCACCCTCTACAGCCCTCTCTCCGGTTTACTTTAATATATATAAGAAGAAAAAATATTAGAGTTAAGAATTTTTAAAAATATTTTAAGAAAATAATACATTAAAAAAACAAATTATATTATTTATTAGTTTTAATATGTATTCTATGCATCAAAACATAAATTAAGAACAAAGTAAATTTAGATAATATTTTAGTTTTAATTTGTAATTTTCTATACCTAGAAGCAAATGCAACCTTGAAACTCACATTTGTAAATTTAGGTCATTTTTTATACTTGAATCCCCAAAGAAACTAATAATATGTTTTTAATGATGTTTAAAAATACAAACTATGATAATTTAAAAACTAATAATATGATAAAGTGTGGACATTAAAAGAAGAGATTTTCGGCGCTTAACCGGGGGTAATTTAAAAACGCATGAAACGCGATGGCATCTTCTACTCATCAAGAGTTTGACCATTCTATTAAATCCGAGATGTACATTCTCATTGCTGATTTGCTAGCTATATTAATTGAGGACTTAAAAGTCTTGATTAGTATATGAATTTGAAATCTTATAATATCTTCTAGAAGGAGATTTGATTGGTTGGAGGGCTGTATTATTCTTTGGATTAGGAAGGAGATTTGGTTGGTTGGAGAGCTGTAGTGTGGCCCACCCAAAACCCAAAGCTCTCAATGAATTTTTAAAGTATTTATGTAAAAGGAGACTTTCTTTGTGCTAACATGACACTCACCTTCTTTTCCTTTGCTTTAATATGTATATACATATATATATATATATGGGCATGCCAAAACTGACGTGCCAATTATAATATGTTAAGCACAAAGGTTTTTGTTTTCAATTTTGACCGGTGGTTATGATTTTGAAAGTTAGTTACTATTTCTTTTTTAAATTAGTTTTTTCTCCACTTATGAGAACTACCTTTTTTATCTCTTTATTTGTCCAAACCACCCACTTATTCACTTTTCAAAGTGTTACTTCTCCTTTTCACCGATACTCTATAATTCATTTTCTTGTCTCATTCTCCTTTATCCTTTTCTTGTCAATAGCTCCTATATGTTAGATTTCGTAAACATGTATCTCATAACCTTTTCTCCTTTTACTTTCTTTCTAAAATTTTTTGATGGATATCTTTTAATATATGAATATTTAACCTGTGATTAGCATGAGTTTTTGTGCTAGTTGATATTAAGAGAAAGGTTTTAGTTTCCTTACTTGGTAAATTTGAAATTAAAGTATTTATAATTTCTTAGGTTAAGGAGACTTTTTAGGTGTTAAGAGATTGAGAGGAAACCATGTATTGAGATAAAGATCAGCCTCATATTAAGGGAGTCGAATATGAATTAATGGATTGTAATTAGATGTGGCCCAAGCTAGAAATCGATTAAGATGAGAATGATATGCCAAAATAGTAAAGGTATTTTAGGGGGATTGATGTGATTGTTGGTGGGAGTGAGATTTTAGGGGGAACAAATTGAATAGACAAGGGAGAGATTTTAGGGAAATTTTAGGGGGAACAAATTGAATAGATGAAGGAGAGATTTTAGGGGGAGTGATGTGATGGTTGCTGGGGGAGAGATTGTAGAGGAAATAAATTGAATAGATGAGGGAGAGATTTTGGAGGGAATAGACCTTTTATTTTGATCCTAGCTGGCTTTATTAGATTAAATACGAGTTAGGTCCAATAACCTAAGTCCCTACTGTGGTCTGGAATGGATATGGGTCCCATTTCGTGAACTCAATAAAAAATAGGAAGAAATAGCATAGTAAGAGCTTAAAAATAAAAATCTAGAAATTCTTATTCATTGAGAATGGCATAATATCAATATATATAAATATTAATTGCAATTTAATACATTCCTCCTACTTCAGCCTTCTTTTGTAATGGCAGCACCCTTGTTTCAGGTTTGATGTAACCATATCTGAGCAGTTAGCATATGAGACATGACTATTTATTCTGCAAAAATTGAAAAGTTTGTAAGATAATGGTAAAGAGAATAAAAATGAAACGAAGGAAATTGACAAAGCTTTATTAAAAAGAATAGGAAAAAAATTATAAAACGTAGTGATTAAAAATAGCTTAAAGTTTTATTAAAACGATAACAAATTAGAAAAAAAAAACACTCAAATATAGATTCCTTCTTCTCTGGCCTTCTTTTGCAACAACGCAGCCTTATTTCAGCTTTGATGTACCCATGTCTGAGTAGTTTGCTTCTTAGACATGGCTAAAAAACAAAAAAAAGAAGAAGAAGAAGGAAAAACACAATAGAAATGTAGAAGAAACACATCAATTGGTAGATGGCCCAAATAGTAATAATAATAACAATAATAATAATAATAATAATAAAATGAAAAGAAACATACCATTAGAGAATCCCATAGAATTGAAATCGAGAGGAGCTCAAAACAAGTTCTTACTGTGCGACATGAGATGATACCCGTTCTGTAAATCATATAACATCCTCCCTTGCTATTTAAATTATTAAAAACTAAAAAATAAAGAATAAATCCTCCACTGCTCTAACGAATAGTACACATGTCACGTTTTGCGGACACCACTTGCCTTGCTACATCCATAATCCGCCAGTGTATTCGAGTCGTGCGGGGGCGCAAATGGGGTAAGTGTGAGTTCAAAAATGCAGATAAATATGATGATTGGTATTATAGGAAATTCATGACCGATGGTATAGGAACAGATTTAACTGATGGTTTGGTAGAGGGAGGGATTTTAGTACGACAGTCCAAGATTTTAGGCATAATAACGATTGGTATGGTTAGGTACAGGGAGAGAGTGATTTGACAAATGGTATAAGGAGAGATTTTAGTAAATATGATGTGGCACTCTAGAAAAAAAGAAAAAAAATTGTTGATGTGGCATCCTCCAGAGGCCTGGGTTCTTATAGTTTTAATATATATATATATATATATCAACAAAGGCCCGTGCTAAGCCCGAGCCCCCAAAAATCTATCTTTAAGTTGAGTCAAGATTTTCTATGAGAGAAAGAATGAAATATCAAATTAGCTATAAACTAAAATGCTATAACATGTATCTAAATGTTGAACAAAAATTTGAGAGTTATTGATCAAGGAGTTAGAAGGCATCCTAATTTGGTAATCTATGGTCCTTCAATGGTTTTAGAAGGTTGGTGTTTCATATTCAATTTAAACAGTGAGAACACAGTTAGATGAGTCTCAAATTTTACCTTGTTGCAATTCACGTGAAGATAGTATTGGTGAAAGAGGTAATTAACCTAATTATAGGTGGGTCAGATAGCCCATAAAAATGGTAAATCGCATATAAAAACCATGTAGGTGTTATAAAATATTGTTATTAGTGGATGCCCACCATGGGACCCACATTAGATATGGAAAGTTAGAGTCTTGCTATATTGGTTTGCTTGGGGAGGAAGCAATCTTCTTCTATAAATAAGATCCTCCTCCCCCCCTTTATGTACACATCTCATTAAATAAGAGAAGCTCTCCTTTCTCCCTCTACTCTCTTTCTCTCCCCTCTTATTAATACGTTATCAGCACGAGCCCTCGATCGATTGATCCCGCGCGCCTCTCTCCCTCGGTCTCGTTATTTGCACAGTTGCCTCTCTCCCTCGATCGTTACGTGCATACGTGCATACAGTGGCCTATACAGTGTTAGAGTACAAAGTGCATTGATCGTTACGTGCATTGATCTCCATTGATCGTTACGTGCAACGTGCAACAGTGCAACGTGTTGCAACGTGCAACAGTGGCCTAGAGTACAAAGTGCAACGTGCAACAGTGCAACGTGTTGCAACGTGCAACAGTGCAACATGCAACAGTGCAACGTGCAACGGTAAAGTAATTCTTTTTTTATTATTTACAATCATTTATTAATTAAATAACCATATATATGCTTTTATTCTTATTACTTTTATTTGGGAGTGAATGATTATTATTATTTTTTTAAGAAAAAGGGGAGATCAAGAATGGATCATAAATAAGAACCTGAAGTTCTATATTAATACGGGCCTGCAGTTCCGTAAGAACCAGAAGTTCTTTTTCTAGATCCGAACCAGAAGTTCCATGGATTATTTAAATCTGAAACCAGAAGTTCTCAGATCCTGAAGTTCTATATTAGTACGGGCCTGCAGTTCCGTAAGAACCAGAAGTTCTTTTTCTAAATCCGGACCAGAAGTTCCGTGGATTATTCAAATCTGAAACCAGAAGTTCTCAGATCCTGAAGTTCTATATTAGTACGGGCTTGCAGTTCCGTAAGAACCAGAAGTTCTTTTTCTAAATCCGGACCAGAAGTTCCGTGGATTATTCAAATCTGAAACCAGAAGTTCTCAGATCCATAATATGGACTTGCAGATTCATTCCTAATCAAACCTGAAGCTTGATATTTCGATCCAGAAATAAAAGTAATATGCCATAACATCAAGCCCGAAGCCTTGATAGAACCTGAAGTTCAACAAAAAAAAAAAAATTAAAGAACCTGAAGTTCTAATCAGGAACCTGCAGTTCCAAATCAAGCCAGAAGCCTTGTTTAAACTGTTTGTTTTTGGATTATTAAAAATTGATAACATGATGTTATTCAATTTTGAATTGGCAAACTTGATCTGACATGGCTCACCCCTTAATTTATTCTGAATGCCTTACAATTCTTTTATTTGTATTTTATCTTTTGCATATCAATGATCATATATATATATATGTATTTTTTTTCCAGCTCTTGCATAATGTCGAACTTAACCAAACTTGATTTCAAAGCCCTTAACATTACCGGGGACAACTACTTATCCTGGAACTTGGATGCAAAATTACATTTACAATCCAAGAAGCTTGGAGAGACGATAATAGAAGGCAATAAAGAGTCCCCGGAGAATAGGGCATTGGCACTTATCTTCTTACGTCATCATATACATGATGACCTTAAGAATGAATACCTCACAGAGGAGGACCCAGCAGGTCTTTGGAAATCCCTGAAGGATAGATATGATCACCAGAAGATGGTCTTATTACCAACAGCTCAGAATGAATGGCTAAACCTGCGATTTCAGGACTACAAATCGGTATCTGAGTATAACTCTGCTCTTTTCAACATTGTTTCCCGGTTAAGATTGTGTGGGGAAACGATTACAGAAGAGCAGATGTTAGAGAAAACGCTGTCCACTTTCCATGCAACAAATGTAATCCTGCAACAGCAGTACCGTGAACGGCGTTTCTCCAAATACTCAGAACTGATCTCTTGTCTCCTTGTTGCTGAGCAGAACAGTAAAGTCTTGTTGAAGAATCATAACTCCAGACCAACTGAATCTATGGCACTGCCTGAAGCAAATGCCAATTTCCATTCCAACAGAGGCAGAGGAAGGGGGCGTGGGAGAAATAATCCCTCCAGAAGAGGCGAAAAAAGAAACTCCTCCCGACGAGGAGGATTTCGAGGTCCTCCCAATAAAAAATTCAAAAACCACCAGAAGTGGTCTGATCCTCAGAAGCAACAAAATCCAGATCAACCTCAAAATCCACCAAATACTTCTACCCACCGTTCTGATAACCCTTGCTACAGATGTGGAAGGATTGGGCATTGGTCACGCTCTTGTCGTGCACCAAAAGACGTGGTGGAACAATACAAAGCATACAAAGCCTCTGTTCATTCTGCAGAATCAAATGATCTGGAAGATTGGGATTGGGATACTCACCTACAAAATGCCAATTACCAGTTGGACATTACAAATTTGGAAACTAAAGATTTTTTTGAAGACGAAAATGGCCAACCTCTGAGCAATGAGGCATTTAGTGCTAAAATCGGAACTCCTCCTGGAATGTTCTAGAAGACCAAACAAATATTTTCAGAGTCTCCATTTAGAATCTCTTTTTTTAGCTATTTACCCTTTTATGGATATTTTATGATTGGATGATTTAGTTTTCAGTTTCTTAATTTTGACAAACATTTTATGGATGTTTTATGATGAGTGATTTTTTTTATTTTATTTTATCAATTTGATGAAATTTCTTTTATGAAGTTTTCTTAATCATGTGATTGTTTAGTTACATTTTTTTATCTTTTGTTTAAAGGTATGGATCACAGCAATGGGGATACTCACTGTCTTGTAGATAGTGCTACAACACATACCATTCTGAAAAACCAGAAGTTTTTCTCAGAATTGGTATTGAATTCACGAAAGGTATCCACCATAGCTGGACCTGTGCAAATAATTGAAGGCTCCGGAAGAGCCCACATAACGTTACCTAATGGTACTCATTTATTCATTATAGATGCATTGTTCTCCAGCAGTTCCCGAAGAAACTTGCTCAGTTTTAAGGACATCAGAATAAATGGATACCATGTTGAGACTGCTAATAAAGGTAACAAGGAAATGTTACTTATCGTTACTAGTATTGGAGGCCGAAAGCAAATACTAGAAACATTAAGTGCACTTTCTTCTGGGTTATATTATACGACGATATCCATCGTCGAATCACATTCGGTTTTGAGTAAAACGAGACAGTTAAGCCCGAAGCTTAAACCAACCTCAAAGTTCAGCAACCCTCAAGCCTTATTGCTTTGGCATGATAGATTAGGGCACCCCGGAGTTACCATGTTGAAGAAAATCATTGATAACTCTGTTGGACACCCTTTAGACAACCATAGTTTGACCATACCAAATGGGTATCTATGTGTCCCATGTTCACAGGGAAAGTTAATCACTCGACCTTCCTTCGTTAAGATTGCATTAGAATCCCCATCCTTTCTGCAAAGGATACAAGGCGACATCTGTGGACCGATCAATCCACCTAGTGGACCATTTAGGTATTTCATGGTTTTGATTGACGCTTCCACCCG
The DNA here is from genome assembly GCA_037013555.1 of Sextonia rubra. Taxonomy (NCBI): domain Eukaryota; kingdom Viridiplantae; phylum Streptophyta; class Magnoliopsida; order Laurales; family Lauraceae; genus Sextonia; species Sextonia rubra. Next base: position 43,258,885 of record JASUAD010000013.1, on the reverse strand, counting down.
TTGGTCTGATGTTTGCCTACTTTCAACTAGGAATATAGCCTTTGCCCGTCTATTAGCACAAATCATTAAACTTAGAGCCCATTTCCCTGATAATCCTATTAAGTCTATACGACTTGATAATGCGGGTGAGTTTACATCACAAGCCTTTGATGACTACTGTTCATCTCTAGGCATTGTTGTCGAACATCCTGTCCCTCGTGTCCATACCCAGAATGGCTTAGCTGAATCCCTGATTAAGCGCATTCAACTTATTTCTAGGACCCTATTGATGCAGTCTAAATTACCAGTTAGTGCTTGGGGACATGCTGTATTACATGCATCAATGCTCATTCGACTTCGACCCACAGCCTACCATCAATACTCTCCCACACAGCTTATAACGGGACATCAACCTAATATCTCCCATTTGCGCAAGTTTGGTTGTGCCGTTTTAGTCCCTATATCACCCCCTCAACGTACTAAGATGGGACCACAACGTAGGTTGGGCATCTATATCGGCTATGACTCTCTTTCTATTATTCGCTTTTTAGAACCAATGACAGGAGATGTTTTTACTGCTCGTTTTGCTGATTGTCAATTCGATGAGACAAAATTCCCACCGTTAGGGGGAGATAAAGAACGTATTGTTCCTGCAGAACAACCCGTTCCTGAAGAACGGCGTGAACTAACGTGGAATGCTTCCACTTTGTCTCATTTAGACCCACGTACTTCACTATGTGAATATGAAGTCCGTAGAATTGTGCACTTACAAGAAATTGCAAATAAATTACCCGATGCATTTAACGATGCAGCAAAGGTAACTAAGTCACATATTCCAGCTATGAATGCACCTGCTAGACTTAATGTCCCTGTAGGACAAAGTCAAAAAGTGGCAACAAAAGAGTCTGTAATACGCCAGAAGCGTGGCAGACCTGTAGGTTCAAAAGATATAGCTCCGCGGAAAAGGAGAAATATACAATCATCATATCCTCCCAAAGATACACTTAACACTCCTGAAGAGTTTCCTCCTGAAGAGGGTCATAACGCTCCCGAAGAAGCTATGGAAAAATCCACTCTCTCTAGAATGACGAAAGTCCTTGATAAGACTATAAAAGCCCCTGAAGTGGCACCGGTGCCGGATAATGAAGAGATCTCTATATTTTACAATTATTCAAGAGAGAGATGGGATCGAAAAAGAATTGTCATCGATGACGCATTTGCATATGTGGTAGCTACACATATATCAATGGAACATGAGGATGATGATACAGAACCACGTACTATAAATGAATGTCGACAAAGAAAAGATTGGCCAAAATGGAAAACTGCTATTACAGCAGAGTTAGAGTCTCTCAATAGACGTGGTGTATTTGGACCTATAGTACAAACCCCAAAAGGTATTAACCCTGTAGGTTATAAGTGGGTGTTTGTAAGGAAAAGGAATGAAATGAATGAAATCATTAGATACAAGGCAAGACTTGTGGCACAAGGTTTCCTGCAGAAACCTGGGATTGATTATGAGGAAACATACTCCCCTGTTATGGATATGACAACATTCAGATATCTGATAAGTTTAGCGGTTTCTGAAAATTTGGATATGAGACTCATGGATGTTGTGGCCGCTTATCTGTACGGGGACTTAGACACAGAAATTCATATGAAAATCCCAGAAGGATTTACTTTGCCTGAAGCAAAGCCCAAGAGTACGTACTCAATACAATTGAGACGATCATTGTATGGATTGAAGCAATCCGGAAGAATGTGGTACAATCGTCTCCGTGAATATTTGTCTAAGGAAGGATATGAAAACAATCCCATTTGCCCATGTATCTTCATAAAGAAATCCTCAAAAGGTTTTGCAATAGTGGCAGTTTATGTCGATGACATAAATTTAATCGGGACTCCAGAAGAGCTCGAAATAACTGCTGATTATTTGAAAAGGGAATTTGAGATGAAAGACCTTGGGAAAACAAAATTTTGTCTCGGCCTGCAGATCGAGAGAAGTTCTAGTGGAATATTAGTCCATCAATCTAATTATACCAAAAATATACTGAAACGCTTTGGTATGGATAAAGCACATCCACTAAGCACTCCCATGGTTGTTCGGTCTTTAGACATAAACAAGGATCCATATCGTCCAATTGAAGAAAACGAAAAGGTATTGGGTCCAGAAGTACCATACCTGAGTGCTATTGGTGCTTTAATGTATTTAGCACAATGTACTAGACCAGATATTTCCTTTTCAGTGAATTTACTTGCTAGATATAGTTCTGCGCCAACGCAAAGGCATTGGACTGGTATCAAACATATCCTACGCTATTTGCGTGGTACAATTGATTTAGGACTCTTTTATTGTAAAGATTCCAAGTTTGTAGGATATGCAGATTCAGGATATCTATCTGATCCTCATAAGGGTCGATCACAGACAGGTTATGTATTTCTCAATGGTAATGCTGCTATTTCTTGGCGCTCTAGTAAACAAACTTTGGTAGCTACTTCTTCTAACCATGCTGAAATTTTAGCCCTCTATGAAGCTAGTATGGAATGTGTATGGCTAAAATCTTTAATTCAGCATATTCGTAGTTCTTGTCAATTGCCTCTCAGTACAGGTACCCCGAGTATTATCTATGAAGACAATGAGGCATGTATTCAACAAATTAAAGAAGGGTACATTAAAGGTGACAAGACAAAGCACATTGCACCAAAGTTCTTCTTCACACATGAGCTTCAGAAGAACAATGAGATCGAAGTCAAGCAAGTTCGTTCAAACAACAACTTGGCTGATTTGTTCACAAAGTCATTACCAAAGTCAACATTTCAAAGGCTTGTATATGAGATCGGCATGCGGAAAGTGTATCATCAAACAATGTAAAGGGTATTATCGTCAGGGGGAGTAACAGATTCTGGATAGATACCTTGAAGCCTATCAATTAGGACATATGTGCGCTGTACTTTTTTTCCTTCTCTAGGTTTTATCCCACTGGGTTTTCCTAGTTAAGGTTTTAACGAGGCAGCATTATGCACGTCCAACACCATTTCAATAACTTTATAAAAATGTTGTACTCTTTTTCCATCGCTTAGGTTTTTATCCCATTGGGTTTTTCCTTTGCAAGGTTTTAATGAGGCAACTATTATTGAATGGTGGTCATCCAAGGGGGAGTGTTATAAAATATTGTTATTAGTGGATGCCCACCATGGGACCCACATTAGATATGGAAAGTTAGAGTCTTGCTATATTGGTTTGCTTGAGGAGGAAGCAATCTTCTTCTATAAATAAGATCCTCCTCCCCCCCTTTATGTACACATCTCATTAAATAAGAGAAGCTCTCCTTTCTCCCTCTACTCTCTTTCTCACCCCTCTTATTAATAGTAGGCACTTTTTATCTGCATGTTTTTAATAGATAAGAGACAAAGATCCACGCATTAGAGTTTATTGATGTGGTCCACACTAGGCCCTTCTATGATCCAATAATTCATTGGGTAGAAGCTGGACTTTTCCACTACACTATCCCTGTCTTGTTCTAAATTAATGATCTTGTCCAAGAGACCAATGCTGCAAATAATGCAATGATACAATCGCCACGTTTCCAACGTTGTACTGGAATGATGAAGAGAGCTCTTCCTATTCAAGATAAGAGTAATGGAGGAGGACTTGGCAAGGCGAATATGAGGTTGCAAGAGGAAAAAAAATCAAGAATAGGGCCCACCTCTGTTGCACAAAAGACCAACTGAACACTGCAGCACCGATGGGTTAAGTCTTGGACGCTTCCCTCAATCAGTGGCTCACAATGTGCATGCCTTTTCATCATCCAAAATCCAAATGCATCTGGACACCAATCGAGTTTAACCACTGCAGAAATACAAACTCTTAGAATTTCTAATTTCTAAGAATACAATTACTAGAAAATAACAGGCGTTATGCCATGTTTCTATTGGTAGGTTTTTGGTTGCCATGAGATTAAACTAAGCATCTGTGTGTGTGTGTGTGTGTTGAGTGGCTATTCGCCAATCTGAATGCTATATCTTACACATATTCAACGTGAAAGATGCTAGGTCTTAGAGATTGGCAGATTTGCTATTGAGAATCTAGGGCTAGATGAATATATATATCTGGGTTCAAATCTAGTCACAGATGGCATCACAGTTTAAGAACTCAAATACAATTCACCCTCAGAAGAAAGTCGTTATCAGAGTTCATATTATGATCCTCACTTGAACATGGATTAATATTTATGAGTTCGAATTGTATATAATTTTTTTGGGCTTGAGATTGAATTGGATACTGTTGTGGGCTTGAGACTGAACTCAAAACCTTTTCAGAGCTATTAGATTATAAGAGTGAAACAAAATAGAGAAATGAAGTCTAAAGTCCAAAATACGACTGGCCCTATTACAAATTTATGTGGTTCCAATCGGGCATGAAAACAAAAAAAAATCCAAAAAAACGTGAAATCCTCTCTTTACATAAACAAGTTCCTCTTATTATGTCAAAGAGGACCCATCACAACAAAAAGAGAGGCAGCCATCACATGAAAAAAAAAATGGCCAAAATAACAAGAGGTGTGATGTAATCTCATCATGATCATATTTCGTATGGTCTCCTCTTGAAATTTGGCATTGTGTGGAGGTTATGGAATAAAGTCAAGTGTGGAAGGCTATTCAATCTTATCAGGCTGGGGCTCTCCTAATTAGCTCGAGCTAACGGAAGAAATCCAGACCGCTTGCATAAGTGGGGCTCACATTTAGTCTATTCAAATGGACCACACATAGCACCCCTCCTTAATTTCACCGGGCCGCCAATTATGGGCCCCATCAGAATAGTTTGGACAGTTGGATTGACTTCACCCATTCGAATGGACTATACACTATCAAACTTGTGAGGTCAACATGGAGATGTAGAGATTGTGGTTGAGATTAATTTTTTGTAGATAGGAGGGTCCCAAGGAGGCCCTCAAACCCCCTCCATCCCCATCCCCTTGTGGGTCCCCAGGTGGGCCTCACGGCATGAGCAGATGAGCTTATCCTCCGCTTGAGTTGAGAATAACTGGCCCCATCTTATCATATCCCATGGAAATACCAGGGTTTCTTGCAAATTATGGAGATTAGCAATTGGAACTCAAGAAGCCATGATGGGAATGTCATTTTTGGTTTAAATGCAGGAGAAAAGATATGGATGATTTCACATTTATGGTTTTCATTAAGATAATATAGTAACAAAGGCCCGGGCTTAGAATTTACAATAAATTAAATTTTTATGCATATTATTGAGAAGGATAATATTAAAATGAAAACAATTATGTCATTAATCATTCTTAAATTTTATTTAACAAAATATAAAGAAGATGAAAAATGAAACTTAAACAATCTATAAATAAAATCCTATTTTACAATTCTCATATTTTAATTTATAATATAAGAAAACAGATAATTTATAAATCTATAAACTAGAATAAAAATAAATGTAAAAAACAAATGAGTTTCACATAAGTTGCTTATGATAAATATCATAATTGACTCATGCATGAGATCCCTACAAAGGAGGCCACCATGACTTGGCATGATGAGGAAAAAGCTTGATGTTAATGTGGCATCGTGAGGCCCAGGTAACAAAAGAAAAAAGTATTAAATAAAATGAAAAATAACAAAATAATATATGAGATGTAGAAAGGAAATATGATTAAAAGAATGCCACAGGATTTAATAATAGAAATTGAAGGAAAAAATAAAATGAAAGAAATCCATGAATCATCAAAAAAAGATCAAAGAAAACTAAAATTTCAAGTGTAAACATGTACTACAATAAAAATAACAAAATAAAGTAGAAAAAACTATCATCATCATCATCATCATCATCAAAGCCTTATCCCAACCATGTTGGGGTCGGCTACATGAATTCTATTTCTCCATTCCGTTCTATTTTGAGCTAAATCTTTCGATAAGTGCAACTTCTTCAAATCTGAATTAATGACTTCCATCCATGTTTTCTTCGGCCTACCTCTACCTCTTGATGGACCCTCCACCTGTATATCCAAACTTTTTCTCACCGGTGCCATTACTGGCCTACGCTCAACATGCCCAAACCATCTTAAACGAGTTTCTCTAATCTTATCTCCTATTGGTGCTACCCCTAAATGTTCTCGAAAGCGCTCATTTCTAATTTTATCTTTCCTAGTTTTACCACACATCCACCTAAGCATTCTCATTTCCGCTACATCCATCTTATGAATATGTGTCTTCTTAATTGGCCAACATTCTGCTCCATATGTCATAGCTGGTCTAACCACTGTCCTGTAAAATTTTCCCTTCAATTTTGTTGGCATTTGTCTATCACAAAGTACTCCCGAAGCTAGTCTCCACTTCAGCCATCCAGCTCTTATCCTATGCTCCATATCTTCGTCAATCTCCCCATCCTTACTAATCATCGAGCCTAGGTACCGAAAAGAATCTTTACGTGGTATCTCATGGGTTTCAATTTTGACAGTGGTTTCAACACTTTGTATATGTCCACTGAAATTGCAATCCATATATTCTGTCTTTGTACGACTTATTTTAAAGCCTCTAGATTCTAATGCCCTCCGCCATCTCTCAAGCTTTGCATTTACACCCTCTCTTGATTCATCCACCAATACTATATCATCTGCGAACAACATACACCATGGTACTTTTTCTTGAATATGCATAGTTAACTCATCCATAATTAATGCAAAGAGATAAGGGCTTAAGGATGATCCCTGATGTAAGCCTATAGCTACCCCTCTAATTCTACGGAGAAAAGTATACTCTTGTAATGAAGTATCCTCCTCCACTCTTGTATCGCCCAAATATTCTTTATTTAAAAGTTTACTAAAATATTCTTTCCACCTTTTTATAATATCATTGTCCTTCACCAAAATATTTTCCGCATTGTCCTTGATACATTTGACATGATCTAAGTCCCTACTTTTCTTTTCTCTTATTTTTGCAAGCTTAAAAATATCCTTTTCTCCTTCTCTTGTTCCCAACCTATTATAAAGGTCATCGTATGCTTTGAACTTTGCGCTACTTACTACTTTTTTAGCTTCTTTCTTTGCCTTCTTATACAACTCAAAATTTTCTATACTCTTAGTCCCCTGCCAAACTTTGTAGCAATGTTTTTTTTGTCGAATAACTTCCTGAACCTCCATACTCCACCACCGTGTTTCTTTATTAATATGTCTCTTCCCTTTTGATTCTCCAAGTACCTCCTTTGCAACATTCCTAATGCAATTAGCCATTTGATTCCACATTACTGTAGTTTCTCCTTCAATATTTCATTCTCCTTTCTCAATCATTTTGTCCTTAAATATATTTGCTCTTTCCCCCTTCAAATCTCTCCACCTTGTTTTAGGGTCCATTTTGTTTACTACTGCTCTCTTTTTACTTCTAATGCAAATATCTAAAACTCCAAGCCTATGTTGCGTAGTCAAACTCTCTCCTAGGATAATCTTACAATCTTTACAAGCCAATCGGTCCTATTTTCTAACTAGAAAAAAGTCTATCTGACTCCTATTACTCCCACTTTTATATGTAATTAAATGTTAAATGTTCTATCTCTTTTTTTAAAGTAAGTATTTGCTACTATAAGATCAAATGCCACTGCAAAGTCCAATATAGTGTTTCCGAATTCATTCTTTTCTCCAAATCCATGCCCTCCATGCACTCTCTCATATCCTCTATTATCTCTTCCTATATGCCCGTTTAAATCCCCTCCAAGGAAAATTTTATCATTATTTTTCTAGCATTAAATCATCCATCTCCTCCCAAAATTGTCGTTTCACACTTTCTTCTAGTCCTACTTGGGGAGCATATGCACTAATGATATGAATTATGTCTTCCTCTAGTACTAGTTTAATTGCTATAATTCTATCACCAAACCTCTTTACCCTCATAATTTTCTCTTTTAAATCCTTATCTATAATTATACCCACTCCATTTCTTGTATTACTCTTTCCTGCATAGAAAAGCTTATACCCATCCATGAGCTCCTTAGCTTTATTCCCTTTCCACCTTGTCTCCTGTATACAAGCCACACTAATTCTTTTTCTTTTCATTACCTCAACCAACTCCATGCTCTTGCCTGTCAAGGTTCCTATATTCCAAGTAGCAAGTCTAATTTTCCTATTCCTCCTCTTCTTCTCATGGACTAACTTCTTTAACCGCATTAGCCCAATGTCATGCGGTAGCCCTTGCACACTTTTCACTGCAGCCGGGCGATCCCCTCTTGGATCTCCAACAATTGGTTCATTGACTAAAAAAAAACATAGTACAAAAGAAAAAAGTAAAATAAAAAAGAAAAAAAACACTATGATAAAGTGCAAAATAAAATAAAGTCATACCTCTTGGTGAATAAAATCTCTAACTCCTCAATGTGGAAAAGCATCTATGTCTTTTTGCCCCTTTTCAATAATAAAAAAGAACTTAATCTCTTGTAGATTAAGATCAAGAAAGCTAATTCATAGATAATAAAAGTAAGGAAAAAAGGTGAGTGTGAGGAAAATATGTGAAAGAATAAGATGGAAAAAAATTATTCATCAATATAAATTTAATATTTATAAAGCTTTCTCTACCTTCATCCAAACATGCTGCATGAATTATTCTAATTATTTGATATACATACCATTTAGGCTGTTACCATGATGATAAGCTCTTCTATGGGCCTATGGCCTTGCATTTTATAATGAAATTTTTTGAATATTAGGGAAGAAATATGTAGATGATGATATAGTACAGAGTATCTCTTTGTTATTATATCTGCTATATGTGGTCGGATAAGATGGTGAGAGGATTTAAATTTGAAGACATAGTAGAAGAGATTGTAAAATTTGCAATGGAGAGATTTAAGAATGATATAAGAAGAGAGGAGTAGTTCACAAATCAAAATGTCATAGCCGCAACACACAAGGATACTCACAATACTGGTAGCAAAGACAGAAAACCAAAATTCTAAAAGAGTGATATGAGAAAAACTTAATAGCAAATGCTCACAATTGCAATAGTCTGAAAAAGAACTGACATTAAAAGAAAATTGGTAACCTCTCATTAAGCACTGTATACATCATTACCCACAAGCAGACCAAAGATAAATGTAATACCCACTTGCCTATTAACGGTGTAAGAATATTCTATGATATATACAGATATAGAATTAAAAAAACAAAAACAAACAAAAACCAGTATTATAACTGTCTGTAAATAACTCCCCTATGAAACTGCGAAATACAATTAAATAAACCTACAAATCAAATCTTTATTCAAAATCTGTTTGCCCTACGATAATGAAAACCTATGATTGCTTATCCTAACACCACAACCCCTCATATTTGTAACTCACCATGTTCAGCTCCCAAGCACGCTCCTGCTCCTTACTCTGGCAAGAGCAGACCTCATATGCTAATCCATCAAACTTTCAAAATCGGCAACCAATTTGTGCCATGAGCCCAATTAGGTTCAAAAATAGTAAATGGCCTAGATTGGATAATCATCAGTCAAACCTTACCAAAGAGGCAAGAAAATTTTGTCAATAATTAGATGATCCCAATTAGGTAAAAAAATAGTAAAAGAGGATACGAAGGAATGATTTTAGGAAAGGAAGACCGGATCCATTAGGTAAAAAAACAGTAAAAGAGGATATGAAGGAATGATTTTAGGAAAGGAGGATCGGATGCATGGCCCACGTAAAAGGTGAATTTTCTAAGCATTTCTCTCAAAGGAAAAGTCTATGGTGCTGACCTGGCACCCTCTACAGCCCTCTCTCCGGTTTACTTTAATATATATAAGAAGAAAAAATATTAGAGTTAAGAATTTTTAAAAATATTTTAAGAAAATAATACATTAAAAAAACAAATTATATTATTTATTAGTTTTAATATGTATTCTATGCATCAAAACATAAATTAAGAACAAAGTAAATTTAGATAATATTTTAGTTTTAATTTGTAATTTTCTATACCTAGAAGCAAATGCAACCTTGAAACTCACATTTGTAAATTTAGGTCATTTTTTATACTTGAATCCCCAAAGAAACTAATAATATGTTTTTAATGATGTTTAAAAATACAAACTATGATAATTTAAAAACTAATAATATGATAAAGTGTGGACATTAAAAGAAGAGATTTTCGGCGCTTAACCGGGGGTAATTTAAAAACGCATGAAACGCGATGGCATCTTCTACTCATCAAGAGTTTGACCATTCTATTAAATCCGAGATGTACATTCTCATTGCTGATTTGCTAGCTATATTAATTGAGGACTTAAAAGTCTTGATTAGTATATGAATTTGAAATCTTATAATATCTTCTAGAAGGAGATTTGATTGGTTGGAGGGCTGTATTATTCTTTGGATTAGGAAGGAGATTTGGTTGGTTGGAGAGCTGTAGTGTGGCCCACCCAAAACCCAAAGCTCTCAATGAATTTTTAAAGTATTTATGTAAAAGGAGACTTTCTTTGTGCTAACATGACACTCACCTTCTTTTCCTTTGCTTTAATATGTATATACATATATATATATATATATGGGCATGCCAAAACTGACGTGCCAATTATAATATGTTAAGCACAAAGGTTTTTGTTTTCAATTTTGACCGGAGGTTATGATTTTGAAAGTTAGTTACTATTTCTTTTTTAAATTAGTTTTTTCTCCACTTATGAGAACTACCTTTTTTATCTCTTTATTTATCCAAACCACCCACTTATTCACTTTTCAAAGTGTTACTTCTCCTTTTCACCGATACTCTATAATTCATTTTCTTGTCTCATTCTCCTTTATCCTTTTCTTGTCAATAGCTCCTATATGTTAGATTTCGTAAACATGTATCTCATAACCTTTTCTCCTTTTACTTTCTTTCTAAAATTTTTTGATGGATATCTTTTAATATATGAATATTTAACCTGTGATTAGCATGAGTTTTTGTGCTAGTTGATATTAAGAGAAAGGTTTTAGTTTCCTTACTTTGTAAATTTGAAATTAAAGTATTTATAATTTCTTAGATTAAGGAGACTTTTTAGGTGTTAAGAGATTGAGAGGAAACCATGTATTGAGATAAAGATCAGCCTCATATTAAGGGAGTCGAATATGAATTAATGGATTGTAATTAGATGTGGCCCAAGCTAGAAATCGATTAAGATGAGAATGATATGCCAAAATAGTAGAGGTATTTTAGGGGGATTGATGTGATTGTTGGTGGGAGTGAGATTTTAGGGGGAACAAATTGAATAGACAAGGGAGAGATTTTAGGGAAATTTTAGGGGGAACAAATTGAATAGATGAAGGAGAGATTTTAGGGGGAGTGATGTGATGGTTGCTGGGGGAGAGATTGTAGAGGAAATAAATTGAATAGATGAGGGAGAGATTTTGGAGGGAATAGACCTTTTATTTTGATCCTAGCTGGCTTTATTAGATTAAATACGAGTTAGGTCCAATAACCTAAGTCCCTACTGTGGTCTGGAATGGATATGGGTCCCATTTCGTGAACTCAATAAAAAATAGGAAGAAATAGCATAGTAAGAGCTTAAAAATAAAAATCTAGAAATTCTTATTCATTGAGAATGGCATAATATCAATATATATAAATATTAATTGCAATTTAATACATTCCTCCTACTTCAGCCTTCTTTTGTAATGGCAGCAACCTTGTTTCAGGTTTGATGTAACCATATCTGAGCAGTTAGCATATGAGACATGACTATTTATTCTGCAAAAATTGAAAAGTTTGTAAGATAATGGTAAAGAGAATAAAAATGAAACGAAGGAAATTGACAAAGCTTTATTAAAAAGAATAGGAAAAAAATTATAAAACGTAGTGATTAAAAATAGCTTAAAGTTTTATTAAAACGATAACAAATTAGAAAAAAAAACACTCAAATATAGATTCCTTCTTCTCTGGCCTTCTTTTGCAACAACGCAGCCTTATTTCAGCTTTGATGTACCCATGTCTGAGTAGTTTGCTTCTTAGACATGGCTAAAAAACAAAAAAAAGAAGAAGAAGAAGGAAAAACACAATAGAAATGTAGAAGAAACACATCAATTGGTAGATGGCCCAAATAGTAATAATAATAACAATAATAATAATAATAATAATAAAATGAAAAGAAACATACCATTAGAGAATCCCATAGAATTGAAATCGAGAGGAGCTCAAAACAAGTTCTTACTGTGCGACATGAGATGATACCCGTTCTATAAATCATATAACATCCTCCCTTGCTATTTAAATTATTAAAAACTAAAAAATAAAGAATAAATCCTCCACTGCTCTAACGAATAGTACACATGTCACGTTTTGCGGACACCACTTGCCTTGCTACATCCATAATCCGCCAGTGTATTCGAGTCGTGCGGGGGCGCAAATGGGGTAAGTGTGAGTTCAAAAATGCAGATAAATATGATGATTGGTATTATAGGAAATTCATGACCGATGGTATAGGAACAGATTTAACTGATGGTTTGGTAGAGGGAGGGATTTTAGTACGACAGTCCAAGATTTTAGGCATAATAACGATTGGTATGGTTAGGTACAGGGAGAGAGTGATTTGACAAATGGTATAAGGAGAGATTTTAGTAAATATGATGTGGCACTCTAGAAAAAAAGAAAAAAAATTGTTGATGTGGCATCCTCCAGAGGCCTGGGTTCTTATAGTTTTAATATATATATATATATATATCAACAAAGGCCCGTGCTAAGCCCGAGCCCCCAAAAATCTATCTTTAAGTTGAGTCAAGATTTTCTATGAGAGAAAGAATGAAATATCAAATTAGCTATAAACTAAAATGCTATAACATGTATCTAAATGTTGAACAAAAATTTGAGAGTTATTGATCAAGGAGTTAGAAGGCATCCTAATTTGGTAATCTATGGTCCTTCAATGGTTTTAGAAGGTTGGTGTTTCATATTCAATTTAAACAGTGAGAACACAGTTAGATGAGTCTCAAATTTTACCTTGTTGCAATTCACGTGAAGATAGTATTGGTGAAAGAGGTAATTAACCTAATTATAGGTGGGTCAGATAGCCCATAAAAATGGTAAATCGCATATAAAAACCATGTAGGTGTTATAAAATATTGTTATTAGTGGATGCCCACCATGGGACCCACATTAGATATGGAAAGTTAGAGTCTTGCTATATTGGTTTGCTTGGGGAGGAAGCAATCTTCTTCTATAAATAAGATCCTCCTCCCCCCCTTTATGTACACATCTCATTAAATAAGAGAAGCTCTCCTTTCTCCCTCTACTCTCTTTCTCTCCCCTCTTATTAATACGTTATCAGCACGAGCCCTCGATCGATTGATCCCGCGCGCCTCTCTCCCTCGGTCTCGTTATTTGCACAGTTGCCTCTCTCCCTCGATCGTTACGTGCATACGTGCATACAGTGGCCTATACAGTGTTAGAGTACAAAGTGCATTGATCGTTACGTGCATTGATCTCCATTGATCGTTACGTGCAACGTGCAACAGTGCAACGTGTTGCAACGTGCAACAGTGGCCTAGAGTACAAAGTGCAACGTGCAACAGTGCAACGTGTTGCAACGTGCAACAGTGCAACATGCAACAGTGCAACGTGCAACGGTAAAGTAATTCTTTTTTTATTATTTACAATCATTTATTAATTAAATAACCATATATATGCTTTTATTCTTATTACTTTTATTTGGGAGTGAATGATTATTATTATTTTTTTAAGAAAAAGGGGAGATCAAGAATGGATCATAAATAAGAACCTGAAGTTCTATATTAATACGGGCCTGCAGTTCCGTAAGAACCAGAAGTTCTTTTTCTAGATCCGAACCAGAAGTTCCATGGATTATTTAAATCTGAAACCAGAAGTTCTCAGATCCTGAAGTTCTATATTAGTACGGGCCTGCAGTTCCGTAAGAACCAGAAGTTCTTTTTCTAAATCCGGACCAGAAGTTCCGTGGATTATTCAAATCTGAAACCAGAAGTTCTCAGATCCTGAAGTTCTATATTAGTACGGGCTTGCAGTTCCGTAAGAACCAGAAGTTCTTTTTCTAAATCCGGACCAGAAGTTCCGTGGATTATTCAAATCTGAAACCAGAAGTTCTCAGATCCATAATATGGACTTGCAGATTCATTCCTAATCAAACCTGAAGTTTGATATTTCGATCCAGAAATAAAAGTAATATGCCATAACATCAAGCCCGAAGCCTTGATAGAACCTGAAGTTCAACAAAAAAAAAAAAATTAAAGAACCTGAAGTTCTAATCAGGAACCTGCAGTTCCAAATCAAGCCAGAAGCCTTGTTTAAACTGTTTGTTTTTGGATTATTAAAAATTGATAACATGATGTTATTCAATTTTGAATTGGCAAACTTGATCTGACATGGCTCACCCCTTAATTTATTCTGAATGCCTTACAATTCTTTTATTTGTATTTTATCTTTTGCATATCAATGATCATATATATATATGTATTTTTTTTCCAGCTCTTGCATAATGTCGAACTTAACCAAACTTGATTTCAAAGCCCTTAACATTACCGGGGACAACTACTTATCCTGGCACTTGGATGCAAAATTACATTTACAATCCAAGAAGCTTGGAGAGACGATAATAGAAGGCAATAAAGAGTCCCCGGAGAATAGGGCATTGGCACTTATCTTCTTACGTCATCATATACATGATGACCTTAAGAATGAATACCTCACAGAGGAGGACCCAGCAGGTCTTTGGAAATCCCTGAAGGATAGATATGATCACCAGAAGATGGTCTTATTACCAACAGCTCAGAATGAATGGCTAAACCTGCGATTTCAGGACTACAAATCGGTATCTGAGTATAACTCTGCTCTTTTCAACATTGTTTCCCGGTTAAGATTGTGTGGGGAAACGATTACAGAAGAGCAGATGTTAGAGAAAACGCTGTCCACTTTCCATGCAACAAATGTAATCCTGCAACAGCAGTACCGTGAACGGCGTTTCTCCAAATACTCAGAACTGATCTCTTGTCTCCTTGTTGCTGAGCAGAACAGTAAAGTCTTGTTGAAGAATCATAACTCCAGACCAACTGAATCTATGGCACTGCCTGAAGCAAATGCCAATTTCCATTCCAACAGAGGCAGAGGAAGGGGGCGTGGGAGAAATAATCCCTCCAGAAGAGGCGAAAAAAGAAACTCCTCCCGACGAGGAGGATTTCGAGGTCCTCCCAATAAAAAATTCAAAAACCACCAGAAGTGGTCTGATCCTCAGAAGCAACAAAATCCAGATCAACCTCAAAATCCACCAAATACTTCTACCCACCGTTCTGATAACCCTTGCTACAGATGTGGAAGGATTGGGCATTGGTCACGCTCTTGTCGTGCACCAAAAGACGTGGTGGAACAATACAAAGCATACAAAGCCTCTGTTCATTCTGCAGAATCAAATGATCTGGAAGATTGGGATTGGGATACTCACCTACAAAATGCCAATTACCAGTTGGACATTACAAATTTGGAAACTAAAGATTTTTTTGAAGACGAAAATGGCCAACCTCTGAGCAATGAGGCATTTAGTGCTAAAATCGGAACTCCTCCTGGAATGTTCTAGAAGACCAAACAAATATTTTCAGAGTCTCCATTTAGAATCTCTTTTTTTAGCTATTTACCCTTTTATGGATATTTTATGATTGGATGATTTAGTTTTCAGTTTCTTAATTTTGACAAACATTTTATGGATGTTTTATGATGAGTGATTTTTTTTATTTTATTTTATCAATTTGATGAAATTTCTTTTATGAAGTTTTCTTAATCATGTGATTGTTTAGTTACATTTTTTTATCTTTTGTTTAAAGGTATGGATCACAGCAATGGGGATACTCACTGTCTTGTAGATAGTGCTACAACACATACCATTCTGAAAAACCAGAAGTTTTTCTCAGAATTGGTATTGAATTCACGAAAGGTATCCACCATAGCTGGACCTGTGCAAATAATTGAAGGCTCCGGAAGAGCCCACATAACGTTACCTAATGGTACTCATTTATTCATTATAGATGCATTGTTCTCCAGCAGTTCCCGAAGAAACTTGCTCAGTTTTAAGGACATCAGAATAAATGGATACCATGTTGAGACTGCTAATAAAGGTAACAAGGAAATGTTACTTATCGTTACTAGTATTGGAGGCCGAAAGCAAATACTAGAAACATTAAGTGCACTTTCTTCTGGGTTATATTATACGACGATATCCATCGTCGAATCACATTCGGTTTTGAGTAAAACGAGACAGTTAAGCCCGAAGCTTAAACCAACCTCAAAGTTCAGCAACCCTCAAGCCTTATTGCTTTGGCATGATAGATTAGGGCACCCCGGAGTTACCATGTTGAAGAAAATCATTGATAACTCTGTTGGACACCCTTTAGACAACCATAGTTTGACCATACCAAATGGGTATCTATGTGTCCCATGTTCACAGGGAAAGTTAATCACTCGACCTTCCTTCGTTAAGATTGCATTAGAATCCCCATCCTTTCTGCAAAGGATACAAGGCGACATCTGTGGACCGATCAATCCACCTAGTGGACCATTTAGGTATTTCATGGTTTTGATTGACGCTTCCACCCGTTGGTCTGATGTTTGCCTACTTTCAACTAGGAATATAGCCTTTGCCCGTCTATTAGCACAAATCATTAAACTTAGAGCCCATTTCCCTGATAATCCTATTAAGTCTATACGACTTGATAATGCGGGTGAGTTTACATCACAAGCCTTTGATGACTACTGTTCATCTCTAGGCATTGTTGTCGAACATCCTGTCCCTCGTGTCCATACCCAGAATGGCTTAGCTGAATCCCTGATTAAGCGCATTCAACTTATTTCTAGGACCCTATTGATGCAGTCTAAATTACCAGTTAGTGCTTGGGGACATGCTGTATTACATGCATCAATGCTCATTCGACTTCGACCCACAGCCTACCATCAATACTCTCCCACACAGCTTATAACGGGACATCAACCTAATATCTCCCATTTGCGCAAGTTTGGTTGTGCCGTTTTAGTCCCTATATCACCCCCTCAACGTACTAAGATGGGACCACAACGTAGGTTGGGCATCTATATCGGCTATGACTCTCTTTCTATTATTCGCTTTTTAGAACCAATGACAGGAGATGTTTTTACTGCTCGTTTTGCTGATTGTCAATTCGATGAGACAAAATTCCCACCGTTAGGGGGAGATAAAGAACGTATTGTTCCTGCAGAACAACCCGTTCCTGAAGAACGGCGTGAACTAACGTGGAATGCTTCCACTTTGTCTCATTTAGACCCACGTACTTCACTATGTGAATATGAAGTCCGTAGAATTGTGCACTTACAAGAAATTGCAAATAAATTACCCGATGCATTTAACGATGCAGCAAAGGTAACTAAGTCACATATTCCAGCTATGAATGCACCTGCTAGACTTAATGTCCCTGTAGGACAAAGTCAAAAAGTGGCAACAAAAGAGTCTGTAATACGCCAGAAGCGTGGCAGACCTGTAGGTTCAAAAGATATAGCTCCGCGGAAAAGGAGAAATATACAATCATCATATCCTCCCAAAGATACACTTAACACTCCTGAAGAGTTTCCTCCTGAAGAGGGTCATAACGCTCCCGAAGAAGCTATGGAAAAATCCACTCTCTCTAGAATGACGAAAGTCCTTGATAAGACTATAAAAGCCCCTGAAGTGGCACCGGTGCCGGATAATGAAGAGATCTCTATATTTTACAATTATTCAAGAGAGAGATGGGATCGAAAAAGAATTGTCATCGATGACGCATTTGCATATGTGGTAGCTACACATATATCAATGGAACATGAGGATGATGATACAGAACCACGTACTATAAATGAATGTCGACAAAGAAAAGATTGGCCAAAATGGAAAACTGCTATTACAGCAGAGTTAGAGTCTCTCAATAGACGTGGTGTATTTGGACCTATAGTACAAACCCCAAAAGGTATTAACCCTGTAGGTTATAAGTGGGTGTTTGTAAGGAAAAGGAATGAAATGAATGAAATCATTAGATACAAGGCAAGACTTGTGGCACAAGGTTTCCTGCAGAAACCTGGGATTGATTATGAGGAAACATACTCCCCTGTTATGGATATGACAACATTCAGATATCTGATAAGTTTAGCGGTTTCTGAAAATTTGGATATGAGACTCATGGATGTTGTGGCCGCTTATCTGTACGGGGACTTAGACACAGAAATTCATATGAAAATCCCAGAAGGATTTACTTTGCCTGAAGCAAAGCCCAAGAGTACGTACTCAATACAATTGAGACGATCATTGTATGGATTGAAGCAATCCGGAAGAATGTGGTACAATCGTCTCCGTGAATATTTGTCTAAGGAAGGATATGAAAACAATCCCATTTGCCCATGTATCTTCATAAAGAAATCCTCAAAAGGTTTTGCAATAGTGGCAGTTTATGTCGATGACATAAATTTAATCGGGACTCCAGAAGAGCTCGAAATAACTGCTGATTATTTGAAAAGGGAATTTGAGATGAAAGACCTTGGGAAAACAAAATTTTGTCTCGGCCTGCAGATCGAGAGAAGTTCTAGTGGAATATTAGTCCATCAATCTAATTATACCAAAAATATACTGAAACGCTTTGGTATGGATAAAGCACATCCACTAAGCACTCCCATGGTTGTTCGGTCTTTAGACATAAACAAGGATCCATATCGTCCAATTGAAGAAAACGAAAAGGTATTGGGTCCAGAAGTACCATACCTGAGTGCTATTGGTGCTTTAATGTATTTAGCACAATGTACTAGACCAGATATTTCCTTTTCAGTGAATTTACTTGCTAGATATAGTTCTGCGCCAACGCAAAGGCATTGGACTGGTATCAAACATATCCTACGCTATTTGCGTGGTACAATTGATTTAGGACTCTTTTATTGTAAAGATTCCAAGTTTGTAGGATATGCAGATTCAGGATATCTATCTGATCCTCATAAGGGTCGATCACAGACAGGTTATGTATTTCTCAATGGTAATGCTGCTATTTCTTGGCGCTCTAGTAAACAAACTTTGGTAGCTACTTCTTCTAACCATGCTGAAATTTTAGCCCTCTATGAAGCTAGTATGGAATGTGTATGGCTAAAATCTTTAATTCAGCATATTCGTAGTTCTTGTCAATTGCCTCTCAGTACAGGTACCCCGAGTATTATCTATGAAGACAATGAGGCATGTATTCAACAAATTAAAGAAGGGTACATTAAAGGTGACAAGACAAAGCACATTGCACCAAAGTTCTTCTTCACACATGAGCTTCAGAAGAACAATGAGATCGAAGTCAAGCAAGTTCGTTCAAACAACAACTTGGCTGATTTGTTCACAAAGTCATTACCAAAGTCAACATTTCAAAGGCTTGTATATGAGATCGGCATGCGGAAAGTGTATCATCAAACAATGTAAAGGGTATTATCGTCAGGGGGAGTAACAGATTCTGGATAGATACCTTGAAGCCTATCAATTAGGACATATGTGCGCTGTACTTTTTTTCCTTCTCTAGGTTTTATCCCACTGGGTTTTCCTAGTTAAGGTTTTAACGAGGCAGCATTATGCACGTCCAACACCATTTCAATAACTTTATAAAAATGTTGTACTCTTTTTCCATCGCTTAGGTTTTTATCCCATTGGGTTTTTCCTTTGCAAGGTTTTAATGAGGCAACTATTATTGAATGGTGGTCATCCAAGGGGGAGTGTTATAAAATATTGTTATTAGTGGATGCCCACCATGGGACCCACATTAGATATGGAAAGTTAGAGTCTTGCTATATTGGTTTGCTTGAGGAGGAAGCAATCTTCTTCTATAAATAAGATCCTCCTCCCCCCCTTTATGTACACATCTCATTAAATAAGAGAAGCTCTCCTTTCTCCCTCTACTCTCTTTCTCACCCCTCTTATTAATAGTAGGCACTTTTTATCTGCATGTTTTTAATAGATAAGAGACAAAGATCCACGCATTAGAGTTTATTGATGTGGTCCACACTAGGCCCTTCTATGATCCAATAATTCATTGGGTAGAAGCTGGACTTTTCCACTACACTATCCCTGTCTTGTTCTAAATTAATGATCTTGTCCAAGAGACCAATGCTGCAAATAATGCAATGATACAATCGCCACGTTTCCAACGTTGTACTGGAATGATGAAGAGAGCTCTTCCTATTCAAGATAAGAGTAATGGAGGAGGACTTGGCAAGGCGAATATGAGGTTGCAAGAGGAAAAAAAATCAAGAATAGGGCCCACCTCTGTTGCACAAAAGACCAACTGAACACTGCAGCACCGATGGGTTAAGTCTTGGACGCTTCCCTCAATCAGTGGCTCACAATGTGCATGCCTTTTCATCATCCAAAATCCAAATGCATCTGGACACCAATCGAGTTTAACCACTGCAGAAATACAAACTCTTAGAATTTCTAATTTCTAAGAATACAATTACTAGAAAATAACAGGCGTTATGCCATGTTTCTATTGGTAGGTTTTTGGTTGCCATGAGATTAAACTAAGCATCTGTGTGTGTGTGTGTGTGTTGAGTGGCTATTCGCCAATCTGAATGCTATATCTTACACATATTCAACGTGAAAGATGCTAGGTCTTAGAGATTGGCAGATTTGCTATTGAGAATCTAGGGCTAGATGAATATATATATCTGGGTTCAAATCTAGTCACAGATGGCATCACAGTTTAAGAACTCAAATACAATTCACCCTCAGAAGAAAGTCGTTATCAGAGTTCATATTATGATCCTCACTTGAACATGGATTAATATTTATGAGTTCGAATTGTATATAATTTTTTTGGGCTTGAGATTGAATTGGATACTGTTGTGGGCTTGAGACTGAACTCAAAACCTTTTCAGAGCTATTAGATTATAAGAGTGAAACAAAATAGAGAAATGAAGTCTAAAGTCCAAAATACGACTGGCCCTATTACAAATTTATGTGGTTCCAATCGGGCATGAAAACAAAAAAAAAATCCAAAAAAACGTGAAATCCTCCCTTTACATAAACAAGTTCCTCTTATTATGTTAAAGAGGACCCATCACAACAAAAAGAGAGGCAGCCATCACATGAAAAAAAAAATGGCCAAAATAACAAGAGGTGTGATGTAATCTCATCATGATCATATTTCGTATGGTCTCCTCTTGAAATTTGGCATTGTGTGGAGGTTATGGAATAAAGTCAAGTGTGGAAGGCTATTCAATCTTATCAGGCTGGGGCTCTCCTAATTAGCTCGAGCTAACGGAAGAAATCCAGACCGCTTGCATAAGTGGGGCTCACATTTAGTCTATTCAAATGGACCACACATAGCACCCCTCCTTAATTTCACCGGGCCGCCAATTATGGGCCCCATCAGAATAGTTTGGACAGTTGGATTGACTTCACCCATTCGAATGGACTATACACTATCAAACTTGTGAGGTCAACATGGAGATGTAGAGATTGTGGTTGAGATTAATTTTTTGTAGATAGGAGGGTCCCAAGGAGGCCCTCAAACCCCCTCCATCCCCATCCCCTTGTGGGTCCCCAGGTGGGCCTCACGGCATGAGCAGATGAGCTTATCCTCCGCTTGAGTTGAGAATAACTGGCCCCATCTTATCATATCCCATGGAAATACCAGGGTTTCTTGCAAATTATGGAGATTAGCAATTGGAACTCAAGAAGCCATGATGGGAATGTCATTTTTGGTTTAAATGCAGGAGAAAAGATATGGATGATTTCACATTTATGGTTTTCATTAAGATAATATAGTAACAAAGGCCCGGGCTTAGAATTTACAATAAATTAAATTTTTATGCATATTATTGAGAAGGATAATATTAAAATGAAAACAATTATGTCATTAATCATTCTTAAATTTTATTTAACAAAATATAAAGAAGATGAAAAATGAAACTTAAACAATCTATAAATAAAATCCTATTTTACAATTCTCATATTTTAATTTATAATATAAGAAAACAGATAATTTATAAATCTATAAACTAGAATAAAAATAAATGTAAAAAACAAATGAGTTTCACATAAGTTGCTTATGATAAATATCATAATTGACTCATGCATGAGATCCCTACAAAGGAGGCCACCATGACTTGGCATGATGAGGAAAAAGCTTGATGTTAATGTGGCATCGTGAGGCCCAGGTAACAAAAGAAAAAAGTATTAAATAAAATGAAAAATAACAAAATAATATATGAGATGTAGAAAGGAAATATGATTAAAAGAATGCCACAGGATTTAATAATAGAAATTGAAGGAAAAAATAAAATGAAAGAAATCCATGAATCATCAAAAAAAGATCAAAGAAAACTAAAATTTCAAGTGTAAACATGTACTACAATAAAAATAACAAAATAAAGTAGAAAAAACTATCATCATCATCATCATCATCATCAAAGCCTTATCCCAACCATGTTGGGGTCGGCTACATGAATTCTATTTCTCCATTCCGTTCTATTTTGAGCTAAATCTTTCGATAAGTGCAACTTCTTCAAATCTGAATTAATGACTTCCATCCATGTTTTCTTCGGCCTACCTCTACCTCTTGATGGACCCTCCACCTGTATATCCAAACTTTTTCTCACCGGTGCCATTACTGGCCTACGCTCAACATGCCCAAACCATCTTAAACGAGTTTCTCTAATCTTATCTCCTATTGGTGCTACCCCTAAATGTTCTCGAAAGCGCTCATTTCTAATTTTATCTTTCCTAGTTTTACCACACATCCACCTAAGCATTCTCATTTCCGCTACATCCATCTTATGAATATGTGTCTTCTTAATTGGCCAACATTCTGCTCCATATGTCATAGCTGGTCTAACCACTGTCCTGTAAAATTTTCCCTTCAATTTTGTTGGCATTTGTCTATCACAAAGTACTCCCGAAGCTAGTCTCCACTTCAGCCATCCAGCTCTTATCCTATGCTCCATATCTTCGTCAATCTCCCCATCCTTACTAATCATCGAGCCTAGGTACCGAAAAGAATCTTTACGTGGTATCTCATGGGTTTCAATTTTGACAGTGGTTTCAACACTTTGTATATGTCCACTGAAATTGCAATCCATATATTCTGTCTTTGTACGACTTATTTTAAAGCCTCTAGATTCTAATGCCCTCCGCCATCTCTCAAGCTTTGCATTTACACCCTCTCTTGATTCATCCACCAATACTATATCATCTGCGAACAACATACACCATGGTACTTTTTCTTGAATATGCATAGTTAACTCATCCATAATTAATGCAAAGAGATAAGGGCTTAAGGATGATCCCTGATGTAAGCCTATAGCTACCCCTCTAATTCTACGGAGAAAAGTATACTCTTGTAATGAAGTATCCTCCTCCACTCTTGTATCGCCCAAATATTCTTTATTTAAAAGTTTACTAAAATATTCTTTCCACCTTTTTATAATATCATTGTCCTTCACCAAAATATTTTCCGCATTGTCCTTGATACATTTGACATGATCTAAGTCCCTACTTTTCTTTTCTCTTATTTTTGCAAGCTTAAAAATATCCTTTTCTCCTTCTCTTGTTCCCAACCTATTATAAAGGTCATCGTATGCTTTGAACTTTGCGCTACTTACTACTTTTTTAGCTTCTTTCTTTGCCTTCTTATACAACTCAAAATTTTCTATACTCTTAGTCCCCTGCCAAACTTTGTAGCAATGTTTTTTTTGTCGAATAACTTCCTGAACCTCCATACTCCACCACCGTGTTTCTTTATTAATATGTCTCTTCCCTTTTGATTCTCCAAGTACCTCCTTTGCAACATTCCTAATGCAATTAGCCATTTGATTCCACATTAATGTAGTTTCTCCTTCAATATTTCATTCTCCTTTCTCAATCATTTTGTCCTTAAATATATTTGCTCTTTCCCCCTTCAAATCTCTCCACCTTGTTTTAGGGTCCATTTTGTTTACTACTGCTCTCTTTTTACTTCTAATGCAAATATCTAAAACTCCAAGCCTATGTTGCGTAGTCAAACTCTCTCCTAGGATAATCTTACAATCTTTACAAGCCAATCGGTCCTATTTTCTAACTAGAAAAAAGTCTATCTGACTCCTATTACTCCCACTTTTATATGTAATTAAATGTTAAATGTTCTATCTCTTTTTTTAAAGTAAGTATTTGCTACTATAAGATCAAATGCCACTGCAAAGTCCAATATAGTGTTTCCGAATTCATTCTTTTCTCCAAATCCATGCCCTCCATGCACTCTCTCATATCCTCTATTATCTCTTCCTATATGCCCGTTTAAATCCCCTCCAAGGAAAATTTTATCATTATTTTTCTAGCATTAAATCATCCATCTCCTCCCAAAATTGTCGTTTCACACTTTCTTCTAGTCCTACTTGGGGAGCATATGCACTAATGATATGAATTATGTCTTCCTCTAGTACTAGTTTAATTGCTATAATTCTATCACCAAACCTCTTTACCCTCATAATTTTCTCTTTTAAATCCTTATCTATAATTATACCCACTCTATTTCTTGTATTACTCTTTCCTGCATAGAAAAGCTTATACCCATCCATGAGCTCCTTAGCTTTATTCCCTTTCCACCTTGTCTCCTGTATACAAGCCACACTAATTCTTTTTCTTTTCATTACCTCAACCAACTCCATGCTCTTGCCTGTCAAGGTTCCTATATTCCAAGTAGCAAGTCTAATTTTCCTATTCCTCCTCTTCTTCTCATGGACTAACTTCTTTAACCGCATTAGCCCAATGTCATGCGGTAGCCCTTGCACACTTTTCACTGCAGCCGGGCGATCCCCTCTTGGATCTCCAACAATTGGTTCATTGACTAAAAAAAAACATAGTACAAAAGAAAAAAGTAAAATAAAAAAGAAAAAAAACACTATGATAAAGTGCAAAATAAAATAAAGTCATACCTCTTGGTGAATAAAATCTCTAACTCCTCAATGTGGAAAAGCATCTATGTCTTTTTGCCCCTTTTCAATAATAAAAAAGAACTTAATCTCTTGTAGATTAAGATCAAGAAAGCTAATTCATAGATAATAAAAGTAAGGAAAAAAGGTGAGTGTGAGGAAAATATGTGAAAGAATAAGATGGAAAAAAATTATTCATCAATATAAATTTAATATTTATAAAGCTTTCTCTACCTTCATCCAAACATGCTGCATGAATTATTCTAATTATTTGATATACATACCATTTAGGCTGTTACCATGATGATAAGCTCTTCTATGGGCCTATGGCCTTGCATTTTATAATGAAATTTTTTGAATATTAGGGAAGAAATATGTAGATGATGATATAGTACAGAGTATCTCTTTGTTATTATATCTGCTATATGTGGTCGGATAAGATGGTGAGAGGATTTAAATTTGAAGACATAGTAGAAGAGATTGTAAAATTTGCAATGGAGAGATTTAAGAATGATAAAAGAAGAGAGGAGTAGTTCACAAATCAAAATGTCATAGCCGCAACACACAAGGATACTCACAATACTGGTAGCAAAGACAGAAAACCAAAATTCTAAAAGAGTGATATGAGAAAAACTTAATAGCAAATGCTCACAATTGCAATAGTCTGAAAAAGAACTGACATTAAAAGAAAATTGGTAACCTCTCATTAAGCACTGTATACATCATTACCCACAAGCAGACCAAAGATAAATGTAATACCCACTTGCCTATTAACGGTGTAAGAATATTCTATGATATATACAGATATAGAATTAAAAAAACAAAAACAAACAAAAACCAGTATTATAACTGTCTGTAAATAACTCCCCTATGAAACTGCGAAATACAATTAAATAAACCTACAAATCAAATCTTTATTCAAAATCTGTTTGCCCTACGATAATGAAAACCTATGATTGCTTATCCTAACACCACAACCCCTCATATTTGTAACTCACCATGTTCAGCTCCCAAGCACGCTCCTGCTCCTTACTCTGGCAAGAGCAGACCTCATATGCTAATCCATCAAACTTTCAAAATCGGCAACCAATTTGTGCCATGAGCCCAATTAGGTTCAAAAATAGTAAATGGCCTAGATTGGATAATCATCAGTCAAACCTTACCAAAGAGGCAAGAAAATTTTGTCAATAATTAGATGATCCCAATTAGGTAAAAAAATAGTAAAAGAGGATACGAAGGAATGATTTTAGGAAAGGAAGACCGGATCCATTAGGTAAAAAAACAGTAAAAGAGGATATGAAGGAATGATTTTAGGAAAGGAGGATCGGATGCATGGCCCACGTAAAAGGTGAATTTTCTAAGCATTTCTCTCAAAGGAAAAGTCTATGGTGCTGACCTGGCACCCTCTACAGCCCTCTCTCCGGTTTACTTTAATATATATAAGAAGAAAAAATATTAGAGTTAAGAATTTTTAAAAATATTTTAAGAAAATAATACATTAAAAAAACAAATTATATTATTTATTAGTTTTAATATGTATTCTATGCATCAAAACATAAATTAAGAACAAAGTAAATTTAGATAATATTTTAGTTTTAATTTGTAATTTTCTATACCTAGAAGCAAATGCAACCTTGAAACTCACATTTGTAAATTTAGGTCATTTTTTATACTTGAATCCCCAAAGAAACTAATAATATGTTTTTAATGATGTTTAAAAATACAAACTATGATAATTTAAAAACTAATAATATGATAAAGTGTGGACATTAAAAGAAGAGATTTTCGGCGCTTAACCGGGGGTAATTTAAAAACGCATGAAACGCGATGGCATCTTCTACTCATCAAGAGTTTGACCATTCTATTAAATCCGAGATGTACATTCTCATTGCTGATTTGCTAGCTATATTAATTGAGGACTTAAAAGTCTTGATTAGTATATGAATTTGAAATCTTATAATATCTTCTAGAAGGAGATTTGATTGGTTGGAGGGCTGTATTATTCTTTGGATTAGGAAGGAGATTTGGTTGGTTGGAGAGCTGTAGTGTGGCCCACCCAAAACCCAAAGCTCTCAATGAATTTTTAAAGTATTTATGTAAAAGGAGACTTTCTTTGTGCTAACATGACACTCACCTTCTTTTCCTTTGCTTTAATATGTATATACATATATATATATATATGGGCATGCCAAAACTGACGTGCCAATTATAATATGTTAAGCACAAAGGTTTTTGTTTTCAATTTTGACCGGAGGTTATGATTTTGAAAGTTAGTTACTATTTCTTTTTTAAATTAGTTTTTTCTCCACTTATGAGAACTACCTTTTTTATCTCTTTATTTATCCAAACCACCCACTTATTCACTTTTCAAAGTGTTACTTCTCCTTTTCACCGATACTCTATAATTCATTTTCTTGTCTCATTCTCCTTTATCCTTTTCTTGTCAATAGCTCCTATATGTTAGATTTCGTAAACATGTATCTCATAACCTTTTCTCCTTTTACTTTCTTTCTAAAATTTTTTGATGGATATCTTTTAATATATGAATATTTAACCTGTGATTAGCATGAGTTTTTGTGCTAGTTGATATTAAGAGAAAGGTTTTAGTTTCCTTACTTTGTAAATTTGAAATTAAAGTATTTATAATTTCTTAGATTAAGGAGACTTTTTAGGTGTTAAGAGATTGAGAGGAAACCATGTATTGAGATAAAGATCAGCCTCATATTAAGGGAGTCGAATATGAATTAATGGATTGTAATTAGATGTGGCCCAAGCTAGAAATCGATTAAGATGAGAATGATATGCCAAAATAGTAGAGGTATTTTAGGGGGATTGATGTGATTGTTGGTGGGAGTGAGATTTTAGGGGGAACAAATTGAATAGACAAGGGAGAGATTTTAGGGAAATTTTAGGGGGAACAAATTGAATAGATGAAGGAGAGATTTTAGGGGGAGTGATGTGATGGTTGCTGGGGGAGAGATTGTAGAGGAAATAAATTGAATAGATGAGGGAGAGATTTTGGAGGGAATAGACCTTTTATTTTGATCCTAGCTGGCTTTATTAGATTAAATACGAGTTAGGTCCAATAACCTAAGTCCCTACTGTGGTCTGGAATGGATATGGGTCCCATTTCGTGAACTCAATAAAAAATAGGAAGAAATAGCATAGTAAGAGCTTAAAAATAAAAATCTAGAAATTCTTATTCATTGAGAATGGCATAATATCAATATATATAAATATTAATTGCAATTTAATACATTCCTCCTACTTCAGCCTTCTTTTGTAATGGCAGCAACCTTGTTTCAGGTTTGATGTAACCATATCTGAGCAGTTAGCATATGAGACATGACTATTTATTCTGCAAAAATTGAAAAGTTTGTAAGATAATGGTAAAGAGAATAAAAATGAAACGAAGGAAATTGACAAAGCTTTATTAAAAAGAATAGGAAAAAAATTATAAAACGTAGTGATTAAAAATAGCTTAAAGTTTTATTAAAACGATAACAAATTAGAAAAAAAAACACTCAAATATAGATTCCTTCTTCTCTGGCCTTCTTTTGCAACAACGCAGCCTTATTTCAGCTTTGATGTACCCATGTCTGAGTAGTTTGCTTCTTAGACATGGCTAAAAAACAAAAAAAAGAAGAAGAAGAAGGAAAAACACAATAGAAATGTAGAAGAAACACATCAATTGGTAGATGGCCCAAATAGTAATAATAATAACAATAATAATAATAATAATAATAAAATGAAAAGAAACATACCATTAGAGAATCCCATAGAATTGAAATCGAGAGGAGCTCAAAACAAGTTCTTACTGTGCGACATGAGATGATACCCGTTCTGTAAATCATATAACATCCTCCCTTGCTATTTAAATTATTAAAAACTAAAAAATAAAGAATAAATCCTCCACTGCTCTAACGAATAGTACACATGTCACGTTTTGCGGACACCACTTGCCTTGCTACATCCATAATCCGCCAGTGTATTCGAGTCGTGCGGGGGCGCAAATGGGGTAAGTGTGAGTTCAAAAATGCAGATAAATATGATGATTGGTATTATAGGAAATTCATGACCGATGGTATAGGAACAGATTTAACTGATGGTTTGGTAGAGGGAGGGATTTTAGTACGACAGTCCAAGATTTTAGGCATAATAACGATTGGTATGGTTAGGTACAGGGAGAGAGTGATTTGACAAATGGTATAAGGAGAGATTTTAGTAAATATGATGTGGCACTCTAGAAAAAAAGAAAAAAAATTGTTGATGTGGCATCCTCCAGAGGCCTGGGTTCTTATAGTTTTAATATATATATATATATATCAACAAAGGCCCGTGCTAAGCCCGAGCCCCCAAAAATCTATCTTTAAGTTGAGTCAAGATTTTCTATGAGAGAAAGAATGAAATATCAAATTAGCTATAAACTAAAATGCTATAACATGTATCTAAATGTTGAACAAAAATTTGAGAGTTATTGATCAAGGAGTTAGAAGGCATCCTAATTTGGTAATCTATGGTCCTTCAATGGTTTTAGAAGGTTGGTGTTTCATATTCAATTTAAACAGTGAGAACACAGTTAGATGAGTCTCAAATTTTACCTTGTTGCAATTCACGTGAAGATAGTATTGGTGAAAGAGGTAATTAACCTAATTATAGGTGGGTCAGATAGCCCATAAAAATGGTAAATCGCATATAAAAACCATGTAGGCACTTTTTATCTGCATGTTTTTAATAGATAAGAGACAAAGATCCACGCATTAGAGTTTATTGATGTGGTCCACACTAGGCCCTTCTATGATCCAATAATTCATTGGGTAGAAGCTGGACTTTTCCACTACACTATCCCTGTCTTGTTCTAAATTAATGATCTTGTCCAAGAGACCAATGCTGCAAATAATGCAATGATACAATCGCCACGTTTCCAACGTTGTACTGGAATGATGAAGAGAGCTCTTCCTATTCAAGATAAGAATAATGGAGGAGGACTTGGCAAGGCGAATATGAGGTTGCAAGAGTTAAAAAATCAAGAATAGGGCCCACCTCTGCTGCACAAAAAACCAACTGAACACTGCAGCACCGATGGGTTAAGTCTTGGACGCTTCCCTCAATCAGTGGCTCACAATGTGCATGCCTTTTCATCATCCAAAATCCAAATGCATCTGGACACCAATCGAGTTTAACCACTGCAGAAATACGAACTCTTAGAATTTCTAATTTCTAAGAATACAATTACTAGAAACTAACAGGCGTTATGCCATGTTTCTATTGGTAGGTTTTTGGTTGCCATGAGATTAAACTAAGCATCTGTGTGTGTGTGTGTTGAGTGGCTATTCGCCAATCTGAATGCTATATCTTACACATATTCAACGTGAAAGATGCTAGGTCTTAGAGATTGGCAGATTTGCTATTGAGAATCTAGGGCTAGATGAATATATATATCTGGGTTCAAATCTAGTCACAGATGGCATCACAGTTTAAGAACTCAAATATAATTCGCCCTCAGAAGAAAGTCGTTATCAGAGTTCATATTATGATCCTCACTTGAACATGGATTAATATTTATGAGTTCGAATTGTATATAATTTTTTTGGGCTTGAGATTGAATTGGATACTGTTGTGGGCTTGAGACTGAACTCAAAACCTTTTCAGAGCTATTAGATTATAAGAGTGAAACAAAATAGAGAAATGAAGTCTAAAGTCCAAAATACGACTGGCCCTATTACAAATTTATGTGGTTCCAATCGGGCATGAAAACAAAAAAAAATCCAAAAAAACGTGAAATCCTCTCTTTACATAAACAAGTTCCTCTTATTATGTTAAAGAGGACCCATCACAACAAAAAGAGAGGCAGCCATCACATGAAAAAAAAAATGGCCAAAATAACAAGAGGTGTGATGTAATCTCATCATGATCATATTTCGTATGGTCTCCTCTTGAAATTTGGCATTGTGTGGAGGTTATGGAATAAAGTCAAGTGTGGAAGGCTATTCAATCTTATCAGGCTGGGGCTCTCCTAATTAGCTCGAGCTAACGGAAGAAATCCAGACCGCTTGCATAAGTGGGGCTCACATTTAGTCTATTCAAATGGACCACACATAGCACCCCTCCTTAATTTCACCGGGCCGCCAATTATGGGCCCCATCAGAATAGTTTGGACAGTTGGATTGACTTCACCCATTCGAATGGACTATACACTATCAAACTTGTGAGGTCAACATGGAGATGTAGAGATTGTGGTTGAGATTAATTTTTTGTAGATAGGAGGGTCCCAAGGAGGCCCTCAAACCCCCTCCATCCCCATCCCCTTGTGGGTCCCCAGGTGGGCCTCACGGCATGAGCAGATGAGCTTATCCTCCGCTTGAGTTGAGAATAACTGGGCCCCATCTTATCATATCCCATGGAAATACCAGGGTTTCTTGCAAATTATGGAGATTAGCAATTGGAACTCAAGAAGCCATGATGGGAATGTCATTTTTGGTTTAAATGCAGGAGAAAAGATATGGATGATTTCACATTTATGGTTTTCATTAAGATAATATAGTAACAAAGGCCCGGGCTTAGAATTTACAATAAATTAAATTTTTATGCATATTATTGAGAAGGATAATATTAAAATGAAAACAATTATGTCATTAATCATTCTTAAATTTTATTTAACAAAATATAAAGAAGATGAAAAATGAAACTTAAACAATCTATAAATAAAATCCTATTTTACAATTCTCATATTTTAATTTATAATATAAGAAAACAGATAATTTATAAATCTATAAATTAGAATAAAAATAAATGTAAAAAACAAATGAGTTTCACATAAGTTGCTTATGATAAATATCATAATTGACTCATGCATGAGATCCCTACAAAGGAGGCCACCATGACTTGGCATGATGAGGAAAAAGCTTGATGTTAATGTGGCATCGTGAGGCCCAGGTAACAAAAGAAAAAAGTATTAAATAAAATGAAAAATAACAAAATAATATATGAGATGTAGAAAGGAAATATGATTAAAAGAATGCCACAGGATTTAATAATAGAAATTGAAGGAAAAAATAAAATGAAAGAAATCCATGAATCATCAAAAAAAGATCAAAGAAAACTAAAATTTCAAGTGTAAACATGTACTACAATAAAAATAACAAAATAAAGTAGAAAAAACTATAACAAAAAAATCTATAACAAAATAAAATTGAAAAGAAAATCATACCTCTACTACATCCCCTCTTGGATCTCCAACAATTGGTTCATTGACTAAAAAAAAACATAGTACAAAAGAAAAAAGTAAAATAAAAAAGAAAAAAACACTATGATAAAGTGCAAAATAAAATAAAATCATACCTCTTGGTGAATAAAATCTCTAACTCCTCAATGTGGAAAAGCTTCTATGTCTTTTTGCCCCTTTTCAATAATAAAAAAGAACTTAATCTCTTGTAGATTAAGATCAAGAAAGCTAATTCATAGATAATAAAAGTAAGGAAAAAAGGTGAGTGTGAGGAAAATATGTGAAAGAATAAGATGGAAAAAAATTATTCATCAATATAAATTTAATATTTATAAAGCTTTCTCTACCTTCATCCAAACATGCTGCATGAATTATTCTAATTATTTGATATACATACCATTTAGGCTGTTACCATGATGATAAGCTCTTCTATGGGCCTATGGCCTTGCATTTTATAATGAAATTTTTTGAATATTAGGGAAGAAATATGTAGATGATGATATAGTACAGAGTATCTCTTTGTTATTATATCTGCTATATGTGGTCGGATAAGATGGTGAGAGGATTTAAATTTGAAGACATAGTAGAAGAGATTGTAAAATTTGCAATGGAGAGATTTAAGAATGATATAAGAAGAGAGGAGTAGTTCACAAATCAAAATGTCATAGCCGCAACACACAAGGATACTCACAATACTGGTAGCAAAGACAGAAAACCAAAATTCTAAAAGAGTGATATGAGAAAAACTTAATAGCAAATGCTCACAATTGCAATAGTCTGAAAAAGAACTGACATTAAAAGAAAATTGGTAACCTCTCATTAAGCACTGTATACATCATTACCCACAAGCAGACCAAAGATAAATGTAATACCCACTTGCCTATTAACGGTGTAAGAATATTCTATGATATATACAGATATAGAATTAAAAAAACAAAAACAAACAAAAACCAGTATTATAACTGTCTGTAAATAACTCCCCTATGAAACTGCGAAATACAATTAAATAAACCTACAAATCAAATCTTTATTCAAAATCTGTTTGCCCTACGATAATGAAAACCTATGATTGCTTATCCTAACACCACAACCCCTCATATTTGTAACTCACCATGTTCAGCTCCCAAGCACGCTCCTGCTCCTTACTCTGGCAAGAGCAGACCTCATATGCTAATCCATCAAACTTTCAAAATCGGCAACCAATTTGTGCCATGAGCCCAATTAGGTTCAAAAATAGTAAATGGCCTAGATTGGATAATCATCAGTCAAACCTTACCAAAGAGGCAAGAAAATTTTGTCAATAATTAGATGATCCCAATTAGGTAAAAAAATAGTAAAAGAGGATACGAAGGAATGATTTTAGGAAAGGAAGACCGGATCCATTAGGTAAAAAAACAGTAAAAGAGGATATGAAGGAATGATTTTAGGAAAGGAGGATCGGATGCATGGCCCACGTAAAAGGTGAATTTTCTAAGCATTTCTCTCAAAGGAAAAGTCTATGGTGCTGACCTGGCACCCTCTACAGCCCTCTCTCCGGTTTACTTTAATATATATAAGAAGAAAAAATATTAGAGTTAAGAATTTTTAAAAATATTTTAAGAAAATAATACATTAAAAAAACAAATTATATTATTTATTAGTTTTAATATGTATTCTATGCATCAAAACATAAATTAAGAACAAAGTAAATTTAGATAATATTTTAGTTTTAATTTGTAATTTTCTATACCTAGAAGCAAATGCAACCTTGAAACTCACATTTGTAAATTTAGGTCATTTTTTATACTTGAATCCCCAAAGAAACTAATAATATGTTTTTAATGATGTTTAAAAATACAAACTATGATAATTTAAAAACTAATAATATGATAAAGTGTGGACATTAAAAGAAGAGATTTTCGGCGCTTAACCGGGGGTAATTTAAAAACGCATGAAACGCGATGGCATCTTCTACTCATCAAGAGTTTGACCATTCTATTAAATCCGAGATGTACATTCTCATTGCTGATTTGCTAGCTATATTAATTGAGGACTTAAAAGTCTTGATTAGTATATGAATTTGAAATCTTATAATATCTTCTAGAAGGAGATTTGATTGGTTGGAGGCTGTATTATTCTTTGGATTAGGAAGGAGATTTGGTTGGTTGGAGAGCTGTAGTGTGGCCCACCCAAAACCCAAAGCTCTCAATGAATTTTTAAAGTATTTATGTAAAAGGAGACTTTCTTTGTGCTAACATGACACTCACCTTCTTTTCCTTTGCTTTAATATGTATATACATATATATATATATATATGGGCATGCCAAAACTGACGTGCCAATTATAATATGTTAAGCACAAAGGTTTTTGTTTTCAATTTTGACCGGAGGTTATGATTTTGAAAGTTAGTTACTATTTCTTTTTTAAATTAGTTTTTTCTCCACTTATGAGAACTACCTTTTTTATCTCTTTATTTATCCAAACCACCCACTTATTCACTTTTCAAAGTGTTACTTCTCCTTTTCACCGATACTCTATAATTCATTTTCTTGTCTCATTCTCCTTTATCCTTTTCTTGTCAATAGCTCCTATATGTTAGATTTCGTAAACATGTATCTCATAACCTTTTCTCCTTTTACTTTCTTTCTAAAATTTTTTGATGGATATCTTTTAATATATGAATATTTAACCTGTGATTAGCATGAGTTTTTGTGCTAGTTGATATTAAGAGAAAGGTTTTAGTTTCCTTACTTTGTAAATTTGAAATTAAAGTATTTATAATTTCTTAGATTAAGGAGACTTTTTAGGTGTTAAGAGATTGAGAGGAAACCATGTATTGAGATAAAGATCAGCCTCATATTAAGGGAGTCGAATATGAATTAATGGATTGTAATTAGATGTGGCCCAAGCTAGAAATCGATTAAGATGAGAATGATATGCCAAAATAGTAGAGGTATTTTAGGGGGATTGATGTGATTGTTGGTGGGAGTGAGATTTTAGGGGGAACAAATTGAATAGACAAGGGAGAGATTTTAGGGAAATTTTAGGGGGAACAAATTGAATAGATGAAGGAGAGATTTTAGGGGGAGTGATGTGATGGTTGCTGGGGGAGAGATTGTAGAGGAAATAAATTGAATAGATGAGGGAGAGATTTTGGAGGGAATAGACCTTTTATTTTGATCCTAGCTGGCTTTATTAGATTAAATACGAGTTAGGTCCAATAACCTAAGTCCCTACTGTGGTCTGGAATGGATATGGGTCCCATTTCGTGAACTCAATAAAAAATAGGAAGAAATAGCATAGTAAGAGCTTAAAAATAAAAATCTAGAAATTCTTATTCATTGAGAATGGCATAATATCAATATATATAAATATTAATTGCAATTTAATACATTCCTCCTACTTCAGCCTTCTTTTGTAATGGCAGCAACCTTGTTTCAGGTTTGATGTAACCATATCTGAGCAGTTAGCATATGAGACATGACTATTTATTCTGCAAAAATTGAAAAGTTTGTAAGATAATGGTAAAGAGAATAAAAATGAAACGAAGGAAATTGACAAAGCTTTATTAAAAAGAATAGGAAAAAAATTATAAAACGTAGTGATTAAAAATAGCTTAAAGTTTTATTAAAACGATAACAAATTAGAAAAAAAAACACTCAAATATAGATTCCTTCTTCTCTGGCCTTCTTTTGCAACAACGCAGCCTTATTTCAGCTTTGATGTACCCATGTCTGAGTAGTTTGCTTCTTAGACATGGCTAAAAAACAAAAAAAAGAAGAAGAAGAAGGAAAAACACAATAGAAATGTAGAAGAAACACATCAATTGGTAGATGGCCCAAATAGTAATAATAATAACAATAATAATAATAATAATAATAAAATGAAAAGAAACATACCATTAGAGAATCCCATAGAATTGAAATCGAGAGGAGCTCAAAACAAGTTCTTACTGTGCGACATGAGATGATACCCGTTCTGTAAATCATATAACATCCTCCCTTGCTATTTAAATTATTAAAAACTAAAAAATAAAGAATAAATCCTCCACTGCTCTAACGAATAGTACACATGTCACGTTTTGCGGACACCACTTGCCTTGCTACATCCATAATCCGCCAGTGTATTCGAGTCGTGCGGGGGCGCAAATGGGGTAAGTGTGAGTTCAAAAATGCAGATAAATATGATGATTGGTATTATAGGAAATTCATGACCGATGGTATAGGAACAGATTTAACTGATGGTTTGGTAGAGGGAGGGATTTTAGTACGACAGTCCAAGATTTTAGGCATAATAACGATTGGTATGGTTAGGTACAGGGAGAGAGTGATTTGACAAATGGTATAAGGAGAGATTTTAGTAAATATGATGTGGCACTCTAGAAAAAAAGAAAAAAAATTGTTGATGTGGCATCCTCCAGAGGCCTGGGTTCTTATAGTTTTAATATATATATATATATATATATCAACAAAGGCCCGTGCTAAGCCCGAGCCCCCAAAAATCTATCTTTAAGTTGAGTCAAGATTTTCTATGAGAGAAAGAATGAAATATCAAATTAGCTATAAACTAAAATGCTATAACATGTATCTAAATGTTGAACAAAAATTTGAGAGTTATTGATCAAGGAGTTAGAAGGCATCCTAATTTGGTAATCTATGGTCCTTCAATGGTTTTAGAAGGTTGGTGTTTCATATTCAATTTAAACAGTGAGAACACAGTTAGATGAGTCTCAAATTTTACCTTGTTGCAATTCACGTGAAGATAGTATTGGTGAAAGAGGTAATTAACCTAATTATAGGTGGGTCAGATAGCCCATAAAAATGGTAAATCGCATATAAAAACCATGTAGGCACTTTTTATCTGCATGTTTTTAATAGATAAGAGACAAAGATCCACGCATTAGAGTTTATTGATGTGGTCCACACTAGGCCCTTCTATGATCCAATAATTCATTGGGTAGAAGCTGGACTTTTCCACTACACTATCCCTGTCTTGTTCTAAATTAATGATCTTGTCCAAGAGACCAATGCTGCAAATAATGCAATGATACAATCGCCACGTTTCCAACGTTGTACTGGAATGATGAAGAGAGCTCTTCCTATTCAAGATAAGAATAATGGAGGAGGACTTGGCAAGGCGAATATGAGGTTGCAAGAGTTAAAAAATCAAGAATAGGGCCCACCTCTGCTGCACAAAAAACCAACTGAACACTGCAGCACCGATGGGTTAAGTCTTGGACGCTTCCCTCAATCAGTGGCTCACAATGTGCATGCCTTTTCATCATCCAAAATCCAAATGCATCTGGACACCAATCGAGTTTAACCACTGCAGAAATACGAACTCTTAGAATTTCTAATTTCTAAGAATACAATTACTAGAAACTAACAGGCGTTATGCCATGTTTCTATTGGTAGGTTTTTGGTTGCCATGAGATTAAACTAAGCATCTGTGTGTGTGTGTGTTGAGTGGCTATTCGCCAATCTGAATGCTATATCTTACACATATTCAACGTGAAAGATGCTAGGTCTTAGATATTGGCAGATTTGCTATTGAGAATCTAGGGCTAGATGAATATATATATCTGGGTTCAAATCTAGTCACAGATGGCATCACAGTTTAAGAACTCAAATATAATTCGCCCTCAGAAGAAAGTCGTTATCAGAGTTCATATTATGATCCTCACTTGAACATGGATTAATATTTATGAGTTCGAATTGTATATAATTTTTTTGGGCTTGAGATTGAATTGGATACTGTTGTGGGCTTGAGACTGAACTCAAAACCTTTTCAGAGCTATTAGATTATAAGAGTGAAACAAAATAGAGAAATGAAGTCTAAAGTCCAAAATACGACTGGCCCTATTACAAATTTATGTGGTTCCAATCGGGCATGAAAACAAAAAAAAATCCAAAAAAACGTGAAATCCTCTCTTTACATAAACAAGTTCCTCTTATTATGTTAAAGAGGACCCATCACAACAAAAAGAGAGGCAGCCATCACATGAAAAAAAAAATGGCCAAAATAACAAGAGGTGTGATGTAATCTCATCATGATCATATTTCGTATGGTCTCCTCTTGAAATTTGGCATTGTGTGGAGGTTATGGAATAAAGTCAAGTGTGGAAGGCTATTCAATCTTATCAGGCTGGGGCTCTCCTAATTAGCTCGAGCTAACGGAAGAAATCCAGACCGCTTGCATAAGTGGGGCTCACATTTAGTCTATTCAAATGGACCACACATAGCACCCCTCCTTAATTTCACCGGGCCGCCAATTATGGGCCCCATCAGAATAGTTTGGACAGTTGGATTGACTTCACCCATTCGAATGGACTATACACTATCAAACTTGTGAGGTCAACATGGAGATGTAGAGATTGTGGTTGAGATTAATTTTTTGTAGATAGGAGGGTCCCAAGGAGGCCCTCAAACCCCCTCCATCCCCATCCCCTTGTGGGTCCCCAGGTGGGCCTCACGGCATGAGCAGATGAGCTTATCCTCCGCTTGAGTTGAGAATAACTGGGCCCCATCTTATCATATCCCATGGAAATACCAGGGTTTCTTGCAAATTATGGAGATTAGCAATTGGAACTCAAGAAGCCATGATGGGAATGTCATTTTTGGTTTAAATGCAGGAGAAAAGATATGGATGATTTCACATTTATGGTTTTCATTAAGATAATATAGTAACAAAGGCCCGGGCTTAGAATTTACAATAAATTAAATTTTTATGCATATTATTGAGAAGGATAATATTAAAATGAAAACAATTATGTCATTAATCATTCTTAAATTTTATTTAACAAAATATAAAGAAGATGAAAAATGAAACTTAAACAATCTATAAATAAAATCCTATTTTACAATTCTCATATTTTAATTTATAATATAAGAAAACAGATAATTTATAAATCTATAAATTAGAATAAAAATAAATGTAAAAAACAAATGAGTTTCACATAAGTTGCTTATGATAAATATCATAATTGACTCATGCATGAGATCCCTACAAAGGAGGCCACCATGACTTGGCATGATGAGGAAAAAGCTTGATGTTAATGTGGCATCGTGAGGCCCAGGTAACAAAAGAAAAAAGTATTAAATAAAATGAAAAATAACAAAATAATATATGAGATGTAGAAAGGAAATATGATTAAAAGAATGCCACAGGATTTAATAATAGAAATTGAAGGAAAAAATAAAATGAAAGAAATCCATGAATCATCAAAAAAAGATCAAAGAAAACTAAAATTTCAAGTGTAAACATGTACTACAATAAAAATAACAAAATAAAGTAGAAAAAACTATAACAAAAAAATCTATAACAAAATAAAATTGAAAAGAAAATCATACCTCTACTACATCCCCTCTTGGATCTCCAACAATTGGTTCATTGACTAAAAAAAAACATAGTACAAAAGAAAAAAGTAAAATAAAAAAGAAAAAAACACTATGATAAAGTGCAAAATAAAATAAAATCATACCTCTTGGTGAATAAAATCTCTAACTCCTCAATGTGGAAAAGCTTCTATGTCTTTTTGCCCCTTTTCAATAATAAAAAAGAACTTAATCTCTTGTAGATTAAGATCAAGAAAGCTAATTCATAGATAATAAAAGTAAGGAAAAAAGGTGAGTGTGAGGAAAATATGTGAAAGAATAAGATGGAAAAAAATTATTCATCAATATAAATTTAATATTTATAAAGCTTTCTCTACCTTCATCCAAACATGCTGCATGAATTATTCTAATTATTTGATATACATACCATTTAGGCTGTTACCATGATGATAAGCTCTTCTATGGGCCTATGGCCTTGCATTTTATAATGAAATTTTTTGAATATTAGGGAAGAAATATGTAGATGATGATATAGTACAGAGTATCTCTTTGTTATTATATCTGCTATATGTGGTCGGATAAGATGGTGAGAGGATTTAAATTTGAAGACATAGTAGAAGAGATTGTAAAATTTGCAATGGAGAGATTTAAGAATGATATAAGAAGAGAGGAGTAGTTCACAAATCAAAATGTCATAGCCGCAACACACAAGGATACTCACAATACTGGTAGCAAAGACAGAAAACCAAAATTCTAAAAGAGTGATATGAGAAAAACTTAATAGCAAATGCTCACAATTGCAATAGTCTGAAAAAGAACTGACATTAAAAGAAAATTGGTAACCTCTCATTAAGCACTGTATACATCATTACCCACAAGCAGACCAAAGATAAATGTAATACCCACTTGCCTATTAACGGTGTAAGAATATTCTATGATATATACAGATATAGAATTAAAAAAACAAAA
Organism: Sextonia rubra; assembly: GCA_037013555.1. Lineage (NCBI taxonomy): Eukaryota > Viridiplantae > Streptophyta > Magnoliopsida > Laurales > Lauraceae > Sextonia > Sextonia rubra. The sequence goes on along the minus strand of JASUAD010000013.1, from coordinate 43,218,497 downwards.
ACAAACAAAAACCAGTATTATAACTGTCTGTAAATAACTCCCCTATGAAACTGCGAAATACAATTAAATAAACCTACAAATCAAATCTTTATTCAAAATCTGTTTGCCCTACGATAATGAAAACCTATGATTGCTTATCCTAACACCACAACCCCTCATATTTGTAACTCACCATGTTCAGCTCCCAAGCACGCTCCTGCTCCTTACTCTGGCAAGAGCAGACCTCATATGCTAATCCATCAAACTTTCAAAATCGGCAACCAATTTGTGCCATGAGCCCAATTAGGTTCAAAAATAGTAAATGGCCTAGATTGGATAATCATCAGTCAAACCTTACCAAAGAGGCAAGAAAATTTTGTCAATAATTAGATGATCCCAATTAGGTAAAAAAATAGTAAAAGAGGATACGAAGGAATGATTTTAGGAAAGGAAGACCGGATCCATTAGGTAAAAAAACAGTAAAAGAGGATATGAAGGAATGATTTTAGGAAAGGAGGATCGGATGCATGGCCCACGTAAAAGGTGAATTTTCTAAGCATTTCTCTCAAAGGAAAAGTCTATGGTGCTGACCTGGCACCCTCTACAGCCCTCTCTCCGGTTTACTTTAATATATATAAGAAGAAAAAATATTAGAGTTAAGAATTTTTAAAAATATTTTAAGAAAATAATACATTAAAAAAACAAATTATATTATTTATTAGTTTTAATATGTATTCTATGCATCAAAACATAAATTAAGAACAAAGTAAATTTAGATAATATTTTAGTTTTAATTTGTAATTTTCTATACCTAGAAGCAAATGCAACCTTGAAACTCACATTTGTAAATTTAGGTCATTTTTTATACTTGAATCCCCAAAGAAACTAATAATATGTTTTTAATGATGTTTAAAAATACAAACTATGATAATTTAAAAACTAATAATATGATAAAGTGTGGACATTAAAAGAAGAGATTTTCGGCGCTTAACCGGGGGTAATTTAAAAACGCATGAAACGCGATGGCATCTTCTACTCATCAAGAGTTTGACCATTCTATTAAATCCGAGATGTACATTCTCATTGCTGATTTGCTAGCTATATTAATTGAGGACTTAAAAGTCTTGATTAGTATATGAATTTGAAATCTTATAATATCTTCTAGAAGGAGATTTGATTGGTTGGAGGCTGTATTATTCTTTGGATTAGGAAGGAGATTTGGTTGGTTGGAGAGCTGTAGTGTGGCCCACCCAAAACCCAAAGCTCTCAATGAATTTTTAAAGTATTTATGTAAAAGGAGACTTTCTTTGTGCTAACATGACACTCACCTTCTTTTCCTTTGCTTTAATATGTATATACATATATATATATATATATATGGGCATGCCAAAACTGACGTGCCAATTATAATATGTTAAGCACAAAGGTTTTTGTTTTCAATTTTGACCGGAGGTTATGATTTTGAAAGTTAGTTACTATTTCTTTTTTAAATTAGTTTTTTCTCCACTTATGAGAACTACCTTTTTTATCTCTTTATTTATCCAAACCACCCACTTATTCACTTTTCAAAGTGTTACTTCTCCTTTTCACCGATACTCTATAATTCATTTTCTTGTCTCATTCTCCTTTATCCTTTTCTTGTCAATAGCTCCTATATGTTAGATTTCGTAAACATGTATCTCATAACCTTTTCTCCTTTTACTTTCTTTCTAAAATTTTTTGATGGATATCTTTTAATATATGAATATTTAACCTGTGATTAGCATGAGTTTTTGTGCTAGTTGATATTAAGAGAAAGGTTTTAGTTTCCTTACTTGGTAAATTTGAAATTAAAGTATTTATAATTTCTTAGATTAAGGAGACTTTTTAGGTGTTAAGAGATTGAGAGGAAACCATGTATTGAGATAAAGATCAGCCTCATATTAAGGGAGTCGAATATGAATTAATGGATTGTAATTAGATGTGGCCCAAGCTAGAAATCGATTAAGATGAGAATGATATGCCAAAATAGTAGAGGTATTTTAGGGGGATTGATGTGATTGTTGGTGGGAGTGAGATTTTAGGGGGAACAAATTGAATAGACAAGGGAGAGATTTTAGGGAAATTTTAGGGGGAACAAATTGAATAGATGAAGGAGAGATTTTAGGGGGAGTGATGTGATGGTTGCTGGGGGAGAGATTGTAGAGGAAATAAATTGAATAGATGAGGGAGAGATTTTGGAGGGAATAGACCTTTTATTTTGATCCTAGCTGGCTTTATTAGATTAAATACGAGTTAGGTCCAATAACCTAAGTCCCTACTGTGGTCTGGAATGGATATGGGTCCCATTTCGTGAACTCAATAAAAAATAGGAAGAAATAGCATAGTAAGAGCTTAAAAATAAAAATCTAGAAATTCTTATTCATTGAGAATGGCATAATATCAATATATATAAATATTAATTGCAATTTAATACATTCCTCCTACTTCAGCCTTCTTTTGTAATGGCAGCAACCTTGTTTCAGGTTTGATGTAACCATATCTGAGCAGTTAGCATATGAGACATGACTATTTATTCTGCAAAAATTGAAAAGTTTGTAAGATAATGGTAAAGAGAATAAAAATGAAACGAAGGAAATTGACAAAGCTTTATTAAAAAGAATAGGAAAAAAATTATAAAACGTAGTGATTAAAAATAGCTTAAAGTTTTATTAAAACGATAACAAATTAGAAAAAAAAACACTCAAATATAGATTCCTTCTTCTCTGGCCTTCTTTTGCAACAACGCAGCCTTATTTCAGCTTTGATGTACCCATGTCTGAGTAGTTTGCTTCTTAGACATGGCTAAAAAACAAAAAAAAGAAGAAGAAGAAGGAAAAACACAATAGAAATGTAGAAGAAACACATCAATTGGTAGATGGCCCAAATAGTAATAATAATAACAATAATAATAATAATAATAATAAAATGAAAAGAAACATACCATTAGAGAATCCCATAGAATTGAAATCGAGAGGAGCTCAAAACAAGTTCTTACTGTGCGACATGAGATGATACCCGTTCTGTAAATCATATAACATCCTCCCTTGCTATTTAAATTATTAAAAACTAAAAAATAAAGAATAAATCCTCCACTGCTCTAACGAATAGTACACATGTCACGTTTTGCGGACACCACTTGCCTTGCTACATCCATAATCCGCCAGTGTATTCGAGTCGTGCGGGGGCGCAAATGGGGTAAGTGTGAGTTCAAAAATGCAGATAAATATGATGATTGGTATTATAGGAAATTCATGACCGATGGTATAGGAACAGATTTAACTGATGGTTTGGTAGAGGGAGGGATTTTAGTACGACAGTCCAAGATTTTAGGCATAATAACGATTGGTATGGTTAGGTACAGGGAGAGAGTGATTTGACAAATGGTATAAGGAGAGATTTTAGTAAATATGATGTGGCACTCTAGAAAAAAAGAAAAAAAATTGTTGATGTGGCATCCTCCAGAGGCCTGGGTTCTTATAGTTTTAATATATATATATATATATATCAACAAAGGCCCGTGCTAAGCCCGAGCCCCCAAAAATCTATCTTTAAGTTGAGTCAAGATTTTCTATGAGAGAAAGAATGAAATATCAAATTAGCTATAAACTAAAATGCTATAACATGTATCTAAATGTTGAACAAAAATTTGAGAGTTATTGATCAAGGAGTTAGAAGGCATCCTAATTTGGTAATCTATGGTCCTTCAATGGTTTTAGAAGGTTGGTGTTTCATATTCAATTTAAACAGTGAGAACACAGTTAGATGAGTCTCAAATTTTACCTTGTTGCAATTCACGTGAAGATAGTATTGGTGAAAGAGGTAATTAACCTAATTATAGGTGGGTCAGATAGCCCATAAAAATGGTAAATCGCATATAAAAACCATGTAGGCACTTTTTATCTGCATGTTTTTAATAGATAAGAGACAAAGATCCACGCATTAGAGTTTATTGATGTGGTCCACACTAGGCCCTTCTATGATCCAATAATTCATTGGGTAGAAGCTGGACTTTTCCACTACACTATCCCTGTCTTGTTCTAAATTAATGATCTTGTCCAAGAGACCAATGCTGCAAATAATGCAATGATACAATCGCCACGTTTCCAACGTTGTACTGGAATGATGAAGAGAGCTCTTCCTATTCAAGATAAGAATAATGGAGGAGGACTTGGCAAGGCGAATATGAGGTTGCAAGAGTTAAAAAATCAAGAATAGGGCCCACCTCTGCTGCACAAAAAACCAACTGAACACTGCAGCACCGATGGGTTAAGTCTTGGACGCTTCCCTCAATCAGTGGCTCACAATGTGCATGCCTTTTCATCATCCAAAATCCAAATGCATCTGGACACCAATCGAGTTTAACCACTGCAGAAATACGAACTCTTAGAATTTCTAATTTCTAAGAATACAATTACTAGAAACTAACAGGCGTTATGCCATGTTTCTATTGGTAGGTTTTTGGTTGCCATGAGATTAAACTAAGCATCTGTGTGTGTGTGTGTTGAGTGGCTATTCGCCAATCTGAATGCTATATCTTACACATATTCAACGTGAAAGATGCTAGGTCTTAGAGATTGGCAGATTTGCTATTGAGAATCTAGGGCTAGATGAATATATATATCTGGGTTCAAATCTAGTCACAGATGGCATCACAGTTTAAGAACTCAAATATAATTCGCCCTCAGAAGAAAGTCGTTATCAGAGTTCATATTATGATCCTCACTTGAACATGGATTAATATTTATGAGTTCGAATTGTATATAATTTTTTTGGGCTTGAGATTGAATTGGATACTGTTGTGGGCTTGAGACTGAACTCAAAACCTTTTCAGAGCTATTAGATTATAAGAGTGAAACAAAATAGAGAAATGAAGTCTAAAGTCCAAAATACGACTGGCCCTATTACAAATTTATGTGGTTCCAATCGGGCATGAAAACAAAAAAAAATCCAAAAAAACGTGAAATCCTCTCTTTACATAAACAAGTTCCTCTTATTATGTTAAAGAGGACCCATCACAACAAAAAGAGAGGCAGCCATCACATGAAAAAAAAAAATGGCCAAAATAACAAGAGGTGTGATGTAATCTCATCATGATCATATTTCGTATGGTCTCCTCTTGAAATTTGGCATTGTGTGGAGGTTATGGAATAAAGTCAAGTGTGGAAGGCTATTCAATCTTATCAGGCTGGGGCTCTCCTAATTAGCTCGAGCTAACGGAAGAAATCCAGACCGCTTGCATAAGTGGGGCTCACATTTAGTCTATTCAAATGGACCACACATAGCACCCCTCCTTAATTTCACCGGGCCGCCAATTATGGGCCCCATCAGAATAGTTTGGACAGTTGGATTGACTTCACCCATTCGAATGGACTATACACTATCAAACTTGTGAGGTCAACATGGAGATGTAGAGATTGTGGTTGAGATTAATTTTTTGTAGATAGGAGGGTCCCAAGGAGGCCCTCAAACCCCCTCCATCCCCATCCCCTTGTGGGTCCCCAGGTGGGCCTCACAGCATGAGCAGATGAGCTTATCCTCCGCTTGAGTTGAGAATAACTGGGCCCCATCTTATCATATCCCATGGAAATACCAGGGTTTCTTGCAAATTATGGAGATTAGCAATTGGAACTCAAGAAGCCATGATGGGAATGTCATTTTTGGTTTAAATGCAGGAGAAAAGATATGGATGATTTCACATTTATGGTTTTCATTAAGATAATATAGTAACAAAGGCCCGGGCTTAGAATTTACAATAAATTAAATTTTTATGCATATTATTGAGAAGGATAATATTAAAATGAAAACAATTATGTCATTAATCATTCTTAAATTTTATTTAACAAAATATAAAGAAGATGAAAAATGAAACTTAAACAATCTATAAATAAAATCCTATTTTACAATTCTCATATTTTAATTTATAATATAAGAAAACAGATAATTTATAAATCTATAAATTAGAATAAAAATAAATGTAAAAAACAAATGAGTTTCACATAAGTTGCTTATGATAAATATCATAATTGACTCATGCATGAGATCCCTACAAAGGAGGCCACCATGACTTGGCATGATGAGGAAAAAGCTTGATGTTAATGTGGCATCGTGAGGCCCAGGTAACAAAAGAAAAAAGTATTAAATAAAATGAAAAATAACAAAATAATATATGAGATGTAGAAAGGAAATATGATTAAAAGAATGCCACAGGATTTAATAATAGAAATTGAAGGAAAAAATAAAATGAAAGAAATCCATGAATCATCAAAAAAAGATCAAAGAAAACTAAAATTTCAAGTGTAAACATGTACTACAATAAAAATAACAAAATAAAGTAGAAAAAACTATAACAAAAAAATCTATAACAAAATAAAATTGAAAAGAAAATCATACCTCTACTACATCCCCTCTTGGATCTCCAACAATTGGTTCATTGACTAAAAAAAAACATAGTACAAAAGAAAAAAGTAAAATAAAAAAGAAAAAAACACTATGATAAAGTGCAAAATAAAATAAAATCATACCTCTTGGTGAATAAAATCTCTAACTCCTCAATGTGGAAAAGCTTCTATGTCTTTTTGCCCCTTTTCAATAATAAAAAAGAACTTAATCTCTTGTAGATTAAGATCAAGAAAGCTAATTCATAGATAATAAAAGTAAGGAAAAAAGGTGAGTGTGAGGAAAATATGTGAAAGAATAAGATGGAAAAAAATTATTCATCAATATAAATTTAATATTTATAAAGCTTTCTCTACCTTCATCCAAACATGCTGCATGAATTATTCTAATTATTTGATATACATACCATTTAGGCTGTTACCATGATGATAAGCTCTTCTATGGGCCTATGGCCTTGCATTTTATAATGAAATTTTTTGAATATTAGGGAAGAAATATGTAGATGATGATATAGTACAGAGTATCTCTTTGTTATTATATCTGCTATATGTGGTCGGATAAGATGGTGAGAGGATTTAAATTTGAAGACATAGTAGAAGAGATTGTAAAATTTGCAATGGAGAGATTTAAGAATGATATAAGAAGAGAGGAGTAGTTCACAAATCAAAATGTCATAGCCGCAACACACAAGGATACTCACAATACTGGTAGCAAAGACAGAAAACCAAAATTCTAAAAGAGTGATATGAGAAAAACTTAATAGCAAATGCTCACAATTGCAATAGTCTGAAAAAGAACTGACATTAAAAGAAAATTGGTAACCTCTCATTAAGCACTGTATACATCATTACCCACAAGCAGACCAAAGATAAATGTAATACCCACTTGCCTATTAACGGTGTAAGAATATTCTATGATATATACAGATATAGAATTAAAAAAACAAAAACAAACAAAAACCAGTATTATAACTGTCTGTAAATAACTCCCCTATGAAACTGCGAAATACAATTAAATAAACCTACAAATCAAATCTTTATTCAAAATCTGTTTGCCCTACGATAATGAAAACCTATGATTGCTTATCCTAACACCACAACCCCTCATATTTGTAACTCACCATGTTCAGCTCCCAAGCACGCTCCTGCTCCTTACTCTGGCAAGAGCAGACCTCATATGCTAATCCATCAAACTTTCAAAATCGGCAACCAATTTGTGCCATGAGCCCAATTAGGTTCAAAAATAGTAAATGGCCTAGATTGGATAATCATCAGTCAAACCTTACCAAAGAGGCAAGAAAATTTTGTCAATAATTAGATGATCCCAATTAGGTAAAAAAATAGTAAAAGAGGATACGAAGGAATGATTTTAGGAAAGGAAGACCGGATCCATTAGGTAAAAAAACAGTAAAAGAGGATATGAAGGAATGATTTTAGGAAAGGAGGATCGGATGCATGGCCCACGTAAAAGGTGAATTTTCTAAGCATTTCTCTCAAAGGAAAAGTCTATGGTGCTGACCTGGCACCCTCTACAGCCCTCTCTCCGGTTTACTTTAATATATATAAGAAGAAAAAATATTAGAGTTAAGAATTTTTAAAAATATTTTAAGAAAATAATACATTAAAAAAACAAATTATATTATTTATTAGTTTTAATATGTATTCTATGCATCAAAACATAAATTAAGAACAAAGTAAATTTAGATAATATTTTAGTTTTAATTTGTAATTTTCTATACCTAGAAGCAAATGCAACCTTGAAACTCACATTTGTAAATTTAGGTCATTTTTTATACTTGAATCCCCAAAGAAACTAATAATATGTTTTTAATGATGTTTAAAAATACAAACTATGATAATTTAAAAACTAATAATATGATAAAGTGTGGACATTAAAAGAAGAGATTTTCGGCGCTTAACCGGGGGTAATTTAAAAACGCATGAAACGCGATGGCATCTTCTACTCATCAAGAGTTTGACCATTCTATTAAATCCGAGATGTACATTCTCATTGCTGATTTGCTAGCTATATTAATTGAGGACTTAAAAGTCTTGATTAGTATATGAATTTGAAATCTTATAATATCTTCTAGAAGGAGATTTGATTGGTTGGAGGCTGTATTATTCTTTGGATTAGGAAGGAGATTTGGTTGGTTGGAGAGCTGTAGTGTGGCCCACCCAAAACCCAAAGCTCTCAATGAATTTTTAAAGTATTTATGTAAAAGGAGACTTTCTTTGTGCTAACATGACACTCACCTTCTTTTCCTTTGCTTTAATATGTATATACATATATATATATATATATATATGGGCATGCCAAAACTGACGTGCCAATTATAATATGTTAAGCACAAAGGTTTTTGTTTTCAATTTTGACCGGAGGTTATGATTTTGAAAGTTAGTTACTATTTCTTTTTTAAATTAGTTTTTTCTCCACTTATGAGAACTACCTTTTTTATCTCTTTATTTATCCAAACCACCCACTTATTCACTTTTCAAAGTGTTACTTCTCCTTTTCACCGATACTCTATAATTCATTTTCTTGTCTCATTCTCCTTTATCCTTTTCTTGTCAATAGCTCCTATATGTTAGATTTCGTAAACATGTATCTCATAACCTTTTCTCCTTTTACTTTCTTTCTAAAATTTTTTGATGGATATCTTTTAATATATGAATATTTAACCTGTGATTAGCATGAGTTTTTGTGCTAGTTGATATTAAGAGAAAGGTTTTAGTTTCCTTACTTGGTAAATTTGAAATTAAAGTATTTATAATTTCTTAGATTAAGGAGACTTTTTAGGTGTTAAGAGATTGAGAGGAAACCATGTATTGAGATAAAGATCAGCCTCATATTAAGGGAGTCGAATATGAATTAATGGATTGTAATTAGATGTGGCCCAAGCTAGAAATCGATTAAGATGAGAATGATATGCCAAAATAGTAGAGGTATTTTAGGGGGATTGATGTGATTGTTGGTGGGAGTGAGATTTTAGGGGGAACAAATTGAATAGACAAGGGAGAGATTTTAGGGAAATTTTAGGGGGAACAAATTGAATAGATGAAGGAGAGATTTTAGGGGGAGTGATGTGATGGTTGCTGGGGGAGAGATTGTAGAGGAAATAAATTGAATAGATGAGGGAGAGATTTTGGAGGGAATAGACCTTTTATTTTGATCCTAGCTGGCTTTATTAGATTAAATACGAGTTAGGTCCAATAACCTAAGTCCCTACTGTGGTCTGGAATGGATATGGGTCCCATTTCGTGAACTCAATAAAAAATAGGAAGAAATAGCATAGTAAGAGCTTAAAAATAAAAATCTAGAAATTCTTATTCATTGAGAATGGCATAATATCAATATATATAAATATTAATTGCAATTTAATACATTCCTCCTACTTCAGCCTTCTTTTGTAATGGCAGCAACCTTGTTTCAGGTTTGATGTAACCATATCTGAGTAGTTAGCATATGAGACATGACTATTTATTCTGCAAAAATTGAAAAGTTTGTAAGATAATGGTAAAGAGAATAAAAATGAAACGAAGGAAATTGACAAAGCTTTATTAAAAAGAATAGGAAAAAAATTATAAAACGTAGTGATTAAAAATAGCTTAAAGTTTTATTAAAACGATAACAAATTAGAAAAAAAAAACACTCAAATATAGATTCCTTCTTCTCTGGCCTTCTTTTGCAACAACGCAGCCTTATTTCAGCTTTGATGTACCCATGTCTGAGTAGTTTGCTTCTTAGACATGGCTAAAAAACAAAAAAAAGAAGAAGAAGAAGGAAAAACACAATAGAAATGTAGAAGAAACACATCAATTGGTAGATGGCCCAAATAGTAATAATAATAACAATAATAATAATAATAATAATAAAATGAAAAGAAACATACCATTAGAGAATCCCATAGAATTGAAATCGAGAGGAGCTCAAAACAAGTTCTTACTGTGCGACATGAGATGATACCCGTTCTGTAAATCATATAACATCCTCCCTTGCTATTTAAATTATTAAAAACTAAAAAATAAAGAATAAATCCTCCACTGCTCTAACGAATAGTACACATGTCACGTTTTGCGGACACCACTTGCCTTGCTACATCCATAATCCGCCAGTGTATTCGAGTCGTGCGGGGGCGCAAATGGGGTAAGTGTGAGTTCAAAAATGCAGATAAATATGATGATTGGTATTATAGGAAATTCATGACCGATGGTATAGGAACAGATTTAACTGATGGTTTGGTAGAGGGAGGGATTTTAGTACGACAGTCCAAGATTTTAGGCATAATAACGATTGGTATGGTTAGGTACAGGGAGAGAGTGATTTGACAAATGGTATAAGGAGAGATTTTAGTAAATATGATGTGGCACTCTAGAAAAAAAGAAAAAAAATTGTTGATGTGGCATCCTCCAGAGGCCTGGGTTCTTATAGTTTTAATATATATATATATATATATCAACAAAGGCCCGTGCTAAGCTCGAGCCCCCAAAAATCTATCTTTAAGTTGAGTCAAGATTTTCTATGAGAGAAAGAATGAAATATCAAATTAGCTATAAACTAAAATGCTATAACATGTATCTAAATGTTGAACAAAAATTTGAGAGTTATTGATCAAGGAGTTAGAAGGCATCCTAATTTGGTAATCTATGGTCCTTCAATGGTTTTAGAAGGTTGGTGTTTCATATTCAATTTAAACAGTGAGAACACAGTTAGATGAGTCTCAAATTTTACCTTGTTGCAATTCACGTGAAGATAGTATTGGTGAAAGAGGTAATTAACCTAATTATAGGTGGGTCAGATAGCCCATAAAAATGGTAAATCGCATATAAAAACCATGTAGGCACTTTTTATCTGCATGTTTTTAATAGATAAGAGACAAAGATCCACGCATTAGAGTTTATTGATGTGGTCCACACTAGGCCCTTCTATGATCCAATAATTCATTGGGTAGAAGCTGGACTTTTCCACTACACTATCCCTGTCTTGTTCTAAATTAATGATCTTGTCCAAGAGACCAATGCTGCAAATAATGCAATGATACAATCGCCACGTTTCCAACGTTGTACTGGAATGATGAAGAGAGCTCTTCCTATTCAAGATAAGAATAATGGAGGAGGACTTGGCAAGGCGAATATGAGGTTGCAAGAGTTAAAAAATCAAGAATAGGGCCCACCTCTGCTGCACAAAAAACCAACTGAACACTGCAGCACCGATGGGTTAAGTCTTGGACGCTTCCCTCAATCAGTGGCTCACAATGTGCATGCCTTTTCATCATCCAAAATCCAAATGCATCTGGACACCAATCGAGTTTAACCACTGCAGAAATACGAACTCTTAGAATTTCTAATTTCTAAGAATACAATTACTAGAAACTAACAGGCGTTATGCCATGTTTCTATTGGTAGGTTTTTGGTTGCCATGAGATTAAACTAAGCATCTGTGTGTGTGTGTGTTGAGTGGCTATTCGCCAATCTGAATGCTATATCTTACACATATTCAACGTGAAAGATGCTAGGTCTTAGAGATTGGCAGATTTGCTATTGAGAATCTAGGGCTAGATGAATATATATATCTGGGTTCAAATCTAGTCACAGATGGCATCACAGTTTAAGAACTCAAATATAATTCGCCCTCAGAAGAAAGTCGTTATCAGAGTTCATATTATGATCCTCACTTGAACATGGATTAATATTTATGAGTTCGAATTGTATATAATTTTTTTGGGCTTGAGATTGAATTGGATACTGTTGTGGGCTTGAGACTGAACTCAAAACCTTTTCAGAGCTATTAGATTATAAGAGTGAAACAAAATAGAGAAATGAAGTCTAAAGTCCAAAATACGACTGGCCCTATTACAAATTTATGTGGTTCCAATCGGGCATGAAAACAAAAAAAAATCCAAAAAAACGTGAAATCCTCTCTTTACATAAACAAGTTCCTCTTATTATGTTAAAGAGGACCCATCACAACAAAAAGAGAGGCAGCCATCACATGAAAAAAAAAAATGGCCAAAATAACAAGAGGTGTGATGTAATCTCATCATGATCATATTTCGTATGGTCTCCTCTTGAAATTTGGCATTGTGTGGAGGTTATGGAATAAAGTCAAGTGTGGAAGGCTATTCAATCTTATCAGGCTGGGGCTCTCCTAATTAGCTCGAGCTAACGGAAGAAATCCAGACCGCTTGCATAAGTGGGGCTCACATTTAGTCTATTCAAATGGACCACACATAGCACCCCTCCTTAATTTCACCGGGCCGCCAATTATGGGCCCCATCAGAATAGTTTGGACAGTTGGATTGACTTCACCCATTCGAATGGACTATACACTATCAAACTTGTGAGGTCAACATGGAGATGTAGAGATTGTGGTTGAGATTAATTTTTTGTAGATAGGAGGGTCCCAAGGAGGCCCTCAAACCCCCTCCATCCCCATCCCCTTGTGGGTCCCCAGGTGGGCCTCACAGCATGAGCAGATGAGCTTATCCTCCGCTTGAGTTGAGAATAACTGGGCCCCATCTTATCATATCCCATGGAAATACCAGGGTTTCTTGCAAATTATGGAGATTAGCAATTGGAACTCAAGAAGCCATGATGGGAATGTCATTTTTGGTTTAAATGCAGGAGAAAAGATATGGATGATTTCACATTTATGGTTTTCATTAAGATAATATAGTAACAAAGGCCCGGGCTTAGAATTTACAATAAATTAAATTTTTATGCATATTATTGAGAAGGATAATATTAAAATGAAAACAATTATGTCATTAATCATTCTTAAATTTTATTTAACAAAATATAAAGAAGATGAAAAATGAAACTTAAACAATCTATAAATAAAATCCTATTTTACAATTCTCATATTTTAATTTATAATATAAGAAAACAGATAATTTATAAATCTATAAATTAGAATAAAAATAAATGTAAAAAACAAATGAGTTTCACATAAGTTGCTTATGATAAATATCATAATTGACTCATGCATGAGATCCCTACAAAGGAGGCCACCATGACTTGGCATGATGAGGAAAAAGCTTGATGTTAATGTGGCATCGTGAGGCCCAGGTAACAAAAGAAAAAAGTATTAAATAAAATGAAAAATAACAAAATAATATATGAGATGTAGAAAGGAAATATGATTAAAAGAATGCCACAGGATTTAATAATAGAAATTGAAGGAAAAAATAAAATGAAAGAAATCCATGAATCATCAAAAAAAGATCAAAGAAAACTAAAATTTCAAGTGTAAACATGTACTACAATAAAAATAACAAAATAAAGTAGAAAAAACTATAACAAAAAAATCTATAACAAAATAAAATTGAAAAGAAAATCATACCTCTACTACATCCCCTCTTGGATCTCCAACAATTGGTTCATTGACTAAAAAAAAACATAGTACAAAAGAAAAAAGTAAAATAAAAAAGAAAAAAACACTATGATAAAGTGCAAAATAAAATAAAATCATACCTCTTGGTGAATAAAATCTCTAACTCCTCAATGTGGAAAAGCTTCTATGTCTTTTTGCCCCTTTTCAATAATAAAAAAGAACTTAATCTCTTGTAGATTAAGATCAAGAAAGCTAATTCATAGATAATAAAAGTAAGGAAAAAAGGTGAGTGTGAGGAAAATATGTGAAAGAATAAGATGGAAAAAAATTATTCATCAATATAAATTTAATATTTATAAAGCTTTCTCTACCTTCATCCAAACATGCTGCATGAATTATTCTAATTATTTGATATACATACCATTTAGGCTGTTACCATGATGATAAGCTCTTCTATGGGCCTATGGCCTTGCATTTTATAATGAAATTTTTTGAATATTAGGGAAGAAATATGTAGATGATGATATAGTACAGAGTATCTCTTTGTTATTATATCTGCTATATGTGGTCGGATAAGATGGTGAGAGGATTTAAATTTGAAGACATAGTAGAAGAGATTGTAAAATTTGCAATGGAGAGATTTAAGAATGATATAAGAAGAGAGGAGTAGTTCACAAATCAAAATGTCATAGCCGCAACACACAAGGATACTCACAATACTGGTAGCAAAGACAGAAAACCAAAATTCTAAAAGAGTGATATGAGAAAAACTTAATAGCAAATGCTCACAATTGCAATAGTCTGAAAAAGAACTGACATTAAAAGAAAATTGGTAACCTCTCATTAAGCACTGTATACATCATTACCCACAAGCAGACCAAAGATAAATGTAATACCCACTTGCCTATTAACGGTGTAAGAATATTCTATGATATATACAGATATAGAATTAAAAAAACAAAAACAAACAAAAACCAGTATTATAACTGTCTGTAAATAACTCCCCTATGAAACTGCGAAATACAATTAAATAAACCTACAAATCAAATCTTTATTCAAAATCTGTTTGCCCTACGATAATGAAAACCTATGATTGCTTATCCTAACACCACAACCCCTCATATTTGTAACTCACCATGTTCAGCTCCCAAGCACGCTCCTGCTCCTTACTCTGGCAAGAGCAGACCTCATATGCTAATCCATCAAACTTTCAAAATCGGCAACCAATTTGTGCCATGAGCCCAATTAGGTTCAAAAATAGTAAATGGCCTAGATTGGATAATCATCAGTCAAACCTTACCAAAGAGGCAAGAAAATTTTGTCAATAATTAGATGATCCCAATTAGGTAAAAAAATAGTAAAAGAGGATACGAAGGAATGATTTTAGGAAAGGAAGACCGGATCCATTAGGTAAAAAAACAGTAAAAGAGGATATGAAGGAATGATTTTAGGAAAGGAGGATCGGATGCATGGCCCACGTAAAAGGTGAATTTTCTAAGCATTTCTCTCAAAGGAAAAGTCTATGGTGCTGACCTGGCACCCTCTACAGCCCTCTCTCCGGTTTACTTTAATATATATAAGAAGAAAAAATATTAGAGTTAAGAATTTTTAAAAATATTTTAAGAAAATAATACATTAAAAAAACAAATTATATTATTTATTAGTTTTAATATGTATTCTATGCATCAAAACATAAATTAAGAACAAAGTAAATTTAGATAATATTTTAGTTTTAATTTGTAATTTTCTATACCTAGAAGCAAATGCAACCTTGAAACTCACATTTGTAAATTTAGGTCATTTTTTATACTTGAATCCCCAAAGAAACTAATAATATGTTTTTAATGATGTTTAAAAATACAAACTATGATAATTTAAAAACTAATAATATGATAAAGTGTGGACATTAAAAGAAGAGATTTTCGGCGCTTAACCGGGGGTAATTTAAAAACGCATGAAACGCGATGGCATCTTCTACTCATCAAGAGTTTGACCATTCTATTAAATCCGAGATGTACATTCTCATTGCTGATTTGCTAGCTATATTAATTGAGGACTTAAAAGTCTTGATTAGTATATGAATTTGAAATCTTATAATATCTTCTAGAAGGAGATTTGATTGGTTGGAGGCTGTATTATTCTTTGGATTAGGAAGGAGATTTGGTTGGTTGGAGAGCTGTAGTGTGGCCCACCCAAAACCCAAAGCTCTCAATGAATTTTTAAAGTATTTATGTAAAAGGAGACTTTCTTTGTGCTAACATGACACTCACCTTCTTTTCCTTTGCTTTAATATGTATATACATATATATATATATATATATGGGCATGCCAAAACTGACGTGCCAATTATAATATGTTAAGCACAAAGGTTTTTGTTTTCAATTTTGACCG
The DNA here is from genome assembly GCA_037013555.1 of Sextonia rubra. Classification (NCBI taxonomy): domain Eukaryota; kingdom Viridiplantae; phylum Streptophyta; class Magnoliopsida; order Laurales; family Lauraceae; genus Sextonia; species Sextonia rubra. The sequence goes on along the minus strand of JASUAD010000013.1, from coordinate 43,202,378 downwards.
GAGGTTATGATTTTGAAAGTTAGTTACTATTTCTTTTTTAAATTAGTTTTTTCTCCACTTATGAGAACTACCTTTTTTATCTCTTTATTTATCCAAACCACCCACTTATTCACTTTTCAAAGTGTTACTTCTCCTTTTCACCGATACTCTATAATTCATTTTCTTGTCTCATTCTCCTTTATCCTTTTCTTGTCAATAGCTCCTATATGTTAGATTTCGTAAACATGTATCTCATAACCTTTTCTCCTTTTACTTTCTTTCTAAAATTTTTTGATGGATATCTTTTAATATATGAATATTTAACCTGTGATTAGCATGAGTTTTTGTGCTAGTTGATATTAAGAGAAAGGTTTTAGTTTCCTTACTTGGTAAATTTGAAATTAAAGTATTTATAATTTCTTAGATTAAGGAGACTTTTTAGGTGTTAAGAGATTGAGAGGAAACCATGTATTGAGATAAAGATCAGCCTCATATTAAGGGAGTCGAATATGAATTAATGGATTGTAATTAGATGTGGCCCAAGCTAGAAATCGATTAAGATGAGAATGATATGCCAAAATAGTAGAGGTATTTTAGGGGGATTGATGTGATTGTTGGTGGGAGTGAGATTTTAGGGGGAACAAATTGAATAGACAAGGGAGAGATTTTAGGGAAATTTTAGGGGGAACAAATTGAATAGATGAAGGAGAGATTTTAGGGGGAGTGATGTGATGGTTGCTGGGGGAGAGATTGTAGAGGAAATAAATTGAATAGATGAGGGAGAGATTTTGGAGGGAATAGACCTTTTATTTTGATCCTAGCTGGCTTTATTAGATTAAATACGAGTTAGGTCCAATAACCTAAGTCCCTACTGTGGTCTGGAATGGATATGGGTCCCATTTCGTGAACTCAATAAAAAATAGGAAGAAATAGCATAGTAAGAGCTTAAAAATAAAAATCTAGAAATTCTTATTCATTGAGAATGGCATAATATCAATATATATAAATATTAATTGCAATTTAATACATTCCTCCTACTTCAGCCTTCTTTTGTAATGGCAGCAACCTTGTTTCAGGTTTGATGTAACCATATCTGAGTAGTTAGCATATGAGACATGACTATTTATTCTGCAAAAATTGAAAAGTTTGTAAGATAATGGTAAAGAGAATAAAAATGAAACGAAGGAAATTGACAAAGCTTTATTAAAAAGAATAGGAAAAAAATTATAAAACGTAGTGATTAAAAATAGCTTAAAGTTTTATTAAAACGATAACAAATTAGAAAAAAAAAACACTCAAATATAGATTCCTTCTTCTCTGGCCTTCTTTTGCAACAACGCAGCCTTATTTCAGCTTTGATGTACCCATGTCTGAGTAGTTTGCTTCTTAGACATGGCTAAAAAACAAAAAAAAGAAGAAGAAGAAGGAAAAACACAATAGAAATGTAGAAGAAACACATCAATTGGTAGATGGCCCAAATAGTAATAATAATAACAATAATAATAATAATAATAATAAAATGAAAAGAAACATACCATTAGAGAATCCCATAGAATTGAAATCGAGAGGAGCTCAAAACAAGTTCTTACTGTGCGACATGAGATGATACCCGTTCTGTAAATCATATAACATCCTCCCTTGCTATTTAAATTATTAAAAACTAAAAAATAAAGAATAAATCCTCCACTGCTCTAACGAATAGTACACATGTCACGTTTTGCGGACACCACTTGCCTTGCTACATCCATAATCCGCCAGTGTATTCGAGTCGTGCGGGGGCGCAAATGGGGTAAGTGTGAGTTCAAAAATGCAGATAAATATGATGATTGGTATTATAGGAAATTCATGACCGATGGTATAGGAACAGATTTAACTGATGGTTTGGTAGAGGGAGGGATTTTAGTACGACAGTCCAAGATTTTAGGCATAATAACGATTGGTATGGTTAGGTACAGGGAGAGAGTGATTTGACAAATGGTATAAGGAGAGATTTTAGTAAATATGATGTGGCACTCTAGAAAAAAAGAAAAAAAATTATTGATGTGGCATCCTCCAGAGGCCTGGGTTCTTATAGTTTTAGTATATATATATATATATATATATCAACAAAGGCCCGTGCTAAGCCCGAGCCCCCAAAAATCTATCTTTAAGTTGAGTCAAGATTTTCCATGAGAGAAAGAATGAAATATCAAATTAGCTATAAACTGAAATGCTATAACATGTATCTAAATGTTGAACAAGAATTCGGAAAATGTTACTATAATATTTGAATATATGCACATTAAAGTTCCTCATATCTTTTTAATAGTAAATTTCAATAAAAAATTAATGTCAATGCATTTTGAAAGGCATAATTTTAAATCTAAATTTTTGAGTTATTCATTTGACCAACCATTTTCTAACTTTATTTAGGATTTTAAACGAAACCTGAATTTTTGAGGATTAATCACTTTACAGTGCAAGAATTGTACGACCTTCAAAGTTTAAATCTACAATGGAATAAGATGCAAAATACAGTATGCCCTTGAGATAAGTTTTTCATCACCATCTTTTTTATTAGGGCGACCATCCTTGCCCTGAGATTCTGAAGAGTGAACCTTGCGTGGCTGATCTCTAGTAGATCATTAAGGATCTCTACGTCTATCTATTGATTCAAGCCAATCCTGTCCTGATTGCGTTTGCAGCGGCCTTGAGATCCCGATCTACGCGTCCGCAACACAACAAAAAAGCTTTCAATAAGATACTTGTGTACTCTACAAAGATGCAGTTCTAATAATGCAAATGCAATAGTGACTACTGAAACAAGGGACAACCATTACATAAGGTCTATTATTCTAAAGCATTGACAATCAAACTATGAACAATTGGCCACAGGGGACGGTACTTGACTATAAGTAGATACATGGGTAAAAACATGAGAGGAAGAAAAAAGAGGGTTGTTCGATCGATGGGAGGACAAAATCCATCCTTAGGCATAAAATAATTGCAAAAGGTTGCTTCTTTCATTATAAAAAAAAAAATCGCATATAGGTTTTTGTCCCTTTTCCATCTAATAAATGAAATGATACAACATACATCTACAAAAGAATAACCACCAAACACCCCACTCAAACCATGGAGAAATCAGATGCAGCATTCAACAATGTGGTACATGGTTTTTTTTTTTCCAATGGCATACACACCATCTCCATTAGAAGAGGGTCAACTATTGACTATAGGACATTAGAAGGCATTTCGGAAAGAGGAATGTGTCAGCACCATGGAAGAGCAGTCAACAATGGAGACTAATGATGGTTTTTTTTCCAATGGCAATCACACCATCTCCATTAGAAGAGGGTCACCTATTGACTATAGGACATTAGAAGGCATTTCGGAAAGAGGAATGTGTCAGCACCATGGAAGAGCAATCAACAATGGAGACTAATGAGTTGAGAATTGCATCGTCCTGCAGGAAGAGAAATCCTTCTACACTTGTGAACCGTTTAAATATCTTTGGCAAATACCTGCACAAAGGAAATCTTGATGAATAAGTAATGCCTACTCAAAATCATGAAATACAAATCATCTGACACTCGACGATTTCAGTCTAAAATGGTTGCAAAGCCGACTTATAGTTAGAAGATATAATCCTCATGCAAACGATATAGAATTAAAGTCCGATCCTTATTTTTAAGGAGATTTGAGAATCAAAATTAGTCTGGAAATTTTATTTCTCCCTAATAGATAGGAGATAATTCTAGTGTTTGAATTTGAATGTGTGGTAAGATGAAATAATGTTAGTATGATTTGGAAATGAGGAGATTTGAAGAGGTAAGGCTGTCCATAATTTTTCTAAATATTTATGTTAGGGAGAGAGAAACTTTAGTGGGTGAGAGATTTTAGTGGGAATAAATGGGATAGATGAGAAAGGAATACTAAACTAACATATTTACATACACAAATTTAACTACTCATGTCATATAATGGTGATTTTAAATTAATATATAAACAAAAAAAAAAAGCTTGTCCATGCCCAGCACAGGCTTTGATTAAAAAAAAGTAATTAATTTTTAAAATGAAAGCCTTTTAATTGACTTATAGAAATAATAATAACCAAATAATTTTTAGGGAGAGATTTTAGGAAATGTAATTTTTTTTTTCTTCTTTTGATGTGTTTTTAGGTGAATTGAGTTTTGAGGAAAATGTGGAAAGGAAACATAGGAGAAGATTAAGGTCGAATTGGTGATTAGATAGATATGTAGTGAGAGAGAAAGATACAATGGATATAGAGAAGTATTCAGGGATCGATTAAGAGAAGTTCTAGGGATGGGAGTGATTTGGGGAGGAGATTAAAGGCTGATGTAGCGCTTTAGAAAAAAAAAAAAATAAAGAGTTCTGATGTGACACCTTTAGACCTTCATTCTTGTAGCTTTAATATGTATAATTAATTGGAAAAAACATATGTTGAAAATGAAGTTAACTTGTAATCAAAAGAACTTGAAATCTTCGACGGGCAGAACTATAGTGCAGATGCTGACCTCATATTGTGGTACAGTGCCCTTATTCAATACACTATAGGGGCCCAGTTTTTTGAACATCCAAGCCGACCATGAACCCTAACACCCTGTGTAGTGATATAAATTATTATTCAAAATGTAAGATTACCCAGCATTTGGATTTGTCCTGATCTGAAACATGCGATGGAATCTACTTTACTTTTCTTTTGTTGGAATAAAAATGGAGGGAGTTCCTATGAATGATCAATCTAATGGGTGGCCCACTAAAATTTTCATTGAAATTTAGATATTACAGATTTAATGGGTGTTAAAGCTGATGAATAGCTTGTATTTGGAAAAGGTGGGCCCCATCATGAGTCAAAGAAGGGTGTTGCACCATTGTATGATATAGCGTTGCAGGCTTGTAGCATTATAGTTTTGCCTATCTTTGATATCCTTTTAAATATCAATATAAAAAGGAATCAGAAATTTTTTCTTTTGTTCTTAAAAAATTTATTAGGTCTTTTTGTGTTTTTAACTCAAAATAATTTTGCATTTATCATAATAATATCACTATGAATATGCCCACCTGGGTGTATGCATATTGGTTAGGGCCTATGGTGAAAACCTTGAGCTCCTGGCTTTGAAATCTCGTTGGGCCATGTGTTTACACCATTAGGGACTAATCCTTGCCTGTCAAAGTAGTTCAAAGACCCGAGCCATAAGGCTGGATGGCGGGAGATACCCTGGGATATCAAAAAATATATATCACTATGAATTGGTGATAATGATGTTGATGATGATAATATGATCAAATAGAAGGCATTTAGAAATTAGAATTAACAAAAAAGAAAAAAAGGATGAAGTTAGTGGGATGAATGCGCACCTTTGGACCAGATGAGAGATGTAGTCTTGGATTCAAAAGAGACGATTCTTTTAAAAAGTAGTAAAATAAAAAAAATAGAAAAAAGAAGAAGAAGAAGAGGAGAATATCTTAAGCTTAGCATGGGGGGCTCGAGAAAAATCAGCATTGGTCCCACTATGAAAACCAAACCAGTTAAAATCACCGTCCTAGCTTGTTTTGTACTTTTATCATGAATACAATTTCATTACACTGAGTCAAGCACTGTGGGATTGATGATGTGTAAAACTAAGGGCCCATTTGTTTTCATCGAATTTACTTCCTAGGACTTCAAAAAATGTATTTTTAAAAGTGATTAAAACTGAAAAATAAATGTGAATATTCATAAATGAATATTAAATAATCTCCCCTTTAATGAAAAATAAATTAACAAGAGAGGAAAATGATTTACTACTGTGATGACTTGCTATTCTTTTTTCATCACCACAATTCATCTTCCCTTAAAGGGGAGGTTATTTGATAGTAATTCAAAGATATTCACATTTATTTCTTCAATTTTAGCCTCCATGAAACAACTTGTTGTCGTTGATGTGGCTTCCCCTCCAAGGATTTTCACTAACCCAAATGGGACTGCTGGCAAACATTGCATTTATGGGCTTTTGGGCCCTTTTATGTTGACTGCTAACAAACATTGCCCCTACTCAAATGGGTCCGGACCCCTTGCTTCATTATAACCAATTAACTTAAAACTCAAGCCATTATGGAGTCTTTTTTATTTTAATAATTAGGGGTGTTCATGGGCTGGGCTAAGGGAAGTCCAGGCCCGCCCAGGCTTTAGAAAACATTGGCCTAGGTCTAGCACAAAACTGATGGGCCTAAAGAAGTCAGGCCTAATTTTGCCAATTTAATCAATCCGGGCCGGGCTGAATTGGGCTTTTAATCAATTTGTATGTCCATTTGAGTAACTGTTTGTAGTAATTAAATTAAATTACATACATTTGTTACATGGGCTGGGCTTTGTGCTTTTAATCACTTAATCCAAGCCAGCCCAACTACTAAATGGGCCCTAATATATATCCAAGCCCGGCCTAAAGTGGTTGGGCCTGGATCAGGCTGGCCTAGCCCATGAACACCTTATGTTTTATCACATAGCCCTTCATTCTCAAGCCTATTTAAAATTCAAGAGGAGAACCCGTTTGTCTTATAGGAGTAAACAATGAGGCTCTCCGAAATGTGTGAAAAGAAGATACATTGGATTAGTTGGGATATACTGTGTGAATTGAAACATGTTGGAGGAATGGGGTTTCATAGCCTGCAGGCATTTAATTTAGCCCTTCTAACTAAGCAAGTATGGAAACTTATGCATAATCAACACTCACTACAATAATGTGCACTTTTGGCGACGTTATTTATCGACGTTTTTAATATTTCGTTGCTAAAGGATATTATCTACCGACGCATATAATTTTCATCGGTAAAAATAAGACTTTTACCGGCGTCTCTAATAAAAATGTCGGTAAAAAATACTTTTACTAATGAAAATTACATGCGTCGATAAATATCTAATTTTCATCGACGAAAATTCTTTGCGGCGGTAAAGAATGCGGGGATTTTTCCGATGTTTTACTAAAAACGTCATTAAATGTCAATTTTGCCGAAGTTTATTTAAAACCACGGTAAATTTTAGATATAATTTTACCGACGTTTTACTAGAAACATCATTAAATGTCAATTTTACCGATGTTTCAAATAAACGTCCGTAAAATTCATTTTCACCAACGAAAAGTTTTTGCATCGGTAAATTAAATACTTTTGTGCTTATTTTTAGAAAAAAAGAAAAAATTTTTGCTGACATGTAGTTCCGTTGGTAAAAACTGAAGTGTTGGTAAACTGTTTTGCCAACGAGTTTTATTTGCTGACGAAAATTTATCGTCGATAAGAATTGTATAAATTTTCGCGCCATCCACTTTCCCCTTTTCCTTTGCCCGCTTCCTTTTCTTTTCTCTCTCACGCCTGTTCTCTTTGTCTCTCATTCCTGATCTCCCTTTGCCCGACTGATCGCTCGCTCGCTCTCTGTCGCTCGCTGGGTTCTCTCTCTCTCACTCTGGATCTGCTTTGGGCCCTCTGATCTCGGTCGCTGGGTTCTCTAGCTCGCTCTCTCCAGTCGCTCGCTGGGTTCTCTCTCTCTCACTCCCAATTTGCTCTGGGAGTTCTGATCTCAGTCGCTGGGTTCTCTAGCTCGCTCACTCGCTTTATCCGGCTCTCTCATTCTCTCCGATCTCAGCTCTCTCCGATCTCGGCTCTCCGATCTCTGATCTCTTAGTCGCTGGGTTCTCTCTCTCTGGCTCTCTCTCTCAGTCTCTCTTTGCTCTCTCCCTCTCAGTCAATCTCATCCTCTCTCGGTCTCTCTTGCTCATTTTCTCCAACTGATCTCACCCCTCTCGGTCTCTCTCGCTCGCTCTCTCCGATCTCTCCCTCTCTCAGTCGATCTCACCCTCTCTCGATCTCTCTCTCAATCACTTTTTCTCTCTGCTCTCTGCTCTCTCTGAGTCGATCTCACCCTCTCTCGGTCTCTCTCTACTCTTTCTTTCTTAGTCAATCTCTCTTTACTCTCTGCTCTCTCTCCCAGTCGATCTCACCCTCTCTCAGTCTCTCTCTTAGTCACTCTTTCTCTCTGCTCTCTGCTCTCTCTAAGTCAATCTCACCATCTCTCGGTCTCTCTCTGCTCTCTTTCTTTCTTAGTCAATCTCTCTCTACTCTCTGCTCTCTCTCCCAGTCGATCTCACCCTCTCTCAGTCTCTCTCTCAGTCACTCTTTTGCTCTCTACTCCCTGATCTGTCTCTCAGTCTATCTCACCTTCTCTCAGTCTCTCTCTAATCTCTCCCTTTCTCGGTTTCTCTCTCTGTCGCTCTCTGTTCTCTACTCTCTCTCTCTGCTCTGTCTCCCTCGGTCGATCTCACCGATCTGATCTCTCCCTCTCTCAGTCTTTCTCTGCTCTCTCTCTGCTGTTGCTGCCAACCAAGGTCAGCTTTTTTGGTTTTTTTTTCTTAAACCCTTACAATTTTATTTTTATTTGAAATTATGAGACTTGCGAAGTATGAGTTTTAAGGGCTGTACAGCTGGTGTGAGAATCAATAATGAAAACATCTTAAGCACACTACATTTAATCACCTGAAAATGCATCACAAACAGGAACAAGGAGAAGAAGAAGTAGACTACATAGCTCTTAGTCTCCATTTTCATGAGTAGTTCTCTCTCCAATTGGAAATGTGAGATAGATGAGAGAAAAGTGGGTTTTGCAGTCTGCAGCAATTGTGCAACTGCTAAAGGGACTATTACTCTTGGGACCTTTCAGCCACACCCAGATGAATTAGTGTTATAAACTCGAAGAAAATAAACTTGCCATGGAAATAAAATGGGAAAATACACAAATGTCTTATGCCTATGCAAGAAGATTAACTTACTTATGTAAATGTTTTAGTTCATGTTAGCTGCACTTTTCACCTGTATTAGTTGGTGAGAGGGATTGTTTGCTTGGGAGTGCAATCTTTTAATCTTTTTCAATCATTGTAGCTGTTTACATGGTTGTGACGTGCATTGCCTCCTCTTGTCACTGACTAGTGTGTTTTTGGCTTGGAGAGGGGCTGAGGTGGAGTAAAGAAGGAAGATGAAATTAGGGTATTGTAGTAATGGAGCTGCAAATATGGAAAGTAGCAAATGGCATGCATGCAATTTCATAAAAACAGAGGTCACTGATCATGAATGATGTCAAGTTTTGATGTTTGATGGGTGCCAATTGTAGGCCAAAATGTTCACAAATGTGTAACATTTGTGTAATATGATTAAAAGCATTATCTAACATTATGAGTCACCCTATTGAGAGTTTTGTTCTAAATATTTCTAATTGCTTGTGATTAGGTCAGATATGGACAGGAGTTGGATATTACACTATCAGAATTGATTTATTGCAGAGTACATTGCCAGGGTGAACTCATTTATTGATTTTGCAAAGGCAAATTCGAACGGGGCAGCGGTCATTAGGTACTCATGTAATGATTGCTATAACAATCGGAGGCATGACTATGGAATCGTGAGAAGTCATTTGCACATTTATGGAATGATGGTCTCATACCAATGGTGGATAGCTCACAGGGAACCTATAGTTCAACCTAATGATTTAGCTGAGAGCGAGGATGAATCGAAAGAGAATCATGATGAATACGATGAGTTGATAGAGGACCATCTAGGGGAACTTACTTAGAGGAAGATATTCAAGAGAAGGATGATGTGTAGGATTTTGAAAGATTGTTGCAAGCTTCCCAGCATGGCCTGTACCCAGGATGCAAGAGCTCAGATGCTCTATTAGCGTTTGTTATCGAGATATTGCATGTGAAGGTCGAAAGTGGGTGTAGCAGTAAGTGGTTCAACATGGTCCTATAGATTTTTAAGGACTTCTTACCCGAAGGTCATGTGGTGCCAGCCTCAGTTTACGAGGCGAAAAAATTATTACGTGACTTGGGCATAGGGTACAAGAACATAGATGCCTGCAAACATGATTGTGTATTGTATTAGAAGGAAAATGCTCAATTTGATAAATGTCCAAAATGTCAAGAGCCTAGGTACAAGGTCAATGATGGCAAGAGAAAGAAGATCCCTCATAAGGTGCTCCGTTACTTCCCATTGACACCGAGGCTGCGTAGATTGTATATGTTAAGGAAGACAACCACAGATATGAGATGGCACAATGAAAAGCGTGTTGATGATGGGATAGCAAGGCATCCGGCTGACTTCGTGGAATGAAAAGAATTTGATAAGAAACATCCAGAGTTTGCTCGAGAGACACGTAATATGAGGCTGAGGTTAGCTACCGATGGATTCAACCCTTTTGGTAACTTGAGCATCTCTTATAGCATGTAGCCTGTCATATTGATGCCTTATAATTTGCCACCATGGATGTGCATGAACGAGCCATTTTTATGATGTCATTACTTATTCCCGAACGAAGTTCACCGGGAAATGAGATAGATATATATCTGAGGCCCTTGGTTGATGAGTTGAAGGACTTGTGGGATACTGGTGTATCCACTTTTGATGCCTTCACTAAAGAAACCTTTCAGATGTATGTGGCTGTGATGTGGACTATAAATGACTTTCCTGCGTATGGCAACTTGTCTGGGTGGAGCACAAAAGGTTATAACACTTGCCCTTCATGTAACGACGGCTCGTTAGGGGTGAAGTTGACAGATAAGATTGGGTATATTGGCCATCGAAAATACTTGGAACTAAACCATCAATGGCGTAGAAGCAAGGCCTTCAATGGTCAGTTTGAGCATGAAAAGAATTCTTTGGATTTACCGGTGCAGAAAGTATTAAACCAGCTAGAAGAACTAGTGTCGATCAAGTTTGGCAAGAATAAGAAAAGACCGCGTGACTCTGGAGAACTGAATTAGACAAATAAAAGCATCCTATATGAATGGCCCTACTGGAAGTGCAAAAAACTTCGACACAACCTTGATCCTATGCACATTGAGAAGAACATTTGTGTAACTTTGCTTGGAACAATTTTGGGCATAAAGGGCAAAAACAAAAACACGGAGAAAGTGCGTAAGGATTTGAAAAATATGGACATCACGCCAGAGTTGCATCTAGTGGAGAGGGGCGATGGATCTAGCTTGAAGCCGCATGCCTTTTCCACTTTGGAATCAAAATAGAGAAATGAATTTTATGAATTATTAAAGTCGATCAAATATCCAGATGGCTATGCGGCGAACCTTTCGAGGTGTGTAACCTCAAAAAATGATAAATTATCTGGTTTAAAGAGCCATGATTGCCATATCCTTATCCAATGCACCCTTCCTATTGGTATGCATGGCTTTCTAAATAAGGATATTTGTACAACATTGTTTGAGTTAGGCTTTTTTTTCCAAGACCTCTGCTCGAAAACACAGAGACATAATGATTTGAAAAAATTGGAGGAGCATATAGTTTTAATATTGTGCAAGCTGGAGAGGATTTTTCCTCCTGCTTTCTTTGATGTAATGGTTCATCTATTGGTTCACTTACCGCACGAGACCATGCTTGGTGGGTTGATGCAATATCAGTGGATGTACCCAATAGAAAGGTAATAGTTAATGACCATTGATTAATTATTTATTTATTATTGCAATTGCCTTGCATTGAAAATCGTAAATGATATCATTGGTTCTTTAAAGGTTTCTGAAGACCTTAAAAGGGTACGTTCACAGCCGAGCTCAGCCAGAAGGTTCAATCGCCAAGGCTTACATTATCAAAAAGTGTCTTACTTTTTGTTCAATGTATTTAAGGCAAACTGATCGAGTTGAACTTTATGATGATGGTGACGAACAAGGCCCGGGGATGTCAGTATTCAGACAAATTGTCCGTCCTATCAGACTGATGGCAAGGGCACATGATCCTTCGCAGGAAGAGCGTGACATGGCTCATTGGTTTGTCTTGAATAATACCCCTAAGGTGGAGCTGTATCTATAGTATGTGCTTCAATCTAACCATATTTATGCATTACTTGTTAACTCTTTGATTTATTTTCTACTTTTAATTATTCATTAAAAGCTGCCTTGAATAGGTTACAGAAGAATTTAGTACAAAATCAGCACAGTAGAGAAATCGAGCCTGTACAGCGAAAAGAATTTGCCAAATGGTTCAAACAACATGTATGACATATAAAATATTTTCATTTTAATTGCTATATATTATTGGATTACACTTCAAATGACATTAGCATAATATATTTATCTTAATGTGCTTATGTAGATGAACCAATTGCGAACTAGTGGGTCACCTGAAGCTACCGAGGAGATTTGGTCGTTGGCAAATGGCCCCAAATCACTAGTGCATCTATATCAAGGGTGTGATTGCAATGGTGTCCAAGATCACACTAAAGACTGTGAGAATTGTCGTAGAAGTCAGAGTAGTGGCTTGGTTGTGAATGAGGAATACGAAGGAGAGAAACATGACTATTATGGATACATCTGCAAAATCTGGGAGTTGTCCTATTTGCACACGGGTAAAGTGGTTTTATTTTAATGTGAACGCTACAACACTAGCACCAAGCACAAGATAAACATTGAAAAACATGTTACAAGCATTGATATCACGGGTTGTTGGTGTAAGGATGATCCATTTATACTACCAAGTCAGGTGACACAGGTCTTCTACGTTAATGACACCATTAGAGGAAAAAATTGGAGAGTTGTAGAACACGTCAAGCCTCGGGGAGTATGGGATGTACCTACTAAGCGGGATGATGATGACGATGATGATGCGTCTAATGATGTATTTCAGCAGGACCAAACGACATTTGTTGTCCCAGTCCTCGTCGATGGTACTAGTGTCCAATACTTTAGGGATGATATAGATCCTGAGATCGTTCTCAGTAATGAGTCAGAAGACGAGGAGGGCCAAGATGAGGATGAAACACTGGCGGAGTATGAAGATGAAGAAGACAATGATATACTTAGTCAGTCTGACTTTGACATGGAATATGACATGTAGTGTGTGTTTCAGGTTTTGCACATGTAATGATTAAGTAAATTAATAAAAATCTTACCTTACAGAATGACATTGTTTGAACTTTCGTTTTCTCATGATTTGTTCATATATGGATAAAACATTTCTATATTTTATGTTTTATGCTTATTTATATATATCATAATTGTAAACGATAGCAAACAGAGGGAAAAAATGGGTCAAACCAGGAGAGCTGTCCCGTCACATGCAAGCATTTAATTATTTATTAAAGCGAAAAAAGACAATTAAGTAGAATGCAGACAAACTTGTGTCCCTAGGGCTCCCGTCAACTGCACGTGCTATATTTGGTTCGGCTAAAGGGACAAATAAGAACAGAAAGAAAACAGTTAGTGGAAATGATAATGACGAGAACTACAGTCCCCCACAAGATTATGACGTTGATGACGAGACATTTTTGTCAAAATCGGCTGAGGTAATCTTTCTATTAATGTCTATGACATGCGCTTTAAAATATTAGTTTTTGATAGTGACACTCATGCTAAAATGATTTTCATTTCCATGGAATGTAAATTGTTGACATTCACTTTATTAATATTATTGATTTCTACTAATAAATGTTTATTTTCCTTGTCACTTGGCTTTAAGATAGGTTGCAGATATGCCTTGAGAGAAGGGGGTTAGGCGTGCTCGGAGAATCGCAGCTGCACTTGGGTTAGCTTGTGCAGAGAGCACACCCAAGGCTGCGACACAGCCTTTGCCGATATAGCCTCTGACTACACAACCCTCACCGATGTAGCCAACTACCACACAGCCCTCGCCGACCCAGCTTCCTACCACATAGCCATTGCCGAGGGTACCTCCGCAGTCCCTGACTCCGCCGAGTCCTCACACACTTGCTAGTAGTGTTGGTGAGAAAATTATGACCTTTTAAAATCCTAGATTCACCTCAATTTAGTGTTTTGTGTTTACTAACTCATTTAGCACTGTCATCTTAACAGCATCAGCCCCAGTGTCGGAGGTTCGAAGCCATGTAAAGGGAGTTACGCGAGGGAAGAAGGTGGCAAAGCTGAGGAAAGAGTTGGGTCATAACATCCCAGTTTCGATCCCCAACTCGAGCCATAGGCCAGAGGGGGAACATGCACCATCACTGGTTAACCATCTTGGGTTAGCCATTAGAGAGATGGCCCCAGTCCGACCCCATGGCTGGAAGAAGCTTGATAGTGGGATCAAGCTTGCCGTCATTGGATTAGTTCAGGTAAACTATAACGAGAATTATCAACCAAATTGATCATAGTTGTGCTCGTTATTAAAAGACATGGATTATATTTTATTCTTACTAGTCGTTATATGGCTATTTCTTATTTGCAGCAAATATTTGATATCGGGGACTACAAAGGCAATATGCAGCTCAGGGCGGACATTGACCACCAGTGCAAGATTTTATACAGGAGTTGGAAATATGAGCTGCATAGCCATTATCTCAAGCTGTTGGAGCAGGGAGTTCCCCAGCCCCCAGACTACCTGGCAGATGGCTGTGATCCAGCTGAATGGCAGTTGATGATCTTGCAATGTTGGGAATCACCACAATTGTAACACTCCGACCCAGCTTAACCTCATTTAGCACCTAATTACGGCTTTTTTAATTGGTAATTGTGTTTTGCTTTTGTTTTGGATTCGTCGCGGGTCATGGATAGGTAGTTGGGTTGAGTTTAACCTGGATTAGGTAGATCAAGCCCTTTTTCATAATTTTAGCTTTTCTTCGACATGGTCCATTTTGCATCATCTTGATGTCAACGCGTGTCTTTCGTTGAGCTCGTTCACTTTCGTAACTACGTCGTTTGCGACTGATGTCGTACGATTCCACTGGAACCGGATTTGACTCAAACTAGAAATTGATTTATGCCTCGGACTTCATTGCAAATTTGACTTTCACTTACTTTATATAAGCTCCACTTCATCGACTCAAACTCTCTCTCTCTCACTCTCCTGTTCACGTGGAGCTCTCTCTTCCCCTCCTGAGTTTCCTTCTCCTTCGATCAAGCCAAATTGAGGGAATTTGATTTGTCATTCTCTGGTGTGTGGATTGAGGTGAGTTAGGAGTCTTTTCCATCTCCCCCATCTTTTTCTTCTTCTTTTTCTTCTTGTTTCTATGATTCCATGATGTTGCCCTTGATGTTTCTTTCTCTTCCTCACGCATGTATGATAGCAGTGATTGGTGTTTGGTTGTGAATGAGCCAAGGACAACAAGTGGTGTAATTGGATTCCATTAAGGCAAGTATAACCATAATATGTGAGAACCCATGTTGGTATTTGTTTGATTGTGTTTACTTCACATGAAATTGCAGGGAAAACATGTTTACAGCCCAAATTGCTAGTATGCTTCCCTTTCTCTGTTGGAAATTTGCATGCCTATGTCTTTACAGGTTTTCTGTAGTTGATTCAGATTTCCACCCGTGCATGTACGGCTACACCGTAAGCCACCTACGGCTCAAAGTCCAGAGAGGGTAAATGTCACAACCCGAGCCCAGGGTTCGGGGGTTAGCAAAAGCCAAACCTAATGACACACGTACTCCCGTGCCTGTACACGTAGACCGGGTCTAAATGCACACACACAAGGGAACATTCACATGTGCCAAACAAGTACGCGGAAGCTGTAAATATCAGAAACATAAACTAACAGTGCAAGAAGAGGATACAAAGGACGAACTGACATAATGACATATGAAAGTCTTACAAAAAGAACAAAAGAATATATACAATAATGACATGTCATGCCAAATACAAGTCTGAAAATCCACAAAACAAGACTCCAATGATGCATGCCAAGAACGCTCTCCCGTGGAGTGATCACATCCACTCCTCTAGGCCTGATGGGGCCCCGGGGGTCTCATCTGGAGTCTGGCCGACCGGCGAGGGTTCGGCAGGGGTATCTGGGCCTGCAACACCAAAACAACTGTGAATACGAAGATTCAGCAAAGTATAAACCATAGCAAGTTAACACACGCTGTGTCTAATAGAATAAAGAACATCATGTGATTAAAGAAGGCATTTTCGTATACTAGGCTGTCATGTAAGAAAGAAACATGCTAAGTGAATCAATGAATACATGCTGTGTACATAACTAGTGGCAACTACATTACCATATGCTCCCAAAAGAGGGATCTTATAACATGCAAAGAACACCATTGTCCGGGCCAGGGTACAATGGGTCTCGGTTTCCTGGGGTCCGGTTCCCCAAGACATATCCATACTGCAGCAGGCCATATAAACTATACCAAATTCACCCCGTTGGGATCCTAAGGCTGAGGCTAAGTAGAGCCTGACCATACAGAGTCAATCATGGAAACCCTGAGTAGATCGTGACAACATATCATACGTGCACATCTGAGAACATATTATACATGCATACTCAAGGTAAAGAACCACAATGTGAAAGTAACGAAACATACGTAATCATGTCAGAGCGTTGAGATCAATGATCGAATGCAATATGTTATGCAACAAATCATGCGAAATCGAATCATCTTTATTTACAAACCAATTCTAATCTAATTATCCGGTGTTTCTAACCGTGCATGATGATGTAGTTTTAAGTTATTCGATGCACCGTTGTCTAGTGTTGCATTGAATCTAGCAGTGCATGAAGTCCCTTAAACCAACACCCATGGGGAGGTGCTTAACATCCGGATATCGAACATGAATGATTCGCAGCCCTCGAGATCATTCACGCGTTGTGTCACATTCCGTTGGGCAGGTCTAGGTATTCTACATTCTATCATGAAGGCCATATCGGTCTTTTCCATTACTCCTATCCTTGTTTTCTTTCATTAATCTCATGTGGATACGGCTTAGCCGTGTGTGTGCTACGGCTTAGCCGTGTGTGGTCTACGGCTTAGCCGTGGCAGGGCCGTAGAAGATCTGTCAGTTGCTGACTCTCAGTTATTCCAGAAAGTGCACCCTGTATTGATCTACGGCTGGGCCACGGCTGAGCTTCGGCTTAGCCGTAGGGCAATCCACGGCTTAGCCGTGCCCTAGCCGTAGAGGAAAACTGGGTTTTTCTCCTCTCTGGACTTTGAGCCGTAAGTGCCATACGGCTTAGCCGTACGTGCACGAGGTCAATTTTCTGAAACACATACAGAATGTCTGGGAAGTATCAGAATTGCAATCCTTCAATGGAATTAGACAAGTACTGAATCAATGAGTATCAAATGGGCTGTAAACACATGTTTCCATATTAATTCATGTAAAACTAACCAAATCAAATGCATACCAACATGGGTTCTCAAAGTTATGGTTATACTTGCCTTAATTGGAAATCAATTGCCCAACTGAAGTTCTTGGATCCAAACACAACCTAACACACATCAAACCACATGCATGCATGAGGATTGGAAAGAAATCCACAACACAGACACACCATGCAACGATGGAAACAAGAAGGAGAAGAGATAGAGAAGGGAGATGAGAGAATGGAAGGGATCCACTCACCTCACATGCAAAGAACCCAAACTCCTTTTGATCGATGGAGGAGAGAAATTTGGAGAAGAGAATTCAGGTGAAAGAGAAGAACTCCACGTGCACAGTGAGGAGAAAGAGAGAGAACGAGAGAAAGAGCAACTTGTCGATCATGTGAACTTATAAAGCTAATGGAAAAGTCCAATTTACAAGAAAGGCCAAGTTAGAAGTGAAATTTTAGTTTGAGTCAAATCTGGGTCCAATCGAATCACACAACATCGGTTGCAAATGACGTAGTTACGAAAGTTAACGGGCTCAACGAAAGACACGTGTTGACATCAAGATGATGCAAAAATGACCATGTCTAAGAAAAGCTAAAATTACGAAAAAGGGCTTAGTCTACTTAATCCAGGTCAAACTCAACCCAACTACCTATCCATGACCCGTAACGAAAATAAAACACAAACAAAACACGATTAACAACGAAAACAAGATTAATTACCCACTAAACGAGGTCAAGCTGGGTCGGAGTGTTACATCCTCCCCTACTTGAGAATCATTCCGTCCTCGGAATGCACACTAACTCACTCATACCTGGGAAAACAAATCGGGGTACTGTCGTGCCATCTGCTCTTCTAACTCCCAAGTAGCCTCATCGGGACTGTGATGCTCCCATAGCACTTTGACCCATCGAATCGTCCTGGTGCGGAGTATCTGCTCTCGGGTTCCCACGATACGAAGCGGTCGCTCAACGTATGCAGCACTCGGCTGAATTTGAACTTCGTCGTAACGAATGACATGGGAGGAATCATGAACATATTTCCGAAGCATCGAAACGTGGAAAACGTTGTGTACTCCTGAAAACATCTCGGGAAGCTCTAATCGATAGGCCAAATCACCAATCCGACTCTTGATCTCGAACAGTTCGACATAGCGTGGAGCTAACTTGCCTTTCTGGCCGAAACGGATTGTACCCTTCATCGGTGAGACCTTCAGGAAAACCCACTCGCCAACTTGAAACTCTAAGGGCCGTCTGCGGGTGTCTGCATAACTCTTCTGTCTCGACCGAGCAACTTTCAAGTTCTCAATTGCTTTCTGTACCTTCTCCGTAGTCTCGGCAATGATCGTCGGTCCGTGAAAACTTCGAGTTCCAACTTCTTCCCAACATACCGGACTTCTACACTTCTTCCCGTACAATGCTTCATATGGCGCCATCCCAATGCTCTCGTGGAAGCTGTTGTTATAGGCGAACTCGCACAACGATAGATGAAGATCCCATTCTTTCTCGTAACTCAACACGCTGGCTCGCAACATGTCCTCCAAAGTCTGAATCGTCCGCTCTGATTGCCCATCCGTCTGTGGGTGGTATGCCGTACTGAAGCTCAACTTCGTACCCAAAGCCTCTTGGAATGCTCTCCAGAAAGAGGAAACAAAACGGCTGTCACGATCGGATACAATCGACACAGGGGTACCACGGAGCCTGACGACCTCATCCACGAACTTCCTTGCCATCTCTGAAAATGTCATACCCTTCCGAAAAGGAATGAAATGGGCTGACTTCGTCAATCGATCTACAATCACCCAAATGGCGTTATTTTTCCTGCTCGTCGGCGGTAATCCGGAAACGAAGTCCATGGTGATGTGTTCCCACTTCCACTGCGGTATATGCAAAGGATGCAACGAGCCTGGCGGTCTCTGATGATCTGCCTTCACCTTCTGGCATGTCAAACAGCGAGCAACAAATCCTGCTACTTCTCTCTTCATGTTGTTCCACCAGAAGCGATCTTTGAGATTCCGAAACATCTTCGTGCTACCTGGGTGCATCGCATATCGAGCGTAATGCGCTTCGTTCATCAGTTTCTCCTTGAAATCATCAACTGCTGGCACGCACAACCTACTCCGAAAATAGAGTACACCATCCTCGAGTCTGAAATCTGGTCTGTCTCCAATGTGGTCTCGAATGCGCTTCAAGGTTAGATCTTCAAATTGCCTGCCTTTAATCTGCTGAATCATCTCAGGCTGAAACACTAGCGTACTAGCCAAAGTCACGCACTCATCCACTAGTTTTACTTCAACAGGGAGACCATGGAACTCTAAGAGGAAACTGCTCAATAGCTGCACTGACTCTGCTTTCCGACTGAGCGCATCTGCCACCACATTCCCCTTGCCTGGCTGATATTTGATCGGGAAATCATAATCCTTAATAAGCTCAAGCCATCTTCGCTGTCTCATATTCAGCTCTTGCTGTGTGAATAAGTACTGCAAACTGTGGTGGTCAGAACGAACCTCAAACTGCACACCATACAAATAATGTCTCCACAGCTTCAATGCAAACACGATGGCTGCCAATTCCAAATCATGGGTGGCGTAATTCTTCTCATGTTCTCGCAACTGTCTCGATCCATAAGCAATGACCTTCCCGTGCTGCATCAACACACAACCTAGACCAACTCGAGAAGCATCTGAATAAACCACGAATCCTTCACTACCATCTGGCAAGGCTAACACTGGGACCGTAGTCAACTTCTCTTTCAAAGTTGTTAAGCACCTCCCCATGGGTGTTGGTTTAAGGAACTTCGGTGTACCAGCCAATACAATGCAATACTAGACAACGGTGCATCGAATAACTTAAAACTACATCATCATGCATGGTTAGAAAACACTGGATAATTAGAGTAGAATTGGCTAGTAAATGAAGGTAATTCTATCTAGTATGATTTGCTTGCATAACATGTTGTATGTTAGTCATTGATCTCTCCTCTTTAGCAGATCATTGCATGTCACGTCATAAGTCGTACTATGCGTTCACCTTGGGTATGTCTGCATGCTTGTTATTGGATGTCCATGCACGATATGCTTGTCACGATCTACTCAGGGTTTTCATGATTGACGCTGTATGGTCAGGCACTACTTAGCCTCAACCTTAGGATCCCGACGGGGTGAATTTGGTGTAGTTTCATGGCCTTGCTGCAGTAAGGAAACGTCTTGGGGAACCGGACCCCAGGAAACCCGAGACCCATTTGTACCCTGGCCCGGACAATGGTGTTCTCTGCACGATATAAGATCCCTCTTTTGAGCGCATATGGCAATGTAGTCGCTAACTAGTTATGTACACAGCATGTATACATTGATTCGTATTGCATATTTCTTTCTTGCACGACAGCTTATTATACGAATGTGACCTATGTTGATCTACATGATGTTCTTTATTCTGTTAGACATAGCATGCGTTAACTGTTATGGGTTATACTTTGCTGAATCGTTGTATTCACGAGTTGTTTATGGTGTTGCAGGCTCAGATACCCCTGCCGACCCCCTGTCGATCGGCCAGACTCCAGATGAGACCCCCAAGGCCCCATCAGGCCTAGAGGAGTGAATGTGATCACTCCCTCAGAGAGCGTCTTGGACATCCATGACATGGCATAGGAGTCTTCTTTTTTTGAGATCTATTACGCTTGTATATGTCATGATTTGTATATATCATTTTGTTCATTTTGTAAAACATTCAGATATATATGTTAGTTCATTTTCGTATTTCTCTTCTTGAATTGTGTAGTTTGATGTTTTGATATCTACAGCTTCCGTGTACATGTTTGGCACGTGTGAACTTCCCTTGTGCGTGTGCATTTAGACCAGGTCTATGTGTATAGGCACGGGAGTACGTGTGTCATCGGTTTGGCTTTTGCTAACCCCCGGACTCCTGGGCCCGGGTTGTGACAATAGTGGAAATCACTACAGTAGAGGGTAACATTTGGATGTTATCTACAACAATTAATTATATTTTAACGTAATTTTATTAGGTATGATTTGTTGAAAAAGAGCTATTGTATTATTGCTTTTCTATGTAGGCGAAGTCAAAGAAAGCTCAAGAAAGTCGAGCCAAACTGCCATACAATCATACTAGTGGCTCCAGGTCATTTGCATCGAAGATGTCTCTGATAGTACTAATTATATTCGTATGAATAAACTTGATTAAGTTTATTAATTTATTAATATGTAGGTTCATATCTAATACAAGTTAATTTCAAATGATAAATGGCACAGAATGCTAATCAGGCGCCTCGTATTACTCAGTTCTTACACGACACCCATTATAGGCAAAAGAGTAACTCGTGGGTAAATGATGTGGCTCAACAGAGATATGTATGTTTGCTCTTCGATTCAATTTTGATCAATAATGTCACAAAAGCATTCTAAATCCCTTATTGATTTAAATGGCAGGAGGCCTTGGTGCAACGGACTGAGGAGCAGTCGCAGCCCTCTATCATAGCTCCGATGACTGTGGAACAAATTGTTGTTGATGTGCTTGGGAAGAGGTCGAGTTACTTGAATGGGTATAGTATATACACAAGGACCTCTTCATCTTCCACACAGTCTCAAGCGCCGCATCTTGAGGTGATCGCCCTGCGCAAGCAGCTAGCTAAACAAGCTAGGAGGCAGGCTAAGCAAGACAGGTGGCAGGCTGAGCAGGACAAGAGGACAGCTGCACTCGAGGCCCTCGTTCAATAGCTGGCAGCTGCAGCAAGGATAGATCCAACGATCTGCCTCAACATCTCTAGAGGGACCAGTTCTGCTGGTGATGGCACAGCTACTGTAGAGTATGATGCGACCCCCTGGTTAGTATATTATTCTCTTGAAATTTTAACATCATAACTCGTTGAAATTTATAAAAACTGAAAATGTAGGATTTTCAATAGCTTCTCACTGAACAAGATGATACCTCTTTTCTTTCATTACCATCCCCTGAAAACCTTGAGTGAGAGACAAGGAGTAAAAAGGAAGAAAATGTGAAAATGGGAGATAAAATCAAAACTCTCACTTTAGATGATGAACGATGATAAAGTCTTAATATTAGGGAGATAAAGTCTTTAGGTGAAATAAAATGAGAAAAGATAGTAAAACAAATGAATCCAATAATCCTTTCAGTAATCCATTTACTAGGATAAAAAACCTCTCCTGTTTTAAGGCTTCCCATCTCATTGCTCAAATTGACTTTTGAAATGCTCTCATGTTTTATATGCATTATGGTCGCCACTTTTACATATCTAATGCCCATCATCTGTAGTGACCTACAAGGGGAAATTCCTCTGCCCTCGTCCTTACCATTTGACAAAATTTAAAACAATGACTTGAACATGCAGCAATGACAATGCCTTCTAAATAGAGCTCTGGTTTCAGTAAATGAAGGCTATGACAATGTCTGAGTCTTGGGTTGTCATATATGGTAGCTTAGGAGGGCAAACGAGGGTTTAAGAATATATAAAACAAACCCTAAAAAAAAATCATAATCCTTTCAACTAATGCAGTACCTGATTAGTGCTCCGCAGTTGAAAAACAGAGGATTGAAGAAAATGGATGGGAGATTAAGTGATCTTGTTACTGTGAGAAAGGATATTGAGGTTGCTCATATAGCTAGAGGTCAATGTTAATTAGGTCTTGGATGGCTGGGATTGATTGGCATAAAGGCCACAATGAGGTATTTATGTAATTCTCACCGGCATTAATGGAAGCATCTGTTTGTATAGCTCCACGAATTGGCCTTCCATTAGGAGAGGGTATTTCTCTGCCTAATCCACTTACCACCTGCTTCATCTATGTCAGTCAGTACGAACATGAATCAGGTGATTTAGAGAAAGCTTATCAGCTGAAGATCATGCAATTTTTCCTCAAGCAATAAACCAAAAAAGAATTATATGATACTGTTAATGGACTACAAATAGGCTGTTCAGAAAATCAAAAACAAGAACAGAAAAGTATTGAAGTAAAATGGTCAGAGATTAAATCTTTGATGGCCTAAATTTATAGTCATTTTGGAGGCATTGACTATGCATGACAGCCCTCTTGTATAAATGTTGTAGATTGCCAACACATAGGGACTATACGTACACACTCAGTTCCGACCAACACACATATCTCTAACCATTAAAAAAAAAAAACCATATCTCTAGATGAAGATGATATACTTGCTCTTAGATTATAATAAAGTTTCTACCCACTAATAATCCTATGCAAGCATCAATAAACCTTAAATTAGAATCTATATCCACAAAACATAGGCTCATTGTCTCGATGGTTATATTCAAACTAGTTTTTTCATAACAGCTTCTGGAAGTTGCCCTCTGCTACAGATCAATTGAGCAGTTCATAACTAGAAATTAAGCAGACCAAATTCTAGCATGGCCGTTTGACTTCCTATTGGCAGTATGCGGATGTATTAATAGCATAATCTAAAATCATATTACAAGTTCTTTGTTCAACTACAAAACTAACCCTACATAAAGAATCCATGAAGAAAGTACCCCTGTAGTTAGCGTGTGTTCATATCCATATGGATTCCCAATTGCGAAGCAGCTTTGACCCACACGAAGATCATGCGAAGTACCAATAAGTGCTGGCTTTAGTTTGTTCCCATTGACATTGACCTGTGTCCATAGCCATAACAAGCACTTACAAGTTAATTTTGCCTTAATAAGTGAGTTAATTTTTCCTTAATAAGTGATCTTTTATCTAAAGAAGAAACTATAGAATGCTAAGCTGCAAAGTATATTTTGAAGGCTAATGGTCCTTAGGTGGGCTCAGGATTCAAGAATATAGACAAATGGGCTAATAGGCTTCTTCATCATGGACAGGGGATGCGACAAATTTGCTATATTGGAAGATATAACCATTTGGATCTTTGGCATACTCCCTGTGGAAGTTTGACCTTTGCTTTATTTTTCTTCTTAAGCTTCTAATGGTGTGCCATGAACAAGAGTCTGGATGCTCCTGCCTTGGTGATTTTTGGGGTATCCACCTGTTCAAGAGACAAGTAAAAATAACCAAAACTTTTCTAGCATCATTTATCTCTCATTTTATTTTATTCAATGATCTTACATTTGTAATTTTTTAATTCATTGAAAAGGTTCTAATGTTATTTTTATCATTACAGATTGATGGATGCGGTTCAGTTGCAGACTTGGAGGAGTTTTTTATTTTCAATTTATTCTATTTGTATTTGTATATTGGATATTTATATGGGACTGTATCATTGTAATATTTGCTAACTGAGATGAATGACTTGATGAAAAATGGTGATGCTTGTTTGTTTATTTAGTAATTCCTGTATGGATGGTTTTTTTTTGTTAAATACAGGTGTATGAATAGCTTTATATTTGATACAAGTATAAACAGGTTTATTGGAACATTATAATGAAAAAACGGTTATTACATTTTAAAAAAATAAAATTATTGCCGACGAAAAATGCTCTTGCCGACGCTATAAAATGTCGGCAAAAGTAAACTCAAATTTTAAAAAATAAATAAATTGTCGACGTTCCTTAACGTCGGCAAAAGTCAATTTAATTTTTAAAAAATAAATAAAATACCGATGTTTTCTATCGTCGGGAAAAGTAAAATCAGTTTTTGAAAAATAAATACATTCCCGATGTTTTCTCCCTTGTCGGCAAAAATGGATAAAAGAAAAAAATGAAATTAAAAATGAATTTACCGACGTTATACAATGTCGGCAAAAGTAAAATAAAAAATTAAAAAAACTCAGATTAATTTACCGACGAGTTTTTAACGTCGGTAAACTTGAATTTTACAAATTTGCTATTTTTGGCAACGTTTTTAAACGCCGGTAAATCGTAATTAAAATTTTGAAAATAATCAAAATTATTTACTGATGTTAAATAATCGTCGGTCAATGTAAAGTTTAAATTATAATTATATTAAAATGTCGTAAATAAATTTAAATTAAAATCAAAATTACTTACCGACGTTTAGAAACGTCGGTAAATTATATTTTGAAATTTACAAAATAAGTTAAATTGTTTTCCGACGTAAAGAAAACGTCGGCAATTTATTTATTTAAAATTAGAATTAAATTAAATAACTTTCACCGACGTTATATATCTTAGGTAAATGTCAAATTTTAACGTCGGTGCATATTATTGCGGACGAAATTTTTTTTTTTCGCTGAACTTTTTTTTGCGACAAAATTATTTTCGTCGGTCAAAATTTTTTACCAATGTTTTAATGGCTTTTGGCAATGAAATTATTCGTAACTAAAAATGTTAATTGTTGTAGTGACTACCTTTTCTATAAAGTGTTTAAGGCCAGGTATTTCCCAACAGTTCATTTTCTTCACTCAACTGTGGATAGTTGATCCTCATGTACTTGGAGAGAAATCATAGAAGCTAAGAAATTATTGAAGGAAGGGTGCAAATGGCGTGTGAGAAATGGAAAGAATATTAAAATTTGAGAGGACAAGTGGCTATCTACACCAACTACTTATCATGTTACTACGCCAAGAAGAATTCTACATGAATATGCCGCGGTGGATGATCTCATAAACAAAGATATAAAAGGGTGGAATATAAACAAAATACAGGAAGTTTTTCTCCTGTATGAAGCTGAAGTTATTTTAAAAATTCCTTTGAGCTCTCGTTTGCCAAATGATAAATTGGTATGGGCGGGGCATAAAACAGGAGGATTCTTTGTCAAGAGTGCATATGCAGTGGCCCAAAGGCTTAGAAGATGTCAATGCATGGAGGAATGCTCAGATATAGGGGTGAATATAAAATTTTGGCTAAAATTTTGGAATATGAAAGT
Organism: Sextonia rubra; assembly: GCA_037013555.1. Classification (NCBI taxonomy): domain Eukaryota; kingdom Viridiplantae; phylum Streptophyta; class Magnoliopsida; order Laurales; family Lauraceae; genus Sextonia; species Sextonia rubra. The sequence continues at coordinate 43,176,509 of JASUAD010000013.1, read as the reverse complement.
TTCAAATAAGATTAAAACCTTTGTATGGTGAGCATGTAAGGAAATTTTACCAAACCAAAAAAACCTTTCTAAAAGAAAGATAGTGGATACTGATGTATGTAAGGTTTGCAAGGATTTGTCTGAAGATACTATGCATGCTCTATGCTTTTGCCCTTAGGCACAACGGGTATGGAGAGGATGTCCCGAAAAATTTGATTTTTCATCTAACTTGCAAAACAATCTTGCTTTGCTTGCTTGGGAACTTACAGGGAAAGTCCCAAAAGTCGACATTGAGCTATTTTTCATAATGGTATGGATGATCTAGAATAGAAGAAATTTCTTCATTCATAATAGGAAGCTCAATGATCCAAGAATGGTGGCTAAAGGGGCTGCAATTTTATTGCAAGACTATGGTAAAGTTTGGGCAACCGCAAAGGAGAGTGCTATGCTGGCAGCCGCCTCTTGGGTGTTCTAAGATTTAATGTAGATGGAGCCTTTTTTAATGAAATTCAAAAAGCCAAAGTGGGGCCTATCCTTCGAGACAATACGGGAAATGTTATTATGACGATGACCAAAGTGGAGATGTAGATAGATGAAGCGGATGATATTGAAGCTGTAGCAGCATTGAGAAGCATTCAAATGGTTTGTAATGTTGGTGTGAGGGACATTATTCTTAAAGGTTATTCTGTGTGAACGGTAGATGTACTTAACTCTACATCATCCAATTGCTCAAGACAAGGCCCTTTGGTCGATGAAATTAAAGAGCTGCTGAAAACTTTTAAAAGTTATGAATTGATTCATGTAGGAAGAAAAGGAAATGCAGTAGCTTTTAAGCTAACTCGGCATGCACAATTTATTGATGATATGAAAGTTTCGTGGTATTATACTCCTGATTTTATTATGGAAAATTGTAATAATTGATTCTATGTTTTCTCCATAATAATAGATTGAGAATCTTTTCTATCAAAAAAAAAAAAAGAAAAAGAAATATTAATGGATCCATTTATTTTGAAGTACATTCAGGTGGAAACAACTATAAGATTGAAATAAAAAAAGTAATGCATTCTAAAACCATTAAATTTGAGAGTCATTGATCAAGGGGTTAGAAGGCATCCTAAAGTAATCTATGGTCCTTTTAAGTTTAATGGTGAAGGTTAGTTATTCATATTCAATTGAAACAGTGAGAACACAGTTAGATGAGTTTCAAATTTCAGCTTGTTGCAATTCATGTGAGGGTAGTGTCGGTGAGAGAGGTAATTAACTTAAACATAGGTGGGTCAGATGGCCCATAAAAAGGGTAAATCGCTATAAAAACCATGTAGGCACTTTTTATCTGCATGTTTTTAATAGATAGAGACAAAGATCCAGGCTGTAGTGTTTATTGATGTGGTCCACACTTCCTTCTATGACCCAATAATTCATTGGGTAGAAGCTGGACCACTAGACTACACCTGTCTTGTTCTAAATTAATGACCTTGTGAAAGAGACCAATGCTGCAAATAATGCAATGATACAATCACCACGTTTCCAACGTTGTGCTGGGATGATCGAGAGAGCTCTTCTTGTTCAAGATAAGAATAATGAAGGGGGACCTGGCAAGGTGAATAAGAAGTTGGGAGAGGAAACAACACAAGATGGGGCCCACCTCTGTTGCACAAAAGACCAACTGAAATGAACTCTGCAGCCCCGATGGGGAAGTCCTGGACGCTCCCCTCAATCAGTGGCTCCAATGTGCATGCCTTTTCATCATCCAAAATCCAAATGCATCTGGATACCAATCGAGTTTAACCACTACAGAAATACAAACTCTTATTATTTCTAAGAATTCAATTACTAGAAACTAACGGGTGTTATGCCATGTTTCTATTGGTAGGTTTTTGGTTGCCATGAGATTAAACTAGGCGTCTCTGTGTGTGTGTGTGTGTGGCTACTCGCCAATCTGAATGCTATATCTTACAACATTCAACGTGAAAGATGCTAGCTCTTGGAGATAGGTAGATTTGCTATTGTGAATCCAGGGCTAGATGAATATATATATCTGGGTTCAAATCTAGTCCCAGATGGCATCACAGTTTAAGAACCCAAATACAATTCAGCCTCAGAAGAAAAGCGTTATCAGAGTTCATGTTATGATCCTCATATGAATATGGATTAATATTTATGAGTTCGAATTGTATTTAATTTTTTTGGGCTTGAGATTGAATTGGATACTGTTGTGGGCTTGAGACTGAACTCAAAACTTTTTCAGAGCTATTAGATTATAAGAATGAAACAAAATAGAGAAATGAAGTCTAAAGTCCAAAATACGAATGGCCCTATTACAAATTTATGTGGTTTCAATCAAGCATGAAAACAAAAAGAAAATTAAAAAAAAGGTGAAATTCTTATTACATAAACCAGTTCCTCTTATTATGTTAAAGAGGACCACTCACATAAAAAAAAAAAAACAAGGCAGCCATTACATGGAAAAAAAAATCGCCAACATAACAAGAAGTGTTCTGCAATCTCATCATGATCATATTCCGTATGGTCTTCTCTTGAAATTTGGCATTGTGTGGAGGTTATGGAATAAAAGTCAAGTGTGGAAGGCTGTTCGATTGTATCAGGCTGGGGCTCTCCTAAGCTCTAGCTGATGGAAGAAATCCAGTATGCTTGCATATCTGGGGCTCACCTTTGGTCTATCTAAATAGACCACACACAACACCCCTCTTAATTTCACCGGTTCGCCCATTATGGACCCCATCAGAATAGTTAAGACTGTTGGATTGACTTCACACCCATTTGAATGCACAATACACCTTTAAACTTGTGCGGCCAAGATAGAGATGTAGAGATCGAGGATGAGATTGATTTTTTATAGAGAGGAGGATCCCAATGAGGCCTTTGAATCCCCTCCACCTCCATCCCCATGTGCGTTCCCAAGTGGACCCCATAGGCATGAGCCAACGAGCTCATCCTTCGCTTGAACTAAGGATAACCGGCCCCATCTTATTATATCCCATGGAAATACCATAGTTTCTTGCAAATTATGGAGATTAGCAATTGTAAATCAAGAAGCCATGAGGGGGTTATCATTGCCATTGATGCAAATGTTGTTTTTTGGTCACCTTGGGGCCCACCTTTGGTCCATACAAATGGATTAGACCAAACACACGACCTTCCTAAATTGCACAAGTCCACCAATTTTTGGTCAAATCCAAATTTACTAGACCATTAGATTGACTATTCACATATTCGAATGGACTGTTGACTATTAAGATTTTAAGGCTTGGATAGAGATGATAAAGACTACGTTTGGAGCTAATTTTTTGCAGAGAGGAGGGTCTTAGGGAATCCTTTAAATCCCTCCCATCCCTATCCCCAGGTGGGCCCCAAAGGCTTGTGAGAAATGTTCTTGCAAGATCTATGAGAACTCTTCTCTCGGTCGTCTATTAAATAATTTCTTTTAACTTTTCTTACCGGTATTCCAATGCAGTGCAAATGGAGCTCTGCGATATTTCTATGGGTTACAAAACCGATGAAGAAGGACGGTGTGGAATAGAAACGATATCTATGTTCCAAAGGGTGTGAAGGGCAACTTCTAGAGACTTTCTTTTAAATATGTAAAAGAAATTGGGCTGTTTTAAATTTCAGTTGACTAGTTAAATATCTGTATGTTTGTGACTGATATATGTGAATGTGAACTTGTAAATGACTTTCTGAAATTTGGTTGTCGCTATTTCTATATAGTGGTGAATGTTACTATGTTATATGAAGGCTATGGTTTTTCAATTTGAAACTTGGCACCTGTCCAGTCAAATGAAACATAAGAATGAGTAGGAGTGCCTTCCAACGTCAGAATAATATTACAAAAACATATACAGCGAGTATATTGGTATACGCTAAAATTAGCAGGAGTGCTTCCAACATCAGAATGACCAACAATGTATGGTTATTGTTGGTGACACTTGCTGTGCAGTGAGTGGGTATGGGTGTGGTGACTAGTATAAAGTGTTTGGTGGTGGTGGGTGTAGTCAACACTCATAGCTATTTCTATCCTCTTTTTTTTTTTAGATAAATCCAATGATAGCTGGTAAGGTCTCCACTGCATTTCATGGTCAATTGAGTTGATCTTTGCTCAATTCAACGAAGGCTCGGTTCATGAGTCTTCGGGGTTATTTGGTCGAGATCATTTACATATGTAAATGACCCATATACGTAATGATTACGCAGCACTATATTTGTTTCCAAATATTTATACATCACATATGAAAATTACATGTGAGAATGATGTGTAAAGAATGTATACATTTCATTTTTAGATTTATTTCAGACATTATAATGTTCAACAATGTTGAATCAATGACATTTTGGTTATTTAATGAACATCGTTTACAATTTAAATTGTTGTAAATAGGAGTTTTAGGGTTTCTTTGTAGAGTTTGTTCCATTGATTTAAACATGTTTATATATAAGAAACGAGATCTTAATTTATAAGAAATGCAATTGAATCTTTTTTAAATATACTTTTTTTTAAAAAATATATACTTTTAGTGGCGCCTAGGTGACGCTGCTAAAACATTTTTCACATTTTAAGTGGTGCCCTTTTTGTATTTTTACCAGCAGCCAGTGACCCTACTAAGAGTTTTCTTTGTCATTTTCCAAAACTTCAAAAACTTTTAGCGGCCATTGTGGATAATGACAATTGATGGCCACCGCTAAAACATTTACTAACACACTCTATGGCGGCGACTAGTGGGGACTATGCCATCTTATGTTTTAGCGGGGGCCCACTAAAAGCTGTTTTTATTGTAGTGGGATAATGCTCGTCGATGTATCATAGATCAAAGGTTTACATGATGGACCTTTTTTGTGTAGCTCTTACCTGATCATGACTTACCAATTTAATTTTAAAAAATGCTCCACTTTTAATTAAACTTTTACTAGTCAATTGGTCCCCAAGGGTGGGCCCATAGGCTATATAGGGTGCCAAATCCAAGAGACATTTTTATTTGTTTCAATTTTTAAATATAAACACCAATGAAATTTTCATCCATTTACACATGCTTTGAAACAAACATGGTAAAATGCTTCACATGCGTAAATCATATGAAAATTATACTAATTGCCAAATACCGTAAATAAAAACCCATGTGTAAAGCTTACATACTCAACATTTACGTACTTAACGCTTTCATATGTAAAGTGTATTTATGCATTCCATGTGTAAATGCCAAACAACCCTAAAGTTTACTCAACTCAGCAAACGGAGACACTTCGTTTCAATGCATAGTATTCTGAATCCTACACATAATCCTACCACTATACATCATCCACAAACCAAACTTGAAACGTTCTTGGTGGTTCAAACACTGGTTGAAAGCTTAACATCATTTCCAATAAGCTATCAAAAGTACCAGGAAGATGGGGCAAGTTCAATCACATTTTCTTTGGTCCTTTTTCTTCCATGTGCTTTCTCCACTAAGACCATACCATTATATGGACATCAAATTTAGTTGGCCAATGGGGGTGTGTTGTCTAAGAAATTCTGAAAAGCAGTCCTTAAGTTTAAAAAATCAACAATGTGGGTTACAGTTCTATGCAAACATGCTTCACAAATCTGCATATCTTCTCCAATGTACAATTCTTTAAATAAAATTAGGAAACTAACGACATATAATTAAAATTCTAAATCTACTTGGGCCCTACACATGTGGCCTGAGGTCTATCTGCATCAAGCCATCAACAAGGGGATGAAAATTTTTAATCAATATTTGAGGGCCCAATTATTGCAAAGGGAGAGTCAATGAATATAATCTCTTGGGCAAAAGGTAAGACAAACGAGCCATAGAGGTTTTTCATTTGTTCACTGAAATTAAAGCTTTAGCTAGGGAATCTAGTCCAAATATTCTTTGATTTATTCGTAGGTGTTTTTTTTGGCAAGGGAAGGGCATTAAAGGAGCTAGGCACACAAGTGAGCTCCTGAGCAAGACTATTTGCCTCCTCCCCTAAATTGCCACTAGCTCTAGCTTGATCCATCCGGATTATATGGATGTTGGATTTAGCACATTATTTTTGACCGTTGGTCGACCCACCTCCCTTCTTGGACCCACTAGGATCTCACTCAAGCACAATCTTGCCTAGGAGATCTATGGCTCATATATGTATATGTATGTATTGATATCATTGATGCATACTTAGAGAGAATATCAAAGATCACAAAACAACATGCAAGTATATTATAAAAACAAATAGATCTTACTTGAAGCCCTATTGTAATGGATACTTGAACATTTCACCTGAGCCTTTAATCTTTATTGATCAGGATCTTCCTTTTTAACAATGTTGATCTTCTCCTTTACACCTCTTAATTTAAGATTTTAAGTCTAATGCTATTATCCTTACACAATAAATAGTGTTAGGGATCTTAAACTTCAAGTGATCCATATTATTGGGTTATTATTTCTCCAAAATTGATCCATATTATCGAAAGGCCCAAAATTGACTATATAAATGTGGCAGCAAATTTAGTTTACTTCAAGTCTAACAGATCACACTTGTATGCAATTGGTTCCTTAGTAATTGTGCCGCATTTGACTTGTATTTGATCTGTTCTTGCAAAAGGTCCAGTTGGAAATGGCCTTGTCAAAGAACAATTTCATTCTCTTAAACCCAACCAAAAACCCAATGGACTCCACCATGATCATTCTATCCAGAAAAAGGGGATTTTTGCATTACTCTTACTGGCCACCGAGGTGGTGAAACGACAATTGTTTACGAGCATAGGGCTCACATTGAGGCACTACTATAAGGAGCCTAGAATCCTATATGTAAATGGTTTTAGTTCCGATTCCTTTTTTGGGACCTGGAACTTGAACTGGTCCGGTTCTGGATCCACCAACGTTTAGACCCGTGGACCTAAAACCAGGACCCAAAACATCTCCTAAACATAAAGTTCAAACTTTTAGGGCATGTTTGGTAATCAAGGATTCCGTGAAAAAGTAAATTGTTTTCTGCGGAATCGTGGAATCCCCATGTTTGGGAACAGCGTGGAACGCAAAAACTTAGCGTCTGCTTTCCACACATGCGTGGAAAAGGGGGGTCAGACCCCCCCCCCCTTGGACCCGCGGATTTTGTAGCAACGTGGAAATGCGCTGCTATAGTGCCTGAGACGGGGTACCGGGTATCTTGCAAATTAGGAGTTTGTGGGTCCCATATCGTAGATCAACACCGTTAATATCATTTTAAATCCCAAAAATGGCTAAGGGCCCAAATTTAAACCATTGAATCATTTTATATGCTGAGATCTAATAAAAAAAGTAATCAACATTGCTGATGCAAATCTGGACTTCTATGGGTCCCATTTGAAAAATTCAAACCATTAGATCTGATCTAGAGTCCATAAACGGCTATAGGACTAAGTTTCAGAACGCAGGGCCATGAGGAGTGAGAGAGAAACAGACTATCTCTCACTCCTCTCTCTCTCTCTCTCTCGGCAACGATGAGTGATTGGCGCTCCTGTTGGGTTATGTCTTGTATTCCGGTTTAGCCGGATCGGTCGTCTGGGTTAGCCAGAACCGAGACTCAGGGTTAGGGGTATTTTAGTCATTATGTATGGGTTTTTCTTGGTGGCCAAGAAAGCGGGAACTATATATATTGATGTACTGTAACCCTAGATCCTGAGGGGATCGAGATGGGATCATAGTAGATGAGTTCTCTCCTCCCGTGGACGTAGGCATGGTGCCGAACCACGTAAAACTGCTGTGTCATGTGTGTGATTGCTTGATGGTATGTTTGCTTGCGTAGATCGTGGTAGATCCGTTGATCGCGGGTTGTTTCCGTTGCGCCGCTTTTCCCAGCAGCTCCTTCAACAAAGCAGCCCTCCAACATGCTCCATCCCTCTTCCCACCATTGGACTCTGGTTGATTTGTTCACAACCACAAGTTAGGTTAGGAATTTTTATTTCCTTTTTCTTTTTTTGCCTTTCTTTTCCCTCCATCTTGCCTCTTTTCTTTGGGGAATTGAAGATTTTGAGTTCATGCAATCATAGATTCATGCTTCAACTGGGATCTTCCCTTTTTTTTCTATCCTTTATTATTTCTATTGTTTCATTTGTATGTTACACTCCCATATTTTCTGATGGAATACTTGTAGATGAATCATTTTGATTTTTTTGCTAGATAGATTCATGGCTTCTACAACCTTCTTTATGAAATGTCAATTTTGAATCATTACAAAAGCATATCCTACTTGGTTTAATCACCTCCAATGAAAACAGCCTTGCTTTAAAAAAAAAATCAATCAGAGTTAGAAATGTCTTAGGTTAACTATTCCTTAATTTCCATATTAAATTGCTGCAAAGGCTTAGCATATAAACTTCAATGTCATGGCAAGTAAGACAGAAACAAAACTTAAAAGAAAATTGACAATGAGCTAAGAATCCCTGTTATTACTAATGACTACTTCCAGTACACTAGTAAAGAAGTCACTCCCAGTTCCATATTTCAATTAAACTATGTGTTCTAATATTTAGATGTGCAGTCATTGCAAAATAGAGGGCAGCAAGTTAAAAAAGATGGAGGAAGAGCAAAAGCTAACAGGAATCAGAAGCTTTGCATTTGGTGTGGATACTTACTACAGCCAACGGCGCTAGAAAAGAAAAAAACACCCATTCTCATTTGTGTAGGGCTTTACTACAACTTGGTCAAAACAAATGGTCAATATGATTCAGATGTAAGAAAAAGATCAGTTTTGGTAAAAGAAAGACATGCTGCTTGGAACAACAGGGTCATAGTGACAATGATGTAGAGATCTTAGATGTGTATATTAGATTTAATTACTGGGTTATGGTTGGGTATTCATTACCCATTTTCCTCTTGATTCGGTTTTTTATTTTTGGATGGTGTGATCATTTGGTGGTCTTTTTTGGTTATTAAGTTTTGATCAGGTTGTTAAGTAGTCCAAATGCTATATTTTGAACAAATGTGCAAACCCAACTCACTGTTGAATTATTTTGTATTGGATTTATGAACAAAAAATTTCTATAAACAGTTTTTGAAAAATATGTGCAAACCCAACTCACCATTAAATCTCTCTCTCTCTCTCTCCCTCTCTCTCTCTCTTTTGTGGTGTGGGGGGGGGGGGGGGGGGTGGTGGATTTAACATGTTGAATGTGAAAACAAACAGGGCCATAAATTATGTTAAATGTGTAAACCCAGCTCACTATTAAATGTCAAATGTGTTAAATGTGCATTCTATTTCCAATTGCAAATAGTTTTTCCAGTTCTTGTGCATGGATATCCTGACCCAAGTTCCCAGCACTTTACCATTTTAATATATTTTTTTTTTTGTTTCTTTCATGTTGGTATGGAAAAATTGAAATTCCTGAACTGGTTTTTCAAGCGAAATATGTTTTGGAGTGTGTTTGGATGTTGTTGTTATAGATAAGAAGCAGGGGATCTAAAGTAATGAGAGAAAAATCATCTTTCCCTCTCCCTCTCTCTACTCTACTTTATTACCCTCCAGTCACAAAAAAAGGTATCCTCTCTCACCCTCTGATCAGTTGCCTGTGTGTGATTGGTTGTGTTCATTTTCTTTTCCTTCTTCATCTGTTTTTTCATGCAGCAAAACATTTTCTTCATGATATCTATTGCAATGGATGCTTGCCCATCTAAATTTGTAGTAGTGAGTGCCGCACTACAGCTTGAGCTCCAATCTTAATTGCACTATGCTAGGAACATCAAATCTTCTGGTTCTGGAACTTCAAGTTTATTGAAATGTGGATTTTAGGTATTTTTGAGTAGTAAGTTTCTTATGGGAGGATGTTTCCAATCTACTAGGAATTTGGCTGTTCCCTTATGTTGTCAAGAGTTTATTATTGTTGGCCTTAGAAATCTTATTTCCTTCAAATTCCCATTGTTGACTAATTTGAAAGATATTAATGGAGTAATGAGAGGGAGAGATCAACTTGCTTTCATGGGAGGAGTCTAGGACTGCAGATGTGGAGTGCTTGAACTAAAATGAGGTTTTCTTATGGGCAAGTGCTTGTCCTGGAAAGTTTTTTACCATAACCTTTGTTTTCAAAATTTAAGAGGTAGTTATCAATGTAAGGAGCTTCTGGTAAGATTTGGAAATCTTATTTAAGGGCTTGGGGATAGTAGATCTGGATGGAGACTTTATTATTGGAGATTTTAGATTGCCCTTGAATCACACCGTATATCTATCAAGCAGGGTTACACTTTTTTAGGGTGGCATAGAGGTCCATCTGTTGGGTCCTTTTTTTTTATTTTCTTTTTACTGTTTTTCAGTTGAAGCATGTGATTTGAGTTTATTAATGGATTTTGGAAGGAAAATTTGCAATGATGGATGCACTTGAATATTTCCGTATTTATATTTACTTCAGGTATCAGTTATGCTAATCTATCTACCACCTATATTTGGACTATGTATGTATTGGTTTTGGTACAGTGGCTATGTTTCTTCTATTGATTTTTTTCTTTTACATCTATTATGATTTATATTGTCATTTGCAAGTAACTTTATCCAGGGCAGAGCATTGCTAATAATAAAACCAAGATTTTTTTTGTTGAATAAGGCAATCACATAATGTAATGTCTGACACTTGATAGACCGAAACCAATGTGGAGAATGCCTTAGCCATTGAATTAGTCATGTCTCTACTAATTTCAACTTCCCCAACAATTTTGTGACACATTAAGAAACCATGACTGTTGTTACATTTAGAGTGGTGCTATATGTTTACATCATTTTAGTAATTACTTTTGCATGCTGACATCAACCCAAGTCTGCTATTTGGTTGCCATGTTACATAGATGCTAAGAGTCCTCCGTTTCTATAGCCTCTTTTGATGGAATGGTTGATATATACAAACAATTTCTTCTGCAGCTTCTATATATATATATATATATATATGTATGTGCCTATTCATTTTTATCTTTTGTTCTGTTAAGGCCCAATACAATAATAACATCAGATATGAAGAGACTTGAATTATTGGTTCTTGCTATGAAGTCGTTGTGTGCTCATTTGAAGTTTACTATGACTATGAAGCTCTAGCTATGAAGGTTGGAGAATAGTCAGAGTGGAAGTGGCTAAAAGTTGTATGGCTGGTTTTTTTTTCTCTTTATGTGTATGTGATGGGAGAGGCTGAGGGATGAGCGAATTTGGTTGGTATTTTGGGTGCTGTGATGGCGGAGATGGTGAATGGCTGAGATGGAGATTAGCTTGTATGCTCAACTAATGTTTTTGCAAAGAGAAGGATCTACTATTTATATGTGGAAAAGGTACAAAAGGCCTGTGTTGAGCCATGTGTCAATACATACAGCCTTGCAAGTGGGACTCCTTGCAGTGATGCATCTGATGCTATCCCTGGTAGTTACAAAAGTTTCGAAAGTGCCCAAAGTTACAAAAGGAGTGTCTGATTGCTGCATGAAGTTATATAACCAATAGTTGTTGTTCCAGATTAGAGTTGTTGCTGCATTGGTCCTTGCATAGAGAACTCATGTGAGTAATGGCTCCAGATATGGACAGGAAGTGAAGACTGAAAGATAATTTCTTGCAGTGGCGTTAACTTGGCAAGCTGATCAGCTGCAGCATTGGCCAACCGGCAGCTGAGAGTTGCTACCCAATTGGGTATTTTTGCGATAGTGTTGGTCGCTCAACTAATGTTTTGATTTGAAGCAGTTTTGTTATTTTTTTTTTCTTTCTTGGGAATACCTTAGCATGGTTTTACATGGGCCTCACGGTTTTGTTTCTAGTGGGCCTCAACCTACCAAAAGGCCTCATGCAAGGTAAGGGTGTAAGCTCTATATATAAATCCATTCACTTTCCTCTCTATGGTCGATGTGGGACTCGAGGATGTTACAATCCACCCCCCTTAGGGCCGCACGTCCTTGTGCAGTAGCCTGTCAGTCCATGTAGCTTGCCAGCTCTTTTGATCCACCTACATAAGAATCCGCCCACTTGCACCTGGCCACGGCAGTGATCCACACTCAAACTAGTCGAGAGTTAGCTCTGATACCATTTGTAATGCCCCACCCTATACGTATGCATGATATTGTCCGCTTTGGCCCATGGGCCTTACGATTTTGCTTCTGGTGGGCCTCAACCCACAAAAAGGCCTCATGCAAGATAAATGTGTAAGCTCTATATATAAACCCATTTACTTTCCTCTCTATAGTCGATTGGGGGATCGAAGATGTTACAATCCACCCTCCTTATATTATGAAGAAACAGAGAAATGTACATATCTCTTGTAATGTTTCGATCTTGCACATTTTTGCTCTGATCTTTGGACAACAGTAGGATTAGTTTTTGTTAATTGTTTTTCTTGTTTATTTCTGCATTGTTTTTGCTATTCTTCTCAAATTGTAGTTTGGATTTAATGAATTGTGGTAGTCAATGGTTTTAAAATTTGCATTTTCTTGCATTTTAGTCATTTGTTTAGATGTTGCAGGTGACATGAATTGTGGTAGTCAGTGGTGTGAACTTAAAGCAATAAAGAGGCTCAACACTTTTGTTTCTTTCATTGTTTATTTTTATTTAGAGTGATTATCCTCTTGACTTGATCTTAGGGCTATAACTTTATCTTTTTCTTCTTTTTCTTTTTTCTTCTTTCATTTGATTTTGAGGAAGTAGGCTATTTAAACCCATGCAACTACCCATTTTGAAGCAGAAGCCCTGTGAAGCAGCGCAGGGAAGAAGAATCACCACAGGTTAATCTCCAAGCTAAAAGGCTTAAGGATAGATTGTCTAAGTGCTTCACCAAAGAAAAATAATAACTATCTTAACTAAGAATCAAATTTAAATTCTCATTCAATATCAATATATGTATCTCATGAAGGGTTTACATATTTATTTATAACTAAAATATTATCTAATTAAGGAAACAACTAATTCAAATCAAATAAGAAGTCCTAAACCAAACATAATTGGACTTTCTAAATATTAAAGAATTGTAGATAATCAAGAAAGCAACTAAAGCAACTACTAGTAATAAGATCATCTCTACTCTACTCTATTGGGCCTTCTTGGTCTTAGGGTCCAATGGGTTGGCCAATCATGGAGCTGGCCTACATCACTCTGTCAACAATAGTGAACTTAGTTATGGTTGTTTATTTGGTATACATCTTATACTTTCCCCATGACCACTTCTGTTCCACAGTGGCTACATTAACACACCAACTATAAGATTCTCCAAAGCATCCAATGCCTAGCATTGTGAAACACTCACAAGGGGAAAACATTACATTGCTGAAATACAGCATCTTTTTCTGATTTTGTATCATCAGGGGATAATTAATTGATCTACTGGGGAATTCTGTTTTTCATTCTTGATTTCACGTTGTAGAAATTACAATTAATATTACTTCGGTATGCCTTATCATGCCTTATCCACTTTCTTATTATGTTATTTTTGTGCTTTATCCATGGTGTTGGCTCGTCAGCAAAAGGAATGCCTAGAATGGGGATGATTCTGTCAAAGTATTGGTGTCAAGAATCAAGACATAACAAGGAAGCCAAGGTTCTAATAAACTTGGGCAACAATTAGACGATCCAAGTGTGGTAGCAATGGTTCTACAATATTCTTCTCATGTTGAATCAAGACTTGATATATAATTCTGTAATATATGGACTTTGGTATATGTAGCAAAGTATTTGTGCAAGTACATCAAATGGAAAAGGCCAGAGCCATAATGGTAGAGCATGATGGTAGTTATGGTTTTTTTTTTTTAACTTGCAACCATGAAACTTAATAAAAGAGAAGAATTATATTATTTGCAGTTACCAAAAGCTTCAAGTTAATCATCATTGACTCCTCTGTGTTCTGCAAACATGAAATGCGATGATTACTCTCCCTCGTATAACCCCAAAGAAGAAAGTATAATTCTACTGAACCAAAAATTCCTTCGAAGAGAGAATTCTTCTTCCATTACCAGACGTGCCCTAGTTTCGACATCACTCAAACGTCGCATACACGGTTTTTTTTTCACATCATCCCGCCTCGCTTCCACTCCCCATCTCTTCTTGCTTCGGCTGCAGCTATGACTCCGGCCTGCACTCTCATTTGTCTCTCACTGTCTCCCTCTCTCTCGCGTAGGGTTTACATCTGAGATCATCTCCACATCCCACATCCATCTCTCCAGCTAAACATCTCTACTTATGTTCTTCTCTGTTTTAGTTCTTGTTTTCTTTTTCTTTTCTTTTTCTTTTCTTTTTTTATGGGCTGTGTAAAGGGACTTTTGTCGGCTGGGATTAAAGGGGTTTGCAATTTGGGGTGGAGATTAGGGATCTGTTTAGTTGGATTGCTAGGTTGGGTGATGGTGGTCTTAAGGTAGGGCACTTGGAATGATTTTTTTTTAATTTTTATGACCAAGGCATTCCTCGCTGGCTGGCCCAGTCTTTGGCTGCGGAGGTTACTCGATTTTGATTAGCAAGGCCTATTCCCTAATGGTACATACATGGCCACATACATATTACTTGGATAATGCAAGGGGCGGGAGTTGAACTCGAAACTTTGGGGAGTAAACCCAAGACTCAAACCAATTGAGCCACCGCCTTGATGGCTACTTGGAATGATTTGGCTAAGAGCATTTGGAGTTTTGGGATTGGAAAAGATCTTGACCATCTTCATTGAAGGGGGATTTCTTTTGGTTTAAGCTTACATCCTCTCCTTCTCTGGTGCATCCTCTCCCCCTCCATCTCTCTTGTTGGTTATTATTATTATTATTATTTGGTTTTTTTTTAACTCATCAGACCCCGAACCATACCCTGTTCTGATTCCAACCTTTAAAAAATTGTTCTGGTTCCATCATGGACCCAGATCGGAATTGACCCATTTTCAAAGATAAGTAATGGGTCCCATTTATTTGACAAGATATAGCCTTTTCATGAATTTTGTTTTTGTTAGGCCTTTCATTGCTACACAGTAGGGTTGCAAGCAGATACCCAATTCTCCAAAGGTTTCGATTTGTGAAAAATAAGGTTTGGAACCTATTTAGGTTCCAATTCATAAACAGGTCTGGGTCCCAAACCAATTTAGGTTCCGATTAGTAAATGGGTCCGGTTCCAGGTTCATATGGGTTTCGACCCATGGACTCAATATCCAGCACAAAATCTTTTAATATTGCAAATTGTAGCTCAAAATCAAATCTGGTTTGACAATTTTACATTTAATCTTAAGGATAGTAGACTTGATGTATTGTTATAAATTGAATAATATCTTTAATTTAAAGAAAAAATAAAGAAATTTAAAAGAAGCCAGAATCAATTTTGGAACTAGATCCCTATTCTCTAGTCAGATTCGTTTCCAAAACTGAATCCGAGTCCTTTTATCAGAATTGGGTCTGAAACCAACAAAACAGGCTCCGATTTAGAACCGATTTCAAAATCAAAACCATCATTTAGAAACAGGTCCGAGTCTAGGTCTAGTATGGCCCTGTTCCGAGATCGACCCATTTACCACACAGGAAACTTACATGAGGCTCCTCACCTAAATATCCCATTCACGTGGCCGCTTAGCCAATCTGTTTACATTTTTTTTAGAACTGCTATTTTAATACCACTTTTGACTCAGTGTAGACATAAATTTTTAAAAAATAATTATTACAATTTTGCCTATGCATGAAAGGACAAAAAAACCCATTGTCCCTTGAAAACTCAAATTCCTAATTTCTTTTCATACACACATACCCATCTTCTCCTTCCTTCTTCCCTTTTAAAAAGCATCCCCCTTTTCCACACACAATAAAAACCACCTTCTTTATTGAATGGTCTTCTTCCAATCTGAGCAAGTGACCCTCACACTCATTGTGCAAGTGGCCATCTTCTTCCCTTTTCATTTCTCTTTATCCCATCAAACATTATATTTTGTAGTGCTTTACAATTAAATAGTGAAATGGAGGAGGAGATGAACATTCAAATAGTATTTCACAATCGTCGCCCTGTTGGGTCTTGCGAGACCGAATAGTTAGTTGTCTTGTTCGATCTCGTACTGCCGAGCAAGGCGACGATTGTGAAATCAAAATTAAGAAAAAAAAGTACAAAAAAACCCTTAAAAAATCAAACTTATTCAAGCTAAACATTAATAAAATCAAAGGGAGATGAGCTTTCTTTGGTTGGATGGGTCAAATGTGCAGTGAAAGTGATAATGAAGGAAGAAAAGAGAAAGAAATTAAAATATGTGTTTGGATGGGTGAGGGTATATGGGGTAAATGAGTAACTGTAGAAAGTAAAAACTCAAGACTAACTTAATCACATACATATAGAAAGAATACCTCGACAGAATCTGTCTAAATTTAAAATGGCGTTGAAATAGGTGCTCTCTTTCTTATTTTTCGTTTTTCTTTCAAATTTGCTGAAAGGGTTTAAGGGTTCAGGGGTTTAGGGACCTTCAAAATCGGTATGTACCAAAAGTTGCCTCTTCCGCCTGCACTCCATCCAAAAGTTCCCTTTTCCGCGGCGACAAACTTCCTATCACCCCCACATACCCCACATCGGATCTCCGGATCCTCTCACCCACGGAAAATACGTATAAAAACGCAAATATCGCTGGAATCTCCGCTTCTTCGTGGCTGCATAAGTTTTCAGGCGCCGTGTAGGCTCCGGTTTTTAAATTCCCACTGGCAAGCCACCCCATCGCGAAATATCATACCGTCAAGTATGATAGATACGAAGATGCAATAATGGTCAGCAAATGTTTAAATGATGTGCCATCCTCTTGTCTTCCACAAATGAGTCCTGTCTGCGTCTTCAAAGACACAGTTTGTATCTATGTGCTAAAGCACGGTTTGAGTGTTCTTGATTTCTTAAAGGTCGATTTATATACTGGTTTATTCTTTGACGAGCGCTACAAGAAGCAATCTGAAGGTTCATTTGCAGGCGTTAAGGTTCAACCTTCCCAATTTTACATTCAAATACTCAGGTTCATATCCATAACTTTAGGTTCAATTTTCAATTTCCTTAATTGGTTATTCTCCTATTTGTAATGTGCGTGCATTAGAGTTTCTTGAATATGGATGACCATGTGTGCATGTTTGGTTATTTTCCTCTTTTTTTCTCACTTTTATTTTTGTTTTTACTAAAATTCTTATTTCCACTTAGTGTAGCCTAGAGTTTTTGTAAGTGATAAATATTTGGTTTTCTCAATAGGACATTGATTGACCTAATTACTAGTCTGGAGAAGAAAAATATTTGTCTGAACATCAGTCCAAACACTGTGTTTCTCAGGAACACGAGAAAATTATGTTTTTGCAGTGGAGTACGAGATTTTGAGTGGGAGGGAGAAGAATGTATTTAAAGGATTAAAAGATCTCATTCATTTCATCAATCAGAGAGTTGGGGCTCTACAATCCATGAGTTCTTTATTATCCAAGTTAGATAATTATAAGAAGGGGAACATACGTGACATAAAGGGTGATGTGTGTCTTATGTTAGCAAAGGAAAAGATAGATTGGATGATCAACTTAGCCGGAATGTTGGAGGATCCGAAGATCATGTCAAAGGTTCAGTTTCATGGTAGGGATCCATTTGAAGGATACCAAGCAAGGGTGAGAGATGATAATTCTTTACAGTGGATAGAGCTTGCAAACAATTATTTTGCCCCTATTGCTCCTCCTCCTCGGTCCACTGTCACGACCTGAGCCCAGAATTCGGGGGTTAGCGAAAAGCTAAACCGGTGACACACGTACTCCCGTGCACGTGCATCCAAACCCAGTCCAGATGCACGCACACAAGGGATCTAACACGTGCGAACTAAGCGTACGCGGAAGCTGTACATATCATAGCAAGCAACAAAGGAAAATAGCGGAAGCCAAAACAAATGCGAAACAGAAAAGACAAGATAATTACAACTGGAAAACCAATGCAAGTCTGAGTACACGACAAAATGAAGATGTACAAATATACAGAGTACAAAGGCCAAAGTGCCAAAGTGCCAAAATACAAAATCTCAAAAACCAAAACTCAAAACAAAAGGCCACTGATATGCATGCACGCACTCGGCAGAGATGATCAGGCCCACTCTGCCAGACCAGAGGGTGCCTCTACACTCGGCCCTGCAGCCTCCTCGACCGCCGGGGAGTCGGGCAAGGGATCCGTGCCTGCAACACCACAGACAACACAAATGAATACAACGATCCAGCAAATACAAGTAACAAGGATGAAACACTCATAGTATCAAAGTGAATAAATTAATGACAGAAGATTAAATACAGAGTTTCATCTTAGTATGCTAAGCAAATCGTGCATAGAATTAAAGCATGGTAAGGGAATCAAAGTATAGAAATACTGAACTAAGTGGCTACTACGTTAACCATATTCTCTCCAGTGGAGAGCAGAGCAAAGCAGAGCAGAGGAGAACACCACTGACCGGGCCAGGGTACAAGTGGGTCTCAGTTTCCTGGGTTCCGGGGTCCCAAGACAAAGCGACACTGCAGTTATATAGAGATACAGAAATCTAAACCAGAGGTAACCCCGTCGGGCATCCTAGGGCTGAGGCTGAGTAGAGCCAGACTAATACCAATCAAATCAAATCTAAAAGAAGGGAGATTATCCGCTTTGGACTCACCGATGGCAAAGACCGGATCTTATCCTCACGTGTTAATCTCTGGGCAGAGCCACCAGGGAATACCAAAAATATACAAAGCCAGAATATATACAAAGCATAGCCAATTACAGATTAGAATATAGATTAAGTCAAAGTACAGCATAGATCAAAGCTTAGTGCAGAACGAAGAATAAAACAGATATGCAGAAAGAAAGCAAAAATGACTGCGAAATGCATATACATAGATTGGCAGAACAGAGGGCAAACTATAAACAATATGCAATGCATCTCAGATTAATACGGAGTCAAGGTTCATTACAAGCCATCCCTAATATAGTTATTCACTGTCACTAACCGTGCATGTTGATGTAGTTTTAAGTTAGTCAATTCACCGTTGCCATCAAAGTGTTGCAATGTAATCTTTGCGTGCACCGACGTCCCTTAAACCAACACCCATGGGGAGGTGCTTAACAGTGATCAACGCTCACATGAATAAGTCACAGCCTAACAGACTCTTCATGCGATCCAAGGAATCCATTGGGCCGGTTTACATAGGTGGTTAACATGTATTTGAGCCCTACAAGTCTCACCATTATCCTAAGTCATATTTCAGAAATTGCCATGCCTAACGGTTTAGCTATGAGGGACCTATGGTTGAGCCGAAGACATCTTACGCGCTCGTCGAAATATGCACTACGGCTTCACCTTGGTTCCATTCAAAACACAGCTAAACTGGTCATCTTCCATCTCTGATCTGATACCTTTTTCGGCTGGGCTACAGTCAGTATACGGCTTAGCCGTAGACCAATCCACGGCTTGGCCGTAGCATTTCACGGCTTAGCCTTAGCCACACCGTAGGAGTACTGTATTGGAAAAGTTTCGACTGATCAGAGATTTAATTCACGGCTGGGTTACGGTTGGGTCACGGCTAGCTTACGGCTTAGCCGTAGGACAATTTACGGCTCAGCCGTAGCCTAGCCGTAGAACAAAATCGAAATTTCAAGTCTCTGGAATGTGAGCGTAGAGACTTACGGCTTAGCCGTACAATACAGAACACGAATTCGGGCTGAGTACAGGAACTGAAAAACAAAACAAGTTACAGAGATTCCAAATTCACCAATTTTGGCTGTAAAACATTCTATACAAAGATTAAGAGAGAATCAAAGCAATCAAACAAAACACCCATATGTGTTATCAAATCCTGTACTTATACTTGCCTCAAAGCTCTATCAATCCAATGAATCAAGCTCCAAATCAACTAAAATCAAAACAAATCAAAGAAATAAACCATGCATGAGATGAATGAAGACATACAGAGCTTGGAGAAGGAATCCAATTGGAGAAATGAAATCAAAACCCACTTACCCAAAGCAAAGATAGAGATAAGAGAGAAAGAGGAAGAACCAAATCAAACAAGGGATCCAATCCTCAATCGAGCAAGAGAAGGGAAGAAGAGAGAGAGAACATGGAGCTTCCCTGGGGTTCTTCTTGCATGCAACGTTGGAGACAAATGGGTAGGAAGAGAGACACCTGGGAGCTAACTCATATATATAGATTTGGAAGTTTAAAACAAGATCCAATGGGTTTAAGCTATTTACAGTTTAAGTCACACGAAGGTCCAACTTCTCCAATTGACTCCAAATGGGTCTGACACAGTTATGGAATATAACGAGCTCCACAAAATACACGTACTGACACCAAGATGATGCAAAGATGATGCAAGCAAGGCAAAAGCAAAATTACGAAAAAGGGCTTAGAACTACCTATCTCAGGTCAAAGGTCACTCAACTACTTATCCAAGACCCAAAACCATGTCCAAAAGGATAAAACAACAGAAACACACACTAATGAGCCACTAATCCGGCTCAAAGGGGATCGGAGTGTTACATCCACTGATTGGGATGCATCACAATCAAGTACTCTTTTAAACCACATTAACCTCGTCAGAAATTCTTATGTTCATGTCCGAAAAATGCTCGCAAAGTTCAAAGCGGAGGTAAATATTTGGTTTAATTTGGAATTTGGATTGATCTATTTTCGTTTTTAATTTGCATGCATGTATTTATATATATATATTTTTTTTGAAATAAATCTTTTTACAAGCAATGGGATTTGCAGACAAATTTCAGCTCTAATTGGTCTTTCAGATCAATTTTCCCAAGCATATTACACGTTTGAAACAATTTTATGATGCATTGAAGGAGTTTGTTGGTTGCCAAATCATGACGCCTAGGCATGATGTTTTGTTGCTAAAATTTTTATTTCAGCAACATTCTCTTTATAGTCTATTAGCCTATTAAATGTTGTCTTTATTCATTGCAGGCTTTATAGTTTGGGGCCCACACAATTGCGCTCACCTAAAAAGATTTTGGGATGGAAAGGTGAGGAATTATATGGTGGACAGCCACATACAATAAAGGAATTGCACCTAATCAAAGAAATTAAACTCATGAAAATAGAGGCTAAGGCTGCGGAAGATTACCTATCGAGAAATGAGGGACAATTGTTGTTTGTTCGCCCAAACCAAAAATAAAAATATGTTCAAATTTAATATTTTCTTTATAATATTATAAAAAATAAATTACCATCTAAGTGGTTCCCTAGAAAATTGGACTTGGAAACTTTACATTTCACATTAGTAAAAAAAATGTGATAATTTAGTGGGACCTCTAGAATTTTGTATACCATATGCCGATGATGCCTTTTAAATTTAATTTTCCTTTAGAAGTTTTATTTACTAAAAACATCATAGGGGCTGATATTCTTCTTTCGATATTAAATGGAGTGAAGTATATATAGCAGGGCCTCATGGGAGATGAGAATCATCATTCAACATAAATGGAGTTAAGTAAAGATAGAACATAGAAATAACTACTAAAATTTTACATGTGATAAGATTGGAAATTGTAGATATTGATTAGCATTATTGCTAAAATTATGCATGAGATAATGTTAAAATGCCTATAACAAGATGAGTTAGATGCAGAAATTGAAAAGACAAATAGAGCATTGAGGTATCCTACATATATATAAGGAGCCTATGTCGTTGTTTGCAGGCTTCCAAAATTTTTGTTTTTGTTTTTGTTTTTGTTTTTTTTTTGTTTTTTTTTTTTTTTTTTTTTTTGACTTGGAGATTCTTGAATGGTTTGGGTGTAACACCATATAGGGCTGAGCATCAGTCAGGACCTAACCTGATCAAATTCGGAATTTGGACAATCATAAGCAACGATGTTTCACAATTTGGATGGTTATGGGCAAATTTTGTTTGACTGAATTCTAATTTGGTCAATCATGGTCATTCGTCTAGCGTGACCGAGTAACTTTTTTATGTTTTTAATTAATTTCAAGCACTGAGATATATATATATATATTCACACACAAAAATAAATTGTAATTGGTTTTGCAAGCCCAAAAAATAAATGGGGAGTCTAGTGTAAATATTTTGTCATCTATATGTGCAAAATGTAAATATAATTGATTTTGTGTAGCAAATTTTTTTTTGTGTCTGAAGTGCACGATTTTGATTAGAAATATAGTTGAACTAGTAAATTTTGTGGTGAAAATTTTAAATGCTTCGTGGGTTTTATTTACAGATTTTTGTGGTAAAAATTAATAAATTTTGTGAGTTTGTTCTCTCTCTACGTGTGAACGTGAGGAACGCAACCAGATTGAACCTCACTCGAGAGAAACCCGACGAACTTTCTATGGTAGGTCACGGACCGACCCCCACAGGTTCCTCGGGTTCTTCGGGCAACTCGGGCAAAGGGATTTGGGATTTGGAGAATCACTGGTCAGACCCCTAAACCCGATCACTCCTGCCACTGTGACTCTCCCTTGTTGCGTACCTGGCCAATGAGGAGTTACATGAGACGAAGTAACGTCTGGTCCATGAAACAATGACTCAGAGACTTGGTCACTGGGACCCAGAACCACATTGTGTTGAATTAAAAAGCTTAGCCCGTAGGATTTTGGTTTATGGGCACTTCAGTAGTTTGATTATGCTCAAATCTTGTTACCAACATGTTTTTCTTTCCATAGTAGTTGATATCAAGCTAAAAAAAAGGATCAGACAAAATGGGACAAACCGTACAAGCACAAAGAATAGAACCCACAGCAACAGAAGCTCCTATATGATGAACTGTCGATCACCTTTGAAAAAACAAAAAAAGGGCGGATCCCACTGCATATTGTAACAGACTGACACATCATCGACAAAGTGGCGCCAAGTGGATGCTTACTGGGCGCCAAACAGACATCCTAGTTGGCAAAGTTCTTGGGAACCTTGTAGAAATATGTAGAACTCTCTAGAACCATGATGTCATGGCTTATGTCAAATAGATGGTGATTGCATGGCTTATGTCAAATAGATGGTGATGTCATGGATGATGTATATACCAATCAAATGTAGCCCTTAGATCGTAAGAATACTCTAGAAGCAAAATCCAAGCCATCGATGTAAAGGGGGGTTTTGCCTATAAAAGGAGACCCCCACCCACACTTGTAAGGCATCCAAAGCAAGAGCATTCTTTGTATTCTCAGAACTTCTCTCTCTTCTTGTGTGTGGGTTTTCTCTTTGAGGTAGTCTTGGGGTTTCTAACTAGCAAGGTTCTACTTGCTAGGGGGAAAGGCTTACTTAGTGCATTCAATCGGTGGAACGTGCTAAGGCAGCACGGGGTTTGCTGCGCAGAAACACTACCCCCGTGACAGTTGGTATCAAAGCCAAAGCTTGCAATGGCTGATTCAAGTCTCACTCACTTTGAAGAACATCAGGGAAGGGAGAAGGATCGCGGTGGCAAAAGTCGAAAGGAGAAGTCCGTGCAACCAGATCCTCTTGTATCCATGGAGGCACGGCTTGCCAAAGTGGAGATTGCTGTGGCCGATGGAAGGGATCGGTTTGAGGAGCATGCCCAACATATGGAGACATTGGGCGAAAGCATCAGTGAGCTCGGGTCAAGGGACGATGAGCTACGAGGTGAGATGCTGGAACTCCTTAACTCCACAGCTGATTCTTTGAGGAAAGAGTTGCACAGTTTCGAAGAACGACTTGGTGGAGAACTTGCCGCCATGAAGGAAGAGATCAAAGAGATCAAGGCAGATTGGTCTCTTTGTAAGATGGCTATCACCCAAGGGGGTGTGACTAGCCATTCGGTGGCCAAGCTCGATGTGCCAAAGCCCAAGACCTATGGTGGGTCCAGGGACGCAAGGGAGCTAGATAACTTCCTTTGGAGCCTTGATCAATACTTCGAGGCAATAGGCATCATGGAGAATGCCAAAAAGGTGAAAACTGCCCCACTCTATCTTGTGGAGAGTGCATTGCTATGGTGGCGACGGAGGCACTCAGACATTGAAAGAGGTATGTGCACAATCACTACTTGGGATGATTTTAAAAGAGAAATCAAGTCCCAATTTTACCCTGTAAATGTAGAACACGAAGCCCGGGCCAAGCTTCGTCGTCTCTCTCATAAGGGTACTATTCGGGACCACATAAAGGAATTCTCTGAATTAGTATTAGAAATTCCGGACCTTCCGGAAAAAGAGGCCTTCTTTGCCTTCATGGATGGGCTCCAACATTGGGCTAAGCATGAGTTGGAGCGACGCAGGGTGAAAGACCTCACCTCAGTTATAGCAGAAGCTGAGTCCTTAATTGAACTGAGGAAAGGGGACTCCTCTAAGCCAAAAGGAGACTCCTACAAGACAAGGGAACAAAAGCCACACAAAGGCAAAGGTGGGGGAGAGGGCAACCATAAACCACCCAAGGATCAAGCCAAGACCAAATTTGGAGGAGGCAAGGGTGGGGGTGACAAACCTAAACTCACCTGCTTCTTATGTGATGGTCCTCATTGGGCTCAGGAATGCCCAAAGCGAAGCAAACTCTCGGCACTCATCCGGGATGATGAACCTAGGCCAGAACCTGAAGATAAGCAAATGGGTTCCCTTCAATTGCTACATGCAATCAAGGCCAAGGTTGAAATGCCCACATCAGGGAAAAAGGGCAGGATGTATGTAAAGCCCAGAGTAAATGGGACAGAGACGCAGGCATTGGTTGACACTGGTGCAACCAACAACTTCATCGAAGTGAATGAAGCCAAACGACTGGGTATCAAATACAAGGAAGAGCGTGGGTGGCTCAAAGCGGTGAACTCCGAGGCCAAGCCTATCTTCGGAGTTGCTCACAACGTGGAGATGTGCCTTGGTGAATGGAAAGGTATGTTGAATCTCTCTGTTGTGCCTATGGATGATTACCCTATTGTTCTTGGCATGGAATTCTTAGATGAAGTTCGGGCTATACCAATTCCAAGCGCCGATGCAATGTGTTTCATGGATCAAAGAAAAGCTTGCATGGTGCCGGTGGTTCGAGAGGGAGAACTGAAGGCAAAAACGTTATCAGCTATGCAACTCTCTAAGGGCTTCAAGAAACAAGAGCCCACATTCCTGGCCACACTGAAGCTGGACGAAGGTATGCCTTCCATTACGGATGCACCAACTGATATTTTAAATGTTCTTGATGAATATGAAGATGTTATGCCTGCTGAGCTTCCCAAAAAGCTTCCACCCAAGAGAGAGGTGGATCACAAGATCGAGCTAAAGCCAAGTTCAAGGCCCACAGCTGCTGTTCCATATAGGATGGCACCTCCAGAATTGGAGGAATTAAGAAGGCAACTAAAGGAGCTACTAGATGCAGGGTTCATCCGGCCATCAAAAACTCCCTATGGTGCTCCTGTGCTGTTCCAGAAGAAGCATGACGGGTCCTTACGTCTATGCATAGACTATCGCGCCCTCAACAAGATCACGGTAAAGAACCGGTATCCCATTCCTCTTATTACTGACTTGTTTGATCAACTTGGGGAAGCACGGTGGTTCACAAAACTTGATTTGCGCTCGGGATATTATCAAGTTAGAATTGCCGAAGGGGATGAGGAAAAGACGGCATGCGTAACAAGGTATGGATCATATGAATTCCTAGTCATGCCATTCGGACTTACAAATGCTCCTGCTACTTTCTGCACACTTATGAATAGAATTTTCCAACCCTTCTTAGACCGCTTTGTTGTAGTATATCTTGATGATATTGTGATATATAGTAACACTTTACAAGAGCATGTAAAGCACCTACAACAAGTATTTCAGGTCTTAAGAGAAAATCAGCTATATGTGAAGAGGGAAAAGTGTGCATTCGCCCAACAAGAAGTCATGTTTTTGGGCCACAAAGTAGGAGGTGGGAAGCTGTGCATGGATCCAGCCAAAGTTAAAGCCATCCTCGAATGGGAGCCACCAAAAAGGGTACTGGACCTTCGATCATTTCTGGGACTAGCAAACTACTATCGCAGGTTCATCAAGGGTTACTCTTCCATTACAACACCCTTGACAAACCTACTAAAGAAGAACCAGTCCTGGGAATGGACGGAGCAATGCCAAAGTGCCTTTGAAATGTTAAAAGCAGCAGTGACGAAGGAGCCAATACTGGCCCTGCCAGACTATACAAAACCGTATGAGGTACATACTGATGCCTCTAACTTTGTCATTGGAGGTGTGTTGATGCAGGAGGAGCATCCAATTGCCTACGAGAGTCGGAAGCTCAACGACACCAAACAGAGGTATGCGGTGCAAGAAAAGGAAATGACTGCGATAGTTCATTGCCTTCGGGTTTGGAGACACTACTTGCTGGGCCAAAGGTTCGTGGTGAAGACGGACAATGTTGCCACCAGCTACTTCCTCACCCAGAAGAAGCTAAGCCCCAAGCAGGCTAGATGGCAAGACTTCCTGGCTGAATTCGATTATGTCCTGGAATATAAACCGGGCAAGACCAATCAGGTAGCAGATGCATTAAGCAGGAAGGCCGAGCTAGCTGCTATCAGTCGACCCAAATGCCCCTTAATGGACAAAATCAAGGAAGGCATGAAACATGATCCACAAGCCAAGACCTTGATTGACTATGTCCAACAAGGCAAGACACGAAGGTTCTGGCTTGAGGATGGGTTGCTGTACACAAAAGGCAACCGTGTCTACATCCCCAAGTGGGGAAACTTGAGGAAGGAGGTCCTCAAGGAGTGCCACGATTCAAAGTGGGCTAGTCACCCAGGAATCGAGCGAACTGGAGCACTGTTGGAAGACTCATACTATTGGCCGCGGATGCATGACGATGTAGAGGCTATGTTCGAACTTGTCTGGTATGCCAACAAGACAAAATCGAACACGATCATCCAGCAGGCTTGTTGGAACCGCTGCCCATTCCTAGGAGGCCGTGGGAAAGCATCTCCATGGATTTCATCACATGTTTGCCAATTTCGGATGGGAATGGCACGATCCTCGTGGTGGTCGATCGGTTCTCCAAATATGGCATATTTGCAGCAGCACCAAAGGACTGCACAGCGGAAGTAACAGCCCAATTGTTCTTTCGGCACGTGGTGAAGTATTGGGGCATTCCACGGATAATCGTCAGTGATCGCGATGGGCGATTCACAGGGCGGTTTTGGACGGAGCTATTTCGACTAATGGGGTCAGAACTCAACTTCTCAAACAGCTTTCACCCCCAGACAGATGGACAGACTGAACGGGTGAATGCCTTATTGGAAGCTTACTTAAGGCACTATGTGAGTGCCAACCAGAAGGATTGGGCAAGATTGCTTGATATTGCCCAATTCTCCTATAATCTGCATCGAAGTGAGTCTACCCATTCCAGTCCATTCGAGGTAGCAACGGGACAGCAACCACTTGCTCCCAACACACTAAGTGTTGGCTACGAAGGACGAAGTCCAGCTGCATACAAGTTCGCCAAAGGGTGGCACGAGCATGCTGAGCTAGCGAAAGCCTACTTAGAGAAGGCTGTCAAAAGGATGATGAAATGGGCTGATAAGAAAAGAAAACATCGAGAATTTCAAGAGGGAGACCTTGTCTTGGTCAAACTCCTCCCACATCAGTCCAGAACTTATGCCAAACTTCATAAAGGCTTGGTGAGGCGTTATGAAGGACCATTCAAGGTGGTGAAACGGGTTGGCAAGGTGTCCTACCAACTTGAATTACCTCCGAAAATGGAAATCCACAATGTTTTCCATGTGAGTCTGCTCAAACCGTATCACACAGACATGGAAGACACTGAACGTGGGAACTCCAAGCGCTCCAACAGCCATCACTACCGCGCATGACAAGGAAGTGGAGAATATCATCTCACACCGAGTTATTCCAAGAAGGGGAAATCATTCAAGTTATTCGGAATACTTAGTGAGATGGAAGGGTCATCCGGATAGCGAAGCCAGCTGGGAGCGTGAAGACACACTATGGCAGTTCAAGGATCAAATTGCCAAGTACCACCAAGAAGCCACGATGAGGACATCGCGGAATTAGGTGGGGGAGGATGTAACAGACTGACACATCATTGACAAAATGGCGCCATGTGGATGCTTACTGGGCGCCATACAGACATCGTAGTTGGCAAAGTTCTTGGGAGCCTTGTAGAAATATGTAGAACTCTCTAGAACCATGATGTCATGGCTTATGTCAAATAGATGGTGATGTCATGGCTTATGTCAAATAGATGGTGATGTCATGGATGATGTATATACCAATCAAATGTAGCCCTTAGATCGTAAGAATACTCTAGAAGCAAGATCCAAGCCATCGATGTAAAGGGGGGTTTTGCCTATAAAAGGAGACCCCCACCCTCACTTGTAAGGCATCCAAAGCAAGAGCATTCTTTGTATTCTCAGAGCTTCTCTCTCTTTTTGTGTGTGGGTTTTCTCTTTGAGGTAGTCTTGGGGTTTCTAACTAGCAAGGTTTTACTTGCTAGGGGAAAAGGCTTACTTAGTGCATTCAATCGGTGGAACGTGCTAAGGCCGCACGGGGTTTGCTGCGCAAAAACACTACCCCCGTGACAATATGCTCAGGTATAGCACAAAATTCCTGGTGGTAAATTATATATACAATGCAAAGACCAGAAAAGTCATCCGCTAAAACCACATATTTCCTGCGCAAAAACGAAGCAGCATGCATATCGGTCAACTTCATCGCCAAGCCTGTACTCACTGAAATGGTTCACCCTGAACTTCCATTCTCCTTCGATTGGGTCATAGGACACAAAACTCAGCACCTTGATCCTCAGCCTTTCTTTTGGGCCTCACCTTGCTTATCAATTCCTGCCCCGTGTAGTGCTGTCCAGTGTTTTAGTGAAAACACTCAAAAATATTGAGAAGCATCACCTCAGCAGGCTTGTTAAGACACTCAGCGACAGGAGGCTTCTTGTTCTCATCCATATACACGATCACCTCCCGGCTGTCAAACTGGATTAGGGCTTGTTTGGTAGGTCTAATCTTATTTTTATAGACAATTCAAAATAGAGCCATTAAAAAAAGAGCTAAAAAAAAAGGCTAGAATTAAAATATGTGTTTGGCAATGGAAGCATCTATTTTAAATAGACCATTTTAAATAAATAGTTAAAAGCTTTTCATAAATATATTAAGATCTACTAGGTATCGAGCCTTGAAGTTTTACTTCATTATCATGTTTGGCCTCCCAAAGAGATCTAACGGTTTGGATCTTGTGTTTGAGGCCCCTAATTTTTTAAAAAAATATTTAATAATTCACATTTTTACATAAATATCTCAAGTTTGGTGATGATCCAACAGTTGAAATTTGGTCTCACAATGGTCATTGACCTTCTACACATTTTCAATGGTTTGGATTGTTATTTACTGTCCTAGAAATAATAATAAAAAATAAAAAAAGGGACTGCCTGTGGACTAGTTACAAATTCACCATATTAAATTCAATGGTTGAAAATTTTTCACAAATATCTTGAGATCCACAAAGAATCAATCCTTGAAAATTGACCCCATAGCCGTTTTTAGTCTTCCCAACATTTTCAATAGTTTGGATCTTGTGTTTGGGCCCCACAGAATTCAAAAACTAATATCCAATGGCTCACGCTTTCTTGCACATATCTCAAGATTCAGGATGAATTAACGGCTAAAATTTGGATGGGTGGCAGTAATTGATCATGTGAACATTTTCAACGGTTTGGATGTAGATTTAGGGGCTCGGATTTCGAAAAAATGAAAAAAAGGATACTGGGCGTGATCCATGAAAACACTGTAGCTGGGCGCCTCTTTTTTTTTTCCCTCTCATTTGGAAATGCATCACATGGCCTCCTCTTCAAAATAGAGCTTTTACCTCTTATTGTCTAAATTAAATAGAGCTAAATACACATGCCAAACGCCTCTATTTTTCCAACTCTATAAATTTTAGACATTTAGATTATAAGAGCCTAAAATTTAAACATGCCAAACATGCACTTAAGAGACTCGAGATCAAGCCGACTGACATCTGTCTCTCCAGTGAACTTGATGCTACCATAACCATGCCGTCCAACCACAATGTCAGATTTTTATCAAAAATTACTTTCTTATGATGCGTTATAACATGATATAGTTATATATCGAGAATTCTATATAATGTCCAAATTCACGTTTCATTAATCATAGAACTCAGACATACATAAATAAATATAGTAGAGTAAATTTATAAAAGTTAAGGTTGACCCAACCTTTTGTTTTGTTTTTGTTTTCTAACCATTCTAGTAAGGTCAATTTAATAAAACCCCTTAAAATTTTTCATAAGCAGTTAGAGGGGGTCAACACCAAGTATTTATCAAGAAGTCCTCCAATTCGGAATGTAAAATAATAAAATTGAGGATATTAAACCTGAAAGCAAAAATGCAAAACT
Organism: Sextonia rubra; assembly: GCA_037013555.1. NCBI lineage: Eukaryota > Viridiplantae > Streptophyta > Magnoliopsida > Laurales > Lauraceae > Sextonia > Sextonia rubra. Next base: position 43,146,271 of record JASUAD010000013.1, on the reverse strand, counting down.
AATGGAACTGCCAAAATAAACTTCAGGGTTAATTGTATTTTACATCGTTGACGCACTTGCAGATTGAATCCCTTGAACTTTTAACTTTTGCCATCAACCTCCTTAAACTTTTTAAACCGAAATGAAAGCCTAAATAATGCGTGGAAAGGTTGATGAGAGAATTTATCGGTCAACAATAATAACCTAGGACTCGCATTAAGACTCTATACTTTCACAGCATCAGATCAGTCAGTGGTCAGAAATCTATCCCAGCCCCAGCATGCTTAGCTTTGCAGGCTGACGCCTTTGGCATTTCTTTGCCCTCTACGGTGGGCAATACATGATGCCTACCTACCGCCATTTATATTTTAAACCAATTGTTCATCACTATTTTTGCGGGCCAAAAGGAACTCCAAAATAACTGCCGAACAAGAAAATAATGAAACCAAACCATACCAAACACAATTATTCAAGCATAAAATCCATTAATTTAGAGTATCCATCATATCAAAATTATCCCCATCATTCTCCCATATGATGGGGAGCCGATAGGACTTGCACAAATCTGGGACCCGCATTACAAAATCAAACAAACTGGCAGGTATTGCCCTCGATCCCTTGAATAATCTCTTTTCTGCTTCACTTAAATTGTTGGCAGCTAATTCAAAAAACAAACATGAATTAGCAACGATAGTACTAGTTAGAAAATAAAATTTTGTTGGTCTCTCACCTTCATAAAACTCGTCAATGGCTTCGGTACTCCTTGCAGCATCCCATGTTTCTTCTTCAGGGGCTAAGCTTTTACGTGCGAAGGCCTCCAATAGGGAAAGAGAACAAATTTTGTGAATACAGTTTTATGCCAAGAGTCATCCACGGACACCCAGAAAAAAAAGCATATACAAATCCATTTGAACAATCCAGAGTAACTGTTGACTACCAGGTTTCAACAACCCAAACCGAAAGGGTAGCAGCATTATTTCAAAAGCAAGGAAGTTTCAATAACCCAAACCGAAAGGGTGGCAGCATTATTTCATGAGCAAGGAGGGTACCCCTAGAGATATTGATAACTACGAGAGGTGTGGGTGTAATTTCCCCTATAAATTTCCACTCTCTCGAGTCAAAATTTCTTAATTCGCCCTAGTACTCCTAGAGATAGGATCCAGTGTTTAACCTTGGTTTGAATATCATAATTTTGAGTTGAAACATACTCTAAATACCAGTTTCAAGTTGCACACTATTTATATGACGACAAGAAGTTAATTTTCAATTTGTGCCCAGGACAAGAAACAAACACATATTATTTTCATATTGCATGATTATAAACTATGCTTTGGTGAGTATACAAGAAAGATCCACGTCTGATGTAAGCCAGATCCATGATGGGCTAGGGCCCAAATCCAATAATGCCCAGCAATGAAGATTAATTTATAATTAGTAGTTGCTTTTTTAAGTTTTGGCTCAAAATAGAACGGAATGGAAAAACAGAATTCATATAGCCGACCCCAACATGATTGGGATAAGGCTTTGATGATGATGATGATGATGAGTTCCTTTCTTAAGTTTCTTATTTTTAGAAGTTGATTTTATATTTGAGTTAGGACTCTTTACTTGGATTGAATTAGAATTGTTTCCTTAATTAGATAATAGCTTAGTTATAAATATATATGTAATCCCTTCTCATGGGACAGACATTGATATTGATATGAATTAATTTTTAGTTTTCAGTTTTCATTTCTAGAGTCAGTTGATTTTGTCATTGGTGTGAAGCCTAAACAGTCTATCCCTAAGCCTTCTGGCTCGTATAATAGCCCATTGGCTATATTTCTTCCCCGTGCTACGTCAATTGGTATTGGAGAGGAGATCCGATCTCAAATAGCCATTCCGATCGCCGATCCAAGGCAACCCAAACATCCCATCTTTTTTTTCTTTTTTTTTTTTTTTGTCACTGCCATCCATCGTTCACCCTCCCACATCTTCCTTTCATCATCATTCATTCATCATCATCCCCATCACTACTGACCCCTTTTGCCCAACCCCAAAGCCCAACCGAAACTTTCTCCAATACCCAAATCCACATCCCGCAGCAACCCAAACCCACTCCAAACCTTCACCCGAACCCCATCAGCCACACAACCTTCACTCGAAACCCAAAAATTGCCAAAAACCAACAACCTAACCAAGACCACCCATCTCCTTCCTCCTCCATTGACAGACCAACCCAGCAGTCCAATCCCTCTCAAAACCCTACAACCCACCCATCTGCCGCACTCTTCCATCCCACAGAAATCCATCGAGCTCCACTTAAACCCTAATCCATCCCCAACTTCATAGGCTCCTCAAATCATCCTCCCAAACCCATCCATCTGAACCTAGGCCTTCCTGAACCACTGATGACTTCCAAACCCCCCTCACAAAACCCCAATCCATCAACACCACTTCTAGAAATCCAGAACCCCAAGAAATCCTTCTTCACGCTAGCCACAACAACTTCAGTCATCCTTCCAAAACCCAACATCAAAAAAAAAAAAAAAGAAAAGAAAAAAGGGAGATAGGAAGAGAGAAGAGAGGAGAAACAGTTAGAAGACATTATGCACCGAAGAGACACTAGCCACCCCATTGTAACCGAATCGTAGTCTCCGCCCAATGTCGCTATCTCCAGCACACACAAGTCGCCTGCAACCTCCCACCTCCCTCTCAGTTCGTCAATAGTAGCAACAAAAAGGGTGAAGACTTTTTTCTTTCCTTCGGAGCATTAAGCTCGAGTCTCTCCCACGTGTTTGTGACACGAGGTGCCCCCAACACCTGGACTTTAGTGTAGTTTAGGCTCAACTTGAGTAACTAAGAAAAAAAAATGGCAAAGGAAAAAAAACAAAACCACAGGTGGGCCCAACTACAAGCCAAGTTGAGCCTAACAAGAGCACAATTTAGTCTTTTTGGGTTGTTTGATCACAACCATTGATTCTCCAAAGAGTGATACATTGGTCATCCGACTTCCAATTGACGATCCAGTTTCATCTACATACCTTTGTCACCTAGATAGAGCCATCAGGTCAATCAATTTTTTAGAGATAAAATTTGGTGTGATGTAATTCCTATGAATATAAATCATATTCTTTAGGGAAAACCATAGATTTCTGATCGAAATGCGCACAATGACAATGAGGAAAACACATATACCTTCAAGTGGCAACGAAGAATACTCCTTCCATCTTTGTCTATATCATCCCCTTCAGTTGAAGAGCCAAATAGAGAGCAAAAGGAAGAAACAGATGTCAACGCTAACATTGCAAAGCAAGATCAACGAATGGAGGACATCATGACAAAGTTCGATGAGACATCATCTAGCGCACCTAGAATGGATGATACTTCAAAAGAATTAGAAGACAAGGAGCCCAAAATTATTTTTGTGGACAGTGTCGATCAAAAGATGTAGGCACCAAAAGAAGTTGAAACAAGCATTGAAGATCTGGATATGGTTAGTAAGGAAAATGATTGTCTGATGGATCTGATTGTTGTGCCAACATCAGCAAAGCTAACTGAACCATCAGACAACAAATCAATTATTTCACTGGTTTCACAAGAAGATCTTAATGTAAAAACTCCCCATATTGATTTCATCTTCAGATATCAACTCATGCTAATAAAAGAATATGATCTATTGGTACAGAGCCTACAATTGAAGCATCCAATGGTCCAATCTCAAATTCAAGATACATGCACTCCTAAGAAGAAACAACACCTCCAACCTACTTCTAATTGAGAGAAAGAACAAACCAAGGTTTCAAGTCATGCCTCGCAATTGAAGCTCAACAAGCAACTTGGAAGTTTTCTCACATGATTTTTGACCCAAGCGAACATTTACCAAACTCGAGGATGAGTTCTGCCCCTGGAGGGGGGAAACTGATGCAGGCCAAATCCATGATTGGCCAGCCTATTGGGCCCAAATCCAATAAAGCCCAGCAGTGAAGATTAATTTATTATGTTTCTAATTTTTAGAAGTTGATTTTATATTTAAGTTACGACTCTTTATTTGGATTGAATTAGAATTGCTTCCTTAATTAGATGATAGGTTAGTTATAAATATATATAATATCCCTTCTCATGGGACATAGACATTGATATTGACATTAGATTAGTTTTTAGTTTTCATCTCCAGAGTAAGTTGATTTTGTCGTTGGTGTGAGGCTAGACAATTTATCCCAAAGCCTTTTGACTTGGAGAATAGCCCGTTGGCTATTTGTTTTCCGTGTACTGCGTCAATGTCTAGCTCACACAGTCAAGGACCAACATGCTTGACTAGCACTGAATCTACCTTCAATTTGCAAGGAAAGGACTCAAAACCAACCCTAATTATTCAACAATGAAAAATAAAAGTGTATGTCAAAATTTTTGGGTCGGAAATGCAGTAACTTCGAATCTCAAAAGTTCAATCAAAACCCCTCTAAAAAAGCCTTTCGAACAAAGAATACAAAATTACATTAGTAATTCCAAAAGGGCTATATACCCACAGTTTATATCTGAAATTAAAAATTAACAACTTGATGGCAGATGTATATTTCTTTTTCTTTGTCTCTTGTTTATGAATTAATAGCAATATTATTTTGGTGTGTTTCTGGCAGCCGGCCTCTCAGGATTTTTCAAATATCCCATGGACAAATGAGAAACCATCTGTTTAGTCCCCCATTGAATCTGGGTGACAGGGGACAGGTGAATTGGGTACATGTCTAACCTTTAGCATTACTTGCACAAGGTGGTTCCTCTCAAATTGGAACCAACAATCTCACAGTGGTTGTTGGGCCGAATTTTGACCACTAAGTCAGTGGCCCCTATTAAATTACACAGGCATATATCTGTATCATCAAAAAAATATTGGCCTCCGCGAAAAATCTAGGTTTTACCTCTTTATCAAGGTTTCCAAGATCTCCAAGCCTGCTAGGCAAGTTCTGCTTCCGACCAATGGCGAAGAACTCTTCCATTGTAAGTCCTTTGTCTAGTTTTTTCTGACGTAGGTCCGTAGCCAATTGTGGATGTCGATTGGTAAGCTTTACAAACAGACTTGCTAAAAACAGGTGCTCAAGTTCTATGTTCTCGACACCTAAAACACATTCAATAAAAGCGCACACATTAAAAACATCAAGACTACCATTCAAAATATTGAACACGTCATCACATTAAATACAATGCGACACAACACAGTGGAAGAAGAATTCCCACTGACCAAAGTCTGGTAACCATATTTCTAAAGACACTAGAGCAGAAATTGAAAACAATAGTAGGTAATGCAGGAAGATTATGCCAGTGGATATTGGTGAAAAGCAAAGGAGGTCTTACCAAATTTGCTAGCTACAACTGCTGCAGTCTTGAATATGTCATATAGAGGATATATTGAAGGTTCCTCACTAGCACGTCCAAAATGCACAAACTTCTCCACACTTGCTGCAATCCTCGAGCGAAGCAGGCCCAACAATATATGATGTGTGCCAATAAAACGATCTCCATCCAATCTTCTTTCACACTCTGCATGAGCAACAACCTCAATTACCTCTACCTCTACCGTACAAGCTCCAAAAGCACCAGACCGCAAGGGTAATGTAGCTGATTCCATAGACTCAAGTAACTGCAAAAAGAGAATGGATAAAAAATAAATGTTAAGGGTGCAAAGAATTCATAGTACTCCAGCGATAACCATTAGGGGACACAGTCACCTCTTTTATGTTTTCTTCTCAACGGCAGAAAGTACATTGACTGAACATCTCAAAACATCCCATAACTAAACCACTATGATTTGAGAATGTCTAGAAAAAGCACATTACGTCCCAACACCTTTAATTTTTTTTTTTTTTTTTGAGAAGTGCATACTGAGGATCACAGCTTGTAACAAACCAAGAGTGGAGTGGGAGAGATACAGAAGGAGAAAAAACAAAAAAGGTTGAAGGTGTAATGTAGAGTAAAAAAGAAGAGTATAAAATGACTACCAGTTTAGTCCACATGAATGTGCGCAGCGCTGGGTACGACCTAACCTATAATATTATTTAAACAAAGTGGTTTCACTCAAATTTGAACCCACAACCTCACAGTTGTTGGGACCAATTTTTACCATTAAACGGTGGCCCCAGTTAAAACTTACACAGATATATTTACCTTTGTGTCAAGTTTTCCAAGATCAATCCCAAGCATGCTACACATGTGCTGCTCCTGAACAATGGCGATGAACTCTTCTATTGTAAGTCCTTTTTCTCGTATTTCCTGACGTTGGTCCTCATCCAATTGTATATGTACAGGGATCCCAAGCTTTACAAACATAATTGCTAAAAACAGGTGCTCAAGACCTATTTTCGCATCACCTAAAATGCATTAAAAGAAAAAAGAGCACACATTAAAAACATTGAATCTACCATCCAAAATATTGAACACGTCATCACATTAAATATGCCACATAATACAGTGGAAGAAGAATTTCCAATGACCAAGTTCTGTTAACCACATTCCCAAAGACACTACAGCAGAAATTCAGAAACATTGTAGGTAATGCAGGAAGACTATGTAACTAGGTATTGATGTAAAGCAAGAGAGGTCTTACCAAAAAAGGTAGCGACAAATTCTGCTTTCTTGTATATGTCATACGGAGGATGTATTGAAGGTTCCTCACTAGCATGTCCAAATTGCAAGAACTTTTCCACACTAGCTGCAATCCTTGAGCAAAGCAGGCCCAACAAAAGATGGCGTGTGCCAATAAAATGATGTCCATCCAATCTTCTTCCACACTCGGCGTGATCCACAACATCAATTACCTCCACAGTACAAGATCCAAAAGCACGAAATCGCAAGGGAAATGTAGCTGATTCCATAGACTTCAGTAACTGCCACAAAGGGAGTGCATAAAAATAAAATGTAAGGGTGCAAGGAATTCATAGCACACCATCTATAACCATTAGGAAATACACAGGCACCTCTTTTATCATTTCTTTCCAATAGCAGAAAGTACAATAACTGAACATCTGAAAACCCATGAAAGCAGATAAATATTGCCATCACTAAGCCACTATGATTGAGAATGTCTAGGAAAATCACATTATGTCAAACACTTTTTTTTTAATTGATAAGTGCATAATGCCCATCAATTAACCATCTAATCTCACTATTCTTCTCCGATACCACAAAGTCCAGCTCACATAAAAACATTCATGTAAGTTACAAAATCAGTCAAGCATTAAGCTAGTCACCTTTGAAATTGGGATAGCAATTTCGCCCTGCTAATTTTTAGGTCCAATCTGTCAATTGATTTGCAAATTCATCAGCTTCTTTGAATGGGAAAGAGCCTGAAAAACTCTTTCATATTGCAGAACAACACTCAGTCAAATTGTGTGCAAACATTGTAAGGTGAAGCACTAAGGAAAGTCAACAGGAAGCTCACACTGCTTCTACACATCTACTTCCTTGACTAAGTAAGAACTATGATACTGAAATAATTACCCAGCCTAGCCAGGCATTAGAGCAGATCGCGCGCTAAAGAGAGAGAGAGAGAGAGAGAGAGAGAGAGAGAGAGAGAGAGAGAGAGAAGGGGGGCGTGGTTTGAAGGTGTGATGTAAAGTAAAAAAAGAACATAACTTGAGGACTCAAGCGCCACTGTAGGTTGTTGAATTCCTGTCATCTACTTGGTCAATTGGAAACACTGTCCGAATTTAACATTCCAAAAGAAGAAAACAGAATAACAATTTTAAGAGTCCTTATATATTTTTTTTCGATAATAATTCTGGAACATTTTAAGGCATTTTGGATTGCAAAAAAATTTCATGAGTTTTTTTCTTTTTGAGCTTTCCATTAAGTTTAATCTTTCCTGTCGACAAATTCCTCTTTATTTTTTCCAAGGGAGCTTCGGTGACAGGTCCACCACTTAAGATCCATGCAGATGCAACAATAGGTCCAGGCTTCAAGACTTTCCCATGAAAGGTCTCTGCCTTAAAATGACCTTAATGACTAAACTAACCTTCCTTCCACAACTAGTTTCAGGTCTCCCTCAACCGACGTTCAAACCAAAATTCTTCCCTCTCCTCTCTTCTATGTACCACCTCTCAAGCTTTGCCGCCGATCCCCACCATCGATCTGCATTACCTCCACAACCAGCGCAAGTTTCACCGCTAATCTCCACCATCGATCTGCACCACCTCACCACCAATTTGCACAACCATCACCACTGCCAATCTCCCCCAATCAAAACTTTGGGCCTTCATAAATCTAGTTGCACACAAAAAATCACCTCTTAATGTGGCTTCGGAACTCCTCCGCATGGACGACAACAACGATAACGATTTTTGCATGAATGGGTGCAAATTGTAGAGCAGACACAAAGTTCGAATGGTATAGAAGCTTGCACAACATAAACAAAAAAAGGTACCATAAGGTTACAGGGATGAGATGTTTAAAAAGGAAAGGTACCTTTCGGTTACTTTGCACCAGAACATTACTCCTATCTCAACGGCCCATCCATGAATGAATTATACAAGTCAGGTGGAATGATATCCACTCCTGACGGGAAAATAACGAACTTGGCAGGATCAACACTTGGGGGTGGTTGTCGTTAATTAGTCTGCCGCTATTAGAACTCCAAATTCTGTTCTCAAAGAGTGAGTTGGGGAACAAAAGATTCCACTGTTCCAAAGATCAGCTTATCTAAAAGTCATGGATGTCGTCTGTAGTAGGATTGGTGTTAAAATCAAGTACTTCAGAAAGGATGTGAGAATCTTTGTTTGCAAAGTTGAGCCCGTGAGTAGACCCCTATACATAGTTCCCATCAATCCACTTCCATTGACCATGAAGCACGGTTACTTCGTTTAGGTCACGTATCTGTATCCAACACCGTGGCATATCAGATACGATACTCATCAGATACTCGAGGATACACATCATGTGTATCCTTTAGTTAGTATCTTTTTTTGATGAAATATGGGACAATTATAAATTTAAGGGGTAAAATTAAATTTAAGGGGCAAATTGAAACTATTTTAAATGTTTATGGGATGAAGTATAGCCCCTTTTCAAACTAGCATATGTTCAAAATTCTAATTATTATATATCAAATAATAATAAAATATATGAAAATATATATTAACATAAATGTACCAGATCAAATTCGTATCCTCATTTTTAAGGTTTTGACGCATTGCCATGTCCGTATCGTATTATATCTGTGACCATGCTTCCTAGTCCATTAATTATTTTAAAAAAGTAATGTTTCTCTATAATCTGATGGTGGTAGGACAGTGTTGAGAAGGGAGAGAAAGAAGACAAAGGAGACAGAAATTGTTTGAAATTTATTTGTTGGGGGACAGATAATTTTGGGGGCTTCAGCCACGTGTCAACGAAAAAAAAAAAAAGACCGTGAGACATTAAGGACAGATAATTTGCTTGCTCAACTGGTTAACTGAACAGACAATGAATAAATTTATCTACTATCCACTGAAATTTTTGCAATTTTTTTCCACGGAATTTCATTTTCAACATGGATCTTATTTTATAAATCTTGGAAAAGGCTATCCAACAATATCAATTTATTACAATCAGACATGAAGAATGGAAGTTATGCTACCTTAAGGTTTGAAAGAAAAAATGTGAACAGAAGTATTAAAGGCAAATTTGTCTTTAAAAAAACCCAGCTAACATCAAGAACTTCATACAAGTAACTTGTTTAAATGTGCGACCATATGGGTTAAACATATGAGACATGGACTTACCGTTGGATGGACTCTTATTCTGGGGGATACGGTGCCAATTATCCGTTTTTAAATTGGAGGGGTTTTGTAGCAGGAGAGGGGGGTAATTCAAAATTTTTGAGCAATATATGCTATCCAAGTTGGAACACAAAGGTGACCACTCAAGCAATTCATGGCAAAGTCAGCAGTTGCACCACAGTGAAAAAACAAGAAAAAAAAATAAACGTAACTTCTAAAGGTTGAGTAGAAAATTGAGCCAAACTTGGGAGTTAAAAGGGATTATGCGCCATAAGCAAAAGAAATTACCTCAAGCACTCTCCCTCGCACTAACTTGAGTATTTCGTCACGAATTTCAATTACAAACATATCAAACTGAGTTTCTGACACATCATGGCACCCATCCAGCTGCGACAAATTTATGTCCCTCCAAAACTCAAGCAGCAGAGTATCAAAAATGCAACGGCAACTCTTGTGGATCAATTCCATCCGTAGGTGCATTGCACAATTTCTCTGGTGTGAAGATGAAAATAAAAAAATATATAAGATTTAGGCACCAGAAGTAATCAATTTCAAGTGTTAAATGCAAAGGTACATATATATCCAAACAAATAAAGCCACCACAACGGCTATGTACATTGATCTCTTAGCAAGAAAAGGCAAACAAGACACATCCCACAAAAAACCATATAAAAATCGATTTCAGCAATCCAGACTAATATGAAGTATCCAAGAATTGTGCTTGCATAATATAAATGCTAAAACTAATCTCAACCAAATATATGCACACCAATACGTCTACCAATGAAACTGTCAACCAAATAGATCTTCTTTTGCCGGGTGTCAACCAATTGATCTAAAAAAATAGTACTGCAATCAGATTTATACTCTTATATCAGAAGTTCAATCCCCATCTAAATTGCCAGGTTGACCCAGTTCATCTTGCAGACTAAAAGATTGGTCACCATCACCGCACATTATTTAAAGATCCATATGACGTGTACATAGATGTACAAGTATTCTGAGAGCCTATGGCATCTTTGTTGACTAAGTGTGATTTAAGAGCACTTCTTTATTTTCACTTAACGCCACCCACCTGCATAAAGCAGCTCAATTATCTTAAAGGTGAAGCAGTAATTTCAGCTGATGGAAAAAAAAACATATAGGAAAGTCCTAACCTTGTCATGCTAGGCAACAGCATGGAGTTCCTGTACACAATTACGAGGACACAACATGCGCCAACTCATTGATTTTCAGATATTAGAATCCGGTGTCAAAATTATCCGCTGTAAAAAGGTACCAGTACCAATATTAAGCTGAGTGTATCATATAAACCACCAAAATTTTAATGCCTTCGAATTTTTTGAAGATTCAGCTAAATACAAGAAAATTTAGTCTGAAGTTACAGTTCAAAATCAACTACACAATCAGAATCATTTACATCTCAGGCCTTTCCTCTTCTTTGTCAATCTGTTGTCTTTACGGTGACCGTCCTATATTGAATTAGGATCATGAATGAATTAATCACTTTAAAAGGAGACTATAATCTGAGAAGACAACAAAAGCAAAGCAAATGGTTTCTCAGATACCAAAGATGGGATGAGGAAATATAATGATAGTCACTACCAGCACAATGTTCGGGTGAATATTTTTTAGCATTGTGGCAACTAACAATTGCATGAAATAATTGTAAAGGAGCGGACAACATTATGCTAGGAAACAAATGACAAACCATTCCAACTCATACCTTCAAGGGTGATAACTGCTTCATTACAGAAATTGTGCTTTGTAATAGAGTTTTAGATTCATGCACATCCTACGTCAATAAAAATCATGATCAAAACATTGCATAACTGACTGAGCAAATATAATGATAGTCACCAGCAGCACAATGTTCGGGTGAATATTTTTTAGCATTGTGGCAACTAACAATTGAATGAGATTATTGTAAAGGAGTGGACAACATTATGCTATAAAAAATGACAAACCAATTCCAACTCATACCTTCAAGGGTGATAACTGCTTCATTACAGAAATTGTGCTTTGTAATAGAGTTTCAGATTCATGCACATCCTGCGTCAATAAAAACCATGATCAAAACAATGCATAACTGACTGATTATGACAGATGCTTCCACTTAATTGAACAATGAATAAACAATAAGGGGAGCTGAAGAATCACATAGTAATGCAATTTAAATTTCAAACAGTGAAGATTATTGTTTAATACCTCAAATGACCAACTGCAATCATCAGCCATATGTGCCTATACCAAGACAAATGAAGACAAATTAGACAACTGCAAGGGCAATAACCATTTTTCGAGATCCAAGTTGGACCAAAAGAAAATTAACAGGGATTTCCATTCCAAGGTAAGCACACAAAAACAAAAAAATCACACACCAGCCAAATTTACAAGTTGCAATGCTTCAAAGGACCCAAATAACAACATATTAACTCAGGAATCCACTTATCAAGTTCAGACCGTATGCCTCGTTGCTGAATTTATATATACGTAAATACATCCATACAAGTGACATTGTGACTGTTACATAAACCAGAAGCACTGTCATGCAGTTATATGAAGTTGTCAATTTGTCATAGTTACCTTCAAGATATAACCAACATCGCACTCTCGAAGAAGGCCAAAATTATTTCTCTCCATCTTCCCATCAGCAATGGCCAGTATAGCTTCAACTGCAGTCTACACAGGAGGCAAAAAATTACTTGAAAATAACATGTAATATCCGTTTCAGTTCTTCACCATTTTTTACTTCAAATCCAGCTAGGGATAAATCAAGCTTTGAGTATTAATCTCAATTACTATAAACTTTTAGTTTGTCAGATCCACAGCCATAGTCCGATATCTTTATATTGAACTCAGAGGCACACAAACCTTGTGAGGGATAATTAAATCCTGTATAAACTTCATACCCTCATCATACATCTTGTCCTTTAGACCAATTCGGATAAAATCTTCCTGCAAAAAGCGGAAATCAAGGAAGATCAGTATAATCCTTCTTCACAGAGTACGTACTGATAAAGGAATGATTGATCAACGGTAGTGACAGTATGGTGTTCATATATTTTAAGTTTATAACGTCTACATGAACAAGCAACTTACCTGCCACCCACTCAAAATAAATACATTTAATTAATTCATTAATAAAAATAAAAAATAACAAGACATCTGAGTGAATAAGTGTCTGTATAATGACAACCATAAAATGAGGAGAATCACAATTAGAAAAGCTAAAAAAGGCCAAAAGTAGGAGAAAAGGTGTGGATTAACATAGATGTACTAGTAAGGGGTAGGAACAGTAAAGAAAGGAAAAGCCAAAGCCAAATATGGTCACTCCCACATGAGAAAATAGTAGAGGTATTGAAGAGATAAACCTAGTAATCTGACCCAATTTATGTACTGGATGGAACAAATGCCATCATATTTGCTCTCTATATAGATGTGTATAAAAATATGATAACTAAAACGAAGTGCATGAATGCAATATGAAATAAATTACAACACCCACAAGTAGAAAAATATAATAAAGGGGGTGGATCTCAAACTTGCTTAGCACAGTTCTTTGAAGGAGCAATTACCAAATCATAAAGAGTCAACACATATTTTATGAAGCCCTTCAATACTGCCTGCCGCACACGTTTGAATGCATCAGGGTCTGCCGAGAACACATCCTCATACGTAGTCCAACAAATACATGAAAAACTCTTATGTGCTAAAACTGCAGCCCCCTCGGCAGCTGCAACAGCCCCCTCCTCGCCAACTCTATCTTTAAGGCTTGCGTACATAGAATACTTGTGCCAATCCTAGGATATATAAGTTCAAAAGGTTAGTCCAAGCCAAAAGACAGGCCTAACACCATGACCCAAAGCGTGTAACAAGCTAAAATATACCCGTATGAAACAATGCTGTAATTAGAAACCTTAATAAATCTTAATTTTACAGTCAAGCCGTGGAAATTCTGCAGCATGATTCCAATGCTAAAAAGACAATAAATAATAGTGCCACACAAAAAAGCAATATATCGAAACAAGAAAGAGGAATCAAGATTTTTATGTATCATAACAGACATTCATGGAATGAATAGCAATCCATAATACTTCAGAGATTGAAATTTAAAAAACTAAGCCTGCATAAGAAATCTAGGCTGGCAATGCTCTCCTGATGGTCCTACATCGTTTCGCGAAGAAGATGCAGAACGGAGTCTTCTTCAACTGTCATATACCTATCGGCCTGCGGTTCTGTTTGCCCCCCATTTTTCCCTTTAAAAATTTTCATTAATGGGAGGACCCCACAGGTGCTTGCCATGTACCTCTCATTTTCGAAATGGCAAGATCACTCTTCTTATTTTATTAAAAACAAGATAAAAGAATTTTTTAAAAAAATTAAAAGCCTAAAAATGAACTCTAGGCTAGAAATGTTGCTCCTTCCTACTGTTAACCATCAAACTTCATATTTCATGGCAAACTAAACATAATCATGGAGGTAAATATATGCAGCGGTCGATATATTCACCATAGCGCCCATGGGCACTACAATATTTGGAAAATATCGCCGCTCACAAGTGTAGCGGCCCGTAGCGGCAGGGTGGGGTTAAAATATTTGGAAAATCTTCTGAGCGGCCCATAGCGGCGGGGTGGGGTTCACTCCGCTTTTGCTCACTTTTTTCAACCCTAAAGTTCAATAACTTTTCTTCTACTGTTTTCATTACTCCAAGCTCATTTTCGTAACTCTATTTTTCAAATCCTCTCAAGAAAACACTAGAATCATAAACAAAATCATAAAACACTACTTATACAAGCATCATTCAAGTGTTATGCAAGCATCCAACTCAAAAACATCAACTCAAAGTGAGTTTTTTGGGCTTCTTTTTTTCTACTTTGAGTTTATGTCTCCCTTTTCTTCCATGAATCACTTGAAAATGAATTGTTATTGTTAGATCCACGTTCCCCTTGGATCAAGCCCCTCTTTTTTTTCAACTTTCACTCTTTTTTTTTTAATTTTATTTTCGGATTATTTTATTATTTGAAAAGAAATTCTTCTAAGTTTTGTATTCTTCTAAGTTTTTCATGTTTTTATTTTCGGATTGTTGTATTTTTTTTAAAAAATATTTTTTACCGAAGTAAACCCAATCAAATGGATTAAAAATAGTCCCTAAATGTCAAATCTATAGGACACATAGATCAATCCCATATATTTTTGAGTTCTTCTAATTTTTTTTCCTTTTTTATTTCTGGATTTTTGTATTTTTTTAAAAAATATTTTTTTACCAAAGTAAACCCAATCAAATGGGTTGAAAATGGTCCCTAAATGTTAGATCTATGTTTCCCATAGATCAATCCCACATATTTTTGTGTTCTAATATTTTCATGTTCTTTATTTTCTGATTTTAGTATTTTTTTTTAAATATTTTTTTACCAAAGTAAACCCATTCAAATGGGTTGAAAATGGTTTCTAAATATTAGATCTATGTTTCCCATGGATCAATCTCACATATTTTTGTGTTCTTCTAATTTTTTCATGTTTTTAAAATTAATTTAAATTTTAACCTATTACTTTTGAATACTTTTTAGGTATTTTATTGTGACGTGAGAAAATATCGCATAAGATAGATCCTGCATGGAGTTATGGTGAGGCAATTAAAAACAATCGGTTGAAGATTAAGTGCAAGTTTTGTCACAAAGTAACCAATGGGGGCATTACAAGATTTAAGCAACATTTGGCCCATGTGCAAAGCAATGTTGCAAGATGTCCTGAAGTGGCCAAAAAAGTTAGGGAACGAATCAAAAATTTATTGAATCAAACAAAACAGAAAAAAGTACAAATTAAAGAAAAGAGGCAGCGGGGTATTGATGTAGCACACTATAATGTATTCAGGGATGAAGGTCTTGGTAGTTCTAACGATAAGGATGAAGACCCAGAAATGATGGATGTACGCCGAAAATCTCTTATGTCGTGCCAAGAAGGCGCAGAGCGTCGAGCATATAGTCAACGTAGAAACTATAATGCAAGTGGCTCATTTGATGCAGCAAGCGAGGGCAAGGGGATAGCGGGAAAAATATGTAGAGCATTTAACACCCGACAACGGAATGATGACGTAAAGATTATTTCTAGTCGGAGGGCTACACCGACACAAATTGAAAGAGGGGTTGGTTTTGTTGATCCTCTAGCACATAGATCGGAGGTAGCTAAGCATCCAAAAATCTCTAATGTTGTCAAGGGTATTATGAAGGCTGCAAGAGATACGTTAGCCAAAGCTACTGCAAAATGGCTAATTCATAAGAATATACCCCTTACCGCAATTGATTCTCCTCATTTTCAAACAATTCTTGATGTTGCGCCTCAAGCTGGGCAGCGTATTAAGGTGCCATCCGTGTATGACGTGGGCACCAAGTACCTTAAAGAACAGTATAAAGAGAAAAAAGGCTTGGGTGGAGACGTTTAGGCCCATGTGAGGCAGAATTGGGTCACTATTATGTGTGACGGGTGGACAAGCGGCACCCAAACACAATTAATCAGCTTTTTGATGCATAATGTTGTTGGACCATCTTTGTGAAGTTTGTTGATGCATCTGAACAAAAACGGACAGCAGATTATATTTATAGGCTTATGGATAACGTTGTAGAAAGTGTTAGCGAGGAGAACATTGTCTAGATTGTGACAGACAATTAAGCCAATCTTAAGAAGGCTAGTAAACTATTAATGAAAAAAAGGACGCATTTATTTTGGACGCCATGTGCAGCACATTGCATTGACCTTATAATGGAAGATATTGGAAAGAAGAAACATATGGCCGCTGTGATTAAGGCATGTAGAGGCATTACAAGGTTCATAAACGACCATTCATGGCTCTTAAGCTTGATGAAGAGGTTCACAAAAAACCATGCCTTGGTGTGTCCGGCATCTACTAGATTTGCTACCCATTTCATTGCTATGGAAAGCCTAATAAGATAGAGATCAGAGCTAATTCAAATGTTTGCATCAGAAGAATGGCTTTGTTCGAAATGAGGCAAAACAACAAGTGGTCCGGAGTTCGATATCACAATTCTAATGAGGGATAATAAATTTTGGGTCAAAGTAGAGAACATAATAAAGGTATATGAACCTTTAGTGAAAGTGTTGCGGACTATAGATGGTGATGACAAGCCAAAATGGGGCACTTTTATGAAGCAATTGATCAGGCAAAGCAAGCTATTATTAAAAACTATTGATATCATGATAAATACATACGAATTATTGATGCACAATGGAACGATCAGCTGCACCATCCATTACATGTTGCAGGTAGTTTACAATTTAACATAATTCTTTAAATGCTTGCTTTTTGTCCTTTTTTTTTTTTACTCATTAATCATATAGCTCATTGTACATTCTATTTTTTCAATATAAGTTATTTTTTAAATCCTGAATTCTATTATCGCAATACCCAACATCACACTGAAGCAATAGATATGGAGTTGCGAGTAGGATTAAGGACTATGATAAAAAGAATTTTGAGTGAACTCGAAGCTATACAAGAGGTAAGTTAAGAAATTTATTTGATATTTTAAATATATTTGAGATAATTGTATTGATATGGCGTACTTATTTATTTCTAATTTTTCGCATTGTAGATTTCTACTTATACACATAAAAGAGGGACTTTCGCTGACCTTCTTGTACAACGAATGATTGGAAGATGTCCACCTAGTAGTTATTCAACACATAGAAGAGGGGCTTTCTACGATTTAAAGATGTCTATTTTTTTATTTTTTTATTTTGCATTTCATCTTATTGGCAGGAGAGTTTTGGAGAGAGTACTCCACATCTAAGGAGAGCAGCCATTCGCATCCTTAGTCAAACTACAATGTCATTAAATTGTGAAACAAATTAGAGCACTTTCTCCATGATCCATACGAAGCCCAGGAATCGGACAACCATGAAAAAACTTAACAAATCGGTTTACTACCATTACAATCTCAGGTTGAGAAACAGAAATAGAGAAAGAAAGGCAAGAAATGATCCTCCTTATTGTCCAATTAATTTGGATCACATATTCAGAGACGATAATCCCTTACTTCCATGGATAGCCGAAACTGAGGATCCATTGCTAGATTCAAATTCGGGCTTTCAACAAGAATTGCAATGTTTAATAGCTGAAGATGTACAAATGTCAAAAGGGCAACCACCTTAGGGAGAAAGGAAGTAGTGCAATTGTCATATCTAAAAGGAAGGAACCAGCTCATACTATGTCATCTTCTGACAATAGTATTTCAACCGTTGCTTCTTCAAGTAGCCATAGTGGAGGAGATGGAGGAGACAGTGAGACAGGTGGTACTACTGAGTTCTATCAATATGATGAAGAAGAAAACGTCATTCCTGTTGAGATCGTAGAGGAGTTTCCTGAACAATCAAGAATGGATCCGAAACGTTCTTATCAAAGGCGACGAAGAGTGTCACCACCCGCACACATAGATGAGCAAGAGAATATGGGTGGAAGTGGAAATGTAGGAAGGGAGCAAACAGCATCTTGGAACCCTATTTACAATGTTCCACATTCAGACTACAGGCCGTATACTCATGAGCCATCACAATATTGTCAGTATGGTCATGTGCAACAAGAAGAAGAAGAACCTTCGGCTTCAGGGTTTTACTCATATGGTGACTATGATGATAGTCAACCTCAATATAGATATCCACCTCCTCCAAGCTCCTTTGAATTCTTCTTTGCATTCCAAGGTCCCAATGCCCACCAATATTAAATTCAATTTGGTGGGAATGTGCAATATCATAGTGGCACAACAAATGATGATGGAGATGATGAAACTAACAACAATGTGATTCTTAAAAGACATTCCCTTTGGTATTAGAGCCAATCAGCAAGGTATTCCTCCATTATAATGTCTTTGCTCTTTAAGTAAATTAGTAGATTGTTTTTCTATGAAGTTTGAATATAGTTTATCTTTCATTCTTGAATGAATCTAGATAAAATTTGTTTATGACATTTTCTTATAAGCCTTACTTTAGTATTTAAGTTGACATAACTAAACAACATGAATCTATATGAAAAACATTGACCATTCCTATTATTTTCTGTTGATATAGCAATACAAGATCTCATGCAATGAAGGGGCCACTACATACCCATACACTAGTTACTTTTGCAAAACAAACATGTATTCCATCATTTTCCAATATTTTGGATTTTTTGAAATTTTTTCAAATTTTTTTGAGGACTTTTTAAAATCACACCGCTACGCCGCCACGTAGCTATTCAGCTGCAGGCGTAACGGCTGGCCGCAACTGTTATTTTCATCCTTGAACATAATAACACAGAGAACAAGGAAGAGCACAAGTGCCAGCGGGTGCAAGTAATAGAAAAATTACATGACTGACATATTTCTAGGTAAATTGGGAAGACATTGCAAAAACCTTTAATTTTTCAGATGGGACCTCGTTGCCGCATTTATCTCGTGAGGGCACTTGATGAAGATTTTCTTGCCTAGCTTCAGACCCAGGAATATCCCTGTTCCACAAAAAATAATATAAGCTCTGTAGAGAAGCAGAGAAGGCACTAAAATTTAATAAGAACACGTACAATACACATGGAGAAGGGGGGAGGGTAAAAATGGTGGAGGCTACAAAAAGACGTAGATGTATCTCACATAGAAGTAAAATAGAACAATGTGAACAGTTAGGAATGAGAATGGAGATTGTAACGCGGGCAAGCAAATGTGAACATTTAGGAATGAGAATGGAGATTGTAATGCGGGCAAGCAAATGCGTTATTTATGAACATGAAACATGGAAAACTAAATGGGATAATTAAAAAATTAGGAAACAAATCCCAAAAGCATGGCATTACAGTAAACAAAGCATGTACCAAGACACCTGATTGGCAATACTAAAATTGAGGTGGATACCTCTCTAAATTGGTTTCGTCAGTTTTACCAAGACTATCTCCATTCTGTTGTAACTTCTTTTGATACTCTGGTACACCATCGAGATCTACCGTTATTTTGCCAAGACTATCTCCTTTCTGTTGGAACTTCTTGGTCTTCCTCCCTGGTTTTGGCACTCTTGTTCCAGAACAAGCGACATAAGCTCTGTTGAGAAGCAAGAAAGGCACTAAAATTTAATAAGAACACGTACAAAATATGCATGGAGGGGGGAAAGGGTAAGAGGGGTGGAGGCCACAAAAGATGAAAATGTATATCACAGAGAAGTAAAATAGGAGGAGGTGAGAATGGAGATCGGTAAAGGTGCTTCTAAATGCACCCAACCTTTTTTCTAATTACCCCCAATTTATGTGGAAAAGACACAAATACCCTTTCCATCTTACTAGTTTCATAAGACCCAAAATACCCCCTCCCTCCTCTTCCTCTCCATCCAAACTCTAGCCCTAGTCCCACCCCCTCTTCTCCGGCAGCCACCCCACCCCCCCCCCTCTCGGCGCATGCGGGAACAAGGGGTGTCATTGAAATACACACAACCAAGCATTTTTTTTTTCTATTGGTTGTTGAAGAAAGGGGTTGTTAGTTCATTCAATGTCTAACTTTAATGATTAGCACATGTATATATACGACATGAGAACAAATAGAAACTTTCAAAGGAATATGAACTTTGAACATAAATAACTATTATAGTCTTTGAAGCCAGTTCATTCACCTTTTATTTCTCTAAAATTCTAGAACATTCATAGCCATCCCAGAAGCAAGAAGTTTTAGAAGGGAAGACAAAATTTATAGAATTCTTGAAAAAATGTGTCTCAAGTGCAAAGGAATTATCTTAAAACACTTGTAACGCCCCAAAAAGTATGTCAACACGTAAGACAAACCTTTAGACTTTTCAATTGGAGTTGTTCCTCAGCTCCTCATAGCAAACACATTTCCCTTATTATTCCTGTGCATGTTATTCTTCTTGGCCTAGATCGAGAAGCTTATGAAGTCGGATTACCTTTTATTGAGGGTGAGGGGGCCGCCGGAGAGAAGAGGGAGGGGTTAGGGTTAGCGTTTGGATGGAGAGGAAGGAGAGGGAAGGGGTTAAGGTTGGGGGGCACATAACAGCAAAGCATTACAATAAACAAAGGGCGCACTTGGTTGCGCGCACACACACACACACACACACACACACACACACACACACACACACAAAGGGTGTACCAAGGCACATAAAAGTAAGGTGGGTACCTTTCTACATTGGTTTCATGCTTTTTACAAAGATTATCTCCTTTCTGTTGAAACTTCTTGGTCTTCTTCCTGGATTTTGCCCCTGATTTCCAAGAGAGGGCGGGGCGGCGTGTGAGAGAAAGGGACTGAGCACAAGAGGAGAAGAACAAACACAGATTTCTCCAAACATAAAAGAATAAAATAAATAAAAACAATAAAAACATATTGTGGCTGGACCATCCATTACACTTTGAAGTCCTAATATCTAGCTAAGGTTTTTGAAAAGGACATATCCATCCCTTCGGATCAGTTGGGTGTGAACTGTGAAGGAAAGAGACAGGCATGAATGTCGTGAAACTTCAACTATTTGCGAAGTGTAACAACAGCATATGAAAAGATTCCAACCATACTTGTTTGGGTTTCTCAAAATCTCGACAATTCACAACCAACAAAAAGAGGAGGGGGAGGGCGGAGAGGGATTGAACAATAAAACATTAACCAAGTGTATTGGCATGGAGTTTCTGAGCATCTATTCTTTTCCCCTTTGCCTTAAATTGACTTGGCACACAATCAAAATATTATTCTCTACACGTTTCTCAGAAGCAAAGACTAACCCCAATCTGGGACATAAATAACCTACCAAGAAAAGCAACAATAAAATATGGAATATTACCATCATTGCGAATGGAACAAGAAGGACAGAAGGTCGGGACTGGTAGAGGATCCCGACACTTTGGCTGCTGCACCATCGACCCAGATGGGTGTGAATCCTTCGGATTCTTCTTTGTCCTGTGCTGCTGTGAAGAAGCCTCGTCCTTGTCGGCGACGCAACGGAATAACTCTGACATATCCTTGCTGTTAGAAAGTCTTTTAATGATTTTGGAGAGAAAAGCCCTAGCACTCTGTTCACAACTTCTGGATTCTGGGAGAGAATGAAAATCAATAAATAAAAACTAGAAACCAAGGCCCGTGCTAAGCCCAGGCCAAAAAATAAATTATGGTAAATTTTAGATTTTACTATACAAAAACATATAAAAAAACAATATAAAAATGCAAATAACATATCTGACCTATAGCCTATTTTAATTTATTCTTGAATTTGAAAAATCAAGTAAGAGTTTACCGAAATAGTTCTACATACGAAAGAATCGGGAAAATCACATCCATATATTTATTGCAAAATAGAAATTTGATTATTATATCTATAGATTGCCTTAACCCAGGACAAAGCAAAGATATAAGAAATTAATATAATAGTTAAAATTTAAAAAATCACAATTATTATTTTAAAGAATTTTTAGAAGAAAATAAGATGAAAAAAGATCTTAAAATTTTATGATAAGAGAAAGATATTCATCTACAAAATAACAATGAGTAACATTGTGATTAATAAGAAATTAAAATGAGAAAACAGTATAAATTATTGACCTCAATAATAAAATATAATTAGAGTAAAATGTATAGTAAAAACCAAAAAAAAAAAAAAACCAAAACCTTTATCTCCATGATCTTAAATGAGAATGGGCCTGAAAAGAACTATTGAGGCCAATGAAGATTAATAAATAAGTGTAAAAAATAGATAACATCAAAATAAGAGTTAACTAACAAATTGTTGTCAATGCCAAGCATCAAATGGGCCACAATAGACATAAAGAATTACTGCAAGTAAAAGCAACAATATTGAAAGCAACAATTTCATACGAATATATCGACCTGCAAATGTGGAAAAGCTCAAGTTGGAAATCTCACTAAGTATCTTTTCATCGCCAGAGAAGAAAAGCGTAGGAAAAGAGACAGGGTGTATATAAAAAAACAGTAGAAAATTAAAAAGAAAATGGATCAACAAATATAACCAGTTTCTGGTGTGAAATTGAATGCAATGAAATTTTACTAAGTGGAAAAGTAAAACGAAGCGAATCCAAATCACTTTCGACAAAACTGCCCTTGTAATACAAACAGAAAGGCAAACACCCATCTTTCTCTATCGCTCAAATCCCTGGAATAAAACGCACTTGTTACAATCCATCCCTCTCTGTTCTTCCACAATCATCTTTGCCATTGAAAATTGTCCAAAACCCATTTTAGGAATCCAATGCCAGATTCGGAAATCCCTGCAAAACCCAATTTTGAGTGGACCCAGAAGAGATCTCTGATCTAGATCTCGATCAAGATCTGATCAAATAAGAGATGAACAAAACGGATCTAGATCTACTCTATCAGATACCTTCGATTCGATGATTTCACCGTAAGCACTGAAGGCGCGCTTGAGGGAACGGTCATCGGTGGCCCAAGCAAGGCCGCCAACAGAGCAGCGATACTCGACATCAGCGCTGGCTAGATTTGCACACCACTCTTGGATCAACCACTAAGAATTCTCTCCCATCACCCCCACAAACCCTAGCTTCGCTGCTTCCATGCCTTAGCCAGAGAAACCCCAAACCATCATTGGTGCCAGGGTTCAATTTGGATTCCCCCAAATCCGAAAACCCCAAAACCAGTCAAGCGCGCGAAACACCGAAAAACCCCCAATCACATAAACCCTAAAATCATGGACACAGGAAATTCCCTTCGAAAAACCTGACATTCCACCAATACCTGACGACGGTCTTGAGGCAGAGATCCGAGATCTGATCTTCGTCGGTTCCGGGAGTCGAGGCCGCGAGGAACGCCGGTGCTGACGACGGTCTTGAGGCAGTCGGTTCCTTCAGATCTGATTTGAGCGAGCGATCGCTGCTTCTTCTTCTTTAGATCTGATGGTTCTTCTTCTTCTTCTTCTTCAGATCGCAGATTCGTGGCCCAGACGAGTCGAAACGCCGGTACGATCTTCGTGGGTTCCTGGAGTCGAGTCCGCGAGGAACGCCGGTGCTGACGACGGTCTTGATCGGTTCCCCGTTCTTATTCTTCTTCAGCTGCTTCTTCCTCGTTCTTCTTCTTCTTCGTGTGATAAAAATAGAGTTCGTAGGAAGATTGAGAAAAAGATGGCGTTCTTCTCCTTCTTCGTGTGATAAAAATAGGGTTCGTAGGAAGATGGCGTTTGAAAGACTACGAGGGCGATTGAGGGGATATGCGACAAAATTAGATTTCGAAAAAGATGGAAAGTTGTTTCCACCGAGAGACTTCGCCTGCCTACGTGGTGCTTCGGAAAAAAAAAGAAAAATGAGGGTGCTAATGTGTTCGTGCTCAGCTCATGCCCAAAAATTATAATATACTAGTACTTTACGGCCCGCATTGTAATAAAGCCTTATTAAAAATTATTATTAATTTAAAAAAAATATTAATAACTACTATGACATAAATCATAGCAAAAATATAGTAAAAATATTGAACTAATGATATAACAAATAAAGCAAATATAAATATTTAGGATATATTATTTAACATTCTAAAATTCACTATGTAAAATTATTTTTAAAAAAAGATGGGAAAAAAGTTGTAATGAATTTACATAAATTACAAATCAATCAAGTAAGTTTCTTAATTAAAGTTGTTGATGTATAATAGTATAGATCTCAAACCAATAAGAAATCTGTATGCCCTATATTGATTTGGATACTAATGAAATAATATAAAATAAAAAAATGATGGATGGATAAAGATGGGTGCTCCACAATTTAAGGCCAATTGAATGATATGTGTCGCCCTCTCGCGAAGCGAGGTTCTCTTCCTCTCGCTGATATGCTGATTCTTTCATATTATATTTGTGCTGTGCCTTTCCTTCTCTTACCTTCCTTTCTCTTTCCCTTACCTTCCATCACATCCATGTTCCTTGCCAAACACACCTCCATCAGCCTGCACCCATCTTCATCTTTCTCACCAAACACACCTCCACGATCTCTGCACCCACTTCACCAGACACTTCATACACAACTACCCGCTTCGGCCGGCTAGGAGGGAGAAAGGAAAACAAAAGAAAAGAAGAAAAATAAGGGAAGAAGGATAATGAAATGGTAAGTGGGTTCCAGTGTCGCTTCCACTCCATTGTAACATGGATTTTATCGGTCACAGGCTCACAAAAATATTAAAGTTTGTGATGTCAAGAATCTGAGTTGATTATGCAATTCTGAGAAATTTCGAGGGTCAAGATGATACCAAATTGTTTTACCCGAGAGAGAGAGAGAGGGGGGGGTCAAGATGAGACCAAATTGTTTTACCCCGAGAGAGAGAGAGAGAGAGAGGGCGCTAATAATAAAAGAGATGAGACCAAATTGTGATCGCATCACGGTCGTTTGATGGATGCAGGAGGTGGTCCTCAATCACTTGATCAAGAAAACGATCCAACTTAAGCGAATTCCTATTAAACTTACCATGCAACCCCGTTACGACATCGACTCGGGCGAGTGAAGGAAAGTAGTCTACAATCAAAAAAGCTCCCAGCAAAGCCTCCAACTCCTTCACAAGATCTGCGAACTTGTTCTTCCCTTCCTCTCCTTCTCCTTCATACTTCTTCCCCAATGAAGCCCTTGCTATGGTGCCACTCATGAGCGAGAGAAAAAGCTCCACCAGATTTACTACTACCCCCTTGGAGCATGATTGGGAGATCCTTTCAATCATGAGACCCACTTATTCTTCCATGATGGAACGCTCTTGATGCATAGAAGCTTGAGCAAGCAGATCTTCCTCACTTGCCTCCGGTACTCACCGTAGGGAGAGAAGCCTCCTTTCTCTCTACTGCTTTCTTTTTTTCTTATTGCTCCTTCTTCTTCTGTTACTAAACCCAGTGGTCTTCTTCCTCTTCCTTCCATCCTGCCTTCTCATTTTCTTCATTTGCACTTTTCTCCTTCTTTGGTTTTCTTTTCTTCTTCCCCAACTCAAACTTATCCTCCTCTTCTCCTTTCCTTTCTTCCCTTGCTCCTGAAAGGAACTGCATACAGAGAAGGAAAGAAAGAAAAGAAGAAAGAAGAAAAAGAGTTGCAAGGAGTTGCAGTGGGAGATGGGTTCACATTGGCTTTCAAAACTTTTCTTCCCTTGTTCCTGAAAGGAACTACATACAGAAAAGGAAAGAAAGAAAAGAAGAAAGAAGAAAAAGGAAGGAGAAGAAAGCATCTGCATACATTGAAGGGAAAACATTGAAATAATAGACTTCTCCTCACCTTTTCCTTTATTTTCTTCCCCTGTTTTTGAAAGGAACTGCATATAGAGAAGGAAAGAAAGAAAAGAAGGAAGAAGAAGAAAAGAAGGAAGAAGAAAAAGAGTTGCAGGGAGTTGCAGTGGGAGATGGGTTCACATTGGTTTTCAAAACTTTTCTTCCCCTGTTCCTGAAAGGAATTGCATACAGAGAAAAAAGAAAGAAAAGAAGAAAGTAAAAAAAGGAAGGAAGAAGAAAGCATCTGCATACATTGAAGGAAAAACATTAAAATAATAGAGAGAAGGAGTGACCATACCTTGTTTTTAGTATTTGTTCATGTGAGAGTTGTAGTGGGAGATTGTTTCATCATGACAATGGTAAAGGTATAAAAAAACAGAGAAGAAAACTATGCAAAGTTGCTGTATAACCTAGGCATACATTGAAGAAAAAACATTGAAATAATAGAGACAAGGAGAGACCATACCTTGCTTTCAGTATTTGTTCATGTGAGAGTTGTAGTAGGAGATTGCTTCATCGTGCCTTTATATAGAACTTTGTATGTGTGGTATCTTCATCTAAACCAAAGATCTAGTTTCTATATTTAAGATTAGGAAAGTTTAAATCCTTCTCTCTTAGATTTGTAGAAGATTTAGGAGTTTCGGAATGCACCACGTGTTGTCCTCTCGCGAAGAGGCTATGCCACGTGTCGCCCTCCCACAAAAGGGGGACTGTCATAATATATATAATAAAGGTGACGAATATTAAGTAGTTAAAATTTGAATCAAACTTCCCCTTAAACATTTTCATGAGTTTAATGCGTCTCGCCTCTTATGCGTACACTACTTCATTGATCATGCATGAACCACCAAATGGGCCACAGCCCAACATGATGGGCCAACCTTAGAGCGGGTTTGACAACCGCGCACAAG
Organism: Sextonia rubra; assembly: GCA_037013555.1. NCBI lineage: Eukaryota > Viridiplantae > Streptophyta > Magnoliopsida > Laurales > Lauraceae > Sextonia > Sextonia rubra. Next base: position 43,119,426 of record JASUAD010000013.1, on the reverse strand, counting down.
AATTTTTTGCAACCTGAGCTGTTTACATACATAAATAAAAAGGCATCTTATCTCTCAGATGACGTCAGTTGTCATCTATTCTTTTAAATTTTGGCCGTTCTGCATACTGTCGAACACCTAATGATATAACAAATAAAGCAAATATAAAATATATAGATATATTATTTAACATTTTAAAATTTACTATGTCAAATTCTATAAAAAAAGAAAAAGGAAAAAAAAAAGGTGCAATGAGTTAACATAAATTACAAATCAATCATGTAATTTTGTAGTTAAAGTTGTTGATGTATAAAAGTATAAATCTTAGACCAATAACAAATCTCTATACCCTCTATTGATTTAGGATACTAATGAAATAATATAAAATGAAGTGATACATGAACTCAAGATAAATCTTAAATCTTAAATAAAAGATATAAGTATTTGAAACAAATAGTCAATAAGAAAGCAAAATACCTAAGCCATAATTGTAGCTAGTAATGAGAGGGAAGAAAAAAACATTGTAGTCATTATAATGATATTTAAATAATAATAATAACAATAATTATAATTATAATAATTATTATTATATAATTGTATTTTAAGTAGGTTTTAAAAGTCTGAATGAGGTAAAAACCAAACGAAAAAATAAATTTAGTAAAACTTCTTCCTTAAATTTTCTATGACTAAACTATAAAAGAAAAAAAAAATAAGAGAGACAAATCTAGTGGCACAAATTCTGGCCACTTAATTTTGGTTGAATCTTTTCTCCTTATATTACTATATCCATCTATATCCTCTTTGGCCTTATCCTTTTTTACTCGTAGGGCCTTTAACTTATATAAAAACAATTCTCCTAACCAACATCGCTGCTGGCCTACGTTGAACAAGTCGAAACCAACTCAAACAAGTCTCTCAGTTAATGTATTGATACTAGCCTTAAATGCTATCACATGTACTCATTTTTAAATTCTATCTTTTCTAGTTCTACAACATCTATCTCATCAGTTTGATGTGGAATGGGGGATCAATGCGGGGTGGGCAAGGGAAGATGCAGTATAATGTGGGATAGGTCAGACCTCACGTTTGAAGTAAATAGGCCTCACCCCATGTCTTTCACCGGGAAGGAAAAAGAAAGCAGAAAACACTTGAGATTTTCTTTCATGCATCAAAGTCTAAAGAGCCAAAGAGGCTCACAATGCTTTAAATAGACAAAAATTATAACCATAAAGCTAATCCCAACCATCTAAACATTCATACGGCTAAGATCAAAGCATATTAACATAAATAAACAAAAAGATATAAACCACTAAAATAACTCTAAATAAAATAAGATAAAACATGAATTGAATGGGCTGGACCCAGACCGGTCATGGGCCTGTCCGCATTACTAGTACATCACTGGATAATTCGCTTTTAATTTGTTGTACTTATATCACAACTAGTCCATTTTGCATCCAGAGTTCATACGTGCTTATTTGCTTATTGTCATTGTGGAAACATGATACAAACCAAACTCAAAAAGAGTATGTGCTACTAATGAAAAGGGTTGCAACTTATCAAAATACTGCATTTAAATCATACCAGTGAACAGAGCAATAAAACAATAAACCAAAGAAATTAGAAAGGGGAAAAAAGAGAGAGCCCACGTAAGCTTCAATATGAAGGAAGAAACTCCTCAGTAGCCCATGCTTCAACTCGAAGCAACCAAGTAGGAAAAGAAGAATAAGATGATGATGATGATCAAAAGGATAAAGGGAAAAAGAGAAAAGAAAAAAAAAAGAAAAAAGAATAGAAGCAAGCAAAACACACTCCCTAGGGGTTTGTTCAAGTGGTTGAGTGGTTCAATATTATCAATTATATATGTTTTGTACAAAAAGACATTGTAACAACGCATCCCACATCGTTTGTAAATGAAATATGAGTCTAGTACATAATGAATTATGTACGTTACTACTAATAACTTGGGCTGAAGTATTTTAGGCCACGTAACAGGCTTACCAAGTTATTGGGCCAGTGGGCTACTCGAGTCGTCACAAATGGTATCAGAGACTATTACCAATCGGAAATGTGGGACTCCCAATCCCTCTGGAAAGCCCTTGAGGCAAGATTAGGATAAAGCTAGGGTGATCGAGCTTGTGAGTCAAAAGAGTGGAATCCATAGGGGACACGGGTATAGAATGCTTCAATCCTACATTGCCTGGTAAAGTTAAATGGATCTACACGGAGATGTATAGTGTTAAGAGGGGTAGATTGTAACATCCCATCCTACATCGCTTATGAATGAAATATGAGTCTAATACATAATGAAATATGTAGGTTACTACTAATAATTTGAGCTTAAGCATTTTGGGCCACGTAACAGGCTTACCAAGTTATTAGACCAATGGACTATTCAGATCATTACAGACATGGCCTTGTAACTAAAGTTGTAGCTTAGTTAACTAAAGAAATAACTCAAGAAATTAAGCAAATAAACCAAAAGAAGTCTAGTTTTGGACGGCCCAGCCTACATGACTATAAATGATGACTAATATTACAATCCAAAGGACAATCAAGCCTGGACCATTAGAGATGCAAACCCTTTTGGAGAGGGCTGGATCAGTTCCAATCAAGCCCTCACCAAAAGCATTTGCATCAATTGGTCCCTAATATGGCTCCATTCCAGCCATGTGTAAGTCATCTTCAGCTCTGCGCAGTCAAACCTGCGCATCTATGCTTCTAATATGGCTGTCACATGATTTTGTACACTTGATCAATCTTTTAATGTTGTCTTTAAGCATGTACTTAGAACGGTCAATTCCATAACTAATGTTTTAGCCAAACAGAGGGTTGATAAGGTTTTTCCTTGAAAGGGAGTTATTTTGTAGGTTGTGTTTGTTGGGGGTATAATGCTCTTATTCTTCTTTGCTTTCTTTTTTCTTTGTATCTTTTTTTTCAATCAATGGAAGTTACTGTTATGGATAAAAAAGAAATGCATCAAATCATGTCCCTCATTCAAACCATACAAAAGGATAATACTGCATTGAATCGAGTGAAGTTCACATGGAAATGAGAAATGCTGATACAGGGAAAATAAAAGGATCTTGTAAGAAAAACAATTGAATGCATTAATGAAGGAAAATAATTCAATCTCATTTTGGATAGTTTTATCATGTGGCCCACGTTTATTAATCAGATGGACAATAAATCAAACTGATTAAGGTGTCCATCCAGCCCAACTTACTCCAAAGCACAATGATCTAAAAAAGTGAATACGTAATCAAATATTTGTAAATGGGAGAACTAAATTTATAAAAATGAAATGTCCAACTGTTGATCAGAAGTTTCCATAATTTTTTGAACCACCATAATTTACCCGAGTTGTGATACGTATACACATTAAAAAACACAAAAAATGCATAATAGCTTATCTACCACTGCATAATAACAACTGTGTTCCACTTTTTATTCCACGTCTTATGGGGTAAATACACTCATGTGTATTTTGTGTGTATTTTAATGTGTGCACAAATAATTATTTTAATTTACCCTTGGTACTTTAAATCACTTTAATCAGGCAATAGCTAGAGTTTGACTGAGTCTCCAAAATGAGTAGTTATTAAATAAAAGGCTAACAATTAAATGATTTACTATTTGTTTGAACAGGGTAAAATTAGCTTGATAGATAAAAGTGGGCTGGATCATGAATAATATAAATGCATGAAGAAACTCACATGTGTTCCTTCAAAAGGAGAATGAAGCTGCACTAGAACTAGATCATTTTATATTCATTGAAGAAGATTAGATTTCCATTTTAAATTTACCTGCCATCTCCACCCTTCTAACGTTTCAGAGGAAAAGTCGGATTCATTTGTACTATAGCATGAACGATTTCCTTTAGTAGCAACAACAGCAGCAAATATCTTGTCCAGAACATCAGCTTCTTGAGGTGCTCCATCAATGGCGTAACAAATCTTACTGACTGGATACTTTGGGTGATTATCATACTGGGCTGACACAGTGAACATTTCTTCTAAATAATCCTTCAGCTCTTGAGCATTCTTCAGGAGGCTAACAAAAATTAGACAGAAGGGTAACATACAACATTTTAGAGTGTTACCATGAAAGCAGTAACAGTAATAAATTGTTTAATGCTACCTGCAAATTCGAAATTTATTGCTCAGCGCTGTGAGGCCATTGGGTTGGGAGGCATTTTGGTCTATTTTGAACCATAACTGTCTTATTGTGTTGTAGCAATTCTCGCTCATTTCCTACATCCAGAACAAAGATGACTTTTTCAGAATCTCCAAATAACAATTCCATTCATTTTGACAACCACCACACATGCAGTTAGGACAACCACCACACATGCAGTTAGGACATCTGCTTTTACTGCTATAGTCACATACATACTTGTTTTTTTCTTCATATGGTTTTAGTCCCAACTCCCACCTCAACTGGGAGGTGGGTGTGCAGATTTTCCTCACCACGTAAGAGGCTCCTCAACCCCATCTCCCTCCTAGATACTAGGAGTGCCATGTGAGTCTTCTGCAATCTTCCTTCTTTATAGATGCAATATTATCATTAAACCAATTCATCTAAATCAGAAAAAAAAGAACCTATAATTTCCATTGATTCAACAAAAGGCACGTTTCAGAAGTTAATTTGACAGGTTTTGGAGGCAAAAGAAATGTATGCCAAACGGTTATTGTAAGATTACATAAAACATGTACGAAGGTGTAAAGAGATGTAACAGTCCCATAGTACTGTGGAGTGCGGACCATAGTATCTACTAGACAACTATATCATTTTAATATCCATCCTTTGGTCTAAGAAAATCAGAGATTACTATTGTAATCTAAGAAAGCTAAGGTTGGTCACACTGATCCACTTTTGATGTAGTAGTAACAGGAACAGGTCTAAGAATCGTGATCAGTGTAAGAACGGCAAAAAGATATTTTTTCCTTTCCATTTCTATTTTTTATTTTTATGAATAAGCAACTACAAAAATTTCAATCAAAAGAATTATACCAATGTGGGTGCGATACCAACTGGAAAACAGTTGGTACAGACAAGTTTGTATGATTTCAATGGTCACAGACAAGTTTTGCACTTATGGGCCAAAAATGACCCACCAGATGGACAATCTGGAACCCTCAACTAAGTTTTGTATGATTCCACATGTACAGTGGAATGACAAATGAACTCAAACGATCAGTTGTCCTAACAAGTTAAGTTTTTATTTTTTAAACGTAGGATTTTCATACTGAGGCCCTAAGACCCAACTATTAGTATACCCAAGATTTATAAGCACTTGTATATGGAAAAATAAAGGAGAGATACTTGCATGCACTAATTGTTACTCATTCCTAGCAGCACATTCTTGTCGAGCAAGGGTTCCAAGATTAAATTATAAAATTTGAAGATCCATTTGAGCAACAAACCATTAGAATTTGCCTGAGGATTACCATCCACCATGAACGGATTCTTAGGAACCATAATTTGAGAAAAGAAATGGCATGACATTCTATCTGTTGCTTACTTTGTAATCCTTGGTGACGACGCTGTAGTATCCATTTTCCGGTGTGATATCATCGAAGTAAAGAATCGGTGCTGATATTGCTAGTGCCCCGATGGCAATATGTGGGTATTTCAGACACAACCATGATGCAAGCACTAAACATAATAAAAATAATAATAATCAAGATGAGCACCAATTCATTAAGTAATTCAAGATTATGTTCAATGGCTTAAGGAATAATCCAGCACTAAAGGCCTCTACACCATGGGGTAGATTGTCGAAACAATGGACCCACCATGTATGTACTAACATATCAATAGTAGAGTCTTCTCATCCTATGGATGTTGTGTTACAAGTAGGCCACTTTAACAATGGCAAATGCCTCGTTTTGGATCATCTCCATTGCCTCACTTTCAATGGCACAGTTGAGAGTCACTTACTTCCACCGTAAGGTCCTCCAATAGCAATCACAGGGCAATTATCAGTGGATAAGTTTGTTTTCAAGCTCCTGATCAACTCCGCATAGTCTGCTAAAGCTTGAGCTGAGCTGAAGTATCCAATAGTACTTGCACTCCGATATGCTTCTTCTCTTGACCCAAAAGGCAACGATTCTCCATAGTACCAATGCCACAAATGAAACACTGCAATGTCAGTATCGAAAAATTATATTGACACTGGTCTAGAGAAAGTTGGCCTGCAAGCAAGCACAAAATCACTCAACAAAGGCATAATTGTACATTACTTCAAACTGTCACATTTGCTCATCTCCTCAAAGATGGAATATAATTAAAAACCAATCTAACTTAAAAGCAGTCTTAAGGGTGACCTTAAGAAAAAAGAACAGAGAATGGTCTACAGTCCGGATCGTAATCAATTATATGGTTAAAATATCTATATACAATGTTAATGACATGATCTGGATCAAATTAAATGTATGCTGCATAAGGTGGGTGTGCACATGCATTTTTAATGCATCAAGCTTGAGGATTCAGAGAAGAATTAGATCAGAAATAAAATGACTCTAGGAAGGGTTTTGTTACGTTGGTGAAATCGTGGATGACACGTACGAGAGCATTAGATATAGTCTATATCTAAGAAGCACATAGATTCAGCAAATATTGCTCATCTGAACAAGAACGAAAGAGTTAAGGACTAATCCCAAAATATTCATTATTGTAATCAAATTGCATCTGATATCCAAAACATATTATTTCTACTAAAGAGAGCTCTGTATTCATCAACAAACTAACTTACATTATCTCTAAGAGCGATTTTTCTATTTATGGACAAACTAACTTCCCATCTTAATCTGTAAGTAGTATACAATCGATGAGATCACCGCCGAAGCGTTCCATTGTCAATCATACATTTCTTCAGCTGCTAAAGCAATCATAGGTTTAATTCTTCCGGAGTTCTAGACTGGATAATCATCAGTGGATTTCTATTTCACCACATACGGATCATGAAGATCATCGTTGTCAGAGATTATTGAAAGCAACAGAAAGCGGAGGATGCCCAGCACTCCAATTTTCCATTATTAAAACAAATGGCCCAAAGATGATGGCGATGAGGATGATTATACGCAGCTGGCAACGCGTATATTCTCCTGGACATTCCTATGGTGCTCATAAATCTGTGCCAAAAACAATAGCTCCCCGAGCCCATTCTCTGGTCTTGGTTTCCATTTCTTCTTCTTCACTATTCAATCTTTGGCCACTCATATCCACTCCTCTCCAACCAAAATCATGCAAACAGATAAAGTTCCATGTGCTTGCTGACAATGATTTTCAAGCCCAAAAGTTTATTTTATTTTATTTTATTATTATTACTTTTTTTTTTGGGATATAATCCAAAAGAAAATTATGCATGAAACTATTTTAAATGTTCATTATCCATTCTCTCACATTCAACAGTACACTAATAATGAAGAAAAAGGGTGAGTCTCAACAGCTAACCGTTTTCACAATCAAACAAAAATCATCACTACTCATCTTAATCTTCGCACATGGAACCCAATATTTGGTTCCTCAATTTCCTATCAGAACTAAAATAATTCCCCCAATCAGGCTCAACTCCTCCGATTCCCCAAACCATCTCACTCCGAATCTTCAAAGGGCTTTTTCCATGTTTCTCTCATCACAAGAACCCTTAAATCTCAATCCATCAAAGACCCAAGTTTGCACTCCAACCTGAAATCCCAACACTACCAGCACAAATACAAAGCGAGTGCTGAATTGATGATATCTCCAATGTTAGTGCTCTCAGTCCCATCTCACAGTAACAGTCCGCAATCCATCAAAAATCCCATTTTATCTAAAAAAGACCACTTTGTTCAAACTTCAACTGAATCTGAGACACAAGTACATGATGTGGCACTCTTCATTTTTCTTCCTTTAATCGTCAGTTCCACTCCACATCAGATTGGCTGAATCAAAAGGTTCTAATGGCTCCAATGCAATTTATTAGACTCATGTTTTTAGCTGCCAATGGGCATTCTTGCCTGATTGGGTGCATATGGGTCTGGACAGCCAGAGCTCAACCCCTGGCACAGCCCACTTTGGGCTGAGTACAGGCTTGGGCATTTGTACTCAGGTCAGACCAAAATTTAAGATCTGAGCCCGTTAGATCTGGGCCAGGCTTGGATTAAAAGTTAGAAAGTTGGGCCCGACTAGTGGTGCTTATAGGCCAAGAATTGAAATTTAATTGGGCCCATTGAATATTTGGGACAGGCTTGGATTAAATATTTTGAAGCCCAAAGTTTGGCCCAACACAGCCTGAAAAGAAGTGCTTGTAATTTAGTGATATCTGCACAAATAATTGCTAGAAAGCCTGTATAAATTAATAAAAAAAAACCTAGTTAGACCTGGTCTGCCCGATCAACTGAAGGGGCAGCTTGGACCTAACATTTACAGCCCATGTGAGGTTTGCTAGCTTTGGGCATGTTTTTCTAAAGTTGGGCCAGACCTGGTTATTCCTAAGTCTGGATCGGCCGAGCCCATAATGGATGGGCTTGGACTTGACAAGATTGAAGTTTTAGTTCGGGCTTTAACTGCACTCTTACGGACACTGTCAAGCTTGGTCTCGATATGGGCCTGCAGGTCTAAAGTCTGGAACGTGAGCCTAGATATGCCTCGGCGTAGCCCAACCCGGCTCCTAAACGCCTGCTGCTACTTCTTAACCTCAAGTCAACTGGCTGACACAGAAGGGCATCAAGTCAAGTAACTCAGATGAAGCACAGCAAGTTTAGGGTAGACTGAGTCGGACTCATTCTATCAATATTATCTTGATCACAAGATTAAAATCTACAGGTGGGCCTTGTTTCAAATATAGGATCCTATCTAAAATCTGAATTTGGAAGTTATTCTTAGGCATGATGAACAAGGAGCACTGCCGTGAGGTTGAACTCAATGTCATAATGATCATGTTTATTTCATGGACTATAATTATTTTAGATCGTCCACCCTCATAAAAAATATATATATTTTAGAGTCAGTGTTAAAATTTAAGTTGACCTGACATTGTTGGGACAACGCCTTGATAATGATAATGAGTATTCTAAAAATTGAAAGGAGAGGGAGGCCAAATACATGTCTACCCATAAGAAGAGAGCAAATGGAAAAATCTTTTCAATCTTTAAGTTGACCTAGCTCCACTGGATTATCTTAATGCTTAATTTAAGGGTCTAAAACTTTAAAATCGTCTAAACTATAAATTTTTTTGAAATTCAATCCAGCTGCAAATACATTTTCAGTGAGTGTAAGACTGATCCTTATATGAGATCATGGGATGACAAGAGTATAAAAAATGTGGCATTGACGAAAGGTGGGCCCATGTAATTCCTAATCGTCAATTCTCAAGACCCATTTACGACGACTCTAAACCATTTGGCTTACTACACATGACCCTGCACCCCGTGACTCGTGCTAGCAAGACTCAAAATGCTCAGCGAAGAAATACCTCTATGTACACAAGGAGAGCTTTGAAGCTAGGGGCAAAATCAGTCATCAAGCCAGCAGCATCCATGTCGTCAATCAAGCCTCCCTCATCTCCTGTATAAACGAAGATGGGAGAACTTGTATTTGCACCACCCCAGTATCTAGAGTTCACCACATATCTATGCTGGAAGGTGGTGTAGCTCTCAGGCGCATAACTGAAGTGGTCAAGGGTCTGCGCATAGTAATATGTTACAAAGTCTCCTTCAGCCATACGTCGAACAGCACTTCTCTTCGCCCTTAAGCCCAGCCTTGGACGAATCCATGGATGAGCTTCACTAATGCATTCTATGAAGAACACAAGGAACCATGCAACCAATAGCCATGAGAGTCTCTCAGAATTGCTACTGCCCATCTCTCTCTCTCTCTCTCTCTCTCTCTCTCTCTCTCTCAAAAGAAAGTGAATAATGAAATGGAGAGAACTGAGTGACGAAAACTCAATGGAGAGAACTCCAAGGTTGGCTAAGAAGACCAGACAAGTTTGGAATGTAAGGCCGGCCAGGAACAGATGATAAGGCATCCTTTAAATTTTATGGGAGAAAGTTTGAGTTGGTCAAACACGAACCCTGGTGTCTAATCAGACCAAAGTTAACTTGGGGTTGGGCTTAGGCTTGGATTTTGGAATCTACTTGGAATTAGGATGAAGGCAGGTTGAGAATACGGGTACGCCATCCCTCACCGTACACACTTACATAATTAGAAATAACACTTACATATTAGAAATATTTATCTGCAAAAAGATGGATAGTATATGCACGATTCCATATAAAGTAGGAGACAAAAATAGTCCCTACAAATAAGGGGTTTAGTCTAGGATGGCAATGGGGTGAAAATTTGAACACATGGTATTTAGAAAAATGTCACTCATTACTACCACCTCACTAATGACATTTCATGTATAAACCTTACTTAGTAATATAAAAATTACAGACATACATGGTGGGGTGGGTTAGGTCCACCAAATACCCAAACTCGCTCTGAACCTGATTTGGGTTATTTTATAGAAAATCAAATTGGGTTCAAGCCCTACTAAGACAGAAGCAAACCCGTACTTAATAGAGCAGGGCGGGTCCCCACTTAAACGCGATCCATTGCTATCCTTAGTGTGGTCTAGATTAGATCCTCATTTCTCAAAAATACTTGGAATATTTTTTTTTTGTTATTGGTTTTTTCCCATAATCATGAAAAAATTATATAAAAAAGCTAAACAAATTATGCAAAAAATAAATATAAGTAAATATGTATAATTAAAATTTATTTTTTACAAATGGGAGGGAATTGTTATATAATTGTTTAATGTATAGGAGGGTACATTGCTGTTGGACCATTTTTTTCTGTTTTATTTCATCTCTTGAATTTCTAATTTCTATTCATTAAAAATTTGTTACTGTTTCGAAAAATTTATTTTTTACCATTATAATCTGATAACATTTTGACTTTTCACATAAAATTTCGACTTTCCACAATTTTCTCACAACACTTTCATAATTTGCAAAAGTTTAGAAATATTGCAATATTATCGAGAATTATCATTACTTTGATAATATTGTGATATTCAACGGGCTAAGACCTGGGCCCAATAGACTCATACCCAGATCATTTACGCAATTATTGTTAGCCAAACTATTATTATATGTGTAGCTACATCAATGTGCACTTATGTGTAGTCATACCAGAGATGGAATCAGTCCTGATTATCAATCTGATCCACAAAAATGGTCTGTGCTAGCATATCTTGGGCCAGATCTTTCCACACCCAGACAATCGACTCCCAGTCCAAGCTTTGTTGATTAGAAAGCCGACCCTCTCTACTTCTACTTTTTTCTGCCCCCACTGAATGCGACTGTTATTACTAAAGATGCCAATTCTGCAACAATGCTTAAACCATATTGGAGCTGAGCAATATGTGGAAGAACATAGACATAAAAGATTTCCACTACAGACTTTGACTGTGGATTTGATATTGGCAAATAAATGAGATTGGAGGGGTAAGGCCCAGAGGGCCACTGAAATGACCCTTGGGAGATTAAGGCCTGGAGGGCCACCGAAATGACCCTTCTCTGCAATTCATGAAAGATTAATTTTTTCGGCCTTCCCTCAATCAATAGATTTTGAAAGGGTGACAGCTGGGAGCCAATTATTTTCACTGGACCATGCCCCAATAGCACATGCCCCGAGTGAGTGGGAGGAGCAAAATTCTACCATGGTGCCAATCTATTAAGCATTTAAGCCAGTCAAAATGAACATCCTGTTCATTGTAATGGATATCCTTGAAAGTTTGACTGGAGTTGGTCTCACAGTTTTATTGAGAAGCATAAAATTAAGTTAATCATAGTCTTAATCACATGATTTTTTTTGCTCCTTCCACTCACAGGAAGCTGAGGAATACACGGGGATCCGGAGTTCTGAACTCCTAGGCTTTGTAACTTCTTAAGTTAATGTGCACGGGCACATTACAAGATGTCTGTGTCATCTTCATGTTTTATTTTCTTCTTTTTCCGGTAAACTGTCTTCATCTTCGTCAGGTTTATGCCTTTCTCTGAATGAACCCTTTTTCTGATAGATTATTTCATAACTTAGACGACGAGGACATTCTAAATTTAGAATTAGTTTCCGAGTGGAACCAAGTTAAATTCTATTTTTCAGCTTTGCTAAATCAGATGCGACACATCTTTTACCCCTCCTGCACTTACTAGACGTGCACACGATCCCTCTTTATTTGAATTGGAATTTTCCAAGTCATCGAAACTTGACAATGAGTTATGTGACATGCACACTTATTATATATGAAGCCAACCGGTTTCAATTAGCAATTTCTAATTGATCTTGACTCAGCCCTAGTTTTTTTTACCCCTCCAAAAACCTGTTCCACTTCCACTTCCACTTCCCATCTCTTTCTTCATGGTAATGCCACCCCACTAACGACAGACTCTCTTCATCCAAAACCCTTTTCTCTTTTCTCTCCTACAAACAGATTAATGATCAACCATTTTCCTAATAGATTAAATGGACAATCAATTCACTTCAAAGCCTTTGCAAATCGTCCATCCCTTGCAAATCTTTTATTGTTCTTTTGAAAGACTTCTCCTTTGCTTTGATGAGAATGTGGAGAAACCAGAACTGAGAAGATGGGTTCCCAACTAATTATATTTCTCACCAATCTAATCTAAGCACGTGGTGGATTAGGCATGGAAAGGATAGCGCACGAGTCAACAATATAGCAGAAGGTTGCAGGTGAGACCCTTCTTGTCCTACTTTAGTTGAACTGGAATTTTCAGAGTGATGGAAACTTGACAATGAGGTTTAAATATATGAACTGCTCAAAAGGAAACACCCCTCTCTCCCAGCATGGGATGGTTTCGAATTTTACTCTGATAAAAATTACTCCTGTTGTAAAATTGAGAATGTGATATGAAAGTTTTTTATGATCTAAATTTTTAGATTACAAGTCAAACAATATATAGCGAAATAAAAAAAAGCAAATTTGCAAGCAAAAGGCAATCATCCACACAATAAGCAGATTTTTAAGTAGAAATCGTAATGGGAAAAAATCACGAGCTACGACTTTACTTAGTCAGTCTCTCGACCACAGGATATAGTTCTTCTTGTAAGAACTCACGACACTACTTGACTCTGCGTGCCCTACTCTTCGCGTTTGATAACCATCTTAATCTCGTAAGGTTGAATAGATCTCACGCATTAAGATGACAATCTCTTACAATAAGGTAAAATGAATAAATGTCTTACAATGAAATAGAAGTACCAACTCTAGAACTTCAAGCCTTTAGCTAACTCTCTTCAATAGAAGCTCTAGATAATAAGGATGATCTGATTCTCAACTGAGAATAATGAGATATGCCTTTAGGGTTGAGAGAAAACCCCTTTTTATAACCCATAATTTATACATTATGAGCTGTTTATTAATTTAACTAGTTGAATGAAATGAGGTGAATGGTCATTTCAAATGATAAAAAAATGAGAGGGGTTAAATCAATCCGATGATGAGATTTTGTCTTTTAGTGAAAAAAATATAATTTTTTTAACTTTTTGTGTTAAAAGTAGATATTTTTTTTATCAGTTAATGATATAAGAAAATAACTTTTTTCTTTTTAGTGTAAAAAGGTAAAAGAAATTTTTTGAAATGTGGTATTTTGATTTGACTTTATTAATTTATTGTGTCTTGAAATAAAAGATGAGTTTAATTTTCCTTTGAAGTGAAATTAACAAACACGCTCTTAGGGTTAGAGTTCAAGTAGGAACAAAACATGCAACTCTAGTACAAAAAGAAAATAATTTCGCGTAAGTTGGTGGATTTTTGCACAATGCCTGATCGATCAGTCAAAGGTCAGATCAATCAAATTAAGCTACTGTCTTAGGTCAGATTGATTAAATGTTTGCCCAATTGATTGAATAAAATTTGGCACAAATTTCTGCAAACTTCCTGATGTTATAACGTTGTCGTTTTAGTTTCAATTGATGTAATCTTGGGCTCTACAGACATTTACTCGAAATGAGCTGTTTAACGGTAGGTAGTTTGCTTATATCCAACGTTTGAGTTATGAGATTTGACCTTTGAAACCATGTTATATTTGGAAAAACAATTCAATTTGTCTATTTTTCTTCGATTTCTTTACTTCAGAGTAACGGCGACTCATACCATAGTCGATGTTAAAAGATATATGAAATACAACACCAATGGAATTAAGTTTTGTCCAACTTAAGAATTAGTCAGTACAAAAATCCTAACATGATAAATTATGTATGAAGAATGAACTTTTCAATTATTAATCATGGGCATTCTGATTAATAATTAGAAGGTCACACATCTGTTGAGGGATCAATCTCTTAAGTTGGAAGTATCGCTATTGGTTACTCGGTCAATGTAGTAAAAATAAGATAAAATACTCAGAAGGTTGTGCTTTAGGTGCTACCTATTGAAAGTCTGAACATGGAATTTTTTTAAATTTTGCTTAAAAGGAGTTGGGTCTCATTGTAAGATGGAGCATATAAAGATTGATGTGATTAATACATATAATTGATGACACCTAACATTGTATGAATTCTACTGTAGATATTCTCCAAGTCCAATGCGGAACAGCAAACGACACAAGGAAAACTGATCAACACGCAGAAACATGAACTCAAGGAAAGCCTAATTTTTAAATTGAATTTGAACTATAAAACACCTTCAGCTATCAATTTGATATATCGATGTTCAAAAGATGTTAATACAGATTAGAGAGGGAGGCTGCAACTAGGAAAATTTGGTATGGATCCATAGAGAAAAAAATATTCATATCTAATACAGGCCGTTTAGCTGATCTAGATGTGAAAACCTAGACACAAGTCAGCCCCCCAAAAAAAAAAAACAATCAATGGCCATTTTCACTTTATTATATCTTAGGTTCATATGCTGAAAGAACTTTAAACCTTGATACAGGTTAAGGTCCTAACAGAGTATGCTATGTAGATTCAAACAAAAACTACTCAAAAAACACACCAATCAATCACACAAGAGATGGACATAGGATTTTTTACGTGGAAAACCCAAACGGGAAAAAACCACGGGACCTAACACCGGTCCACCAAGAGCAATCACTATGAAAGAGAAGTTATAAGACTACTTACTACCCTTTTTCACCAGTTGGACACAACCTAAGGGACTGAAGCCTCTTCTTGCCGACGCACACGTCGTGCACTCTCTTTGGGATTGCTCTCTACGCCATGAAGCCACTCAAGACGAATCAGCACAGAGTAGAAGAAGTATGGAACTCAGAAGATGAAGTTGCAGTACATAAACCAGCAGAAGAACTTCTGAGAAGATGGATCTTTCAATGGATATTAGGGTTTTGATCTGGAGAGAGGTCTCTTACTTCGTGGGAGAGAGGTTGTTTTTATATGAAGGAGCCCTAGAGTCCTTAACGCCTTTAAATCTCGCCGGATTAGGATGGACAGCAAGCAACTCCGAAGCTTTTGCAGTTTCTGAATTGCGTCTGTCGACCCAGCCGACCGATCGGCTGAACTTACCCGACCGATCGGGTGAGGGTTCAACCGGTCGGGTTCACATCCGATCGGTCGGTCTTCAGTTCTGTCTGCAGGTGTTTGTGTAAGCATAATCCGACCGATTCGACCCCTTATTCGACCGGTCTGTCAATGCACCACCTGTATTGCACATTCTACGCAGACGACCAACACATGTTCCTTCCATAGTTACTTCAGTCAGTCTAAAAACATAAAATTACAACTCAATATCCCAAGTTTTGTCCAACCCATGAACTTGCCAATATTACATGCCTTTCATATGCGCATATTATATCTTAGATTCGTATGTAAATATTATATCTTAGATTCGTATGCAAATAGCATGAGCTTTAAATGGTATACCAAACAGTCTTATTTCTCAAAGCTCTGTCCATTTTAGACATTTAGGGTGCATTTCGAAGACTCTCAAGAGGAAACAGCTATGGAACCAAGTTCCTAAAGGTAGGAAAACAGTTTCCTTGAGCAGCTGGAATCACCGCATTATTTATATATATTTTAATTGTTTCCTCTCCCTTTTTCTTACCTGCACCAAACACCTTCGTTGTCTCCTCCACTTTCCACTGAAAAAGAGCCTGCACAAACAGGCCCTTAGACAATAAGATGGTAGAAATAGAGATGCTAAATATGCACTAACTCAAATCTACAAAAGTCACAGACTATTAGAGTGAATCTAAAGGGATGGATGGTTAAATCCAAAATCTGAACAGGCCTATTAGAATCTGAATCCTCTACTAAAGCCATTAATTTTCTTACAATCTAATTGTGCCTATTAAAGTTCAAATGGAAATCCAAATACGCTAAATGGAATTATTAGATCCTCTATTCGAAATTTGACCGTCCTATAAGAGTCCAAGGAGCACAGCTATTAGGGGATTTATTTAGGGGTTTTGGCCTGTTTGAGTCCTGGAAGCTAAGGTTGTTATCCGTAGACTGCCGTTTTCTAATAAAAATAGAAACCTAAAACTGTAGAAAATGACTGAGTGCATTCTGCCACAGGTTAAGCCTGTAACTGGTCTGGGTCATGCAGTCCATCTTGTAACCAAACCCAAACAAGAATATTAATAGATATACGATAAATCCAAACATGATGGACTGATTACTCCCAAAGATGTTGCTAATAAATAAATAAATAGTGATAATAATAATAACAGTATAGTAATGAATATTTTTCTTGTTTATACCAGGACCAATTAATTAAGGTTCACTTTAAATAGAGTCAATTAAATAGAGTCAATAGAATAGAGTCAATAGAATGAGCGGCAATCATATTTTATACTTGGACAAATGCAAATATGCTATGATCCATGCTAGAACTAGACCTATCCGTGATTATTAGTCGGGGGTCCATTTATTGGCTCACCGCACATAGGCTCTCGTTAGGCCCACTAGTGATCAACTCAAACCACTAACCATCAACCACCGCCTGATCTTAAGAGTAATTGATCATTTAGAAGGATGAATCTAAGAACTCACATCCATTAACCTTTTGGAGCTTTTTAAATCTAGGGTAATGTTCTCATCCAACGGGGGATAAAGGTTTCATGAGTGTGAGATTAGCCAAACACCAGATCATGGGAGGATGAGAGTCTGAAAGAGCCTGCACGATCAAAAATAGTGCCTGGTGAGCCCCACGGAGCTCAGCCGTAGGAGAGAATTTCTCTTATTTGAATATATGTGTTGAATTTTCAGCCAGAAATTGTCCAAATTGGGACCTTGCCATCCCACCTCATTTCCCAATCATATCCCAGAAACTATACCACTACCAGTTTTGATTTCGTTGGCCACTGAAATGAAAGAATCACACATTAGCAGCAACAGGAAAGGTGCTATCATCTCACCACGTTCCATCAGTCTTTAGAAACTTTGGGCATTGGAGAATATCACAATCATCGCCTCATTTTCCACTAGAACTCCAGCACTATCTCTAAAATACAGCAGCGACTTAACTTGGAAAGGTCCACCCATCCCATTTTCACCTTTCCAATGCCACCACCAGATCAATTCCACTGTTTGTGCATTCCCATTTTATAGAGAGAGAGAGAGAGAGAGAGAGAGAGCACCAAAATTGGTTAGGTAAGGATGGAGTGGTCCTTGAGACATCATTTTTGAGAAATCAAAGGAAAAAATGTGGCAGAAGATAAACTTATTTTTTAATAATTAAAAACAAATTTATCGGAAGAGAAATATGAGTTACTGTCAAAATTTTATTATGGTATACTAATTGACTTTAGTATCATTAAGGGCCCATTTGTTTGGATATCTTTAAATTCCTGGGAACTAATAGAATAATCTTCTTAGCAAAGTGGCTAAACTTAAATAAAAAAAAGATAATTTTACCAAAAAAAAGAACTCCTTAAATGTGCATTAAACATGACTAGGCCTAATTTTTCAATGTGCTCGAATTGGGTCCACAAGGATTAATTGTGTGCATTTTTTTTTTTTTTGCATGAGTGGCTGATTGTCACTCAACTGTACATAGAAAAAAAAACTGCAAATAAGAAACAAAGATGAGAGAATAAAGTAGAAAGGAAGAAGAAGAGAGGAAGAAAGGAAGAAAGAGAAAGGAGAAAGAAGAATGGAAGAAGAGGAGAGGAAGAAATGAAGAAGAAGAGAAGAAAGAAAAAAAAAACCTCAATCCCTTCCTTTCTTCCTCTCTTCTTCTTCTTACTTTCCTTCCTTTCTTCCTCTCTCTTTTTCTTCCTTTCTCCTCTCTTCTTCATTTCTTCTCTACATTTTTTTTTCTGCGGGGTCGAGTAATGCTTTTTTTTTATGCAAGGCTGAGTGACGCTGATAGAAAAAAATATATATGCAGAGGAGAAAGAAAAGAAAAAGAGAGCAGAAAGGAAAAAGAAGAGGAATGGCAGAAAAAAGAGGAGAGGAAGAATAGGAAGAAGAAGATGAGAGAAAGAATGGTAGGGATTAAGGGGTTTTTTTTTGTTTTTTTTCTTCCTCTATTCTCTTCTTTCTTCCTCTCTTCTTCTTCTTCTTTTCCTTCCTATCTTCTCTCTTGTTCTTCCTTTTTCTCTCTTCTTTCTCCTCTCTCCTTCTTCCTTTCTTCTTTCTTCTCTCTTCTTCTTTTATTCTATGTATATTTTTTTTCCATGTACAGCTGAGTGACACTAGCATCACTTATCCACACATGCAAAAAAAAAAAAAAAAAAAATTTGCACATGATTTGGCCCCATGGACCCAACCCATGCATATTGAAAAATTGAGCTTAATCATGATTGTGCACATCTAAGGAGTTTTTACAGTAAAATCCTCATAAAAAAAAAGATGAAGAACCCAAATTGGCCATCAAATAATTTCTCCTTGGGTGAAATGACTACCGAGCCATCAACCTGTTAAATCAAAGTGTTTCATCTACTTCTCTACCTTGCATCTTTCACTCCACACCTTTTAAATATTCCCATGTTTGCAGCCATTGTACCATGAATTCCTAGATTCAGTACCATGCAAACAAACATGCCCTAATTGGGTGTACATCAGTATTTTTTTGCAGAAATAGGAAACACAGATAAATTTTGTTTTTTAAATTCTTTCTGTTCTATCACCATGGTTGTTAAAACACGCAAAACTGTACGAAGGATTGACAGTTTAATATCTTTAAGAAAAAACCTGCATCATCTTACTGATAAGTTCAAATTGGCCAGCTCACAGAAACCCTCATGGATAGTCTAATGCTCAAAGATAGCAGGGAAGAAATGTGCAATGATTTTTTTCTACATATTCTTCTTTTCTTGTTTTTTCTTTTTTTTTCATTTGGGCAGTTGTTGCAATGCTCCAATGGACATTGACGCATAACAGATAGTATTTTACAAGACCTTGATCCAATAAAAGCACGTAACACAACCATTAAACACCAAAACAGCTGGTTGATCCGTGCTCTATAGCATGTCGGGTAAGGCTAACCCAGATTACTACACAACCAACTAAAGCTGTCTGGCCAGAACAGTCAAATTAGAGCAGCAGCCTATAAAATGCTATTGCACCTATTTTATAGTTCCACCAATCTCCAGCCATACATCAATATGGCTACAAAGTATAATCTGAGTTGAAGAGCTAACAGCTTCACTTTCGAGCTAAAACAGTAATGAGTAGGGCTTTGAGCTAAAAAAACAGGGCTCATCAGAACAGTAAAACTACTGAACGAATATCAAAGGCATGCCTTTTCATCTCTATTGAAGTTATGCAGAACTGACCTCTGTACGTCATCTGCAAAATGGGAAAAATAAAAATGAGTATTCAGAATAAGGACTGCCTCGAGTTTCATCGGCAACAAACAAATGATTTGGCCTGGAGATGAATGACCTGGAAGTCCCAGAAGCAGATGGGTTATGACCTCACTATTCTTGATCAACATCCTCGCTGGATTTCTTGTACCCTGGCTTCAGTTCATAGGTTCCTTGATGTGTTCCCCTCTTGTTGTAAACACACAGCTCATTGAGGATCTCCTTAAGGAATTGCTGGGAAAACAAAAATCTTGGACGCATCAGTGATTTCCACTAGCCAAATAAATAGAAGTATAGAACAGCTAACATCTGATTACACTCGAGGTTCTTAGTAGATGAAATTGCATGAAAATATGATATTCTTTCAGACTTTGCCAGATCATTAGAAGAAATCATAAAAATCTAATGGAGAAAATAGAGATCTTGTTATCTTTAAAAAAATAAATAAAATGTAGAAAAATATAGAAAAAGAAGATTTCCACTGCTGACTTTGACTTTGGATATAAGGTTGGCAGATCATTAATGAGATTGGAAGAGTAAGAGGGCCCATAGGGCCACTGAAATGATCCCTCTCTTGGAATTCATGGAAGATTAATTTATGTCTTCCATCAATCAATGGATTTTGACAGGATGACAGCTGGGACCCAATTGCATTTCAATGGACCATGCCCCAATAGTACAGGCCTTGTTGACTCGGCCTCTCAATTGCCAACTGCCTAAGTGGATGGGTGGAGTGAAACTCCTTGGTGGGGCGAGCATTGAATGTTAACGAAAGGCATGGTTGTGAGAGTCTGGATCCTCACTAAATCCCAATTATGTTTGTGAAGCTCCACCGGCTGTATTAAATCTGACTTGGCATTAGGCGCTGTCTTTGTCATGCCAAATTTGACATATGAAAAAAGGCAACTGCGTTTTCTTTTTATTAAATATTTTTCTGCTTGACAAATGAAATTTTGAACTTTTTCTAGCCTTTTGAACTTTCTTAAAATTTTATTGCTTGCCCAATGAAATTTTGACATCACCATTGTAGCTGCCACTTTTGGCCATGTCAAATCCCAAATGCTAAATTTGCCATATAAGCCTTCATATTTTGGCATCTCTAAATTTAACATGTCCATTGGAGATGCTCTGCGGTCAAAATGAACATCCTTTCTCGTTAATGGATATTCTCAACTGTTTGGCCTAGTTGTCTCACAATGGGATTGAGAATATAATTAAGAATCTAACTGATGCATAGAGTTATGTTAATCACATCCTTAATCATATGCTTTTGTTTTGCTCCTTCCACTCTTAGGAAGCTGACAATACACCGGGATCCTGAATTCTAGACACCCAGGCTCTGTTACTTTGCGTCAACGTCCACAGGCACTTTGCAAGAAGTATCTGTTATCTTCATGTTTTCTTTTTTCTTCTTTTTGGTTAACTGTCTTCATCTTAGTCGTGTTATCAACATGATCAATAGACTTATTAGCTTTATGTTTATCCCATTCAATGAACCATTTTGGGATAGATTATTTCATAACTTAGACAACTACTTTTTAAATTTAAAATTAGTTTCCAGAGTGGAATCAGGTTAGATTCTATTTTCCAGCTTTACTAAATCAGATGCAACTCTCCCTTTACCTCTACTGCACTTGTTATATGTGATATGCACAATATTTCTTTATTTGAATCAGAATTTTCAAACTGACCGAAACTTGACAATGAGGTTTAAAAATCTTAGCGCCTCAAAATGAAATACCCCTCTCCCAGCATTGTTCAAATTTTACTCCAATAATAGTCACTCCCGCCTTAAAATTGAAGAATGAACTTTTGAATTATTAATCATGGGCATTCTGATTAATAATTAGAAGGTATCACACATATGTCAAGGGATTGATCTCTCAAGTTGAAAGTATCACTCTTAGCTAGTTAATTAGTCTAGTAAATATAAAATAAAATACTCAAAAGGTTGTGGTTTAGGTGCTACATGTTGAAAATCTAAATCGGTTAAAATGAAGACCCTCCACTTGCATAAAAAGTTTTCAAATTTTACTAAAAAGGAGTTGGATCTCATCATAAGATGGAGCATATAAATATTAATGAGATTAATGTATATAATTGATGACAGCTCATCAGCACCGTAAGAATTCTGCTGTAGATATTCTCCAATTCCAACGAGGTAGAACAAACTATCCAAGGAAAACTGACCAACATGCGGAAAACAAACTCAAGGAAAATCTAATTTTTCAACTGAATTTGAACCGCAAGAGACCTCTTGTTATCAATTGTATATATCAATATTCAAAAGATGTTAATAAAAATAAGAGAGGGAGGCTGCAACCGGGAAGATTTGGTATGGATCCAAAGAGAGAAAAAAATTCATATCTAATCCAGGCCCTTTGTCTCATCTAGATGTGAAAACCCAGACACAAGTCAACTCTATAAAAAACAATCAATAGCCATTTTGACTCTATTATATCTTAGATCCGTATGCAAATGTGGATTTTGGTTGGATGTGGATCTAGACTGCAGACTAACTCAAATCTACAGAAGTCACAGGCTACAAGAATGAATCTAAAGGGATTTTTAATTCCAAAATCTGAACAGGCCTATTAGAATCTGAATGCTCTAATTAAGCCATTAATTTTCTTTCAATCTAATTGTGCCTAAAGTTCAAATCGAAATCCGAATTCGCTAAATGGAATTATTAGATCCTATTCGATATTAGACTATCCTATAACAGTCCAATGGGCCCAACTATTAAGGGATTTATTTAGGGGCTTTGGCCTATTTGACTCCTGGAAGCTAAGGTCGTTTTCCCTAGATCGCCATCCTCTAATAAAAATGGAAACCAAGAACTGTGGAAAATGAGCATCCTGCCATAGGTCAAGGCTGTAACTGTTCTGCGTCATGGAGCCCATCTTGTAACCAAACCCAAACAAGATTTATATACGATAAATCCAAACCTGATGGACCCGGGACTAGTTCATTTACCTGATTACTTCCAAAGATGTTGCTAAATAAATAAATAAATAAATAATGATAGTTATAATCATAACAGTATGGTAATGAATATTTTTTGTTGTTAATACCAGGACCGATTAAGTGCATGTTCGGCAAGTCTAAAATTTAGGCTCTTATTGTCTAAATGTCTAAAATTTATAGAGTTGGAATAATAGAGGCGTTTGGCATGCGTTTTTAGCTCTATTTAATTTAGACAATAAGAGGTAAAAGCTCTATTTTGGAGAGGAGGCCATGTGATGCATTTCCAAATCAGAGGGAAAAAAAAAGAGGCGCCCAGCTACAGTAACTTGATGGATCATGCCCAGTATGTTTTCTCGATTTTTCTCAAAATCCGAGCCCCTAAGTCTACATCCAAACCGTTGAAAATGTTCACATGATCAATTACGGCCAGCCATCCAAATCTCAGCCGTTAATTCATCCTGAATCTCGAGATATGTGCAAGAAAGCGTGAGCCATTGGATACTAGTTTTTGAATTCTATGGGGCCCAAACAGAAGATCCAAACCATTGGAAATGTTGGGAAGACTAAAAACGGCTATGGGGTCAATTTTCAAGGATTGATTCCTTGTGGATCTCAAGATATTTGTGAAAAACTTTCAACCATTGAATTTAATATGCTGAATTTGTAACTAGTCCACATGCAGCCCCTTTTTTATTTATTATTATTATTTATGGGACAGTAAAAAACAATCCAAACCATTGAAAATGTGTAGAAGGTCAATGACCATTATGAGACAATTTTAGCCGTTGGATCATCACCAAACTTGAGATATTTATGTAAAAACGTGAATTATTAAATATTTTTTTAAAAAAATTGGGGGCCTCAAACACAAGATCCAAACGATAGATCTCTTTGGGAGGCCAAACGCGGCTATGAAGTAAAATTTCAAGGCTTAATACCTACTAGATCTCAATATATTTGTGAAAAATTTTCAATTATTGATTTAAAATGGTCTATTTAAAATAGATGCTTTCATTGCCAAACACATATTTTAAATCTAGCCTCTTTTTTTTTTAGCTCTTTTTTTAATAGCTCTATTTTAGATGGTCTATAAAAATAAGACTAGACCTACCAAACAAGCCCTAAGTGAGGTCCACTTAAATAGAGTCAATAGAATGAGCGGCAATCATATTTTATACTAGGACAAATGGCAAATAGGCTGTCAACCATGCTAGAACTAGACCTTTTCATGATTATTAGTCGGGGCTCCATTTATAGTCTCACCCACGTACGCTCTCGTTGCTCGTTGGGCTCACTAGTGATCCACTCAAACCACTACCGACCAACCACCGCCTTATCTTGAAGTGTAATTGGTAATTTAGATCAATGTAACTAAGGCCTAGGCTTACATCCATTAACTTTTTGGAGCTTCTTAAATCTAGGGTAATTTTCCCATCTAGCAGAGATAACGGTTTGCTAAGAGTGACATCTGATCAAATGTACGGCAAGGTGGGCCCCCATGAAGCCCGATCGAAGGAGAGAATTTCTCCCTTTTGAATCTATAGGATGAATTTTAAGCCAGACATTGTCCAAATTGAGACTTTGCCATCCCACCTCATCCCCCCATCGTATCTAGGGTTACAAATGGGTATCTAACTCTCCGATTATCCGAAGGTTTCAACCTGTAAAAAATCAGATTTAAAAACTGTTTTAGGTTACGATTAATAAACGAGCCCAATTTCAAGTCCATATGGATTCCGACTCATAGAACCAGCACAAGAGCTTCTAATATTTCAAATTGTAGCTTAAAATCAACTTTAATTTCACATTTTTATATTTAATCTTAAAGATTATAGACTTTATGCATTATTATAAGTTGAACAATATTCTTAATTTAAACAAAAAATAATAAGGTTAAAAGAAGTCGGAACTAATTTTGGAACTAGATTCCAATTCTCTAATTAGATTAGGTTTCGAAATTAAATCCGGGTCCTCTTATCAGAAATAAGTTCGGAACCAACAAAACAGGTTCCGAGTCAAAACCAGTTCTAGAATTGAAATCATTATTTAGAAATAGGTTCGAATCTGAATCCAATTTGAACCTATTTTGAAACCGACTCAATTGCAACCTAATCATAAACTATAACCACTACCAACATTGTTTTCATTGGCCACTGAAACTGAAATGCAAGCATCACACGTTCACGGTAACAGGAAAGATGCCATTAGACTTCTTTAGAAAATTTGAGTACCGTGAGAATACCACCAAAATCTATTGTACCAAACCCAAAAAAAAAAAAAAAGGCCCAAGAGTTAAAATCCATCACGTCATTTTACACTAGAATTCCAGTACCACCTCCAAAATACGGCAGCGACTTGGCTCCAAATACAGCAGTGACTTTGACGTGGTGTGAACTGTCACGGGATGGCTCATCCCATTTTCATCTTTCCAATAATGTAATTTTTTAGATTGCAAACGCAAAAAATAAACATAAACCATACAAGCAACTACCATAAAAAGATATAATTTTTATGTGGAAATTTAAATGGAGAAAAATTCATGAGTCCAAATATGACCAATAATTAAGCACTACGAATCACATAGTTACAAGATACTTACAACTCTTTTTTGGCTCTCGCAACTTAACGATTGTAAATCTTTCTGCATAGCTTCATTCTGCAATGACTTTACATGTTGATTGCACTAAATCTAAACCTTACTTAGCTTCGTAATCTTCTACACAAGAATATAATCTTGTACAAGAGATGTAGAAGCATAGCTCTCTAGAATAAAGCTTCAACACTAAACTCTTTAATGTCAGCTCTAGAGAAGGAAGTGATCTCTAATGTATAATCTCCACTCAGAATAATGAACTATGTGCCTTAGGGTTAATAAAGGAACCCCTTTTAAATCTTATAATTCGTGCCTCATAAGGATACTCCTTGTAAAATACAACTTACTAATCCTGGTACAAATAAAAAATAAATCTGCACAGGTTGGTGGGTTTTTCTCTACCATTCGATTGATCGGGTATCACCTTTGTTTCCAAATAGATCGATCGGATAATGATCAAATCAATCGGGCAACCCCTGTTTTTCATGATTTCCTCAGTTCATCTCTTCTGGTGAAGCAAATTGCAATTCATCTAAAATAATTATAAAATGCAACTTAATGGATCTATAGTTTTGTCCAACTTATGAATTACCTAACATACAAAAATCCTTATAATCTCTTCCTTTGGCAATTTATGAATAAAACTCCTTAGTACATACAAAAATTCTACTCAAAATACAATGGATTTTCCTTTTAGCTTTTGTAGAATAAAATTTAGCTTTGCAATAGAATTCTTGAATCTTCAGCTCTTTAAATTTTAATATCCCCCCCTGACTACCTTATTTTGTCCCTTTTTGTCTATAATTAACAAAGATAATGATGTAAACTTGGAGCATTTCTTTCAATCAGAATTCAGTAGTAGCCCCCCCTCAATTGTAACTCCACCTAAATAGTATATTTATAAAAGTTAAGGGTGGGAGCTTAATCTCTTGATCAAGGGCTTGGAGACTTTGGTACCCACACTTGCCAATTTGAAGTTTTCGATATAGCGAGTACCAAATGAGTACGTAAGTTAGATTTCCTCACCTAGATGGCTCTTGTCTTCTTGACCTTCAACTTAGACACTTGCTTCCTCCATTGCTTGTGCTTAGGTAATCTTCGTAGCCTATTACAATGGGGGTGAATATCCTTTAATTCTACAATGATGACAAGTAGATGTGCGTGCAGAACGTGATGCATTCTTCTTCTTTGAATTACTTCCAACATAATTTGTGTGTATAGTATGTGGAGCAGATGAGATGACGAGGAAAGCTAGAAAAGAAAAAAAAGGAATTTTCGGTACAGTCTCCTCTAAGGGTGGATTTCCTCGTGTGTTGTGAAATTAATTCAGTCCCTTAAATCTGTAAGTGTACAGTTGTCATTTTGAGATAATGGCAAGTATAGGTCGAACCCACATGGAGCACTTTTGAAATTTCTTTTTTTTTAATCTTATTTTTTCTTAAAAGAAAAATGAATCAAAATAAATCAAGATATGAATAAGAAATCAAAATAAAACTACTATGCAAATAAACTGATGATAATGATAATAAAAGTAAATCAGAGCAACAAAGAATCCATTAAATGAATTTATAAATAACCAATCTATGCAATTTAATTTAATCTTTAGTCTCGAAAATAACTTAGATAAAAAACAACTCAATGTTTCTGATCCGGAAGATTTTTCTTTTTAAAAATCAACTTTTAACAAAAAAAATAAAAAAAGGGATCTCCATCACCTCATTAGAGTAAATTATTTTGAGTGTCATTCATCAAATTAAGAATAAAATACCAAAAACATATAAGCCAAAGTATATTTTATCAAAATAAGAATAAATGATCAGGAAATAATTTATTATGAACATAAAACGAAGGTTTGCCGAAGGCGCGATGATAGATCTATTATTCTAAGCATGCATTGTAAAGATATTTAAAAGAATCAATCAAAAACATAAATTAAAAGTAAAATCAGCTAACTTCATCATTGTGCTCTGATAAAAAAATTTACTTTTCCATTACAAAGAAAACAAACTTCGTTGATGTTGTCATGGTGAGTATAAGAATTCTCTCAACACTCTCTGGCCTAATTCTGGAACAAAACTCCAGAATATTCAAATTAATCTTCATTTTTTTTACACTAGAGAGAGAAGAAGACGGAGAGAGAGGAGAGAGAAGTGGAGAGAGAGAGAGAGAGAGAGAGAGCTGTGGGCGTGTGATGTGTGGGATGGTGGTTGGCGTGGCTTGGATGGAAGAGAGAGAGAGAGTGGTTAGGGCTGCATTGCACGTGGAGTTGAGGAGATGGTGATGTCTTGTGTGCATGGTACGTCCAAGACTTATAGAGTTTGCTGGCCTTTTGTTTGCATATAATTTTTCTTCCATATAAAAAGTAGTTTTCTTGGATTCCAAGCTTGGTTGAAAATAGGAAGTGAGCATGTGGTATAGGATGGAGGCTTGCCTCTTGGTATATTTAAAAAAACTGATGTGATAGCCTTTCCAATATGGGCAGCATTGGCCAACCATGTTTCTTATTTTAAACAATGAATGGGTAAGAACGTTGACGCTCCTTTCCAACTTGCAGCCATAAATCGTCCCTCCTTTGCAATGTAATTGATGTTCCATGTTTACCCTTGAATTTATATATAATTGCTACAATGTGGTAGACCCCACATATTATTTTGGCCATGAGATGAAGAGTGGTGTACTCAAGAAAATTCTGCATGGTACGTTTATCATAGTGCTGGCACATCTTGCAACATTTTTTCTTACTTTTAATTGGCATTGAACGTGATGAGATGTGGGGTCCCTTTGCCAATGGTGAATATATGTTATCTTCACAATTCCTTCAAATCTTGGATTTCTTGAAAATTTCTTCGAAATGTTTAGAATTATCAACAAAGAAAATGCGAATGACAATGCAAAGACGAGTGGACCCCACTCGGTTGCCTGAAAGTGAGTGGGACCCAATTACTTTTGAATTTTTCTGTGGTTTTGCGGGCCCCTCATTTCCTGCACATTCTCATTAAACCCTTCAAATAATGAAGAGCCCACTTGAAATGGGATTCGTTTGGACTGAGTTCTATTCTGACTGGGGCGCTCCGGAGAAAATTAAAAAAATTCTTAATTAATGCATAAAATATGTAAAAAATTATGTAAATTCAAGTTCCTAATTGAAAATTCATAGAATGATGATTTTAAATGATCAGTAATGATGATATTCACCTAATTAAACCCCCAATTCATCTCAAAATGATGCTATTATAGAAATTTGTGAACTTAACACCGTGCCCTCAACAACTTTGAGCTATTTATCTACGTTTTTTTCCACAATTTTGGTATTGACACCACCCATGAATAATTGATAGAAAATACTACTTTTTTGCGATATCACAAAAGAAGTTTATGCGAAATCGCATATGCTTTATGTGATATCACAAATTGATTTCTTAAAAAAGTCAATGAGGGCCTTCTTGTTTATATTTTCATTTTGTCAATGGGGCTAGAGAAGTATAAAATAAAAAACAGTAAGCAATATCGCAAGAACTTGTGATTTCACATAAAGTAACTTGTGATTTCACACAAAGTAATTTTGTGAATTCGCAAAATCCCTTACCACTTTAGTACATTCAATATGAAAGTTGTAAGAAAACGTATGGGTAAATATTTAGTTCTTTGTGGGGCCCTGGCGAAATTGATCTCTATAGTGTCCTTACAGTAGAACACCAAAAAAAAAATCTACCTCCCTTCTTCTTCGAAACCCTAGGCTCAAGACAGGGCAAAGTTTTTTTTTTTGGATTTTTTCCATACGATTACCTATGGGGTGGATTTTCCATGTTAAAGCTATTTGCCTACACAATCTCCCATGTTTTATTACTCATATTGAAAAAAGAAGTTACTTTTTTGCGATATTGCAAAATAACTTTTCGTAAAATTGCTTTTGCTTTATGTGATATCTTAAATTAATTTCTTAAAAAGTCAATGACGGCCTTCCTATTTATATTTTTTTTCCGTCAATAGGGCTGGAGAAGTTTAAAGTAAATTACAATATGTGATATTGCAAGAACTTGGGATTTCACATAAATTAACTTGCGATTTCACATAAAGCAACCTTACAATTTCACAAAATCTCCAATCACCATCCTTGCAACAAGTACTTCTCCTTACGACAGTTGTGAGAAAACATGTAGGTAAATTTCAACTCCTAAAGATTACCTAACAGAAAATGCCCAATTTTTTTTATTGGGAATACATATTTCAATCAAATTCGCTTAACCTAGGGTTGTAAATGGTCCCCAATCCAGCTTGAAATTAATTTGATTTCTAGATAAAATAGGAAATCATGGAGATAATGTTTCAATTTGAAGGAGTCATTGATAAAATTCAAAATTGGTTGCCCAGTATATGACCCTACTAAAAATGTTAAAGAAACAAAATTGGTTGTTTTACTCTAAATTATAAAGGATTTAGGATAATGATTGATTGATTAAAGAAAGGTTTAAAATTGAATGAGAGTTTTTTAGGGGAGGGATTTGGTGAAGATTTAGAATTTTAATGGGGTTACCATAAAACATATGATTGTGAAGCACGTGTCACTCTCACTCTCATGCAAAAAGCGCTAATGCCTTTATATATATAATAATAATGTACAAGCACAGTAACCTGACTCATTTATAACCCTAGCTTAATTAAACTACGCTTAAAGAATCCTGTCAAGCATTATGATGTATCTTGAGGCCCAACTAAGAGCTTATAAATTTTCAATCATTAAGATTTTGCATATGTTTACTATATTTAAGAAAAAGAAAATGGGCAAGTCGACAACAAACTTAGATCAATAAAATAAAATTTTTATTTTCTTATTTTTTTCTTTTTATAAAAAAGAAATACTATAACTTTTTGTTTCCATTTTTATGTCCCAATTCTTAAAAGAAAAAAATATATATTTCAATTAGGGGTTGTTTGTTTGCATGTGAAACTGATATACATGTGAGAAATGCACAAATGATCATGTTTTTGTTGCATACTTAAATGACTTCCATGTATAGCACCCACGTTAGTAAACCCTTTTTGAGCATTGCTATGGTTTTTTTTTTCTTTATCCTTTTTCAAAATAACTAGGTTACATATTACTTTTACGCATTTTTTGGCTTTTGTGGGTAAAAAATTCATAATATAAACTGTTCATCCTCTAGAAAAATGACAATGACGACTAGGGGATTGTGAGAAATTTGTGGGAAAAATCCAAACCAGTAGATCAACATTTTTGGACATTTGTGACCACATTTTCATCATCCGAACTATTTTTCCACTTGAGAAGGCCTGAAATTTTGGGGGATCCAATTTCACTTCTTAACTCATCATGGATTTGAGAAAATATTGGAAAAACTTTGGAAAATTGGATTGCATCAATATAAATGATAATTTCCACGTCACTAAACTGCAAATCCATTTTTTTATTTTTTAAATTCATGTGGACAATTTAGAAGATGCATATACATAAGATGGATATGGCGGAAATGAGAATGCTTCGGTAGATGTGTGGTAAAACTAGGAAAAATAAAATTAGAAATGAACGCTTTCGAAAGTATTTATGGGTAACACTAATAGGGGATAAGATTACAGAAATCCGTTTAAGATGGTTTGAGCGTATTGAGCATAGGCAGGTAATGACACCTGTGAGAAAAAGTTTGGTTATACAGGTGGATAATCCATCAAGAAGTAGAAGTAGGCTAAGAAAACATTAATGAAGGTTATTGAATTAGGTTTGAAGAAATTTAACTTATCTAAGGATTTGGCTCAAAATAAAACGGAATAGAGAAACGGAATACATATAGCCGACCCTAACATGGTTGGGATAAGGCTTTGATGATGATAATGATGATTTAAATTCCTGTGGGCCCCTATACTCCTAACTATTTATCATTTTAAAAGGCAAAAAAAAAAAAAAAAGCTAATGGGCCACAAATTTGTTTGTCTTCATCTAGTCTAAGGGAGTTTTTCCATTAAAATCCTCTAAAATATTAAGTAGACAATATATAAATGCACAATGTCATATTAATTATCAAATAAAAAAGTGCATACTATGTGATATTTTGACAATCAATGAAAATTAAATATTCGAATCAAAACAATAATAAAATTAAAAATAAATATAGACAACAATTGAAGGATTGAAAATGTTAGAAACAATAAGCCAAATTAAAATCCAATAATGTTGTTGAAAAATTAAACTTCATTTGGTCTAGAGCGTTATACATTCCTTTTTGACAAACTCAATCATGCTTTTCTTTCCATCCATCTTGTAGAGATGTCACACTTCTTTCCATCTTGTAAAGCTGAATCTCATTCTCTAGGAAACCTTGTTATTGACTAGTTTACCAGCGAAGAAAAAAAAAGACAAAGTCAACATTTATTATTATCATAATTGGAATACACATAACATTGAAATAATTAAATAAATAAAAATAGAATACATAGAAAGAAATTGATTCAAATGGTCCCGCTGTCGGCCTATTTGTCTGAATGGAATTAGATGCTCTGTAATGTCTCAAAGACACTTTTGCAAGAAGTCAATTATTATAATATTTAAAATCATAAATATATACAAAAGTGGCAAAAGCCTCATTTTTGTTTAAAAATTTAGCTCCCCATTAGATAAAAATGGAAAAATAAAATTCTTATAGGGTACCCTAACATGGTTGGAACAAAGCTTTGATGATAACGATAATGTGCAAAGTGACATCATAAAAAAAGGTTGCATACCATTCCTCGAAATTAAATCGCAAAAGTCCTATAATTGAGGTGGAGTCTCCTAAAACTCCTTGAATGTTTTATTATAGGTCTTAATCCCTATTTATATAAATTTCAGAGAGCCTCCATGTTTACTCCTAACTTCAATCATACCGATGCATCGGATTCTCCTTATCCAACGAGGAATGGAACTCTCTAACATCATGATTTTACCATACTAGATTTTATCGAAGTTGGATCTTAACAAATAGATCGTGTGTGGGACCACATATGATATGAACCGAAGCCATTATTGTTAGCCTTCATAACGGGGGATACTGCGGTAATCCTTAAAATGGAGTTTAGGACAGGGCCACTTTAGAATTATAAATAGATCCACAGCAAGTAAAGGCATGCACTTTTAGTGCTAAAAAAAAATTGTCACTAAATCCTCTATAAGGAATTCTTAAAAACTCCCCATTTAAAATGAGGAGTTTTTGTCCCTTTTACATATCCAATGAAAATTTGTTACCTCACAAGTGCAAAGCAAAATAATGGGAGAAAGCTAATTTTAAGGATATTAGATAACATGTGTTAAAATCTCATAGGCTAAAAATGGACTTTTTTTTTGGTGAAAAATGCCTGGGAGTTTTCTAACGTGACCCATCACCTATATCAAGAACGACGATAAGAGAGTCCTGTGTTTCAAACCTGTAACACTCAAATCACAATGGAGCAATCTTACCATTGTGCCAAGCCCCCCCACATCCCTATATGCTGATAATTATAGTATATTAGGGTATCTCACAAATTATTGATGCATAAGGCTAATATAATGATGATGATCAATAATGAAATTGGTTCTCTACTTCTTTCGTATAAACTTAATTTGCTGTTAATACTTCTTGAAAGCCAGTGGTCAATACAGTGAGTGGCCCAAGCGCATGGATCATCATTCTTCACCATTTCATTGCAGTATGACAAATATCTCCAATATATTATTTATCGTGATTTTTTTAAAACAGGTTATCACAAGAGAAATTTACCAGGATATGAAAATTCTCGGGGAAGAAAAATTTTCTTGTACAGGACATCTGTTCGCGGACGTGCCAATCCCAAATGTGGTTACCTATTCATCTAGTAATTAAATCTTTAAATGATTAAATCCTAGGATTGAATCCCTAAAACTAGCTAACCACCATTGGATTGGGACGTCCGCATATGGCCATATAGGAAGAATCTCCAGAAGGGAAATGCCTATAGGGGTATTGGGTAGAAACCAAATTGTGAAACTCAGATCAATTGATGATGATTGACACACATATGGCTGTAATGGGATCATTTTAGGACTCCTGAGGCTAGCATTGCAAATCATCAGTGGGGCCCATTTGTTATATCGAAACCGCCCTAAATCACTGTTGCTTGTGTACTTGCACTGGGAACGATTCCGCGTCAATTGGTGTTGTGCCAACTCCACTTGAGAAGTACAAGAACTTAGAATAATATATAACATTTTCATATACGTTATTCCAGACTGTATTGTTTATAGTCAAATATTACAACTCCTTAAGTGGATTTGACATTGATAGAGAACG
Source organism: Sextonia rubra (assembly GCA_037013555.1). Lineage (NCBI taxonomy): Eukaryota > Viridiplantae > Streptophyta > Magnoliopsida > Laurales > Lauraceae > Sextonia > Sextonia rubra. The sequence continues at coordinate 43,085,821 of JASUAD010000013.1, read as the reverse complement.
AATACGATAAATGATGAAATCATTTCAGTTTTATACATATGCTCAAAGATCCCAAGCTCCCAAGCTAAGGCGTAGTGACTTTCATATACCATGTTTAGGTTTGTTCACTGCTGCTTGAGAAAAGTTGGCATTGTAGTCTGCAATCCATCCCTCCATGATTTTCTTTTCCATATTCCGTTGTGAAACTAACCAGTCAGGGTCGTTCGGTAATGCAGGCAATAGATCCAAACAATGGGCTCCTGAATAGTTTAGTATGAAATTTGATGTCAATATATATGCTAAGTAACTCGATCCATTGTAATAATCCAAAGTAGCAGTATTCATACCTTTAGTGGTGTATATGGCTACAACGCTGTCAGATATATTCTGAAGCACTCTGCAATCACAATAGTAAGTCATTAAATATTTCTCAAAGAATCAAAACCGGTAAAGGATTTGCCCAATAAAAGTAGTCCTACCCTCCAGAACTGTAAGGGTCTCTGAGTCCATTGGAGAATATAATGTTGCTAGCAAACTGCTGAAGTACTGATTTTATATCCTGCGTTGTTCAGTAAGATTTAATATATAGTAAGTTCATAGAAGAGACCAGTTCCTTTTCTAGCAAAGTCATAGAACTCATTGTATTGACAGATAAAGCATACTAACAAAAATGTTGATCAGTTTGTAACTAAACATGACGGACATCATACAGCCGTGGGAATGGGAGAAAACAATATTTTCAAGAACAAAGTGAATATATATTTTGTTTTATTCAATGTTTTTTTTCCTTCTATCAGCAATATGGGGGTATGCATTGGCATTCTAGATGACCACATGAGGAAGTGCGAAAACAAGTTTGTGCCTTCGTGCGAAAACAAGTTTATGCATCGGTTTTCTATGTAACACATATTTTCTTAAAATTACCAGTCTGTTGAAGCAAGTTACAAATGATTTTGGTATTTATAAGTTTGTTAGGACGTCATATAGTTGGGAGCATTGCTTGTCCACGAATAACTTTCAGCACATACGTATATGATGCATGGTCCATAGAAAATGTGTTACATTCCTCAAATACATACTAAAATGATGTATACTTCTTTTTTTTTTTTTTTTTGGGCTTAATGATTACATTCTTCTTCTACATCTCATCATTTTTAACACCATCATGTTTACTCCATGCATAACTGTTTACTTGGTTTGTTTCAGTCACTTTTTATTTTGAAAATCACATCCTCGAATTGAAAATGTACAGAACTATGAAAATCTCCAATTGCTTTGTTCTTTAATTTTCAGTGACTACCAATCTACCAAATATGGGGGAATATAATTGTTAGTGACTAGAAGTCTAGTAGTGTATCATAGGTAATTATATTAGTGTGAATCCTTAGATCAAGATGATAACCTTATAAAGGAGAGATTGTAACGGATGGTGATTGATCTGTGATAACTCACCTTGTAAAATAAATTTAAGGGATCTATCTCAATGAAGGGAACCAAAACTCATCTCCATTACTTGTTTTCCTCCTTTGCAATTGCTTGATTTGTTAATGACATCCCTTTGTCTGTCTTTTATAATGTTCAAGGTGTACATGTTGTAAGTTTTATTGAGATCCTGGATTTCTAGATTACAAGCCAAACAATGTATAGCAGAAATTTTTATTGGGGTTCCAAATTTTTTAATTACAAGCCAAACAATATGGAGCGGAATAATAAAAGTAAACTTGTAAACAAACAATTAATCACACAAGAAAAAGACACGCAGGCTTTTTAAGTGGAAACCCTAATGGAAAAAACCAAGAGTTACAACAGATTAATCAAGCACTAATTTCGAGCAGTTACAAGATATACTCATAGCCTTATACAGTCAGTACTTCAACCACTGGATGCAGTTATTCTTATAAGAATTCATGACATGACTATCTATCGCGTGCCTTGTTCTCCACGCTTGATGACTACCTTAATTATTTATGGCTAAACGGATCTCACTTGTTGAGACAATGATCTCCTACGATAAAGTAGAAGCAACAAATCTTTTTCAAAGAAATAGAAGCAACAGCTTTAAAACTAAAAGCCTTCAACAAACTCTCTCTAATTGAAGCTCTAGAAAAAAAAAAGAATGATCTCCAAAGAATATTCTTAACTTAAAATAATGAGATTTATACTTTAGAGTTAGGAGAGAAACTTGAAAGATCAACCCAGATCTAGATTTCTAGATTGCAGTTCAAAATAAATATAGCTAAAAAATAAAAGAATCAGCAAATAAATCAATCACATACTACAAGAAGAAGACATGCAGCTTTTTATGAGGAAAACCCTACCCGGAAAAAACCACGAGTCCTCTTTAGACTAACAAAAACCAAGCACCAATAACAAGTAATTACAAAATATATTTGATGAGTCTTTAAAAATACATATTTTCATACACATTTTGACCCATTTTAAGGACTTATTAACTTAAAAAAGCCTCATTTAGTGTGATATCATGAGTTAATTCATTTTAAATTCATTTTTATATCTTTCTGCATAATTTGTTTAAAAATCACACTTTTTGCATAAATTCACAAAACTTGCTATTTTTGGAAAGTTTTGTGAAAATAATTTTTCCCATGAAATAAATTGAATTTTAATCATCATTAGTTCATTCATATAAAATTATGAAATATGGTGTGCATTTTCATTATCATTTTATGAGAGGTGGGCCCATAGTCATGCATTTGTGATCTAGGGGTAAAATTGTCTTTTCACATGAATTCACATTTGTTTTGTAGGAAATTGATGATATGGGTCCCATTTGTAAAGAATTGAGGCAATGAATTGATTTTCAAGAGAAAGGAGAGAAAAATTGAAGAGAAAAAGAAATTGTAAGAAAATTGCAAAAAGTTGGCTTCATGGTCCCACACACACATGCACATGTGTGAGGTACACATGTAAAACATCCAAGATTGGGTCCATTTATTTGTTGTACATTTTCAAGGGATTTTGAAGAGAATTTGAAGAATATCTCATCAAAGATGGACAAGGAAAGCCACATATGAGTTCTTTTTAGAGAAGAAAAAGATTTAATTGAAAAAAAAATGAAAAAAATATCCAAGCAAGCTATTCTACATCCAAAAGAGGATTTAATTCGGATTTTGGCTGAAAAAGAAAAGGAAAAAAATCAAGAGGGTTATCTTTAAAGATCTCTTCAAGTTTGGAGCCAACAAGGAGAACTTTCCAAAAAAGGAAAGTTGACGATGCAAAGAGATAAAAGGAGAAGTTCTACACCTCATGTGGGCCAAGTTTGATTCTAAGAGAGGATTCTTATCCCTATTTCATCTCTCAAAAGATCTCAATGCAGGGTGGCAAAGACAAATAAGTAAAAAAAGCATCCAAAAGGGACTTCCAATCAAAGCAAGCAAGGAAAGAAAAGATAAAAAATCCTAAAAGATATTGCACATCCAAAGCATTGTTTGGAGCTCTTTTTCTGTCATTTTTTTTATTATTTTGAAGATTTTAAAGTTTGAGAAGAAGGAGGACTTGAAAAAGTATAAATAGGGCACCCTTCTCTCATATCCTTCATCGAAGAATTACCCACCTCCCACTTCTAGATTTCTACACTCCACCTCTCCCTCTCTTGTCTCTCCATCTTAAGTCATCAAGGAGGCTTAGCCTTAACGCCACCCCACCAACCTTGAAGTGTCAACTAAAAGGAGGAATTCTCATCCATCTTAGTCTGTAATTGTTTACTTTTTATTTTCAATCTTTTGTAAAACAATTTCATACTAGTAAAGTTTGTTTCTTTTCAATTGTTCTTGTCTTTGATTTTGTGGTGTTCATAATTTTAGTCTTGTTTGTGATTGGGTTAATTTTCATTCTTATTTAAATATTGGGATAGAATTGGAATCACAACTAGTAACCCGTCTTAGTAACCTTTTTAATATACTTTGTTTCTTCAGATGCATTGTATGTTTGTAGGCAATGCAAGATGGAGTTAAAGAGGTATGAGTGAAAAAAGATTACAGGTCAATTCTAAAATTTATTTCTACATGGACTGGAAATTTGTTATTCTCACTTAGATTGACGACCTAAGATGAAAAATAAGGCCTAAGGACAACACTTCTAATCTTTTTGAGTAAAAATTAAGATAAGGAATTGAAAAGAGCAATCTACAGCCTTTGACTTCCGTTGTTTACCGCCTTTGACTTCCTGTTATTACCGCCTTTGACTTCCTGCAATTTTTATTTATTTTCTTTCACTTTAATTTTTATTATTTGCACTTTTGTTATTTTTCTTGTTATGTTCATGTTGATTTTAAGTTTTGTTTTTGCATAGTTTGATGGTTGGATTAGATTTCATTGCATGTATTTTCATATCATAAGATTTTGTGCATATTTAAGTTGATGAAAATTAAGTCTTCAAATCTGAATCTAATGATTAAATTCGGACTTAATGCATAAACATCACAACTTAAAACAATTTCAGAAAACTGCAGAAACAGTTTTTGACAAAAAGTTCGAAGTGGGTAGACCAGTCCAATCATAATATTTTTCTTTGAAACTTAGGAAAATTAAAGTTTAGGATGTGGTCTTTCATTCTCCAGAATTTTAGATCAAAATAATTTTAGAAGGTTTGTAAACCAGAGGCTTAAACTTTGCCAATCAGTCAACTCGAATCAGAATTTCTACACAGAATTTTGCAAAGTTGTCATATTCATGCATTCATAACTTTTTCGTTTTAGATCCTTTTTTACTTCCGTTTTTTTTTTTTTTTGCTAGTTTCTTGCATCAGGAGAGCATAAATTCCAGCTATTAAACTTAGATTTATGATGCATTAAAATAGTTCAAATCATGTATAAAATTTGCATTAACATACTAGTTTTTCAAACTTGGAATGTTTTAGCATCTCATGGCATGCATTGCATTACTAATTTTACTAACTTTTTAATTTTAAATTTGTTTATAGTTTTATATTTTTTTATTGTTTTAGTTAATTTCCATAATTAAATATCTTTCTAAACTTATTTTAATTGAATATCTTAAATTTGAAAGTTTACTAGTTTTGGAAATTCTATTTACTAGTTTTGGAAATTCTAACTTAGGAAAGTTTCTAACTTTCGTTTAATTTGTTTATAAGTTTGTTTATTTTTAATTTTTAGTAAGTTTCTAATTTTAGTTTTTATTTTTGGAAGTTCTAACTTGTGTTTTAGTTTTGCAGCAATTTTAGTTTTATTTTAGGAATTTTTAGATTTAGGTTTTTAGTTTTAGGAAAGTTTCTTTCATTGGTTTGTAATTAATTTAATTTTGGTAAGTAGGATGTCTGTATTTGTTAGATTTTAAATTTGGTTAGTTTAAGATTTTCATTTAGGGCAGGTACAAGTTGAAAAAGAACCTTAGAACACATTGCTCCCTGTGGATTCGACCCCGTACTTACCGGGATATTACTACATCACGGTTTTGCACTTGGAACTCACGATCAATACTCGCAGACCATTTTCCAATTACAACTCAACCTAAGGACTGCAGTTCTTCTTGAAACAACCACCTTAAATCCGCAAGGCGAATGAACCTTCTACAAAAGAAGTCAATTTTCTACAAAAAAGTAGAAGCACAAATCTCTAGAACTCGAAACGTTAATATAATCTCTTTAAGGATTGCTCTAGAAAAGAAGAGTATATCTAATATCTCAACTTAGAATAGAGAGATGAATGCATTGAGGTTAAAAGAAACATCCTTTAAATAATTCACAATTTGTGCCTTAGGATTAAAGTCCTTGTAGAACAGAAACTGACAGTTTTGGTACAAACAGGAAACAATTTTGTATAAGAAGGTGATTTTCTACGTGTTGGGCACTCGAGCTAGTTGAATGGGCACTCGAGTAGAATAGTTTTCTACTTGGAAACTCTGCCTTGGGTGCTCGAGCGCGGGTGCACAGGTGCTTGAGCACGCTTGTAAATTCTGTACTTTTTTGTAAACTTTTCAAAGCTATAACTTTGCTGTTGATTGATGCAATTTTAGAACCTACACATATCTACTCGAATAAAGCTTTCTAATAGTGGGTAGCTTACTTCAATTCGATGCTCGGTTTGTGAGATATAACCTTTTAAATCCATATTGACCTTAGAAAATTCCTTTAAAATACTCCAATTTACATTCTTTTTTCAATTTCTTCACTTTAGTGCATCCGGTGACTGATACCACAATCCATTCCAAAAGGAATAAAAAATTACAACTCAATGGATCCAAAGTTTTGTCCAACACATGAATTAGCCAACATGGAAAAATCCTAACAAAACTCTTTTTTATAACCTACAATTCGTGCCTCATAAAGATAGCCTTTGTAGAACTTAATTTATTAATCTCGCCACATAAAGAAAACAATTACCAAAACAGAAATGTGAGTTTCTGCTGCATATGCGCTCTGGCATAGGTGAGCACCAGCTCAAGCTCATGATTCGCGCATACAGTTATTTTTCTATCTATCTATTAGGCTTGAGCATAGTCTTTATGAGCTTGAATACAGTTACCTATATCTAAGCCCGCTCGAGCATGTGAACATGCCCGATTGAGTGCGTCCATTGTATTCCAATTTCTTTAATTCAGCCTTTGTTGCGACGCGAACTACAGTCCATTCTAAAGGATATAAAATACAAATCAATAGACCCAAGTTTTGTCCAACACATAAATTAACCAACATACAAAAATCCTAACATATGTCACAGATTATAGAAGTTCGCCTCATGCATTTGTTTCACAGAATCTTTAACCAATGATGATGATGAGTAAAAAAATAGAGAAAGATAATGAATAATAAAAATAGAGAAAGGAGCGTGAGTTTGTGAGAACCTCACATGTCCGCCAAATTCTGTTGTTATCCAATGAGGCCTAGGAATGACACCAAACACATGCTTGCAGTTATAGCTAAAAGCCGTCAGATTAAATGGTGATGCCTGGAACATTGTATCGTTACTACCACGGCCAATGGGAATTACCATTTCGGAACATGTCTGAATCAAAAGTCAACATTTGTTAGGTAGTTGTTTATGCAAAAATAAACATAAACTGCAACTTTTAGAGAATCGATAATAGTTGGTTTGTGTTATGAAATAAAAACTATACTTCATAGTAAGTCATAACTCATAACATGGAAGATCTATGCTATCCTGAGTATCCTACTAGGACCATTCACCTAATGGGTACTATATGAAGATGCCATAGCTGAAATAATCACCCCTGTTGAAACAATCTAAACAACATGACCTCTAGGCTACACATGGATGCTAAAAATCCAAAGATCAAGCAGCGCCACATCCAATAGGCAAAAGTCTGGTAAAATATCTACGAATGTCCGAACACACTGGCTTTTTTTTGAAGTATGGCTTCTCCGTTTTTACACCCACTAGTGAATGATTCAATTCTTGTGCATAGCCAATTCTAGATAGAATATCTATATTTCCTTTTTCATAAACATTAACTGCCAGTTTTGCATCCTGTATTTAGTAGATTAATATCGACACTGAAGACCTTTTAGAAATTTCTGAATAAAAATTATTTCACAAATGCTCATTTATGCATTAGCTCACTTGGCTCAAAAGAATCGATGTGGTTCATAAAATAACTATTTGGATTTAAGTGAGTTTGGATGTTTGAAAGTTTCATGTGTGATATGAAGTTGAAATATAGCAAAATGAAGTGCACCTTAGTCCCACCTGAACAAGTGTGACTTCAAACATAAACTATAAATTAAGTATTATGACTCCGAGAGATAGACAACATGTGATTGGTCATATATTAGATAAGTCACTTCTAATTTCATCATTTTCGTTGAGCTTTATCTCAACTATGTTGGAGTTAGTGACCTGAATTTTGCTTCAACATTCCAATCCAGCTTAGACTAGATCCTTGTATAAGTTATACTTTTTCAAATATATAGTTACTATATCCATCTATGTCCTCTTCGACCTTATCCTTTTTTATTCATAGGGCCTTTAACTTATGTAAAAACAATTCTCCTAACCAACATCGTTGCTGGCCTACTTTGAACATGTCCAAACCAACTCAAACAAATCCCTTAGCTAATGTATTGATACTTGCCTTAAATGCTATCACATGTACTCATTTTTAAATTCTATCTTTCCTAGTTCTACAACATCTATCTCATCAGTTTGATGTGGAATGGGGGATCAATGCAGGGTGGGCAAGGGAAGATACAGTATAATGTGGGATAGGTCAGACCTCACATTTGAAGTAAATAGGCATCATCCCATGTCTTTCACTAGGAAGGAAAAAGAGAGCAGAAAACCTCGAGATTTTCTTTCATGCATCGAAGTCTAAAGAGCCAAAGAGGCTCACAATGCTTTAAATAGACAAAAATTAAAACCATAAAGCGAATCCCAACCATCCAAACATTCATACGGCTGAGATCGAAGCATATTAACTTAAATAAATAAAAAGATATAAACCACTAAAATAACTCTAAATAAAATAAGATAAAAACATGAATTGAATGGGCTGGACCCAGACCGATCATGGGCCTATCCTGCATCACTAGTACCTCTCTGGATAATTCACTTTTAATTTGTCGTGCTTGTATCACAACTAGTCCATTTTGCATCCAAAGTTCATACATGCTTATTTGCTTATTGTCATTGTGGAAACATGAAGCAAACCAAACTCAAAAAGAGTATGAGCTACTAATGAAAAGGGCTGCAACTAATCAAAATACTATATTTAAATCATACTAGTGAACAGAGCAATAAAACAATAAACCAAAGAAATTAGAAAGGGGAAAAAAGAGAGAGCCCACGTAAGCTTCAATATGAAGGAAGAAACTCCTCAGTAGCCCATGCTTCAACTCGAAGCAACCAAGTAGGAAAAGAAGAAGAAGAAGATGATGATGATCAAAAGGATAAAGGGAAAAAGAAAAAAGAAAAAAAAAGGAAAAAGAATAGAAGCAAGCAAAACACACTTCTTAGCGGTTTGTTCAAGTGGTTGAGTGGTTCAATATTATCAATTATATATGTTTTATACAAAAAGACATTGTAACAACGCATCCCATATCATTTGTGAATGAAATATGAGTTTAGTACATAATGAATTATGTACGTTACTACTAATAACTTGGGTTGAAGTATTTTGGGCCACGTAATAGGCTTACCAAGTTATTGGGTCAGTGGGCTACTCGAGTCGTCACAAATGGTATCAGAGACTATTACCAATCGGAAATGTGGGACTCCCAATCCCTCTGGAAAATCCCTTGAGCAAGATTAGGAGAGAGCTAGGGTGATTGAGCCTGTGAGTTAAGAGAGTGGAATCTGTAAGGGACATGGGTGTGGAATGCTTCAATCCTACATCGCCTAGAGAAGTTAGATGGATCTACACGGGGACGTGTGTTTAGTACATAATGAACTATGTAGGTTACTACTAATAGCTTGAGCTTAAGCATTTTGGGCCTTGTAACAGGCTTACCAAGTTATTGGGCCAATGGGCTATTTGGATCATTACAGACATGGCCTTGTAACTAAAGTTGTAGCTTAGTTAACTAAATAAATAACTCAAGAAATTAAGCAAATAAACCAAAAGAAGTATAGGTTTGGACGGCCCAACCTACATGACTATAAACAATGACTAATACAATCCGGTGGACAATCAAGCCTGGACCATTGGAGATGCAAACCCTTTTGGAGAGGGCTGGATCAGTTCCAATCAAGCCCTCACCAAAAGCATTTGCATCAATTGGTCCCCAATATGGCTCCATTCTAGCTATTTGTAAGTCATCTTCAGCTCTGCGCAGTCAAACCTGGGCATCTATGCTTCTAATATGGCTGTCACATGATTTTGTACACTTGATCAATCTTTTAATGTTGTCTTTAAGCATGTACCTAGAATGGCCAATTCCATAACTGATGTTTTAGCCAAACACAGGGTTAATAGAGTTTCTCCTTGAGAGGGAGTTATTTTCTAGGTTGTGTTTGTTGGGGGTATAATGCTTTTATTCCTCTTTGCTATCTTTTTTCTTTGTATCTTTTTTTCAATCAATGGAATTTACTGTTATGGATAAAAAAGAAATGCGTCAAATCATGTCCCTCGTTCAAACCATACGAAAGGATAATACTGCACTGAATCGAGTGACGTTCACATGGAAATGAGAAATGCTGATACAGGGAAAATAAAAGGATCTCATAAGAAAAACAATCGAATGCATTAATGAAGGAAAATAATTCAATCTCATTTTGGAAAATGTTATCATGTGGCCCACGTTTATTAATCAGATGGACAATAAATCAAACTGATTGAGTTGTCCATCCAGCCCAACTTACTCTCCAAATTACAATGATCTAAAAAAATGAACACGTAATCAAATATTTTTAAATGGAAGAACTAAATTTGTAAAAATGAAATGTCCAACCGTTGATCAGAACTTTCCATAATTTTTTGAACCACCATAATTTACCCGAGTTGTGATACGTATACACATTAAAATACACAAAAAATCACAATAGCTTATCTGGCACTACATAATAACGACTGTGTTCCACTTTTTATTCCTCACCTTATGGGATAAATACACTCGTGTGCATTTTGTGTGTATTTTAGTGTGTGCACAAATAATTATTGTAATTTACCCTTGCCATTTTTAAATCACTTTAATCAGGCAATAGCTAGAGTTTGACTGAGCCTCCAAAATTAGTAGTTATTAAACAAAAGGCTAACAATTGAATGGTTTACTATTTGTTTGAACAGGGTAAAATTAGCTTGATAGATAAAAGTGGGCTGGATCATGAATAATATAAATGTATGAAGAAACTCACCATCTGTTCCTTCAGAAGGAGAATGAAGCTGCACTAGAACTAGATCATTTTATATTCATTGAAGAAGATCAACTTTCCATTTTAAATTTACCTGCCATCTCCACCCTTCTAACGTTTCAGTCCACCCTTCTAACGTTTCAGAGGAAAAGTCGGATTCATTTGTACTATAGCATGATTGATTTCCTTGAGTAGCAACAACAGCAGCAAATATCTTGTCCAGAACATCAGCTTCTTGAGGTGCTCCATCAATGGCGTAACAGATCTTACTGACTGGATACTTTGGGCGATTATCATACTGGGCTGACACAGTGAACATTTCTTCTAAATAATCCTTCAGCTCTTGAGCATTCTTCAGGAGGCTAACAAAAATTAGACAGAAGGGTAACATGCAACATTTTAGAGTGTTACCATGAAGGCAGTAACAGTAATAAATTGTTTAATGCTACCTGCAAGTTCGAAATTTATTGCTCAGCGCAGTGAGGCCATTGGGTTGGGAGGCATTTTGGTCTATTTTGAACCATAACTGTCTTATTGTGTTGTAGCAATTCTCGCTCGTTTCCTACATCCAGAACAGAGATGACTTTTTTAGAATCTCCAAATAACTATTCCATTCATTTTGACAACCACCGCACACGCAGTTAGGACATTTGCTTTTACTGCTATACTCAAATACATACTTGTTTTTTATTCATGTGGTTTTAGTCCCAACTCCCACCTCAACTGGGAGGTGGGTGTGCCGATTTTCCTCACCACATAAGAGGCTCCCCAACCCCAGCTTCCTCCTAGATATTAGGAGTGCCATGTGAGCCTTCTGCAATCTACCTTCTTTATAGATGCAATATTATCATTGAGCCAATTCATCTAAATCAGTAAAAAAAACCTATAATTTCCATTGATTCAACAAAAGGCAGGTCGCAGAAGTTAATTTGACAGGTTTTGGAGGCAAAAGAAACGTATGCCAAACGGTTATAGTAAGATTACATAAAACATGTATGAAGGTGTAAAGAGATGTAACATTCCCATAGTACTGTGGAATGTGGACCACAGTATCTACTAGACAACTATATCATTTTAATATCCATCCTCTCGTCTAAGATAATCAGAGATTACTGTTGTGATCTAAGATAGCTAAGGTTGGTCACACTGATCCACTTTTAATGTAGTAGTAACAGGAACAGGTCTAAGAACCGTGATCAGTGTAAGAACGGTGAAATGATTTTTTTTCCTTTCCATTTCTATCTTTAATTTTTGTGAATAAGCAACTATAAATTTTTCAATCAAAAGAATTGTACCAATGTGGGTGCGATACCAACTGGAAAACAGTTGGTACAGACAAGTTTGTATGATTTCAATGGTCACAGACAAGTTTTTGCACTTATGGGGCCATAGACGGCCCACCAGATGGACAATCTGGAACCTCAACGAAGTTTTGTATGATTCCACATGTACAGTGGAATGACAAATGAACTCAAACGATCAGTTGTCCTAACTAGTTAAGTTTTTATTTCTTAAACGTAGGACTTTCATACTGAGGCCCTAAGACCCAACTATTAGTATACCCAAGATTTATAAGCACTTGTATATATATGGAGAAATAAAGGAGAGATACTTGCATGCACTAATTGTTACTCATTCCTAGCAGCACATTCTTGTCGAGCAAGGGTTCCAAGATTAAATTATAAAATTTGAAGATCCATTTGAGCAACAAACCATTAGAATTTGCGTAAAGATTACCAACCACCATGAACGGATTCTTAGGAACCATAATTTGAGAAAAGAAATGGCATGACATTCTATCTGTTGCTTACTTTGTAATCCTTGGTGACGACGCTGTAGTATCCATTTTCTGGTGTGATATCATCGAAGTAAAGAATCGGTGCTGATATTGCTAGTGCCCCGATGGCTATATGTGGGTATTTCAGACGAAACCATGATGCAAGCACTAAACATAATAAAAAAAATAATAATCAAGATGAGCACCAATTCATTAAGTAATGCAAGATTATGTTCAATGGCTTAAGGAATAATCCGGTACTAAAGGCCACTACACCATGGGGTAGATTGTCGAAACAATGGACCCACCATGTATGCACTAACATATCAATAGTAGAGTCTTCTCAACCTATGGATGTTGTGTGTTACAAGTAGGCCACTTTAAGAATGGCAAATGCGTCGCTTTGGTTCATCTCCATTGCCTCAATTTCAATGGCACAGTTGAGAGTCACTTACTTCCACCGTAAGATCCTCCAATAGCAATCACAGGGCAATTATTGGCAGATAAGTTTGTTTTCAAGCTCCTGATCAACTCCGCATAGTCTGCTAAAGCTTGAGCTGAGCTGAAGTATCCAAGAGTACTTGCATTCCGATATGCCTCTTCTCTTGACCCAAAGGGCAACGATTCTCCGTAGTACCGATGCTGCAAATGAAACACTGCAATGTCAGTATGGAAAAACTATGTGACACTGGTGTAGAGAAAGTTGGCCTGCAAGCAAGCACAAAATCACTCGACAATGGCATAATTGTACATTACTTCAAACTGTCAAATTTGCTCATCTCCTCAAACATGGAATATAATTAAAAACCAATCTAACTTAAAAGCAATCTTAAGGGTGACCTTAAGAAAAAAGAACAGAGAATGGTCTACAGTCCGGATCGTAATCAATTATATGGTTAAAATATCTATATACAATGTTAATGACATGATCTGAATCAAATTAAATGTATGCTGCATAAGGTGGGTGTGCACATGCATTTTTAATGCATCAAGCTTGAGGATTCAGAGAAGAATTAGATCAGAAATAAAATGACTCTAGGAAGGGTTTTGGTGCGTTGGTGAAATCGTGGATGACACGGACGAGAGCATTAGATATAGTCTTTTACAGATGAATGGACTGAAAACCTTTGCTATATCTGAGAAGCATAACAGATTCAGCATATATTGCTCACCTGAACAAGAACAAAGGAGTCAAGGACTAATCCCAAAATATTCATTATTGTTATCAAATTGCATCTCATATCCAAAACATATTATTTCTACTAAAGAGAGCTCTGTATTCATCAACAAAGAGCTCTGTATTCATCAACAAACTAACTTACATTATCTCTAAGAGCGATTTTTCTATTTATGGACAAACTAACTTCCCATCTTAATCTGTAAGTAGTATACAATCGATGAGATCACCGCCGAAGTGTTCCATTGTCAATCATACATTTCTTCAGCTGCTAAAGCAATCATAGGTTTAATTCTTCCGGAGTTCTAGACTGGATAATCATCAGTGGATTTCTATTTCACCACATACGGATCATGAAGATCATCGTTGTCAGAGATTATTGAAAGCAACAGAAAGCGGAGGATGCCCAGCGCTCCAATTTTCCATTATTAAAACAAATGGCCCAAAGATGATGGCGATGAGGATGATTATACGCAGCTGGCAACGCGTATATTCTCCTGGACATTCCTATGGTGCTCATAAATCTGTGCCAAAAACAATAGCTCCCCGAGCCCATTCTTTGGTCTTGGTTTCCATTTCTTCTTCTTCACTATTCAATCTTTGGCCACTCATCCACTCTATCTCCAACCAAAATCATGCAAACAGATAAAGTTCCATGTGCTTGCTGACAATGATTTTCAAGCCCAAAAGTTTATTTTATTTTATTTTATTATTATTATTATTTTTGGGGTATAATCCAAAAGAAAATTATGCATGAAACTATTTTAAATGTTCATTATCCATTCTCTCACATTCAACGGTACACTAATAATGAAGAAAAAGGGTAAGTCTCAACAGCTAGCCATTTTCACAATCAAACAAACATCATCACTACTCATCTTAATCTTCGCACATGGAACCCAACATTTGGTTCCTCAATTTCCTATCAGAACTAAAATAATTCCCCGAAACAGGCTCAACTCCGATTCCCCAAACCATCTCACTCCGAATCTTCAAAGGGCGTTTTCCATGTCTCTCATCACAAGAACCCTTTAATCTCAATCCATCAAAGACCCAAGTTTGCACTCCAACCTGAAATCCCAACACTACCAGCACAAATACAAAGCGAGTGCTGAATTGATGATATCTCCAATGTTAGTGCTCTCAGTCCCATCTCACAGTAACAGTCCGAAATCCATCAAAAATCCCATTTTATCTAAAAAAGACCCCACTTTGTTCAAACTTCAACCGAATCTGAGACACAAGTACATGATGTGGCACTCTTCATTTTTCTTCCTTTTAATCGTCAGTTCCATTCCACATCAGATTGGCTGAATCAAAAGGTTCTAATGGCTCCAATGCAATTTATTAGACTCATGTTTTTAGCTGCTAATGGGCATTCTTGCCTGATTGGGTGCATATGGGTCTGGACAGCCTGAGCTCAACCCCTGGCACAGCCCACTTTGGGCTGAGTACAGGCTTGGGGATTTGTACTCAGGTCAGACCTAAATTTAAGATCTGATCCCCTTTAGATCTGGGCGGGGCTTGGATTAAATGTTAGAAAGTTGGGCCCGACCTAGTGGTGCTCATAGGCCAAGAATTGAAATATAACTTGGGCCATTGAATATTTGGGACAGGCTTGGATTAAATGATTTAAAGCCCAAAGTTTGGCCCAACACAGCCTGAAAAGAAGTGCTTGTAATTTAGTGATATTTGTACAAATAATTGCTAGAAAGCCTGTATAAATTAATAAAAAAAAACCTAGTTAGACCTGCTCTGCCCGATCAACTAAAGGGGCAGCTTGGACCTAGCATTTACAGCCCATGTGAGGTTTGCTAACTTTGGGCATCTTTTTCTAAAGTTGGGCCAGACCTAGATATTCCTAAGTCTGGACCGGTCCAGCCCATAATGGATGGGCTTGGACTTGACAAGATTTAAGTTTTAGTTCGGGCTTTAACTGCACTCTTACGGACACTGTCAAGCTTGGTCTAGATATGGGCCTGCATGTCTAAAGTCTGAAACCTGAGCCTAGATATGCCTCAGCCTGGCTCCCAAACACCCGCAGCTAGTTCTTAACCTCAAGTCAACTGGCTGACACAGAAAGGCATCAAGTAACTCAGATGAAGCAGAGCAAGTTTGGGGAGACTGAGTCGGACTCATTCTATCAATATTATCTTGATCACAAGATTAAAATCTACAGGTGGGCCTTGTTTCAAACATAGGATCCTATCTAATCTGAATTTGGAAGTTATTCTTAGGCATGATGAACAAGGAGCATTGCCGTGAGGTTGAACTCAATGTCATAATGATCATGTTTATTTCATGGACTATTATTATTTTAGATCGTCCACCCTTATAAAAAATATATATATATTTTAGAGTCAGTGTTAAAATTTAAGTTGACTTGGCGTTGTTGGGACAACGCCTTGATGATAATAATGAGTATTCTAAAAATTGAAAGGAGAGGGAGGGCAAATACATGTCCACCAATGAGATGAGAGCAAATGGAAAAATCTTTTCAATCTTTCAGTTGACCCAGCTCCACTGGATTATCCTAATGCTTAATTTAAGGGTCTAAAACTTTAAAATCATCTAAACTATAAAATTTTTTTAGATTCAATCCAGCTGCAAACACATTTTCAGCGATTTAAGATTGGTCTTTATATAAGATCATGGGATGACAAGAGTATAAAAAATGTTGCATAGACGAAAGGTGGGCCCCAAAGAAGCACGGACATGGATACAGGACACAAATATGATATGATACGGATACGTCGACACGGCATTTCTCAAAAAAGTACGACATTAACAGGTCACGGGAAACGTTAATAATATATATTGATTTATATATATAATCATATACTAAAAAAATTAAATCACTTTAACTTTTTAATCAATTTAGCAATCAAAAAATAAAAATTCAAGTACCAACTAACAAACATATAAAATTATCAAATATCAATACAACACTAAAATACAATTCATAATTATTAAACATGAAATATTTATAGTTCCATAAAAAATATACAAAGCATAGGGAGGATCATCTCTGTCCCTCCCTTCAGAAAAAAAAAAAAGAAAAAAAGAGAGAGACCAAAAGAGAAGCAAATCTCGAGGCCTATTCTTTAGTGAAAAATTTATTTGTCTTTTGTTTGTGATATGATTAATATTAACAATCATACATTTTTCTATGATATAAAATTATCATATATTAAGTTTACAAGTTTTAGTAACGACATGTTAACAAAGTATCCAAGAAATATCAACTATGTGTTTATTTTTTTAGTCATAGATACAGGCTAAAAATTGTGGGACACGTCACTAAAAAAGTATTCAACAAGCGTCCAAAATTAAAATTTTTAGTTCTTAATTATGGACACGGCTAAAATAGAATCGGACATGTATCCGAGAGCATCCGAGGAGTGTCGGTATCCGACACGAATATGTTACTTTCTTAAAAGTGTCTGCTTCTTAGGTAGGCCCAAGTAATTCCTAATCGTCAATTCTCAGGACCCATTTACGACGACTCCAAACCATTTGGCTTACTGCACATGAGCCCACCCCGTGACTCGTGCTAGCAAGACTCAAAATGCACAGCGAAGAAATACCTCTATGTACACAAGGAGAGCTTTGAAGCTAGGAGCAAAATCAGTCATCAAGCCAGCAGCATCCATGTCGCCATTCAAGCCTCCCTCATCTCCTGTGTAGACGAAGATAGGAGAACTTGTATTTGCACCACCCCAGTATCTAGAGTTCACCACATATCTATGCTGGAAGGTGGTGTAGCTCTCAGGCCTATAACTGAAGTGGTCAAGGGTCTGCGTGTAGTAATATGTTACAAAGTCTCCTTCAGCCATACGTCGAACGGTACTTCTCTTCGCCCTCAAGCCCAGCCTTGGACGAATCCATGGGTGAGCTTCACTCATGCATTCTATGAAGAACACAAGGAACCATGCAACCAATAGCCATGAGAGTCTCTCAGAATTGCTACTGCCCATCTCTCTCTCTCTCTCTCTCTCTCTCTCTCTCTCTCTCTCTCTCTCTCTCTCACACACACACAAGAAGGTGAAGAATGAAATGGAGAGAAATGAGTGACGAAAATTCAATGGAGAGAACTCCAAGGTTGGCTAAGAAGACCAGACAAGTTTGGAATGTAAGGCCGGCCACGAACAGATGATAAGGCATTCTTTGAATTTTATGGAAGAAAGTTTGAGTTGGTCAAACACGAACCCTGGTGTCTAATCATACCAAAGTTAACTTTGGGTTGGGCTTAGGCTTGGACTTTAGAATCTACTTGGAATTACGATCAAGGCAGGTTGAGAATACGGGTACGCCATCCCCCACCGTACACACTTATATACTTATAAATAACACTTACATATTAGAAATATTTATTTGCAAAAAGATGGATTGTATATGCACAATTCCATATAAAGGAGGAAACAAATAGTTCCTATAAATAAGGGGTTTAGTCTAGGATGGCAATGGGGTTAAAATCTGAACATATGGCATTTAGAAAATGTCACTCGTTACTACCACCTCACTAATGACATTTCATGTATAAACCTTACTTAGTAATACAAAAATTACAGACATACATCGTGGGGTGGGTTAGGTCCACCAAATACCCAAACTCGTTTTGAACCTAATTTGGGTTAGTTTATAGAAAATCAAATCGAATTCAAACCCTACTAAGACAGAAGCAAACCCGTACCTAATAGAGCAGGGTGGGTCCTCATTTAAACTCGATCCATTGCTATCCTTAGTTTGGTCTAGATTAGATCCTCATTTCTCAAAAGTTTTTGGAGTTTTTTTTTTTTTTGTTATTGGTTTTTTCCCATCATCGTGAAAAAATTATATAAAAAAGCTAAACAAATTATGCAAAAAATGAAAATAAATAAAAATACATAATTAAAATTTATTTTTTACAAATGAGAGAGAATTGTTATGTAATTGTGTAAAGTGCAGGAGGGTACATTGCTCTTGTACTGTTTTCTTCTTTTTCATTTCATCTCTTGTATTTCTAATTTCTTTTCATGAAAAATTTGTTACTGTTTCAAAAAAAAATTGTTTTTTACCTTTATAATTTGATAACATTTTGACTTTTTACAATTTTCTCACAACACTTTCATAATTTGCAAAACTTTAGAAATATTGCAATATTATCGAGAATTATCATTACTTTGCTAATATTGTGATATCCTATGGGCTAAAACCTGGGCCCAATAGACTCATACCCAGATCATTTACCCAATTATTGTTAACCAAACTATTATTATATGTGTAGCTACATCAATGTGCACTTATGTGTAGTCATACCAGACATGGAATCAGTCCTGATTATCAATCTGATCCACAAAATGGTCTGGGCTAGCATATCTTGGGCCAGATCTTTCCACACCCAGATAATCGACTCCCAATCCAAGCTTAGTTGATTAGAAAGCCGACCCTCTCCACTTCTACTTCTTTCTGCCCCCACTGAATGCGACTGTTATTACTAAAGATGCCAATTCTGCAACAATGCTTAAACCATATTGGAGCTGAGCAATATGTGGAAGAACATAGACATAAAAGATTTCCACTACAGACTTTGACTGTGGATTTGATATTGGCAAATAAATGAGATTGGGGGAGCAAGGCCCAGAGGGCCACTGAAATGACCCTTGGGAGATTAAGGCCTGGAGGGCCACCGAAATGACCCTTCTCTGCAATTCATGAAAGATTAATTTTTTCGGCCTTCCCTCAATCAACAGATTTTGAAAGGGTGACAGCTAGGAGCCAATTCTTTTCACTGGACCATGCCCCAATAGCACATGCCCTGAGTGAGTGGGAGGAGCGAAATTCTACCATGGTGCCAATCTATTAAGCATTTAAGCCAGTCAAAATGAACATCCTGTTCATTGTAATGGATATCCTTGAAAGTTTGACTGGAGTTGGTCTCACAGTTTTATTGAGAAGCATAAAATTAAGTTAATCATAGTCTTAATCACATGATTTTTTTTGCTACTTCCACTCACAGGAAGCTAAGGAATACACGGGGATCCGGAGTTCTGAACTCCTAGGCTCTGTAACTTCTTGAGTTAATGTGCACGGGCACATTACAAGACTTCTGTGTCATCTTCATGTTTTATTTTCTTCTTTTTCGGTAAACTGTCTTCATCTTCGTCAGGTTTATGCCTTTCTCTGAATGAACCCTTTTTCTCATAGATTATTTCATAACTTAGACGACGAGGACATTCTAAATTTAGAATTAGTTTCCGAGTGGAACCAGGTTAAATTATGTTTTTCAGCTTTACTAAATCAGATGCGACACATCTTTTACCCCTCCTGCACTTACTAGACGTGCACACGATCCCTCTTGATTTGAATTGGAATTTTCCAAGTCATCGAAACTTGACAATGAGTTATGTGACATGCACAATTATTATAGATGAAGCCAACCGGTTTCAATTAGCAATTTCTAATTGATCTTGACTCAGCCCAATTTATTTTGACTCCTTCAAAAACCTCTTCCACTTCCACTTCCACTTCCCATCTCTTTCTTCATGTTAATGCCACCCCACTAACGAAAGAATCTCTTCGTCCAAAACCCTTCTATTTTCTCTCCTACAAGCAGATTAATGATCAACCAGTTTCCTAATAGATTAAATGGACAATCAATTCACTTCAAAGCCTTTGAAAATCATCCATCCCTTGCAAATCTTTTATTGTTCTTTTGAAAGACTTCTCCTTTGCTTTGCTGAGAATGTGGAGAAACCAGAACTGAGAAGATGGGTTACCAACTAATTATATTTCTCACCAATCTAATCTAACCACGTGGTGGATTAGGCATGGAAAGGATAGCGCACGAGTCAACAATATCGCAGAAGGTTGCAGGTGAGACCCTTCTTGTCCTACTTTATTTGAATTGGAATTTTTAGAGTGATGGAAACTTGACAATGAGGTTTAAATATATGAACTGCTCAAAAGGAAACACCCCTCTCTCCCAGCATGGGATGGTTTCGAATTTTACTCTGATAAAAATTACTCATGTTGTAAAATTGAGAATGTGATATGGAAGTTTTTTATGATCCAAATTTTTAGATTACAAGTCGAACAATATATAGCGAAATAAAAAAAAGAAAATTTGCAAGCAAAAGGCAATCATCCACACAATAAAAAGACACGCAGATTTTTAAGTAGAAATCCTAATGGGAAAAAATCAGGAGCTACGACTTTACTTAGTCAGTCTCTCGACCACAGAATATAGTTCTTCTTGTAAGAACTCACGACACTACTTGACTCTGCGTGCCCTGCTCTTCGCGTTTGATAACCATCTTAATCTCGTACGGTTGAATAGATCTCACGCATTGAGATGACAATCTCTTACAATAAAGTAAAAGGAATAAATGTCTTACAATGAAATAGAAGTACCAACTCTAGAACTTCAAGCCTTTAGCCAACTCTCTTCAATAGAAGCTCTAGATAATAAGGATGATCTGATTCTCAACTTAGAATAATGAGATATGCCTTTAAGGTTGAGAGAAAACCCCTTTTTATAACCCATAATTTATACATTATGAGCTATTTATTAATTTAACTAGTTGAATGAAATGAGGTGAATGGTCATTTCAAATGATAAAAAAATGAGAGGGGCTAAATCAATCCGATGATGAGATTTTGTCTTTTAGTGAAAAAAATATAACTTTTTTAACTTTTTGTGTTAAAAGTAGATATTTTTTTATCAGTTAATGATATAAGAAAATAGCTTTTTACTTTTTAGTGTAAAAAGGTAAAAGAAATTTTTTGAAATGTGGTATTTTGATTTGACTTTATTAATTTATTGTGTCTTAAAATAAAAGATGAGTTTAATTTTCCT
This sequence comes from Sextonia rubra, assembly GCA_037013555.1. NCBI lineage: Eukaryota > Viridiplantae > Streptophyta > Magnoliopsida > Laurales > Lauraceae > Sextonia > Sextonia rubra. Next base: position 43,064,268 of record JASUAD010000013.1, on the reverse strand, counting down.
TTGAGGTGAAATTAACAAACACGCTCTTAGGGTTAGAGTTCAAGTAGGAACAAAACATGCAACTCTAGTACAAATAGAAAATAATTTCACGTAAATTGGTTGGTTTTTGCACAATGCTTGATCGATCAGTCAAAGGTCAAATCAATCAGATTAAGCTGCGGTCTTAGGTCAGATTGATTAAATGTTTGCCCAATTGATTGAATAAAATTTGGCACAAATTTCTGCAAACTTCCTGATGTCATAACGTTGTCGTTTTAGTTTCAATTGATGCAATCTTGGGCTCTACAAACATTTACTCGAAATGAGCTATTTAACGGTAGGTAGTTTGCTCATATCCAACGTTTGAGTTATGAGATTTGACCTTTGAAACCATATTATCTTCGGAAAAACACTTCAATTTGTCTCTTTTTCTTCGATTTCTTTACTTCAGAGTAACAACGACTCATACCATAGTCGATGTTAAAAGATATATGAAATACAACACCAATGGAATTAAGTTTTGTCCAACCTAAGAATTAGTCAGTACAAAAATCCTAACATGACAAATTATGTATGAAGAATGAACTTTTCAATTATTAATCATGGGCATTCTGATTAATAATTAGAAGGTCACACATCTATTGAGGGATCGATCTCTTAAGTTGGAAGTATCACTATTGGTTACTCAGTCAATGTAGTAAAAATAAAATAAAATACTCAGAAGGTTGTACTTTAGGTGCTACCTATTGAAAATCTGAACATGGAATTTTTTTAAATTTTGCTTAAAAGGAGTTGGGTCTCATTGTAAGATGGAGCAAACAAAGATTGATGTGATTAATACATATAATTGATGACACCAAACATTGTATGAATTCTACTGTAGATATTCTCCAAGTCCAATGCGGAACAGCAAACGACACAAGGAAAACTGATCAACACGCAGAAACACGAACTCAAGGAAAGCCTAATGTTTAAATTGAATTTGAACTATAAGACACCTTCAGCTATCAATTTGATATATCAATGTTCAAAAGATGGTAATACAAATTAGAGAGGGAGGCTGCAACCAGGAAAATTTGGTATGGATCCATAGAGAAAAAAATATTCATATCTAATCCAGTCCGTTTAGCTGATCTAGATGTGAAAACCTAGACACAAGTCAGCCCCCAAAAAAAAAAAAAACAATCAATGGCTATTTTCACTCTATTATATCTTAGGTTCATATGCGAATATTATATCTTTGATTCGTATGTAAATATTATATCTCATATTTGTATGCAAATAGCATGAGCTTTAAATGGTATACCAAATACTCTTATTTCTCAAAGCTCTGTCCATTTTTGACATTTGGGGTGCATTTGGAAGACTCTCAAGAGGAAACGGCTGTGGAACCAAGTTCCTAAAGGTAGGAAAACAGTTTCCTTGACCAGCTGAAATCACCGCATTATTTATATGTATTTTAATTGTTTCCTCTCCCTTTCTCTTACCTGCACCAAACACCCTCGTTGTCTCCTCCCCTTTCCACTGAAAAAGAGCCTGCACAAACAGGCCCTTAGACAATAAGATGGTAGAAATAGAGATGCTAAATATGCACTAACTCAAATCTACAAAAGTCACAGACTATTAGAGTGAATCTAAGGGGATGGATGGTTAAATTCAAAATCTGAACAGGCCTATTAGAATCTGAATCCTCTACTAAAGCCATTAATTTTCTTACAATCTAATTGTGCCTATTAAAGTTCAAATGGAAATCCAAATACGCTAAATGGAATTATTAGATCCTCTATTCGAAATTTAACCGTCCTATAAGAGTCCAATGAGCACAGCTATTAGGGGATTTATTTAGGGGTTTTGGCCTATTTGAGTCCTGGAAGCTAAGGTCGTTATCCGCAAACTGCCGTCTTCTAATAAAAATGAAAACCAAAAACTGTAGAAAATGACTGAGTGCATTCTGCCACAGGTTAAGGCTGTAACTGGTCTGGGTCATGGAGCCCATCTTGTGACCAAACCCAAACAAGAATATTAATAGATATACGATAAATCCAAACATGATGGACCCGGGCTAGTTCATTTACCTGATTACTCCTAAAGATGTTTCTAAATAAATAAATAAATAATGATAATAATAATAATAGTATAGTAATGAATATTTTTCTTGTTTATACCAGGACCAATTAATTAAGGTTCACTTTAAATAGAGTCAATAGAATGAGCGGCAATCATATTTTATACTTGGACAAATGGCAAATATGCAATGATCCATGCTAGAACTAGACCTATCCATGATTATTAGTCGGGGGTCCATTTATTGGCTCACCCCACATAGGCTTTCGTTGGGCCGACTAGTGATCAACTCAAACCACTAACCACCAACCACCGCCTGATCTTAAGAGTGATTGATCATTTAGATGGAGGTACCTAAGAGCTCACATCCATTAACTTTTTGGAGCTTTTTAAATCTAGGGTAATGTTCTCATCCAACAGGGGATAAAGGTTTGATGAGAGTAAGATTAGCCAATGCCAAATCATAGGAGGATGAGAGTGTGAAAGAGCCTACACCGATCAAAAATAGTGCCAGGTGAGCCCCACAGAGCTCGACCGTAGGAGAGAATTTCTCTTATTTGAATAGATGTGTTGAATTTTCAGCCAGATATTATCCATATTGAGACCTTGCCATCCCACCTCATTCCCCCATCATATCCCAGAAACTAGACCACTGCCAGTTTTGATTTCATTGGCCACTGAAATGAAAGAATCACACATTAACAGTAACAGGAAAGGTGCTATCATCTCACCACGTTCCATCAGTCTTCTAGAAACTTTGGGCATTGGAGAATACCACAATCATCGCATCATTTTCCACTAGAACTCCAGCACCATCTCCAAAATACAGCAGCGACTTGACTTGGAAAGGTCCACCCATCCCATTTTCACATTTCCAATGCCACCACCAGATCAATTCCACTGTTTGTGCATTCCCATTTGAGAGAGAGAGAGAGAGAGAGAGAGAGAGAGAGAGAGAGAGAGAGAAAGAGCACCTAAATTGGTTAGGTAAGGATGGAGTGGTCCTTGAGACATCATTTTTGAGAAATCAAAGGAAAACATGTGGCAGAAGATAAACTTATTTTTTAATAACTAAAAACAAATTTATCGAAAGAGAAATATGAGTTGCTGTCAAATTTTTATTACGGTATACTAATTGACTTTAGTATCATTAAGGCCCGTTTGTTTGGATATATTTAAATTCCTGGGAACTAATAGAATAATCTTCTTAGCAAAGTGGCTAAACTTAAATAAAAAAAGATGATTCAACCAAAAAAACCTCCTTAAATGTGCATTAAACATGACTAAGCCTAATTTTTCAATGTGCTCGAATTGGGTCCACAGGCCTAATCGTGTGCTTTTTTTTTTTTTTTTTTTTTGGCATGAGTGGCTGATTGACACTCAACTGTACATAGAAAAAAGACTGCAAAGAAGAAACGAATAGGAAAGAAGAAAGAAGAAAGAAGGAAGAAGAAAAGAGGAAGAAAGGAAGAAAAAGAAAGGAGAAAGAAGAATGGAAGAAGAGGAGAGGAAGAAACGAAGAAGAAGAGATGAAAGGAAAAAAAAAACCCTTAATCCCTACCTTTATTCCTCTCTTTTTCTTATTTTTCTTCCTTTCCTTCCTTTCTTCCTTTCTCTTTTTCTTCCTTTCTCCTCTCTTCTTCATTTCTTCTCTACATTTTTTTTTTGCAGGGTTGGGTGAAATGACTACCAAGCCAGCAACCTGTTAAATCAAAGTGTTTCATCTACTTCACCTTGCATCTTTCACCCCACAGCTTTTAAATATCCCCATGTTTGCAGCCATCGTACCATGAATTCCTAGATTCAGTACCATGCAAACAAACATGCCCTAATTGGGTGTACATCAGTATTTTCTGCAGAAATAGGAAACACGGATAAATTTTGTTTTTTAAATTCTTTCAGTTCCATCACCATGTTTGCTGAAACACACAAAACTGTACGAAGGATTGACAGTTTAATATCTTTAAGAAAAAACCTGCATCATCTTACTGATAAGTTCAAATTGGCCAGCTCACAGAAACCCTCATGGATAGTCTAATGCTCAAAGATAGCAGCAAAGAAATATGCAATAATTTTTTTTCTACATATTCTTCTTTTCTTGTTTTTTTTTTTTTTCGTTTGGGCAGTTGTTGCAATGCTCCAATGGACATTGACGCATAACAGATAGTATTTCACAAGACCTTGATCCAATAAAAGCACGTAACACAGCCATTAAACACCAAAGCAGCTGGTTGACCGGTGCTCTATAGCATGTTGGGTAAGGCTAACCCAGATTACTACACAACCAACTAAAGCTGTCTGGCCAGAACAGTCAAATTAGAGCAGCAGCCTATAAAATGCTATTGCACCTATTTTATAGTTCCACCAATCTCCAGCCATACATCAATATGGCTACAAAGTATAATCTGACTTGAAGAGCTAACAGCTTCACTTTCAAGCAAAAACAGTAATGAGTAAGGCTTTGAGATAAAAAAACCAAGGCTCATCAGAACAGTAATAACTACTGAACGAATATCAAAGGCATGTCTTTTCATCTGTATTGAAGTTATGCAGAATTGACCTCTGTACGTCATCTGCAAAATGGGAAAAATAAAAATGAGTATTCAGAATAAGGACTGCCTCCAGTTTCATCGGCAACAAACCAATGATTTGGCCTAGAGATGAATGACCTGGAAGTCCCAGAAGCAGATGTGTTATGATCTCACTATTCTTGATCAACATCCTCGCTGGATTTCTTGTACTCTGGCTTCAGTTCATAGGTTCCTTGATGTGTTCCCCTCTTGTTGTAAACACACAGCTCATTGAGGATCTCCTTAAGGAATTGCTGGGAAAACAACAATCTTGGACGCATCAGTGATTTCCACTAGCCACATAAATAGAAGTATAGAACAGCTAACATCTGATTACACTCGAGGTTCTTAGTAGATGAAATTGCATGAAAATATGATATTCTTTCAGACTTTGCCAGATCATTAGAAGAAATCATAAAAATCTAATGGAGAAAATAGAGATCTTGTTATCTTTAAAAAAATAAATAAAATGTAGAAAAATATAGAAAAATATAGAAAAAGAAGATTTCCACTGCTGACTTTGACTTTGGATATAAGGTTGGCAGATCATTAATGAGAGTGGAAGAGTAAGAGGGCCCATAGGGCCACTGAAATGATCTCTCTTGGAATTCATGGAAGATTAATTTATGTCTTCCATCTATCAATGGATTTTGACAGGATGACAGCTGGGACCCAATTGCATTTCAATGGACCATGCCCCAATAATACAGGCCTTGTTGACTCGGCGTCTCAATTGCCAACTGCCTAAGTGGATGGGTGGAGTGAAACTCCTTGGTGGGGCGAGCATTGAATGGTAACGAAAGGCATGGTTGTGAAAGTCTGGATCCTCACTAAATCCCAATTATGTTTGTGAAGCTCCAACGGCTGTATTAAATCTGACTTGGCATTAGGCACTGTCTTTGTCATGCCAAATTTGGCATATGAAAAAAGGCAACTGCGTTTTCTTTTTATTAAATATTTTTCTGCTTGACAAATGAAATTTTGAACTTTTTCTAGCCTTTTGAACTTTCGTAAAATTTTATTGCTTGCCAAATGAAATTTTGACATCACCATTGTAGCTGCCACTTTTGGCCATGTCAAATTCCAAATGCGAAATTTGCCATATAAGCCTTCAGATGTATTTTGGCATCTCTAAATTTAACATGTTCATTGGAGACGCTCTGCGGTCAAAATGAACATCCTTTCTCTTTAATGGATATTCTCAACTGTTTGGCCTAGTTGTCTCACAATGGGATTGAGAATAGAATTAAGAATGTAATTGATGCATAGAGTTATGTTAATCACATCCTTAATCATATGCTTTTGTTTTGCTCCTTTCACTCTTAGGAAGCTGAGAATGCACCGGGATCCTGAATTCTAGACACCGAGGCTCTGTTACTTTGCGTCAACGTCCATAGGCACATTGCAAGAAGTATGTGTTATCTTCATGTTTTCTTTTTTCTTCTTTTTGGTTAACTGTCTTCATCTTAGTCGTGTTATCAACATGATCAATAGACTTATTAGCTTTATGTTTATCCCATTCAATGAACCTTTTTGGGATAGATTATTTCATAACTTAGACGACTACTTTTTAAATTTAAAATTAGTGTCCAGAGTGGAATCAGGTTAGATTCTATTTTCCAGCTTTACTAAATCAGATGCAACTCTCCCTTTACCTCTACTGCACTTGTTATATGTGATATGCACAATATTTCTTTATTTGAATCAGAATTTTCAAACTGACCGAAACTTGACAATGAGGTTTAAAAATCTTAGCGCCTCAAAATGAAATACCCCTCTCCCAGCATTGTTCAAATTTTACTCCAATAATAGTCACTCCCGCCTTAAAATTGAAGAATGAACTTTTGAATTATTAATCATGGGCATTCTGATTAATAATTAGAAGGTATCACACATATGTCAAGGGATTGATCTCTCAAGTTGAAAGTATCACTCTTAGCTAGTTAATTAGTCTAGTAAATATAAAATAAAATACTCAAAAGGTTGTGGTTTAGGTGCTACATGTTGAAAATCTAAATCGGTTAAAATGAAGACCCTCCACTTGCATAAAAAGTTTTCAAATTTTACTAAAAAGGAGTTGGATCTCATCATAAGATGGAGCATATAAATATTAATGTGATTAATGTATATAATTGATGACAGCTCGGTAGCATTGTAAGAATTCTGCTGTAGATATTCTCCAATTCCAACGAGGTAGAACAAACTATCCAAGGAAAACTAACCAACATGCGGAAAACAAACTCAAGGAAAACCTAATTTTTCAATTGAATTTGAACCATAAGACACCTTCAGTTATCAACTGCATATATCAATATTCAAAAGATGTTAATAAAAATAAGAGAGGGAGGCTGCAACCGGGAAGATTTGGTATGGATCCAGAGAGAGAAAAATATTCATATCTAATCCAGGCCCTTTATCTGATCTAGATGTGAAAACCCAGACACAAGTCAACTCTGTAAAAAACAATCAATAGCCATTTTGACTCTATTATATCTTAGATCCGTATGCAAATATGGATTTTGGTTGGATGTGGATCTAGGCTTCAGAGTAACTCAAATCTACAAAAGTCACAGTCTACAAGAATGAATCTAAAGGGATTTTTAATTCCAAAATCTGAACAGGCCTATTAGAATCTGAATGCTCTAATTAAGCCATTAATTTTCTTACAATCTAATTGTGCCTAAAGTTCAAATCGAAATCCGAATTCGCTAAATGGAATTATTAGATCCTATTCAATATTAGACTATCCTATAACAGTCCAATGGGCCCAACTATTAAGGGATTTTTTTAGGGGCTTTGGCCTATTTGACTCCTGGAAGCTAAGGTCGTTTTCCCTAGACCACCATCCTCTAATAAAAATGGAAACCAAAAACTGTGGGAAATGAGCATCCTGCCACAGGTCAAGGCTGTAACTGTTTTGCGTCATGGAGCCCATCTTGTAACCAAACCCAAACAAGATTTATATACGATCAATCCAAACCTGATGGACCCGGGACTAGTTCATTTATCTGATTACTCCCAAAGATGTTGCTAAATAAATAAATAAATAATGATAGTTATAATCATAACGGTATAGTAATGAATATTTTTCGTTGTTAATACCAGGACCGATTAAGTGAGGTCCACTTAAATAGAGTCAATAGAATGAGCGGCAATCATATTTTATACTAGGACAAATAGCAAATAGGCTGTCAACCATGCTAGAACTAGACCTTTTCATGATTATTAGTCGGGGCTCCATTTATAGTCTCACCCACGTACGCTCTCGTTGCCCGTTGGGCTCACTAGTGATCCACTCAAACCACTACCGACCAACCACCGCCTTATCTTGAAGTGTAATTGGTAATTTAGATCGATGTAACTAAGGCCTAGGCTTACATCCATTAACTTTTTGGAGCTTCTTAAATCTAGGGTAATTTTCCCATCCAGCAGAGATAACGGTTTGCTAAGAGTGACATCTGATCAAATGTACGGCAAGGTGGGCCCCCATGAAGCTCGATCGAAGGAGAGAATTTCTCCCTTTTGAATCCATAGGATGAATTTTTAGCCAGACATTGTCCAAATTGAGACTTTGCCATCCCACCTCATCCCCCCATCGTATCTAGGGTTACAAATGGGTATCCAACTCTCCAATTATCCGAAGGTTTCAACCTGTAAAAAATTAGCTTTAGAAACTGTTTTAGGTTACGATTAATAAACGAGCCCAATTTTAAGTCCATATGGATTCCGACTCATAGAACCAGCACAAGAGCTTCTAATATTTCAAATTGTAGCTTAAAATCAACTTTAATTTCATGTTTTTATATTTAATCTTAAAGATTATAGACTTTATGCATTATTATAAGTTGAACAATATTCTTAATTTAAATAAAAAATAATAAGGTTAAAAGAAGTCAGAACTAATTTTGGAACTAGATTCCAATTCTCTAATTAGATCAGGTTTCGAAATCAAATCCAAGTCCTCTTATCAAAAATAAGTTCGGAACCAACAAAACAGGTTCCGAGTCAAAACCCGTTCTAAAATTGAAATCATTATTTAGAATAGGTTCGAAATCTGAATCCAATTTGAACCTATTTTGAAACCGACTCAATTGCAACCTAATCATAAACTATAACCACTACCAACATTGTTTTCATTGGCCACTGAAACTGAAATGCAAGCATCACACGTTCACGGTAACAGGAAAGATGCCATTAGACTTCTTTAGAAAATTTGAGTACCGTGAGAATACCACCAAAGTCTATTGTACCAAACAAAAAAAAAAAAAGGCCCAAGAGTTAAAATCCATCACGTCATTTTACACTAGAATTCCAGTACCACCTCCAAAATACAGCAGCGACTTGGCTCCAAATACAGCAGTGACTTTGACGTGGTGTGAACTGTCATGGGATGGCTCATCCCATTTTCACCTTTCCAATAATGTAATTTTTTAGATTGCAAAATGCAAACGCAAAAAATAAACATAAAGCATACAAGCAACCACCATAAAAAGATATAATTTTTATGTGGAAATTTAAATGGAGAAAAATTCATGAGTCCAAATATGACCAATAATTAAGCACTACGAATCACATAGTTACAAGATACTTACAACTCTTTTTTGGCTCTCGCAACTTAACGATTGTAAATCTTTCTGCATAGCTTCATTCCGCAATGACTTCACATGTTGATTGCACTAAATCTAAACCTTACTTCGCTTCGTAATCTTCTACACAAGAATATAATCCTGTACAAGAGACGTAGAAGCATAGCTCTCTAGAATAAAGCTTCAACACTAAACTCTTTAATGTCAACTCTAGAGAAGGAAGTGATCTCTAATGTATAATCTCCACTCAGAATAATGAAATATGTACCTTAGGATTAAGAGAGGAACCCCTTTTAAATCTCATAATTCGTGCCTCATAAGGATACTCCTTGTAAAATACAACTTACTAATCCTGGTACAAATAAAAAATAAATGTGCACAGGTTGGTGGGTTTTTCTTTACCATCCGATTGATCGGGTATCACCTTTGTTTCCAAATAGATCGATCGGATAATGATCAAATCAATTGGGCAACCCCTGTTTTTCCTAATTTCCTCACTTCATCTCTTCTGGTGAAGCAAACTACAATTCATCTAAAATAATTATAAAATGCAACTTAATGGATCTATAGTTTTGTCCAACTTACGAATTATCTAACATACAAAAATCCGTATAATCTCTTCCTTTGGCAATTTATGAATAAAACTCCTTAGTACATATAAAAATTCTACTCAAAATACAGTGAATTTTTCTTTTAGCTTTTGTAGAATAAAATTTAGCTTTGCAATAGAATTCTTGAATCTTCAGCTCCTTAAATTTTCATATCCCCCCCTGACTACCTTATTTTGTCCCTTTTTGTCCATAATTAACAAAGATAATGATGTAAACTTGGAGCATTTCTTTCAATCAGGATTCAGTAGTAGCCCCCCCCTCAATTGTAACTCCACCTAAATTGTATATTTATAAAAGTTAAGGGTGGGAGCTTAATCTCTTGATCAAGGGCTTGGAGACTTTGGTACCCACACTTGCCAATTTGAAGTTTTCGATATAGCGAGTACCAAATCAATACGCAAGTTAGATTTCCTCACCTAGATGGCTCTTGTCTTCTTGACCTTCAACTTAGACACTTGCTTCCTCCATTGCTTGTGCTTAGGTAATCTTCGTAGCTTATTACAATGGGGGTGAATATCCTTTAATTCTACAATGATGACAAGTAGATATGCGTGCAGAACGTGATGCATTCTTCTTCTTTGAATTACTTCCAATATAATTTGTGTGTATAGTATGTGGAGCAGATGAGATGACGAGGAAAGCTAGAAAAGAAAAAAAGGGATTTTCGGTACAGTCTCCTCTAAGGGTGGATTTCCTCGTGTGTTGTGAAATTAATTCAGTCCCTTAAATCTGTAAGTTCACAGTTGTCCTTTTGAGATAATGGCAAGTATAGGTCGAACCCACATGGAGCATTTTTGAAATTTCTTTTTTTTAATCTTATTTTTTCTTAAAAGAAAAATGAATCAAAATAAATCAAGATATGAATAAGAAATCAAAATAAAACCACTATGCAAATAAACTGATGATAATGATAATAAAAGTAAATCAGAGTAACAAAGAATCCATTAAATGAATTTATAAATAACCAATGTATGCAATTTAATTTAATCTTTAGTCTCGAAAATGACTTAGATAAAAAACAACTCAATGTTTCTAATCCGGAAGATTTTTCTTTTTAAAAATCAACTTTTAACCAAAAAATTAAAAAAAAAAGATCTCCATCACCTCATTAGAGTAAATTATTTTAAGTGTCATTCATCAAATTAAGAATAAAATACCAAAAACATATAAGCCAAAGTATATTTTATCAAAATAAGAATAAATGATCCGGAAATAATTTATTATGAACATAAAACGGAGGTTTGCCTAAGGCGCGATGATAGATCTATTATTCTAAGCATGCATTGTAAAGATATTTAAAAGAATCAATAAAAAACATAAATTAAAAGTAAAATCAGTTAACTTCATCATTGTGCTCGGATAAAAAAATTTAATTTTCCATTACAAAGAAAACAAACTTCGTTGATGTTGTCATGGTGAGTATGAGAATTCTCTTAACACTCTTCTAGCCTAATTCTGGAACAAAACTCCAGAATATTCAAATTAATCTTCATTTTTTTTACACTAGAGAGAGAAGAAGAGAGAGAGAGAGAGCTGTGGACGCGTGATATGTGGGATGGTGCTTGGCGTGGCTTGGATGGAAGAGAGAGAGAGTGGTTAGGGCTGCATTGCACGTGGAGCTGAGGAGATGGTCATGTCTTGTGTGCATGGTACGTCCAAGACTTATAGAGTTTGCTGGCCTTTTGTTTGCGTATAATTTTTCTTCCATATAAAAAGTAGTTTTCTTGGATTCCAAGCTTGGTTGAAAATAGGAAGTGAGCATGTGGTATAGGATGGAGGCTTGCCTCTTGGTATATTTAAAAAAACTGATGAAAACAATGTTTCTTATTTTAAACAATGAATGGGTAAGAACGTTGACACTCCTTTCCAACTTGCAGCCATAAATCGTCCCTCCTTTGCAATGTAATTGATGTTCCATGTTTACCCTTGAATTTATATATAATTGCTACAATGTGGTAGACCCCACATATTATTTTGGCCATGAGATGAAGAGTGGTGTACTCAAGAAAATTCTGCATGGTACGTTTATCATAGTGCTGGCACATCTTGCAACATTTTTTCTTACTTTTAATTGGCATTAAACTTGATAAGATGTGGGGTCCCTTTGCCAATGGTGAAAATATGTTATCTTCACATTTCCTTCAAATCTTGGATTTCTTGAAAATTTCTTCGAAATGCTTAGAATTATCAACAAAGAAAATGCGAATGACAATGCAAAGACGAGTGGACCCCACTCGGTTGCCTGAAAGTGAGTGGGACCCAATTACTTTTGAATTTTTCTGTGGTTTTGCGGGCCCCTCATTTCCTGCACATTCTCATTAAACCCTTCAAATAATGAAGAGCCCACTTGAAATGAGATTCGTCTGGACTGAGTTCTACTCTAACTAGAGCGCTCCGGAGAAAATTACAAAAATTCTTAATTAATGCATAAAATATGTAAAAAATTATGTAAATTCAAGTTCCTAATTGAAAATTCATAGAATGATGATTTTAAATGATCAGTAATGATGATATTCACCCAATTAAACCCCCAATTCATCTCAAAATGATGCTATTATAGAAATTTGTGAACTTAACACCGTGCCCTCAACAACTTTGAGCTATTTATCTACGTTTTTTTCCACAGTTTTGGTATTGACACCACCCATGAATAATTGATAGAAAATACTACTTTTTTGTGATATCACAAAAGAAGTTTATGCGAAATCACATATGCTTTATGTGATATCACAAATTGATTTCTTAAAAAAGTCAATGAGGGCCTTCTTGTTTATATTTTCATTTTGTCAATGGGGCTAGAGAAGTATAAAATAAAAAACAGTATGCAATATCGCAAGAGCTTGTGATTTCACATAAAGTAACTTGTGATTTCACACAAACCAATTTTGTGAATTCGCAAAATCCCTGACCACTTTAGTACATTCAATATGAAAGTTGTAAAAAAACGTATGGGTAAATAGTTAGTTCTTTGTGAGGCCCTGGCGAAATTTATCTCTATAGTGTCCTTACAGTAGAACACCAAAACAAAAAATCTACCTCCCTTCTTCTTCGAAACCCTAGGCTCAAGACAAGGCAAAGTTTTTTTTTTGGATTTTTTCCGTACGATCACCTATGGGGTGGGTTTTCCATGTTAAAGCTATTTGCCTACACAATCTCCCATGTTTTATTACCCATATTGAAAAAAGAAGTTACTTTTTTGCGATATTGCAAAATAACTTTGTGCGAAATTGCTTTTGCTTTATGTGATATCTTAAATTAATTTCTTAAAAAGTCAATGACGGCCTTCCTATTTATATTTTTTTTCCCTCAATAGGGCTGGAGAAGTTTAAAGTAAATTACAATATGTGATATCGCAAGAACTTGGGATTTCACATAAATTAACTTGTGATTTCACATAAAGCAACCTTACAATTTTGCAAAATCTCCAATCACCATCCTTGCAACAAGTACTTCTCCTTACGACAGTTGTGAGAAAACATGTAGGTAAATTTCAACTCCTAAAGATTACCTAACAGAAAATGCCCAATTTTTTTTATTGGGAATACATATTTCAATCAAATTCGCTTAACCTAGGGTTGTAAATGGTCCCCAATCCAGCTAGAAATTAATTTGATTTCTAGATAAAATAGGAAATCATAGAGATAATGTTTCAATTTGAAGGAGTCATTGATAAAATTCAAAATTGGTTGCCTAGTATATGACCCTACTAAAAATGTTAAAGAAACAAAATTGGTTGTTTTACTCTAAATTATAAAGGATGTAGGATAATGATTGATTGATTAAAGAAAAGTTTAAAATTGAATGAGAGTTTTTTAGGGGAGGGATTTGGTGAAGATTTAGAATTTTAATGGGGTTACCATAAAACATATGATTGTGAAGCACGTGACACTCTCACTCTCATGCAATATAATAATAATGTACAAGCACAGTAACCTGACTCATTTATAACCCTAGCTTAATTAAACTACGCTTAAAGAATCCTGTCAAGCATTATGATGTATCTTGAGGCCCAACTAAGAGCTTATAAATTTTCAATCATTAAGATTTTGCATATGTTTACTATATTTTAGAAAAAGAAAATGGGCAAGTCGACAACAAACTTAGATCAATAAAATAAAATTTTTATTTTCTTATTTTTTTCTTTTTATAAAAAAGAAACACTATAACTTTTTGTTTCAATTTTTATGTCCCAATTCTTAAAAGAAAAAAAAAATATTTCAATTAGGGGTCGTTTGTTTGCATGTGAAACTGATATACATGTGAGAAATGTACAAATGATCATGTTTTTTTGCATACGTAAATGACTTCCATGTATAGCACCCACATTAGTAAACCCTTTCTGAGCATTGCTATGGTTTTTTTTTTTTATCCTTTTTCAAAATAACTAGGTTACCAATTACTTTTACGCATTTTTTGGCTTTTGTCGGTAAAAAATTCATAATATAAACTGTTCATCCTCTAGAAAAATGACAATGATGACTAGGGGATTGTGAGAAATTTGTGGAAAAAATCCAAACCAGTAGATCAACATTTTTGGACATTTGTGACCACATTTTCATCATCCGAACTACTTTTCCACTTGAGAAGGCCTGAAATTTTAGGGGATCCAATTTCACATCTTAACTCATCATGGACTTGAGAAAATATTGGAAAAACTTTAGAAAATTGGATTGCATCAATATAAATGATAATTTCCACGTAGCTAAACTGCGAATCCATTTTTTTATTTTTTAAATTCATGTGGACAATTTAGAAGATGCATATACATAAGATGGATATGGCGGAAATGAGAATGCTTTGGTAGATGTGTGGCAAAACTAGGAAAGATAAAATTAGAAATAAACGCTTTCAAAAGTATTTAGGGGTAGCACTAATAGGGGATAAGATTAGAGAAATCCATTTAAGATGGTTTGGGCATGTTGAGCATAGGCAGCTAATGACACCTGTGAGAAAAAGTTTGGTTATACAGGTGGATAGCCCATCAAGAAGTAGGGGTAGGCCAAGAAAACATTAATGGAGGTCATTGAATCAGATTTGAATAAGTTTAACTTATCTAAGGATTTGGCTCAAAATAAAACGAAATAGAGAAACGGAATACATATAGCTGACCCTAACATGGTTGGGATAAGGCTTTGATAATGATAATGATGATTTAAATTCCTGTGGGCCCCTATAGTCTTAACTATTTATCATTTTAAAAGGCAATAAAAAAAAGCTAATGGGCCACAAATTTGTTTGTCTTCATCTAGTCTAAGGGAGTTTTTCCATTAAAATTCTCTAAAATATTAAATAGACAATATATAAATGCACAATGTCATATTAATTATCAAATAAGAAAGTGCATACTATGTGATATTTTGACAATCAATGAAAATTAAATATTCGAATCAAAACAATAATAAAATTAAAAATAAATATAGACAACAATTGAAGGATTGAACATGTTAGAAACAATAAGCCAAATTAAAATCCAATAATGTCGTTGAAAAATTAAACTTCATTTGGTCTAGAGCGTTATACATTCCTTTTTGACTAACTCAATCATGCTTTTCTTTCCATCCATCTTGTAGAGATGTCACGCTTCTTTCCATCTTGTAAAGCCGAATCCCATTCTCTGGGAAACCTTGTTATTGACTAGTTTACCAGCGAAGAAAAAAAAAAAGACAAAGTCAACATTTATTATTATCATAATTGGAATACACATAACATTGAAATAATTAAATAAATAAAAATAGAATACATAGAAAGCAATTGATTCAAATGGGCCGCTCTCGGCCTATTTGTATGAATGGAATTAGATGCTCTGTAATGTCTCAAAGACACTTTTGCAAGAAGTCAATTATTATAATATTTAAAATCATAAATATATACAAAAGTGGCAAAGGCCTCATTTTTGTTTAAAAATTTAGCTCCCCATTAGATAAAAATGGAAAAATAAAATTTATATAGGGTACCCTAACATGGTTGGAACAAAGCTTTGATGATAACGATAATGTGCAAAGTGACATCATAAAAAAAGGTTGCATACCATTCCTCGAAATTAAATCGCAAAATTCCTATAATTGAGGTGGAGTCTCCTAAAACTCCTTGAATGTTTTATTATAGGTCTTAATCCCTATTTATATAAATTTCAGAGAGCCTCCATGTTTACTCCTAAGTCCAATCATACCGATGCATCGGATTCTCCTTATCCAACGAGGAATGGAACTCTCTAACATCATGATTTTACCATACTAGATTTTATCGAAGTTGGATCTTAACAAATAGATCGTGTGTGGGACCACATATGATATGAACCGAAGCCATTATTGTTAGCCTTCATAACGGGGGATACTGTGGTAATCCTTAAAATGGAGTTGAGGACAGGGCCACTTTAGAATTATAAATAGATCCACAGCAAGTAAAGGCATGCACTTTTAGTGCTAAAAAAAATTGTCACGAAATCCTCTATAAGGAATTCTTAAAAACTCCCCATTTAAAATGAGGAGTTTTTGTCCCTTTTACATATCCAATGAAAATTTGTTACCTCACAAGTGCAAAGCAAAATAATGGGAGAAAGCTAATTTTAAGGATATTAGATAATATGTGTTAAAATCTCATAGGCTAAAAATGGACTTTTTTTTGGTGAAAAATGCCTGGGGAGTTTTCTTACGTGACCCATCACCTATATCAAGAACCACGGTAAGAGAGTCCTGAGTTTCAAACCTGTAACACTCAAATAACAATGGAGCAATCTTACCATTGTGCCAAGCCCCTCCAAATCCCTATATGCTGATAATTATAGTATATTAGGGCATCTCACAAATTATTGATGCATAAGGCTAATATAATGACCATGATCAATAATGAAATTGGTTCTCTACTTCTTTCGCATAAACCTAATTTGCTGTTAATACTTCTTGAAAGCCAGTGGTCAATACAGTGAGTGGCCCAAGCGCATGGATCATCATTCTTCACCATTTCATTGCAGTATGACAAATATCTCCAATATATTATTTATCGTGATTTTCTTAAAACAGGTTATCACAAGAGAAATTTACCAGGATAAGAAAATTCTCGGGGAAGAAAAATTTTCTTGTACGGGACGTCTGTTCGAGGACGTGCCAATCCCAAATGTGGTTACCTATTCATCTAGTAATTAAATCATTAAATGATTAAATCCTACGATTGAATCCCTAAAACTAGCTAACCACCATTGGATTGGGACGTCTACATATGGCCATATAGGAAGAATCTCCAGAAGGGAAATGCCTATAGGGGTATTGGGTAGAAACCAAATTGTGAAACTCAGATTAATTGATGATGATTGACACACATGTGGCTGTAATGGGATCATTTTAGGACTCCTGAGGCTAGCATTGCAAATCATCAGTGGGGCCCATTTGTTATATCGAAACCGCCCTAAATCACTGTTGCTTGTGTACTTGCACTGGGAACGATTCCGCGTCAATTGGTGTTGTGCCAACTCCACTTGAGAAGTACAAGAACTTAGAATAATATATAACATTTTCATATACGTTATTCCAGACTGTATTGTTTATAGTCAAATATTACAACTCCTTAAGTGGATTTGACATTGATAGGATACGAATACGATAAATGATGAAATCATTTCAGTTTTATACATATGCTCAAACATCCCAAGCTCCCAAGCTAAGGCGTAGTGACTTTCATATACCATGTTTAGGTTTGTTCACTGCTGCTTGAGAAAAGTTGGCATTGTAGTCTGCAATCCATCCCTCCATGATTTTCTTTTCCATATTCCGTTGTGAAACTAACCAGTCAGGGTCGTTCGGTAATGCAGGCAATAGATCCAAACAATGGGCTCCTGAATAGTTTAGTATGAAATTTGATGTCAATATATATGCTAAGTAACTCGATCCATTGTAATAATCCAAAGTAGCAGTATTCATACCTTTAGTGGTGTATATGGCTACAACGCTGTCAGATATATTCTGAAGCACTCTGCAATCACAATTGTAAGTCATTAAATATTTCTCAAAGAATCAAAACCGGTAAAGGATTTGCCCAATAAAAGTAGTCCTACCCTCCAGAACTGTAAGGGTCTCTGAGTCCATTGGAGAATATAATGTTGCTAGCAAACTGCTGAAGTACTGATTTTATATCCTGCGTTGTTCAGTAAGATTTAATATATAGTAAGTTCATAGAAGAGACCGGTTCCTTTTCTAGCAAAGTCATAGAACTCATTGTATTGACAGATAAAGCATACTAACAAAAATGTTGATCAGTTTGTAACTAAACGTGACGGACATCATACAGCCGTGGGAATGGGAGAAAACAATATTTTCAAGAACAAAGTGAATACAAATTTTGTTTTATTCAATGTTCTTTTTCCTTCTATCAGCAATATGGGGGTATGCATTGGCATTCTATATGACCACATGAGGAAGTGCGAAAACAAGTTTGTGCCTTCGTGCGAAAACAAGTTTATGCATCGGTTTTCTATGTAACACATATTTTCTTAAAATTACCAGTCTGTTGAAGCAAGATACAAATGATTTTGGTATTTATAAGTTTGTTAGGACGTCATACAGTTGGGTGCATTGCTTGTCCACGAATAACTTTCAGCACATATGTATATGATGCATGGTCCATAGAAAATGTGTTACATTCCTTAAATACATACTAAAATGATGTATACTTTTTTTTTTGGCTTAATGATTGCATTCTTCTTCTACATCTCATCATTTTTAACAGCAACATGTTTACTCCATGCATAACTGTTTACTTGGTTTGTTTCAGTCACTTTTTATTTTGAAAATCACATCCTCGAATCGAAAATGTACAGAACTATGAAAATCTCCAATTGCTTTGTTCTTTAATTTTCAGTGATTACCAATCTACCAAATATGGGGGAATATAATTTTTAGTGACTAGAAGTCTAGTAGTGTATCATAGGTAATTATATTAGTGTGAATCCATAGATCAAGATGATAACCTTATAAAGGAGAGATTGTAACGGATGGTGATTGATCTGTGATAACTCACCTTGTAAAATAAATTTAAGGGATCTATCTCAATGAAGGGAACCAAAACTCATCTCCATTACTTGTTTTCCTTGATTTGTCAATGACATCCCTTTGTCTGTATTTTATAATGTTCAAGGTGTACATTGTGTAAGTTTTATTGAGATCCTGGATTTCTAGATTACAAGCCAAACAATGTGTAGCAGAAATTTTTAGTGGGGTTCCAAAATTTTAAATTACAAGCCAAACAATATGGAGTGGAATAATAAAAGTAAACTTGCAAACAAACAATTAACCACACAAGAAAAAGACACGCGGGCTTTTTAAGTGGAAACCCCAATGGAAAAAACCAAGAGTTACAACAGATTAATCAAGCACTAATTTCGAGCAGTTACAAGATATACTCATAGCCTTATACAGTCAGTACTTCAACCACTGGATGCGGTTATTCTTATAAGAATTCATGACATGACTATCTATCGTGTGCCTTGTTCTCCACACTTGATGACTACCTTAATTATTTATGGCTAGACGGATCTCACTTGTTGAGACAATGATCTCCTACGATAAAGTAGAAGTAACAAATCTCTTTCAAAGAAATAGAAGCAACAGCTTTAAAACTAAAAGCCTTCAACAAACTCTCTCTAATTGAAGCTCTAGAAAAAAAAAAAAAAAAGAATGATCTCCAAAGAATATTCTTAACTTAAAATAATGAGATTTATACTCTAGGGTTAGGAGAGAAACTTGAAAGATCAACCCAGATCTAGATTTCTAGATTGAAGTTCAAAATAAATATAGCTAAAAAAATAAAAGAACCAGCAAATATATCAATCACATACTACAAGAAGAAGACATGCAGCTTTTTATGAGGAAAACCCTACCCGGAAAAAACCACGAGTCCTCCTTAGACTAACAAAAACCAAGCACCAATAACAAGTAATTACAAAATATACTTGATGAGTCTTTAAAAATACATATTTTCATACACATTTTGACCCATTTTAAGGACTTATTAACTTAAAAAAGCCTCATTTAGTGTGATATCATGGGTTAATTCATTTTAAATTCATTTTTATATCTTTCTGCATAATTTGTTTAAAAATCACACTTTTTGCATAAATTCACAAAACTTGCTATTTTTGGAAAGTCTATTTTTGGAAAGTTTTGTGAAAATAATTTTTTCCATGAAATAAATTGAATTTTAATCATCATTAGTTCATTCATATAAAATTATGAAAAATGGTGTGCATTTTCATTATCATTTTATGAGAGGTGGGCCCACAGTCATGCATTTGTGATCTAGGGGTAAAATTGTCTTTTCACAGGAATTCAAATTTGTTTTGTAGGAAATTGATGATATGGGTCCCATTTGTAAAGAATTGAGGCAATGAATTGATTTTCAAGAGAAAGGAGAGAAAAATTGAAGAGAAAAAGAAATTGTAAGAAAATTGCAAAAAGTTGGCTTCATGGTCCCACACACACATGCACATGTGTGAGGTGCACATGTAAAACATCCAAGATGGGATCCATTTATTTGTTGCACATTTTCAAGGGATTTTGAAGAGAATTTGAAGAATATCTCATCAAAGATGGACAAGGAAAGCCACATAGGAGTTCTTTTTAGAGAATGAAAAGATTTAATTGAAAAAAAATGTAAAAAATATCCAAGCAAGCTATTCTACATCCAAAAGAGGATTTAATTCGGATTTTGGCTGAAAAAGAAAAGGAAAAAAAATCAAGAGGGTTATCTTCAAAGATCTCTTGAAAAGTTTGAGAAGAAGTAGGACTTGAAAAAGTATAAATATGGCACCCTTCTCTCATATCCTTCATGGAAGAATTACCCACCTCCCACTTCTAGATTTCTACACTCCACCTCTCCCTCTCTTGTCTCTCCATCTTAAGTCATCAAGGAGGCTTAGCCTTAAAGCCACCCCACCAACCTTGAAGTGTCAACTAAAAGGAGGAATTCTCATCCATCTTAGTATGTAATTGTTTACTTTTTATTTTCAATCTTTTGTAAAACAATTTCATACTAGTAAAGTTTGTTTCTTTTCAATTGTTCTTGTCTTTGATTTTGTGGTATTTATAATTTTAGTCTTATTTGTGACTGGGTTAATTTTCATTCTTATTTAAATATTGGGATAGAATTGGAATCACAACTAGTAACCCGTCTTAGTAACCTTTTTAATATACTTTATTTCTTCAGATGCATTATATGTTTATAGGCAATGCAAGATAGAGTTAAAGAGGTATGAGTAAAAAAAGATTAGAAGTCAATTCTAAAATTTATTTCTACATGGAATAGAAATTTGTTATTCTCACTTAGATTGACGACCTAAGATGAAAAATAAGGCCTAGGGACAACACTTCTAATCTTTTTGAATAAAAATTAAGATAAGGAATTGAAAAGAGCAATCTAAAGCCTTTGACTTCCGTTGTTTACCGCCTTTGACTTCCTGTTATTACCGCCTTTGACTTCCTGCAATTTTTATTTATTTTCTTTCACTTTAATTTTTATTATTTGCACTTTTGTTATTTTTCTTGTTATGTGCAGGTTGATTTTAAGTTTTGTTTTTGCATAGTTTGATGGTTGGATTAGATTTCATTGCATGTATTTTCATATCATAAGATTTTGTGCATATTTAAGTTGATGAAAATTAAGTCTTCAAATCTGAATCTAATGATTAAATTCGGACTTCATGCATAAACAGCACAACTTAAAACAGTTTCAGAAAACTGTAGAAACAGTTTTTGACAAAAAGTTCGAAGTGGGTAGACCAGTCCAATCATAATATTTTTCTTTGAAACTTAGGAAAATTAAAGTTTAGGATGTGGTCTTTCATTCTCCAGAATTTTAGATCAAAATAATTTCAGAAGGTTTGTAAACCAGAGGCTTAAACTTTGCCAATCAGTCAACTCGAATCAGAATTTCAGCATAGAATTTTGCAAAGTTGTCATATTCATGCATTCATAACTTTTTCGTTTTTGATCCTTTTTTACTTCGGTTTTTTTTTTTTTTTGCTAGTTTCTTGCATCAGTGGAGCATAAATTCCAGCTATTAAACTTAGATTTATGATGCATTAGAATAGTTCAAATCATGCATAAAATTTGCATCAACATACTAGTTTTTCAGACTTGGAATTTTTCAGCATCTCATGGCATGCATTGCATTACTAATTTTACTAACTTTTTTATTTTAAATTTGTTTATAGTTTTATATTTTTTTATTGTTTTAGTTAATTTCCATAATTAAATATCTTTCTAAACTTGTTTTAATTGAATATTTTAAATTTGAAAGTTTACTAGTTTTGGAAATTCTAACTTAGGAAAGTTTTTAACTTTTGTTTAATTTGTTTCTGAGTTTGTTTAGTTTTAATTTTTAGTAAGTTTCTAATTTTAGTGTTTATTTTTGGAAGTTTTAACTTGTGTTTTAGTTTTACAGCAATTTTAGTTTTATTTTAGGAATTTTTAGATTTAGGTTTTTAGTCTTAGGAAAGTTTCTTTCATTGGTTTGTAATTAATTTAATTTTGGTAAGTAGGATGTCTGTATTTGTTAGATTTTAAATTTGGTTAGTTTAAGATTTTCATTTAGAGGAGGTACAAGTTGAAAAAAGAACCTTAGAACACATTGCTCCCTGTGGATTCGACCCCGTACTTACCGGGATATTACTACATCACGGTTCTGCACTTGGAACTCACGATCAATACTCGCAGACCATTTTCCAATTACAACTCAATCTAAGGACTGCAGTTCTTCTTAAAACAACCACCTTAAATCCGTAAAGCGAATGAACCTTCTACAAAAGAAGTCAATTTTCTACAAAAAAGTAGAAGCACAAATCTCTAGAACTCGAAGCGTTAATATAATCTCTTTAAGGATTGCTCTAGAAAAGAAGAGTATATCTAATATCTCAACTTAGAATGGAGAGATGAATGCATTGAGGTTAACAGAAACATCCTTTAAATAATTCACAATTTGTGCCTTAGGATTAAAGTCCTTGTAGAATAGAAACTGTCAGTAGGATTAAAGTCTTTGTAGAATAGAAACTGGTAGTTTTCGTACAAACAGGAAACAATTTTGTATAAGAAAGTGATTTTCTACGTGTTGGGCACTCGAGCTAGTTGAATGGGCACTCGAGCAGAATAGTTTTCTACTTGGAAACTCTGCCTTGGGTGCTCGAGCGCGGGTGCACAGGTGCTTAAGCACGCTTGTAAATTCTGTACTTTTTTGTAAACTTTTCAAAGTCATAACTTTGCTGTTGATTGATGCAATCTTAGAACCTACAGATATCTACTCGAATAGAGCTTTCCAATAGTGGGTAGCTTACTTCAATCCGATGCTCGATTTGTGAGATATAACCTTTTAAATCCATATTGACCTTAAAAAATTCCTTTAAAATACTCCAATTTACATTCTTTTTTCAATTTCTTCACTTTAGTGCATCTGGTGACTGATACCACAATCCATTCCAAAAGGAATAAAAAATTACAACTCAATGGATCCAAAGTTTTGTCCAACACATGAATTAGCCAACATGGAAAAATCCTAACAAAACTCTTTTTTATAACCCACAATTCGTGCCTCATAAAGATAGCCCTTGTAGAACTTAACTTATTAATCTCACCACAAAAAGAAAACAATTCCCAAAACAGAAATGTGAGTTTCTGCCGCATATGCGCTCTGGCATAGGTGAGCACCAGCTCAAGCGCATGATTCGCGCATACAGTTATTTTTCTATCTATCTATTAGGCTTGAGCATAGTCTTTATGAGCTTGAATACAGTTACCTATATCTAGGCCCGCTCGAGCATGTGAACATGCCCGATTGAGTGCGTCCATTGTATTCCGATTTCTTTAATTCAGCCTTTGTTGCGACGCGAACTACAGTCTTTTCTAAAGGATATAAAATACAAATCAATAGACCCAAGTTTTGTCCAACACATGAATTAACCAACATACAAAAATCCTAACATATGTCACAGATTATAGAAGTTCGCCTCATGCATTTGTTTCACAGAATCTTTAACCAATGATGATGATGAGTAAAAAAATAGAGAAAGATAATGAATAATAAAAATAGAGAAAGGAGCGTGAGTTTGTGAGAACCTCACATGTCCGCCAAATTCTGTTGTTATCCAATGAGGCCTAGGAATGACACCAAACACATGCTTGCAGTTATAGCTAAAAGCCGTCAGATTAAATCGTGATGCCTGGAACATTGTATCGTTACTACCACGGCCAATGGGAATTACCATTTCGGAACATGTCTGAATCAAAAGTCAACATTTGTTAGGTAGTTGTTTATGCAAAAATAAACATAAACTGCAACTTTTAGAGAATCGATAATAGTTGGTTTGTGTTATGAAATAAAAACTATACTTCATAGTAAGTCATAACTCATAACATGGAAGATCTATGCTATCCTGAGTATCCTACTAGGACCATTCACCTAATGGGTACTATATGAAGATGCCATAGCTGAAATAATCACCCCTGTTGAAACAATCTAAACAACATGACCTCTAGGCTACACATGGATGCTAAAAATCCAAAGATCAAGCAGCGCCACATCCAATAGGCAAAAGTCTGGTAAAATATCTACGAATGTCCGAACACACTGGCTTTTTTTTGAAGTATGGCTTCTCCGTTTTTACACCCACTAGTGAATGATTCAATTCTTGTGCATAGCCAATTCTAGATTGAATATCTATATTTCCTTTTTCATAAACATTAACTGCCAGTTTTGCATCCTGTATTTAGTAGATTAATATCGACACTGAAGACCTTTTAGAAATTTCTGAATAAAAATTATTTCACAAATGCTCATTTATGCATTAGCTCACTTGGCTCAAAAGAATCGATGTGGTTCATAAAATAACTATTTGGATTTAAGTGAGTTTGGATGTTTGAAAGTTTCATGTGTGATATGAAGTTGAAATATAGCAAAATGAAGTGCACCTTAGTCCCACCTGAACAAGTGTGACTTCAAACATAAACTATAAATTAAGTATTATGACTCCGAGAGATAGACAACATGTGATTGGTCATATATTAGATAAGTCACTTCTAATTTCATCATTTTCGTTGAGCTTTATCTCAATTATGTTGGAGTTAGTGACATGAATTTTGCTTCAACATTCCAATCCAGCTTAGACTAGATCCTTGTATAAGTTATACTTTCTCAAATATATCGTTACTATATCCATCTATGTCCTCTTCGACCTTATCCTTTTTTATTCATAGGGCCTTTAACTTATCTAAAAACAATTCTCCTAACCAACATCGTTGCTGGCCTACTTTGAACATGTCCAAACCAACTCAAACAAATCTCTCAGCTAATGTATTGATACTTGCCTTAAATGCTATCACATGTACTCATTTTTAAATTCTATCTTTCCTAGTTCTACAACATCTATCTCATCAGTTTGATGTGGAATGGGGGGTCAATGCGGGGTGGGCAAGAGAAGATACAGTATAATGGGGGATAGGTCAGACCTCACATTTGAAGTAAATAGGCCTCATCCCATGTCTTTCACTAGGAAGGAAAAAGAGAGCAGAAAACGCTCGAGATTTTCTTTCATGCATTGAAGTCTAAACAGCCAAAGAGGCTCACAATGCTTTAAATAGACAAAAATTATGACCATAAAGCTAATCCCAACCATCCAAACATTCATATGGCTGAGATCGAAGCATATTAACTTAAATAAATAAAAAGATAAAAACCACTAAAATAACTCTAAATAAAATAAGATAAAACATGAATTGAATGGGTTGGACCCAGACCAGTCATGGGCTTGTCCTGCATCACTAGTACCTCTCTGGATGATTCACTTTTAATTTGTCGTGCTTGTATCACAACTAGTCCATTTTGCATCCAGAGTTCATACATGCTTATTTGCTTATTGTCATTGTGGAAACATGAAGCAAACCAAACTCAAAAAGAGTATGAGCTACTAATGAAAAGGGCTGCAACTTATCAAAATATTACATTTAAATCATACCAGTGAACAGAGCAATAAAACAATAAACCAAAGAAATTAGAAAGGGGAAAAAAGAGAGAGCCCACGTAAGCTTCCATATGAATGAAGAAACTCCTCAGTAGCCCATGCTTCAACTCGAAGCAACCAAGTAGGAAAAGAAGAAGAAGAAGATGATGATGATCAAAAGGATAAAGAGAAAAAGAAAAAAGAAAAAAAAAGGAAAAAGAATAGAAGCAAGCAAAACACACTCCCTAGGGGTTTGTTCAAGTGGTTGAGTGGTTCAATATTATCAATTATATATGTTTTGAACAAAAAGACATTATAACAACGCATCCCGCATCGTTTGTGAATGAAATATGAGTCTAGTACATAATGAATTATGTACGTTACTACTAATTACTTGGGCTGAGGTATTTTGGGCCACGTAACAGGCTTACCAAGTTATTGGGCCAGTGGGCTATTCGAGTTGTCACAAATGGTATCAGAGACTATTACCAACCGGAAATGTGGGACTCTCAATCCCTCTGGAAAAGCCCTTGAGGCAAGATGGACAAAGCTAGGGTGATTGAGCCTGTGAGTTAAGAGAGTGGAATCTGCAAGGGACATGAGTGTGGAATGCTTCAATTCTACATCGCGTAGTGAAGTTAAATGGATCTACACGGGGACGTGTGTCTAGTATATAATAAACTATGTAGGTTATTACTAATAGCTTGAGCTTAAGCATTTTGGGCCTTGTAACAGGCTTACCAAGTTATTGGGCCAATGGGCTATTTGGATCATTACAGACATGGCCTTGTAACTAAAGTTGTAGCTTAGTTAACTAAATAAATAACTCAAGAAATTAAGCAAATAAACCAAAAGAAGTCTAGGTTTGGACTGCCCAACCTACATGACTATAAACAATGACTAATACAATCCAAAAGACAATCAAGCCTGGACCATTGGATGCAAACCCTTTTGGAGAGGGCTGGATCAGTTCCAATCAAGCCCTCACCAAAAGCATTTGCATCAATTGGTCCCCAATATGGCTCCATTCTAGCTATGTGTAAGTCATCTTCAGCTCTGCGCAGTCAAACATGTGCATCTATGCTTCTAATATGGCTGTCACATGATTTTGTACACTTGATCAATCTTTTAATGTTGTCTTTAAGCATGTACCTAGAACGGCCAATTCCATAACTGATGTTTTAGCCAAACAAAGGGTTAATAGAGTTTCTCCTTGAGAGGGAGTTATTTTGTAGGTTGTGTTTGTTGGGGGTATAATGCTTTTATTCCTCTTTGCTTTCTTTTTTCTTTGTATCTTTTTTTCAATCAATGGAATTTACTGTTATGGATAAAAAAGAAATGCGTCAAATCATGTCCCTCGTTCAAACCATATGAACGGATAATACTGCACTGAATCGAGTGACGTTCACATGGAAATGAGAAATGCTGATACAGGGAAAATAAAAGGATCTCATAAGAAAAAAAATCGAATGCATTAATGAAGGAAAATAATTCAATCTCATTTTGGAAAATGTTATCATGTGGCCCACGTTTATTAATCAGATGGACAATAAATCAAACTGATTGAGGTGTCCATCCAGCCCAACTTACTCTCCAAATGACAATGATCTAAAAAAATGAACACGTAATCAAATAGTTTTAAATGAAAGAACTAAATTTGTAAAAATGAAATGTCCAACCGTTGATCAGAACTTTCCATAATTTTTTGAACCACCATAATTTACCCGAGTTGTGATACGTATACACATTAAAATACACAAAAAATGCACAATAGCTTATCTGGCACTATATAATAACGGCTGTGTTCCACTTTTTATTCCTCACCTTATGGGATAAATACACTCGTGTGCATTTTGTGTGTATTTTAGTATGTGCACAAATAATTATTGTAATTTACCCTTGGAATTTTTAAATCACTTTAATCAGGCAATAGCTAGAGTTTGACTGAGCCTCCAAAATTAGTAGTTATTAAACAAAAGGCTAACAATTGAATGGTTTACTATTTGTTTGAACAGGGTAAAATTAGCTTGATAGATAAAAGTGGGCTGGATCATGAATAATATAAATGTATGAAGAAACTCACCATCTGTTCCTTCAGAAGGAGAATGAAGCCGCACTACAACTAGATCATTTTATATTCATTGAAGAAGATTAGATTTCCATTTTAAATTTACCTGCCATCTCCACCCTTCTAACGTTTCAGAGGAAAAGTCGGATTCATTTGTACTATAGCATGAACGATTTCCTTTAGTAGCAACAACCGCAGCAAATATCTTGTCCAGAACATCAGCTTCTTGAGGTGCTCCATCAATGGCGTAACAAATCTTACTGACTGGATAGTTTGGATGATTATCATACTGGGCTGACACTGTGAACATTTCTTCTAAATAATCCTTCAGCTCTTGAGCATTCTTCAGGAGGCTAACAAAAATTAGACAGAAGGGTAACATACAACATTTTAGAGTGTTACCATGAAGGCAGTAACAGTAATAAATTGTTTAATGCTACCTGCAAGTTCGAAATTTATTGCTCAGCGCAGTGAGGCCATTGGGTTGGGAGGCATTTTGGTCTATTTTGAACCATAACTGTCTTATTGTGTTGTAGCAATTCTCGCTCATTTCCTACATCCAGAACAAAGATGACTTTTTCAGAATCTCCAAATAACTATTCCATTCATTTTGACAACCACCGCACATGCAGTTAGGACATTTGCTTTTACTGCTATACTCAAATACATACTTGTTTTTTATTCATGTGGTTTTAGTCCCAACTCCCACCTCAACTGGGAGGTGGGTGTGCCGATTTTCCTCACCACATAAGAGGCTCCCCAACCCCAGCTTCCTCCTAGATATTAGGAGTGCCATGTGAGCCTTCTGCAATCTACCTTCTTTATAGATGCAATATTATCATTGAGCCAATTCATCTAAATCAGTAAAAAAAAACCTATAATTTCCATTGATTCAACAAAAGGCAGGTTGCAGAAGTTAATTTGACTGGTTTTGGAGGCAAAAGAAACGTATGCCAAACGGTTATAGTAAGATTACATAAAACATGTATGAAGGTGTAAAGAGATGTAACATTCCCATAGTACTGTGGAATGTGGACCACAGTATCTACTAGACAACTATATCATTTTAATATCCATCCTCTGGTCTAAGATAATCAGAGATTACTGTTGTGATCTAAGATAGCTAAGGTTGGTCACACTGATCCACTTTTAATGTAGTAGTAACAGGAACAGGTCTAAGAACCGTGATCAGTGTAAGAACGGTGAAATGATTTTTTTTACTTTCCATTTCTATTTTTAATTTTTGTGAATAAGCAACTATAAATTTTTCAATCAAAAGAATTGTACGAATGTGGGTGCGATACCAACTGGAAAACAGTTGGTACAGACAAGTTTGTATGATTTCAATGGTCACAGACAAGTTTTTGCACTTATGGGGCCATAGACGGCCCACCAGATGGACAATCTGGAACCTCAACGAAGTTTTGTATGATTCCACATGTACAGTGGAATGACAAACGAACTCAAACGATCAGTTGTCCTAACTAGTTAAGTTTTTATTTCTTAAACGTAGGACTTTCATACTGAGGCCCTAAGACCCAACTATTAGTATACCCAAGATTTATAAGCACTTGTATATATATGGAGAAATAAAGGAGAGATACTTGCATGCACTAATTGTTACTCATTCCTAGCGGCACATTCTTGTCGAGCAAGGGTTCCAAGATTAAATTATAAAATTTGAAGATCCATTTGAGCAACAAACCATTAGAATTTGCGTAAAGATTACCATCCACCATGAACGGATTCTTAGGAACCATAATTTGAGAAAAGAAATGGCATGACATTCTATCTGTTGCTTACTTTGTAATCCTTGGTGACGATGCTGTAGTATCCATTTTCCGGTGTGATATCATCGAAGTAAAGAATCGGTGCTGATATTGCTAGTGCCCCGATGGCAATATGTGGGTATTTCAGACGAAACCATGATGCAAGCACTAAACATAATAAAAATAATAATAATCAAGATGAGCACCAATTCATTAAGTAATTCAAGATTATGTTCAATGGCTTAAGGAATAATCCAGTACTAAAGGCCTCTACACCATGGGGTAGATTGTCGAAACAATGGACCCACCATGTATGCACTAACATATCAATAGTAGAGTCTTCTCAACCTATGGATGTTGTGTGTTACCAGTAGGCCACTTTAACAATGGCAAATGCGTCGCTTTGGATCATCTCCATTGCCTCAATTTCAATGGCACAGTTGAGAGTCACTTACTTCCACCGTAAGATCCTCCAATAGCAATCACAGGGCAATTATCAGCAGATAAGTTTGTTTTCAAGCTCCTGATCAACTCCGCATAGTCTGCTAAAGCTTGAGCTGAGCTGAAGTATCCAATAGTACTTGCACTCCGATATGCTTCTTCTCTTGACCCAAAGGGTAACGATTCTCCATAATACCGATGCTGCAAATGAAACACTGCAATGTCAGTATGGAAAAATTATGTGACACTAGTCTAGAGAAAGTTGGCCTGCAAGCAAGCACAAAATCACTCAACAAAGGCATAACTGTACATTAATTCAAACTGTCAAATTTGCTCATCTCCTCAAAGATGGAATATAATTAAAAACCAATCTAACTTAAAAGCAGTCTTA
Source organism: Sextonia rubra (assembly GCA_037013555.1). Classification (NCBI taxonomy): domain Eukaryota; kingdom Viridiplantae; phylum Streptophyta; class Magnoliopsida; order Laurales; family Lauraceae; genus Sextonia; species Sextonia rubra. The sequence continues at coordinate 43,033,816 of JASUAD010000013.1, read as the reverse complement.
AGGGTGACCTTAAGAAAAAAGAACAGAGAATGGTCTACAGTCCGGATCGTAATCAATTATATGGTTAAAATATCTATATACAATGTTAATGACATGATCCGGATCAAATTAAATGTATGCTGCATAAGGTGGGTGTGCACATGCATTTTTAATGCATCAAGCTTGAGGATTCAGAGAAGAATTAGATCAGAAATAAAATGACTCTAGGAAGGGTTTTGGTGCGTTGGTGAAATCATGGATGACACGGACGAGAGCATTAGATATAGTCTTTTACAGATGTATGGACTGAAAACCTTTGCTATATCTAAGAAGCATAACAGATTCAGCAAATATTGCTCATCTGAACAAGAACAGAGTTAAGGAGTAATCCCAAAATATTCATTATTGTTATCAAATTGCATCTCATATCCAAAACATATTATTTCTACTAAAGAGAGCTCTGTATTCATCAACAAAGAGCTCTGTATTCATCAACAAACTAACTTACATTATCTCTAAGAGCGATTTTTCTATTTATGGACAAACTAACTTCCCATCTTAATCTGTAAGTAGTATACAATCGATGAGATCACCGCCGAAGTGTTCCATTGTCAATCATACATTTCTTCAGCTGCTAAAGCAATCATAGGTTTAATTCTTCCGGAGTTCTAGACTGGATAATCATCAGTGGATTTCTATTTCACCACATACGGATCATGAAGATCATCGTTGTCAGAGATTATTGAAAGCAACAGAAAGCGGAGGATGCCCAGCACTCCAATTTTCCATTATTAAAACAAATGGCCCAAAGATGATGGCGATGAGGATGATTATACGCAGCTGGCAACGCGTATATTCTCCTGGACATTCCTATGGTGCTCATAAATCTGTGCCAAAAACAATAGCTCCCCGAGCCCATTCTCTGGTCTTGGTTTCCATTTCTTCTTCATCACTATTCAATCTTTGGCCACTCTTATCCACTCTATCTCCAACCAAAATCATGCAAACAGATAAAGTTCCATGTGCTTGCTGACAATGATTTTCAAGCCCAAAAGTTTATTTTATTTTATTTTATTATTATTACTATTTTTTTTTTTGGGATATAATCCAAAAGAAAATTATGCATGAAACTATTTTAAATGTTCATTATCCATTCTCTCACATTCAACAGTACACTAATAATGAAGAAAGAGGGTAAGTCTCAACGGTTAACCATTTTCACAATCAAACAAAAATCATCACTACTCATCTTAATCTTCGCACATGGAACCCAACATTTGGTTCCTCAATTTCCTATCAGAACTAAAATAATTCCCCGAATCAGGCTCAACTCCGATTCCCCAAACCATCTCACTCCGAATCTTCAAAGGGCGTTTTCCATGTCTCTTATCACAAGAACCCTTTAATCTCAATCCATCAAAGACCCAAGTTTGCACTCCAACCTGAAATCCCAACACTACCAGCGCAAATACAAAGCGAGTGCTGAATTGATGATATCTCCAATGTTAGTGCTCTCAGTCCCATCTCACGGTAACAGTCCGAAATCCATCAAAAATCCCATTTTATCTAAAAAGGACCCCACTTTGTTCAAACTTCAACCGAATCTGAGACACAAGTACATGATGTGGCACTCTTAATTTTTCTTCCTTTTAATCGTCAGTTCCATTTCACATCAGATTGGCTGAATCAAAAGGTTCTAATGGCTCCAATGCAATTTATTAGACTATGTTTTTAGCTGCCAATGGGCACTCTTGCCTGATTGGGTGCATATGGGTCTGGACAGCCTGAGCTCAACCCTTGGCACAGCCCACTTTGGGCTGAGTACAGGCTTGGGGATTTGTACTAAGGTCAGACCTAAATTTAAGATCTGATCCCGTTTAGATCTGGGCCGGCCTTGGATTAAAAGTTAGAAAGTTGGGCCCGACCTAGTGGTGCTTGTAGGCCAAGAATTGAAATATAACTTGGGCCCATTGAATATTTGGGACAGGCTTGGATTAAATGATTTAAAGCCCAAAGTTTGGCCCAACACAGCCTGAAAAGAAGTGCTTGTAATTTGGTGATATTTGTACAAATAATTGCTAGAAAGCCTGTATAAATTAATAAAAAAAAACCTAGTTAGACCTGGTCTGCCCGATCAACTAAAGGGGCAGCTTGGACCTAACATTTACAGCCCATGTGAGGTTTGCTAGCTTTGGGCATGTTTTTCTAAAGTTGGGCCAGACCTGGTTATTCCTAATTCTGGATAGGCCCAGCCCATAATGGATGGGCTTGGACTTGACAAGATTTAAGTTTTAGTTCGGGCTTTAACTGCACTCCTACAGACACTGTCAAGCTTGGTCTAGATATGGGCCTGCATGTCTAAAGTCTGGAACCTGAGCCTAGATATGCCTCAGCATTGCCCAGCCTGGCTCCCAAACTCCCGCTGCTACTTCTTAACCTTAAGTCAACTGGCTGACACAGAAGGGCATCTAGTCAAGTAACTCAGATGAAGCAGAGCAAGTTTTGGGTAGACTGAGTCGGACTCATTCTATCAATATTATCTTGATCACAAGATTAAAATCTACATGCGGGCCTTGTTTCAAATATAGGATCCTATCTAAAATCTGAATTTGGAAGTTATTCTTAGGCATGATGAACAAGGAGCACTGCCGTGAGGTTGAACTCAATGTCATAATGATCATGTTTATTTCATGGACTATAATTATTTTAGATCGTCCAGCATCATAAAAAATATATATATTTTAGAGTCGTGTTAAAATTTAAGTTGACCTAGCTTTGTTGGGACAACGCCTTGATGATAACAATGAGTATTCTAAAAATTGAAAGGAGAGGGAGGCCAAATACATGTCTACCAATGAGAAGAGAGCAAATGGAAAAAATTTTTGAGAAGAGAGAAAATGGAAAAATCTTTTCAATCTTTAAGTTGGCCCAGCTCCACTGGATTATCCTAACACTTAATTTAAGGGTTTAAAACTTTAAAATCGTCTAAATTATAAATTTTTTTGAAATTCAATCCAGCTGCAAACACATTTTCAGTGAGTGTAAGATTGGTCCTTATATGAGATCATGGAATGACAAGAGTATAAAAAATGTTGCATTGATGAAAGGTGGGCCCAAGTAATTCCTAATTGTCAATTCTCAAGACCCATTTACGACGACTCTAAACCATTTGGCTTACTGCACATGACCCACCCCGTGACTCGTGCTAGCAAGACTCAAAATGCTCAGCGAAGAAATACCTCTATGTACACAAGGAGAGCTTTGAAGCTAGGGGCAAAATCAGTCATCAAGCCAGCAGCATCCATGTCGTCAATCAAGCCTCCCTCATCTCCTGTATAAACGAAGATGGGAGAACTTGTATTTGCACCACCCCAGTATCTAGAGTTCACCACATATCTATGCTGGAAGGTGGTGTAGCTCTCAGGCCTATAACTGAAGTGGTCAAGGGTCTGTGTGTAGTAATTTGTTACAAAGTCTCCGTCAGCCATACGTCGAACAGTACTTCTCTTTGCCCTTAAGCCCAGCCTTGGACGAATCCATGGATGAGCTTCACTGATGCATTCTATGAAGAACACAAGGAACCATGCAACCAATAGCCATGAGAGCCTCTCAGAATTGCTACTGCCCATCTCTCTCTCTCTCTCTCTCTCTCTCTCTCTCTCTCTCTCAAACAAAAGAAAGTGAAGAATGAGATGGAGAGAACTGAGTGACGAAAATTCAATGGTGAGAATTCCAAGGTTGGCTAAGAAGACCAGACAAGTTTGGAACGTAAGGCCGGCCACGAACAGATGATAAGGCATTCTTTAAATTTTATGGAAGAAAGTTTGAATTGGTCAAACACGAACCCTGGTGTCTAATCAGACCAAAGTGAACTTTGGGTTCGGCTTAGGCTTGGATTTTGGAATCTACTTGGAATTAGGATCAAGGCAGATTGAGAATACGGGCACGCCATCCCTCACCGTACACACTTATATACTTAGAAATAACACTTACATATTAGAAATATTTTTTTGCAAAAAGATGGATAGTATATGCACAATTCCATATAAAGGAGGAAACAAATAGTCCCCATAAATAAGGGGTTTAGTCTAGGATGGCAATGGGGCGAAAATTTGAACACATGGCATTTAGAACAATGTCACTTATTACTACCACCTCACTAATGACATTTCAGGTATCAACCTTACTTAGTAATATAAAAATTACAGACATACGTGGTGGGGTGGGTTAGGTCCACCAAATACCCAGACTCGTTCTGAACCTGATTTGGGTTAGTTTATAGAAAACCAAATCGGATTCAAACTCTACTAAGACAATAGCAAACCGGTACCCAATAGAGCAATGTGGGTCCTCATTTAAACCCGATCCATTGCCATCCTTAGTTTGGTCTAGATTAGATCCTCATTTCTCAAAAATATTTGGAATATTTTTTTTGTTATTGGTTTTTTCCCATCATCATGAAAAAATTATATAAAAAAGCTAAACAAATTATGCAAAAAATGAAAATAAATAAATATATATAATTAAATTTTATTTTTTACAACTGAGAGGGAATTGTTTTGTAATTGTGTAAAGTGTAGGAGGGTACATTGCTCTTGTACAATTTTCTTCTTTTTTATTTCATCTCTTGTTTTTCTAATTTCTTTTCATGAAAAAGTTGTTACTGTTTCAAAAAAAATTATTTTTTACCATTATAATTTGATATCATTTTGACTTTGCACAATTTTCTCACAACACTTTCATAATTTGCAAAACTTTAGAAATATTGCCATATTATCGAGAATTTTCATTACTTTGCTAATATTGTGATATCCTATGGGCTAAAACCTGGGCCAAATAGAGTCATACCCAGATCATTTGCCCAATTATTGTTAACCAAACTATTATTATATGTATCGCTATAACAATGTGCACTTATGTGTAGTCATACCAGAAATGGAATCAGTCCTGATTATCAATCTGATCCACAAAATGGTCTGTGCTAGCATATCTTGGGCCAGATCTTTCCACACCCACATAATCGACTCCCAGTCCAAGCTTAGTTGATTAGAAAGCCGACCCTCTCTACTCCTACTTTTTTCTGCCCCCACTGAATGCGACTGTTATTACCAAAGATGCCAATTCTGCAACAATGCTTAAACCATATTGGAGCTGAGCAATATGTGGAAGAACATGGACATAAATGATTTCCACTACTGACTTTGACTGTGGATTTGATATTGGCAAATAAATGACATGGGGGGAGTAAAGCCCAGAGGGCCACTGAAATGACCCATGGGAGACTGAGGCCTAGAGGGCCACCGAAATGACCCTTCTCTGCAATTCATGAAAGATTAATTTTTTCGGCCTTCCATCAATCAATAGATTTTGACAGGGCCGGCTCAAGAAAATTTGTGGCCTAAAGCGACAATCTTAAATGCAGTATTTTTCCATTTTTAATATTATTATAATATTTTATTTAAAAGTTATTTTTTTCATTTTTTGTAATGAAATATTAATATTTAAGTTTTATATTCAAATTTTGCTAATATATCTTTTTCAATTAATAGTATGGCTAATCTACTTAATCTTTTTTGTGACAATGTTGATCTAAATTAGGATTTTATCAATTTTAATTTTGAAAAACTTCTTTATATAAAAGCAACAATTACAGGTATTGTCAATATTTTTCTAGTAGATATATTTAATATTTATAAATTATAACTAATAATATTTACAAATAAAACAAACATTAACTAATAAACATATAATATGAGCTTGTAATTAATTTTTTTTAAAGGCATAGAACCATAAAGATTATAGATTAGTAATTTATTAGTGTTGGCCATAAAGATTATAGATGTGGATTACTTTTAAATTTGATGCAGCTTCATCAATATGAAAAAAAAATTATATTTGAAGTTATCTTCTAAGAATTTCAAGTAGTAGAGATATAAAGGGAAAAATGTGTAAACTGAAGGATTTTCAAAACAGAAAATGATTTCTTCCTTATTGTGATTTTAGGGTTTTTTTTAATGGCAACATTTTCTTAATGTGAAAATGGTCTTTAATTCGTTTTTAGAAATATGAAAAGATAACACTTGTTTTTTTTTTAAATGTAAAAATATAGTAGTTCCTTTAATTACTTTTATGAGGCCTTAAGTTGCTACAATTACTTTTTTGAGGCCTTATTTTTTAGGATTGAAAAAAAAAAGATGAAATTTATTTTTTTGGAGGCCTTATTTTTTGGGGGGCTTAAAGCAGATGCTTTTCTGGCCCAATGATCGTGCCACCCTGGATTTTGAAAGGGTGACAGCTGGGAGCCGATTCTTTTTACTGGACCATGCCCCAATAGCATATGCCCTGAGTGAGTGGGAGGAGCGAAATTCTACCATGGGGCCAACCTATTAAGAATTTAAGCCAGTCAAAATGAACATCATGTTCATTGTAATGGATATCCTTGAAAAATTAACTGGAGTTGGTCTCACAGTAATATTGAGAAGCATAAAATTAAGTTAATCAGTCTTAATCACATGATTTTTTTTTCTCCTTCCACTCACAGGAAGCTGAGGAATACATGGGGATCCGGAGTCCTGAACTCCTAGGCTCTATAACTTCTGAGTTAATGTGCACGGGCACATTACAAGACATCTGTGTCATCTTCATGTTTTATTTTCTTCTTTTTCGGTAAACTGTCTTCATCTTCGTCAGGTTTATGCCTTTCTCTGAATGAACCCTTTTTCTGATAGATTATTTCATAACTTAGACAACGCGGACATTCTAAATTTAGAATTAGTTTCCGAGTGGAACCAAGTTAAATTCTGTTTTTCAGCTTTACTAAATCAGATGCAACACTTCTTTTACCCCTGCCACACTTACTAAACGTGATGCACATCCCTCTTTATTTGAATTGGAATTTTCCAAGTCATCAAAACTTGACAATGAGTAATGTGACACGCACAATCATTATATATGAAGCCAACTGGTTTCAATTAGCAAGTTCTAATTGATCTTGACTCAGCTGAATTTATTTTGACTCCTCCAAAAACCTCTTCCACTGCCATTTCCACTTCCCATCTCTTTCTTCATGTTAATGCCACCCCACTAACAAAAGACTCTCTTCGTCCAAAACCCTTTTCTCTCTTCTCTCCTACAAGCAGATTAATGATCAACCATTTTTCTAATAGATTAAATGGACAATCAATTCACTTCAAAGCCTTTGCAAATCGTCCATCCATTGCAAATCTTTTATTGTTCTTTTGAAAGACTTCTCCTTTGCTTTGCTAAGAATGTGGAGAAACCAGAACTGAGAAGATGGGTTACCAACTAAATATATTTCTCACGAAACTAATCTAACCACGTGGTGGATTAGGCATGGAAAGGATAGCGCACGAGTAGACAATATAGCAGAAGGTTACAGGTGAGACCCTTCTCGTCCTACTTTATTTGAATTGGAAATTTCAAAAGTGATGGAAACTTGACAATGAGGTTTAAATATATGAATTGCTCAAAAGGAAACACCCCTCTCCTAGCATGGGATGGTTTCGAATTTTACTCTAATAAAAATTACTCCTGCTGTAAAATTGAGAATGTGATATGAAAGAGTTTTATGATCCAGATTTTTAGGTTACAAGTCAAACAATATATAGCGAAATAAAAATAATAAATTTACAAGCAAAAGGCAATTATCCACATAATAAAAAGACATGCAGATTTTTAAGTGAAAACCCCAATGGAAAAAAATCACAAGTCACGACCTTACTTAGTCAGTCCTTCGACCACAGGTTATAGTTCTTCTTGTAAGAATCCACAACACTACTCAACTCTGCGTGCCCTGCTCTCCGCGTTTTATAACCATCTTAATCCCATAAGGTTGAATAGATCTTATGCACTGAGATGACAATCTCTAACAATGAAGTAGAAAGAATAAATCTCTTACAGTGAAGTAGAAGTACCAACTCTAGAACTTTAAACTTTTAGCTAACTCTCTTCAATAGAAGCTCTAAATAATAAGGATGATCTGATTCTCAATTTAGAATAATGAGATATGCCTTTAAGGTTTAGAGAAAACCCCTTTTTATAACTCATAATTTATACATTATGAGCTGTTTATTAATTTAACTAGTTGAGTGAAATGATGTAAATGGTCATTTCAAACGATAAAAAACTGAGATGGGCTAAATCAATCCGATGATGAGATTTTGTCTTTTAGTAAAAAAATATAACTTTTTTTACTTTTTATGTTAAAAGTTGATATTTTTTATCAGTTAATGATATAAGAAAATAGCTTTTGACTTTTTAGTGTAAAAAGGTAAAAAAAAAATTTTGAAATGTGGTATTTTGATTTGACTTTATTAATTTATTGTGTCTTGAAATGAAAGATAACTTTAATTTTCCTTTGAAGTGAAATTAACAAACACGCTTTTAGGGTTAGAGTCCAAGTAGGAACAAAACATGCAACTTTAGTACAAATAGGAAATAATTTCGCATAGGTTGGTGGGTTTCTACACAATGTCTGATCGATCAATCAAAAGTCAAATTAATCAGATTAAGTTACTATCTTGAGTCAGATTGATTGGATGTTTGCCCAATTGATTGGATAAAATTTGGAACAAGTTTTTGCAAACTTCCTAATACTATAACTTTGTCATTTTAGCTTCAATTGACTCAATCTTAGGCTCTATAGACATCTACTCGTAATAAACATTCTAATGGTAGGTAGTTTGCTCATATCTAATGTTTGATTTATGAGATTCGACCTTTGAAACCATGTTGTCCTCAGAAAAACACTTCAATTTGTCTCTTTTTCTTCGATTTCTTGATTTAGAGCAACAGCGACTCATACCATAGTCAATGTTAAAAGATATATGAAATACAACACTAATGGAACTAAGTTTTGTCCAATTAGTCAGTACAAAAATCCTAACATGATAAATTATGTATGAAGAATGAACCTTTTAATTATTAATCATGGGCATTTTGATTAATAATTAGAAGGTATCACACATCTGTTGAGGGATCGATCTCTCAAGTTGGAAGTATCACTCTTGGTTACTCGGTCAATGTAGTAAAAATAAAATAAAATACTCAGAAGGTTATGCTTTAGGTGCTACCTATTGAAAATCTGAACATGAAATTTTTTTTAAATTTTGCTTAAAAGGAGTTGGGTTTCATCGTAAGATGTGGCAAACAAATATTGATGTGATTAATACATATAATTGATGACATCTAACATTGTATGAAATCTACTGTAGATATTCTCCAAGTCCAATGTGGAACAACAAACGACACAAGGAAAACTGATCGACACGCAGAAAAACGAACTCAAGGAAAACCTAATTTTTAAATTGAATTTGAACTAAAAAACACCTTCAGCTATCAATTGCATATATCAGTGTTCAAAAGATGTTAATACAAATTAGAGAGGGAGGCTGCAACCAGGAAAATTTGATATGGATCCATAGAGAAAAAATATTCATATCTCATCCAAGCCGTTTAGCTAATCTAGATGTGAAAACCCAGACACAAGTCAGCGCGCCCCCCCCCCCCCCCCCCCCCCCCCCCACAAAAAAAAAAAAAAAACAATCAATGGCCATTTTCACTCTTTTATATCGTAGCTTCATATGCAAATATTATATCGTAGATTCGTATGTAAATATTATATCTTAGATTCGTATGCAAATAGCGTGAGCTTTAAATGGTATACCAAACACTCTTATTTCTCAAAGCTCTGTCCATTTTAGACATTTGGGGTGCGTTTGGAAGACTCTCAAGAGGAAACGGCTGTAGAACCAAGTTCCTAAAAGGTAGGAAAACAATTTTCTTGAGCAGCTAGAATCACCGCATTATTTACATGTATTTTAATTGTTTCCTCTCCCCTTTAATTACCTGCACCAAACACCATCTTTGTCTCCTCCTCTTTCCGCTGAAAAAGAGCTTGCACAAACAGGCCCTTAGACAATACGATGATAGAAACAGAGATGCCAAATATGCACTAACTCAAATCTACAAAAGTCACAAACTATTAGAGTGAATCTAAAGGGATGGATGGTTAAATCCAAAATCTGAACAGGCCTATTAGAATCTGAATCCTCTACTAAAGCCATTAATTTTCTTACAATCTAATTGTGCCTATTGAAGTTCAAATGGAAATCCAAATACGCTAAATTGGATTACTAGATCCTCTATTCGAAATTTGACCATCCTATAAGAGTCCAATGAGCACAGCTATTAGGGGATTTATTTAGGGGTTTTGGCCTATTTGAGTCCTGGAAGCTAAGGTCGTTATCCGTAGACTGCCGTCTTCTAATAAAAATGGAAACCAAAAACTGTAGAAAATGACTGAGTGCATTCTGCCACAGGTTAAGGCTGTAACTGGTCTGGGTCATGGAGCCCACCTTGTAACCAAATCCAAACAAGAAGATTAATAGATATACGATAAATCCAAACATGATGGACCAGGGGCTAGTTCATTTACCTGATTACTCCTAAAGATGTTGCTAAATAAATAAATAAATAATGATAATAATAATAATAATAATAATAGTATAGTAATGAATATTTTTCTTGTTTATACCAGGACCAATTAATTAAGTTTCACTTTAAATAGAGTCAATAGAATGCCCGGCAATCAAAGGACAAATGGCAAATATGCTATGATCCATGCTAGAACTAGACCTATCCGTGATTATTAGTCGGGGGTTCATTTATTGGCTCACCACACATAGGCTCTCGTTGGGCCCACTAGTGATCAACTCAAACCTCTAACCATCAACCACCGCCTGATCTTAAGAGTAATTGATCATTTAGATGGATGAATCTAAGAACTCACATCCATTAACCTTTTGGAGCTTTTTAAATCTAGGATAATGTTCTCATCCAACGGGGGATAAAGGTTTGATGAGCGTGACATTAGCCAAACGCCAGATCATGGGAGGATGAGAGTGTGAAAGAGCCTGCACGATAAAAAATAGTGCCAGGTGAGCCCCACAGAGCTCAGCCGTAGGAGAGAATTTCTCTTATGTGAATATATGTGTTGAATTTTCAGCCAGACATTGTCCAACTTGAGACCTTGCCATCCCACCTCATTCCCCAATCATATCCCAGAAACTATACCACTACCAGTTTTGATTTCGTTGGCCACTGAAATGGAAGAATCACACATTAGCAGCAACAGGAAAGGTGCTATCATCTCACCACGTTCCATCAGTCTTTAGAAACTTTGGGCATTGGAGAATATCACAATCATCGCGTCATTTTCCACTAGAACTCCAGCACCATCTCTAAAATACAGCAGCGACTTGACTTGGAAAGGTCCACCCATCCCATTTTCACCTTTCCAATGCCACCACCAGATCAATTCCACTGTCTGTGCATTCCCATTTCAGAGAGAGAGAGAGAGAGAGAGCACCAAAATTGGTTAGGTAAGGATGAAGTGGTCCTTGAGACATTAATTTTTGAGAAATCATAGGAAAATATGTGGCAGAAGATAAACTTATTTTTTAATAATTAAAAACAAATTTATCGAAAGAGAAATATGAGTTACCGTCAAATTTTTATTATGGTATACTAATTGACTTTAGTATCATTAAGGGCCCATTTGTTTGGATATATTTAAATTCCTGGGAACTAATAGAATAATCTTCTTAGCAAATTGGCTAAATTTAAATAAAAAAAGATGATTTTACCAAAAAAAAAAACTCCTTAAGTGTGCATTAAACATGATTAAGCCTAATTTTTCAATGTGCTCGGATTGGGTCCACAAGGCCTAATTGTGTTTTTTTTTTTTTTTTTTTTTTGCATGAGTGGCTGATTGTCACTCAGCTACATAAAAAAAAACTGCAAAGAAGAAATGAAGAGGAGAGAAGAAAGGATAAAGGAAGAAGAAGAGAGGAAGAAAGGAAGAAAAAGAAAGGAGAAAGAAGAATGAAAGAAGAGGAGAGGAAGAAATGAAGAAGAAGAGAAGAAAGAAAGAAAAAACCTTAATCCCTTCCTTTCTTCCTCTCTTCTTCTTCTTCTTCCTTTCCTTCCTTTCTTCCTCTCTCTTTTTCTTCCTTTCTCCTCCCTTCTTCATTTCTTCTCTACATTTTTTTTTTCTATAAGGTTGAGTAACGCTTTTTTTTTAATGTAAGGTTGAGTGAGGCCGACAAAAATATATATATATATATGCAGAAGAGTAAGAAGAGAAAAAGAGAGTAGAAAGGAAGAAGAAGAGGAGAGGAAGAAAGGAAGAAAAGGAAGAAAAAAGAGGAGAGGAAGAAAAGGAAGAAGAAGATGAGAGAAAGAATGGAAAGGATTAAGGGGTTTTTTTTTTTCTTCCTCTCTTCTCTTCTCTTCTTTCTTCTCTCTTGTTCTTCCTTTTTCTCTCTTCTTTCTCCTCTCTTCTTCTTCCTTTCTTCTTTCTTCTTCTTTTATTCTCTACATTTTTTTTTCTATGTACAGCTGAGTGACACTAGTATCACTTATCCACACATGCAAAAAAAAAAAAATTTTTGCACATAATTTGGGCCCATGTACCCAATCCATGCACATTGAAAAATTGCGCTTAATCTTGATTGTACACATCTAACGAGTTTTTTCCCGTAAAATCCTCATAAAAAAAAAGATGAAGAACCCAAATTGGCCATCAAATAATCTTGCCTGGGGGGGAATGACTACCAAGCCATCAACTTGTTAAATCAGAGTGTTTCATCTACTTCTCCACGTTGCATCTTTCACCCCACACCTTTTAAATATTCCCATGTTTGCAGCCATTGTACCATGAATTCCTAGATTCAGTACCATGCAAACAAACATGCCCTAATTGGGTGTACATCAGCATTTTCTGCAGAAATAGGAAACACAGATAAATTTTGTTTTTTAAATTCTTCCAGTTCCATCACCATGTTTGCTGAAACAGACAAAACTGTACGAAGGATTGACTGTTTAATATCTTTAAGAAAAAACCTGCATCATCTTACTGATAAGTTCAAATTGGCCAGCTCACAGAAACCCTGATGGATAGTCTAATTGCTCAAAGATGGCAGCAAAGAAATGTGAAATGATTTTTTTCTACATATTCTTCTTTTCTTTTTTTTTCCGTTTGGGCAGTTGTTGCAATGCTCCAATGGCCATTGACGCATAACAGATAGTATTTTACAAGACCTTGATCCAATAAAAGCACGTAACACAGCCATTAAACACCAAAACAGCTGGTTGACCCGCGCTCTATAGCATGTCAGGTAAGGCTAACCCAGATTACTACACAACCAACTAAAGCTGTCTGGCCAGAACAGTCAAATTAGAGCAGCAGCCTAAAATGCTATTGCACCTATTTTATAGTTCCACCAATCTCCAGCCATACATCAATATGGCAACAAAGTATAATCTGAGTTGAAGAGCTAACAGCTTCACTTTCGAGCTAAAACAGTAATGAGTAAGGCTTTGAGCTAAAAAACAAGGCTCATCAGAACAGTAAAACTACCGAATGAATATCAAAGGCATGTCTTTTCATCTGTATTGAAGTTATGCAGAACTGACCTCGGTACGTCATCTGCAAAATGGGAAAAATAAAAATGAGTATTCAGAATAAGGACTGCCTCGAGTTTCATCGGCAACAAACAAATGATTTGGCCTAGAGATGAATGACCTGGAAGTCCCAGAAGCAGTTGGGTTATGATCTCACTATTCTCGATCAACATCCTCGCTGGATTTCTTGTACTCTGGCTTCAGTTCATAGGTTCCTTGATGTGTTCCCCTCTTGTTGTAAACACACAGCTCATTGAGGATCTCCTTGAGGAATTGCTGGGAAAACAAAAATCTTGGACGCATCAGTGATTTCCACTAGCCAAATAAATAGAAGTATAGAACAGCAAACATCTGATTACACTCGAGGTTCTTAGTAGATGAAATTGCATGAAAATATGATATTCTTTCAGACTTTGCCAGATCATTAGAAGAAATCATAAAAATCTGATGGAGAAAATAGACATCTTGTTATCTTTAAAAAAATAAATCAAATTAAAGAAATTAAACAGAGATCTTGTTCACCACAAGTAGCATATGATCTTGTATTAACATTTTTTTCCCCTCCTTATTTTGCTTTATTAGGTAATAATAACATGAACTAAACTGGCCCTGATAATCATATTTTCAGAAGCTACTTTGCACTGGATGAGAATCAATTAGGGCACATTTGCGTAACAACTTTGCAACTGAGTTTCTGTGGTCCCAAGAAAACATTTGTAGTTGGAGGGTGTGCATTAACAATGCTGACTTTCCATGGAACAACTCTTCGGCGGTGTTTACTTGATGGCTCTGTTTGTGTAGCATAAGGATTTCAAGCTCAATGAATCTCACTTTACATGCATGCAAGGAATCCAATTGTTCACCGCAGCCACATCAGATTTTACTTGCCCCTATTATCACGGAAAATAAAGTTCAAGGAAGCACCTTTTTTGCTCAAAAATGTATCATAGCAACTTTGGAAAATCGGCATTGCAGAAAACTGGAGCAATTTCCCCTCAATCATGGAATCTTCATATCACACAACCTGATATAAAGCACCTTTTTGACTAGAGCTGTTAAAGATTGGCTGAAAGTAACGACACAAGGAGTAATCCATTGTAGTTTTGCAGATGAGCTCACTTGCTCAAAGATCAACTAATTCTTCAATGGGGAAAAATAGCCTTCAGATGGCATCAATTCCAGATCAAATTTTTACCTACGACAAATACATCCTTAACTTCTATCATCAGATCTAGTGAGAAATGCTCTCAGTGGCATCAAGAATTATACATAGAGTCTTAGGCAATGTTCAATGATGCACTAAACTGTACAAGAGTAGATGGATGGTGGGATTGGGATGTAGGTAAGATATTAACAGGGTTATACACTTATACATACGGTATTGGGATTGGCACCAAACTGTGGTGTGATTTGCATTTAGGTTAGGCTCTTGAAGATTGGAAAGCTTCTGGATGAAGTGATTCCGGAATACAGAGATAATGGACCAACTATTTTATTCCAAAATAAAAAGATACCAAGGCCATGCACAATCTGCCTGGCAAACAAAATATTATGGACCCACCACTGGACCCATCTTATGTTGCTAAACCATAATGAGACGTATCTAATGATGCTGTAAATCATGGTGGGACTCATCCAATGTTGGTGATCACAGATTGACCAATCCAATGTTGGTCATAATATGGGACTCATAATAATAATTATGAGACCCATTTAACATTGGAAATCATGATGAGGACCCATCTAACACTGGAAATCATGATGAGACCCTGGTAATCACGGTGTAAACCATCTAATATTGTTAATCTCAGTGGGCCCAAACAGTGTTAGTAATCACAGTCAACAACTAAGAAGCATGAATACCGATACAGAACATAGATACGACATGACACTGACACGGCGATACGGCAAATCCTAAAAAAGTAGGATATGGACCAAGTTAGGATATGGCAAATAATAAATATATATTTTTTATATATAATCCAAAAATTAAAGAACAGGTATATTTTTACCAAATTAAGAACCATAATGTCACAATTAATAGAAGAGAAAATCATAACTAATGTTGGAAAAGTCAAAACAGATGAGACTAGCAAAAAAGAAAAAAAAAAGAGTTAGAACAGAGCGTACAAGAAAAAAAGGAATAAAGATTGGTTAAGAAATTACATATTTGGTCGATTGTTTGAGAAATTTCATATTTGGTATGAAATTGTTTCTGAATTATTTATGAACTTTTCAAACTTCATTTAATACTCTCTTTTTTTATTGTGATAACAAGCTTTGGTCACACTCAACAATAAAAAAAAAAAAGAAAAAGAAAAAAAAAGAGGGATTTAAAAATTTAAAATAACTCTGTCGTATACCTGCCGTGTCCTCGCCATGTCCTGCCATATCCATATTTAAAAAATAAAAATAAAAATAACAGACACGTGTCTTAGCGTATCAGATCCATGTCCTACACGTGTCCATGTTGGACACAGGACCCTAGGCATGTGTTTGTGCTTCCTAGGTCCACAATGGTGAGATCCATCCAGTGGACATGGGTTTTTTTATCTATGGCTTTCGTCCCACAACACCAGTGAAAGTGGAAAAGACATGATTTTTTTACAAAGAAACCTATCCAATTACTTTAATCTCAACACACACACACAAAATCTACAGCCACACACTGGTAGAATGTACTTACAGATTAGGATCTAATCTACCCATTAATAATATTAATCTTTTGAAGAATATACTGCATCGAAACGTATCCTTTATTATAAAAAAAAATTAAACAATATGCACAAATAATGATTCAATGCAGAAGCAAACCCCACAAACAATGTAAAGGTAAAATATTCCCAAAACTTGCAATTCTGTCCTAATAGCCTCCCAAACTAATGAAAAGCTATTTTGTTCATCTCACCCGCATATGAACAGAGATAACACTTTCTAGATACAATATCCCAAATAACATAAAAGGATAAATCTAGATATCCAAGGTTCTGTTTATTTGTTAGCATAAGCTATAATGCATTGCTATAATGCATTTTCACCATGTTTAACAAGTATTTCTTTCATTGTACTTCGTTTAACAAGATATCTTCTGTTGAAGTCAAAAGCATGATTCTTAATGGCCATAGTGATGCAAAGATGCATTGAAATTTTCTGTTACACCATCAACCTATCCTTGAATGGCTCTTAATTCTCAAAGAGATTTAGTATATAGAACCTGAATAAATTCTAAGGCAAACGCATTCAATAAGTAAGATTGTAGGGTTTTCGCCACTTTTTTTCTTTTTATTTTTTTACCAAACAGAACGTATAAGATCAAAGAACTTACAGCAGGTTGATCTGTCACTTCCACCAGTTGCTTCAATGCCCAGTTTGGTTGCCGTTCAAAGAGCTTAAACATAATATCCTGCAATTCTCCACGGTCCCTTCTTGTCCTTTTCATGTCTGATCCCTTCACTGGTGTTGTTTTCTTCTTATCCTGATGCAGAAATAGCAAAAGAGGAAAGGTGGGGAGGGGTGGTTCGTCCATGGATGAGATGGTGGATTATTTTTGTTGATATATAAAATGTAAGATAACAAACAATAAATCACATTCTTCAAATTTTTACCATGCAGGATTTCGGTAGCATTTAATTAAACATTTAGATCAGAGAACAACACCAAACATTAGCAATTCAAATCAGAAAAATCGCCTTGCATAAATCCACATCTGAGTTTCGAAGGCTCAGTTATCAGCATTATCCAAGATTTAATCCCATCTATATGGGATCTGCTATTGCAGTTTTAATATCAGGAGAATAAAAATTTCCTGGCAAAAGCAATGTCCAAGGAATGTGGCAGCAGAAGAGTACCTTTTAGCATAACTAAGTAATAAAAAAAAATGGAAATGATTTAGTACCTTCGTATTGGATGGAAGTAAGCCAACCATCCCAGGCATAGGCCTCATATGAACTCCACGATCATTGTCAATCACCTTAGAGAGGGGATAGAATTGAGTCAAAGATGAATATAGAATATTCTAATTGCAAATAATAATCATCATCATCATCATTATCATCATCAAAGCCTTATCCTAACTATGTTGGGGTCGGCTACATGAATTCTATCTCTCTATTCCATTCTTTTTCTCAGAATTCATGTTTGGGTTGTGATAAAGTTTTACGCTGGCTGTCACCTACCTAACGCATCCCTCCTCCTTTACCCGGGCTTGGGACCGGCAGCAAAAACTGGTGGAGTTCTAATTGCAAATAATCAAAGGTAGCAAAAAAAATTGCAAAATGTATACCTGCACTTGTCTATTTTTAATCATTGATTTGTTTGTCCTTTCACGACACAGTTTGCCATACTCCTCAAAGTTTTCATTGTTGGGCTTCATGTCAAATTTTTCTTCCATTTTTCCTTCCATTGAAACTTTTCCTGCCAAAAAAAAAAAAAAAATAGACGTTCCTACATGGTTATTGACTGTTCAATTTGACAGCCTAAGAGAGAACTAATGCACTCAATAGTGTTTCTCCAAGGGCTGGGAATTTTCCTACCCAGTACCCAAAGCATCAAAATGAAGATGCAGAAGAACTTGTACAGTTGTACCAACATATATGAAGCGTACATACAATACAGACCATACAGCAGAATTTTTACACGCGAACCATCCTCATAAACTAAAATGAAACCAACTTTTGGGGCCATACAAGCCAGATGTGGATTGGTTTCTCTTTAGCAGCTAAGACAAGTTTTAGTGGCCTCTTCACAGCAACTATTTGTCATATTTGGTAAGTTAAATATTCTCATCATATTTTCAGACTATCCACTGAATCTAGATGTGGTTGCATATCTCTCATCAAGTTCAGTTTCATCTTTGGGATGATACATCATATATTTTTCAATTTTTCTTGTGTCAATTCACTTCTATGCGCCGAATTAAGGAGCTCTAATTTGTAAGTGCAGTACATACAATGTCACTAAGATAAGAGCAATTTAAGCATCACAGTATTTCTAGCACAAATAGGCACTACCCACTCAATCAAAATTTGGACTACAGTATAATGCATCCAACTGATAAGTGTAGAACATCAAGAAGAATGTACTCTCTTACCATTCTCCTCAATTGTGATCTCTCACTCACAGAAAATTGCATTGAGGAGATAATGAAAACGACAGTGGCACAATAAATTTTGACTTTAGAAAAGTAGGGAACATCATAAAGTACAACCAGGCCATCCAACAATGCACAGGCACTCACCTTGACTGGTCTCAGAAAACACACACATTGGAATGAAGTCTTTTGCCATATTCATTGAGTAAGTTTTTGGCACATTTCCAGGCTCATTGCTGGCCAATTCCATCGTGAACTAATACCATTAAGAAAGATCGATATGAGTCTTAAGGAAGCATTTGGCGAAAATAATTACAAATTCACAATTCAATAACATAAACTGAAGAGGGAATGGGAGCAATAATCATGAGAAAATAGATATTATGACATAGTAACAATATAACCAAATTTTTTATGACTCTCTCTCTCTCTCTCTCAATTTCAGCCGAACAAGCATTTTGGTACCTGTTGGGCCGAAATTTCGTGTTCTATAGTTGAATCCACTTTACCCACCACATGGATGTGGTTTGCAATATCGTCCACAACACAAGACCAGCGCTTCTTGTTTCTCCTAAATATTGGAATCTAGGAGACCGTGGCAACAGAAAAAATTGGGGCCCAAAAATTACCCTTTCTAAACCCCTCATTCCAAGCACTCCTTCACAATCCTATGTCCCTAACTGCACGACACAACCCTTGATAGAATTGGCAGCGGAATTAGGGTTTGTTGACAGAGAGAGGAGAGAGAGAGAGAGAGAGAGAGAGAGAGAGAGAGAAATACCTGGCGGGAATCGGGATTGTCGTGGGGACGGAGAGGGTCGTAGCGGAGAGGGTCAACGGAGAGGTAGACCTTGGCGAGGGGGCGTGAGGTGTCGGAAGCGTTGCTGGCGTGGGACTGCTGCCACGCCTGCGATACAACCGTTGGGCATTTCAGCAGCCACACCAACCGATCTGCCTTTCCGGTCTCCAAACTATCGTTGTTGTTGGTGCTGCTTCCCATCTCTCCCTCTCTCCGTCCCTCTTTCTGATTGAACTGGGCTGTTTGGCCTACAACTACTACAAGCCTTCTGATTTTCTGAAGTTGGGAATGGGACTTCCCCCTCAACGGAGGGAAATTCTGTGGTGGGGTCCACCTACGATAAATATAGAATGCTAGTATTCACTCAAAATAAATATTACAGTCACAAATAAGGGCTTTTTTAATTTTTTTAATAATGAAGAACCCGCCAACCCATTTACGATTGATTACTCATAACACACACAATATATAACACTACATACTAGGATGGCAACCACAAACTCATTATTATTACTTTTTTAATCCCTCAAACAATTTTTGTGTAAGTGTTAAATAGTTATAGGGCTTGATTTAATGAGTTTTTTGCGGTCAAAACTTTTGACATATTGGTTAGGCTCATATCAGGAAAGGTCCTAGGTCTTGCTAAGGATTATTTTAGAATTTTCTTCTTAGTCTAAATTACATGAGGGTCCAACATAGGGAAATCACCCGTTAAGGGAGTGAAGTTCAGGGTACACAATACACCTGGTGAAATTTGAATTATTTGCCCTCCATTATATGGGGTATGCTTATATTTTGCATCGATCCGAATTTGTAACAAAATTGGATCAATTATTTCATGACAATCATTACAACCGTATAAGAAACTTGAATTAATGTAAAATTTGGGGATACTGAAATGTTCAGATTTCAGGAGGGGGTGCACAGTTTCACTCCTGGTAGATAATTTCTATGATTCGGACTCTGAAGAAGTTTCAGGCAGACTTCTCGTCGGTAATAACTTGTTTGTGGGAACAGCAATTGAGTTGGATGGGTCCAGAGAAACATGGCCACACCCCTACCATGGCCTGAGACCTGAATCCAACTTGATCCATAGGGGTTTAGGTTCGGGCCTTATCCAGTCTGGTCCATCCTATAAGCACCCTACTTTTAGCTTAGGTTTATGGAGCTCAACAGCCGAATATTTGATGTGATAAAATTGAATAGAGAATATCGTGAGCATAGTTGTAAAATTAAGGACCGCGATATTTTCAAACGGGTTAGGAAAAGTCTAGGTAGAAAAGTAAAAATGATTTAGATTGACCATAGGTCGCCATTAAATGAGAAAATTTTGGGTGAAGGAAACTCTTAAATGGGGGGCATTTCAAAGAGAAATCTATTGTAACCTTTTTTTTCTTTTATTAATAATCAATTGCTTCTTGAAATAGTTTTCTCTTTTGTTTTATCACAAGTCAAGGATCCTCTAGTGAGGGAAGTAGACCTCAGGCTAGGTTGGGTGCCCTCAGGGGACAACAGGTGACTGTCCAAATTTAGATCTTGGACAGCCAAATAAAAACTGACGCCTCTTGTTAATAGTTTTCTCTTAAAGCAATATCACATTGATTTGGTGATCCTATCTGGCAGCAATGGGAGCCAAATGCCATTAGAGCCACCCCATCCAAATGCACAGCACAGATTCATGTTCCGCGTAGCAATTAGCATGGGCCCAAATTACACCATGCTTGAGTTCTTAAATTACAAGAACAACCTAAGAAATTAGGGTCTGGCTTCAAGCAAGGGACGTGAGTGATCGTCTTTTTGGAAAACGTTAGAATACAACTAAGCATGTAAAGGTGAGCCGCGCTGACCCACAAAGTCTCGGCCCAACTGTTCCTGGGCTGTGAATCACCAGTCGATGTAAGATCACTGGCCGGGCCAAGCCTGCCCTCCAAGCCAGCCCACATGCCCCTTCTAAAAAATTTTTAAAATTTTTTTAAATAAATTAAGGGAGAGATTATGTACTTTTAGGATTTTCAACTTCAAATAAAATTGATACTAGTAGAATAAATGCACAAATGTAGATGCTCATTTACAAATAAATAGAAAAACTTTAATTATTTTATATTTTATATTTAATTTATATAGAAAATAAATATTTTAATGTAAATATCGTTTTGGGCCATTCTAGGCTGCGCCTCAAGCCATGTTGTGCTGTGCCAAGGCCTAGGCATCTTGGCCCAGCACAGGCCGTGGAGTGCAGGGCTATGGCCCATGCCACTCATTTTTCCAAGCTAGACAATCCCGAGCCTCGGCAGCCCTCCCATATTTACCCCCTAGATCCACCTCAGTTGTACCTTTCCTTTTTTTTAAGCTCCTTTATCTTGTAACCCTTTTGTTTTGTTTATTTTATTTTATTTTTATAATGAGAGTCATTGTTACCAATAAAAGAATAGAAAAGAAATTAGAAGAGTATAGTCACATGATTAACGTATAATCATATGATTAGCATACAATCAATCTAATAGATGGCCTAACTCATATAGGAATCAAATTTAGACCACTACCAAACCTAAGGATAGGGGTTCACAAGTAGGTTACAATAATTTGGTGCATAACATGTTTAGTGGCTCATGGACAATCTCAACATTTTGAATTTCAATTAAGAACAACTCCTAACCTTATTGGTAAGGAGCGGTAATTCTTACTTGGCTGTCAAGGGTTCAAACATTGGATATGCCATATTACTACAAGTAAGGCTCACTGCAACCATTTGAGATAGAAGCAGGAATGGGTTGTGTAGAAATGAGATGCGACCCAACCCGCTTCGATGAGGGATGGATTTGATAGAGGTTTTAAGGAAAAAGTCCAAAAAATCTAAATACATCTAAAATCACTCATGTCAAATGGTGATTTTAAATATCATGGTAATGTGTGTAACATGTGTAATGTTAGCATATTTGACATTTTTTATGTGGATTATTTACAAATATAAAACTCATTTTTCATATCTCATACATCTACCCCTTGGTGGTAACTTAATAAATAAATAAATAATGAGGCTCCCATACGCATCTACACCTTACATCCTCTGCTTCTCTCCTCTTTATTTCCCTACTTTAAACCTCACTTTGACACAATGGAATTCACTGTGTAGCACACAGACCGGCCCTAAAAGCTTTTGAGAACCAAAATCAAACAACAAACTACAACTCTACAAGTCATCAGACCACACATCCAGTTATATATGCCAGTTAAATGAATGTAATTCTACTCCAGTCAGGGTCCTCATGGGCGGGGCCAGCTGAGCCCAATCTGGGCCGAATCCTCTTTGGGCGGGCTTGGATATTAATTTAGCCAGAACCCAGTTTAACATTTGGGCCTGCTAGGCTAAGTGAGAGCAAAGCCTGGCCAGGCCCAGCCCAAATAAGGAGTGCTTGTAATTTAGTGATTTCTGAACTATCGTTAGAAAACCTGCAGATTGTGATAAAAAGCCTGGCAAAAGCTGACCTGATTGACAAAATGGGCGGGCTTAATCCTAACATTTATGGCCGACACTGTGTTGGGCTGGAAAAAGCCTGTGTTGTGAAAGTCAGGCCGGGCCTGAATATGCCTTAGGCCAGCCTACTTTCCTCAATTTCATGAAAATCAAAAGAGGCATTAAAATCACTGAGATATTATTGATTTATAATTGAGCAGTAAGCAGTAAGCAAATGCTAATTGTGATCCAAACAGAACAGAAGTGGACTATTGGAAGCAAATGTGAAGTCCACTGGGCTGCTTTATTTCCCTATAGCACGCTTCATCTATTATCTAATAAGGAAGTGATTAAACTTTTGGATTAGAGAAAAACATGGTTAAAGCTGGCAAACATGACTTTTTCCCTGTGCATGATGGGTCCCATCTTTGGCCAGCCAACATATCCATTGCATCCATAGTTTTCTCCCCCATAACTGTACAAATTTCAGTCCTTTTTTTTTTATATATCTGTAGCTTATATTAAAAACTTAAGAAAGGTACATCCAAAGAAAATGGAGAAAAGGAAAACAAGCGAACATATTAGAGCTAAATGCCCATGCAAAAACAACAAATTACAAAGAAGCAAACAAAGCTATATTTCTTTCTATGCCCAACTTTGCTAAAGCATCCGTCATGTCATTCGCCGACCATACACATAATGAAACAGAACATTCATGCATAAGGACAGAGTGTTGATTTCATTAAAAATGAATTGGAATTTCCATGGACCTTTCTCCAACTAAGATATCCAATAAATTGCATTTAAAGAATCACTTTACACCACTATGCTATGGAAATTATTTGAGGCACAAATACTTAGATCTTCCAATATAGCTAATACTTCCGCTTCATTAAAATCTTTGATGCCTATATACTTTGAGAACATAAATAAAACATCTTCCATGAAGTTCCTTAATACGCCACCTGCGTGTCCTCGTTTTCCTCTTGCTGCACCATCCATATAAAATTTAAGAACATTAGGAAAGGGGAGGCCAAGTAACTAAATATCTTTTCTTAAAACATCCGTTTCCCAAACAAGCTCCCCAATTTATAATATTATCCATGTTTAAGTTCTCCAACTCTTTTTTAATACTTTTCCATTTAGTTTTTAAAGCATACTCGTGAAAACAATATCACCCCCATCCTTTGACTTGCCATTGAAAACTCTATGATTCCTTTCCTCCCAAATCAACCTCCATACAATTAAGCCAACCCCTTTGAAAGGACCCAACCAACAAGCCTCCACCAATTCACTCAAACCCCTTGGCATTCACTCAAATTTTAGTCCAATAGGATTGTATTCAGTTTGAGCATTGGGTTTGCTCCCCTAGGTCTCGAGTTCAACTCCCGCCCCTTGCATTATCCAGGTATTATGCGTGAAGCCATATATATATCCCTAGAGAATAGTCTTTACAAGTAAAAATCAAGTAACCCCCGAGCTAAAGGCCACAGGTTTGAAGGTTGGGTCAGCAAGGGTGACCTTGGGTCATAGAATAAAATAAAATATTTTACTCATGCTTTTCGGTGTATGTCCAATCTAACGGTTAATATTATTCCAGTTAATCTAATATGTAAGTGGTGTATTAATGATGGAATTAGGATTGATTAAATTGGCCACTATACGAAAATTTGATAAGTGCCGGTAGCAATGGATTGATTACTGATGTTTTTTTAATACTTAAGATATCTCTCTCCAGCTCAGCCTTCGGACCTTTGGCCTCTTGCCGGGGGGTTATCCTATTCTAACAAGCAAATACTATTTCCTAGGGGGGTAAATGCATGGCCGCACACATAGTTTCTAGATAACACAAGGGGTAGGAGTTGAACTTGAGATCTTGAGGAGCAAACCCAAGTCTAGTGAGAATAGGTTGATGGATATTTCAAATGATTTCGATCTTCATAAAGTTGAATAAACATAAAAGGATTATGTCAACCTTTACTTTTTCTTGTTGAATACATACATACATCTATTTCACTATATTTTTAATATTCAACCTTACTTGATCACTTGCTGTAGTCAATCTTATGTTATTATTTCTCGTGTACTTTAATAAAATTATTTACTCCTCCTTAATAAGATTAAATATTTGTACAATATTATGATGGTGGCATTTGAGTGTCCATAAATTGGACTCCTACCTGACTTGTACATTCTAATCTTATACGTATTTGGTCCTCAACTGCCCATTTTCATTTCTAGCCCATTTAGATTTGCAACCTATATATATATAGAGAGAGAGAGAGAGGAAGAGAGATATATATAGAGAGAGAGGGGGGGGGAGAGAGAGAGAGAGAAATTTGCAACCCAGACTTGCCCCAATTAAAACGGGTCTAAGTTGGACTCTTACCAGGCTTGTGTACTCTAATCTTATAGGTATTTGGTTCTCAAATGCCCATTTTAATTTCTCTGTAGTACCTACTTTGCCCATTTAGATTTGCAACCCATACTTGCCCCTATTAAACGGGTCTAAATTGGATTCCTACCTGGCTTGTATATTGTAACCTTATAGGTATTTGGCCCTCAGCTGCCAATTTTCATTTCTCTGTGGTACCTACTAGTGCTGGTGATCGGCTCTATGGTTGCACCCATTCTTTCCCCAATTAAAACAGGTCTAAATTGAACTCCTAGCTGACATGTATATTCCTTTCCATTTTCATTTCAAGGAATTGGGATTAGATGAGTGTTTGCCTGACAGTGACCGTGGGTGGACTACTCATGGTCCGCCGTATCACTGTCAGAAAACCTGCCATGCATGCATGGAGGTAACATGGCATAATGATGGATCGACTGGAGTCCGAATCCTTCGAGGAGAATCCCACGGCTGAGGGGAGACCTATCAGGTCTTTCTACGTCACCATGGGATTTTTCCTTATATAATCTCAATTCAGATCCACTATCTCATGAAATTTACAAGGTGAATGCAAATACTCTAGTGAGCCAAAAAAATGGATTGGTACTCCTGTTATATACAAATTGGTTAGTTAACAATTTCCAATATAATGAATTTAGTTAGACGAATAATCCTTAATCTGTCATGCTTTTGTTGTTCTTGCATTCAATTGGCCCACTTGACTTCTCACTATGTGGGCTTTTTTTCTACATGTGCGGGCCTTCTTTTTACTTCTATAGGCTTTCTTCTCTACATATTCTCTCTTGGGTCCCAGCTCCCTTGGCTAGGTTACTAAAGATAAAAAGAACCGGCCCACTTATGCGCCATGTGTCCTGCTTTTTGTTGTTGTTGTTGTTGTTTTTTTTTTTTTTTTTTTTTTTTTCTGTAAGAGTCCTACATTTTGTTGTTTGTTTACTTAAGGAAGATACAACCATACCCTTTGCAGGTGATAATGAATGGTACAATGTTGAGATAAGTGTCTTGTATTTGGCGGTGATTGATTATTTAGGTCATACTATACAGTAGTCCTCACTTTAATTTTATTGGTATATTGATAATTTAGAACAAGTACAGATTTTCTCTTAGATGGTGGTTTGTGTTACAGAAATCAGTTTAATCTAATATGCTTGTCGAGTGTGAGGAGCCCCACAAAATACGAACCCTATAAAATATTGCTTTCTCTGCAGCAGGGGCGTAAAATTATTGTCAAACCCTTGTTTGTTGGATCGTGTTTGATTGTATTCACAGCACATTGACAATTTAATCAATATTTTCCTGTTGATGTAATCAACTCAAATGGGCTAGTTGACACCTTTCCAACAAAACTGATAATTAAGGCCATCACCAACTACAGTCAGGGAAATTGATCCAAGGAGTTTATTTACATAGTGACAAATGACTCAATAGTGCATGTAACCATGACTGGACTGGAAACGATAAGCTTTCCTACTAACTACATTCAAACTTGAAACAAATCCGACAAAGGTTTCCACCAAATCAGCAAATGCCAAATGGTAATGATCCAAATGGATGAATAAAACTAGCAGGCCGATAGCTATTAAATTGTCACTCTCTCCAAAAGATGTGATTGGGCAGACCCAGGTACATGGGTCTGCCCAGCCATTTTCTAAAATTTGTTAAAAGCTCCTTGTAAATTCCAAAAATTAATATATATTTTTGAAAATCGCCCCTTTTCTCAATATTTTTTTCACATAAAGCTCCCTCTCACTATTTTTTTCATATAAAGTCACCCCAACTTGAATTTCCTAGGTGCGCCCCTAAATACAAAGGACATATAACTCACTGACTATAAGTACTTTTAGAGAATGGTGCCTTACTCACAGTTCTTGCTTTACCGTCCAAGGTGAATCCTGGAAAGAAATCCATCCATCTAGATGGCAACATAAACCCAATTTACTAGAAATGTGTTGATTTGAAATTACATAATGGATAAGAAGCGATTGTTCAGGCCAATCATATTCGTAGAATTTTATTATATTCAAGTGGTGATGATCATTACAAGAGGTGCGGCCCAGTGCACTTAAATGACAGTTTAATTTATTTTAAATTTCAAAACATATGATCGATGATATATCAATTTGTTATTTATTATTGTTTTTCATATCTAAGGAGAAATTTCTCCTACTAGTGGACTCTTAAGTGCAGTCTATCTCAATGGGGCTCACCATTGATAAGTGCATTTCATTTTTCAAATTTATTCTCCTATGATGTGGCATTATGCCTAGTTTTCTGCTCACCAAGCCTTTACTAATAATTGGATTGAATTTCCAAAAAATTATGATTAAGAGATCATTAACCTTTAAGACCCTTAAATCAAAAGCTAAGATAATCTAACAAGACTGTTTTTCCAGAGGACTCTTATCGATGTACAAACCTTTCCATTCACCCCCTTCCCAATGATGGTAAAGCATCTAAGTGGCTTCATGATCTAGATTGCATAGCAGGCCCAGTCAGACTCATTCATGAGGCTGTTCAGCTGGGCCCACTCATAAAAGTTCAACCGAATTAAAATTCTCCTCTAGATCCTAGAAGGAGCTTCCCAGCACTTTCGCCAGTCCAAGCCAAGAAGATGGATTCCTCTGTGGGTCACGTCTTGAGGAGACTGGTGGGGGATGGAAGACTGGTAAAGATAATGAAATCTAGGTGACATGGCCATGAGTCTTAAAATGACAGCTTGTTGACCCATGAGTTTTTTTTTTATATAAATTTACAGCCCTTCTTGGCTTTACAATTCTGCCATAATTTTAAAAAAAAATCAATTATTAATTGTAATTACTTTGTCTAATCAATATTTTTCAATAAAATCCCAAAATATTATATATTATGAAGGAATCTTGTTATTGGGCTTTTATTATAAAACTTCCCTAAATCTATGTGACAAAAAATGAATCTAAGAAAAACTTTTATGGTCATTGAAATTGATGAACTCCATGACCGAAAATTTTTTTAATTACCATTTGTTTTTCAGTTGTTGCTAAGTTGGATTATTGGTCAATAGTAACACTTTAAACTTCACACCAATGATTGATTTATTGATATGTGTGGGATATTAAAGTGCCTAACACCACTTAATCATTAGTGTCTTAGGAGACAACTATTCAAATATGAGGGAAACAAAAATAAAACCATTGACTTTCTCTACGTCTAAATACTCGTTTGTTGATGAAAATCAGAATGGAAAATTTTCAAAATGACTAACAAATAACAATATCATTTATCAACCAGCTTTGAAACTGAAAATAATCCATCAATATCATTTATCAAGCAGGGGTCCCACTGCATGTATGATAATCACCGCTTGAATATAAAAAAGCAAAATCTACAATTTGATTGGACCAAACTAATGCACGTCCATGGAATTTCACTTTAAAAACTGGGATTTTTCCATTGCTTGTGTGAGATAATAACCAACCCCTTTTTGAATCTCGATCAAATTAAATAAAAGGAGTCTTTAAATTAGGTATCTACCAATATTTAAGTTTATCACACATTGGAAAAACCAAAAAAAAAAAAAGAAGCAAATGATAGATTGTTCAGATCCCCAGGAGAAAGCAACAATTCACAAGTCATCAACCATCAAATTGGCATTTAAGCTCATCTTTTTGGATCATTACCACTTAACATCACTTGATTTGGTGGGAAACTTTATCGGGTTTTGCTTTATGATTAAATATAATTAGTGGGAAAGCTTAATCTCTCCAATCTAGAGACGGTTGCATGCACTATAGTCATTTGTCACCATGTGCAGGAACCTCAGGGATCGATTCCCCCAAAATGTCATTGGTGATGGGCTTTAAATATAAGTTATCTTGGAAAGGTGTTAAATCCCCCATTTGGGTGGATTACATCATCCGAAAAAATTAATTAAATAGTGATATCACCATATCTTTCTGGACTAATGGTAAACTGCAACAAAACATATGAAATCAGGCATCTAAGTGGGTCAAATTGACCCACAAAATAAATGCAGGGATAGATTAAGGATCATTCATCTGCCAAAATCAGTTTTGCTGGACGTTATTTACCATTTAATTAAAAAGCTTTGAAATGAATTATTGGAATAACAACCTGCTTCAATTGGCAGTGGACCAGTCGGTCTACCATGTTACCTATATTTTGTTTCTTGGTTTCTTATACAACAGTGTAGCCTCGTGAGAAATACCTAAATACCAACGGCTCACAATTTAAAAGTCAGGTTATAGGCCTATGTTTCATATCTAAATACTCAACTACCTAGTATTGTCACGGAATTAATGTCATGTAAATATAGAATAGAATAATAATTATGGACCCTTGTGAGTTGCGGACATCTCACATTGGCAATCATGGGTGACATGGGGAATGAAAAGATCTGAATGTGACCTACTCATGTACAAAGTTTCAAGTCCGTCCAATTATTTCAACCTCTTGCTCCATGGCCTCGAATTTAATGGCTTCATAATGCATTTTTTTTCATTATTTATTTATTTCAAAGCAATAGCCAATTCCATAACTCACAATGGCCCTTTTTGTTTCACATGCAGATACTCATGCAACTACCCATACATCCTATCCAAGCCCCTCACCATTAACACCTGTGAAGGGGAGGTGCCTCGTCACTCAACTCTACCAGTGTGTTAGCATCCATTGCAATAGTCAACCATTGATCTAGACAGTTTGAAATCTGAAATTGGCATGAAATTGACAATTGGATTTAACTGGTTTAATATATTATAATTTGATGGAAAAATCAAATTTAAGGACAACAAGGATAATATTTAAATATTTCCATTTGAACCACCTGAAGAAAAAACAAGTCGAATTATCCTTATCCAATCCAATATTGAATGAAGTTTTGATTGGACTCAAATTTTATTCAATTACACGAGACAATTTTGCGTAAGTGCATATGACCTAAGGATAGACCTCATCCGTCAAACAAAGTAAATTTATCAATACATTATTTTTAATGCTTTAATTATATTTTTATTCAAATCCAATGGTAAATATTACTACCTTCAAGTAATAACTAAAGCATGTTATAGGTAATTACGATTTGCCCTCTACTAAATTTCATCCGCTAAGGCGCTAACCATCATACCAAAGTTTGAGGCTTTGGTACACTTTTATGTTCCAACATTAGCAGAGGTAGCATAAATCAATCCAATACTCCCCATTGGATGGAATCAGTGTCGGCGCACTTTCAATCTTATCATTCGAACTTGCAACCGTTTAGCTTTGATATTATGTTTTTTTAATTAACCATTCTTGCTATAATCTAATGTTAGTAAAGAGCAACATAAATACTATTCAATATAGATCTAAAGAGGTGAGCCTCACTTGTATATACATTAAGTTGGACTCATGTAACAGAATGTGGTCAATCTCATAAAACCATAGTTTCACTTGCATATTATTATTATTATTCCGGCCTTAGTTCGGTCTGCGTCCAACTTCGGGTACAAATTCCAGTTTGTAATTCATGTTTGAGCCCAGTAAAAGAGGCGCCAGGCTCTAAACAAACCTGTCTTTTTGTTTGCAAGGTAAGAATTGTATATATTAATTAATTTTGTAAAGGAAAATATCTTCAATTTACTGAAAAGGAATAAACTCATCTCTAATATGATGTCCCGATTAAGGCGATATAAATAGTCTATGGGTCCTCAAATCAACCCATTTTTCATTCCCCACTTCAGCAACTTGTCAAGTGGGGTGGAGGACTTGGGAAGAGAATGGTCCAAAAACCAAATCATTTTTCATTCCCCACATCAGCATTTGGAACTTGTAACGAAGTGATGTGTTACACATCGAGTGGATTCAACGAAAAAGAAGAAAATGGCCAGCGGGCCCTAAGGCTATTACCAGGAAGAAAAGAGATAGCATCTAAAGCCAACTTACAAGGGTTTAGGATGATTTATTGGTGTTGATAGTGCCCACCACTGTGTTTGGCATGGCCTCATGTGGACCCCACGAAGCTATTTGGGCCAATACTAGGAAGAAAAGAGATACCATCTTGTCGGTATTTTAGAGTGTTGTCAAATTCTTGGGTTAAGGACAAAATAGAGTTGTAATTTTATATTTTTATATTTAGACTGTAGTATCGTTTATTGAGTTGCTTTAAGTGAAGAAATCTGAAGACTGAATGTGAATTCGGTTGACCCAACCTTGCGAATTGAATTTTTTGCCCAGCCAACTTACCTTTCCCATTCCATTTGTGATTACTTGTTTGAGTTGTAATTGGACTTTCATCCTAAGCCAAGAACCTAAGGCTATATAAAGCCATCTCTTATGAACCCTAATTATGTAATCTCTATATTCTAAACCTATAATACACACTAAAGAAGTTCTTCTCTCTTTGAAGTAGTTCTGAAGGATTCAACTGGAGTTCAAAGCATCTGCTTATTGAGTATCTTCTTCTACTCTCTTGTAGGAGATCGAAGCATCTTGAGAGCCATCAAGGCGAGTTATTAATTCAAGTGCGGGCGAACGGTGAATGGAGAGTAATTGGCAATAAGAACTACGGTCCTTAGATTGAGTCCAATAAGAAAGGTCTAAGAGCATATCTTGTAACTATTCAATTTTTTATAGGGTTTGGTTTTCCTTTGAAGCAGGGGATTGGTCTCATGGTTTTTTACCTTTTAGAATTTTCCACATAAAAATTGATGTCTTTCTATGTGGTTTGTGATTTGATTTAGTTCTTACTATTACTTGTTAATTTATATAAATTGCATCCTAGAAACCTATCAAAATCTGAACCCTTGGCGGTTCTCTCTCATCTAAAACCATTGAACTTATAAGAATGTAGGATGATCTATTGGTGTTGATAGTGCCCACCACTATGTTTGGCATGGCCTCATGTGGACCCTATCACAAGTGCCTAAGGAAAAACAAAGCCCAAGTATAAGTGGAGAATGATTTCTTACCCTAATGGTAAGGAGTGATATTTTTCATCTAGCTATTTAGAGTTCAAATCCTCAATATGTCACATTTTCCAAGTATATAAGCCTTCTGTTCTCATGTGTGCAAGCATCCTATTCCCATGTGTGTAGGCTTTCTCCTGAGTTCCAGCCCCCTGGCTATGGTGCCAAAAAAACCCATTTGAGTATACTAGGAATGATGGTCAAATAAGGTTAAATCAAAGCCTTGCGTATTTGTATGATCCACTTGAGTTGCCAACCCACTCTTACTTAAGGACTGCTTCTAATCATAGTGGTTAGGAGCGAAGTTCTTACCTAAGTATCTAGAGTTTGAACTCTAGATGCGCCACCTTTCCTACGGTGTAGGCTTATGTTTTCGTTTGATGGGCTTATGTTCCAACGTGTGCGGTCTCTCTCATGGGACTCATTTCCCGTGGCTGAGGTACAATAAATAAAAAATAAAAAAAACTGTCATACACTACACTACACTTACCCATGCAATATTCCTTTTTTTTTTATCTAAATGGGCCTCCAGTAAATAATCAATACCCCACATACACAACCCAATTCTCTAGCCATCAGTGGGGATCAAGCCCTCCCTCTTTATTCCTATTGAGGTGATTGCCTCATCACTGAGGTATAATAGTAGATGTAGTAATCAGTGCATCGATCGCTCATTGATCCAGACAAATATTCAAAAAAGAAAAAAAAAACAAATAGCTCAAACAAATATCGATATCTTCAAAGAATGGTCAAACGCTTCATGAACGCAAAGTGTGAATTCAATATTAACTCCATGAATGCGACACCTAAATTTAATGACCATCAGAATGATATTAACTATTTCCATTGGACACATGCGAAGAACAATAGTTACAATACTAATTGTCTTTGTCCATTGTAGGATTGAATGAAGTTTTGATTGGAGTCAAGTTATATTCAGTTACAGAATACAATTTTGCGTCTAAGTGCAGATTACAGTGGGCCCCTCTTTCATAGAAAGTAAATTTATTAATAAATAAATTTTAATTGTGTTCTCATCACATTTTTCATTCGTTCCAACCATCAATATTACTACTTCCAAATAATAACCGAAACATGCTATCGGTAAATAGGATATATCAACAACTTGAATAACTTTTAGGTCTTTAGGTGGTGAGGCTCCTTGATTTACAACTGTATCAACTTAAGTAGTTAACAAGTATAGTTAATCTTATATAATCACTTTTTTACTCTCGTTAGAGTATAGTATCGGCATAATGGATATCCCCTAGAGCTAATTTAAACTAGGTCCACAATTGGGGTTTCGAGTTTAATTTGGATCCAAATATGAATATGAGTCATATACTTTTTTTGGTTTTTTTTTTAATCCAAAGTATTCCTCACAAACTCAGTCTTTTAGGCTTTTAGCCTAAGGCCCAAGGATTATTAACGAGTAAAAATTAGTTTTTGGGAATATGTATATGGTGCACATATAGTATCCAGATAATATTTGGGGTTGGGATTAAACTTCAAATCTTGGAGAACAAATCCAAAGTTAAAACCAAGTGATCTACCGCCTTAGCGGCCATATGAGTGATATGTCACAAACCCCATCGAGTCAAAACTGTGAACGAAACCCATCTTCTTCTTTTGAATGGTAAAAAAGTATATATTATTCTACCTCAAGGAGGAGACAATTCAAACTTCTGGGAAAGAAAAAAAAAAAGAAGAAAACTCAACTCTATTATGGCATTCATTCGGATGAGGCAATCAACCCGATTTTCATTCCCCACCTCAGCATTTGCAACTTGCAACATAGTGGAATTGCAGGACCAGGAAGAAAGTGGTCAAAGGGGCCCAAAGCCCCACTAATTCATAGAGAAAGGTGAATGGGCAGATAATCAATTCAACGAGATGCATCATGTAACGTGATCCACGAGCAACTAAAGTCTATTTAAGTCACCTTCTTTAATTAATGTTCTCCAACTCCAATCCATTCAAATTTTTTACCCCTCAAAAGCATCTAGAAGTCCACTGCATACAGTCTTGATCGTTCGAAATGCTTTGTCGCGAAATTCATTCCATCAATTCATCGGGCCAACCCTTGTCATCTTGCACAAGTCCCTCCATTTGAATTCGAAAGGGCAAAAAATATAAAAAGGAAATCTCTAATTCATTAAAGTCCACCTTCCGTAATCTAACATACATACTCGAAATGAAAGGATGATCTTCTCATGCTCCTCAATGCACTGCAGATCGGTGTCGTTGTCATGATGGGAATTGGTGAAATTTGGTGGGTCAGGGCTGTTGGAAGTAGGTGGGTCTCGTGATAGATTTTCAAAACTTTTGACCCACTTGACATAGGGATCAACTATCCATAAGACCAAAAACCCAATCCAGGATGCATTACCCTCAATCTTGTAACCATGTACAGTAAATATTTTATCTAAAAGACAGAATCAAATAGCACTAAACATCCATAATAATCTACGACATGCAAGAAGTAGATCATACCTTTGGAAATCTGTAGTGCTCTAATGGAGAAGTTGCGACTATGCTTGATGATGATAATCTTGAACACCTCTTAGCCTTCCACGCTATAACCCGAATTGGATTTCTTTTCTCAAGAAGATTGGTGGAATCTTCAGGAGAAATCCCAACTCGAAACTCCAAGGAACTAGAAGAGAGAAGGAGAGAGAAACGCGTGCAACTCTTGCACGAACAAGGTTTTGGGCGTGGGAGAGTTTCATTGGACGTCCAAAGAGATTTTATATATTTTCAAATCTCTTCCTTGCTTAATTGAAATAGAAGTCTTACTTTCAAAGCAATTAGCAACTTTCTCTTTTCTAAAACCTTCTTTCTAGAGTTCAAGTCGGAGTAGTATTTTTCAATAACTTGGGCTAGCGTGGGGACCACTAGGGATTCCTTAGAAAGCTGGCTCCAACTGGAACACCATGACCCCACATCTCATGTGCAATCCGGGCCCACAGTTAATTGCAAATAACACCACTACATAAATGCAATTGCACTCCAGTCTTAGGAATAAATTACAATGAAGACCCTAAACTTCCCAATTACTCCAAGTAGGCCCCTCTATCAATATCCGCGGATCAATTGGAATAAATCTGTTTCTTCCAATATAATTTCCACATCTTATTATCCTTGAGCCCCAATTAATCACAGTAATCATCAGTACCATCCAATTAACTCTTAATTGAGATGTGTGCACACTTACTAATGATAAATCCATTAATTGGCACAAGGGGATAATAGAGATAGATTCCATCTTGATCATTCAACGTTCCCACAGTTCTACTACCACATATCCAAGACACGAGGTGTTAACCTATAGTCGGCCTCACTCATTGGTGACTCAAAGCAAATGAACAGATAGAAACTTGAGTTCATCAATGTCTCAGAATTGATAACCTATTGCTAGGGAATTATGAGAGCTTATTGAGACAAAATTCCATAAGGTGCATCTCATGGTCCTTCAATACATCCAATGTACTAGCACCGTGATCCGGAATCTTACATTCTGATGATCGAGACAAATCACACTATCTTTATAGTGATCAAAGTGCTGCAACCTTATCAAATGAGATGCCCAGTCTCATTACTGGTTGTGAAGCTATTTAAGTATAAGATTTGTGACATATATCTTCCGCGTGTAGATCTCATCCATGCACATATATCACATCTAATATATTAATGGGACCCGGTTCAACTCATGAACCATTATGTCATATGTATTGGTCATGTGCATGAAGTAGTAAAATAACATTCATGTCATGAAAGTAAAGCATGATATTATTGATAAATAAAGAAATTAATCAATTTATTATATCAACTGATGGATTGAATCCACAAGATCTAACAGCAACTAAAGTCTATTTAAGTAGCCTTCTTTAATTAATGTTCTCCAACTCCAAGCAATTCAAATTTTTTAACCCTCAAAAGCATCTAGAAGTCCACTGCATACAGTCTTGATCGTTCGAAATGCTTTGTCGCGAAATTCATTCCATCAATTCATCGGGCCAACCCTTGTCATCTTGCACAAGCCCCTCCATTTGAATTCGAAAGGGCAAAAAATATAAAAAGGAAATCTCTAATTCATTAAAGTCCACCTTCCGTAATCTAACATACATACTCGAAATGAAAGGATGATCTTCTCATGCTCCTCAATGCACTGCAGATCGGTGTCGTTGTCATGATGGGAATTGGTGAAATTTGGTGGGTCAGGGCATGGTCTAGACTGGGTTCCCAGGAGAAAATTTTCCTCCTCACTGGTGAACTCATGCACGTGGCCGTCTGGCAGCTCAAGAAAAACCCTCTGAAATGCATTCATTTTAATGTCGTGTAGAGATTTCTTACATGAAGGTTTTCCAATAGAGGGAGAATTTTTTTATGTTGCTTTGTTGACAGATGTTGCCCCATACTTGGTCAAAGAAAGGGGGTTAGTTTTTGTAATATGGACTATGCGAGTTAAGCATCTTTCCCTGAAGATATGATGAGATTAGTATAGCCTGGATGAGCTGTTGGTGAGATTCACCTTTTTAAATCCAAGCTATTCAAAATAGTTGCCTACGCGGTACGTGATTAATCTGGTCATAAGGGATTGATGTGGCCTCAAGTGCCAAGGCCCAAGATCCCTCCGTTACCCCAAGAAATACAAACTCCAAATGAAGGATAATCTTCTCATGCACTTCCTTAATCCTTACTCTAGTTCATTCAGATATGTGTCGTTGTCATGATGGAAATTGGTGAAATCTTGACGGTGAGCGGGGATGGTCTAGACTCTAGACTACGTTCATGTTCGCACTCGTAGGTGAACACTTTCTTTAAATAAACTAACCTCACTAGTGAATTTCTAGACGAGCTGGTGGGATTCCTAACTCACCTCTTCACGAAAAGGCCACTGAATTGAATTCATTCGCTCTAATGCCGTGCGGAGATTTTATACATGAAAATTTTCCAGTAGAAACAATTTTTTCTGTTGCATTGACGAATTTTTTCCCATGCTTGGTCAAAGAAAAGGGGGTTGATTTTAGCAATTTAGACTACACTAGCTAGGTATCTTTCCCTTGAAGATATGATGAGATTAGTCTGCCTGGATGAATTCCAGGTGAGATTTACATTTTAAATCCAAGCTATTCAAAATGGAATTGAGATTAAAGTATTGCCCTGTAGTAAACATGAGGCAGCTCGCGTAAGCTACCTATGTGTAAGAAAGGTGTCCCTCGGTGACATAGCTGACTGCGAGTGGTCTATCCACTGTCATTATTGGGCAAATGCTAAGAGGATCCCGACTCTCCAAAACATCGCTTTCGCCGTAGGTGATTCCAACACCCATGCCATTTGTTGGAGTCCTTAAATCACGTTTGGCTTTTCATCCTTAGAATATGACAGTGGGGCCAAACTCCAGGAATAATGATTTGAGTAACTTGGATTTCACAGAAACTTTACCAGTGAACTTATAATAAAAGCCTCTAATGACGAATTGAATCACAAGGAGTTCTAATGAATGTATTCCCAAAAACCCAATCAAACGTGAAGATCTACCAATATACTTAGGGGTTTTGAAAATTACCCAACATCACCCAAGTAAATTAAAATTAAAAAAATGTCATAATCCAACGTACATTTCCTCCTCACATCTTTTTCATTGACAGACCTAGAATTTTCATTTAAAGGGTGTAGACTCAAATAGGCAATTCTGTTTTGAAAACAAAAACATAATTTTCATATGAGTTTTGATGGCTAACGTAAAATTTAAAGGAAAAAAAATTAGAATTTTTACTATGATTTTAAAACGGACCAAGGTTGAATGAGTGCGTCTCTCTACACATGGATCTTTATAGTTGATCTTTCCCCTCATGTCTTTTTAATAATCTTACATCAAAACTCATTTTACTACGGGTAGTTCTTCTGAAATAAGAGAATTCCATCATTTATTTCTACCCCTTCCTACGAAGAAATTGAAAGTTACTACTGCAGCAAAGTCATTTTATTTTTTCTATTTTTTTCAGGGAGAAAAGTGAGTTGCTGGTAAAAAAATCAAAATAATTTTTCTCTCTACTGCATATTCCTCTTCCCTGACAAATGCACCCTAAACTAAAAATCCAAGGAAAGAAACAGGATGTGTCGGTTCCAACGTGGTGGCTATGTTCAAATCACTCAGCGAGCCTCGGTCAAGTCCCCGGCAGCGTACCTATCAAAATTGTCCTCCGCGGCAGCCGAGCAGCATTTTTCTTCTTGACTTGCAAATTTTCCAAAAAAAAAAAAAGAGAAAAACAAAAAAAAAGAGAGAGAGAGAGAGACCAAAATGAAAGAAGAAAACACCAAATAAAAGAGACCAAAACCCGAAGTCCTTGGACGGTTCCCTCTCCTCGCAGCCGCTTTGCCTCGCGTTCAACGGCGGAAAAAGAAAGGCACCAACAGGGAAAAACAGACAGTGAGAGAGACATCTTCTTCCTTTTTCCTTCTCTTTCTCAGGCATCTGCTCTTCCCCTCCTTTTTTTTTATAATCTTTCCGGAACCTTCGAAATGCCGCGGACTTTACCATCCACGACCCTTCCTCTTCTTGTTCAATGACATTTCCAACACCACCACCACCATCATCATCATCATCAACAACAAGAACAACAAAGATAAGAATAAGAATAAGAAGAAGATTAGGAGGTGCGCATGGGCTCGAGCCCTGTAATCAGCGGCAGCGGCGTCGGGTGCTGCGACATGAGCCTCAAGTGCTGGTGTAGATGGAGATGGCACCACTGCTTCCTCTCTTCCGCCTTCATCTTCTTCCTCTCTTGCCTTCTCATTCTCGGATCTGTCGCTTCGATCTTCGCCTGGCTTACCTTCTCTCCCTACGACCGCCCTCCTGCGTCTCTTTCCTCCTTCGGATGCAGCGACGATAACGAGGGCTCCTGGTCGGTTGGGATCTTCTACGGCGATTCGCCCTTTTCTCTCAAGCCGATCGAATCCGTGCGTTTTGTTTTTGACGACGATCATGTTTAGATTGTCTTGATTGCTGATTCTTGACTGATTTTGTTTGTTTCGCCTGGTGTTTGATCGGTTGGTTCTCTCTTCTTTTTTTTCGGATCCGATGCAGAGAAATGTGTGGAGGGAGGAGCGCGCGGCGTGGCCGGTGGCGAATCCCGTGGTGACTTGTGCATCGGTGTCGGATGCTGGATATCCGAGCAATTTCGTTGCAGATCCTTTTCTGTTTGTTCAGGTAGGTGAGAATCGGAGTGGTTTTTTTTTTTTGTTTTTGTTTTTTTTGTTTTTTTTGAGTTGGATCTGTTGTTTTGACTTGTTGTGATTTGATTTGATTTTGAAAATCTGATTGACTTTAAAAATAGAAAAAAGTCTGAATTTTTTTTTTTGTGTAGTGGTTTTAGGATCTGGGGGGTTGATGTTTGTGAATGAATTCTTTGTGAAAGTAGGTTTTTTTTTTTTTTTTTGGATGTGTATGTTATGTATGCATTATGTTGGATTGGTTGGAGAATGAGTTCTATGAAGATGAGATAGAGGTTTTGGACATGGAACTAAGGGGACTTCATCTCTTGGACTAGATGGGTTTGTTTTTAGATTAAGTAATCAGAAATCTCATCTGTTCTAGAGCACTGGGGTTTTAGATTAAGTAGCACTGCAGGAAGCCTTTTGTAAAATCATTGCAAAAAATGCTTGTCAATCATGTTTGAAAGGTGTTGGGGGTGCATTTTATCTCCTTGGTGCTGCTTTAGAGGTCAACGGCTTTAGAGGCTAAAATAGCATGGCAGCAAGCTCTTATGAAAACATTGCGAAAATAACCATTAAGGCACTTCTTCGTCAATAATCCTCTTATCCTACGTGACATCCTTTTAGCCTCGTTTCCAGGGATAAAGCATATAACCACTTGGATTGCGCTTCATGGGTTATATTTTTAAGTGAAAGAGGTTTGGTGAGAAGTGATGTTGGCAGATGGTGGATTGTTGCCTTCAACCAGCTGGGTTGTAGTCTAAGGTTATTCCCTTTCTCTTGTTTTGAGGTTAGCTGCCTTCCTTGCCGAAGGAAGGGTTGACAGGCCCTCTTTGAGTTTAGGGACTCGTTCCCTCTGTTGGAAGTTGTAATTGCTTAATAACAATGTCTTTTATTAAAAATGCCACTGTGTGTGCCATGTACAATGTTGCTAACTAGCATGGATGGATCAGCAAAAGCATTTGATATAAATTAGATGCACGAGAGTATTTCACCTTCCTTGGTCTTTTGCCACATAGTATGCTGACTGAACCTGGTAATGCTTGAATTTGTTTATATCTTTGTTATGTATTGAACGAGTGGTATTCTTGTAAAAATTTACAAAACACTTTATTCTCTTATTTTGCATTACATTTCTCAGAGAAGAAGCTCATCGAGGTATTTCTTTTATGTAGTTCACATTTCTATTATATTTTAGAAGACTTGTGTTTCAAATGATTTCTATTTGGTACTGCCATTCTATTTAGAATAATAGTAGCCATCTTCCTCAGGTACTATTGAATTTCTTAGATGAAAAGTAGTTCATTCTCGCACCAGTTATTGCTTCTAGTAATATCTAATGTTTACTCATATTTGTGATGCAAAGTTATAGGCTTCTGTATTCTAGCTAAGCAAGGGTAGATCATTCTTATAATTTGTGTGCATCTCTTACATAGTTTTGGGTTGGGTTCCGGTATATATCTCTTATTTAGTAGTACATATATGTATTTTGCTTCATGTTAACGGCTAGTTGTAATATTTCTTTACAAATATTAAAAAAAAAGAAAAAAACCTTAGGCTCTATATCTATTTTGTTGACTTCTAGAAATTTCTTGCTGTTGCCGAGTGAGCGATGTTATGCTTTTAACTTTGTGTAGTTTGATTTGGTCTTTTTGCTCGGCCTTTTAATTGACTTTCTAACTTGTTCAGTATGCTTTATACTGGAAATTCTATTCAGGAGGATACTTTTTACATGTTTTTTGAAACCAAGAACTCAGTCACTTTGCAAGGGGACATTGGTGTAGCAAAAAGCATTGATAAAGGTGCAACATGGCAGCCCTTAGGCATCGCATTAGATGAGGAATGGCATCTTTCATATCCCTACGTTTTCAGCTATCTTGATCAGGCAAGACAAACTCTCTTATCAGTTAAATATACTTTAAATGAATAGATGACTTTGTTTCTACACCTTTCACTCTAGAGGGAGACCCCTTTTTATGATGTCTGAACTCCATGAGTGGTTATGAAGCATGGACATCGCAGAATTTTAAGGTCTCGAACTCCTGATGCATACATGTAGTATCTTGTGTATCGTTCTTTGTAGGTGGGGCCAATGGTTTGGTGATCCAAACCACCAATTGGATCGGGACTTACCATGGATGGAGATGCTCCATAAATTTTTCACAGATTCATGGAACTTAGGCATCCAATCTTTGCCATTTCTTGCTGGCTTGTGTACTTTATTTTCTATTTATATGCCACTGGTTGAAGGGCATTTACCCTTATCAATCTTATGGCTCATTTGGTCAACCATCTATATCAAGGTTTTAAATCTTGGACTTGTTGTTTAACTTGGTCACCCTGAAGTTTAGATGGATCGTTCCACTCCGATGCCCAAAAAAATTAAAATATTAAAACAAAATCATTAAAAAATCTGTAAAAATAGATAATAATGTCATACTTTTTAGAATTTTTTGTTTCAATTACTTATTAGGTAGCGTTTGGTTTGCTGGAATGATTTTTGGTGGGAATGGAATGGAGACTGGAATGAGTCTGGAATGGAATGAGGCAGAAATAGTAATTCCCATTTCAACGTTTTGTTAGACAGAGGACTCAATCCAGTAATAGGATTCTCATTCCCGTTCCTGTGTTTGGCATGCTTGAATGATGCCATGAATGGAATAAAAATCACTTAAAACAGACCAAAATACCCTTGTGAAGGTTTTTTTTTTTTTTTTTGCTAAAATTTCCCTCTCTTACCTAGCCCTCTCTCTATTCCTAGCCCTCTCTCCTTCTCTCTCTGTCCCAGCCCTCTCCCTCTCTCGCCCAGCCCCCTCTCCCACTATCTGTGTTCTCAGCACTCTCTCCCTCTCTCTGTTCTCAGCCCATCCTCTGTCCTAGCCCTCTTTCCCTATCTTGCCCAGCTCCTCTCCCTCTCCTCTATTCCCAGCCCCTCTCCCTCTCTCTCTACTCCCAGCAGTCCTCCCCCTCTTGCCCAGTTCCCTCTTCCTATCTCTCGCTTCCCAGCCCTCTCTCCCTCTCTCTCTGTCCCAACCCTCTCCCTCTTTTGCTCAGCCCCCTCTCCCTATCTCTCACTTTCCAACCCCGTCTCCCTCTTTCTCTGTCCCATTTCTCTCCCTCTCTCGCCGAACCCCCTCTCCCTCTCTCTATCGTAACTCTCTCTCCCTTTTCGCCCAACCCCTCTTCTTCTCTCTGTTCCCAGCCCTTTTTCCCTCTCTCGCCCAGCTCCCTGTCCCTATCTCTCACTTCCCAGCCCTCTCTCCCTCTCTCTCTGTCTCAACCCTCTCCCTCTGTCGCCCAGCCCCCTCCCCCTTTCTCTTTGTCACAGCCCCTCAACCCTCTCCCTCTGTCGCCCAGCCCCCTCTCCCTTTCTCTTTGTCACAGCCCTTTCTCCCTTTCTCGCCTAGCCCCTCTTCTTCTCTCTGTCCCAGCCATCTCCCTCTGCGGCGAGTTCCAATCAACCAACGGCGAGAAGGGGGTGTCACAGAACATGCCTTATGGTCGACGAAGGAGGGTCGACGACGAATCATAGAAGGAGAGAGAGGTCAGAGACGAAGGGGAAGGAGGCTGGGTATTATGATCGGGCATCTCAGGTTTTGTTTGATGAAAGGGGCTTTTTGGACTCAAGGGAAAATTACAAAGGAATGGAATGGCCATTCCTCTGTCCCCCCAATGGAATGGTGATTCCCCTGTATAAAGGAATGGTGATTCCTGAAGTAATGGTCATTCCGCCACTTTTTCACGAACCAAACGTGGGAATGGTCACTCCAACGAAATAACCATTCCATTCCGATCTTCATTCCAGTGAACCAAACGCTACCTTAATGAATTTAAATAGTTGTAGCCTTTAGGCTGATGAACTTATTATATCCAAGTTTGTTCGAGTTCATTTAATAACTTCTTATATTTGAGCTTAGAAGATATCTTTAGATTATGGTGGGTCTGATTTTGCGAGTTATCGTGCTTGTTGAATTTATTAGACAGCCATAGCTTAATCAAACTTATCATGATTATGGCCCCAAATGTGGATATCATTTAGCCCAACATATGCGCTAGTCAATCTTAACTATGCATTTTGTGTAAATCAAATGGAATGGTCGAGCTTGTCTCCATTCCATTAGCAACTTTTAATTGGTGTTCATAATTGCATACTCGTACTGCTTGCAAGTCAAAGCTTCCCATCTAAGAAGCACAGACACAGATATGGGACACGGATACGACACGACACGGATATGGCGATACGGCAAATCCTAAAAAATTAAGATACGGACACGGCTAGGACACGGCAAATAATAAATATATATATTTATATATAATCATAAAATTAAAGAATAGTTATATTTTTAGCCAAATTGAGAAGCATAATGTCACAATTAATAAAGAAGAAACATAAGTAATACTAGAAAAGTCAAAAATAAAATCCATACTGCATAATGTAATACAATAGTAGGCCATAGTACATCATCAACATTACAAGTCACAATTACATCATAATCAAAACAACAAAAAAGTTCCCTCCTCCATTACACCACTCCATAAATATAAAAAAAATAAAAAAAAATCCTCGCTTCATTCATGATTCATCATTTGACACAACTTCAATGGCATCATCATCCCCACCAACACTCCCATCATCAGTAAATAGCACAGCCTCTAATTTTGGCACATCAATTGAAAAATAAACTATGAAAAAAAAATACAGTAGTTTTGGAGAAAAAAATGCAGCAACAGTAGTAGTTCTGAAAAAAAAAAACAGTAGTGGTAGTTCGGAAAAGAAAGAAAGAAAGAAAGCAAGAAAAGCAGCAGTGGCAGTTTGGAAAAGAAAGAAAGAAAGAAAGAAAGAAAAGCAACAGTGGCAGTTCGGAAAAGAAAGAAAGAAAGATAAGCAGCAGCAGCACAACAATTCT
Organism: Sextonia rubra; assembly: GCA_037013555.1. Classification (NCBI taxonomy): domain Eukaryota; kingdom Viridiplantae; phylum Streptophyta; class Magnoliopsida; order Laurales; family Lauraceae; genus Sextonia; species Sextonia rubra. The sequence continues at coordinate 42,989,534 of JASUAD010000013.1, read as the reverse complement.
AGAAAAAAAAAAAAACAATGGCAGCAATTCTGAAAGACTACAAAAAAACAGTAGCAGCAAATTAGAAAAAACAACAGCTGCAAAAAAAAAAAAAAAAAAAAACGAAAAAAAAAACAGCAGCAAAAATTCTAAAAGGACTACAAAAAAAAGCAGCAGCCAAAAAAAAAAAAAAACTGTGGCAACAATTCTGAAAAAAAGAAAAAAACAGCAGCAAAAAAAAAAAAAAAAGAAGCTCCTTCTTCTTCTTGCCATGTCCGAAATGTGTCCCGACGTGTCCACCTTGTGTCCCGACGTCTCTGACCCGTGTCCAAGCCGTGTCCGACCCGTGTCCGCGTCTTAAACAATTTTAAAAAAAGATAGGACATGTTTTTGGCGTGTCGGACACGTGTCCGGCCGTGTCCGAGCTGTGTCTGTGTCCGACATGTGTTCGACACGGACATGGGGACCCTATACAAGTGTTCGTGCTTCATAGCTTCCCATAGCAATTTGTATCATAGTTGTCAATTTCGCTTTGAACTAGTAATCAAAATGCTTCAACTGATTCTACATTTCAGAATAATGTTTCTAACAAAATTCAAAAGTTTAAAATATACATTAGTTTAAAAGATGCAACATGTTCAAAAGTGAAGATAACATATTGTCGTGACCTTGGACTGGATTAAGAATAAGAGTACAATTATCCGGGATCATGGATGGGGTGCATGTTCAGAGCGTGTGAAAGGTTCGCTTGTACGCACAATTTCACACAGATTTCCGCGATGATGACGTAATTGTCTCACTAAATAAATTGCATATTTGAGTGGAAGCTCAAGCAAATCAAAACTAGAGATTCAATAATATATGCATAAGACGAGAGATAAGATCGGAGTAAGTTGATATAACTGGCATTCCATTCATTAGCATTTAAATATTTACACAAAAGTACATTATTTGTAGGTCCAGCAAAGAAGGCCAACAGAGGCCATACAACAAGATCCCAAAATGCAAAATGTAACCCAAAATCCCAAAATGTGATCACAGCTCCAAGCATGCCCAACGCCTAGATGACATCATTGGCACACCACTCGGTCATTGGCTGCAGCTCCCTGGCTGCATCTGCAAACTCCACCTCAGGGGCAACAGGCTCGGGACCTAAGCACCAAAAGCAATGTGTCCGATATGACAATTTGGTAGGTGACTTAGATGAGATATAAATCATGTTAACAAGTTCATTAATTAGTTCATGTGAAAAGATTAAGCATGTAAAAGGAGAAGTAATGAAAGGTACATGGCATGATAATACTAGGAATAACGAGGAAAAAGATAGGCTATAAATAGACTAGACAATATGTACAAAGCACTAGGATAAGATGTCGATGTATAAAGCATGCTAATGAGACTAAACATTAAATACAAGATACTGACAAAATGGCAACTCACATAAAGCTATACCCTCCCCAGCACGACAAGTGCTGGAGTGAAAGCAAGCAAAATGTCGCATGATCGCTACTAAACAAAATCTTGTATGAACATGAGTATACAAAATTTCTCATGATCGCGAATAGACGCAAATAAGCCCGGCATATAGCAGGCGCAAAACAAAACAAGAGTCGGCCATGGCTCTGAAATGTCCAAAGTATATCAAAATATACCAACCTGCAGATGGTCCAAAATATGTTAAAGCAACCAAATGCGGTGGATCTAACTTGGAAGGCTATCCAAGCTTAGTGGTGCTGACACAGGAATCCAAGGACAAAAGGGAAAACAAGGTGGAGGAACTACTCTCGCAAGGTGCGCGTAAACTTGAGGTATAATAGGAAAATACAAGTCAAGAGGATTAGTCCTCTGCATGTCTAAGACCAGGAAAACAAGTGTGCAAATGTGGCAAAGCATGTAAAATTGTGGTTTCAAGGTCTTAAGGTTCCACGAGTCCAAGGTAGAGGAATTGGGTCCATTTTTGAGAAAGAAGGCTTAGTTTGAGGAAAATAGTAACCGAATTGAGTTTTATTATAGTTAACAGTTTGTTGAATATAGGGTTTTGGCCTGAAAACAGTCGGATTGAATTCCAACATGGAATGGGGAGGTGAAAACGGGAGAAATATGGGCTGTGGATCCAGTGTACAGGTGTGGTCTTGGCACATCAATGCGCCCCTGCCAGCACCCTGAAACACTCTAGCCTTGGATCTAGTCAACCTGTGGTTCGAAATGAGCACAAATGCCTGAAGTGCCCCCAGGGTTCCTAGAATTCTATGAATTCATCTTAGTCTGGTTCATAAAAATAAACGGGGTTGGAATACGTATCCAGTGTGTAATCAGGGATATCATAACATGTGAAGAGAGTATGAGTACAAGAATGACCATGACATAAGGCCATGTCCAATCAAGATTCATTGCAAGCTTTGTTTTTAGGTCATGCATCATCACTGACAAAAATGGGACTGCGATATTCGATTTGCACGTACTTAGGACCCAAATGTTGGATAATTACAACCAAATTGGTGCTTCTGAAGTTTGGCAACATTACTAGTCAGTGCATGAATTCGAACGAGGGAAGTCCAATCTTGGTCTTCGGATGATGTTCCAATAGGTAATCCACCTAATATACATCCTAGAGTACATATGGGTTCAATCTAACGTGGCTTGGGGGTTTACTAATTGCTGATAGCATGCGTACGTGAAATTTAACCATTTGTAATGCTATGTTTTGTGGCCAATTGGGAGGGAAATGAGTGGCTAATTCAAGGGTTTTCAATCATCTATTTAAGTCCCTTAATATTGTGAAAGAATGCCCCAAACACCTCTTGAAATTCCCCTTTGAAAAGGGTTCGAAAGACCCCAAAACCTGGGCCCCCCTTGTTGCTACTCAGCCACTGGGCCCAGGGCCAGTGACTCAGCCTGGCTGGTCAGTGCTGTGGCTGTGATTGGTCAGTGCCTAACTGGGCACAAATCTGCCCCTTTTTGCGGGCCTGTTTGAGTCCCTGATCGAGGCCCTCCTTCCACCCATCTTCCAGCCATTTTTGCATGCATGTGTAAGGTATGCATTTCAGTCACTTAACTGAGTTTGGAGACTCCCAAAGACACTTAAGTCAATCCTAATAGCTGAGATCAAGTCCTAATAAGATTACCCCAAAATACAACCATAAATGCCCAAAAATTGAAAAATGAAGAGGAAGAAGAAGAACCCCATGTGCATGCATGATCAAAGGACTCTAAAATGGCTGTAGAGACTGAATTGACAATTTAGAAGCAAGACCCATACCTGATGGTGGCTGTATCAGCAAGAAACAGAGATTCAAGTGGGTTGCCAACGCCCAAAAATGATAAAATGCTATGTAGAGACAGTGGGGAGTGAGGAGAGTAATTTGGTGGGTTTCAATCTTCAATTTTGTGAAGTTTTTGGCTGTTTTGAAGAGAGAGAAAGCCAAGGGGAGAAGAAGACCCTTCCTGGTTCGTTTCTGCAGCTGAGAACAAGGAGATGGGGCTGAAAATGAAAGTGGGCAAGATTATTTAAGATAGAGGTGTGGGCCTCATTACTAATGTGACTTGCGGTGCAAATTAGAACACTGTGTGGACCTCAAATGGAAAAAGTGAAAGAATGAAAGTTTCTCGAAATTAAATCTAGTTTCCAATGAACCCAAGTTTGACCCAATTGGAAATTTTTTGTGAAATGTTTGACTTTTCCATAATTGACCAATTGCACCTAGTTCTAGTTGTATGGCATTCATGGAAAGTGAGTTTTCGGGGCTCCAAATGGCTTTGAGTTGAACACTAAAGTTGTTCGGAATGATGTCAAAGTTGGAATTTTACTGAATTTACAAATAACCCCCCAATCTCGTGCGAAGTTACAATGTGGGCTCCTAATGTGATCCACCTAGGTTCATTGGCTCTCAGAACTTCCCAAAGCTATTCAAAACTTATTTTAACCCTTAAACTAATTCAAAAGACACCTAACCCCACTTAAGTCACTAACATCACAATTAATTAACACTAATTACACAATTAACTAGTTGAGGTCTTACACATAAAACTATATGTAAAGTTAAACATATAAAACTAGTATATATTTAATTCATTCGAGTCAATCGGCATTGCAATTATTCATTCTCACTTGCCAAATAAATAAAAAATGAGCCATGCATATGTGACAATGTGAAACTTCAATTATCATGTTATAGCCAAAAAAAGCAAGAACATTTACATGCTTCTTAACCATACTACAATAGGGTAAATGGTAAACTCTACCTAAAATCCTAAGCAAAGAAGAATTCAAGGCCTTAAATTTGATAGCTGGCAACATGCAATTGACATGATTTGCTAATCCTCAAAGCCCTCTTACCTAAATAATTCTCTTAGCCTATCTCTATAAATCTGTCATTGGGCCCACATTTGAAATCCATCCCTCATCACCAATTCGTTCTATTTTATTAGCAAGAAGTAAATCTACTCCAATCAGATGTCGTCACTGATCAATTTGATGATAGGCTTTGCCTTGATTGGAGTAAATTTTTGTTGATGATAAAACTTGTGGGACACTGATTTTGAGCAATTTGGATTAAAGTATGCCCTATTAATGGATTTGTAGAGTTGACTTAGGAAGGACAAGTACTACCCTCACAAAATCAGTGAGCCTTTGAGCTGGATGGCAAGAAAGAAAGATAGTACCTCGAGCAAAATTAGTGGGCTCAGGGCCTTTGAGCTGGACGGGCAAGAAAGGAATGTAGTACTTTTACCAAAAAAAAACTCTAAAGCATCTTCTGATGTTTGGGGTAGGACTGGGTTTGAGTCCTATATAAAACCCCAAGTCAGGCGGGACTCAAATCTTTCCAATGTTGAGTTTACCTCGATTTTGGTTTCGGCTGATTATGAAAATTTTTCTGTTTGTACCACTGGGTCTTGGGCTCCAGTGTATGAGATGGAATGCTGCATTATGTTACAATGCCCCCATTGTAGGGCATTGTGGAATGGGTTACCAATACTTTTTTCACTTGCTTTAGCCTTTTCTTTTGGTTCCAACAGATCTATATGATGCCTGAGAGTAGTCAGAAAGGGGAGCTCCGTCTCTATCGGGCATTGAAATTTCCTCTGCAATGGACACTAGAGAAGGTCATGCTGAAGAAGCCTCTTGTGGACTCCTTTATCATAAATTATGGAGGCAGTTATTGGCTTTTTGGCTCCGATTTCAGTGGTTTTGGCAGCAAAAAGAATGGGGAACTGGAAATCTGGTATAGTAGTTCACCTCTTGGTCCTTGGAAACCACACAAGCAGAATCCTGTTCTTAACATCGATAAGAGCTTTGGTGCTCGGAATGGGGGCAGGCCATTTATTTACAATGGCAACCTCTATCGTGTGGGCCAAGACTGTGGCTCAACATATGGGCGACGAGTGCGTGTATTCAGAGTAGAGGTTCTTACCAAGGATGAATACAAGGAAATTGAATTTCCATTGGGTATGAAAGAGCCCGAGAAAGGCCGAAATGCTTGGAATGGTGCTCGTTACCATCATCTTGACGTGCAACAGCTAAGCTCAGGTGAATGGATAGGTTTAATGGATGGAGATCGGGTTCCATCAGGTGACTCAATTCATAGATTTATTTTAGGCTCTGCTGCATTCACAGTTGTGGCTGCACTGGTTGTGTTAGTAGGAGTATTGGTGGGAGCTGTAAAGTGCATTTTACCCCTCAATCTGTGTCTACATGGCTCAGGAAAGAGAAGTGATGCCTTTATGACATGGGAGCGTCCGCATATGTTGTCCAACAAGTTGAGGCGCCTCTTTACACGCTTGAACCGGACCAGTTCCTCCATCAGGGGAAGGATGAAGCCCAGCACCTGTGCTGGACGATCAGTTCTGGTGTTAATATTTCTGACAGGGTTGGTATTTGTATGTGTTGGTGTCCGATATATTTATGGTGGGAATGGTGCAGAAGAACCTTATCCATTGAAGGGTCACTATTCTCAGTTTACATTGCTAACAATGACCTATGATGCGCGGTTGTGGAATCTGAAAATGTATGTGAAGCATTACTCAAGGTGCTCCTCAGTAGGGGAGATAGTGGTGGTGTGGAACAAAGGGAAACCTCCTCAACGAAGTGACTTCGATTCAGCAGTGCCAGTTAGGATCAGAAGAGAGAAGCAGAATTCATTGAACAACCGGTTCAAGATCGACCCTTTAATTAAGACCAGAGCAGTTCTTGAGCTTGATGATGACATAATGATGACTTGTGATGATGTGGAACGAGGGTTCAGGGTTTGGCGGGAGCATCCAGATAGAATAGTTGGTTTCTACCCTAGGCTTATTGATGGTAGCCCATTGAAGTACAGGGATGAGAAGTATGCGCGCACCCGTAGGGGATATAACATGATACTAACTGGAGCGGCATTCATAGACGGTCAGTTGGCGTTTGAGCGGTATTGGAGTGAGGAGGCCAAGGAGGGACGTGAAGTGGTAGACAAGTACTTCAATTGTGAGGATGTGCTTCTGAATTTCCTGTATGCCAATGCAAGCTCTTCAAGGACAGTAGAGTATGTGAAGCCTGCATGGGCGATTGACACATCAAAATTCTCAGGGGCAGCTATCAGTCGGAACACTGGAGTGCATTATCGGATAAGAACCGATTGCCTTTCCAAGTTCTCAGAGATGTATGGGAGTCTGGCCCAGAAATGGGAATTTGATAACCGGAAAGATGGTTGGGATGTATAGGATAAAGGCTTTTAAACAAGAGCAGGTTGCATGGATCGTCTTTTCTTGTAGTTTCTTCTGCCCAACATCATTTTCATATGTTTTTTTTATATTTATTTTGGAAATTGTTTCTTTTTTTTCTTGGGTTAATGTTTTGTTGGGCATCATTAGTTCTTGTTAGTGTCTTTTGTACATTGAGATACTGTCTTTTTTTGTTCCTTTTCCTCAATTCTTGGTAAATCAACCAAAGGTTTGGGCTTTTGTTGGAAGCTGTGGTCTGTTTGGGGGGTGTGGAAAACTTGGGAGTTTAAATCAACTACAATGTGCACATTGTGGTCGCACTAAACAACACTGAAAAAGAAATTAATGTACTTCTAGTTCTGTATTCATTGTCTTCGCAGGCTTTCAGCATGGAAGTGCTTTCATAATGAAAAAAATATGGTGATGACATAGTGCATGAACTCACAATGTAACAGATGTAATTATTTTTGTTATTATTACTGGGTTTTAGTCTCCTGCATGAGTCCATCCAGGCCTTTATTGCAGTGGGGGCGGGCTATGAACGGTGGTGATTGTAAATTTTGCACCACATGACTAGCGGACTCTGCAGAAAAAAAAGGAAATTCTCATATTATTGCTATTGTTATTTAACACGTTTGATTGGATGAGGACAGAAGATATACTACCATTTAGTTCATTGGAAATCAGTGTGCAAAGCAAAGAAGGCTGACTTGGTTTTAGGCTCGTAAAACTTGTGAATCAAGATCTTTAGGTAAGTGGCTCTGGCGGAACGGGGAGGACAGACTTCGTGAGAAGTTCTTGTGGCTAAATATTGTGCGGGAAGGTGAGCTTGGTATATCCAGGGCCGTTGCTATTCAGGAGTTGTGGGGGAGAGAGTTTCTGTGCAAGAAATTTTTGCAAGCTACTGTGTGTATAGGTGATCTGGAGATAAATCTTCTTCTAGCTTTTAATACTTGGGGTTGGCAATTCTCTCTACACCGTGCAGTTTCAGGACTTTTTCAATTGCACTCGAGATTGTCATGCTCAAGTCTGCGAGTCTATGGACAGGCTAGAGAATCAGGAGCTCTGGGGTCTGATCTTCAGGAGGAATTTGCTTGGAGGCTGAAGAGAGACGACTCTTTTTCTCCCTCTTTGGGCATCATTGGCCAGGGCTACATTCAGGAAATGGGTAAGATCAGCAGGTTCTGGACTGCTTCAAAAGAGGCAATTTGTCTTGGTCTTTCCTTGCTTTGTCGAGTTTTTCTGCTTCTACAAGCCCACTGCATTAATTTTTTGCAAGTCCAAGCTTCTGCCACGGGTTATTGCATTTGGCTGGTTGTTTCCATCCTCACAATGGTTGGCTGATACAGATCTTGCCTGTTCTCTTACCCGTATGCTGTGGAGGCCTTTTTCCTGTTAATTCCCATGGTTGAAGAACCAATTCCATGAAACAAACAAGGGCCAAAAGGGGCCTTCTCTAAAGCTTTTAATTTGAAGGTCCAAAACTGAGTGTTTACCCTTCACATCCCAGTGAGCCCACATTAGAAAGGAAGTGCTTTTAGAAAAAAGAACGTCTTAAGACAACCTCGAATAATATTTGTTTCATTACAGAACCATTTTTCATTTTGGAAAAAGATGCTGCAAGTATTCTGCAGCCACAGGAAAATGGATAATTTGAGTTGAGCATTTTGCCCTTCTTTATTATCTTCTCTGGATTTGTAGTTGACTCAATATTTGCCACTAAGAAAATAGGGAAAACACATAATCCTGCTCAAGGAAATCAGTCCATAGACACGACCCTACCTTCACAGAACCTATACTGTTAGGAAGGGTATGTACTATGTAAACACCTCCTATATATACACAGTGGTAGGTTAGACATTACTGTTTCTTCCTTCCAACCAAGAGGGTAAAAATTAATACACAAACTGAGAGAGCATACAAAACAAGGCTCGGGTACATTCTGAACCTAATCAACCTCTTGTCAGATTGAAACTAATCAACCTCTTTCTCCCATACCTCAGCAGTCTGAATGAGACTCATAGAATTCACTCAAGCAGGGTGATGTGACTTCTTCAAGCATTTGCAAGATCTTGTTCATTGAGGGGCGGTTATCGGAATTCGCATTGGTGCACCTAGCAGCTATGTCAAGAACTGCTGCGACAGTCTCCACATCCATGCCATCACACTTGTTATCCACCATCTCCTGCAAACGGTTTTCCCCAACTAGAGTGTTCATCTGCAATACTCGAGTTAAATGTCATTAAGGTGCTCAATTAGAACTGAAATTAAAAAAGAAGCAACCATTTTAAGTATAGGGTAACCTCCCTATACTCTACAATTCTACTGAGACTATAATAAAAGAAAAAGAAACCAGAGCATTTCACTTACCCAGCCAACAACATTCAAACCCCTTCTGACAAATATTGGATCTGTGGGTCTCTTCCCAGTTATTAGCTCTAACAAGAGCACACCAAAGCTATAGACATCTGACTTCTCTGTGGCTCTGCCGCTTTGCAGATACTCTGTTCATAAGATAATCAACATAAAACCGGTGAGTGAATATATTGGTTAACCCCTCTATGAAATAACTCCATAGAGACAAATATGACAAGGATTGATGATTTATCCACTAAAAAGAGTTGTCAAGGAGAAACTAATCAACTGTGACCGTTCTGTCCTGATACATATATAGAAAAACTATCAGTAGAGATTAAGATAATGATGCAGAGGACAGGAAAAGAATCATTAGGTTGGATGTTCAAGAGAGTAATGGACAAGAACACATATATAAAAACTATTTCTAGAGACTAAAATAATGATGCAGAGGACAGAAAAGAGAACCATTAGTATGGACTATGGATGTCCAAGAGAACCATGGATAAGAAACCATTACAAGGCAATGTTGATAATAAAGAGCAAATGAGGTGGATGGTAATTGTCTTCCTTTTCCGTTTCAAAATCCTTGAGGTGGATGATTTTTGGTTTGGGGCAGAAAAGGTTGAGAAAACCAATTGGTTTTGGTTGCAATGTTGGTGTTTATTACTTTATTTGGATGTAATCTCTATTGCAGGTAGTCACGGCATACTAAAGTGGTATGGTTTACAGTTCATTCCGAAGCACCATGTATTGATGGCATTTGGTGAAAAATATGATAACCGTTAAATTCAGCATGGCACTTAATACTAATCATATGTTTGCTGTGAGTGCGATGCTACTGGTGTTTAAAGTATACTAGAAAAGAAACAATATACCTGGTGCCAGATAACCAAAGGTACCAGCAACTACTGTCGTAACATGGGCATCATCATCTACAAGAAGCTTGGCTAGACCAAAATCAGACACATGAGGCACTAAGTTTGAATCTAGTAGTACGTTGCTGGACTTTATGTCCCGATGTACTATGCGTGGACAGCAGTCATGGTGTAAGTATGCCAGTCCTCGAGCAGATCCTAGAGCTATTCTTAAACGAGCGTTCCAGTTCAAGCATTGCTCTCCCTGTTTAATTCTTTCTGAACACCAGAAACAGAAAAGAAGCGAAATCAATAATAAGAGTACCAAATTCACCTCACAATTGCAGCATTGAGGATGAGATAAATGTTTGCACAAATAGGAAAGAAGATATACCATGCAGAAAATGATCTAAACTTCCCAAAGCCAAATAATCATAAATAAGAAGCTTGCAAGAAGGGAGCCTGCAGTAGCCTCTTAGATTGACGAGGTTTATGTGTTTGATACTACCCAAGATCTCAAGCTCGCTTTCAAAAATCTGATCAGATCCTTCACAGCTTTTATCGATCCTCTTAACAGCAAATACACTGCCGTCTTCCATTACCATCTTGTAGACAGTACCAAATCCTCCAGATCCAACCACATCCTCTTCATCAAGTAACTCAAGCTTTCTTATGATCTCATGGGACGTATATGGCAGATCACCATGAAATGTAACAAGCTTGGTGGTGGTGCCTAGTAGGGGGGAAAATTCTCAGAGAGAGCACATGCAGATGTAAGAGAAACTGAGGACCAATACAACATGACCAAACATTTTTCAGCTCACCTTTGTCCTGATCAAGCTGCTTATTGACTTTTGTATACGTTTCAGCTAGTTTTCCTTTTTTGGACAATAAACAGATCCAAAGAAAACTGAGGAGCACAACAAGAGCAATACCCATGGTTGACATAGCACCAATCAGAATTCCATTTAGATAGCGGGACAATCTGTTAGTAGGCACCCCAGAAACTCCTACAAATTCGATATCAAATCAATCAAGCAAAAGAAAGGAAAACTGATATTAGACTTCTGATGGTACAGAAGGCGTGATATTGATATTTGACTGTCATGACCAAGAGTGAGAATCATTACTCAGAAGTGTGTGTGCGCGAATAATATAAACTTACCTGTACCAGAATCTGTGTTTGACTGTGGTAAGACAACTGGAAAGCCCTGTGAGCTTCCGCATAGCTTCTGAACTTGTACACCACACAGATCTAAATTACCAATAAACCTATATAAACAAGATGTACATAAAAATACAATTAGAAACCAATTCTCACAATGACAAGGGAGTTGCCAATCATTTTTCTCCCAACCATTATCATGGACATGAAAACAACAAACAAACATTTTGGAAAGCCATCACTGGTCTACTTACAGGTTATCTGTTTACTCAGAAAAGCATGTAAATAACTTACGATTCCTTTTTAAAACCGCGTAGAAGTGCAACATTTGGGATTTCACCGGAGAGGAAGTTGGTGGACAAGTTGCTGAGGAGCATTGGAAAGGAAATGACTAAAATTAAACCATAAACCAAGGATACTAAAAGACTAACTAAACCAATAAAATTTTAGGTGTTTGGGCCTAGGAAGATTGGCTCAATGGCTTGTCTGTTAAGAAGTATAAGAAATGCCAAATGGGAACAGAAAAATACTCAAAAGTCAACTTACAGAAATTGTAAATGCAAAAGATGGCCAAAGGAGGAAGGTATAGATCCCTTTAGCGAGTTGCTTGACAAATCCCTGCATTTGACATTGAGGATTTCAATTGATTGATGCTCAAGAATCCAAGAGGAGAAAAAGGAATAGAAGTAAGAATGCAAAAAGATCCTACATGATGATGAGATGGGTAAGATTCCCAATTTCTGTGGGTATGCTACCTTGAAGATAATTAGCCCTCAGATACCTGCATAGAATAAACATCATCTACCACCGAATATTAAAGGGTCCATTTGCCTACTTCATGCTGAAATTGAATCCTTAGGAATTTATAGTAAAGGTGGTTTGCGAATTTCAATTGATGCCCAAGAATCCATTTCCTTTGATTTAATTTACCATAATGAAGGGACAGTTATTTTATGGTCCTTTGTGGATATTCTATCATTTTTTAATCCCTTTGATAGAAAAGGCTAGAAATCCTAGGAATTCAATATTGGTTAAACGAACAGGCCAAGATAAAGACGAAAGCAATGAAAATACACCCATTGAAACAGACGCAGTAATGCCTTTCACTTACAGTGCTCTAAGCTCTGTGCAGTTGGCAATTTCAGCTGGCACAGGTCCATGTAAACTGTTCTGATGAAGTGCCCTGACGGCAAAAACAATCGCAAATTAACTTTATGTATGAGACAAAATCTCTTTTTTTCTTCTCTAATCTTTCTGTTTTTCCCACAACAGACAGCATCGGAGACTTACAGTCTATGCAATCTAGTTAGTCTTCCAATACTCGGAGAGATAATTCCACCAAGCTGCATGTATGGTAGGTCTCTGAACCAAGGCAAAAAAAAACCCAACAATGGAAAATGCAGAAATCATCACATAAATGGAACCGGAAGGATAATGAGGGCAGTAATGGCATGTTTGTCCAATTGTCAGCAACAATTTTCGAAGGCCTTTTATTTTCAAAGCAATTTCATTTTCTGAAGAATATGAACACTGATGATGATATTATTTTCTAGTGAGTTTCCCTTTTATTTCAGAGTTTCAATTTCTATTGTTTTGTGTGAGGAAATATTTGCCGCAGTGAAATGCATTTCTACCTCTTCTGTAAGACTCCACAAAGTAGTATTCTACCTCTTGGGTCTTAATCTGGCTACTCAAAACGTTACACAAAATACTTTCACCTCTTAAAATTAGAACTGCAAAAAACATAAACATGGAACAAATGGAAAATCACTCTCCCTTGAAAATCCATTTTTTTTTTCCATTTTCAGTGGAAAATACTCTGCACAGGATTCACAACAGGTTTCAGCATCATTTTATTCTACAGTGATCCCATTTTCCACAGAAATGGAAGTTGAGACTTCATTCTGTACAACTTTAGTTTCTATTATTTGGTGTGGAAATGGTAGCTTGCTTGTGTACCTCTGGGTGCAAGAGTGCAGAAAATGGATTTCTACCTATTGGATCTGATTGACTTCTTCAACATTTTGGGAAAATACTTTCACCTCATAAAAATTAAAAACTTTAGAAAATATAAACACGAATACACAAAAAACCATCCTCCCATGAAACCCACTTTTCTCTTCTGCAGAAAATATGTTCCATACAAACATACCCCAGAAGAAAGTAAAGCAAAATGCAGTTAGTCACATACATAGACCGAACCCTATGGTCATGAAGGTGGCAAGTGATGCCAGTCCAGTTACATGGAGTGGCATCCGAACCATTCCAGCTTCTGAGAACATTTCGGGTGTCGTTGAAAGCCTGTTTCATTTCCAGCAATGTCTCTCCTGCAAAGAACAAAGAACATATCAGATGACTATAAACAAAAGAAAGATAGTGAGAAAGAGAATAACAGCTGATGGGTTCCTGGGTTCAGACCATCTTGTGTTAGAGAAAGAGCGGAAGGGGTCAAAAGGGCTATTGCAGTAGCCCATGTGAGCATCCAAACGAGCTTCAAATCCATCTCTTCTGCTCAGTAGTGGGAGGATTTTGGGGGGTTTATCAGTCTCTTGCTATCTTATCTACTAAAAGAAAAGGAAAAGGTAAGAGAAAAGAGAAAGGTGGGAAAAGTAATTATGGGGCTTTCGAATCCAACCTCAAGTGACTGTGAGCCACCCTTTTATTCAGTAGTTTTGGAGATAGCGCATCGGAATCGAGAAAGCGTCCGGCCCAAAGAAATAGCCGTTGGAGAGATTTCAAAAACTCCATGCTGTACCATGGAAGCAGCTTTTTTTTTTTTTTTTTCGTTTGAATGTAAAGACGTTCTGTGTGGGTTGTCTCTTGTGGCTAAATCTCCCTGTGTTAAACATGATATTGATAGATATGATGATTCATGGCTTTTAATTGCCCTGAATTATTGGACAAACCATGCATACAAGAGAGGATCTGATAGTGTTCCTATTGGAGTAAATTTTGAGTTCAAGCTAATGCATACACTAATAGTGATTCAGAGTAATTTGCATTCAGATGTGAGCATCAACACATTAAGAAACTATAAGCAAAGAAATGTATTCTCTGACAGGGAAAAAGAGGGCTAGGTCCCTGGTGAGAACTTAGGAAGGCTCCTTAATTGGGTCTACTTATAAAAATTTTAAACCTAAAATTAAATGACATGTTTTCTTCGCTATTAGATGGGATGGAAGAGTAGGATATTCTAATCTATCAGCCCATGGTTCATCCCTGGGATCCTCCATGCACTACATTTTGCCATTGTCCTCTGCCCAACTACACTTCTTCTGTTGTCCTCCGCTGTCCCCTTATCCTCTCCCGAACGTACTTAGGGTAGGACTTTGCCAGTTTAGGGGTCGATCCATTTGGGTGAGAATGGATGTGATGACCACTTGAGCTTTGCTATGTTCTCAAATAAATGACACTTTATTGCATGGCTCTGTATCAAATTTTATTCCAATAGTACACCATAGGGTTGACTACTTATAAAATACCACTCAAAATAAATGTTCCGTTATTATGTAAATCTTCCCCAAAATTTCTCTAATCGGATTTAGTTAATTTTGATTAATTTAAATTTCTCACTAGGCGCCGCACTGAGTAGAGCTTTTTGGAACTTCTCATATGAGTTCCCTCCTCAGAGAATCCGAACTCGTTATGAGTGGGTTGTGTGGGCCACTAAACATTATCCTAATGCCTGTCTCTTTTTAGTCCGCAATGTCTACTTAGAGTGAACACATTCATCATCACATGTGTAATTAATATAATAATTTCTTAAAGCGCCTTTTTATCCGCAGAATTCCAAAAGTTTCAAGCGGGTTAGGTGATGTCCAACCAAAACATTTGTCAGTTCTCTGTTTGTTTCAGAGATTTTGAAATAGGATCCTTTCGAGTTTGTTGTAAAGTGATATTTTTATTCTTGTAACATTACCATCTCTACTTTCCCTTTTTTCCCCCTTTTGATTGGGTGGACTGAACTCACACACGTCGCACTTTACCTTATATGTGTGAGTTGCATCTCTATGCATGTGCAAGTCTCTATGACTTTGTATGTGTGAGTTGTGTCTTATTGCATGTGCAAGTTCTTATCACCTCGCATATGTCAATCTTTAAAGGCCTGTTTGGATGAATGAGGAGTAGATTAGAGTGAAATAGATTTTACATGATAAGTAAAGTGGAAGGGAAGTCGGTTGAAATTAAGGTAGGTTAATTCACTTTACTCTATTTAGATGCTTGATGTAAAGTGAAATTTAAAAATATTATGAAGTAGAGTTGACTTTTACTCAAGAAAATTGAAGTATTTAGGGTTGAAGTGAAATGAAGTATACATGGGCTGACAACAATACTTCATCTTTGGGCAAGACTCATCCAAGTATGGTAGAGTTGAAATTTTAAACTACATATGTAATTTCACACCACTCTATTTTTTGCTTATTCAAACAGGCCCCAAGTCCCAGCCCCTTAGGTAGGTCATTTAATTGTCCATAACCAACTTAGGGGTTTAGTGGGTCGAAAAACATCTTTCAATGGATAAAAACTTATTATTATTATTATTATTATTTTGTTTTTGTGTGTGTGTGTGTGTGTGTGCGTGTTGGGGGGGGGGGGGGGGGGGTGAGCCAAAAAAACTAGACACAATGACAAATATTGAAACCGGGACCTGTTAGATGTGCCACTCATATTGGTGCTTCTCTAGTTGGAGAGGTGTGTAACAGTTTCACACCTCTTTTAGTTTATAAAATTTCAGAAAAAAAATGATATCATTGATACACCATTTTCAGGGATGTATTAATAATGCACATCATTCAAATATATAAATGGGTGCAAACAAATGACCCCTAAAGATTACCCTAGACTATCCTACCCTATTTGGTGAGAAAAGAAGAGATAATGAAGAGGAGAAAGATTTGCTCCTTCATATATGCAGCATTAATAACCATGTTCTTCTTTTACAATTAAAAATATAGACAACTAATATCAATGACATCGTATTTAGTCTTTACACTAACCATATGGATCATTGATCTTTTTACATAAAAATTTTGTAAAAATAAACATGCAAGAAATATCTGGTCTAGCGCCCATTTCTAGCTCTGTAATAAGGGCAGTCTATGATCAATTTAAACCATAGGGCACTCATTTATCCTAATTAATTGGTATTAATCCCAATTTGACAAGTTTTATCTAGTTATCCAAAGGTTCCAACCATAAAATATGGATTCCCTGTTTTGCGCGATTGATAAGGTTCTTGGTTCGTTGAAGTCTGTACCAAAACATCTGGTCAGTCCTGTTGTAACTTGTACGTAAAATTCAATATTATTATGCAAATTTTATGTTCATAAGTTGTGCATTGATTTTTTTTTCCAACAATAGTAGCCTAACAAAAGCATATGGTATAACCAACACTTTCAAGCAGAAGTATCACTCTTAAATCAGTCATCGTGGAGTCCTGCTAGTCTCCCAACATAGCAAGCGAAAAGAAAAGGCATGCAGTATGATTGATGGTAGCTCATTTTACCAAAACCAAAGTAACATTTTTTTTTTTATTCCAAAACCAAGTGGCATTGGGGGGCTTTATGAATGGGTTTCCGGGTTCAGGTCCTGGTCAAGGTTTATAACGTTAATTGAAGTCAAGTCCACCTTCTATCCAGGGGATGTTCAAGGCGCTCTGAGCCATGCTGAATAGACCAATCTTAGAAACACAAGCCCCTCCAGGCTAAAAAAAATAAAAAAAATGTAAAAACAAAAAAGTCTCAAACATATCTACCTCAAGTGGCTAACCTGAGCCCAGTTCAACTCAAATATATCAGGCCCAGGCTCGCTCATTTGGTAAATTGAGCCCAAGATCAATTAAAGCTCGATTGATACTAACAATAAGAGATCATACAGAAATAACGTGTTGAACGTTGATTGTGTGTGAACGGTGGTTGAAGAAGAAGGATTGGTGGGGCTTTGGGCCCATTTGAGCAGGATCTAAAACGCTAGTCTTTTGAGAGCTGTATATCATATAACCAGATCAATTGAGTTCAATATTCCACCTTGTTCCATTTGGTGATTTCATGTATTGTATTTATAATATCATATTATAGTGCATGATCACGTATCTGTGTAAGGATTTTAGTATGTTGGCTAAATTCATAGATTAGATTAAACTTTAGTTCTAATCAAAGTTGTATCCTCTATTTATTTTAGAATAGAGGTTTGAAGATTTTAAAGAGTCCGAAAAGAGCTGAAATGAAGATATTTGGATTAAAAATGTCTATCTCACAAATCGAGGATCGGATATAGGCAAGCAACCTACCGTTGGAAAGCTCGTTGTGAGTAGATATCTATAGGTTCTAAGATTACATCAATTGAAGTTAAAACAACAAAGTTATGGCCTCGAAACATTTGCAAAAATTGTGCTATCTGAAATTAAGAAACTGTCATTGCACGAATTTTTATTTCTATCTTAAGTGGGACTTTCCTGTTTTATGCCAATTTTTATCCTGGTTGGATTACCATTATGAGATACGAAATTAGGGCTATAACAAGGGGTTTTGTCTCAACCTCAAGGCATCCATCTCCCTATTGTTAATTGAGAATACACATTGGAGACTTGTTTTTTCTTTAGAGCATTCATTGAAAGGCTGTGGTGAAGCTTTTGATTTTAGAGAATATTGCTTCTACTATTTTGTAAAAATTGTCTTTTCTCTTGAAGAAGGGTATTTGTTTTGAGTGGTTTCAAAGTGTGTTGGATCAAGCGTGAAAAAAGCGAGTGGCGTGTGCATCGACAATAAAACTTTAGTAATTTAGGTTGTGTGCAACTAGACAAAGGTAGTAAGTAGATCTTATAACTTTTCATTCATAATGCTTGATCTGAGTTTTGACCGATATTAGGTCCCATGGTTTTTTTCCGATTTGGATTTTCTATGTAAAAATCATGTATCTATATTTTGCGGTTGATTGCTTTTTAACTTAGGTTAGTTATTTGTTTAACTTCATATAGAAAATTTGTGTTGAGACCTTAACATGTGTCATGGTTAGAATTTTTTCAATATCCATAGGTTCTCTATGACTGGCACTTTATAAATGAGAGAGATATTCATGAACACTTTACAATGAGAAAGATATTCATGAGCCTCTGAACAGGTGATTGCCTCGTCAGTATATTTGACCATATAATGTACTAATCTTTATTGTAAATGCTGACTTGGATTCTATATCTATAGGGATATGGTCCGCTAGATTGAATAACCTTGAGGTTTTGATAGAAATGATTAGCTAAGAAAATTTAACTTTAAAAAAAAAATAAAAACTAGTTTCCTAAAACTTGTAAAAAAGTTTAATTAAAGTTTTAATTTTTTGTAAGGGAAAAGATAGATGGAGGTGCTAGTGTAGGGCCATGTAGGTGGTGGAAAGGAAGAAAGAAGAAAATAAGGAATGTGTCTTGCCAATTCGGAGGACTAAGATCACCTATTTGTACACTGTCCTTTTTCTTTGCAGGTTTGGCAAGGAGTTCTTCATATGATTAATCTCTAATTGATTTCTTGTGCTTCTGTTATGGACCTCATACAATCCACACGATTGCGGATGGATCAAAATTTGAAGGGTCTATGCACTCTTTGCGGACTTCTCTTCACCGCATATATCTGGCACATTTGGAAGGAAAGAAATGCTAGAATATTTAGAAATTCCAAGAGAAGACCAGACAAAGTTCTTCATGATATTATCTGTATGGTCAACACCAGAGGCATGTATCAAAACATAAATGTTCCAGGCAATATGCCAGCAGGTGGAATTTCCCTCCCCCTACATCAAGCATCCATAATCAAGTTACTAAGAAAAAGATTACAGGCAGGGCTGGAGGTTCTCCATTATTCATCTGTCTCTATATTTGGCTGGAGTCGTATGGTTTGATAATGGTGCACCGGCGCTTGGAGCTAAATCACACAACAATGGTTTCTATTATGGGGCTATTTCACTCTTGGAGCTGATCCGCATGCATGTATTTATTGCTGCTTTTGAATTTCCCGAGAATCTTAAATTAGTAATAAAAGACCCATCCAAACCCCCTTGGAGAGATAGGTTTAAAGCTAGAAAAATGATTTGTTTGGATGAATGCAATCCCTCTGCAGTGCTTGCTTCTCCATCTAAACGTACCATCACTCCAAGCAAGAGAATGAAGGAAGTCAACATTGGTCCTTCTCAATTTACTGTAGAACTTGAAAGATTGCTTCTTTAATTTGTTGTTCTTGTTGCCCGTTAAAGATTACACTATTTATACTTTGTGAATGTAAATATCAGTAGCATGTATTTAATTCAATAATTAGGTTACCACTTATTGTGTTCCAAGATATGTTATGAGGTCCACACAGAAATATTTATTTAATGACTTCTACTCATATAAGTGAAATAGTTGGCATTATTCTGCGGTTGTGAATGTGATGGTTGGATTATTTTTTTTAATTTCCTTCTATCAATGTAATTATATAAGTATAATATTGTGTTATTAGTATTGCAATTTTTTATTGGGTTTTTTATGATTAATTATCTAAATTGGTTGTATTATGTCACCTTTATTGGGCGTGCTTATTTTGGTCCATTTTATTTAAATACATAAAAAGTGTTCGTGAATATTTGGGATCCATAATAAATAAATATTCCATAATTGTATATTTTATTCATGGACCTATTAAACTATCACAACATTTGATAATATAGATCAATTTTGGAGAAATCATGGCCCAATATTTTAGTATTCACCAATAGTGACATTATAACTAATCTAAATTAGACTCATTCATGTCATTTATAAATGCTATTAAATTCAATTGATACCTATAGTTTTAATTAGTGCGGTAGTCACCAAAGCTATAGTCATAACGACACATATATGATCTCCCACTTGATCATGACGACCATATAAAAAAACAATCCACCTTTTATTATAATATATATAAATTTGGAAAAGAAAAAAATTTGAAAAGAAAAAAAAAGTTTATGACTAAACTTGGATTTAACTAAATTTAAAAATCCCGACGAGTGGCCACTCATTTGAAAAAAATAGCCCAGTTGATCTTGTTTATGCTAATTTTGATATACTGTAATTAAACGAAACCATTAATGCGGATCATGGCGGTCAGACATCAATTATACGACATAATTCCTTCCATGTATCACAACATGAGTAATTTCATTTAATCAAGTCATAAATCGAGGAAAATAATAGGAGTGTACAAAAAAAATTTCTTTTTAATGGTCCAAATGAAATTTATCTTGTCCTTCAATAATTAACAAATTTGTGCACACAAAAATAAGCAAGAAAACAAAATCATTATTAATGAAAATTGATCAACTAAAATGTCAAATAAATAAGCATAAATCCTTTCAACCACATACATTAAGGTAACACAATGAGACCCATTTCTCTAACATGATCATTATAGGCCTCTACCGGTAATGCTTTGGTCATAAGATCTGCAATCATAAGCTTTGTACTTATTTACTCTATAGATACAAGATTATCCTGAACCTTCTCTTTAACGGAAAGATATTTTATCTGAAAGTGCTTTGCAGCACTTGAACTCTTGTCGTTAAAAGATAAACGAACCGCAGAGGTATTATCACAAAAAATTTTCAATGGCTTAGAAATGAAGTCCATAATCTAAAACCCTAAAATAAAATTCCATATCCATACAGTTTGATTAGTGGCCTCAAAGCATGCTACAAATTCAACTTGAAAGATGGATGAAGTAGTTGTAGTCTGTTTAATGCTTTTCCACGAAACAGCCCCTCTATTGAAGAGAAAAAATATATCCTGATGTAGATCTCCTTGTGTCAAGGCACCCAGTAAAATCTGAATCTAAATATCCAATCACTTCCAAGTGATCAGATTTGCTATAAGTGAGCATATAATCTTTAGTCCCTTGTAAATATCGCATGACTTTCTTTGTTGCCTTCTAATGAGTCATGCCAGGGTTGGACCGATATCTTCCTAGCATGCTAATGACAAAACTGATATCTGGACGTGTATAAGTCTGAGCATACATGAGACTTCCTACAATTGAAGCAAATTGAATGTCCCACATTTGATTTCTCTTAATGTCATTTCTGGGACATTGATCTTTAGAGAATCAATCACCTCGTGATATAGGTGCTTTTTGT
Organism: Sextonia rubra; assembly: GCA_037013555.1. Lineage (NCBI taxonomy): Eukaryota > Viridiplantae > Streptophyta > Magnoliopsida > Laurales > Lauraceae > Sextonia > Sextonia rubra. Next base: position 42,968,348 of record JASUAD010000013.1, on the reverse strand, counting down.
CACAACCCGAGCCCAGAAATCGGGGGTTAGCGAAAAGCCAAACCTGTGACACACGTACTCTCGTGCACGCATCCAAACTCAGTCCAGATGCACACACACAAGGGATCTAACACGTGAAGAACAACGAACGCGGAAGCCGTAGATATCATAGCAAGCAACAAAGAAATAGCGGAAGCTAAAACAAATGCGGAACGGAAAAGACAAAGCTAAATACAATACTCGAAAACCAGATGCAAGTCTGAGTACATGCCAAAATCAAGATGTCCAAATATACAGAGTGATAAGTCCGAAGTACAAAATACATAGCGCCAAAAACCAAAATCCAAAAACGACGGAAGATATGCATGTACGCACTCGGCAGAGGTGATCAGGCCCACTCTGCCAATCCGGATGGTGCCTCTACGCTCTGCCCTGCAGCCTCCTCGACCGCCGGGGAGCCGGGCAAGGGATCTGTGCCTGCAACACCACAGACAACACAATGAATACAACGATCCAGCAAATATAAGTAACAGGGATGAAACACTCATAGTATCAAAGTGAATAATGACAGAATTAATTACAGAGTTTCATATTAGTATGCTAAGCGAATCGTGCATAGAAGTAAAGCATGATATGTGAATCAAAACATAAAAATACTGAACTAAGTGGCTACTACGTTAACCATATTCTCTCTAATAGAGAGCAGAGCAGAGCAGATGAGAACACCACTGACCGGGCCAAGGGTACAAGTGGGTCTCGGTTTCCTAGGTTCCGGGGTCCTAAGACAAAGCGACACTGCAGTGATACAGAGATACAGAGATCTAAGCCAGAGGTAACTCCGTCGGGCATCCTAGGGCTGAGGCTGAGTAGAGACAGACTAATACCAATCAAATCAAATCCAAAAGAAGGGAGATTATCCACTTTGGTCTCACCGATGACAAAGACCGGATCTTATCCTCACGTATTAATCTCTGGGCAGAGCCACCAGGGAATACCCAAAAATAATTAGAGATAGACAAAGCCAGAGATATACAAAGCATAGCATAGCTTAAGTCAAAGCACAGCATAAATCAAAGCTTAGTGCGGAGCGAAAAATAAAACGAATATACAGGACGAAAACAAAATGACCTCGTAATGCATGAACCTAGATTAGCAGAACAGAGGGCAAGAGTGTAAACAATATGCCATGCATCTCAGATTAATACGGAATCAAGGTTAATTACAAGCCCACCTTAATCTAATTGTTCACTGTCACTAACCGTGCATGTTGATGTAGTTTTAAGTTATTCGATGCACCGTTGACATTAAAGTGTTGCAATGAGATACTCACGTGCACCGAAGTCCCTTAAACCAACACCCATGGGGAGGTGCTTAACAGTAAATCAACGCTCACATGAATACGTCACAGCCTAACAGACTATTCATGCGATCCAAAGAATCCATTGGGCAGGTTTACATGGGTAGTTAACCTGTATTTTAGCCCTACAAGGTCACACCATTATCCTAAGTTTTATTTCAAATTTTCCAGGTCTTACGGTTTAGCCATGGGTGACCTACGGCTTAGCCGTATACACTTTACGGCCTAGCCGTAACTTGCACTACAGCTTAACCGTGGTTTCCTTCAATACACAGCTAAACTGGTCATCTTCCACCTCTGATCTGATACCTTTCACGGCTGAACTACGGTGGAGTTCACGGCTTAGCCGTAGACCAATCCACGGCTTAGCCGTAGCTTCCCCGTAAGAGTACTGAAATCAGAAAGTTTCGACTGATCAGGGTGATAATTTACGGCTAGGTCACGGCTAACTTACGGCTCAGCCGTAGAACAATGTACGGTTTAGCCGTAGCCTAGCCGTAGAACAAAATGCGAAAATTCAAGTCTCTGGAATCTGAGCCGTACAAAGTTACGGCTTAGCTGTACAATATAGAATACGAATTCGAGCTGAGTACAGAAACTGAAATTTGATACAGAAACTGAACAAAACAAGTTCCAGAGGTTCCAACATTACAGAATTTGGCTGTAAAACACAACAGACATGTATAGGATGTAATAGATGAGATCAGTCAAACAAAAATACCCATATGTGTTATATAATCCTGTACTTATACTTGCCTCAAAGCTCTGTCAATCACTGAAGCTAAGCCCAAATCCAACTACAACCCAAGCAAAACAAATCCAAACACAAACCATGAGCATGCAGAGAGAGATGGAAGATCCAATTGGAGAAGAAGAAGAAGACTTGGAGAGAACCCACTTACCTCAAGCAATAGACAGAGATTAGAGAAGAGAAAACCCAATCGGAAGAGATGTAACTCCAACACTAACAAGACCGAAGAAGAGAACGAAGAGGGGAGAAGAATTGGAAGAGAAAGGACGTGGCTCTCCCAGAGCTGTGCATGCAACGTTGAGGCAATGAAATGAGCAGGAGAGAGACACCTGGAGGATGACTCATATATATATAGTTTTGGGAGTTTAAATCAACAGCTAATGAGTTTCAGTTATTTACAGTTTAAGTCACACGAAGGTCCAACTTCTCCAATTGACTCCGAATGAGTCTGAGGCAGTTACGGAAATTGACGAGTTCAACAAAATACATGTGCTGAAACCAAGATGATGCAAAGATGCTGCACTCAAAGCAAAAGCAAAATTACGAAAAAGGGCTTAGGACTACCTATTCCAAGTCAAAGGTTACTCAACTACCTATCCAAGACCCGAAACCAAGTCCAAAAGGATTAATTAACAGAAACGCACACTAATGAGCCACTAATCAGGCTCAAAAGGGATCGGAGTGTTACACTTTTCCTCCAGAACAATTCTACATATTAAATCTTTCAAGAATTCTATTAATGTAGGCTTTCTGTGATAATCCTAGTACACCTCGAGGCCTATCTCTAAAAATCTCAATTCCAAGTTCAAAGGATGATTTGCCCATATCTTTCATTTCAAAATTCTTTGTGAGGTATTGCTTTGTTGCACACAATAAGCCTAGATGATTACTAGTAAGTAGAATGTCATATACATATATGACTAAAATAATAAACTTGCTCCCACTGATATTCAGGTATATACATTGATCAACAATGTTTTCCTTAAACCCAAATGAAGTAATGGTATCATTGAACTTAATATACCATTGCCTTGAAGCCCATATATAGATTTCTTTAATCTACAAACTAAATTCTCTTTACCTTTTTTCTGAAATCATTCTGGTTGTTTCATATACCTCTTCAGCTAAATTCCAATTTAAGAATGTTGCTTTCACATCCATTTGTTGTAACTTTAGATTAAAATGGACTACAAATGCCATTATGATCCGAAAAGAGTCCTTTGAAGAAACTGGTGAAAATGTCTCTTTATAATCAATATTTTCCCTTTGAGTAAATCCCTTAGCTACAGGTCTGGCCTTAAATCATTCAATTTTGCCCTTTTGGTCTTGTTTGGTCTTAAAGATCCATTTGCTTCCTATAGCTATAGACCTTTAAGGCAATTTGACGAGATCCCAAACTTTATTTACAGACATGGATGTTAATTGCTCTTGCATGGCATTGATCCATTTATTCGAATCATCACTTTTAATGGCTCGTGAATATGTTACCGGATCTTCTTTGATACCTAAATTAAAATCAGATTCTTGAAGATAAATAATATAATCATCTGATATAGCAGACTTATTAGATCTTTGAGATCTTTTTAAAGGTTGTAACTCTGCTAAATCTTGATTCGGATGATTGATATCTTCAATCACATCTTTTTGAATGACATTCTCATTTAGTGGTGCTTTTGATATGGTAGGTTGTAGTTCCATTGTATCGTTTTGAATGAAGTCATTTGGAATAACAACTCTAACCATTTCCATCGGTGTATAAACAGGTATCTGATGTTCTTCAAATACCACATTTCGTGGTGCATTGCTCCCACTAATGTCATCACTTTCTATGAATCTAGCATTTCTGGTTTCAACAACTTTTGTGGTATGAGTAGGGCAATAAAATCTAAAGCCTTTGGACTTTTCTGGATATCCAATAAAAATACCCACTGGTAGTCCTAGAGTCCAATTTCTTCGCTTGTAGGTTATAAATTCTAGCTTCCGCCGAACTACCCCAAATATGTAAATGTCCTAAACTTGGCTTCTTACCTGCCCATAACTCATAAGGAGTTTTTAGAACAACTTTAGTGGGTACACGGTTTAGGATATATGCAACTGTTTTTAAGGCTTCTCTCCACATAGAGTCAAGCAAAGTAGAATTACTTAATATACTCTGTACCATTTCCATGAACGTTCTATTGATTCTTTCAGCCACACCATTCTGATGTGGAGAGCCAGGCAATGTATATTCAGCACGAATACCATGATTTTGCAGGAATTTAGCAAATGGGCCAGGATTTTGACCCGTTTCATCTACCTCCCATAATATTCTCCACCTCTATTAGATTTCACAACCTGTATTTTCCTGTCTAATTGATTTTCTACTTCAGCCTTATAAGTTTCAAAGGCTTTCAGATATTCAAATTTCTCATATAATAGGTAGACATAACCATATCTAGTGAAATCATCAATAAAGGTGATAAAGTATTTTTTATCACTATAACATAGTGTGGGAAAGTAACCACAAATATCTATATGGATTAATTCAAGTGGCTCTAAACGTCTTGTGGCCTTATTTTTATTGATATTGTTTGCCTACTTGCCTTTCATGCAGTTTATACAAATACCAAAATCAGTAAAATCTAGAGCTCTCAATACCCCGTCATTTACTAATCTTTTTAATCTCTAAAGGAAGATGTATCCAAGTCTTTTATGCCACAAGCTTGAGGGGTTTTTTGCAAAAATTCCTCTCTTAACACTAACATTCATAAAATTATTTTCATGCATGGTAAGTAAAGAACTAGCAAAATGTGGATCCAGATTCAACTTATATAGACCATCATATAAAATACTACTACCAACTAAAATTTGATTCTTATAAATACTCAAGGTACTTTGTCCAAAAGAGAAGGTATAACCTTCTAAATCAAGTGTAGATAAAGAAATTAAATTTCTACTTATTGTAGGAACATAAAACGTGGTATTATAGTCCAACTGGAACTCAGATCAAGAATTAATCTGCAAGTCCCCACCGCTTTCACTTCTGCCTCCAGCCGGTTCCCCATAAAAATATTTCTTTGTTCATTACTTGGACTCCGGCTTGAGTGAAAGCCCTGCATGGGATTTGCCACATGAACAGTGGCACCAGAATCAATTCACCAAGTATTTGAAGGAACATTTAAAAGATTTGTTTCATAACAAACAAAGGACTTATATATACATCTAGATTCACACCATTTTTGTCTCTTCAAGCAATCTTTCTTGAGACATCCCGTTTTATGGCAGAAGAAGCACCTTGGTTCACAACCTTTCTTCCCGACTTGGTCAGTTGGAGTAGATTTCTTGCCTTTTTTTCTCAAGTGTTTCTTACCCTTGGAAAACTGTTTCTTATTTGAAGGGTTGTAAGAGACAATAGTTACTTTCTGTAGCTGCCCTTCATGTCTAAGTCTGCCTTCTTCTTGAACACACATAAAAACTAACTCAGTCGTAGTCCATTTGTCCTTTTGGGTGTTGTATAAAATTTTGAAAGGACCAAATAAATGAGGTAAAGAATTCAAAATAAATTGGACTATATAATTATCAGAAATTGTCATTTCAAGAGAATTGAGTTGGGCCGCTATATCCCTCATATGCATAATATGTTCACCGATCCCACTAAATCCATCATATTTCATAAAAGATAATTTCGCAATTAAAGTAGCTGCCAAAGCCTTATCCGATGCTTGAAATTGTTGCTCCACTGATTCGAGATAGGCCCTAGCATTTTCATTATCAGGGATTGAACCATGAATATTTTTCGCAATGGACCTTTTTATCATCATAAGACTCAAACGATTGGCCTTGGTCCATTTTTCATAGTATGTTCTCTGAGTTTGAGAGCTATCTTCAGTAAGATCAATGAGTTTGGGTTTCAATAATGCAGTGTCCAAGTTAAGGCAACCCAAGGTTATTAAAAGCTCTTCTTTCCAATCAGTAAAATTTGATCCATTCAACATTGGTATGTTCAAGAAATGTTCATTCAAGGCAGCAAGGGTCAATGCTGAAAAAAAAACATAAAAGGGGAAAAAAAGGCTCAATTTACTTAAATGCTTTGAGTTCACTCTAAAACAGAAATCTAGAATGATTGTTTACATAAATGAAACAAATTTGGTGAGTGATCCAGTACATCATCAAAGTCCCCCCTTTGGGTCGAAACTACAACATGCAAATAGAATCACTCTTGAATGAAACTATCCGTCCAAGTCTCACTCTTTTAATTTAATATCGCAAGTCTAATGCCATTATCCTTACATAAAAAATAGTGTTAGGAGTCTTAAATTTCAAGTGATATCTATAAGTCTTTCATAACAGGGCCATTTTGGTGACAACCGCACTACTTAAAACTATATGTATCAATTGAATTTAATAGCATTTATAAATGACATGAAGGAGTCTAATCTAGATTGGTTATAATGTCACTAGTGGTGAATACTAAAATATTGGGCCATGATTTCTCCAAAATTGATCCATATTATCAAATGTTGTGATAGTTTAATAGGTCCATGAATAAAATATACAATTATGGAATATTTATTTATTATGGATCCCAAATATTCATGGATACTTTTTATGTATTTAAATAAAATGGATCAAAATAAGCACACCCAATAAAGGTGACATAATACAACCAATTTAGATAATAAATCATAAAAAACCCAATAAAAAAATTGCAATACTAATAGCACAATATTATTCTTATACAATTACATTGATAGAAGGAAATAAAAAAAAATAATCCAGCCATCACATTCACAACCGCAGAATAATGTCAACTATGTTCACGTATATGAGTAGAAGTCATTAAATAAATACATGTATGTTGTCACGACCCGAGCCCAGAATTCGGGGGTTAGCGAAAAGCCAAACCGGTGACACACGTACTCCCGTGCACGTGCACCCAAACCCAGTCCAGATGCACGCACACAAGGGATCTAACACGTGCGAACTAAGCGTACGTGGAAGCTGTACATCTCATAGCAAGCAACAAAGAAAATAGCGGAAGCCAAAGCAAATGCGAAACGGAAAAGACAAAACAAATGCGGAACAACAAAGACAATACACTGATAGAAAACCGAATACACACCAAAATCAATATATACAAAATATACAGAATACAAGTCCCAAGTCCAAAGATCCAAAGATCCAAGGTCTGAATACACATATCCCCTGAAACCAAAACTCAAAATAAAAGCCACTGGTATGCATGCACGCACTTGGCAGAAGTGATCAGGCCCACTCTGCCAGACCGGAGGGTGCCTCTACACTCGCCCCTGCAGCCTCCTCGACCGCCGGGGAGCTGGGCAAGGTAACTGCGCCTGCAACACCACAGACAACACCAATGAATACAACGATCCAGCAAATACAAGTAACAGGAAAGAAACACGCATAGTATCAAAGCGAATGAAATAGGGACAGAAGATTAAATACGGAGTCCATCTTAGTATGCTAAGCAAATCGTGCATAGAAGTAAAACATGATATGTGAATCAAAACATAGAATACTGAACTAGTTGGCTACTACGTTAACCATGTTCTCTCCAATAGAGAGCAGAGCAGAGCAAAGCAGAGGAGAACACCGCTGTCCAGGCCAAAGGTACAAGCGGGTCTCGGTTTCCTGGGTTCCGGGGTCCCAAGACAAAGCAACACTGCAGTTATACAGAGATACAGAGATCTAAGCCAAAGGTAACCCCGTCGGGCATCCTAAGGCTGAGGCTGAGTAGAGCCGGACTAATACCAATCAAATCAAAGCTAAAGAAGGAAGATTATCCGCTTTGGACTCACCGATGACAAAGACCGGATCTTATCCTCACGTATTAACCTCTGGGCAGAGCCACCCGGGAATACCCAAAAATCAGAGATATACAAAGCCAGAGACAGAGCATAGATTAAGTCCATCACAGCATAGATCAAAGCATAATATAGACATACAGGACGAAAGCAAAATGACTGCGGAATGCATAAACATAGATTAACAGAACAGAGGGCAAAATCATAAACAATATGCAATGCATCTCAGATTAATACGGAATCAAGGTTCATTACAAGCCAAGTCTAATCTAGTTGCATCACTGTCACTAACCGTGCATGTTGATGTAGTTTTAAGTTATTCGATGCACCATTTGCCATCCTAGTGTTGCAAGGGAATCTACATGTGCACCGAAGTCCCTTAAACCAACACCCATGGGGAGGTGCTTAACAGTGATCAACGCTCACATGAATAAGTCACAGCCTAACAGACTATTCATGCGATCCAAAGAATCCATTGGGCCGATTTACGGGTATGGTTAACCTGTGTTTGAGCCCTACAAGGTCACACCATTATCCTACGTTTAAGTGTTATTTTACAGGTCTTACGGTTTAGCCATGGGTGACCTACGGCTTAGCCGTGGCATCCTACGGCGTAGCCGTATTATGCACTACGGCTTAGCCGTGGTTCCCTTCAGAACACGGCTAAACTGTCATCCTTTCCCCCTCTGATCTGATACATCTCACGGCTGAGCTACGGTGGAGTCCACGGCTTAGCCGTAGACCATCACGGCTTAGCCGTAGCTTCCCCGTAAGAACACTGATATCAGAAAAGTTTCGACTGATCAGAGATTAAATTCACGGCTTAGGTCACGGTTGGGTCACGGCTAGCTTACGGCTCAGCCGTAGGACAAATTACGGCTTAGCCGTAGCCTAGCCGTAGAACAAAACTCAGATTTTGAGTCTCTGGAAAGCGAGCCGTAGAAATTTACGGCTTAGCCGTACAATACAGACGCGAATTCGGGAAGATTACAGAAACGAAATTTTTGTACAGAAACTGAATAAAACAAGCTCAACTGATTCTCATAGCTTAGAAAATGGCTGTAAAACCTTTCTATACAGAGAATGAGAATGAATCCAAGCAAATCAAACAACACCCATATGTGTTATCAAAGCCTGTACTTATACTTGCCTCACATGTGACAAATCCTCTGAATCAAGCTCCAAAGCAACTAAAACCAAAACAAATCAAAGCAATCACACATGCATGAAATGAAGACAAAGCAACAGAGAATGGGAGAAGCAATTGGAGAAGAAGAAGTTGGGAAAGAACCCACTTACCAAGCCACAACACAGATGAGAGAAAAGAAACAAAACCCAATCCAAAGAAGAGTAGCCAACCCAAATCCAACAAGGGATCCAACCCACAATCGAGCAAGAGAAGGAAAGAAGAGAGAGAAAGAAAACGTGGAGAGCTTCTCCTGGAGTCTCCTCTGGAATTGCATGCACGTTGAAGAGAGAAATGAGCAAGGGAGAGACATCTGTAAGATGACTCACTTATATATGGGTTTTGAAAGTTAAGTCAAAGTCCGGAGAGTTAAGACTAATTACAGTTCAAGTCACACGAAGGTCCATCTTCCCCAATTGACTCCAAACGGTTCTGAGACAGTTACGGAAATTGTCGAGCTCAACGAAATACGCGTGCTGACACCAAGATGATGCAAAGATGATATGAGCAAAACAAAAGCAAAATTACGAAAAAGGGCTTAGAACTACCTATTCCAGGTCAAAGGTTGCTCAACTACCTATCCATGACCCAAAACAAGTCCAAAAGAAATAACAAAACGAAACACACACTAATGAGCCACTAATCCGGCTCAAAGGGGATCGGAGTGTTACATCCTCCCCCACTAGGAATCATTCCGTCCTCGGAATGACTACCTACCTGCGCAAAGAGATGTGGGTACTGGCGCGCTAGCTGCTCCTCTAGCTCCCAAGTAGCCTCATCTGGACCATGATGCTCCCACAACACTTTAACCCATCTGATAGTCCTGGTACGGAGAATCTGCTCTCGTGTCCCAACGATACGAAGCGGACGCTCAACGTAAGTCGCATTAGGCTGAATCTGAATGTCATCGTAGCGAATCACATGGCTCGGATCTGGCACATACTTACGGAGCATCGACACATGGAACACATCGTGAACACCGGAGAACTCGACTGGAAGCGTCAACCGATAGGCTAAATCTCCAACTCGGCTCTTGACTTCAAACGGTCCTACATATCTCGGGGCTAACTTGCCCTTCTGACCAAATCGAACTGTGCCCTTCATCGGAGAAACTTTAAGAAATACCCAATCTCCGACTTGGAATGCCAAAGGTCTCCTCCGAGTATCAGCATAGCTCTTCTGCCTGGACCGAGCAATCTTCAGATTCTCTATCACTTTCTGCACTTTCTCTGTCGTCTCAGCTATGATCGTCGGACCATGAAAACTTCTAGTTCCAACTTCTTCCCAGCACACTGGAGTCCTGCACTTGCGTCCGTATAGTGCCTCATAAGGTGCCATACCAATGCTCTCATGGAAGCTGTTGTTGTAGGCAAACTCACACAATGCTAGATGCGTATCCCATTCCTTCTCAAAGTTCAGCACACTAGCTCTGAGCATATCCTCCAACGTCTGAATGGTACGCTCCGACTGTCCATCGGTCTGGGGGTGGTATGCCGTACTAAAACTCAACTTCGTGCCCATAGCTTCCTGAAATGCTCTCCAGAATGAATATACAAAACGACTGTCTCGATCCGACACAATCGATACTGGGGTGCCATGCAATCTGACTATCTCGTCAACAAACTTCCTGGCCATCTCTGCGAATGTCATCCCTTTCTTGAACGGAAGGAAATGTGCTGACTTGGTCAATCTGTCCACTATTACCCAGATCGCGTTGTTCTTTCTACTGGTCGGCGGAAAACCGGAGACGAAATCCATCGTAATGTGCTCCCACTTCCACTGCGGAATGTGCAATGGATGCAATGATCCTGGAGGTCGCTGATGATCAGCTTTTACCCTCTGACAGGTCAAACATCGAGCTACGAACCCTGCGATCTCCCGCTTCATGTTGTTCCACCAGAATCTATCTTTCAAATTCCTGTACATCTTCGTACTACCGGGGTGCATCGCATATCGGGCATCGTGCGCATCGGTCATCAACTTATCTTTCAGCTCGTCCACAGCGGGAACACACAATCTATTCTTGAAGTACAAAACTCCATCTACCAGGCTGAAATCCGGTCGATCTGCAATCCGATCTCTGAACTTCACCAGGAGGGGGTCCTCAAACTGGCGATCCTTGATCTGCTGAATCACCTCAGGCTGAAATACGACGGTAGTAGCTAATGTCACCGAGTCTCCTACCATCCGAACCTCTACGGGCTGATCATGCACAAGCATATAGAATCCTGCTAACACCTGAAGACTGTCTGTCCTCCTGCTAAGTGCATCTGCAACTACATTTCCCTTGCCTGGGTGGTACTTGATCGGAAAGTCGTAGTCTTTGATAAACTCCAACCATCTCCGTTGCCTCATATTCAAGTCATGCTGGTCAAACAAGTACTGTAGACTGTGATGATCGGAATGGACCTCGAACTTCACACCGTACAAATAATGTCGCCACAACTTCAGCGCAAATACAATAGCTGCTAACTCCAAGTCATGTGTGGCATAGTTCTTCTCATGTTCTTTCAGCTGTCTGGATCCATATGCAATCACCCTCTGATTCTGCATCAGTACACAACCTAGTCCAACGCGAGAAGCATCGGAATAAATCACGAATCCCTCACTACCATCCGGGAGAGTCAACACTGGCGCCGTAGTGAGCTTTTCTTTCAACATCTGGAAACTATGCTCACATTTCTCTGTCCACTCATACGGGACCTTCTTCCGAGTCAACTGAGTCAGCGGGGCTGAAATCTTTGAGAAGTCCTGCACGAACCTGCGGTAATATCCCGCCAATCCCAGAAAACTCCGAACCTCTGTCACCGATCTAGGACGGGGCCAATGGACTACTGCCTCAATCTTAGCTGGATCCACCATCAATCCATCTCTAGAAATCACATGTCCCAAAAATGCAACTTGCTCTAGCCAGAAATCACACTTGGACAACTTGGCATACAACTTGTGATCTCTAAGCAGCTGCAATGCTTTCCTTAGATGGTCTGTATGTTCCTCAGCTGTCTTCGAGTAGACCAATATGTCATCTATGAAAACCACAACGAACTGGTCCAAGAATGAAGTAAACACCCTGTTCATCAACGCCATAAAAGCTGCGGGTGCGTTCGTCAAACCAAATGGCATGAAAAGGAACTCGTAGTGTCCATACCGAGTCCTGAAAGCTGTCTTCGGAATATCTTCATCCTTCACCCTGAGCTGGTGATACCCTGACCTCAAGTCAATCTTAGAGAAATAAGCTGCACCCTGAAGCTGATCGAACAACTCATCAATCCTAGGCAATGGGTATTTGTTCTTGATGGTCACTTTGTTCAACTGCCTGTAGTCAATGCACATCCGGAAACTGCCATCCTTCTTCTTGACAAATAGTACAGGAGCTCCCCAAGGTGAAACACTTGGGCGTATGAACCCTTTATCTAACAGATCCTGCAACTGTTTCTTCAATTCCAATAACTCTGCAGGTGCCATACGATATGGAGCTCTACTGATGGGTGCTGTACCTGGCATCAAATCAATAGCAAATTCTATCTCTCTAGCTGGGGGTAACCCTGGCACATCCTCCGGAAAGACATCCGGGAACTCGCTGACGACTGGGATCTCACTGAGCTGTTGCTGATCTTTCTTCTCTGAAATGAATGCGAGAAATCCTTCACATCCTCTACGAAGCATCCTGTCTGCTTTACAAGCAGAGATCACACGTCTTGGGCACTTCATCTGGCTGCCCTCAAATCGGAATCCACTGCCCAAGTCAAAATAAATAGCCTTGCTGTAGCAATTGATACACGCATGATATCTCGCAAGCCAGTCCATACCCAGAATCACATCAAAATCCAGTGTTGTGAGCAACACGAGGTCTACTGGGAGCTGATGACCAGCTATCCGCACATCACACTGAGGGTAGAAAACACTGCACTCCACCCGTTTACCAACCGGAGTGGATACTAACAACAAGTAGGGAAGTGGTGTAGGTCGCTGTCGAAGCTGCACAGCAAAATGGGGTGCTACGTACGAACGCGTAGACCCGGAGTCAAATAAAGCTAAAGCTTCTGCATCGGAAATTAAAATTTTACCTTCCACGACCGTGGCCTCCTCCGCGCCCTCATGCGTAGCAGCATAGGCTCGGGCTGTCTGGCGGTTCGGCTTCTGAGCTGGGCGAGCTGGCTGAGATCTGCCCTGCGCTGTAGGTCCTGCCTGTCTCGTCTGTGGAGAGGACTGAAACTTCGGACATTGGGCCCATCTGTGATCCGTAGAGCCACACCCGAAACAAGCCCCACTCTTCCTCCAACATCTGTCGGTGGGGTGATCCTTCCCACAGTGACCGCAAACTACCTGAGTACTGCTCGAACTGCCCTGCTTACCCTTGAACTTCTTCTGAAACTGACTTCGGCCACTGAAACCTGCCGTCCTCTTAGCTTCTGTTCGCTCCTCCTCGAAGATGGCCTCTGCATCATAGGCTCTGTCAATAGCGTCATCTAATGTAGCCGGCCACATACAAGCAACCACGTGGCGTTTGTGTCTCGGATTTAGACCGTTGACGAAGCGAGTCACCTTCTTATGTTCTGTGTTCACCATGTCCTCTGCGAAATGTGACAACTCTGTAAACCTGTGTACATAATCTGCAACTGACATCTGTCTCTGCTGAAGGTTGAAGAATTCCACTTCCTTGGCTCGCTGAATGTGGAGAGGCATGAACTTCCGACGGAATTGCTGCTTGAAGGTCTCCCAAACTGTGGCACTGGGCATAGTCTGGAATGAGGTCTTAACACTCCTCCACCATGTCTTGGCTACACTCCGAAGCATAGAAGCTGTGAGTACTACTCTCTGTTTGTTGCTGCACACAATCGTATCAAAAAGCTCCTCTGTCTGTTCCAACCATTGCTCAGCCTGCAAGGCATCCTCTATCCCATGGAACTCAGTCGCCCCTCGCTTACGGAACTTGTCAAAGAGAGCATTCGGATCTGATTCCTTAGGCTGGAAAATCACCTGCTGCTCTACATGAGGTGATGCTACTGCAGCAGCCTGACTTTGTCTATCTACTATGGATGCCACCTGTGCCTGTAATGACTGCATAGACTGCATCATCATCATCATGCGCTCCTCACTACTGATATGTGGGGGTACCGATCCACTGTCACCATTATGGCCCTGTTGATTCTCATCTCGGGATCCTGATCCTGATGCCATCCTGCACAAGGGAAAAGAAACACAACACACAAATATAAAATGCCCTGAGTTAGTCAAATCCCAAATCAACCTATGAGACTTCGAGTCAAATAGTTGATAGCGTTATCTCACCACGATCTTAGATGCCTACATGCTTATAACTAGCATGCTCTGATACCATACAATACGTATGTCACGACCCGAGCCCAGAATTCGGGGGTTAGCGAAAAGCCAAACCGGTGACACACGTACTCCCGTGCACGTGCACCCAAACCCAGTCCAGATGCACGCACACAAGGGATCTAACACGTGCGAACTAAGCGTACGTGGAAGCTGTACATCTCATAGCAAGCAACAAAGAAAATAGCGGAAGCCAAAGCAAATGCGAAACGGAAAAGACAAAACAAATGCGGAACAACAAAGACAATACACTGATAGAAAACCGAATACACACCAAAATCAATATATACAAAATATACAGAATACAAGTCCCAAGTCCAAAGATCCAAAGATCCAAGGTCTGAATACACATATCCCCTGAAACCAAAACTCAAAATAAAAGCCACTGGTATGCATGCACGCACTTGGCAGAAGTGATCAGGCCCACTCTGCCAGACCGGAGGGTGCCTCTACACTCGCCCCTGCAGCCTCCTCGACCGCCGGGGAGCTGGGCAAGGTAACTGCGCCTGCAACACCACAGACAACACCAATGAATACAACGATCCAGCAAATACAAGTAACAGGAAAGAAACACGCATAGTATCAAAGCGAATGAAATAGGGACAGAAGATTAAATACGGAGTCCATCTTAGTATGCTAAGCAAATCGTGCATAGAAGTAAAACATGATATGTGAATCAAAACATAGAATACTGAACTAGTTGGCTACTACGTTAACCATGTTCTCTCCAATAGAGAGCAGAGCAGAGCAAAGCAGAGGAGAACACCGCTGTCCAGGCCAAAGGTACAAGCGGGTCTCGGTTTCCTGGGTTCCGGGGTCCCAAGACAAAGCAACACTGCAGTTATACAGAGATACAGAGATCTAAGCCAAAGGTAACCCCGTCGGGCATCCTAAGGCTGAGGCTGAGTAGAGCCGGACTAATACCAATCAAATCAAAGCTAAAGAAGGAAGATTATCCGCTTTGGACTCACCGATGACAAAGACCGGATCTTATCCTCACGTATTAACCTCTGGGCAGAGCCACCCGGGAATACCCAAAAATCAGAGATATACAAAGCCAGAGACAGAGCATAGATTAAGTCCATCACAGCATAGATCAAAGCATAATATAGACATACAGGACGAAAGCAAAATGACTGCGGAATGCATAAACATAGATTAACAGAACAGAGGGCAAAATCATAAACAATATGCAATGCATCTCAGATTAATACGGAATCAAGGTTCATTACAAGCCAAGTCTAATCTAGTTGCATCACTGTCACTAACCGTGCATGTTGATGTAGTTTTAAGTTATTCGATGCACCATTTGCCATCCTAGTGTTGCAAGGGAATCTACATGTGCACCGAAGTCCCTTAAACCAACACCCATGGGGAGGTGCTTAACAGTGATCAACGCTCACATGAATAAGTCACAGCCTAACAGACTATTCATGCGATCCAAAGAATCCATTGGGCCGATTTACGGGTATGGTTAACCTGTGTTTGAGCCCTACAAGGTCACACCATTATCCTACGTTTAAGTGTTATTTTACAGGTCTTACGGTTTAGCCATGGGTGACCTACGGCTTAGCCGTGGCATCCTACGGCGTAGCCGTATTATGCACTACGGCTTAGCCGTGGTTCCCTTCAGAACACGGCTAAACTGTCATCCTTTCCCCCTCTGATCTGATACATCTCACGGCTGAGCTACGGTGGAGTCCACGGCTTAGCCGTAGACCATCACGGCTTAGCCGTAGCTTCCCCGTAAGAACACTGATATCAGAAAAGTTTCGACTGATCAGAGATTAAATTCACGGCTTAGGTCACGGTTGGGTCACGGCTAGCTTACGGCTCAGCCGTAGGACAAATTACGGCTTAGCCGTAGCCTAGCCGTAGAACAAAACTCAGATTTTGAGTCTCTGGAAAGCGAGCCGTAGAAATTTACGGCTTAGCCGTACAATACAGACGCGAATTCGGGAAGATTACAGAAACGAAATTTTTGTACAGAAACTGAATAAAACAAGCTCAACTGATTCTCATAGCTTAGAAAATGGCTGTAAAACCTTTCTATACAGAGAATGAGAATGAATCCAAGCAAATCAAACAACACCCATATGTGTTATCAAAGCCTGTACTTATACTTGCCTCACATGTGACAAATCCTCTGAATCAAGCTCCAAAGCAACTAAAACCAAAACAAATCAAAGCAATCACACATGCATGAAATGAAGACAAAGCAACAGAGAATGGGAGAAGCAATTGGAGAAGAAGAAGTTGGGAAAGAACCCACTTACCAAGCCACAACACAGATGAGAGAAAAGAAACAAAACCCAATCCAAAGAAGAGTAGCCAACCCAAATCCAACAAGGGATCCAACCCACAATCGAGCAAGAGAAGGAAAGAAGAGAGAGAAAGAAAACGTGGAGAGCTTCTCCTGGAGTCTCCTCTGGAATTGCATGCACGTTGAAGAGAGAAATGAGCAAGGGAGAGACATCTGTAAGATGACTCACTTATATATGGGTTTTGAAAGTTAAGTCAAAGTCCGGAGAGTTAAGACTAATTACAGTTCAAGTCACACGAAGGTCCATCTTCCCCAATTGACTCCAAACGGTTCTGAGACAGTTACGGAAATTGTCGAGCTCAACGAAATACGCGTGCTGACACCAAGATGATGCAAAGATGATATGAGCAAAACAAAAGCAAAATTACGAAAAAGGGCTTAGAACTACCTATTCCAGGTCAAAGGTTGCTCAACTACCTATCCATGACCCAAAACAAGTCCAAAAGAAATAACAAAACGAAACACACACTAATGAGCCACTAATCCGGCTCAAAGGGGATCGGAGTGTTACATATGTGGACCTCATAACATATCTTGGAACACAATAAGTGGTAACCCAATTATTGAATTAAATACACGCTACTGATATTTACATTCACAAAGTATAAATAGTGTAATAAACTAAAAAGCAAAATATCTTAGTTTGGACCTTATTATGAAGGAGGGAAAAAAATTAATCCACTATTTTATCTTAAATGGGTTTGAATTTGGCGGAAATGGCTCATTAAAAAAAATCCAATATATAAATCATCTTGCATGACATGGAGTGCGGTCTTGTATTCCAGATTTATAATGTTCATGTTGAAGAGATGGATCTGCCTCTAATATAATATGTGCTATGTGTTTTCATTTTAGATGCAAAAGGTATTAGCAAGATCCGGCCATGAATAAAATCAAGATATTCGTATGATGACATGTCTCCATGAGTGTGTGTGGTGCTCACACTCAAACACCATAATGTCCATCTATCCACACTTGAAACACCTCATCAAGATGTCGTCTCATATCATGTTAATTCTATGAGAAAACACCTTTTGTGTTGATGTTCTACAAGGCACATAATATTATGTAATTCGATATCATATGCTAAAAAAAAGATTATTTTATATCATTGTCGTTATTCCCAGATAAATGTGGTTAACGGAGTCACCACTGTACTCTGCCCAAAATAGTGCATCTGCAAATCATGAACAGTGCACAAAATAGAGTCTTTCCAAAATCTTGTGCAGTGCACGAGGACAAATCCATGTGCGCACATTGTACGGGGCTTGTTGCAGACATGGTAGCCAATGGGCCTTATACTCATTGTGAATAATATAATTGATTATAATTCAATCAAGCACAAAATTATTTAATGCATAAATAAAAAAAAAAGAACCTGTCTCTGATACCATTGTGAAAATTATTTAATACATAAATCATATTTAGTTTTAAACTAGTAAATATCAAAACTACCTGTTGCAATGAAGAAGCTTAACTTTCAAGATTGCAAACCTCTGTTGAATAGCTTCCAAAAATGTCTCTCGGAATGGAAGTCTAAAATTCTATCTTATGCAAGAAGGGTTGAATTCGATCTACTTTCTCTATTTTGCATCTATTTTGGGCTACTATTTATATGCTTCTCATCTTAGTTCTGGATGCTATTGATAAACTCATGCATAATTTCTTTTGAAATTCATGAACTAAGCATTATCTTCATCCAATAGCTTGGAATAACATCTACAAACCAAGATCTCATGAAGGTCTTCAAATAAAGCAAGTAAGAGTCTTGAATGAAGCTTTTCTTATTAAGCAAGTCTAGAATATAGCTTCTAAGAAAAGTAATTGCTGGACAGAGTGGGTTAAAGCCAAATACCTCAAAAGAAGATTGTTATGGGATGCAAAAAAATATACATCAATGTCTTGGGGTTGAAGATGCATCCTCTCTATGAAACACAAGGCCATGCCTAATATTCATCAACTAATTGGAGATGAGAGGAATACATTTTTCTGAATTGATCCTTAGTTCTAAGAGGAAAGGCCAATAGATATTTGTGGCGATAGAGCAGTATATGATCTTTAGTTAAGCCGTCATATTAAAGTGCACAATTTTGTTGGCGAAGAAAGTTGGTTTCTTCCTCCTCCTTCAGGTACTTTGTTAGTTCTTTGAAACATTATTCTGCAACAAGATGTGTGTGTTCATTCTCTTTTTGATGAAATAGTTTGGACTTTGGGGACTCTGGATTATATACTGTAAAATCTGCTTATAATAGTTTTATTATTCAATCTTCTCAAATAGGAATGCCTTTGACTCAATTTGTGTGGTTTAAGGGATTTATCCCTAAACATGTTATCTGTATGTGGATTTTTTATTTTTTTTTTTGGTGCCTTAAGATGAAGGATTTTTTGCTCTTTAGAGGTATTCAATGTGATCAACAATGTGTTCTTTGCACATTGCAAAGGGAGAATATTAAGCATGTATTTATTTATTGTTCATATTCCTAAGTAGTTTAGGCTGTTTTGCTAGAAAGCTTTCATATTCTTCTTACTCAGTTTCCTTTTATAGATGAGAAGGCTTTTTTACTTATTATGACTATTGATAGTACTTCGATGGGCTGATCTGTTTGGCGCATCTAATCTTCCCTACATTTGTATGGCACATATGGAGAGAGAGAAATTATAGAATCTTTACAAATAAATCCAAAATGCCAAATCAACTTGTGAGAGGAATCTTGAATCAGCTTCGTAGTAGAATTGTTTACTTGAATCTATTAATTCCTTCTCCTTTTGATAGTTTGTGGGACCTTCCTCTCATGTAGGTATTACCCCTCAATACCATAATAATTTTAATTTGTACCCAGGTTGGCACTATACTATTCTTCATTATGTAGACACTATATTTGGTAGTCTTTGGAAACCAAATAGGTGACCTATGGAAACTTATCTTCGATTGGATACTCATTTTCATCAGGAAATCCTTTTCCTTATAAGTCAGATTCCATCTTATTTGACTCATATTTGTTTGGAAGTGGAGTCAAATCTTAGATGTCCACTTCAATGCCTAGATTCTTCTTTTTGGAGAGTTAGATTTTTATTCAGAAAGAAAGATGGCACATATCATTCAACAATTTCACTTTGTTCACTACTTACAAATTTCTCCCATTGCTTGGAGGTTTGCTAAAAAGATTAAAAGATTATACTTGATCTCGGGTTGTGGATTTTTTGAATTGATTGTTTTGTGTTTCCCTGTTGTATGCCTTAGTTAGTTCTTTCTTTAAGAACTATTGTGTAAATATTTTTTATTAATAAAAAGATTGCTTACCTTTAAAAAAAATAAATAAACTACCTGCATTTCTATCCATCTCTTTTCATTTCCATTCATCCAACAACCATCAGAGTGGTCCCAAGTAAAGCCTTCAACAACTCTTGTTGGATTGATTCTTAGATTGATTCTTACTCAAATTAATGTCAACTTCTAAATGGTCTCTTCCTCTTAAAAGAAATATAAATGCAACTCAGAAATCTGCTTCCATTATTTGTTTCTAACTCACAACTCATTCTTCATATGAAAAAGAAGTTGCACCAAAAAGCACTCTCAACTATAAGTCCAAACCAATATTCAACAAAAACTAAACAAGCAAAACAAACTTATAATATAAGGGTTTAAAACAAGTATAAGAACTTCCAATAAAGCAAACCTATTTATGTAACAATATTTATTGCACAACACACATACATATATAGTGAGGGACAAATTTGTTTTCAAGATAGTAATTAGTTTGTTCATTATTTGGAAAACTTTCAATTTATCATTTTCAGGAATTGGAAAAACGAAAGTTTTTTTTGATAGTTCTAACCAAAAAATGAAGTCATATTCTAGCTCCTTCAATCTTCACCAAACGTCATCACATGAAACTCTACAAAAATCATCAAAAGATCTCACCATAGGATAGAGAAGTGTATTTTGTTTTAGAATTAGAACATGGAAGAAATTGATGACTGAGGTTGTGTGCTTGCATTGAAAGCCCCCAAGAGGTTAAGGAAGGGGTTGTGCATTTCTTTGATGATCTTTCTAATTGTGTTGATGGTGCCAAGTTGAAGCTTGAGGGTTTCTCATTTCCTTCAATTTCTTTAGAAACCTAGATTTGGTTAGAAAGAAAATTCGAGGAGGATGAGGTGCTTAGAGCCTTAGAGGAGTGTGGTGGGGATAAGGCTTTGAGTCTAGACGGATTCAACTTCAATTTTATTAAAGTTCAATGGGATTTTCTTAAAGAAAATTTTGGTATGTTCCTCTTTGAGTTCATCAAAGGGGTGGAATTAATAGGTAGATCAATGCAATTTTTTTTAAGCTTATTCCTAAAGTTCCTAACTCTATGGAGTCAAAAGATTATAGGCCTATAAGCCTTGTGGGCTATTTGTCTAAGTTATTAGCTAAGATTCTGCCAAACTGCCTAAAGAGTGCTCTTCCTCATATTATTAGCTCTTTTCAAAAGGCCTTTGTTGCAGGGAGGCAAATTCTTGATAGTATGTTAATTATTAATGAGCTTGTGGATTTTAGGAAAAAGTCAAAGAAAGAAGGGGTTCTATTAAAAATCGACTTAGATAAGGCTTATGATCATATGGAGTGGGATTTTGTTGACTATATGCTGCTTAGATTGGGTTTTGGAGAGATATGGTACGGGTGAATCCACGAATACATTTCAGCCAACTTCTTTTCTGTTTTGGTTAATGGTTCTCCTTCAAAATTGTTTAAAGCTTCAAGAGGCATTTGATAAGGGGATCCATTATCTCCTTTCCTATTTACAATTGTCGTGGAGGCCTTGAGTTTGCTATTTGAGAAAGTAAGAGAGTTGGGGGTGATTGGAGGCTTTGAGATGGGATAGAGTGGAGAGGTTATCACTCACCTTCAATTCACAAACGACATTGTTCTTCTCAGTTCCTCCAGAAAGGAAGAGATTTTGGCTATTAGGTGAATTCTTCAGGGTTTTCAATTGGTCTCTAGTTTGAAAATAAACTTATCTAAGAGCATGTTGGTAGGAATTGGTTGCTTAAAAGAGATTGTTTAAGCTTTAGTAGATACTTTTAAGTGTAGGTCAGGAAGGCTACCCATTGTTTCCCTTGGATTTCCTATTGGAGCTAAGCCAAGATCTAAGTCATTGTGGGATCCAACGATTAATATTTTTAAGCAAAAATTGTTGTCTTGAAAGAAGTTTATCTATCTTTGGGAGGAAGAATCATCATAATTAAAGCTTACTTATCTAATCTTTTAAGATACTATATGTCTTTCCGCAAGATGCCTAAGGCAGGAGTTTGGATCGCTTTTGTAGAGACTTCTTATGAGAGGGTCATGGGGATAAAAAGAGATTACATTAATGAAGTGGCATGAGGTGATTAAACTTAAACCTTATGGGGGGCTTAGGTCTTGGCAATTTGGAATATAAAAATTGGACTTTGTTAGTGAAATGGTTGTGGAAGTTTGGAGAGGAAAAAAGAGTCTCTTTGGCGAAGGCTGATTGCTATGGTGAGGAAAAAATGAGGTTGGTCGCCTAAGCCTGGACCTACTCACTATAGGTCGAGTGTTTGGAGGGATATTATTTCTATTGGGGATGAGTCCAATATGAAAGGCAAAGCATTGCATAGAAAGGTGGGCCTTTTAATAGGGGATTGTAGAGATGTGAGATTTTGGTTGGATAATTGGGTGGGCGGTGGACCCTTGTGTGATTTGTTTCTCAGGCTATTTAGAGTAGTTGTCAATAAGGAGTCTTCCGTAAGTCATTGTAATGAGGTGAGGACTGGTTGCTTTGTGTCGGAGGTGTCCTCTAGGAGAAAACATTGGCAAATGTGGAGAGGGTTATGTACCAAGAGATGTTGAGTATTTTTGCTAACATGTTTTTTGGCAGGGATTCTAAGCTCTTTTGGATTTGGAAGCTTTACACCTCAGGTGAATTCTCAACTAAAGTTTTTTTTTCACCTACAGGGCCCCTTCTTCCATTGTGGGGTTGGGTTTGACTCCAACCCGAGTTAAGGATTTTTGTTAGTTAGCAGCTGCATGCAAAGTTTCCACAGTGAATAATTTGAGGACAAGGGTGTTAACTTCCAACAACATTTGAGATACTTGTGTGATGTGTGACAATGAAGAAGAGTCTGCCATCCATTTGTTTCTTCACTATGAGTTGCCGGTTAGCATTGGGAGCAACTTTATAGGAAGGTGTGGTCTTGTTTGGTGTTGCTTAAAAAATATTACAGATGTGCTGTAGTCCTGGTAGGGAGATTGCTTTATAGGGTGTGTTCGAGTCTTATGGAGGATGATTCTTTTTGCTATCCTATGGATGATTTGAAAGGATCGAAATGATAAGATCTTTAAGGATGCTTTTAATTGAAATCTGTCTTGGCCTCTAAAGTTGCATTAACGATTGCGAAATGGGCCTTGATTAGAAAGGAGTTCTCCAATTTTATGAATAATATTCTTTCTAATTTGGGAGCTTGCATAGAGTGTGGTCCTTTTAAGGATAAGAGATTTGTTCGTTGGTCTCCCCCTTATTATGGGGTCTTAAAGTTTAATGTGAATAAAGCTTCTAGGGGTACTCCGAATCCTTCGAGCATTGGAAGAGTTTTTCATAATAGTAAGGGAAATGTATTGCTTATGTTCTCCAAAAGTGTTGGCGAATGCGATTCAAACGAAACAGAGGTGCTAGCTATCTTAGACGGCCTTAAATTGTTTTCTAGAGGATATGGTGGTGCTCTTGTAATGGAGAGTGACTTCTATAATGTAATTGCTTGGGTCTCTAAGCGGAAGGCTAACTCTTGAAAACTTCAATTCCACCGTAATGAAATTAGAGAGTTGGTAGCTAGCATCGATATCTCATTCAATCATGAGGTTAGATTTGCCAACTCTATGACAGATGTCTTAGCCAAGAAAGGGGTTAATAGAATTCTTCCTTGAGTTAGTAATTATATAATTAGTTGTATTGTCTTTGAGGTTGGGAGTATAGTATCTCTCTTAACACTTTTCCCCTTCCTCATTTTCTATTCTTTTTGTATCTCTTCTTATCTTTTATTGAAATCTTTTGTTACCATTTAAAAAAAAACTTAGTCAATTTAAAATTAGTAGAAGTTAAATAAATTTTTTATTTGCTTCTTTGTTTCTTGATAAATAAGAAATCATGCTCTCTCTGTCTCTAATGAAAATATAAGCAATGCAATGGTCATATGGGCCTGTGACTAAAGGAAATGAAGGTGTCAGGCTTGAGCTTTTGACATAGGGCAATATTATTTGGGTAGAGATGAGGGATCAGTGGAGAACACGGTAGACCCAAGTAGAGAAATCTGGGTGCACTCACACCCATCACACAATAGTACACTTTAAAATCTTATACAAAAATTTAGGATTCACTACCAAAAATTCAATATCAAAATTTACAAAAAAAAAAATTTAATTTACCCTTAAAACCAAACTACTTATTTGAGTCTCAACCTTCAAATACAAATCCTGCATCCCTCCTGGTGGAGAGGGACTGATAGAGGCGAGACTTTTGATGGAAGAGATGAAAGTATGGCTATCTTCTTCTAGTGTTCCCTGGTCTTTCCACGTGAATCCCGTTGAAAATTTACAGTAACGTCAAGATGAGACGGGGAATTCAACTTATGCATGTGCCATTTTCCACCTCTTGCCATTCAGCCAGCACCTTCGGTCGATGCACGCAAACATACGGATTGGTTTTCGAGCAAGTTTGTGCGTCATCATGTGGCCCCACAATCATGAAAAATTTGTTCCAAATGTTAAAAAGATTCGATGAGGTGAAAAAATTCAGAGTCTCACCCAAATAAGGGGTGCTTATTATTTAGTGATAATTTATCCTAACAATTGTTAAAAAGCCAATACCATTGATTAAAAAACTTGTCTTGGCATGACCCCATTGACTAATGGGCGGGATTGAGGTAGACATTTGGGCGGCCTATTTCAAGCTTGGGCCGAATATGGAACATCTGTTTCCGTCAAACACAATTATCTAGAAAAGTCCACTTTGTGGAGTGATAATTTTAACATCCAACTGTTTTATGAAACATGTATTTTACATACATAGTCTTAATTCAGTTTTTAAGCTAATCACATTTTCAATCTTACAGATCCAATAACGAGTGGGGTTCTGATAAAGTGTGAAAAATAAATTGTAGTCATTTTATATAATTATTTTTTATCACGTTTTCATCAAGTAAGATTTTTGAAAAGTAGAGGTGTCATTTCTCATATGCGCTTTTCTCTCCCTGAAGGGCTACTGGCGGTCACCCTCTGACACCTTTAGGGGTCGTTTGTTTTGTGTGAAAATGATTTACATGAGTAAATGAATCATATATGAATCAATTGCATATGCAAAACACTCACATGGGATTCAAATTTCATTGTTTGTCAATTTCACCAGTTTATACATGTGAATTTAAAGTATATCAACGGTTATAAAGGTTTTCACAATTTCCTCCTAGGTTTTGAAGAATTATGATCTAAAATTTGACTATCTAACTGTTCTCGGTATTTCAAAGATGATGAACGGTTCAGATCCTGAAAAGCGGCCCCACAAAACCCATATTTTAGATCTATGATTTAAATTGATTGCCAAATATCTCACAATGTAGGACGATCCAATGGCTGAAATTTAATTTAAGAGCCATTTTGGATATTTTAAAAAAGATAGAAGGTTCAGATCTTGAAATAAAAGGCCATATAAATTAAAAAAAACAAAAAGAGGAGACAGGGCAGTGTACACATAAACCATGTCAGGCTAAAAGAGGGATATCAACGGTCATAAATGTTTATCACTATTTTCTCACAGATCATGAGGATTTGTTATCTGAAGTTTGACTTCTTAGCCGTTCTCGCCATTTTAGAGCTAATGAATGGTTCGGATCTTGCAAAGGGGCCCTATAAAAATCCAGATTATAGATCTAATGATTTATATTGTTTGCCAAATATCTCACAATCTAGGACGATCCAACGGTTCAAATTTGGTATGGCATTCGTTTTCAGCCTTATGAACATTATTAACGGTTCAGATTATTGTTTTGGGTCCTGTAATAGTGAAAAAAAAATCAAAAACACTGTAACCTCCATTTGGACGTCTGCGGTACTGTAGCAGCGCGCAGCAACAATGCTATGTGTAACAGATGACCATCTGATGAGATGAGAAAATGAACACCCTTTTGTGAGTTACTTTTCACATCATTTACATATGAGTTGTACACATATGGATTGGATTCAAACCAAACAAACATGATTTATGCGTAATCGTTACCGGCGTGATTCATTTACATATGTAAATAGTCACAAACAAACGACCTCTTAAGTCGTGAGGTCTATTTTCCTCACCCAAGGGTGAGAGTCTCAGCTCCTTATGTGTATTACATACAAAATGAAAAGAGGAAAGAAAAAAAAAAAACTGAGAGGTGCTAGGCGAAATTTGTTCGGTAGAGCCTGGCCAAAAGATGTATCTCAAATTGCTGTTTCCATGTTTGACATGGGAGTGGAGCAGATGGTCCAGACTTTGTAATCGTATGTTTCATAAAAACATTGAATATTTGAATTGTTCGACCCTTTCTCATATAACAACTCCACTGTTCCACACGAAACTTGAGGGGCTCTGATATTTTTCATAGGTGAGCCCGATATAACACGATTAGTAACCATTTTTCTAATCGCCAGGGCTGACATCACGATGTACTATTGAAAATTGAGATCGTGCACTTGGTGTTCCTTGCAAGCTACCGCTCCTCCAAAACGAACGCGCACCGAATCGTAACGACAACCCAAAGTTTGTTTTTATTTTTTTTAAGTTATTTATCCGAAAAAGAAAAAGAAAAGAAAGGGTATCAATCAAAAAAGCCCGAAACCACGTTGTCATGCAGCAGGGGTGGCTTCTGGAACTTTCTTTTGGAGGAGCCACTATCTAAAAAAAGAGTTTTAGAAGGACCGCATATAAAAATTAAATATACTTTTCAAAATATATAAAAAGATTTTTAAAAATTTTGGAGGGGTCACATGTAAAAGAATTAAAAATTATTAAAAATTTAAAAGAATTTTGTAAAATCCTAAGGGGCCATATGTAAAAAAAGTTAAAAAATATTAAAACTTTAAAAGACTTTGTGAAATCTTTGGGGGACCATGGCCCCCCTAGGTCTACATATGGGTCCGCCCCTATATAAGTAGGCGGCCACCATTTTAACATGCCCAATATATATGTCCACACCCTTCTAATATCCCATCAACCATTACATATCACTAATCCTCTTGAGGCTCCTAACTTAGGAAAATTTTGACTCAAATGTTTTTTTTTTTTTGTATGATAAATTTTGAGTCAATTCACTTGCAAAGTAAATTAAAGTGAAAACTCCATTTAATAAGAACTAAAAAAAGAAACATATCAAAGAGTACCAAATTTTAAAAGATCACCTTTTCCTTTTTTTAGTCAAAATATTATTCTTTTATTTCATTGAATGATAACAAACATTTTTTTATCAAAAAAGGTAAAAAAGGGTACATTCTCATCCCACAAAATAATTAAAAAAAGTTAAAAAAGTAAATTTTAGAATTTGATATTTTTTTATTTAATACCTTTCTTTTTCTTTTCTCTTAATTTAAACTTTCATTTTAATAAACTTTACAAGTGAATTAGCTACATATGCCCTAAGTGGAACTTTAGAATGGAAACCATTTATTAAATTCAGAACCATTGAAAACAAATGCCCTCTGCATATAATCTTGGTATCTTCAAAAATTTACTCCAATCTAATTTGTTTGGATCACTGGATCGGCAATTTAACGAAACATCTGATAATGAATATTTGGTGGGAAAAACTCAAATTAATGTAATATTTATGGATCCCCCATATAATTTGAAAATATCTATTTTCAACGGCTTTGATTTCAATAGCTGGCAGGTGGCCCACTTTGGATTTCTAGCTCAGGATTTCCATCTGGGTCTTCCCAATTTCCTTCAGCCGTTTGCCTATAATATTTCCCCGTTTGACAGGCATAGCCCAAGCGCCCAACCGAAACGAAACAGAAACCCAAACGAGAGCCCACGAACACGACTTCTTTTGTCCCAGGCGGCAACTTGCAGAAAAGTAGGAGGACGCGTGTCTCGACTTCATTGGGTGATTCCCACCTAACGAAAGCAAAGAGGCTCCATAAATCCACGACTCGCGATTGGAGGGGAAGGAAAAAAATCATCTCCAATGGAACTCCGCCTCGTCTTTCTCCTCTCCCTCCTCCTCCTCCCCTTCTCCTCCGTCCGATCGGATGACGTGGACGAATCCGATCCGTTGATCCGTCAGGTGGTCTCCGACGAAGACGATCAGCTCCTCAACGCCGAGCACCACTTCGCCGCCTTCCTCCACCGGTTCGGCAAGTCCTACACCTGCCCGGTGGAGCGCGCCTACCGGCTCTCCGTCTTCAAGGCCAACCTCCGCCGCGCGCGGCGGCACCAGTTGCTAGACCCCTCCGCCGTCCACGGCGTCACGCAGTTCTCCGATCTGACGGAGGAGGAGTTCCAACGGAGCTACCTCGGCCTCCGGCCGGTCGCCCTCCCGGCCGACGCTCACAAGGCTCCGATCCTTCCGACGAACGATCTCCCGACGGAGTTCGACTGGAGAGATCACGGCGCCGTTACGCCCGTTAAGAATCAGGTCAGAATCCGAACGTCCGTCTGTACTCCGTCTTCCTTTTTTGCTTTTGCTTTTCCTGCAAGCAACTTCTATAGAACAGTGATCTTGTATGTGAGGTCATGATTCGGTTCATCTGATCCGTTGATCTTTATCTCCCGCATTTAATATCGGTTTTTGATCAAATCTCATTCTAATCGAAGGGTTTTATACCGTTGGATTTAGATGTATCTGTCTATTGACAGTGGCATGTGATATGAACAGTGGATATTAGTCAAAGTTGTGAATTTAATTGTAGATGGGTTGGTTGCACTGTGCAACTAGTAGTTGGTGGAGGCAATAGTCATCTGATGTAGATGCTACATAGGAATAATACGAGCTTTAGATTTTGAGATTTGTTTGAGGGAAGTGATTACACCATCTATTTGATTAACATCTGGAGCTTTGTAGAATCTAGTTTTGTGCTGCTACTCATCCATGGGAAAGATGATTTTTCTGCATGATCTGTGTAAATATGGTCTTTGATGCAGAAATTTTACTCTGAATATGTTGCAGTAATGGGGTTCTTTTGTTTGCTGGAATTTAGTTCCCAGCATCCTAGGAATCATATTCCTAGCAGTGGCTAAAATTAAAGAAGCAAAGATGTAGATCTGGAAATAGGCATAAAGTAATATTCACTTTAATGGAAAATGAATTAAGGGGAGATGAAAAAACGAATAGCTGGCAGTCATCCTAATAATCAAATCCAAGGAAGTTTAGGGTTCCATCTACATCTCCACCTTGTAGCCTTCATCCACCACTTCTTTAACAAACACTTTACAGTGAGTTCATGGTATTCGATTCCATGGAAACAAACAGGCAGAAAGTGCTGGGTAAAATCCAAACTTTTGTGGATTTTTGGGCTGGACATGCTTTCTGCTGCTTCCTCTTGAGTACTGTACTGAGCACAAATAGGATTTCATGGCTGGTAGGATCCACGACGGACATGTCGAAATTACTTTGTGGATTCATTCATTCAGCTCTTTCCAAATATTCCTTGAAGTACTGGGGGATTACTTGAAAGCCGAGAGATTACCCTCAAGTGCAGAAATCTCTACACATCAATAATCAATTAGCAGGTCTCTTAAGACGCCTAACTTTTACAGCTTGTCCTCTTGCGATATTTATAGGATACCTGTATCTGCCTCGGTGACTTGATGTTCTTTTTGCATTTGAGAATTTAGTTGGAGCCTGGAGCGATTGATTTTCTCCTGAATCATTTTTTCATGTTTTTGTTAGGGATCTTGTGGTTCTTGCTGGTCTTTCAGTGCTGCTGCAGCTTTGGAAGGTGCTAATTATCTTTCCACTGGAAAGCTTGTTAGCCTTAGCGAGCAACAACTTGTTGATTGTGATCATGAGGTTTGCAGCTTCCCCTTCTTACCTGCATTTTCTGCAAAATGATGCTTTTGCTCTTTGTTCTTTTAATAAGCATAGCATGTAATAATATCATTATCCTTTTTCTGTGTACAATGTTTGCTTTTGTTTGATTTTGTGAAGGCTATCTGTTGGCTATTCTTTCCACTTCAACACTAGATTTGTGAGTGTGACGGATTTAGATTGATCATGACTCATGAGTGGTCTTACTAGTACATAGGCCAGGTAGTTCAATCCCTAGGAGGAGATCATCCCACACACCCAGGCCTGCACACCCATATTCAAGTGCTGCATGTAAGAACGATCTAGCTTATCTTATGTTGGGTCCCACTCGGTCAAGCGGTTGTCAACTTACCACCACTATACTCCCCCATCTTGAATTGTCTTTAGCTGAGATTTGTTACCTATCAAACCAGTGGGATTTGTTTCAGGGGGGGAATCTATTGCTCTGGATGTAAGTGGGATCAGGATGGACCCAGACACACTCCCATTCCCTCTTCCTGGACACCAAATTTCTTGCCCATCAAGGCACTGGGATTTGTTTCAAGGGGCAGCCTATTACTTCCAATGTAAGTTGATGGGAATGGATCCCGAATTGGCACCTGCCCTGATTAGTTTTTAACAACTAGACTTGTACTCAACCTTGATGGACTGGACAGGACCTAGAACTGGCAGCGTGCTCGAGCCATATTATGCATACTATACATATATAATATTGTTGCTATATATAATATTTTTATTTTTGTACACATTTGTCAGCTATAAAAGGTATTTGGACATGAATCCTCTGATAGTACGTGGACCCACACCTGATTATCAGCTAGGTCCAAAAAGGGGGGTCCATACCTGAATTTTTCATGTTAGATCCTTCTGCTAACTGGTAATTTGATGTCCATTGACACCCCTATCTGTTATGGGATGAAAGGGATGAGCATTATCTCATGGTAAGGTAACAGTCAAGTCTTGCTAGCATTTTTCTTCCAAATTTAGTATATTGAAGACATAGATAACCAAATAGTTTACTGCATAAGGTTTGTTATTAATGAGTTGAGCTTCTGCAGTGCGATTCATCGGATCCAAGTTCCTGTGACTCAGGTTGTAATGGTGGACTTATGACCAGCGCTTTCGAGTATGCTCTCAAAGCTGGAGGTTTAGAACGAGAGGAAGACTATCCTTACACTGGGACAGACCGTGGAACCTGCAAGTTTGACAAAAGTAAGATTGTTGCATCAGTGGCAAACTTCAGTGTCGTCTCAATCGATGAAGATCAAATTGCTGCGAATCTTGTGAAAAATGGACCTCTTGCAGGTAGGGATAACCATGATTGATCTTCCATGTTCATTTCATTCCACTTATAAGATGATTGGGGATTGTTCAACATGTTCACAATGTGTGCTTGTATGCAGTGGGTATCAATGCAGCATACATGCAGACTTACATTGGGGGAGTATCTTGCCCATATATATGCAGCAAGCGGTTGGATCACGGAGTGCTGTTGGTGGGCTATGGGTCTGCAGGTTATGCTCCGATTCGGTTCAAGGAAAAGCCTTACTGGATCATAAAGAATTCTTGGGGTGAACACTGGGGAGAGAATGGGTACTACAAGATTTGCAAGGGTCGCAATGTCTGTGGGGTGGACTCCATGGTGTCTACTGTGGCTGCCATTACTTCCTCTCAGTAATCATCATTGTTCTATGTATCTATTTAGTATGGTCCTTGTAAATGATTGTGTATTGTGGTTCTTTGAATATCCTCCGAAGGAAAGGCAAACTACAGCTTTATACACCTAAAGTATGCTCATGGTGGTTCTATCAAGAAACTAAATTTCTAGGATTAAATGTTATGCTTGTGGTGGTTCTATCAAGAAAACTAAATTTCTAGGATTAAATGTTAGTGTTCGGTGTGACAATTGAAGCAATGCTAGATTGTGTATTGGATGTACTCAGAAAACTTGAATTAGGGGCATGTGAACTTGACATTATCCAAGGTTAAGCTTGAGTTCCTTTTCCAAAATGGCATCTGAATCATCAGACGGACTGTAGATTGTTTTCTTTTCATATGTTTATTTGACAGGGCGCAGCATGAGAACTTTACTTTCATCCATGAAAGTAGGATGGGTGCTTAAAATGGCTGTGATTCTAGGTTGATGAGTCTCACATTGTAGACTGATACATGTGTAAGATAGTTTTCTCCCTTTTTTTTATTTTTTTTTCCTTTTTTGTAAGTTTTTTATTCCAACACTGAGCCTGATGTTATTTTTTTTCTGCTGTTAGGCTGGGTTTGGTGGCACCACTGTCTCTGTTCATGCTCATCCTATCATTTGATCAAGGTTTTGTATTGTGAAATTTGAAAGTGAGGCCGTCTCAGTTCTTTTTAATTGCTTTTATTTTTTAATTTTAGGAAAAGGGTTTGCCCACCAAGATTTGTAGAGAATGGCAGGAAGAAATCCTTTGTGCCAGTGGTTTGCCCTGTTTTGTCATTCATCGTCACTAATTAGCATACCTCAATAGCCTCTGGCGGTGAAGAGACTTGTAATAACTTCAGGTGTTGCGAAAGTGTAAATCAAAATCACAAAGCCACTACAAATGCGATTAGGATAACGTCAGCTCGGATTGAGCAGTTGATGCAAAGATTTGTGATTGTCTACGAGTGATCAATTACACAGATTCATCATTTACAATTTCAGGATAAGGATGGACACCATTGATGTAGAAGATGGTGATGGATGACTTAGTTCTATTCGTTATGAGTGTTGTAGTGCATTTATGACATCTAGTTTAATGGGTGATAAATTTCAATTCAAGTTAAAATGGGATAAGGATGGAGACTCGAGAGTTGGATCAAACTTTCTCAATTCCAATCCGAATTTTAGGAGGATTAGTACATCCTTTCTCTATACAAACAAAGTCCTTGTGAGGGTTGTCTTTCTGTGTTAGTGTTGCCCATAGGTGGGCTCATCACAGATACCAACGATGTTGATGGCTTTAGGAGTTGCAACAGCATAGATTAGGATCATAGGGCCGCTACAAATGCGATCAAGACAATCTCGGCCTGGATCAAACAACTGATGCAAAGATCCATGACTATCTACAAAAGATCAATCATGTGGATTCACTTTTTACAATCTCAGGATAATGATGGACACCTTTTATATAAAAGATGGTGATGAATGACATTGGTTATGAGTATTGAGATGCTCCACTACCACCTTTCTATATGTATCTATAGCAATTGGCTTAATGGGTAATAAACTCCAATTCAAGTTAAAATAGGTAAAGGATGGAAAGTTGGATCAAACAATCTCAATTTCAATTTGAGTTTTAAGAGGATTAATACATCCTCTCCCTACATAAATAGAATCCTTGTGAGTGAGGGTATCTCTCTATGTTGGGGCTACCCATAAGTGAGCTCCATCACAGATGCCAACAATTTTTCACTTTCACCAAACAAGATTAACCTCATTAAATTTCAACCATCCATCATCAAATTCCAAAAAAAAAAAAAAGGAAAAAAGAAAAAAATACCTAAAGAGTAGGACATCTATCATGCCTATCCACAGAGAGAATGTAAACTAAATCGCCATCTTACTAGAATGCACCAACACACTAGTCTGCCCTTGACACTCACATAACCACATCGGATTGGACATGAACTTACACCTTTGAGTCGTGTTCAACCTACACATGTGCTTATTCAACTTATCGAGAAAAATTATTTTGCAAATATTTTTTATTCAAAACAATATATATGTGATAATTTTTAAAAAATTATTTGTTTAAATAAAATTTCAAAATGCTTGTTATGGCTGGAGCTGATAAGCGTCTGAAGCACGTATAAACATGACTATGACGTCAAGAGGTCTTTCTATTGACTTATGAGGGTTGGAATCAACTATGCAACTTTCCTAGCACAGCAGCTCATAGGCTCTTATGTTGCCGTTAGTCATCCATTGTTAAAGCAGCATCACCCAATCTCATCTTTAGAATGTTA
Organism: Sextonia rubra; assembly: GCA_037013555.1. Lineage (NCBI taxonomy): Eukaryota > Viridiplantae > Streptophyta > Magnoliopsida > Laurales > Lauraceae > Sextonia > Sextonia rubra. The sequence continues at coordinate 42,934,574 of JASUAD010000013.1, read as the reverse complement.
AGGTTGGTATAAAAGCACAAGAGCCTCACGAATCAGTTTACACAATAACTAACTCCAAGCTCAAAAGTCACCTACGAGACCAACTATTATCCCGTTGCTTGTAGGTAAGTTCTTAAACACATATGTCTGTAAACATGCGTTGCAGTGTGAAATTGCGTAAGCTCCACAAATGACCCCATACAAATATTGCACCGATTCACTACTGTGAAAGCATGTCATCACAAATACAACCATACTTGGTTTAAAAAATGGGCTATCGGACTTGTTAGGGTGTTGTTCGTCCGACAAATAATACTAAGTCTCATTTAGTCTTGGTGTTCCATACATTTTTATTCACCACTAACGTTCATATTGACCTAATCGGCATATCACACAAATGAATGCACCTAATCGTATCAGTCATTAAGACATTTAAGGTGGTCTTTATCCATGCAAGTGGATGACCAAGTTTGTTTGGTGCCACGCATGTATCTTAACATGCACTATCCTATATTTGTTGCCAATATAATATAGATGACATGATATGCATGAAAAAAAAAAAAAGGAATTCCACATTATCCAACAATGAGAATTTAATTTATGAAAATAAGTCTAATACATTCCCACTAAAAATAAGAATTACATATAATGCATTTCCATGCGCTTTATATGAATTACGAATAACTCTCGCTCTAAGGGTTTTATAATCAGATTAGTAATCATTTTCAAAGATGGCATATGAGATATTGCTATCTCTTTTGCTTTTACTTGCTTAATGATAAAATGCCACTTTCTCTTGATGTATTTCGCAATCTTATGGAGCTTTGCTAAGCATATAGCAGTTAAACTGTCCGTTCTCAATGAAATGAGATTGCGAGCAATAGGCACGGGTCCCAAATTCAATAGAAAATGAAGAATCTGTATGCCCTCCATGGCTGCCAGTGCATAAGCAATATATTCGGCCTCAGTGGTCGACACGATGGTACACTCTTGTTTCTTATTAGACTATGAAATGGCTCCCCTATCCAGTAAGAACACATATCCTGATATGGATTTTCCATCATTGAAATAATTCGAAAAGGATGAATCATTGTATGATAATAATCTCAAGTTGCCAACTTGATATAGCAAAGTATCATATTTTTTGTGCCCTTTAAATGTTAAAAGATTCATTTGATGGTGGTTCAATGAATAATACCCTTACTTTGAGAGCGATTAACAAACCCAACTGCAACATAAATACCTAGATGCGTGCACAACATAGCATAATCAAGGCTTCCTACAAATTCCTGTTTTCTCTTCGTTGGTGGAGCTGCGAAAAAACATTTATTATGCATGTGTTGAATTTATGTATTATTGTACCGATTGCCAACCGTAACAAATTTGGTCGGGCGTCACAGTTGGACTCTTGAAGAATGATTCCATGCGGCCAAGGGTGTGGACGGAACTGGATGCCACCTATCCACTTCAACCTGTGTGGGGCCAACTCCTTCGTGAGATCATCATGCCCCTCGTACGTTATACAAACTTGGCAATATTTTAGAAAGAAAACCAGAACTCAACCTTAACCCAAAAGAGAATTAAAGCTGAGTTCAACCTTCTGTTAGAATTCGTGCGGCCTACCTGCCCCAAGGCTCATATTAGATTAAATATATATATTTTTAAACTGTCTGCTACTTCTAGTGATGTATCAAATTCCCGCACTCTACTCGCACGCGGCTGAGCAAAATAATTGATGGAAGAAGTGTGATTGACCAATCGAGAAGAGTTTGGATCTAATTCATATGTCTTGTTTTTCAATTTAGACATTTTAACGAAGTAGACTTTTACCCTAAACATTACACCTCAGAGTAGATCTGGTGACAAAGGGCCAAATGTAAAGATAAATATATAAAAATAATTTTTAGAATTTTGTAGGGGTGATTTTTAAAAATTTTGAACTTTTTTCAGATATAGGTGGGGGGCTTTTAGCCCCATACCTGGTCCGCTCGTGCCGGTGTCAACCTCATTTGGGACCAGTTGGTTCTTCAAGCAACCCATACGGTGCCCAGTAACCTAGTAACTGAGGACAAATTGAGCTTGACTTCAGTTGCTTAAGTTGAGAAGTTGCAGATTAGGCAATCAAGCTCTCAACTTGTTTAGAACCTCTTAGGCAATGTTTGTTTTTCTAGTGATAAAGTGAAAAATGAAATTAAGTAATCTCAACCTCAAAAATCTCACTTTATCATTTTTGATTGGTTACAAGAAGTAGCAAAGTAAAGTTTCAGCCATAAAAAAAACTTCATACTTCCCACAAAAAACTATGCAAGTGATTACTTTAGAACTCATTGACTTCTGATGACACTTCAACTCAGATTACTCCACCTAAAAAAACGCAGTTTTATCTTATCAAAAAGTTTACCTTAACCTTTACAAGCTTTATCTAACAATTTTACCGGTAGTTAAGCGCACACAGGATGATGGTGATACAAACATGACGATGATGATAAATTAGAATATTGGGGAATCTTCCTATGCATGCGTCTCTCATTGAGGGATCATGCATACTTCTCCATAAGACTCCCTGTGAACCCCATCAAAGATTGTAACCGAGACATATGCATATAAATATTGTCCAATGTTATTAATGTTACACATGCATCAAATAATTTCGCATACTATGTTATTAAATAGACTTTTAGGGCATGTTTGGCAAAGGGGTAGGGTAATATAGAGTAGAGTTAAAATTTTAAAATTCAAATTTCCCCTCTTCTTGTTTTTAAAAATTTTAAATTTCCACATCTTTTTTTCTAAAAAAGTCAAAAAGTTATCACTAAACTACAAAAAAATTTCTACTTTTTATACAAAAAGTCAAAAAATTTATATATCTAACAACAAAAAATAAAAACTCATTATAACCCAATTTATATTATTTTTTCTTGATTTTGGGTTTACTCTACTTTACATTACCCTACTCCTCTCCCAAACATACCCTTAGTGTAGGTTGATTCGTTTCCACCTAAAGGGCACTCAGTATGTCAAGGGTTCCTTTTATCCATACCACATTAGTAAAGAAGATATAGTGTAACACTCCGGCCTAGCTTAATCCGGTTTAGCGACTATTTCCGGTAATTTCAAGTAATTTTTGAGCGAATTAGTCTTATATTTGTTGTTTTCTCCTTTTGCATTTTGTTTCGGGTCATGGATAGATAGTTAGGTTGAGTGTAACCTGGTTTTGGTAGACATGAGCCATTTTTTCGTAATTTTAGTTTTTGCACAATGTCGTTATTCATGCATCATCTTAGTGTTAACACATGTATTTCGTCGAGCTCGTTAACTTTCATAACTAACTCGTATGCAAACAACTTCGTTTGCTCCCGTTGGACAATTATTTAACTTGAACTGTAATTATCGTGAACTTTTAGATTTTTATATAAATTCTTTAATCCTTATCCTATATAACCTGATGCCCACCCTTTCGATCTTCAACGTCATTTCTTTATTCCTTCCTTTCTTTTTCTTCTTCTTCTACGATCAACAAGAGCTAGGAGATCCTTTGCATCCATTTTAATGAACCATCGCTTGTGTATCCTAAGGTAAGACTGGGTTCTTGTTAATTTCTACAAGACTCGGCTCTTTCTTTCACACTACATACACATGCACTCAACATCTCTTTCTCTCTCTCTTCTTGCATGCATGATCGTTAGAGTTGCGTTTTGATGTTGAATTTGAGCCAAAGGACAACTACTTGCGTGACACAGTTTCTTTGAGGCCAGTGTAAGCACAATAGGGATGAACACCTGTTGGTAACTTTTGATTGCTTTTACTCTTGTATCTCCTGTATGATTTGGTCTTTTACAACCCTTTTGGATCAGATTCTATATGGTTGTCATCCTTGTTTTCATTTTTGTCCTAATTCAGTCGTTCAGTAACAGGTTTAGAATTTGGATACCTGAAACTTATGACTAAGCCATAAAGTTTTACAGCTTAGATTTCAGAGAGCTGCAAAACCGGACTTTACTTTACGGTAAAGTTATGGCTAAGCCATAAATTGCACTACGACTAAGCCGTAGCTCACCGTGCCTCAGCCATAAGTCAGGCTATGGCTGGATGTCCACAGAGTAGAAATTTTAGAAGCTGGTCTACGGTTCAACCATGGCTAAACCATAGGCTAAGCTGTGCCCTAGTCACATCTGAGTCGTAGAACAAAACATAGTTAAGCCGTACATGCGGATGAACAGTAAGGAAAACTATAACTAACTACAGTGCATGTTACGGCTAAGCCGTAAGATGCCTACGGTTAAGTCGTAAATTACGCACGGCTAAACGTGAAATCACTAAAGATGAAGGAAAATATAGGATAATGATGAGACCTTGTAGGGCCTTTCACATGGATTTCCCAAGCCTCTTGACTTGCCCAATGGATTACCTAAATAGCATGAATGGTCTTGAGGGCTGTGACTCGTTCATGTGTGTTGTCCAGCTGTTAAGCACCTCCCCATGGGCACTGGTTTAAGAGACTTCGATGCACATTTTTCGATACATTGCAACACTCAAAAACTGAACAACCATGTGTCGAATAACTTAAAACTACATCATCATGCACAGTTAGAAATAATAGACAACTAGCTTAGGGTTTGCTAGTAAACAATCATGATTCCTTGAAATGAACTTGACTTGTATTGCATATTGATTTCGATTATTAACTTCCATGCTTTTATTCTTGTTTTGATTTGTAATTGTTCGACTTGTATCGGTTTTGAAAGAACTGAGGCTAGTGTTTAACCCTAGCGTGATGCACGTACTGTATTGCCTGATTGTGATATGACATGATACACGCACTGTACTGCCTAAATGTGACATTGCATTAACGTACATCATCCAAAATGACTGCTACGGTCTAGCTCTACTCAGCCTCAACCTCATGATACCGAACAGGGTTGACTTTGGCGTAGCCTGCTTGTTGCCTCTGCAGTGTGCTCCTGTCTTTGGACTTCCGAACCCCGGGAACCAAAGACCCATTCGTACCTTAGCCCGGTCTATGGTGTTCTCATCCCGCTTGCTCTTAATAGGAAGAATATGGTAAATCTAGTAGCTACTTAGCAAGTACATCTGTTCAATGATTCTGATAACATGCTTTATTCTTATGCACGACTTGCTTAGTAGACTAACTTAAAACTCAATGCAATCTTATCTGTTATTTATTCTGCTAGATACAACGCGTGTTACCTTATTGTTGCTTATGTTTTGCTGAATCGTTATATTCATTAGTTGTTCTTTGTGTTACAGGCTCAGATCCCCCTTCCGACTCGTCATCGGTCAGTCAAGCTCCAGGAGAGACCTACGAGGCCTATTCAGGGCTAGAGGAGTAGATGTGATCCCTCCAATAGAGAGCGGCCTTGCATTTGCATTAGTTCCTAGTTTTGTGTGTTGGGGGTGGGGGGGGGCATGAAATTGGCCTTGTACCAGGGATTTTGGTTTAACATGTACACTGTGTATTTTGGTTTTTAAGAAACTCTTCCTTACTTGGTTGTACATAATGTAATTAATGTCATGTTTGTTAATTTTGTTTTGTTGATGTATCATCTTCTTTTTATGTAATGATATTTACAGCTTCCGCGTACATCATGTTTACACGTGTGAATGTCTATTGTGTGTGTACATTTAAACATAGTCTAAGTGTGTATGCATGGAAGCACGTGTGTCACTGATTAGGTTTTAACTAAACCCCGATTTCTGGGCTCAGGTTATGACACATAGGTTGAGTGAGGACTCGGGACTTTATATCATGGTTTTAAATACCTAATGAAGCCGAGTCAACTTGCCCAGTAATGGCTAGTTCATAATCGGCACCGGAATTTCGATTCAGATATACCAACTTTTTGAAGAAAAAATGGTTTCTATATTATATATCATTCTATAACGCGTACGTGCTTCTTAGCTAGTTAAAGCACTCTGGGAACAGATGGGTGGTTGGCATTTTGATTCCAAAATCTGACGTGTGTACTTTCATTTTTTTTTTTAACAAATTAGGTCCCCCAAATGACCATTAATATAGAAAAAAGATACAAATAGGAGTTTATGTTTTTTCTTTGTATTATTGTTATTTTTTACATATGGATGCTTATATTTTGACAAGATCTTAAAAAGGCTCCTAATTTTTATCAATTTTTTTTAAGAAGATAACTTTTTCCTTGAATTAAAAGATAAAAATTTAAGTTTGGCTCTTAAAAATTAATAGTTCTACACACACACACACATATACATATATATAGGGGCTTGATTGTGTTAGAACTGTACTCATACACCTATTATGAGAACTTTTTATTAAGTCCATTTGTGGGTCCCATTTGAAGATAGAATCAAAGGAGATTGGAAAGATCTATATAGGACCACCCCAAATATTAAGTTTGGCCCAATTATATATCCCTAAACCCTTTATTCATGGCCTATAAGTATAATCCATTAGGATTGATGCACAGTTGATCTAATAGTCCAGTAAATTCAGATTTAACCAAAACTGGTGGCATGTAACTATCAGGTAGGTCCTTGTGTATTGTAAAAGTTTGATTGGGTGATAGATGGCCAACACCTAAAGTTCTCACAAAAAAAGGTGAGAACTAGTTCTCACAAAATTATTTCCCATATAGGGGCCTGATTGTGTGAGAACTGTTTTCGCGCACTTACTGTGAAAACTTTTTATGCGGCTTATTTGTGAGTCCCATTTGGATATAGGATCAAAGGGAATGAAAAGATCTATATGGGATTACCTCAAATATCAAGTTTGGCTCCAATCATATGTCTTACCTCTTCATTCATGGCCTCCAAGTCCAATCCATTAGGATTGATACACAGTCAATTCAATGGTCCCATAAATTTAGATTTAACGAAACTTGTGGCATGTGACTATTAAGTGGTCCTTGTGTATTGCAAGGTTTGAATTGGGTGACAAATGGGCCCCACCTAGAGTTCTCACAGACAAATGATGTTGAGAATTAGTTCTCACAAATTATTTCTCATATATATAAATATATATGTATATAGATTATATAGGGGAATGCTAGTAAGCATCATTCCTTCAAAAATATCTAAGTACAAAAGTAGAAAAGCCATATATAATTTTTTGCAAAAGAGGTAAATTCATGTTCAAACAAGGAAATCTGTGTAAATGTCCTTCGTCTGTAGTGAGGAAACGATGCACACTAGCATTCTCCATATGCATCCATCCCACACTACAAAGTGATGGATAATTTCTTTTTTTAGACCAAACAAAGTCAAAAAGTTGTCATGATACATGATGATTTTGTCCTTTTACACATCAATACTTTCAAAAAATGGAAATATCCCTTATTGTAACGTAAGGGACATATGTATAGTAGTTTTGTTATATATATATGGAAAATAATTCTATGAAAATTAGTTCTCACCACTGTTTTATGAAAAGTCTAAATGAGGCCTCAGTTATCACCTAATTCAAATCTTGCAACACGTAGGAACCTCCTTAATAGTCATATGCCCTAAATTTCGGCCAAATTTGAATTTATTGGATTGTTGATCGACTATGCATTAATTTGATTGTACTGATTTTGTGGGCCACCTATATATATATTTGTGTTTTAATCTTATGAGAAGTGTTTTTACATACCTACCATGTGAACTTTTTATGAGGCCCATTTGTGGGTCCTATTTAGGGATGAGATCATGGAGAATGAAAAGATCTATGTAAGGCCACCCTAAATGTCAAGGTTAGCCCCAATTACATGTCCATAACCTCTTCATTTATGTCTCACAAAGCTAGTCTATTTGGATTGGTACACAATCGATCCAACAGTCTAATAAATTTGAATTTGACTGAAACATGGGACATATGACTATCAAGGGGGTCCTTGTGTATTACAAGACTTGAATCGTGTGATAAATGAGTTCTACCTAGACTTCTCACAAAAAAAGTGATGATAACTAATTCTCACAGGATTATTTTTCATATATATGTAGAGAATATTATTATGCATAATTCCCTTACCATATGGTAAGGGAAATGACATTTCTCTATATATTATCATAAATGACTTTTCTTCTTTTGTATATAAATCTTTTAAGTGTGTATGAATTTTTCTAAATATGCATATGTCCCTCACCACATGATGAGAGAATGATGCATAGTAATATTCTCATATATATATATATACATACATATACACCCACAAATAGGAGCTTATGCCTTTTCATTTTATGAATTTTTTTTTACAAATACAAATACTTGTTTTATATTTTGACAATACTGTAAAAAGGCTTATTTATTAAAATTTTTCATAACTAGCAATGAAATTGGATAGAAGTTAATTAAACCTCTTTTTTCTCTTTTTGGCCAACTTACTTTAAGAAGATGACTTTTCCTTGAATTAAAATATAAAAATATAAGTTTACCTTTTAAATTTTAATAGTTATATATTTTGTGTGGTCAACAACTCTAAATATGATGCTTGTTAAATAATCTAATTTTCACATTTTTACCTGTTTTCTACTGTTCTTTATTTTCTTAAATTTATTTAAAATTTTCGAACATATTTTAAGACCCGGGCGATCGTACTACGAACACCACAGAACACAGGCGCGCGGCAGCGACTCATCCTAGTCCCGACCGCCACAAAAGACCCGCGCCGGGATTTAATGTCACGGGCTCAGAAAGCAGACCCTGGATTTTAGTGGGCCCCTTTACAGACATGGACATCTAATCGATCAAGTACCAACCCTTTTTCGGTAGTATAACATCACAAGATTACAAGCAGAAGATCAAAACGAAGGAGAGGTGGAATCAAAAGCAGATGGCAACAGCTGCCGTTTTATCCTTCACCCACCACCCACCGCCCCATCTCTCCTCTTCTACCATCGGAACCTCTCGATGGAGCACTAGTCCTAGTAGTAGGCTTCCCTCTTCTCCCGGCTTTGCAAAGACCCCCCCACTTTCCTCTTCCTTTTCTCCCAAGGTCTCTTCCATCGAGGTTCGGAGCGCCCGGAGGAGATCTCTCCACTTCCACATGGAGAGCGGGACATTGTTGCAGGATGCATGCGCCACGGCCCTTGTCATGGGAGGAGCCTACTCTTTCGTCTCCGCCTTCGATCTTCTCACCAGCCTCAATTTCATCGAACAGGTTCCATCTACTACGCCTTCTTGCACTTAGACGGGCTTGGCTGCCGATTTCAGGGTTTTCTTTTTCCATTTTGCCCCTCCAAATGGTTAGATGAAGGAAGAGGATGGGGAGGGGGATTACTGTTTTTGAAAAGCAATCAATATGCAGGGGGCCTTTTTGAAATGTAAATAAAAGGGGCAGGCGGCGCATTGATTCAGTACGTGGGCCCCACCGGGAGGTCTTAAAAACCAGACCGTTGGTGGTTTTTTTGTTGTACGGTGGATGTGGGATGTGTGCGGCTCACCATTTGCCATTGGTGTCGGTCAGTTTTGTCACGGGGTAGTGTTTTTGCGCAGCAAACCCCGTGCGGCCTTAGCACGTTAAACCGATTGAATGCGCTAAGTAAGCCTTTCCCCTTAGCAAGTAGAACCTTGCTAGCTAGAAACCCCAAGACTACCTCAAAGAGAAAACCCACACACAAGAAGAGAGAGAAGCTCTGAGAATACAAAGAATGCTCTTGCTTTGGATGATTTTCAAGTGAGGGTGGGGGTCTCCTTTTATAGGCAAAACCCCCCTTTACATCGATGGCTTGGATCTTGCTTCTAGAGTATTCTTACGATCCAAGGGCTACGTTTGATTGGTATATACATCATCCATGACATCACCATCTCTTTGACATAAGCCATGACATCACCATCTATTTGACATAAGCCATGACATCACCGTCTATTTGACATAAGCCATGACATCATGGTTCTAGAGAGTTCTACATATTTCTACAAGGCTCCCAAGAACTTTGCCAACTAGGATGTCTGCATGGCGCCCAGTAAGCATCCACATGGCGCCACTTTGTCGATGATGTGTCAGTCTGTTACATCCTCCCCCACCTAATTCCGCGATGTCCTCATCGTGGCTTCTTGGTGGTACTTGGCAATTTGATCCTTGAATTGCCATAGTGTGTCTTCACGCTCCCAGCTGGCCTCGCTATCCGGATGACCCTTCCATCTCACTAAGTATTCCGAATAGCTTGAATGACTTCCCCTTCTTGGAATAACTCGATGTGAGATGATATTCTCCACTTCCTTGTCATGCGCGGTAGTGATGGCTGTTGGAGCTCTTTTGGAGTTCCCACGTTCAGTGTCTTCCATGTCTGCGTGATATGGCTTGAGCAGACTCACATGGAAAACATTGTGGATTTCCATTCTTGGAGGTAATTCAAGTTGGTATGACACCTTGCCAACCCGTTTCACCACCTTGAATGGTCCTTCATAACGCCTCACCAAGCCTTTATGAAGTTTGGCATAAGTTCTGGACTGATGTAGGAGGAGTTTGACCAAGACAAGGTCTCCCTCTTGAAATTCTCGATGTTTTCTTTTCTTATTAGCCCATTTCTTCATCCTTTTGACAGCCTTCTCCAAGTAGGCTTTCGCTAGCTCAGCATGCTCGTGCCACCCTTTGGCGAACTTGTATGCAGCTGGACTTCTTCCTCCGTAGCCAACACTTAGTGTGTTGGGGGCAAGTGGTTGCTGTCCCGTTGCTACCTCGAATGGACTGGAATGGGTAGACTCACTTCGATGCAGATTATAAGAGAATTGGGCAATATCAAGCAATCTTGCCCAATCCTTCTGGTTGGCACTCACATAGTGCCTTAAGTAAGCTTCCAATAAGGCATTCACCCGTTCAGTCTGTCCATCTGTCTGGGGGTGAAAGCTGGTTGAGAAGTTGAGTTCTGACCCCATTAGTCGAAATAGCTCCGTCCAAAACCGCCCTGTGAATCGCCCATCGCGATCACTGACGATTATCCGTGGAATGCCCCAATACTTCACCACGTGCCGAAAGAACAATTGGGCTGTTACTTCCGCTGTGCAGTCCTTTGGTGCTGCTGCAAATATGCCATATTTGGAGAACCGATCGACCACCACGAGGATCGTGCCGTTCCCATCCGAAATTGGCAAACACGTGATGAAATCCATGGAGACGCTCTCCCACGGCCTCCTTGGAATGGGCAGTGGTTCCAACAAGCCTGCTGGATGATCGTGTTCGATTTTGTCTTGTTGGCATACCAGACAAGTTCGAACATAGGCCTCTACATCGTCATGCGTCCGCGGCCAATAGTACGAGTCTTCCAACAGTGCTCCAGTACGCTCGATTCCTGGGTGACCAGCCCACTTTGAATCGTGGCACTCCTTAAGGACCTCCTTCCTCAGGTTTCCCCACTTGGGGATGTAGACACGGTTGCCTTTTGTGTATAGCAGCCCATCCTCAAGCCAGAACCTTCGTGTCTTGCCTTGTTGGACATAGTCAATCAAGGTCTTGGCCTGTGGATCATGTTTCATGCCCTCCTTGATTTTGTCCATTAAGGGGCATTTGGGCCGACTGATAGCAGCTAGCTCGGCCTTCCTGCTTAGTGCATCTGCTACCTGATTGGTCTTGCCCGGTTTATATTCTAGGACATAATCGAATTCAGCCAGGAAGTCTTGCCATCTAGCCTGCTTGGGGCTCAACTTCTTCTGGGTGAGGAAGTAGCTGGTGGCAACATTGTCCGTCTTCACCACGAACCTTTGGCCCAGCAAGTAGTGGCTCCAAACCCGAAGGCAATGAACTATCGCAGTCATTTCCTTTTCTTGCACCGCATACCTCCGTTCGGTGTCGTTGAGCTTCCGACTCTCGTAGGCAATTGGATGCTCCTCCTGCATCAGCACACCTCCAATGGCAAAGTTAGAGGCATCAGTATGTACCTCATACGGTTTTGTATAGTCTGGCAGGGCAAGTACTGGCTCCTTCGTCACTGCTGCTTTTAACATTTCAAAGGCATTTTGGCATTGCTCCGTCCATTCCCAAGACTGGTTCTTCTTTAGTAGGTTTGTCAAGGGTGTTGTAATGGAAGAGTAACCCTTGATGAACCTGCGATAGTAATTTGCTAGTCCCAGAAATGATCGAAGGTCCGGTACCCTTTTTGGTGGCTCCCATTCGAGGATGGCTTTAACTTTGGCTGGATCCATGCACAGCTTCCCACCTCCTACTTTGTGGCCCAAAAACATGACTTCTTGTTGGGCGAATGCACACTTTTCCTTCTTCACATATAGCTGATTTTCTCTTAAGACCTGAAATACTTGTTGTAGGTGCTTTACATGCTCTTGTAAAGTGTTACTATATACCACAATATCATCAATATATACTACAACAAAGCGGTCTAAGAAGGGTTGGAAAATTCTATTCATAAGTGTGCAGAAAGTAGCAGGAGCATTTGTAAGTCCGAATGGCATGACTAGGAATTCATATGATCCATACCTTGTTACGCATGCCGTCTTTTCCTCATCCCCTTTGGCAATTCTAACTTGATAATATCCAGAGCGTAAATCAAGTTTTGTGAACCACCGTGCTCCCCCAAGTTGATCGAACAAGTCAGCAATAAGAGGAATGGGATACCGGTTCTTCACCGTGATCTTGTTGAGGGCGCGATAGTCTATGCATAGACGTAAGGACCCGTCATGCTTCTTCTGGAATAGCACAGGAGCACCATAGGGAGCTTTTGATGGCCGGATGAACCCTGCATCTAGTAGCTCCTTTAGTTGCCTTCTTAATTCCTCCAATTCTGGAGGTGCCATCCTATATGGAACAGCAGCTGTGGGCCTTGAACTTGGCTCTAGCTCGATCTTGTGATCCACCTCTCTCTTGGGTGGAAGCTTTTTGGGAAGCTCAGCAGGCATAACATCTTCATATTCATCAAGAACATTTAAAATATCAGTTGGTGCATCCGTAATGGAAGGCATACCTTCGTCCAGCTTCAGTGTGGCCAGGAATGTGGGCTCTTGTTTCTTGAAGCCCTTAGAGAGTTGCATAGCTGATAACGTTTTTGCCTTCAGTTCTCCCTCTCGAACCACTGGCACCATGCAAGCTTTTCCTTGATCCATGATACACATTGCATCGGCGCTTGGAATTGGTATAGCCCGAACTTCATCTAAGAATTCCATGCCAAGAACAATAGGGTAATCATCCATAGGCACAACAGAGAGATTCAACATACCTTTCCATTCACCAAGGCACATCTCCACGTTGTGAGCAACCCCGAAGATAGGCTTGGCCTCGGAGTTCACCGCTTTGAGCCACCCACGCTCTTCCTTGTATTTGATACCCAATCGTTTGGCTTCATTCACTTCGATGAAGTTGTTGGTTGCACCAGTGTCAACCAATGCCTGTGTCTCTGTCCCATTCACTCTGGGCTTTACATACATCCTGCCCTTGTTCCCTGATGTGGGCATCTCAACCTTGGCCTTGATTGCATGTAGCAACTGAAGGGAACCCATTTGCCTATCTTCAGGTTCCGGCCTAGGTTCGTCATCCCGGATGAGTGCCGAGAGTTTGCTTCGCTTTGGGCATTCCCGAGCCCAATGAGGACCATCACATAAGAAGCAGGTGAGTTTAGGTTTGTCACCCCCACCCTTGCCTCCTCCAAATTTGGTCTTGGCTTGATCTTTGGGTGGTTTATGGTTGCCCTCTCCCCCACCTTTGCCTTTGTGTGGCTTTTGCTCCCTTGTCTTGTAGGAGTCTCCTTTTTGCTTAGAGGAGTTCCCTTTCCTCAGTTCAATTAAGGACTCAGCTTCTGCTATAGCTGAGGTAAGGTCTTTCACCCTACGTCGCTCCAACTCATTCTTAGCCCAATGTTGGAGCCCATCCATGAAGGCAAAGAAGGCCTCTTTTTCCGGAAGGTCCGGAATTTCTAGTACTAACTCAGAGAATTCCTTTATGTAGTCCCGAATAGTACCCTTATGAGAGAGACGACGAAGCTTGGCCCGGGCTTCGTGTTCTACATTTACAGGGTAAAATTGGGACTTGATTTCTCTTTTAAAATCATCCCAAGTAGTGATTGTGCACGTACCTCTTTCAATGTCTGAGTGCCTCCGTCGCCACCATAGCAATGCACTCTCCACAAGATAGAGTGGGGCAGTTTTCACCTTTTTGGCATTCTCCATGATGCCTATTGCCTCGAAGTATTGATCAAGGCTCCAAAGGAAGTTATCTAGCTCCCTTGCGTCCCTGGACCCACCATAGGTCTTAGGCTTTGGCACATCGAGCTTGGCCACCGAATGGCTAGTCACACCCCCCTGGGTGATAGCCATCTTACAAAGAGACCAATCTGCCTTGATCTCTTTGATCTCTTCCTTCATGGCGGCAAGTTCTCCACCAAGTCGTTCTTCGAAATTGTGCAACTCTTTCCTCAAAGAATCAGCTGCGGAGTTAAGGAGTTCCAGCATCTCACCTCGTAGCTCTTCGTCCTTTGAACCGAGCTCACGGATGCTTTCGCCCAATGTCTCCATATCTTGGGCATGCTCCTCAAACCGATCCCTTCCATCGGCCACAGCAATCTCCACTTTGGCAAGCCGTGCCTCCATGGATACAAGAGGATCTGGTTGCACAGACCTATCCTTTCGACCTTTGCCACCGCGATCCTTCTCCCTTCCATGATGTTCTTCGAAGTGAGTGAGACTTGAATCAGCCATTGCAAGTTTTGGCTCTGATACCAACTGTCACGGGGGTAGTGTTTTTGCGCAGCAAACCCCGTGCGGCCTTAGCACGTTAAACCGATTGAATGCGCTAAGTAAGCCTTTCCCCTTAGCAAGTAGAACCTTGTTAGCTAGAAACCCCAAGACTACCTCAAAGAGAAAACCCACACACAAGAAGAGAGAGAAGCTCTGAGAATACAAAGAATGCTCTTGCTTTGGATGATTTTCAAGTGAGGGTGGGGGTCTCCTTTTATAGGCAAAACCCCCCTTTACATCGATGGCTTGGATCTTGCTTCTAGAGTATTCTTACGATCCAAGGGCTACGTTTGATTGGTATATACATCATCCATGACATCACCATCTCTTTGACATAAGCCATGACATCACCATCTATTTGACATAAGCCATGACATCACCGTCTATTTGACATAAGCCATGACATCATGGTTCTAGAGAGTTTTACATATTTCTACAAGGCTCCCAAGAACTTTGTCAACTAGGATGTCTGCATGGCGCCCAGTAAGCATCCACATGGCGCCACTTTGTCGATGATGTGTCAGTCTGTTACAGTTTTCACCAGCGGCCCAGCTTGAAACGGGCTGATTTTTTCGTGGGGCCCAGTTGAAATCACACATGAGTCCATGCGGACGGGTGGATGATAAGGGGTGGTGGGCCTCATGCATTAATTATGCATTTTAAAAACCCGTTAATTTTTTTGGTTTTTTGGTGACCGAATTTTGCATTGTAGCTCACTTTGAGCCGCCTTTCATCTCAATGTAGTAAATGTTTGGAGCACATTTACTACATTGTAGCCGGCGGGCTACCAAACCAACAATGACTTGGCCTCTCAAAAAAGTTTTTATTCCCATCTTGTGCCAGAAGCTGAGTAGAAAGCTGGTCCATGTTTTGTCAGGGCTACTCTTCATGGCTTCTTGGCCAATTTTCAGGTACCCATCCTTTTCCGAGCCTTTTGAATTCCTTCCCTACTTGTGTCTTTCCTATAGCCATTTTTTTTTCCCTGCAGCACTTCCTTGGAAGCACGCTATTTTGCTGCACTTGTCCCTCTGGCAAACTGCTTAAGGCTTCTAGCACATGGCCTCTCTCTGGCCACAGATGAGGCGATGGTGAAATCTGTTACGCGAGAGGGAAAACCAGAGTAATTGAATTACCTCAACTGCCATCCATTCCCTTGTGAAGAAAGTAACTAACTGGCTCAACTGATTGTGTATTGTCATTGTTTTTGTCATTGTGCAGGGAATTGCTGCGAGGTCCGATGTATTACGTTGTGTCATTGATGTTGTGCAATGTTATGTTCTGGCGTAATTCTCCCATTGGTGTCATCTCTTTGGCCATGATGTGTGGTGGGGATGGTATCTGTCTTCTATACCCCTCTGCCTGCCTTGTTAGCAGATCTATTGTTATTTTCTATAGTTATTTAGCGGTTGCTTGGATGTCGAGAAAACTGGTGGAGAAATTTATTCACATTACAAATTTTTACTTTGAATAACTCTCTCCTTTCTCATCCAAATAGATCCAGTTGGGATGCATATCTGTATTTGGCATGTATACCATGTTTTTATTAAGTTGTAGAGAAAGATTGAAATCAAGCCAACCTTAATGGGCCCTAGTATCATTTGTATGATGTGTAACTATTCTTTGCATAGGCCCATGTTTATACGGACACTCTTATAATTTGTTGCTCTTTTTATTTAAAGAGATAAGCTGAATCTTGTTGGTCAGGGTTCTTTGGCACAGCTCTTTTTTTCATACATATGTATGTATTTATATATGTTGCAGGGTTCGCTGATATAATGGGGAGAAGATATGGGGCATTAAAGCTTCCTTACAATCAAGACAAGAGTTGGGTTGGTAGCATTTGCATGTGTTTCTCTGGTTTTGCCATCTCCATTGGGTATGTTTCTGCACTTAACACAATTTCTTACTCTAATTGCATGCCATGACTCTGAACCTTGCAACCACGAATATAATTGCTCTATTGTGTCTTGTGGGTTAGGATAAATGTACCATATGAGGACATCGCATATCAATTTTTTTAATAGGCCAGTTCAGAATATTGCCATGGTACCTGATTTATACCCTTATTACTGGGACACCAATTAGTATCATCAACATAAGCCTGAACAGATCGTTATGGGCCAATACGGACATCATTTTACTACGTTAGCTGAAAAAGAAATCAAGCCAATACATATTGTTACGTTTTCTCTGATGCACAGGCATGAATTGGCCACATTGGTGGTACACATCAAATTTTTGCTTGGTTGGTCCAGGTCCAATACTGATATTTGAAACCATGGCAGGAAGTCTAGTGGTTTCAAAACAGGGCCAGCGACCTATTTGGATCAGGTCCAAAATCTTTACATTTTGGCCCACTTTGTCACCATTACTTCTGGCTGAAAATTGAAATGTGAGGGCTGATATGAGTCCATCTCTTATCTTTTTTATTTTTTTTATTTTTATTTTTTTGTTGTGGGGGGTGGGGGGTGTTGGAAACAATAGAAAATAGAAATTTTTTTTCTCGATAGTTTTGCAAGGTGCTTTAGATGTCCCTAAAGCATGCTAAACATAATGATTATATATAGGTGAAAAGATGTCGTATTGATGGCCAATGGAATCGACTGAGCTTGTGTTTAATTGGAGAAATGTTGAAATCAACGGCATTCTTTTTCATATTGTTATTCTCCAAGGGCTCACTTGTATACATGGAATTGAATTCCTAGAAATTCTTGGTAAAATGGGTTCCGACAGATGATTTTTAAAGAGGTGAGGTGTGGAGGATTAAGGTGGAGATGTTGATGGGGTGATTTTCTACGGGATGGCTGGATATCCATTTTCTATCTCCCCTTAAAGATGGTCATTTATGGATCTCCACCCCTGTTTCTACACATGTAGTCATTTTTAGGAATACATTTCTAGGATCCGTGCAAACAAATCGTCTATTAGTTCTTCAAGAAAAAATGCAACAATTGAGTGGTTTAGGGAATTCCTCTAAGACTTATTAGAACTTTTGAGAGGGTGTGTTCGGAATCGGTAGGTGAAGGTCAATGACTACATGGATAGGGATGGTAATCAAATTCGTATGGTCCGATCTTCAAGAATTTGTAGGAGCAGAAGAGAGGCGACTTTTTTGCCTTCTGGATGAGCTAGGTCAGCTCAACACATCCCTTAGAGACATGGGAAGATGGGTATGGGGATATTCCCTGTCAAATGTTTTTCTTGGTGGCATCCTTCTTCTCGATATTGTCAAACAATCCTGCTTCAGGTAGTCAGAATTTTTGAAGTTGTTAGCTTTTGGCTGGTTAGCGCTTCCCCTGCTTTGGATAACCTCCATGGATGCAACATGATCATTATCAATGCATGCCCCTCATGCCTCTGCTTTACCTGTCTTGTTGAACATTTTTGGCCTTTGATGTTTTTTAATCTTTAACAACATGGTTGGGATAAAGCTTTGATGATGATGATGATGATGTTTTTTAATTTTTAATATGGTTTGAATGGTGGCCTTGTTTTGCCCCAAGCATAGCCTGTTGTACTGCTAAACTTTTGATTAATAATTAGAAATTCTGGAATTACTCTCTGCCACAAATTCAAAATTAATGGGAGCATATTTTTTCTTGTTCCAGAGACAGAAGTTCTGTGAGTTCATTTTTTTCATTTTAAGTTTTTTTTTTTGGTAGAGTATTAAGTTTTCTTATCATGTGTGCCCCGTGATTTAAGACATTACAACCCAAAATCTATCCTAGTCAGCCAAAACTGTTGCGTAATGAACTAATGATGCTCTTTAAGGGTTAAGGGTGTGTTTGGATGAGTAGAAAAGATGGAGAAAACTACCCACACTCAGGGCACATTTATGTAATGTGAGGATTTAGTTATCGAGAGGATTCTACTTGGACACTCAGGGCACGTTTGGTAAATGTGCTTTCCGTGGAAAATCAGTTGTGGCTTCTCCACGTTTGGTTACAGTGTGGAATGCAGAACACAGGCGTCCGCGTTCCACGCGTTTACGGAAAGGGCATCAGATGCAAAGATTCAGCATCAGCGCAAATGCGCTGCTACAGTGCCCAAACCATAGGTACCGGTTTTTGTGTCAATTGCACAATTGTGGGTCCCATATACTAGATCAGAACCATTAAGATTGTTTTCCATCCCAAAAACGGCTATAGGATCAATTTTCAGCCGCTGAATCATCTTATATACTGAGATGTTATCAAAAACGCAATTAACTCTAGAGATGCTTATCGGGACTTCTATGGGCCCCTTTTCAAAAATCCAGACTGTTAGATGTGATATAGAGGAACGGTTATGGGACAAAATTTCAGAACGTAGAGCCTTGTGGATCATGAGATATTGGCCAAAACATTCCAAACCATTGATTTCTTTAAGGTCTCTTTCCTGGAAATCCTCTATTTTGCCAAACCTGGATTTTTTTAGGGTGGATGCACTGATTTCTGGTGTAAGGAGGGAATCATCACAAGCATAGAATCCTCTCATCCTTGCGGATGTTTGCCAAACGTGCCCTCAATTTTCATTGTTTGGTGTAACATCTCTCTGTGCAGAAAAGGCACATCTCTAACCAATTTTTCCACTATGGAAGTGGAACTGATATCTGATAGAAGAGGCGGACAACAAGATTCCATGCCTGCTTGGAGAAGGAATACCATGGAGCATGGCAGCATGGGAGTCCACGTGTTACGCGATGCACCCTTAAACGTAGTTCAGGCAATTTCCTCCGATCTTTTCCTAAACAATTCAAACTATCCCTGTGGGGTGCATTTGCGTTATGGGGGATTTTGCACTAAGTACGATAGTAACCTGCCCTCAGTATTGCAGAAAATTGAGCTTCAAAAGATGTCTTTTCCATGTGGAAAGATGTGAACAGAATGGTGGCAAAGTTGATGAATTGCATGGGAAATCAAAATCTGCTTCACTAATGCACCCTAAAAAGTCATGGAGTTGATATATTTGATGGATTTGGTGTTAGGTTTTTGTTTCCTCAATCATTATTGACTGATTTGAAAATGACTTTTTTGTGCCATGATAGGATGCTATACTACTTTTCAGCTCTGGGATATCTACAACTGGACTGGGGCTTGGTTGTGGCTAAGGTGGCCATGGTTTCCTTGGCAGCTACACTAGTAGAATCTCTTCCAATTACAAAGGTAGTGGACGATAATCTATCGGTTCCCTTTACAAGCATGCTGATGGCCTTCCTATTATTTGGTTACCGGACTCCATAATTAGCTTTGTAACATAATATGCTTAATTTTCTTTATATCGTCACTAATATGCTTAAAACAAGAAGTCATCTATCAGCTTTATTATTAAATAGGATAACCATCAAATGATAAATAATGTGTATATAGGATGGTCATCTATTGCTAACATGAAATGTCATTAATCAATCTGACCCTATCATGCTCACTAGCCCCATGAACTTACACCTAGCTAATTTGGCACTCTGTTTTTGTCACTTATTTTACTTCAGTTAGTTTTGCATTGATGATGCAGAGACATTCAGAATACATGCACCATCAATCTAAATTTAATGGTATCAGGCACTTCTCTTGAAGGTCATTAACTCAAGGTTTTGGGTGACTATAAGACTCCATTTTCGCTCTATAGGACATCTGATAGACACTTCCATGATTGGCATAATGCAGTCCGGGTCCACCTCTACCTACTTTGGCCAACAGCCCACACTTGGCATAATGTAGGCTGGGTCCATCTCTACCTACTTTGGACAAAAGCCCACACTTGATATATGATATGATGGCCTTGTCAATTTATTTCATACCGGTATGCAGTTTATTAAACTGAGTTTTATAGCCCCAATCAAGTGCAACCACAAAGGTTTGGCCGTTGCTACTTGTCCCAATATGTAATACGTTTGTTGGGATCCGCTTGTTTGCTCAGTATTGAAAATCTATAAATTCATTGTAAATTAACTGGGATATAATGAAGAATGATAAATAGGTGAAGAGTGAAGGATATAATAGGAGAGGTAGAGACCTGACGTTTAATTTCCAGGTGATTGCATTTCCTACCAAAAGGAAGCCTATTTGATGGTCTTTTGTAGATTTTGAACGTTTTGCTTGGAATTCCTATTAATGGATAAATTACATTCCAAATTGCGTTCTGTTAAATCGTGAAAGGATCTTGAACAATAAGCGTGTATATATCTAAAAATAAACTCATTATTGTCTCCTCTGCCTTTGCCTTACAATTGTGATTCTCTTTTAATGATGCCGTAGGATGCATTAAGTCTTTTGTAAGATTCACTTAATCAATCTAACTTGATTGTGATCAACCTGAGAAGTAGACCTATGCTGCGGTATAAGATGGCATGCTTAGCACCACAGAAAAGGGAAAAAATATCTAGACTTGAGTTTGTTTGATAACTAGATCATTCATTTACAACGCCCATATAGACCAATGGTATTTAAGAAGTCCTGTTAGGTTAATCCCATCAGTTTTGTTTTTGGCACGTTTATTTGTATGAGATTGAACACCGCAAGAATTCATCGTCAAATGAACTCCACCAATTTTTTTTTTCCTTTTTAAGACGTGAGAGGTAAAGAATAAATCATGCTAGCCACACTCTCCATCTCACAATCCAACTTTCAACCCTCATCTCTACGATGTTAAAAACGAGTGAGGCCCAAAACGAAACAAAGCAAAATAAATGAGATGGTGTGCCAGGTAGGATGGTTGTAAGTTGAGTTGTGAGATAAGGAGTGTGGCTAGCACGTTGAGTTGTGAGATAAGGATTGTGGCTAGCATTATTGGTGAAGAATATTTAATAGTAATAGGACCTTGACTTTGCTAGATGAACATTCATTTCCATCTACCCTTTATTAAATTCCATTCAAGGGGCAACCCTTTGATGGTCATTCCTCAATATTCATCTTTCTTAAATTTTAACCACTTTCAGAAATACAAGGTAATTCAACTACGTGGAACAAACGGCTGAACAAGCCATTGGCTCAGTTCCGAAAAGTCAGCAATGAAGTCCTTCATACACACTCTAAACTCCCAATTACGTTAAGAACCTGAGGTCAAGCCTTTAGAGAGTTTTCTTCACCCTGTTTTCTCCTCATGCTGTCCTCATGCAACCGGACCCAATGCGTTTGCAAACGCAGATTTGAAATTTTGAAATAAACGTACTTTCATCAAATCCTCGATGCCCCAAAGTTTGGTGATCATGACCGTTGAACTAGTTCACAAAAATTGGTGGGAAAATATGCTGTCAGACGAGATTCAATGTTTCCATGAAAGAGAGATGTGAGTCTACTATCTGATGGGCCCATCTTATCAATCTCTGCGGATCGTCAAATATGAGATGATGGGTCCCACAAAAGAATTAAAGAACTTCCATGTAGAGGCTCAAAAGTAATCCTATCAACCGAACTATTGGAATGAATCGTCAAAAAACAGTACATGGAGACTCAAGTCAATGGCGGCAAATAAACTAAACGAGTAAATCAGGAAACTACTATACACTTAAAATGTCCATCACATTTAATCCTTGTAAACAAACAATCATATTGCAACACTGGATAGAAACTTGCAAAAACGGAATATACAGGTCAAATGCTAAAACAATTCAAGACATGGGAGCACCTAGATTGAAAGTGGTACCAACAAGAAGAAATCTTGAAATCAGTTGTTCTGATTGTTGTACTGTGGGATGCGATTCAACCTTCTCAGCCAGACTGAATGAATTATCATATGAAAGACGTCGTATCGCTTGGGAGTGCTATTCACCACAAAATGCCTTTGCACTTGCTTGACCCTCCTCTGCATTCTTATATATTGCCTCTGAGATATACTCATCAGGATACTCTTTAGCCTTGGGATGTGGCGGACCTGAACTTGGATCGAAAAGGATTGCCAGTTGAGCACGTCGCTGAATGGGAGAATATAATGATCAGAAATTATCACTGGAACGCACTCTGAGTACATTGCCTCAACTATTCGAGGGCTGGCAACTTCATATCCACTTGGACAGATGCAGAATCTGCTCTTCCTCATCATGTTATAGTAGGAAAGGTTTTTTGGTAGGTATTCATAGATCTGGAGATCTTGATCTACACCCTTCCAATGCTTCAGCAGCAATGGTCGGATAGGGCCGTGCACTCCTCCAGCAAAGAACCCAAGGAATGGACGTTTAGATGGGGATGGGCCGCCTATGAGACCTTTGATGGCACCTGTTCTGAGATTGATTTCTGGAAGGGTTGCGTCTTTGGAAGGGTTGAATCCTTCAGAAGTGTTGGCATTGCATAGAACTCGGATCGAGTTGTCGTATAGATGAGGAACTGCATATGATACCTCTGGCCCCTGCATAAGTATAACACTACTTTTTACAGGAGCAAAAAAGAATATTACTTCATTCAACATTTCCTTCATAGTTGGGTTCTAAAAGTAGAAGCGTACAATGTTTTGACTTGTAAAGATTTACAGTTTCCTCAAGTTTTCAATTAGCATTAGTGGACCCCAAGAGGGTCACCAAAGCAGCTGCTATTATGGCCCCATGCACTAAGGTTATCTCCCTGATTGTAGTTTCCAAGCCATCCATGATCTTTGGTCTTCTTTTTCCTTTTTGAATCTGAATCGCTGCTGTATTTCTGAACTGTATGAAGGGTACGGATTCTGTCATTTGGGAGTTGTGTGCAAGGTCCATCCATAGCAGTGTCCATCATCTGAGCACTTTAGATTACTGAACAATTAATGTGATGCATTTACGGTATGACAACTAGTGCAAAATGTAGGGGCAAGCATTATATCCTCCTCAACAAAGAGGATTCTTCAGGTGAAATACCATGAAACAAAAAAAATGTAACTATCAACCTTGACAAGTAGACTGTAATGGAATTATTTCACCATTGGGCATGAATAGAGGGGGAAAAATACTATATGCATACTGCATGGTAGCAAAGGCATAAACCCATTAGACGAACTAATACAGCTCATTGGACTGGGGAACGTGAAAGCCCATGTACCCGACAGGTCATAGAAAAAAAAAATGGAAAAAGTAAGGGGTTTTACCCAGTCATGGCAAGAGAGCAAGAAATGATCCGCGCCTAGGCTTCGATTCCAGTAGGGATATTTGTAAGAGATGACATTGATATAGTCCACAACAGTTCGTTTGACAGGTTTAAGATTGAAAGAATTTGGCTCGTAAAGGTAATGAACCATTTTTGTGATGCTGAATGGAAGAAAATGAACATGCGCAATGTCCGGATTACTTGTTCTGAATTGGGTACTGGTTTCCAAGTCATAAATAAATCTTCCTTCAGAAGAATATATGCTCCTGCATGGACCATCATGGAAAAGTGGTGGCTCACCTTCTTTATAAACAAATATCTTAAACACTTTCTCCATTTCCAGATAACTCCTACAAATCAATGGACTTTGCTTAGGGAGCATACCAAAAAGACAAGAAATATTTCTACCCAAAAAAAAAAAGAAGAAAAAAGTAAAAAGAAAAAAGAAAATACACAGGTTTCTTTCTTTTAAAGACCAGGAAAGCTAGAATACTGACAGTATTATTAAATACACAGGTAGCATTGAACAAATTCAATTGACAGGGGAAAGAGTGCAATTTTCAATTAAAAGGAGATTCTTTCAAGAATCAATTAATTGGAGCAATAGTTACACTCTTTCCCAATCAATTGCTGACCAGAGAGGAACTATGCATTTATAGAGGGGAAAAAAAGGAAAAATAAAAAAGAAATAGAGAATGAATTGGTAATAACAGAATTTTAACTGGATACCTGTGGAATGCATTAGCGTTTCTATAGACAGGGCCATATGGAACATAGTCAGGATCTAGCTGTGCTGATGGTAGCCCCTTTTTATTCTCTGCAGCTTCTCTGATCAATGCTCGAGCCCTTGCAAGACTTGCTTCAACCCTCATCACTGTGCTGGGCACTCTCCTTATCTTAGTCTTGGGGGTGTCATTAAGTTGTTTCTCATCAGCCTGCAGTATAATGTGAGAAGAATTGAACTATGCGCGGTTGGAGAAATGAAATTAGTTCAAAATGTGGCAAAGGGAAATTTGCTCTATATCAAGAGGAATTTCTACTATGTGAGACCGGAAAATTTTAGTGGTGGCAATTCCTAACCCAACCAGCCCAACCTAACCGCTAATCCTGGATCAAGTGGTTGAACACTTCCAACATAAATAATAAATTGGTTGCATGTGTGTTGCGGCCATACACTCTATTCAACTTGCCGAGTGGACTCAGATCAACCCAACATGATTTTGTATACTAAATCCAGCCAATCCTGACCCCAACCCAACATGTAAACTTTATGGTGCAGGTTGCCATTTCCCAACCTGAATGAGAAAGTGTCTGGTTTCCATTGGATCGTGCTTGTAAAAGTTGAAACCCACGAGGTCAACACGACCCAGTCCTAGTCATTCCTTGCCACAAAATGGCTCGAGTCATTGATAGGCGTCATGCTCACTGCAGTATGGCACACCGTTGGATAATAATTTAGATAGTCTAATCCACGCCGTCCTCTCCCAAGGACAAAATGTGAAATTATGATGCCACATACCACAAGTATCCAACATTCCAACGGTGAATATGACTTCGATCAGGATGGTGGTAATGCAATTCACTGCGTTATTTCTGAAGCATTGTGGGGCCACCACTCCAACCCAAAGAGAACCCTAGGCCCCACTCGGATAATTTCCTCCCAAAGTCGAGAAAATAATAGCTAGGTTTGCCTACTTTGTGGGTCACTTGTTTTGTTGTTTTCCTCTTTTCTGCAAAGTTTTCTTCTGATTCCTACGGTTCGTTTACTGTGGAATCAATGTGAGGGCCGGAAAGGAAATATTCCCTAGAATTAGAATTCTAAAAAGAGTAAAAAAAACAAAGAGATGAATATGAATTATGATCAACCAACTTACTGAATTTTTTTCAATTTTAGTCAAATTATCAAGCCACATTCATATATCCATCAGTGGGCCTATCATCTCCCATCAAGGGGGAAATAGCACTTTAATCTGATGTGCAAGTGAGATTTCCCTTTGGTTGAACAATTCAAGATTAGTGATCTTGTTAAGAAATTAGGCCCACCCCAGAAAACTTCATGGGATCCCATGAAAAAATCCATAAATGTATTTTCGATTTGGGTGGATACTTTCATAAAAAAATGATTTGGGTGGATACTATCTTACTTTACATGTACGAAGAAAATCGCCCAAAACAGAAACGGCCCATGCACATGCACCGATACGTACATATTCTATCCGGAGCCACTCAAATCAAGATATCTTGATGCTTAAAAGAGAGATGGTTTTAAAACATGGTTTCCGACACTGAATCCGAAAATGCCGAAATCTCTATCGTGTTGGTAACTGATATTTTATTTTGTTTCGGTCTTCTTTTCTATGACAATAAATTTTAAAAAATCAGAAAATAATAACTTGTAATTCCTTGTATTTAATTACTTCTTAGTACATTTTATGTGTAAATAGAACAAACAAGAAATTGTAATATATACATTTCCGGTTACATACTGGAGAGAGAGAGAGAGAGAGAGAGAGAGAGAGAGAGAGAGAGAGAGAGAGAGAGAGAGAGAGAGAGAGAGAGAGAGAGAGAGAGAGAGAGAGAGAGAGAGAGAGAGATGTTTACCTGTTTAACGAGGAAGTTGGTGGTGTTAGCAAGCAAAGAAGAAGCAGAAGATTGATTTTGCAACGGGGAAGAATCAGAGAGAGCTTCTTGACCAAAAGCCTCCAATCTTGGGTGTAATTCTAGATGTAGCTTCTTGAGATTTCCAGGAACAACATCCCTACCACCCCATTTCCAAGAAGAAGAAGAAGAAGAAGAAGAAGAAGAAGAAGAATACGAGGAGGAGTTGGAGGTGGAGGAGGACTCATTAGCAAAAGAAGAATTGCCCCAGAAGACCCAATAGGATCTTCTAGAATCGATTGTAATCACAGCAACAGAAACCAAAACGAGAGAAACTAAACATAATAATACCAAACAAGAAGAAGATGGGTTTAAAAAGTGGGAGGAGTCCTTCATCTTCTACTTTTCCTTGCCAGGGACTCTTGTCTCGTGAAAAGCAAGTCGTTGGTGCTTCAACCGGATAGAACATTCAGTGGCTATGAAGAGAGCGAAAGAGCTTAAGGGGCTGAGATTATATGAGGTGTGTGAAAGTTTTAGGAACACGACAGACTATGACAATGAATTACACAGCGCATGCGGCTTTTGGGTACTGATAGTATTCATGCAAATTTAAGAATGACAAAATAGTCCCCTCCTGGATGTGTATATGGGCAAGGGAACGACAGTTGCATCTTAATTTATGTCGTGTTTTGATGTCAGTAATTTTGTGGATGGGGTGTCAAGATTCAACAGCAGTGTGGTTTTTGGAAATCTGGTTACTCTTACAATGACTACAAGACATGAGGCAAACTATTGTGGATATGGCCCAAGAATACAAATATCACTTGTAGGGTCTAAGACCCCAATAAGCTACTATTTATCCCAAAATTAATTGGTGATGAAAAACAAAATAACAATAATTTTAGAGTCCTTTAGTTATGTTAAGAAGGCATTCAAGCATCACTCTACAACGGATGCACCTGAGAATTGTATTAAAAATCTAACATAAACCTTCAATGATACTTTACCCACTAATGCTAGCCACACTCTCCATCTTACAACTCATCTCATAATTATCCTGTGGTGGTTTACTTCTCCCATATCTTTCCAATATTAAAAACAAAATAAATGAGTTAGGCTTGCTACATGAGACGATTGTGAGATGAGTAGTGAGATGGAAAGTGTGATCAACATTATTATGTTTTACCAAGCAAAATCTCATAGGCTTGCAAAATTTCGGGTGCAAATCCGTAACTAATGCCAATGAACCAACAGTTAGGCAAGTGATTTTAGTTTTTTTTTTTCTATGGTGAGATTTTGATTTTTTTTATGACATCGAAAGTGAATCGCGTTCATGAGAACAATATCCCCAATCTTTTGGTATCATTCACTTTTGATCACACCTTAAAATCAGATCTCATTAGAAGATTGGCATATAATTAATTTTATAGGCCAAACATTTGATCGGTCACCAAATTTTACACACTCTTTTCTATCCAAAGAAGAGAAAAGTAATGAAATTGTACATGTGTTCAAGATATGCTCAATCAATGGTAAAGATCTTACTACCATTAGAAATATTTTATATGTTAATCATTATAACAGTTTAAAATTCTGAAAGGTGAGTCCGGCCCATTGTTTATCAACCGCCCTGCACTATAGTGCAATGTCGCTGATTTGAATAATAATTTATACTTTGACAATTATTAGGGGTGATGATATATGCAAGTGGTTTTCATTTTTAAAAGGGGGGCTTCACCGTTTAGAAATGTAGTTGCACCATGCTAAAAAAAATTAAGTTCAGTGGATGCTCCCACTTGGCTGATAAAAGTTGGTAAAATAAATCGGAAACAAAGTGTTTTTTTTTTTTTTTTGAGTCATTCATTTCATGGTGTTAAATGATCGTTGCCTATAATTAAGGAAGTTATTTTTTTTAGACAATTAGGTTCTGAGTTCTCTTGTAATTAAAATGGGCCTCACTATACTATTTTCGATCCTACTCTTTTGCAGGTGAAACAAATGCTACCCATAAATCTCAAAACTACATTTCTTTTGAGAGCCTAGCGATTGAGAGCTCCAATTAAAAAAATTATGTTTTTTTATTCATTCCACGCTACCATCTAACTAATCAAAGGCTATGAAATGGAAAACTAGCATAATTTTCATTCTGGTATTCTATTTCTTGGTATTCATATTTGGTCACACCCTAAAGAGTTTAATTAGTTAATTATTATTATTTAGATGATTTGTCTGAAAACTATCTTGGGCAAATAGGCCCTCCAAAACTGTGGTATGCCCCCTACCCTAATGCACAAGATGTAGTGGATTCGGTTTTGCTTGATATTTATTAAATGTTAAAACTTAAATCAATGTAATTTAAAATTTAAATTGATGAAAGATATGCTAGTGTGATGGTATTATGTAATGGATCTGATTCACCAAAATATTCTTATTGACTCCTTGATGTAATGTTTTGCTTTGATAATTTAAAATTTTTTCTTATAAAAAAAACAATGGAATTTTTTACTTAAAATAGCAGTGAAATCAAATTCAAAAGGTATATCTTCTTCGCCCTTGATTTGAATATCATGTACCATTTGAATTTTCAGCCCTCATAAAAACCTTCTTTTTTTTTCGGTTTATTATAATCTACTTTACGAATTGTGAAGGCATTATTGGCAGATATTTTCCTTTTATGGCCCAGCCTCAGAACTTAAAGTCAGGGACATTCCAGAATTGATTACAATACAAGACGTGGTTTAAATTTAAGGTTGTATGGTTTTGGAAGATCCGAGTACTACGTACCTCACAGAATTGATTACAAATTTACAATACATATGGTAGAGTTTTGCTGTGTAGTTTAGAGAACACTGGCAATTTAGCACTTAAATAAATTAAGTTAAATGAATACTGCCGGTTGGCTGATGTAAGGTAGGAAATGAACAAGAAGCAAAACTCTTTGGGTCATTTATTTCATGGTATTTAATGACAGTTGGTCATATCCATTGGACTTCTTTTTTCTATGGGCTAAATCCCAAAGGTTTTCTGTAATTAGGCCAATTAATTGGTCTCATGAACTATCTTAATCCTATTTTTATGGCAAGTGGAATTAAATTACAAATATTCTGAATAAATCTCAAAATTCTCTTGTATTAGATTATCTAAAAGGCCTTAAAACTCGATCACATGTCCTATAAAAAAGGATTCAAGTTCATTAAATGCTGCCAGCTATAGCTAATAAAAGGGAAGAAATAGATAGTAAGCATAGTTTTCATTTTTATCATCTATTTTATATAGAGTTTGATGATAACTGGTTACAACCAATAGGCCTTAACGTTTTTTTATCTTGTTACATGGTTAGATCCGAAACCCTTATATATTTCGTAAGCCAATGGACCCCACAAGACTATATTTTGTGCCTAGTTCATATTGCACAAGATTAAGTACTGGATTTGGATAATCTTGACTTTTGGATGCAATGACTAGATATAAAATAGCAGTGAAATTAGATTTAAAAGGTGGTTCTGTTTGGCTCTTATTGGGCACCACATGTGCTTGCTTTGTTTTTCAGCGCTCATGTCTAAAACTTGAAAGCAGGGACCATTTGTTGTTTGTTTTTACTAGTTGAGCTCTACGTTGGGCTGCTATGTATGGATATCCAGCTTATCTGAAGTTTCTGGTTCTGAAAATATTGGGTATGCAACCTATATTTGGAAAAAAAAATAAAGCACAGATCTCGATTCAAACCCATGCACATAGGAACTAGAACATTCAAATCCGGATCCAGATTCCTGTATATTCAACTCGAGTATCTAAACCGAGGATTACTACATCTATATATTAAAATTATATCTATGTTTCTAACTTGGGTCATATTGATATTTGAGAGTCTGGCTACATCTAATCATGTTCCAAGCAATAGTCCAACATATATATTCAAAAAATTTATTTCGAAGACCCTGTTTTACAACTAGGCTAAGGCACTCGTCTCCACATCTGGTTTCGGATCTAAATTCTAATCCAGTTTTGGATGCCAATAGATAGGTTCCCTGTCAATCTAATTTATAAAAACGGGTCTGGTCCAAATCCACTAAGATCCCGCCTTGGTCTAACCCATTTGCATCCCTAGCTGTCCCATAGGACAAAGTATTCATTGCATCCCATGATTTTCGGCTCTGCACCTCTTTGTTTGGGAATGATTGTCTTAGAATTTAATAGATAACAAATAACCTTCAAAATTTCAACCGTCCCCTTATTTCTTCTATGCACTAAGCAAGAGATAGAACCTGGAGGGTAGGGCTGTCAAAGGGCCGGGCCCGTGCCGGGCTTAGGTAAGCCCTTATCCTACCTTAACATGTGAGAGCCGGGCTTAACTGATCAAAAGCCCTCGACTTTTACGGCGGGCTTATAATTTTTAGGCCCTTACCCAACCCTTAAGGGCTAGGGCCGAGCCAGGGCCAAAAGAAAAGAAATTTTTTTTCTTTAATGGAA
Source organism: Sextonia rubra (assembly GCA_037013555.1). Classification (NCBI taxonomy): domain Eukaryota; kingdom Viridiplantae; phylum Streptophyta; class Magnoliopsida; order Laurales; family Lauraceae; genus Sextonia; species Sextonia rubra. The sequence continues at coordinate 42,903,848 of JASUAD010000013.1, read as the reverse complement.
ATAAATCTTTTATATGCAACAACCTATGCCACCATTACCAACCAACCTTATACAAACCCTCCTCCTTTGTCCATGCTAGGGATCGAGAATGCAATGCAAAAGGCAGCATGGCAGAGTTAAAAACTTTTTTTTAAGGCATTGGTGGTGGGATAAAATCATTTTTACAATATAAAACATAAGGTGGATAATAATAATTCTAAAAACGATAATAAATATATACCAAATAACAATAATTTTTTATTTAATTATTTAATCTACTTTTAGAATATCTAAAAGACCATCGAATGTATTACATCATTGTGTTGCTGCGTACGTATCCAATCTTATGTGTAAATTAAAACTTTTACAGTGTCAGATTTTAAACAACTCCTATATTGATCAAATACTCTTCCTCCCGTACTAAATGCTGATTCAGAAGCAATTGTAGAAATAGAAATTGCTAAAATGTCACAAGCCATTCTAGAGATAACTGGATATTTTGTTGAATTAACTTTCCACCAATCCAATATATTGAAATTTTCAGATTTATCCCTTGGCTCCTCCAAAAAACAATCTAATTTCGATTTTTTCTCTACAACTGTCTGAGTCATTTGTTCCTCAAAAGCTAAAAAATCATCTTCAAACTCATTAGATTTCTTTACCAAATCAACTTTATCTATATTTGACAATGTTTTGGTAGGTGCATCATAAACCAAATCATCTTCAAACTCATTGTGAATATTATATATTTTATATTAAAATTTAATAAACAACGGGCCGGGCCCCCTTGAGCCTAATTAGTCAAGCCTAAGCTCAACCCTCTAGATGCGGGCTTTTAAAAATAGAGCCCTACCCTACCCTCGGACTTTAAATGAAAAAAATAAGCCCTTGTTTTAAGGGCTTTTGTAGGCGGGGCCGGGCCCCCTCTCTAAAGGGCCGGATTGACAGCCCTACTGGAGGGGCTAACGTTACAAGTTTAGAAACTAAAATTTGAATAATATAGAATCTAGCAACAGAGAAAGGAAAATGTTACTTAAGAGGGGTATTTTAATTTTTTTAAAAGAAATTAAATTTCTTAATATTTGAGCACTTTTTGGTTCCGAGAACTTGTCAAGAAAAAAATTAAAATGTACATCTTTCCATCATCATCATCATCACAGACTTATAGCTTACTTGTTTTAGGTCTAAATTTCACCAAGTACAACAAGAATATTAAATTTGGTAAGGTTTCTTAGTCGACTTTCCATCTCATGCCATTGATGAATACTAGAAAACTTTGGGTCAACCATGTGTTAAAGACAGACACAAAGGACAACAGTTAAATGAATAAAAGGCAATGATTTTGACTCATTCACCATTAACCATTGCAGCTTCATTTGATCCAAGGTTAGTAATGTTGTTAAGAATGATTTCTTATAGATGTTGATTTACTTTAACAAATTCTAAATTTATGATTAGGCCGTCAAGCTACTTATTCATACCATGTGCATTGTAGTCCACTAACGGCAATAGAATTACCAGTAAAGACTTACCTAACATATAGAGAGAATATTATGTTTACAGCTATTTTTAGTATGTAAACACAAAAAAAGCTAGCAATTAGGCAAGGAAATAACAAAACCCATACCTGGGAACGTATTTTGATTTTTTGCAGAATCTGGCAAGGGTGTCCCATTGTCAAAGTTGACTTCATAGAAATTTTTAAGAAAATTTTAAAATTATTGTTGGTGTTATATGGTGCTCCATCATCACTATCATCATAACCTTATCCCGGATTGGTAAATAGTTACTTTTTTCAATATTTTATTAGAAAATATTATTTAAAGAGTATCTCTTACCTTCACACTTTTCACTTTCCACTAAGAAGTGTCAGTTTTTATCTAATTGCATGGAGTCCAAACCTTGATTATGTTACCTTCTCTCATCTAGGAGGCCCTTACCTCACTCATGGCTCTCCCACTTTCATGGGTTCTATTGAGTTCCCAACCACCGCTGGATTATCCCAAAAAAAAAAAAAACATTTTCTTACTCAAAAGGATTGTTATGATGTTTTCTTACTAAAAAGTCCAGTTTTCTTACACAAAACAAAAAAAAAAAAAAAAAAAATCTCTAAGTCCTCCCCTCTCCAAAAACACACTTTACAGAAGCCAAATAAATGGATTGAATCATAGGAAAAGGAACGGTAAAAGAAAGGACATTGAAAGTGACTAGGAATCCCAGGAATGCCTTATCTTTATATAAATAGTAACAATTTCTTCCTTAAAAAAAATGGCATTGACTGCAAATGAACCCTTAAATTCTAGTTAACATGTAAGGGTGTGCACTCAAAACTATATACCCACTAGGCAGTCGTACCACTAAACTGAATTTTTAAGGACAAATTTGCACCTTTAGTGCTGTATGGCCCAAAATCCTAAATTTTATTTGGGTTCTTTGCCTGTTGCCGTCTATTTTTAGATCATCTTGCATGTATAAATTGTATCCCTTTGCATGTGCAAATCTCTTAGAGTCCCAACTCCTTAACTGGGATACCAAAAAAGTTTTTGAAATGGATCAAGTCACAAAAATCTCAATCAATCCAAGTCACAAAAACCTCAATTTAGGCCTGTGTTGTTTTAGATCACAGGTAAATTAACACCCATGAACGGAGTATAGCACGCTGAAAATGAGGTTTGGTAGAGCTTCGTACATATCAATATTTCCTGAAATGCTATGAGTGTAAAGACAAGTGCCTAATTGCGACACATTAAAAAGCGTTTGGACATGTTTTGTTTTATTTTATTTTGGCTTTTACTATGTTAAGCTTGTGGTCTAAGAGTTGATATTTTCACTTGAGATCGTAGGGATGGATTACCGGCATGTGTTTTCGGTACCTGTAAGTAAAAAAATTGACATGATAGAGCATATACAGATATAGAAAATACGAAGAAGTTGGTGAAACCTAGTGGCTATAAGTTTTCTAGTATTGCCTGCGTTATCCAACCACTGGAAGGGTTTGACTGGTTGAAAAAGGGAAGCTTCAGATCAACAAATGCTTTCATGGAAGAGAAAGCAAAGAAGTGGAAATGGGTTAACTTTCAAACTAACCCCACAATATGCATATTGACATCCAGTCTAAATGAGAAAACAAACCTAGGATATGGGCACTTACAGATGATGGACGGACTGTTCAAAAATATCTTTGAGCTCAAGGCCTGATGGAGATTTAAAAGGACTTTCTAAAATATGCCAAAAGGGTAAACTGAGGAAATTGATTCCTAACAGCCAAGGTAAATAAGCAATGTAAAATATGTGATTTTCCTGAGGTATCCCACTCCCTTCAAAATTCAGTTGACAGATATTTTTGAGTCTAACACCCTATATATTAAATCAGAATCTAAGGGCTCTAGTGTGATCAAAATCCTTATGTATAAGCTCAATGGGATTTTGGGTGGATGACAAATTCTGTAGTGTTCTTGTTGGATCTGATGTGTTCGTGTGAGTGGACCCCTTAGTGCATTAGGATTTGATGGAGGAATTCAAGGAGACGAGCATTCACCATGTTCGTGATTTTATCCATATTATGGTGTGTTGTTAGGAATTGGACTTGCGGTCATGGAAATAAGGGATTGTGTGACCTCTCATGCATTTGGAGGATTTTGGCTGTGGAAAAGGAATTTTAGATGTGACAGCCTGCACCCACACACGCTCATCCAAGTCCCTCGCAATCTTTATTAGGTAGGGATCGATCCCTTGTAGTTTTTATGGAAGGGAGGTGCCTCACCAATTATCACTAAATGGTACCAATGGATTAGCAATTAAGCTTTCTTCTCCCTCGCACAAGCCCACAATACATTACGCTCAAACCTGTTTTTATAAAAGCCTTTTAAAGAAACCTCAACATCACAAATCCAGACACTAAAGTGCAGTAAAATGAAGAGTCCGGATACTTTACAAGCATGAGAAGTAGACTACCTCCGCCCCTAACAGCATTGCCTTTTAGATAAACAAGGGAGCCACGTTAGGTGTTCATTCCTTGAAAAACATCCACCTCTTGTGGGACCCATCTGGATAAATGAAAGTTTTCAGATGTAAGACAATGCATAAGTTTGGACAAAAAACATTAGGGAATACTCAATATCGAGGTGATCAAATGATTTTAGACCATGTGGTTCTTTTGCCTTTTACACTTTTGAGAATAAAAAATGAGCTTTACATATGTCAAACTTACACATGAATAAATGATACAGGTGAAATAGAAAGAGAGAGAAAGCATCTCTGTTAGTTTTAGGTTCTCAAGGCATGGCAGTAGTATATTTGCATACTTTGCGTGATAAAATCTAACGGCCATAATGTTTGGATCAGCATCCAATTAAGGCCAATGCTAACTTAAGAAAGGCACATTTGTTTAAAGAGAGAGGATTTTGTACATGGAAAAAGAATAAGAGATCATTCCAATCTTTTCAGTTTGAGCAAAGTGGAAGATTCCACTTAAAACAGAATAGCAAGTCACCAAATATATACCTTATTAACCATCCATCATCTCAGCCTACAAACCAGCCCAATATCCATCCATCATTATTTCAGCACAATAATGCATATCTCAGAGGTACCAATGATCATGATTTTTTTTTCCTGCTAGGGCTCCTTTAATCTACAGACCTATCTGATGTTGATTAGGCTGTGGGCCCAGATGACTGTCATTCCACCTGTGGATGTGCCATGTTCCTTGATCCATGCCTCATCTGATGGGATGCCAGGAAACAACCTATGGTTTTCCAATCTAGCACCAGGTTGCACATGCTACTCAAGGATTTCCACATCTTCATTGCCTGATCTCCTCGCATAATGTGGTGTGACAGTATAGGTGCCCCATCCAACTCGTTTCATGTTTGTTAAAAAACACATTAAATTTGATTGCCACATTATAGGAGAAAAGTTGTCCACAAATCTCATGCATGGTTAAATACATCTTTTATCATTGATTAGGTCGCTGACGGAGCCTCACTTGTGACCGTTCTCCAAACTTAAGAGGCAAATTAATGGTCAGCCCTCTTCCCAAAGCTTGAGGGGCCGTATTCACCATGCATCATCTCAGCCTACATTTATTCCATCATCTCAGCCTTCAATTCAGCATTATATCCCACTATCAATCACCAATACATCCTAGATGTAACCTGAGGATAAAGTCAAAGATCATCACTTTCACTTAACAAGAAATGCTGTATACTGTAATCAATTCACTCCTCAATCACAGGAGTGTCGTCTGTTGAATCTCATGTAACGTTACCATTAATTGAATGAAAACACCCAGAACGGTGCACAGTGGGTGAGAAATTCATTTTAAAACACTTTGTAACTCAGTTGGAAAAGGTACATCAAAAGTCCTGAAAGTAGGTGACCAGGTTGAACCCCAGTTCACATAATGTCTTCATCTCAGGCATACACATAATGTTAGTCTCATCAAACAATTTCAACCACGATATGCGGCCATGAATTGATGAAATGAAACATTGGCACATTAGTTGGGTGGGGGGGTGTGGGGGGTGTGGTTGGTGTTGGGGCGGTGTGAGATTCACTGAACATACAATGGAAGTTTGCAAAGCTCAACGGGGTTTTGGGTGAATGACAAATTTCAAGAGTTATTGTGGGATAGTTCTATAATCATGCAAGTCGCCCACTCTTTGCTTATAATCAGTCACATTAAATACCATATGTGGCACCTCTACATACAATATTGTTCCATATTCATCTACATAAAGTTGATTGGAATGAAGGGAAGAGTCACTTTATGGGAAAATAAAAAAAGTTGGGTCAAATCAAAAGGTATCAAAGTTCAAACATAACTTTTTTTCTTTTTGAGTTTTTTGTAAATACCTCTTAAGTTTATGGGATTTCTAAATAAGCTCCTATGGTTCTAGTATTTGTAAATAATCCCCTGTCTTTTTCTTTTAATTCCTTTTGTATCTCTAAAATCAGTAAACTTTTAACCATCATAATTTTTTAAAGTGAAATAACACTTTTGCCTGTCTCTTTTATCCCTATATATGTATAATTTTAAAAGTATATCATTTTTTCTATCTTATGAGATTAAAAGTTACATTTAGTAAGAGAGCATATCCTACATAAATCTATTCCTCTCAATCAATGCCTCATTTCATTAAGTTTAAATCTATCGCTATGACAATCATCGCATGCACTTATAATCAATTCTAATGTATCATATTCATACATGGCCAACCATTTGATTGATGAAAACTTTAAAATATATGATTAGACTTTAAATGCATGCGAGAGTTATTAAGAGAGAGGGCATTGGGACTTCGAATAAAATAAAAACATTTTTGCAAATAATACTATACTCATTTTTTATTTAATGGATGTAAGGGTAAAGCAGTCATTTTATAAAAATGAAAAGCAAACCGCATGGTGGTTATCCATTTTTGTTAAAAATATTTATTTTGGGGACTTGGCAGGTATTTAAATGGAAAAGCAGGAGTATATTTACAAATACTAAAATCACAAGGCCTATTTACAAATCCTATAAACCTTAGTTGGGTACTCCTCATGCCGCTAAATGATAATAAGCCCTCTTCTTTCTACCAAAAATGATTAAAAAAAAAAAACCTTCTCATCTCATGACATTAAATGACACATTTTCATTTGATCCCTCTTCTTTTTTCTCTCTTGATTTGACTAGTAGCCCAACGTAAAGGTGGATCCATATCTTTGAGGCCAATTCCCAAATGATTCTCCAAGTGCAGCACAGATTTATGAACACATACACTCACTCAAATTATTAGGCCCTTATGTTATAAAATTGATTCTGTGCAGAACATATGATTCAGTACTATAAATAGTTCCAAATCAATGCAGGGCAAATTGAGCATTTCCTCCACCTAATTTTATGGTCAGTTTTGTTCAGGAAGTAATGAATTTTAAGCTGCCAAAAGAACTACTGAAAGGGAGAATCTAAAGAAGAAACCATTGAAGATGGCCATTGTTGCCATTTATGTGTTTCACTAATTAAGCGAAAAAAAAGTGTATGTTTTGTTAATTGATCCATTTAACTAACTCCTATTGGAAAGAAATATGACCTTGTGTTTACATGGCTGGACTTTGAGAACGCAGGAGTTTGGATTGCCTAAGTCAAATATCAAAAATACCCACTCATTTGTCTAAGTGAAGAATAATGAGCACTGCCTCCACCAGTAGAAAAGAGGATCCACATGATTACACGGCACAGGCTATAATTGCTCTTGTTGAGTAATGATAGCCCTGAAGAAATTTAAGATTCAAAATCATGCCCACAATTCCCTCCATAATTTACCGTAGGTTTCATTAATTCATAGATTACATTTATAAAGCAAGTATAAATTAACCTTATCAAGAGGATAAGGATAATTTCCTAACAATCCTAACAAAGAATAGCCAATTATTCAAATTCTCTGACAAGCCCACTACATATCTTTCACTCAGGAATTTTCACAAAGGAGTATGATGTGTATATATAAATAGATATACACAAAATTATGAAGAAGTGGATCTCCCACCTCCTCTCCACCAACATCTCCTCGATCAAAATCAACGTCTCATTCCATACATATATATATATATAACTCAACAGCCATTCAGAAAAATACAACACTTCTTTAACGGCTTTAGATCCTTACAGAAAAGACTACTTGCTGGAAATCAGCAGTTTTCTAGAAAACATGGCCACCTCACCACTTAATGCACCCGTAGTGCCCACCCCACTTCTTTGAATGCCCACTTTCACCTACCTCCTGGATTCCTTCTTTTATTCTCCCATCTCTTTGTTCTGCATCTTTCATCTATCCAACACAAGTACTTAATTGTATACTTATGCAAATGAGACTTCTCTGAGAGAGAGAGAGAGAGAGAGAGAGAGAGAGAGAGAGAGAGAGAGAGAGAGAGAGAGAGAGAGAGATGGGCAGCTATAGAACTCTTCTGTTTGCACTTCTGGCTGTTGGGGTGGCTTGTGGGGCTCATGGGCAGGTTGTTCCTGCACTCATCATCTTTGGAGACTCTGTTACAGATGCAGGAAACAATAACAACCTCCTTACACTTGTGAAGGCAAATTTCCCTCCTTATGGCAGGGATTTTGTGAAACATGTTCCAACTGGAAGGTTCTGTAACGGAAAGCTAGCTACAGATATCACTGGTATTACCAAGCTTTCATTGCTTCCTCGCCTTGCTTCATTACATTCCCTTTCTCTACCTTGCGACCCTTCTCTCATAGGTGTCTTTGCAACTTTCTTCTGCAGCTGAGTATCTTGGTTTTGATTCTTACCCACCTCCTTACCTCAGCAAAGAAGCCGAAGGCAAGAATCTCTTGACTGGAGTGAATTTTGCATCTGGAGCTTCTGGTTATCACCGTACCACCCCATCTTTATATGTATGACGATAACATATACTCTCTCTCTCTCTCTCTCTCTCTCTCTCTCTCTCTCTCTCTCTCTCTCTCTCTCTCTCTCTCTCTCTCTCTCTCGTCTTTAATATTTCTGTGTTAGGGTGCAATATCTTTGAATCAGCAGCTAGAGTACTACAAGGAATACCAGTCAAGGGTTGCAAGCATTGCAGGGGAATCGAATGCGACGTCTATCTTCTCTGGTGCAATCCACATATTGAGTGCTGGAAGCAGTGATTTCTTGCAAAACTACTACATCAACCCTCTCCTCTTTAGCATCTACACTGCTGATAAATTCTCTGGGATGCTGATCCAGTCCTTCTCCTCCTTCATTGAGGTTTATACTCCACACTCTCCTCATATGCAACCTCTTTTTGGAGCTTAATTGATAATGGGGCATGGTGTCTGGAACTGGGTCCACACTTAGACCAACCTGATAAAGGCGTTTGGGTCGATTCAGGGCCAGACCCTAATACCCTTGCCCTACCGTAAAGAATCTAAAGTATGACAATGTCATATATAATTGCTAGAAACCAGAGTTGGGTGTAGGTCAAATGGAGCGATGGTCATCGGAGTCGTTTCTGTTTCTGGGTACTATACGGACTCATGGTAGGTTGAAGTAGGTTGAACCCCAATTGGACTGGTTCCAGATCCATTTTAGACCTGACCCAAACCGTATACATTTGCAATAATAGTATGTGAAGTTCCTTCGAATGGATTTCTCAAATTATGGGTTTATAAATCCAACTTGAATATCTCAAAATTCATACTAGGTTTGAAATCAAGCTCCACGAAACGGGGTGTTATTTTGTTAAGTACTCATGAAACCTATTAAGTGAATTTCTCCCTGAAAGGTTTTGGCAAAACCCTTATTCTTTCATAGGGAATCTAAACTGAATAACGTTTTACAATTCTTTTTAACAAGTACTGAGACGATGTATTAATTATTAGACATAGGTGAGTAAGCAATCTAAGCACAAAATTTTAATAAAAAAAAACTCGCACACAAAAATTCAATAGCTATCCAAATACAGTATCTCGTGAACATGATTTTAGAATGTACGTACCAAATCTCGATTAAAGTTTTTAATCAACTGAAAAAAGCCCATATATAGATGCCTGTATTGGATTAAATCTTTATATTAAAATAAACCCTCCTAAGTGAGTCAAGTGGCCAAACAAGTAGTCGCAGCACACACAAAAACTGAAGGGATGATTGTCACCTTGGGCCTATTTCCAAACTCCATCTGTTTCAAATGTAGCTGATTTAATTTAATCATTTTAAAATAGGGTTGTTTCAATTATACAAACAACTTTTTGCAAATAGATCAAATGGTCCTTCTGATTTAATTAAAAGAAGCGAGCTTGTTAAGGCAAATTTGTCAGTTAGTGTGATTTATCTGGATTGATATCTGATTGAAAAAGTTAGAGGTAAAAGGTCCTAAATTGATTCAATCAGAGACACTCGCTCAAGCATATATTTGAATCACTAGAATGAAATGGACCCAAAAACCGGACTTACCAAAGTACAGGTTAATGTCTCTCTCTTTGTAGATATATATGGATGTGATTTGTAAGTAGGTAAAGCTTTGCAAGTTCTTGCTGATGATAGCAACATCAACATGTGGCAGAGCTTATATGGGCTTGGAGCAAGAAGAATAGGAGTAACATCACTCCCTCCCATGGGATGCTTGCCTGCATCCATCACATTGTTTGGAGGGGGTAGCAATGAGTGTGTGCAGAGGTTGAACAACGATGCCATCCTCTTCAACACGAAGATGAAGATGGCTGCTCGAGCATTGCAGAAGAGATTTCCGGACCTCAAGCTTGTTGTCTTCGACATCTACAATCCTCTTCTAGACCTTATCAACAACCCTTCAGATAACGGTATTTTCTTTATACGTATTGCTCTTTCTCTCTCTCCCACATATCATAATCTTTATTAGTTTCAGGCACTGTCACCTTCACACATATAGTAGTTTCTTCCCTTAAATCAATGATTAGGCCTACGTGTGTTCCTCGAGTGGTAAACATCTTTCTTTTGCCTTTGGCACGCGCAGGCATTCAGCAACCCACTTTGCTAAGTGGAAATTGCTATTTTGACTGGTCAATCAACCCAATGATTGCTGATATTAACAAGTTTGCCTTGAATTTTCCTCATGTCAAATTTTCATTATAATCCTAGACATTTTAACTCAACAGCTCATTTATTAACGAAAACTAATTATTCAAGCAATCAGGATTTAGACAGAGAGAAAGGGCTCTGCTGTTGCTAGGCATGGGGGGCTAATTGCTAGTTTTTTTTGTGATGTAGTTTGGCTTATTGTCTTTTGTTGTATTTTTTTGGTTTGTTGAATGAAAAGCTTAGTTTTACCCAAAAACAGAAAAAAAAAAAAAAAGAAGTGAAAATTGAATAAAATACTATGAAAGATTTCACTTGTTTTTTTTTAATGCAATCAATCTTCAAGAGGGCTCAATTCTATTCAACATTAATTCTACAAAGAACCATATAAAAGGTGGGCATTTTACCTATGAAGTTCAGATTTTTAATAAGGAGATCCCATGGAGGCATCAATTTCTGAGTTGAGCCAAATGATCATGCCCTTTAATTTTACATGGGAATAGATTGAATTGTTTTCAACCGTGGCCAGTCATAGTTGTTATCAATGACGGACCAAGAGTTTTCTTTTGATGGGTGCAAATCCAAATAGACAATTATGTTTTGAGAACAAATAAAAAATTTTCATATAGATTTTTCACCATGGTTTTAAAAACAGATCGAAGTTTAATGGGTGCATCCACTCCCACATAGATATATGTATGCCCACCCCTTATTATTATCAAAGATCAGCATCAACTTAGGGCCATTGACATTTCATTGTAAAGTAGATAGAGAACAAGGCATTAGCTAATTGCTTGAGTGATATGCCTTCCACAGTTTCACCTGAATAAGTAGGGATTGATCCTTAGGTCTCTCTGCACATTTGTAGGTGCTGTGTGTACATGAACAAGAGTGCTTTGGCCATCCCCAATAACTTCACTTACCATCAAGGGTTCTGTTTCTCTGCACAAGCCACTAGGGTATCCCTCAACAATATAAATGCGTGGTTCCTTAACTCCTTTTATGGAGCGATGACCAGTGATCAGGGGTCGACGTTGATCTCGTGGGACCCACAATCGGTAGGCAAAAAACCTCCTTGAGATCATCCTAGTCTAAAGCCCTGGCAAGGAGTTACAAGTTACAACTTACAAGGCCCTGAATCCTGATCCTCCCTTGTCTACAAATGTGGGACCCTACCGCTGATGATCTTTATCAGATTAGATGATGAGCGTCCATGAGGATGAAGATGCATTTAAAATCTTCAGGATTTGAAGATGATGTCTTCTTAAATATTTTATCAGACAACAGACTAAGACAATATCCCACAGCTTATGGGCGTTTGAAATCTATCATGGCGTCCATCTTAACCTTTTGGCACACACATAGTGGGTCACACGTAAAAAATTTCTCGGCTTTGAAAAAATTTAGCCGTCTAGGTCTGGGGACCACGCTGCACGAAACTTGTCCAGGCCCAATCCATTTAGTTATCCTGTCAAATTTTCTGGTAGAGATCTAGCCCATGAGTTCATAAATCAATCCAATATCATAACTTTTTGGTTGTTTGTGTCTAATTTATCTGAGTTGGGCCACCGTGAGTAACAGTGGTCGAGGCTGTAGATGAACCATAGTTTTAAGGCCCGGTTAGATTTTGCTAGAATTTATGCATTGATCAACCCGGGTTGATAGAACCTAGTACTAGCTGACAAACCGTATCCTGAAAAAAAAAATTTGGCACAATGGGTTCACTAAGTCAAGACTAAGTTACTTGACCTTCCCAGGCCAGATAAGAGCTCGGTCAACTCAATTATTGAAAAAGCTTTTATTTCCTTTTCTTTAACATATCTAGCTACTATCTCTGTTTCATCTAATCAGCTCATTTCATATGCCTCCCTAGCTTCATCAGACTTGGCCCAAATTTAACTTCAACCAAGATATGCAAGTTTAATTGATTAGATGTGAAATATTTACTTTTGTTCACTTTTTTTTTTTAAATAGAGAGTATCCCAATCCTTTGGGCTAGACAAATTTTTTTAGGACTGTTCGTTAATTTAACTGGTAAAGTAAAGTGAGGTGAATGATTATTTTAAAAGATAAAAAAATGGGATGAGTTAAATCAACCTAATGATGAGATTTTATTTTTTAGTGAAGAGAAAATTTAACTTTTTAACTTTTTGTGTTAAAAATAGATATTTTTTGTTAGTTAGTGAGATGAAAAAGTAGTTTTTTAACTTTTTAGTATGACAAGGTAAAAGAACTTTTTTAAAATGTGGTATTTTGATTTGATTTTTTTAATTTGTTATATCTTGAAATGAAAGATGGCTTTAACTTTACTTTGAAGTATAATTAACAAATATGCCCGAAAGGCTAAGGGGGAATCATGTAAAACCCCTGTAAGCTAGTGTGGTAGTGCAACTCAAACCAACAATCTCCTGAAGTAAATCGTAATCTTAAGCCAACTGAGCTATCCCTCGAGATTTACTTTTGTTCACTTCCCAGCAGTGTAATCTCTACAACATTGGAGTTGGAATTTGGGTAAATTACAAAGTAAAGGTCTTTCTAACCAGGGTTTGAGGAGAACAAGGGTAACGATGGCAATGTCTCAGGTTTACACAAGAACCCGCATCTAGCGTGTGGGGGGGGGGGGGGGGGGGGGGGGGGGGGTGCATCCTGTCTTGCCTAAGGGCGCCCACTAAGTATCGAGACTTGATGGGCTCTATGGGATCTATGGAAGTGAGTGCCTCATCCACAAGGCCAGCCCTTTGTTCCCCCTTATAAATATGTTATTTATGTATTTATTACTGAGATTTTTAAAAAGAATTCATGTAACTCAACTGGCACGGAGCATTGGTGCAATGTGACCCGACTCGCACCAAAACAGGGTGGTTTTGGCATCTCACATTTGTGACCCGTCAACGGGTGGGTCAGGTTCAGATGAGTGAGGAGCAGGTTCGGAATTTGAAATCTACACCAAACCTGCCCCATCATCATCCCTAGTCAAGGTGAGCTCCACTGAGGTTAGATCTGGGTGGATTGCTGACTGCTTTGAGATAGGAGATAACGCTAATGGAGTGGTTGTAATTTATGGTGTGATTTGATTGATCTTCAGGATTCACAGAGGTAAGAAGAGCGTGCTGTGGAACAGGGACAATAGAAACATCACTTCTATGCAACTCGAGGTCAATAGGGACATGTTCTAATGCCTCGGCCTACTTGTTTTGGGATAGTTTCCATCCATCAGAGGCAGCAAACCAGCTCTTGGCCGACCACCTCGTAGAACAGGGCATCCCTCTCATCTCCTGATTATGAGAAGAAAAGATTCCACCACACCACATCCGTCCCCTCCTTTGCCTGCTGCGCGAATCATCATCATTCAACTTATTTAAATGTCATCCATCTGCTTTAGGTGCATGTGGTTGTATGTTTTTCAGTCTAGTGATGTTTGTCACTCCAGATTCCTTGTGTTAAAGTTCTTGAGTTTGAAAACATGGGCTTCAGTCCATTGATCTCATTACCGCCAGTGGTGTAGCCAGAAATTTAGTTTAGTGGGGTCATTCAATATCATTATCAAATGACATGTAAAAATATTTTCAGACTCCCATTTTTAATTTTTTAAATTTTTTACTAAGGTCAATTTCAAAAAACCCCCCAAAATTAATAAAATTATACATGAGAAACCAAACAATTTTAAATTTCAGTGATGGCAAGTGACACCACTAAATTCAATATAGCCCCGCCCCCAATTAGCACTAACCCCACCAAAATCAAACATGAGCTTCTCAAACAGCTATGGCCTTTTGTGCATCTTAAATGTGATCATCACTTTGTACTACATAAGAATAAAATTGTAAATTTAAGAAAATCGTATAAGAAAGAAAACCGTATATACATGGCCACATGGGCACACATTCATAATATGTCTTTTTCAAAATTGAGAAAACTGTGGATCCATGCGCCCACTGTAAGAAGAAACTGTAAACGCATGAAGCCCACTTTGATAGGAAATCTACTTCGAGTGGAAACCACACATACGTGGGTCCACTTTAACATAAAACTATTTTACAAGATCAAGGAAATTGTATATACATGGGCCCATTTTAAGAAAAGATTTTTATGTTGGTTCACTTTCATGGATAAACAGCTTTGATCGGTCCCTTTATATACATGGGGTCATCCTTTGAATGAATCAGAGTCCAGAATGGTGTACTTGTTTCCCACTCAATGTTAATAAAACTACCTAAGTACTCTTTTTGGTTTCTAGACAAGAGGAAATGGTGTTGAGAGTGAGATTGTTACACATTGAAGGAGACGTACAGAAGATAGTTTTCTTATATCTCTTAAGAAATGAATGAAGATACAATAATGAAAATAATTTTTCTCTCGAAAAACATTTCAGATTTATAGAGTTTATAGAAGAAAGACATACATGTGAGTTTCTATAAATCTTTTCCTTTAAAAGACAACTAAAATGTCATGAAAAAATGGAGCCACATCTCTCTTCCAAGAAATGTAGAGGGAAGTTAAACGTTTGACATCCTTCATTTGAAAGGAGTCGTTGTACAACTATTCTTCTCTCATTTGAAAGGTCAAAATTAATTGGAATCAATGAATTATATACATAAATAGAATAATTTACCTCTTGGAAATGGCTAATTAAAGAGGTCCATAGTTCCCAAAGAGGCATGTACCCAAACATATCAAGGCTATAATCTCAATATTAGTGGTAGATCAAGGCTGAGATACAGTGCCCAGGCAATATACGAGGGCAGAGCTCATTTGATATCTAATCCGAGAAAACTCACAAAAGTCTAGAATGTGATTTCAGTTTAAGTAACAAAAAAGTCAAGTGTCGGATTTTTTTGGACTAAGCAATCGAACAGAATGAACAATTTTTCATTCTTACTTGCGTGCAGTCATTGTAGAAATATTAAGTTTAGAACAGAAATTTCAGGTCTACAAGTTCAAAATACAGGCAGGCAGAGTACCTCTAACCAAACAACCAAATCATGAAACAGGGAATATTCAACTTAAAAAAAAAAAAAACTGCTTAAAGCAAGCCACAATATGCGCCTTTGTTAAATTTCAAAACTAAAGGAAGTTCAAAAATAACTTACAAACAGTTTACCAGCATTCATATTAATTGTCCAAAATCCTAATACTAAAGACAAATACCTACCTTCTATCTCCTGCTTACAACCAATTTACTAACTCTACAAACTTAAAAAGACTCCTACAAGAAATGTGAAACGTTACACTGCACAACCGGAAGAAAACTTTTTTCCCCATATTAGCAAAAACAATAACAGAAAGCAGGCTATCACCATTTTGTTACTAACGGGAAACTTCAACTGGACCTTGGACCTAATATAATGAACTGATTGGAGACAAGCCAGGCACAGCTGGGACCAGCTTGAGATTGAGCTTGGACCAGGGCTAGCCTGAGCCTCCTGCAGCACTCTCTGGAATGGAAACTTCCATCATTTAGTGATTACCGCATCAAAAGCCGGAAGGCCTTGTTATTCATCTCGATCGCATACTCATACCCCAGAAAGTCAGCACGACCCTGGAACTCACCTATTTCAGAATCTGGAACCTGGATACCTACCAATACATTTGCTCCTGTTGCACCCTGTCAAGGAGGGAAAAAAACAGCATTCCATTGCACTTCTCAGTAATAGAAACTGAAATGCTCATCCAGACATGGCAAAAAATAAAAAAAAAACGTTGCTAAATTGTTGACATGTCTATGCAAAATCAAAAGCGATGAATAAGATCTAAATGCCAACCTCTGCTCGGTAATGGAACAAGCTAATGTTCCAACGTGGACTGAAGGTAGCCAAGAACTTCATGAGAGCGCCTGGCCTCTCAGGGAAGATGAATCGGCAAAGAATCTCATTTTCTACATCTGATCGGCCTCCCATCTAAATAATATGGAATCAGAACCATACTATATCAATCAATCAGAAACCTGATTCGATCATATGATCTTTAAAATCAGAGAAACTTTGAGTTGCAAATGTGATTATGGAAGAATAATCCACAAATACTTTTGAAAGATGCGGTCAAAGCTAGGCATATGTTAACATAAAAAGCCTCAAAATGGTTGAAGCCAACTTAGCGAAAAGTGAGCGAGCACAAACATGGTGCCCAGTTCCAATTGACTTCTGAAGCAGTTCACTGATAAGGCGATAATGCTAGTGATCAGTTACATGCAAGAAAAGAATAAAAGAAGATACAGTTGAGTCAGGATAGTCACAAGATGCCGCAGATGATCCTTTGCCAAGTCATTATTTGTAAGATCAATGGTTCGAAGTTGAGAAGATTGCATCCGCTCCATCATGGCTTCAAGTTCATCAGTTGTATGGACCCCGACACTGCAAAATAGAAAGAAATACAAATTTCTTTAGCCCTTTCTTGCAACACATGCTACCATTTTGGAGCATGTGCATGATTCAGGCCAAACTAAGTGAGGTCCACAAGAAACATCCCCTAGCCTAAAAAACAAAAAAGAATGGTAATCTCATCAAGGGAACCACATATGAAACTTGACGATGATTCTATGAACAATCAGAATTCATTCCAATTGCTCATCTTTTCCATATGTGGTGACTAACATGATGCGTAAAAATATCTAGGTCTAGGAATGCTCCAGGTGTATTCCACTGGATAAATGGCTTTGATTTTGTGCAACCGTGATGTGCCACACTGACATAAGAGCACAAAATTTTCTGTCTCCATGTCAATTTGTGAGGAAAAAAACGAAAAAAATTTGGAAATTATGGAAATGAAATATTCAGGAGAAACAAAGAGATAATGTAATGTAAATTCTCTGCAAAGTAACAGAATGAGAAGATTGTACAAGGAAATTTTAGAACTATTTGCTACCACGATTTTTTTTTTTTTTTTTGGAATGACTATCAAATTGCTACTTGCCTGTATAGCACAAGAGCTTCCTGTTTTCTGTTATCATATCTATATTTGAACTCGGTGATATTTATTGGACCAACCTGCCATGATAAATGATTGTTAATTCAGTAACAAGAATTAAACAAGGCAGAAAAAGAAAAGTTGATAAAATGTCTCGGTAGCATACCTGTTTACAAAACTGTGCAAAGCTCCCTTTCTCCTCTGGCATAAAAGTAGCAAGGACAGCCTCCCGTTTCCTACCAACGTCAGCAAGTTCAGTCACCAACCTCAGCCTATCAAAGTTCATGTTGGCCCCACTCGTTATCGCTACAACAGTTTCATCCTTTAAACCATAGTACTTGCAGTATGCTTCTGCTCCGGCTAAGGCTAGAGCACCAGCTGGCTCAAGAATGCTCCTTTTTTCCTCAAACATGTCCTGAAGTAAACCATCTCATGAGCAGTGCTTTCTAATACCCCATGCATGTTACCTTTGAGAAAAAAAAAATTGCATGTTTTTCCTCAACATTTGAGAAGTGAAGGGCACTAACTTGTAAAATTCAAGATTAGTACTACAGGTTTAAAAGTGTGTGATAGTGAAAGGCCCCTAACAGTATTATCTACCTCGATCTGCTTAACTATCAGAAAAATCTATATAAAACACCGAAGCAAGATTTCATCAAAAAATACCAAAGGGATGAGCACCAGCTTCCACATAGGATTATAAGGCTTATCTTCAGAATTCATACTGCATTTCTAAAATCCCATCTTCAACCATCGTTGCTGGCATTTGTCATGCTTTGATGAATCCCATCTTCCCTCTCTATGGATAATGAATATAATTATTCAAGAAAAGACACAAGATGAACAAACTACATACTCAAGAAGAAAACATTTCTCAATTTTCAAATACCAAAGCAGAGATCTACTTAGAATTGCTGCCATCTAATTTATTTTGGAGATGAACTCACGACAACATTGCATTCCTCAAGTCACCTTCCACAACAAATTTACTTGAACTAATGACTAAATCTTTAAGACCCGTTTTTAGTACTTTCGGTCATTCCAATCCATCAAAGCCAATGCAATCATTTAAATTGGCCACCCTAGAGTGTGCTCCATTATTCATGACAGGCCTTCACGTCCAAACTCATCATTTTCCACCCTAACATTTGTTTTTATCGGTAAAGAAAATCATTTTATTGAGAAAACAGCCAGCAAATAAAGAAAAAGAGCTATAGGAAGCACTATACCACAGCCACACAAACATAAGAACCAATTATAAATAAAGGAAAAGAAACTGCATCAAAGGCCCCACAAACAGATCATTCTCATCAACCCCCTGTTTGGGAAGCGTATCCACCACATCGTTGGCTCCCTACCCAAGTTGCAGAAGACCACACGGGGAAAAGAAGCCTAAGACTTGATCTCATTGAAATGAACTGATGTTTCCATGGACCCTTCCTTCTACCAAACCCATCTAACCTCATTAAAGGAGTCACTTTCCACCACCACAATGCCTAAGAAGATAATTCTCAATGTTTCTTCGGTGGGTAAGACCTTGTATTCAACTGAATCCTTCAATAAGTGACAAAAACAAGATCAACAACTTTCCCTTAAATTGCAAAGGACACCACCAATACATGACCATGACATTTTCTTTGATTATAAGAGAAACTTCAGTGTATAATCCCTAATGAAGAAAGTATGACATCCCTTGACAATCTAGGAAGCACGTGCCTAGGGTTCCCGTGTTCGTGTCAGACATGTGTCGGACACGCACACGGCTCGGACATGGCCAATACTAGTTATGTTTATGTTTTCCTCTGTTCTAACTCTTTATTTTCTTTTTTACTAGTCTCATCTTTTTTAACTTTTCCAATACTAGTTATGTTTTTTTCTTTTTATATTAATTGTGACATTATGCTTCTTAATGTGGCTAAAAATATAATTACTCTTTAATTTTTGTATTATATATAATATATATATTTATTATTTGTTGTGTTCTAGCAGTGTCCGTATCTTACTTTTTTAGGATTTGCTATATCGCCGTGTCCGTGTCGTGTCGTATCCATGTCCGTGTCTGTGCTTCTTAGTTGACAATTATGTATTTAATATTTCCTTAGAAATGTAAGAAGTAGCTCATGCCTATTCTTGTGAGGTAAAGGAAACAACAGTAAATCACAGAATAAGGTTTGAACAAAGAAATGTTGTTCAAATGATTTAAGGAAACCCATACTAGGCACGCTCATCCTTTCCAATTCAATGAGGAAGGTTCTTTGTGTGCGTTTATGTGTGTGTGTGGGCCCACGTGAGCATGTACCCCACAAGGACACAAACTTTGCCTTAGTGACTAGAAACTTGCATCGATTCTTGGGACAACCCATACTTCCACCCTCATCCTTCGCAACTCAAGAAGGTATCATTATCAATGGTACTTCCATTATCAGTACATACACCTTTCAGAATCTCCTAGCCCATTCATAAAGGAAGGAAACTAGGTTGTTGGCCAAGGCATTGTCATGCTCAATAGCTGCTTGCATTTGATATTAATATAACCATTCCAGAGTTCAGTTAATGAAATTTGATAGAGGCAAAACAAAGTGGATCTGTTCAAAACGTTAAAAGCATAAATACCATTACAAATGCTAAAGCATAAAACAAGCTCCACCTTTATTGAGGCACAAATAGCATCACGGCTGACAAGAACCACTCCATCAACCAATTCCCTACATATGCGGAAAGTCTCCTCTCCAACCACTTTCACAGCTACCCCATCTGCAAAGCCTCCAACCTGCTCCAGCATGATTCGCTGCCCATGATGTAACGACAACGCCATCGCATTTGCATCAAAGGGCTCGACTCCTATTATTTTTACCTGCGCATCCAACACAATTGACTCAGTGTCATAATCTAAGATTCATTTCACAAGTAACTGAGGCTAGAATTAAAAGATTCTGGCGCAACAACTAGAGAGAATTCAATATAGACTCAGAGACCTCTGGCCGAACCCGCTTGACATAGGTGGCTATGCCTGCGATTAACCCACCACCACCCACAGGTACAAAGATTGCATGCAATGGACCTTTAAGCTGGCGAGCAATTTCCATTCCAATTGTTCCCTGACCCATTATTACATCAGGATCATCAAAGGGAGGTATGAATGTGCGGCCATCCTGCTCCGCCCGCTGTTTGGCATACGATTGCACTTCATCGTAAGAATCCCCCAAAAGAACAACTTGCGCACCTAGCCTTTCAACAGACTTCCACTGAGCAACACATGAAAAACAATGAAGGGACAAATGAAACCAAGAACAAAAAGGGTATAGAATCTCATAGTCATGACACCGCAACACTCGTGATTTGTAGCTAATGAGAATGAAAAAAAGTGCTCGTTTTTGTTCGATTATGGATAATTGAACCTTGATCTCTGGTGTTGTAACAGGCATTGCAATCACAGCATCACACTTTAGCTTCTGTGCAGCCAATGCCACGCCTTGGGCATGATTGCCGGCTGATGAGCAGATGACGCCCCTATCTAACTGCTCCCTGGAAAGCTTCGCCATCATATTATATGCTCCTCGTAACTTGAAGGAAAAGACCTAGAGATTCAGAAATGAACATACGATCATTAGCAAAAGCCTCTTGAACAGCCCCAGATTTGAAATCTTTCTCTCCCAACATTAGGCCAATAGGCAAAAGAAAAAGATGAAGATTCATACGGGCTGAAGATCTTCCCGTTTGAGCCAAATATCGACTCCGATTCGCTGCGAGAGCTTGGTCGCCAGCTGCAATGGAGACTCGATGGCCACATCATACACCTTGGAAGAGAGGATGTTCGTCAGGTACCACATGGGGGTCGGAGCCCCGTCCGCCTCCTGCGCCGGCCGCGTCTTCTCCGAGATGCCGCCCAGGAATCCACTGTCGTACACCAGGGAGTGGGGAAAGACCCTCTTCAAGGGAGCCTCGGGAGGTCTCTGCGCCGGGGCCAGGGCCGCGGAGGAGGAGGGCTTCTGAGAGAGATCGAGAGGGCCCTTGGCGAGGGTCGAGGAGATGCAGGAGGAACTTCTCCTTTTCGATGGTTTCGGCGGAGCTCTTCGACGGAAGGGGAGGATCGAGGGCGCACGTGAGGAGAGTTGCAGGGTCACGTGAGGCTGGGGTAGAAAGACGGTGGCCGTAGCGGTGGGGGCGGCGGCGGCGGCGGCGGCTTCCATCTCCAGATCTTGCGAGAGGGTGCTGAGAAGGCAGGAGGTTTGCCTTTAAATTCTGAGAGATTTGGATCTTCTGGTGGGCCCCACCCCTACTCGACCGTCGGATGGAATCGTCCACCTAGGGTCGTGCCGGCGGGTTGAATATGAAGCTCACGTTTTTACATTTTGCACCTTAGATTTTGCGTTTTTGAACCGCAGTACTACGAGGGAACCCCATTACATTCATTAATATGAATATAAAAACGCTAATCTAAATTGGTAATGGTAACCACGAATCATACCCAAATTAAGAAATAAATCACGGAAGGAAAACCCTAAATCCAAATAGAAAAATCTAACTTAATATGAAAATCTACTTTTATAGCATCATCAGCCTAACCACTCTTGTGAATGTGTTGTGTCAGTGATGACTTCAACAATTATGGATAAATTGATGTAGACCAACAAAATTCCCAACAAAACAGCCTAGTGGACAACTTAAGCTGCACTTATACATGATGATACAATATCTTTGTTTTACCATACCTTTTCCTACTTGCAATGATAGTCTAATGTTGCGATCAACTAGAAATGATCCCATGCTGCCTTCAATTGTTGATGACAATAACCATATTAATATTGATGAAGTCATCGTTGATTCAACACTTCCACTGAAGGAGTTGGGTTGGTGGCACTACGTAGGATAAATTTCCTTAGTAAACTAGGTTTTCCTATTTGGATTTAGGATTTTATTTTTGTGGCTTGCTTTCTAATTTTGATAGGATTTGTGGTTACCAATTTAGGTTAGGGTTGTCCCATTTTATATGGGTGAATGAAATTGGATTACACAGACTGCAATAAAGAGAGGTTTACTTTGTGTTTTCAATTTTATCTCTCTCTTCTTCCTCAACAAGTGGTATCAAAGTGGGTCACCAATTTCAAAAAGATTAGGCGAGTTGGGAGGACTATCATGACTGATGTCTCACGTTCAGTGGATCTTGGAGATCGTGTACAAAACTAGGGATGGATTGTGCTCAGATCAAACATCGTGGTGCGATCCACGTTGATCTGATAAATGAGTCTTGGTCAAGTGGGTTTGGAGAAGAGAGAAAGGAAATTGAGAACATAAAGTAAACCTCTCTTTATTGCATTATGTGTAATCCCATCACATTTACTGATACAAATAGGAAAACTCAAATCTAAATTGTTAACTATGAATCCTATCCAAATTAGGAAACAAGTCACAAAAAAGAAAACCCTAAACCCAAATAGGAAAACCTAACTTAATAAGGAAATCTATCCTATATAGCGCCACCAACCCAACCCCTCTGGTGGATGTGTTGAGTTAGCGATGACTTCAACAAATATAACACATGTGCTACCCACCTTCGTGTGATTTACATTGCTCATATCATATCTCAGGGTGTGTAGATCAGGACTCATTTTATACTAATTGGATTGATATAAACTACTTAAATTGATCGTGGGGCAAAAATATAATTTTCATATTTCACATCATACTAAAACTTGGAAAAATGCTTATGTGCAAGATTAGAAAATTTTGGATAAAAAAAAAAAGACTTAGATAGGGTAAAATCGAATTGTGACTACAAAAAACAGCACAAGATCATCATTACTATCATCAAAGTTTTGTCCCACTTATATTGAAATTCGGCTATATTGAATTTTCCATCTCCATTCATATCTATCTTCATCCAAGGTGCCAAACCCTCTAGAAAGTTGCTTTCGAGTGCAACATTCGAATTGCTTGAGGAGATCATTGTATTTATCATGTTAGAGAGGGGGGCTGTTCGTAATGTTACATTTGAATATTTCGCACGTGAATTTTTCCCACCCTTTATCCTTGTCGGCTACTCCTGAGTCATTAGTCAAAAGAGAACTTGGTCTTTGACGCACATGAAATTCATTGGCATCTCCACTGCCATGTATCTTTGATAAGGGCCCCGTAACAAAATTTTGTAAGCTTAGGCACAGAGAAGTCAATGAGGCCAGGACTCAGACGATCTAGATTCAACTACCTACTTCATTTTTATCAATGGAGGGAATCATTAATACCAAAGACAGGTCCAAACATTTACCCAGGAACAAAGAAGATCTAAACTAACTATTTCAATATTCCTAGTTAATAATTGATGCAGAAAACTCAATTAAAAGCAGATGACATGCATTTCATATATAGCTCTTGTCTAGGTGTTCAATTAGATCAGTCTACACTTTTCACATATACTTCCTGTGAATTTACATCAGCCCAATTTGATACTCATTGGCTGAATTTCAAATTGGTGCACATTTGAAAAGAAGATAAATAAAATTTTGAATGTGTTAAATTGAAATTAAGATAATTTGATGGGACTGATATTTTGCTATCCATGATAATGATAGGCATGCATGTGCGCGTGCCGAAAGGTGGTCGGCTTAGTAGAAGAATTTCTCCACCCAGCATGTGGCATGGCTGTGAGCGTATACCATAGGCTTTTTATTTGCCCCATCGATCTAGTGAGGAGCAGGTGTGAGTCTGGATCCTCAAGGTTTTAACCAACAGAAGTCCTGAGTTAAAGAGGAGGAACTCCACAACAGGTCCTGTATATTGAAATTTGAACCGTTACAAACAAACATCCTCCAAATATATGGGTGTCTTCAAATTTTACTTCTTTTTCTACAGTAGAATTGGCTATTTGAAGCAAAACATGATTAACACAAGCTTAGGCATATTTCTTATCACGTATTTCATTAAATAATCAACCCAACCAAACTTGTATTGAAGTAATATTTGAGAACTAACCAAATAAATAAAGAGCAATTATTTTGAGCAATTCTGACCCGAGTTCATAGGCCCCACCATGGAGTTGCATTCCAGTTAGGATTCAGACCCGCAGTCAACTGGGTGAAATTTTGAGGTGCTAAGCATCAAGAACAGCCAGTTGATGCCTAGCACCTAAAAACTACGCACCAGCTGGTGAGTAACTTGACCAAATGATATGGCATCTCGCTGACAGTCTTTTGCCAGCCTTTAGTATTGTCTCTATAATTTCCAGGTTATGAATTGTCTTTTTCTTGAAGCATTGATTTTGACCAGTGTAAAGTCCATCTTCCAGGATCAAAAGCCTTCCAATTCCATGCCCCTTTCTGCATAGGTACTGACTAGCATCAACCCTGGTTAGCACATGTCGACTGCTATTTGGCTGATTGGAAGGATCATGATGGGCTCAACTTCACAAAATCAAGTGCAGAGACCACAGAATTTTATCCCAACCTGGGTTCAACTTACCTCACGCAGAAACTAAGCAGGATGCAGCTGAACATGGCAACAATATTTCAAAACCCATTTGTATGGTACCTGACATCCATAGAGCCTTAACAGCCGCATTTCCACAATGAACTCCAATAAAATGAAGTTATCCATGGAAGTAAAGCCATTTTCAAGGTATGACCAATCCACAGATGACTAACAGTATGGTTTCAAACCAACTAATAAGATCCATGGGTTGAGGTGAAGCTAAAGAGGAGGGGAGCGTTGGACTGGCAATCATCTGGTCCCAATAGATTGGTCATAATCCAAAAGTGGGACCTTCCATTCATACAAAACAGTAAACAAGTAACACAGGCTAGTGTTATTTAAGTGACCCTGTGAATGAATGGATAAACATTTTCTAAAACCTCAACCCAACAAAAGCTCAACTATGATCAACCAGGACTAACCCCAGCCCAAACAAAAGGGCCAGACTTGAGCTTACCTGGCCCTGCCTGAACTTAATCTGTGGACACTGAGGTTTTCTCTAATCCCTACATCCAACTGCATCTCCTCCATGCCAAAAGCACAACTCTAACCATGATCAGTGAAAAAGAATGAAATAATGACTGTGATAGAATTTCTCCATTAAAGAGCAAATGGGGCTCAAAGCTAAAACAGGGAAATGCATGTAATTCACAACAATAAGTAAGTTATTACTCATAGTAGACAACTCTCACAAGAAGAATAAGAGGGGACCCACAAAAAAAAAGTATGACTTCGAATAAACAAGTCATCGTCTTCGGACTTTGACAGTTAGAGACCAGTGAAGCTTTCCCTCAGGCAATGGAATTGACTTGGGCAGACGAAGTGGGATCTCAAACTCTCCCAGTGAAGTGATTGGCACTGGTAGATGTAGATTCTCTGGCTGGATGCTCACAGAAAGCTGTCTTGCCACCTGATATCATCATAATAGCAAATTCCATGTCTATCAGAATCTGTTCACAAGTATCTAGCTGTTTCCATTAATTTCCATGTTGAGCTCACATGTTCCAGGGACTAAGACAAAAATGGAATTAACACGTAGAGGTAATGAAAATGTATAAAGTTAATCAATAACCATTATGCAAAAAATTAACCCATTATGCAAAAAATTAACATAAGCAATATTTTTTTGGTTTCTGCTTACAAGAAAAATGAAGTTAAAAGCCCACAATTCCTCTCATGTTCTGATGTGCACACACATGCACAGAGGCCCATCTGAGCACATGTATGCAGACTAACGCACATCAGGCATGCATGAATGCATGCGAGTGCACACACAAGGCCCAACTCGAAAGAGGCAACTAAAGCCAACTAAAGGAAAAGCATCAGTTAGGGCCACGCACTAAAACAAAGTGAATTAATATTATATTATCACGAAACCAACATTCCACCGGAGAGCCAATCACCACAATCATGACGAAAGTTGCTTACTAGGTTTTCATTACCATGGAATTTCGAGGCATAGCTGATATTAATTTGTTGCTGTCATGATAAGAATATGTGTTGACCGTTGAGAGGTAAGAACAATCCAAAGAGAAACTCAGCCTGGGAAACAGCACCGCAGGGATAAGTGAAATTCTACTGAAAAGGTTATCACCACAGTCAATGAGGAAAATTGCCAACCAGGGTGTCATTATTATTCATTACTATGGAATTTAAAGGCAATCTGTTATCAATTTGTTGCTGTCGTGATAGGAATGTACGTTGATAAGTATGAATGCTCCAAAGCGTAACTTAGCCTGTGAAAAACCAACTCAGAGACTAGTGAAATTTAATGTTGATGGAAGCTTCATCTGGAAAAACATGAAAGCAGGAGTAAATGGAGTATGGATGCCCATGGCCTCCAATCACCTGGTTACCCGAAGGAGCAAACCAGTAAAATCCGGATGTGGACCCATTTTCTAGAACCTGATTGATAATTGGATCCAGGTCTACATTTTGCTTCTAATTGATTGGGTACATGTCAGGGTACAGTTGGGTCCCAACCCAGAGACGTGTATAATGTACACCTAGCGGATCCAATGGAGTGAGTTCATTATTAATATTTGTAGAGAGGCCAGGGAGTTGGCTAAGAAATTAGCTAGAAATAGTGCATCTTATACTGCTTTTACATATGATATTTTATTAATCTGCTTTAAAAAAATTTATTATATCATTTAAAAGAGATAGGTTATGACTAAAAACAATTCTCAACTTTTACTCATTACAGAAACTAGCATTTTCACCGGAATTAATAGAATTCAAGAATGCCAGTAAAAGGGCAATGTGCTTAAATAAGAATAATCCAACCTCTAAGTATCAGTAATAATGTTTGGATATTGCCACCAATGACCAAACCGTAGTAATAATAACGAATAAATCTCAAATGCATTTGTTAAATTAACAATTTTCTGTTAATGCTTCCCTAGCAGTACCATACATGACACTAAATCAAGATGCCTTTTTCTAACAGGAAAAGAGGCTTTTTTTCTTAGGAATTGCATCAGAACCTATGTCCCCACCATCCATATCATTCCCACAGGCTATTTGCTTTCACAGTATCAGAAACCAATGCATGTGCCATTTGGCATCATTGAAATCAAGAACCCTACAACCTAAACTGTATTTATGAATAAAATAGCTGGTGAAACAAGCATACCTCCACTACAAGCTCATCTTTTGTCACAGGCTCGCTCAATTCATTGTCTACCTTGATGAGCCTTCTCAGTCCCTGTAAGAACAAATAAATACAAGACTACTAGTCAGTCAATGGCCATCGGCAAAGCATATGATCAATGTTAAAAAAAGGTACAAGACTACTAGTTCACTCAATGGCCATTGGTTGGCAAAGCACATGAATAATGTTTAGCACCTCATCGTGGAGCCTAATTGAACAATGGGACAATTGTGTGACATATTGTCATACATTAAAATGTGCACACCTCCTTGGCACACTTGGGAACAGCCATGGAATCCACGGTGTTTTCTCCATGGACATCTTAAAGTGTGACTCCTCACCCAGGGAATATGCAACTTCCTTTTGGGTACAATAATGGAGAGAGGAGGGAGAGAGCGACTAATTTCCATCGAAAAAATCACAAAAATGAACCCCTCCCCTTTGACTTTAAAATCATCACAATTGAGGACTTCTGCCAAAACTTTTCCATGGAAAACTTCAAATTCTCCGAGGAAAATTATCCGCACTAAACATTGGATTAGCACATACCTTATCCATGGAAACTTCCAAATTCTTTTCTACATAAATGTCAACGCAAAGATGTGGCCCCTATGTGGAGCCTCCCTATAATCAACCCAAGCCCCTTACACACATTGGTATTCTCTCTATCCTAACAAGTATTGCCACCCATCCAAGATCCAGACAAGACCAATTTTGGCCCGCCTATAATCCACCTGCCAACCTCACTGTCCCACGCGCTAATCTCCCTCATGAATGACATGCTCACATGCATCAAGTGGTCCCTGCAGAATCCACTTTGAACTTTCTAGAGGCATATTCTGTATATGTATCCATTTTTCCTTATAGTCACAGTTCACCCAGCTTTCTTCCATTAATCTTAACCTACCAATCAAACCATCCCACCTTGGTTACCACAGAAAAAAATATTGCTATTATTCACTGTTGGATTGTCCATATGAGAAAAATATGATTGAATCCCACAAGTTAATCATGTGTTTTTTTTTTCTTTTTTTTTTTCTGTACGTATATCCACACACACACATGGACACATGCATCCATCTTCCATCTTTCGAGGGGATGCTCTCTAAATGCATCCATTTTTCACTTATAGTTGCAGCTCACCATTTTATCCATGTATTCACAGTTCACCCTGCTTTCTTCCATTAATCTTGACCGACCAGTCAAACCATCCCATCTTAACTACCAAAGGCAAACATATTGCCTTAACAAGAAAGATTGTCCATATGAGAAGAACATGATTGAATCCTATTTGCTAATTGTGTTTTTTGTGTGTCCCATTTAAGGGTGAATATCAATCCCAAGGCCAACTAGAGTGAAACTTTGGGAAATTCCAGTTTAGAGGAGGAGGGACCTTTTTTTTTTTTTTGAATGAAGAGGAGAGATAATCCATCGAATGTTCTGTTGGGAGAGGTCTATATAGGTAGATGGATGGATGGATAGAGAATGAGAGTTCTATTCCAGAATGACTGTGAGCCAATCATGGCCTAGCCACTGGAGCCCATCATAGAGAGCAAAGCATGGCTGGTATGAGGAACCACCAAGGCTTCACAATAATTTGAGAGTGGGGAAAGAGGCATGAAAACGTCCATGCGCGGCACAGATAATGTGCAATCATTTGATCAATTCAATCCGCAGTCTACAGGCTCAAAGTTTGGAAATTTTTGAGCAATTAGATAAAGCACATGCTACAGTGTTTTTTTTATATTTAATCCAAGGGTAAGTGAAATTTGGATAAGTCAACTATTAAGCAAAGATTTCCACAACACTCCTTCATATCTTTATTTATTAGAATAAGTGTTGCATTATTATTATTATTATAATCATCATTATTATTTTGAATGATGGTAATAAATTAAGGGATTAAGGGAGCACTTCTATTAAAAATAAAAAATAAAAAAAAGAGTACAATTGCAACTGGAGAAAGATCAATGAAGTGGACTGAGCTAAAAGGGACCAAGAAGACCTACTCAAAACATTAAAAATTCCATATAATCAAACGACAGATAATTTCAACCAACTCCAAATCTAGCCAAATGGTTAGTCTCTCCATTAGCCTCCTAACACAAGATCATAAAAGAAATGAAATCTCCTATTAAAAACCTTGGATTTCTCAAATCATATCAGACGCCAATATAAGTCATCAGTTAGATGCCCAATGGATGGCACAAAGCAAATCACCTTCAATCATCAACAAAGGAATTAGCCCATTATAAATTTTCTAAACTAAATCCAATTTCCAATTATATGAACATAATTAGCAATTTTGACTAGGAATTATTTTATTCAATGGATTTCAGAGAAGACTGTCAAAGGACATGTAGAATTTCATTGAGGAAAAGTGCACAATTATGGAAATTAGGACATTTGCATCAGGTTTCATGTTGGACAGAGTTGAGTGCCGTTTTGGGCCTTTCCGCAATTCACCCCTGAGAAAAACCAGACATAGTCTTCTACTTGTGCTCTTCCATTTTTGCTGAAATGTGGTCTTCTTCTTTCATCATTCCAAACCTGTAAGAACTAAAAAAGCACTCACATGGCAATTTACATCCAGCAAGGTTCTCCCTGATATTTTTGGATTATGCATGACATTTCAGCTGGACTTTTTGAAAGACAGAAACCTTTGAACCTGAGGGAAACAGACTGTTTAGGTATTCTCCATGTGAGACTAGTGTAAGAAAGCTCATGCTATCACAAATTTAGCACACAAACTTCCAGCCCACCGTCCTTAGGAATTGAGTAAATTCATGGTTTTTATCCATAATACCAATACACCTAAAAAACTCATAGCCGGCAAGTTTGCTAAGTTTGAAAAAAGGTCATCTCGATGTTTTGGAAACACTGAAATATCTCCAATTCATTTCCTGGACAGACCAGTCAATTGAAAATTTTAGTTATAAACTAAATTATGCTCTCCTTTTGCAAAATTTTGATTGACCACTAAGTATTAAGTCCAGTGATTGCTGGAAAATCCTTGATTTTCATGTTCGGCAACTTTTTTGTTCATTGATTTTCTTTCAATCCCTTTGAGATTTTCATTTTCCTTTTTCAAAATGTCATTGCTATAAAAGAAAATTACATATTTATATAGCCGACTCAGTATATGATGAGGACATTGGGTAGAAAATTTAAGAGAAGACAAACTACATAAAAAAATCAAGAATTGAATCCTGTCCTGCATGGTGACGATTTCAGCCTTTCTTAAGTTTAAAATTTTCTGATTTGCTCCTTGCTCTTCTATTTTCTATTGGAAATAATTCATTACAGAGTGTATGTTTGTGTGTGTGCATGCAACATGTACAGACACTATAAACCCAATTATTCATGGTGCAAAGATGAAACCAAATCTACAGTAGCCAACAAGGTACCAGACGAGCATTATCCAGACGCTTTGCAGCCACTTGATATTCTTTCATTTTGTCTTCCTTGGTCTTTGGAACAACCGTCACTGTCTCAATCTCTTCACGCTGGTAAATCTGTTCAACACAAGCATGTAATCTAAATTCAACAAGTTATGAATGAGACTGATAGGAATCTCTCTCTCTCTTTTCACTACATCAAGAGAGGGAAAGACAATAGAAACAAACATTTATATCTAGCATAGATAATATATACAAAAACAAGAAAGTTTAATATTAAAGATGAACATCAAAGGATCTTGGCACAAAAGATAAGATTAGAAGTAGATGGAGCAAGTATTTTGAAGACCCGTTACTCAACATGCGCAAGGTGTAAAGGGAAATTTATCCAGTAGTTTTCAGGTGCTAGGCACCATGCACAGCCACCCATTTCTGCAAGTGCAGCCACAAATGAGTGACTGTGCTTCGTGCCTAGCACCTGAAAATTTCACATATTTATTTACTTCCTTTTACTTCTAATTTTTCCATTTTGAATCGTATAATGCTCTTGTTCAAGGATTTACTTAGAGCTTTGTTTAAAACCCGCTGTAAGTGGCAGAGACAGCACCGAAGCACACCAACTATGAGAAAGTGATTATATCACCAAAACACATAAACTCTTGGTTGCTTCTCTGCTGATTTATCGTCACCCACATATGGATTAATTACTGATGGGTCCCATTAAACAGTAAAAAGGGGGTTTTGCAAACATGGGTTTTATGGAATTTGTCCCAAGATACATTGCATAATGCAAGCAAAACAAACTTCAACTTTCTCTGATAGAACTCCATATGGTAGAAATCTGAAAAGTGAATTCCCTGTTTGATAAGCAAAAGAACCCATCAAATAGTACCCAAGATGATAGAAGAAGACCTTGCGCTGCTCTCTGATGAGGTAGGCATACTTCTCAATGTTTGGAACCGCAAGCAACTTGGGCATTAGGTGGTTCCTGAAATACCCAGGAGCGACTTTCACCGTTTCACCTGCTTTGCCCAGCTTATCTACGCTCTGATTGTTCATAATCACATCAAATCAATGACCCACCAATCAAAAAAACAGAAAACGGAGCTGCATTTGGGCATAACCAATCCGATTGCGATTTGGGCTACATCCAAACGCACCAAAAATTAAGGCAATAACAATAGATTGAAAAAAAAAGCGCATGGGGTACTTCCACTGACCGTCGTGAGAATAACTTCCAACTTCCGGAATCTGAGTCCCTGACCCATCAACAACGGATGGATTGCGTGAGTCGGATTGGGGGTGGTCGGCTCTTTGACGAGTTGCCGGAGAAGAGTTCTGCTGCACTGCATATGAGCCATGGAGAGAGAGAGAGAGAGAGAGAGAGAGAGAGAGAGAGAGGGGTGGGTTTACCTTTTAGAAGGAAGGGTTTTTGCTTCTTTTCAGTTCACATGGGATAATCCACTGAGTCAAAAATGATCAGTATTTTTCAGTAGTTCTTTGACGCAGTGGGTTGTAAGCAATCCACCGAGTCGTCTCGACCCGGTCACGTACTCAGGGTTGATCCTTATTTTTGCTTTATTTTAAAAAATAAAATAAATTTCAAAACTTTTCAAGCTAATCTCTAAGTTTTAACTAAGTTTTAATTAAGGACATTTGGTAATTTAAAGGTGACGACTTTTTCCCTCATTTTTCTTAAAATACTAAAATTATCCATCATTCAAAGTCATGACATGTTTTCAGCGGACACTATATGCAGGTAATTAGGTTTCAGCACCTACTACATGCAGTGATCACCATGAGGATGTTAGATGTCAAAGAAGGAAATAAGGAGATTGCATAGAAATTGAATTAAAATGTTATCTCAATAAAGGGGAATTTGGGTTTTTTAAAAATTGAGAAAAAAAGTTACTGGAAAATAGCTTTAAATGTAAGAATGCCCTTAATTGAAAACTTATGGAAAACTTAAGGACTAATTTAAAAGTTTTGAAATTTTTTTTTTTAATAAGGGAAAATTTTAAGGGCTTATTTAAAAACTTTCCTTTTTAAAATGTTTTTTTGGGTTAACGGATGAGTTTGAGTTGAAACTGATTGAAGCGCGGAATATGACTGATAACTCGGGGCTAATCTTGTTCGAATGTCCTTTTTAGCAAGCCCACTGTAACTCATGCGCCTTCAAATACTATACAAGTTCCTTACCAACATAGTTATATGTAGGGATTGCTTGCTTCATTATCATATCTTGTCCCAACTATGTGGGTCAGCTATATAAAATCTATTTATTCAAGAGCCAAATCTTCGAAAGCTTGATTGCTAGCTAGTCATTTTTGCGGAAAAGGAATACCTCACCACTTATCCGGCGAGGATTGACAATTTTACATAAGTAAAATTGTATAAGTTAATACGGGTAAAACGACGTGGCATCTTTATTTAGTGCTTTCAAGCAGCTTTGATTTCTAAGCTGAGCTCTTTTTTCTTTTTCTTTTTTTTTTTCTTATAACCCAGGATATCCTGATCAGCTCAGCTTTTAAATTTTTGGCCTCGGTCTAAAGGTTACCTTATTCCAACGAACAAAGACTATTCCTCGGAGCTCATGGATTTATAAGGCAGCCTGTTTGTTTGCAAGAACATGGAAAAAATTTTCCCAAAGAATTTGAAACTCTATTAATAATATATTCCAAGTGATATTGCAGATGACCAAGTTAAGTCCAACGTTTTAGGAAACTGAAATTTCGAGAATTCAAAAGGTTAAATTAGAAAAAATTAGTTTTCAGAATTCTTGCAACCAAACACATTGTCAAAAATCTCTCCAAGCAAACAGCCCCAATCCCTCGTGTCTCTATGTGGACCAAATCAGGCTGTATTTGCATATGAATGAATCTCCCGTTACGTGAGTTAATGTAGCAACAGAGTGAAATCACTCATACTTTTTTCCCTGCACAACGCACTTTCCCGTTCTTCATGCCACAGTTTTTTCACATGAAAGAATTAAAGAAAGAACTCATTTTCTTGGGAGGGTGAAGAGAATGGAAATTTATTTACCATGAAAGGTGTGAATATTGATAGTTACTTCACTGTCTATCAATGAACCCTTTCAGTCTTCACACTTTGCATCAAATACCATGCTCCTACAGTAAACCATAAGGAAAACTAATAAACATCCCATTGAATTGGTTCTATCAAGCTCATCTTATAGAAAGAATGTACTACCATAGATTGGAATGGACCCAAATCCAAGCCCAAATACATCCCAAAAAGAGCAACAAGTGTATCAAATCTAGATTCCTGCGGTCAACGACCTAGGGTATGATGACATTGTTGTCTTGCATTGATTCCAATGAGTCAGCAAAAACATATGATCTCCCCTTTTTTGTGAATTTAATTATATAGTTTATTAGAAAAAAAAAGCATAGTGGAAACCAAGGGGAAATCATCTACCCTTGATCCTTGAAATTCTGTCCAAGATTACTATTAAGATACGAGGTACTTGGGGTTGTTCATCACACAATCCAATAATCAGAACTAAACAGATCCATATATTGGTCATGTTCAATAAGATGGAAGTATCATTACAATGAATTCAGTGCAATTGCACCAAAACTTAAATTGCACCATCTTTTTTCTCTTTAATGTGACACCGAATACATAACAATGCAGACAATGCCTCTCATACAAAGTTTTATATCACCTCGGTACAATTAAATCTGAATATCACAACATTTTTCTCCCTACACCACTAAAGAAACTGACACGAAACAAGCTACAACCTAGAGAACACAAATACTATAAGTATATGCACAAGGCAGACTATAAAGTTGGTTGTTCTCATGTTGTAGTAGAAATCAACTTGAGATGATGAGCTACTCACACTCATCTGTCCTGTGTTAACAAACTCGCTCTTACTGGATGATGTACTGACGTTTACAGCCAACGAACCTGAGCAAGAATTTAAACAAAAAGGAGAAAAAATTATTAAAAAAAAACCCCTTATCAATGAGAACTTGTGGTGGGCAAAAGGAAAAAATAATAATGGATTTTGTAGAAGAGAATTGCTATTTGGTACACTCACAGTCATAATTCCCCCACCCTATGCGCTGGCCAGCCAGATCATAAACAAAGATCTTGTCTTTTAGAACAAGGTCTGCAAAATAAGATTCTAGTTAATCAAACTGAGTGTGGCCTGAATGATTCACAATCAATTGCAGTTAAATGTGTCATACAATCACTTGTTAACTTAAGAAATTAATCGAGTTGTTGTCCTTAAGTATAGAGAGTAACCCAAAGAACCCACTCTTAAATGAGTTAACACCACAGCTTGTAAACAGTTTTCCTACATAGTATATAATTGTGCACAACACTTAATAGTATATAATTGTGCACAACACTTCAAGTTCTGCTACATTTACATGTAGAATACATAAACATTTATAAACCAACATTTGCAAATTTTAGTTCAGCAGCTGATCAAATCTTCAAGTTAAACCCATTGAGTTATCAATTCAACCTGGCCCAGCAGGACATCAAATCCAGGTCGGTTCTTTGAATAGTGGAAGATTAAATTGTGCTCTAGACTAAAGGATTGAATATTCCAGAAAGGTTCCAGAGGCCTACACAAGGCAGGTGTAGAGCATGGTCGGAGCAAACAGAAGAACAAGAAGCTGAACTACCTACACAGGAATTTTACTTCTACAATATGCTTTGAAGATTGAAAAAATTTAATGAAATTGCACGAAGGATTATCACTACAAAGCACCCATAAGGCATAAACGCACTAAATGTAAATTAGGAATCTGACAGAAACCAAGCGGCGCCATAGCTGGGAAGTGGAAAAGTTGTAGCCTTGCTTCCTTGGGTCAAGAAGTCACAAAGTCATTACAGCTGTACAAGGTTCACATCCTAACACTCTCTCAAGGTCAAATTCATCACATTAAGCTGACTCAAGTTCATCAAGACTATTTTATCAAAAAAATAGGTTCATCAAGACTAAATCCTTCCACAAGCTGAACTAACCCCCTTGAGCTCCCAAAAACATTTCTTGCTAGTGTTCCCTTGGGAATAGTTCTGAGGAAAACCAAAATGATATATCCATGGCTAAAATGCTCTACACAATAAACAGATCTCAGAGATGGTGATGGTGAGACAAATAGGGCCACAATGAGCCTGGGGCAAACAACTTCTAAGAAAAAGATCCAGAGTTCAAACCTCCTAATATAGTCATTCCTTGACCCTGAGCCGTTTGCCAGCCTATACACCAAAATGGAACATTATCCTGTGCAAAAATAAATTTCAACCATGTGATGTTAATATTCAAAAAAGAAAAAAAGGTCATGCTGGGCTTTATATATGGCACAATATTTCAGTGAAGTGACTGGCCAAAATAAAACCATGTGGCTGGTTCATTCCTCTTGCACCAGTTCCACTATGGATGGCATTTTTGTCTTTTTTAAGCCGTGTTGTACTTCTTTCTTTCTTTAATAAAGTTTACTGTTGCCAAAAAAAAAAAAAAAAGAAGGAACCCTGTTGACCTTTAAAATCATGACTAGTGTTCTAAAATGTGAATAACCATCAGACTTAAGGCTTAGGTTCAAAGAAACTGGTCTAACCAGTGGTTCATTGCAGTCAAACCGTGACATCAGCATGATCATAATTATATAATAAAAGATAAAGATAAATTTTAAAGCTCTAGTTAAAAAGTAGTGAAATCATGGGGCCATTGAATGGAGTAAGCAAGGCAAGGAAATTGGGTCCAAGACCTAATTGTGCAAGAGGGCTCTAAATCTGCTTTAGCCTGGGCTAAGGATGCCCATCAGGCTCCAGAGATGATGGTGGATATGGTTGCGGAGATTTAATAACTAAAGAGGACAATGGTGCTGTCATTCAACTGCATTCTAAGAGAGGCAAATGGATTGACAAAACAGGGAGTAGACCTTTTCTCTTTAATGTTTTGAATGATGAAACTGCTTGGGCTTCAAGTTCATTCCTCCTCCTCTACCTTAGTCATAGGTTTATTCTCAGGTGCTCTGTCGCTTTGAGGGCTGTTTTTAAGTGCTGATATACCATTTTATTTGTGTTGTTCTTATATATTCCCTATATATTAATGAATTTTCTTCATCATCATTATCAAAGCCTTATTCCAACCATGTTGGGGTCGGCTACATGAATTCTATTTCTCCATTCCGTTCTATTTTGAGCTAAATCTTTCGATAAGTGCAACTTCTTCAAATCTGAATTAATGACTTCCATCAATGTTTTCTTCGGCCTACCCCTACCTCTTAATGGACCATTCACCTGTATATCCAAACTTTTTCTTACCGGTGCCATTATTGGCCTACGCTCCACATGCCCAAACCATCTTAAACGAGTTTCTCTAATCTTATCTCCTATTGGTGCTACCCCTAAATGTTCTCGAAAGCGCTCATTTCTAATTTTATCTTTCCTAGTTTTATCACACATCCACCTAAACATTTTCATTTCCGCTACATCCATCTTATGAATATGTGTCTTCTTAATTGGCCAACATTCTGCTCCATATGTCATAGCTGGTCTAACCACTGTCCTGTAAAATTTTTCCTTCAATTTTGTTGGCATTTGTCTATCGCAAAGTACTCCCGAAGCTAGTCT
This sequence comes from Sextonia rubra, assembly GCA_037013555.1. NCBI lineage: Eukaryota > Viridiplantae > Streptophyta > Magnoliopsida > Laurales > Lauraceae > Sextonia > Sextonia rubra. The sequence goes on along the minus strand of JASUAD010000013.1, from coordinate 42,866,298 downwards.
CCACTTCAGCCATCCAGTTTTTATCCTATGCTCCACATCTTCGTCAATCTCCCCATCCTTACTAATCATCGAGCCTAGGTACTGAAAAGAATCTTTGCGTGGTATCTCATGGGTTTCAATTTTGATAGTGGTTTCAACACTTTTTATATGTCCACTGAAATTGCAATCTATATATTATGTCTTTGTACGACTTATTTTAAAGCCTCTAGATTCTAATGCCCTCCGCCATCTCTTAAGCTTTGCATTTACACCCTCTCTTGATTCATCCACCAATACTATATCATCTGCGAACAACATACACCATGGTACTTCTTCTTGAATATGCACAGTTAACTCATCCATAATTATTGCAAAGAGATAAGGGCTTAAGGATGATCCCTGATGTAAGCCTATAGTCACGGGAAATCCGCCCGTTTCTCCACATGTGGTTTTCACATTTGTTATTGCACCTTCGTACATATCCTTTAAAATTTCAATGTAACCTCTTGGGACATTCCTTTTCTTTAAGACCCACCAAATTAAATTCCTCGGTACCCTATTATAGGCTTTTTCCAAATCGATAAAGACCATATGTAGATTTTTTCTCTTTGCTCGGTATTTTTCCATTAATTGCCTAAGTGAAAAGATAGCTTCCATAGTTGATCTCCCTAGCATAAAACCAAATTGATTTTCCGAAATCTTAGTCTTTTTTCTTAGTCTTTGCTCTATTATTCTCTCCCATAACTTCATAGTGTGACTCATAAGTTTAATCCCTCGATAGATGGTACAATTTTGTATATCTCCTTTATTCTTATATATAGGTACTACAATGCTTCTTCTCCATTCATCCGGCATTTTTTTTGTCACAAGTATCTTATTGAATAGTCTACATAACCAACTTACTCCAACCTCTCCTAAGCATTTCCATACCTCTATCGGAATACCATCTGGGCCTGTTGCTTTTCCTGTCTTCATTCGCTTCAATGCTTCCTTCACTTCCACCCCTCTAATTCTATGGAGAAAAGTATACTCTTGTAATGAAGTATCCTCCTCCACTCTTGTATCGCCCAAATATTCTTCATTTAAAAGTTTACTAAAATATTCTTTCCACCTTTCTATAATATCGTTGTCCTTCACCAAAATATTTTCCTCATTGTCCTTGATATATTTGATATGATCTAAGTCCCTACTTTTCTTTTCTCTTATTTTTGCAAGCTTAAAAATATCATTTTCTCATTCTCTTGTTCCCAACCTATTATAGAGGTCATCGTATGCTTTGAACTTTGCACTACTTACTACTTTCTTAGCTTCTTTCTTTGCTTTCTTATACAACTCAAAATTTTCTATACTCTTAGTCCCTTACCAAACTTTGTAGCAATATTTTTTTTGTCTAATAACTTCCTGAACCTCCATACTCCACCACTATGTTTCTTTATTAATATGTCTCTTCCCTTTTGATTCTCCAAGTACCTCCTTTGCAACATTCCTAATGCAATTAGCCATTTGATTCCACATTACTGTAGTTTCTCCTTCAATATTCCATTCTCCTTTCTCAATCATTTTGTCCATAAATATATTTGCTCTTTCCCCTTCAAATCTCTCCACCTTGTTTTAGGGTTCATTTTGTTTACTACTGCTCTCTTTTTACTTCTAATGCAAATATCTAAAACTCCAAGCCTATGTTACGTAGTCAAACTCTCTCCTGGGATAATCTTACAATCTTTACAAGCCAATCGGTCCTGTTTTCTAACTAGAAAAAAGTCTATCTGACTCCTATTACTCCCACTTTTATATGTAATTAAATGCTCATCTCTCTTTTTAAAGTAAGTATTTGCTACTATAAGATCAAATGCCACTGCAAAGTCCAATATAGTGTTTCCGAATTCATTCTTTTCTCCAAATCCATGCCCTCCATGCACTCTCTCATATCCTCTATTATCTCTTCCTATATGCCCGTTTAAATCCCCTCCAAGGAAAATTTTATCACTATTTGGGATTTCTCGCATTAAATCATCCATTTCCTTCCAAAATTGTCTTTTCACACTTTCTTCTAGTCCTACTTGGGGAGCATATGCACTAATGATATGAATTATGTCTTCCTCTAGTACTAGTTTAATTGCTATAATTCTATCACCAAACCTCTTTACCCCCACAATTTTCTCTTTTAAATCCTTATCTATAATTATACCCACTCCATTTCTTGTATTACTCTTTCCTACATAGAAAAGCTTATACCCATCCATGAGCTCCTTAACTTTATTCCCTTTCCACCTTGTCTCCTGTATACAAGCCACACTAATTCTTCTTCTTTTCATTACCTCAACCAACTCCATGCCCTTGCCTGTCAAGGTTCCTATATTCCAAGTAGCAAGTCTAATTTTCCTATTCCTCCTCTTCTTCTCATGGACTAACATTTTTAACCGCATTAGCCCAAAGTTATGCGGTAGCTCTTGCACACTTTTCACTGCAGCCGGGCGATGCTGCAATGCGTCGCTTAAAGCGGGGAACGCCCTAGCCTTATCGTGAAATATCATTTGTTCAGAATTCATGTTTGGGTTGTGACAAAGTTTTACGCTGGCTGTCACCTACCTAACGCAACCCTCCTCCTTTACCCGGGATTGGGACCGGCAGCAAAACTGGCGGAGTTATATTAATAAATTTTTAAATAAATTTTCTACCATGCAAAAAAGAAAAAGGAACCAAAAAAAGTGCAAAAGATTTAAGATAATTTTTCCTCTTTCTTTTGAAAAAAAGATGTAGAATTTTTTATGTATTAAAATGAAAGTAAGAACAATTTATTACTTTTCACTGCTCCAATTTTACTTATTGGCTGGTTCTTAAAAAGCCAGCCAGTCTAAACAATTAGAACAGTTATAAGGTCAGACCACACTGTTCACATGATGCAACAGAGGATAAGAAGTGTTGGTTGAACCAAGCCACAGAAGGGCGGTTTTCATTCAACCTGATCTGACAAGCTGGTCCAGTCCGGTTTTTCAAAACACCAGTCATGACCCAATTAAAGGACAAAACAGTAGCAAGTGAAACTCACTAAATATTCCTGCTGAAGAAGATAGTCTTCTGGCTTTAAAAGCATTGCTGCACCACCCTCGAAGTTCAGCGTAACAGAAGGAAATATCTCATTGACACTGTACAAAGAGACCAGGTGCTATCAATAAGATATTGTCATCCTGTCACAGGCACCTATTCTAAAAATGCATATATGCCAATAAAATTTAATTTCTCATTGTTCTAAGAAACCAAACCTGCCAGAGACCAAGAAGCAGCTTCCTTTAGAAGGATGATAAAGTGCAGATTGTGAAACAGCAGCAGTTATCTGCAAGAGCTTATTACCATTAAAAAATAATAATAAACGTTTAAACAACGAAGTCTATTCAGAATAGATCATTAAAAATATGTCCATCGTTGAAGAAGCTTCAGCAGCATAAGTAGGTAATAATAACAAGAGATGGAACAGTCACCCCAACCAGTACAGCAAAGGAGCAGTCCCTGATTCTCTACAGGAATGAGTTTGTGCCAAGAGAGCTCAAAATGACCAAAGAAGAAATTCATGCTTTGCACAATCAAGTGGCATAGATGGAAGTGTCAACTATTTTAGAGAGAAAACTCCAATTATGGCCTTGTACCGCTCCTACTTACTGATACACACTCCCAGTAAATTTTCAGGATGGTCAATATGCACTCACAGAGGGAACCTTGGGAATAATGTGTGCCATACAAATATTAAAGTCTGCATCAGCTGTCAGGGACTCAGGGTTATGAGTCACAATACTCATTACATTGCTCAAGTTAATGTCAGTGACAAAGGTGAAAGAGATGTTGAACCAATGTAACTTACTGCATTGACAAATGGATTATAAGCTTCTTCTACAAGGTAAGTCAATGTTGTTCCAGAATCAATGATGGTCCCTCGATTGCTTGATGTTGCAAACACTGATGGGTCAATGGACAATGTTTGCCCATTAACAGCAATGCTTTGCAAATTCAGATTATAATGAGGCCTGCAAATTAAAAAAAAAAAAACTGTCACATCCTTCTGCAAAATCAACAGCTTGCAATCTTCAACTAAGCATAATAAAAACTCATCAAAATTTTAGCAAGATTTATCTAATCAAAATTAAAGTCGGGCTGCATTCGTTGTTTAATGTCATACTTATTGCTTATATCACTATGCCATGTCTAATATGGGAAGACTGTCAATACTGCAATAAACATAATTTTTTAATAGAACACAAAAAATCCCCAAATAGATGTGATAGGGCTTTAATGATGATGATGATGATGGCAGTTATATAATGTTCTAAATGTCAATAAATTTTCAAAAGATAATGTTAAGGTAAAAAAACATCTTATATAATGTTCTCAATGTTAATAAGGCTTCAAAAGATAATATTTAAGTAAAAAATCTTAGATTATCACTTCACAGATAATAGAGGTCCAACAGAGTTTAGGGTTCAAGAAAATAACACAATAAAGAAAGTGCATAGTCAGGGCAATAATTGATACATATTGGTTCCTATTGATTTTAAAAATGATGAAGCCACATGCATGCTAATTCAACATGGGTGGGAGGAATGATCATAGCCATGCAATTAGATGCCATGAAAACTGGCTTTAATATGGGTTCTCCTGGTGATCATTCTGCAGGCCCTTCATCCCCTCGTTAGGAAAATCCAACTGGGTGAAATTTCAACAATGGAGCATCCAAGATGTCCCAATCAAATCACACAAAACCCAGTGAATCAGCATGCATCCAAGAGGGCTGCACACGGAAGCCCTTGAGTCCAACTGGTATGAAATTCAGGTGTGCCCACGACATCCCTTTATATCCCACTAAACCCCGTGCAGTGGTATGCATCCAGGTGGGCTGCATAAGCAAACGCACACCTAAAATTAGGGGCAATCATGGCACATTATTACACTCTCTTAACTCTCTAAATATACCCTCCCTCCACTCAATCTCACTATTTTTCTTTGCTAAGTTAAATGTTAGCTTTACCAGGTTTTGATAACATTTACCCGTAGAGACCTCCCAGAGAAGACATCACACTACCAAACAACCATTTCACACTTTAATGGCTTGCCATTTGCCAAGCACGCCAACCACCAACATCTATAAAATGCCATCCTTCTTAGCATGCCCCTCCATAGGGCTGTCAATATACCTGGCCTAGTTGTCCAATTTTAAACAGTTAAGCACCCTATTGGGATGGATCTAATTAAAATTTAATTATCTGGAAGGCACTCTAAAAGCCCTAGACACCTATACCGCATCGTTTCTGCCAACATCAGCCATCTGAAACAGATTCTGGAATCGACTGAAAAAAAACCCCTTCCCCAAAAGGGAGTAGGAGCCACACAAGTATTACCATTTTTATAATCAGTAGAATCAGCTTTCTCAATGCATGGTAAAGGTTGCAACATGAAAAGCTTAGAACCTAACCAGCTAGTGTTGCATCAAATTAAAATGAAACTATGGAAGTAATCCACCACCTCTTTACTGAAAAGGATAAAAAAATCAAAATATCAAACAGCAACAAGTTTAAATTCCTTGAAACAGCGGGCAGCAAGAAAAATTGCATTTGAGTACGTATCAAAGTACAAACAACCTGTGACAACAATATAATGCCATTAATCAGTTCATGTAAAATTAGAATCTCCAAGAATTTATCTCTTTCACTAGAAGTGTATGACAAATATGCAGCATAAGAGTGCAAATTGAACATATTTTGATGACAAACAGTTCAATCTGAACACAGAGGGAGAGAGAGAGAGAGAGAGAGAGAGAGAGAGGTTACTGTGATTGGACAAGCGGAGTATAAACAATTCCCGGCTCAATGATCTCCCCAAGAACCAATATGCCCCCACCATTCTCTGAGCCTTTCAAGCAATGGGAGAACACTTTCGGTGTTATCCCCCGTGATGAAAGCTGAGAGATTACTGAAAGATCATGTTGCCCAAATCCAAAAATTCCATCAACAGCCCTCTCTGACTTGGTCAAGTCCCCGGTCTGGGAATTGCTACACCTATTTTACAAACCAAACCCCAACTCCATGAATCAAGAGCAACAAAGCCGAAACAACTACAAACGAAGTCCAGAAACAAAGCTGTGAAGAAGCTCACCCAAAAACAATACTCGTTGAAGAATTCGCAGTTGATGCATCCCCAACAACTGTGCTAAAGTACAGATTGTCTGAGACATAATACCCGGATGTCCCACTGCCATCACCATACACAAAACTATAAGAGCATTGAGAATTTGTGGACCCAGAGGAGCAGGGTGACTCCGCCGTTTGAATTGTAGAAGTACATATTTTGTCAGAACAACCAATCAGAGCAGCAGTAGATGATCCTTGTGGACTGAAGGAAGTGAGCTCACCCTATTAAAAGAAAAACAGCATAATCATGGAAAGAAACAGCATAAACATGTAAAGAAATTCAGAATGATACGGTTTGAAAATTTATATGCAATTTGGCAGTTAATGCACAACAAACAGTACAATATCCAATGAAATTCTGGACCAAAAAGGAAATATGGGAGAGAGGAGGTTTTACAATGAGTCCACTGGATTTGGGGCAACTATCACATGGATTGCAAGTAACCCAGAGAATGTCACTTCCTGTATCAATCTGCACAATGAACTCCTTCGGCGGGGTGCCCAATTTCACCTTTGTAAGATATAGCCTAGATGAGACCATAAGAAAAGAAGAAAAAGGAATTATTAAAAACAACAACAACAACAACAACAATAACAAGTGGGAAAACACATGCACGCACACTACACTAGATTTAAATCTTGTTTGCCTGTTACATATCAAACTCATAGGAATTCATAGTATAGTGGGTGTTACAAATGGAGACATGGAGAGGTGAGAAGTAAAGGGTCTAAGGTGGAGATTTAAATGGGACCATCACTTTGTTGAAAAGTCTTAGAATTTAGTTTCCAAGAGTGGATAATCATTTCTCATGAGAGGGATGACTATTAGATGGCCTCCCTATAATCCCACACTTCACACCTCTGATGGAAAAAACATTGCTTACAAATGCTATGAATTCAATACACAAACAGTCCCTCAACCCAAAAACATCCATTTCCAAAATAGAGTCGAACTCTTTTAGCAAATCGCAGATTGATGAAGGCTCTCAAGATGATGAATCGATGATCATGATCCAACATAGAAAGAAAAACCCATCATTCTTGAATTGTACCAGATGCGAAACCAAAGGCTCAAATTTCCACCAATTTCCAACAAAGAAGTGATTTCCGCACAAAAGACAGAGTCAAACATACGACGAAAAGCCCATCAATTCACAAAGAGCAATAAAGCAGAGAAAAGCCCACGAATCAAAAGACCAATAATAATTCGAAAGAAATCAAAACCATCAAAACAACAAGGAAAAAAACGAAACCCCATCAATTCACAGCCCAAAAAAGGCAAGAATTCAAGAGCAAGAACAGAAATCAGGAAGAAAGGAGAAAGCTTTAGGGATCAACAACACTACCCAGCGGTATATGGGTTGGAAGTGCCTCCCACAGGGAAATCCACCACACCACCTTGCAGCAATCGGCCGTGTCGCCACCGATCCCTCGCCCTCAGCTCCGCCAATTCGACGCTCCGGCTCCGCGGAAACGCCCGCTCCAGCTTCATTCTCGCCGGAAATCCGCCCACCACCCCCATCAACGGCAAGGCCGCCACCAGTATCATGGGCAGAGCTATAAAACCCACCTGCATCGTCTTCTTCCTTTCCTTCTCTCTCTTCTTCTCCCAGACTAAAAAAAATCGTTTTTTTTTCAAACCCGAAGAAGTAGAATGGAAGAAATCTGTGTGCAGATTGAGATAAAGGAAGTGTTTGGATACTCACAGCTTCTATAATTATACAACAACGAAGACGAGAGAGAGAGAGAGAGAGAGAGAGAGAGAGAGAGAGACTTGAAAACGAGTCTCCCCCAGCAGAGCTGAAGTCGAAAATACTAGTTTCAAAACGGTGTACGTTGGCACATGGGACCTGTAATGTGCGTGTCTGCCGTGTTGCTTGTTGCTTCGTTGCCCGGATTAGATGGGAGCATTTTTAATGGATCCGGCTTAGATTTTCATTTTGGATATTGTCTTTTCAGATCAAAACAGCACTTTTCTATGGGTATGTTATATTGGCAAGGCAGACTTTAGTGTAATCTTCAAAGCTAACTGGCAATTTAAATATAGAACTTTGGGTAGTCTATGGGAGCTCAATAGCCTCTGATGGCTTTTGTACTTGTATTCTTTAGTACTACTTTTTTTTACATGTGTTTCCAAACGAAGAAGAATGAGCAGTGAATATTCAAAAATGACCATCAAATAGCCTTGTTTTGATGAAAATTGAATTTAAAGGTGCGAGGAGAATGTGAATACATTCTTTTGAAGTCATTGAATGGATATACTTACATTCATTTGATCAAGTAAGATGGCGAAAAAGTGGGCCCCCATCAAAACAGTGAGAGACACTAATGGAAAACTTTCCAATAGGACCCCACAGAGAGATCTTCCCTTGATAATATCAGACTATCCCTGTGAATCTCAGATATGGCCAACATTCGCATGCCTTGATTTCTGATACTGGGTCAGTCATTATGATTCTGATTCCTCACAGTATCAGGCGATATTTTCAAGCATGATTGAGATATTTAATAATGATTAACACTGCTGCATTTCAACTTCGGAGACACCTGTTTTTAAGAAAAGGTAATGAACGGACAAAATTTGCATATACTGATGGCCATCTACAAGCTTGAGCTGGAGAAAGTTGATTCTGAAATGGTGAAGTCCAACCAACTTTGTGGACCCATTTAGATGGTTGGCTAAAAGTGTTTTTATGGGTTGCATGTGGTTTAGATTTTCTTCATTTGGTCGTCTAATCCTCTACGAGGGACCTTCAATTTAAAGGTTTAACAATTTCATGTTTTTCGTCCGTGGATATAGTGACGACGTTAGATTGAATTCAAGGATATATCATATATATATACATGCAATTCACACCAAAGCATTTTTAATCCACATTAGCTGCAATTGTCCCAAAAAGATGGCTCATATCAAATGGTAGTCCAATTGACTGGAAAAGATGGTCTGGTTTAGTCTGATGTTGTGTTTTTGTTTCTTTGGTTGGTGATGGGAAGTGCTTTCAGTGTAATCCACCTTTGAACCTTTGGGAAAGTAAAATCTTCGTGTCCTGTGAGACCGACAATTATTGGGCTTTTGAGTTTTCCAAGTAAGATGGGACCCCAAATTTATAATGCCTTTCCTATTATCCACAAGTAGTCCTGGTGAAGAAACAGCTAATTTGATGGAAAAACATCATAATTTACTCTGACTTTAAGAGGAATTGGACACTGTTACTAACCACACTTTTCCTGTTTAAGGCCACACCTTTCTATAATCTTGATAGGACAATTTATCTCAATAAACTGGAGGGTGGGGTTAGCTTATTTTCCTTCCATTGAAAGTAAGCTTCACGGGCCTTTGTTGGCCATATTCATGCTTCTACATACGTTCAAACGTTGTGACAATTGAAAGCCTTTGAAATTTGTAAAACATGGAACCGTGGGAAGGAAGGGTCTCTGTCTGTCAATTGTCTAACAACTTAGATGAGTATTGAGCGGCAGGTCTAACGCTTGTGTTAAATTCAACATTTCTGAAGAAAAAAAAGTTTCTGTATCCTCTAGAAGTATGACATATTTGTGGGCCCACTGAATCAAATTCATTGGATGTTTGAAAAATGTCAATCTACAGTCATGTTACCCTCCATCTCATGGCCAGGAACAATTTGTCAACAACATCCACTAAGCTTGATTTTATATGGATAAATAATCTGTCCTCCAAAAAGGACTGTGTGACCCACGATCGCTGTTATGCTTTTAGCTTCGAAGATGAATGGGTTGGGAACTTCTACAGCCCTGCTGTGGAAGAAAAGACAAGGGTCGGTCTCTCTCCCATCCACCCTTTCTAATGGGTAGTTACTGGAGAGCCGTTAAAAAAATACCAGTTTTTCTCAGTCTGTGCACAGCCAAAAATGAATAAAAAATAAAAATTTTTCAAAATATCTCCTTTTTTCCCGCACCCTTTTCCTTTTACTCCCTCCTCTTGTTAGCCTAATGGGTCTAGACCAATCAGGTTCAATGTCTTGAGTAGCTTTTCTAACTGTATTAGGAATTTCCTATTTGTTAAACAGTAACTTCTTGATAGAATTAGGACTTTCATTTTTTTTTTCTAAGAATAGAGTTCCTGAGAGATAAAGAAGTAGTGATTAAATATACTGATGTAATCTATAACTTTAGACATATGATGAGATTCCAAGGATGTGGATTCACAAATTAAAAGAGAACTTAGTGGAAATTAGTTTTTCATGGACGTAAGCATTTTTGCCGAACAACGTAAATCTTTTGTCTTTTGTGTGGTTGATTATTGATTTTGATTGCTCAAGCACACACGCGCATAATGGTGGTATTATATCCACAATACCTCTCTCCTCCCCTATCCCATTTCTCTCTTCCGGTGGCAGAGGGGCCTTCCGCTTTTTTCAAATACACCAACAAAACTTTAGATTGGAGAAGTTGAGATGGTTTTTCCTATCAGTAAAGATCCTGGCCTGCTAAAGTAGGACATGGATTAATGTAGGCGCCCACCATCTTAATAAATATAAACATGAAAATTTTGAGAATTGGCGAATTAAAACAATCAGATTCATTTGTTGTTGCTGGATGTCAATTTAAAGCCGTGAAATAGTTGGCCAGTAAAGTAATTATTATGACCTTGGCTTCCATCTATGGGCTGACATCAGATTGGTAATAATAACATCCGGTAAACCTGATTTGTGTAAATGGTTAATGTGGTAAAATCGATTAGCAATCTTTAGGCTGTTTGTAACTCATATGGTTAATAGGCCTTATGATCTCAAACACCTATTTCGTCTCTGTAGCTGCAGAATCTGGATTTCAAGGGATGTAGAATGTTTGGCTTGTCAGTTGGACAGATGACTGAGATTTTGATTCCAGATAACGGCTTCGACTTAAAGAAGACTATAAATGAGATTGACTAATAAATTAATGACTCAGTTATTCCATCTGGTTGCGGGTCCACCATCATTAAATCCTTTAAGTGCATGTGACCTATTGTGATTTCATCAATGAGGTGGGGTCCACGTGATAAATTATTTAGGGGAGAGAGAGATCTTTAAACTTTTGACCAGTCTTATATCCATCGTCAATACGTCAGCAGGTTTGGCAATGACTCAGGTCGGATTTGGGTCAGGTCAAACTATGTCGGTGGCATGTAGCATCAACTAAGGTTAAAAAAACCAGGCCAAATGGGTCTGAAAATGTAGAGCCCAACCCAACCTAATCCAAAGACTTTTCAGTTGTTTGTTTTCACAGGTAAATGAAACATGTGCAGCGCTTATAGGAGATTATGTTTGTTTCACTCATTAATGCATTAGACAGGTTTTACTGAGGTGTGAAAATAAGTAAGGCTCTTTTTAATGAGTCATCAATAAATGAGTGGAAGACACGGCATCCATTTGGCCGAGGTTGTGAGATTGTAACTTTCAAACATAATTTTTTACACTTCTATGGGCACTAAAATGGTAATCTAGCCGTTCATCTGTTTTGTTGGTCTAATAAATATTTATATGTTTAGTTTCGTATCTTAAATCTTTATAAATTTTTCAAAATTTATAAAAAAGTCTAAACCAAGTCAATTTAAACCCTAAATTATTATACTGTTTGGTGGGTTCTTGTGTGAATTGCTAAAATTTTAGAAAGTAACATGGTTAAAACACTTTTTATGTGGAATGCTACAAACTTGTAAATACGGTGAGAAATTTAAAAATGCCATAAGAAATGTAAATAATGTGATAATTCTATGATGTCTTCACGATGTTTTTTTAAACTATATTTTATAGAATTATATGATGTTGTCTTTCAAATAAACCTTTTATTCTCTATGTTCAAATTATTTTGTATGTATTCTCCCCCTGAAAAAAAAACACACTTCTGAAGTTCTCTTTCTATTATCCCTAACATAATAACCTATTAACATTTTTTTTATTTTTCAATGACTTAGGGCATATCTCGACAGCCCAACCTTCGGACCTTTGGCCTCGACTCAAGGATTACCTGATTTTGACAAATAAAGATTATCCCCTTGGGGGTAATACATGGTCGCACAAATAGTACTCGGATAACACAAAGGGTAGGATTTGAACTTAAGATCTTGGGGAGCAAATTCAAATCTCAAACCAATTGAGCCACTGCCTTGATGGCAATAACCCATTAACATTATTTGATTCTTTATCAACAACACTTGCAATGTGCTTCTGGTTGGGTGCATGTCTCGTGAGCTTCCTCACCAATGCTGCCTAGCTATGCAACAAAGGCAGGTAGATCATTTATCAGCTCAAATATTGTTTGGCTCAATACACAATAACATGCAAACTTAAGGAATGACTCAATTGAAACAAATAAATACACTCGCTTGAACAAAAATGCAATTTGCCATATTTTGTATTTGAAACCGTCTCGAATTTACTGGTGTGTATTATGTGGGTTTGGTAGGCACCACCCAAAAGATTAGTCTTGTTAGGTCAAAATCTCAAAAAGCCCACACTATCAAAAAAAAAAAAAAAAAGAAAAAAGAAAAAAGAAAAAGAAAAAAAGAAAGAAAACGAAAAAAACTTTAGCGTAATTGAAATCCTTTGCTCAATTGCAATTTGAGTTAAGAGGGGTTGACTAGGGTTGGATAGATAACAAATCTCTAGGTTACATTGGATCGACTGTACACCCATTCACATGGACTGGACTTGTGGGTTATGAATGAAGGAATTAAGGACATATAATTATAAGGGCTAAACTTGATATCAGAGGTGATCATGCATGAACCTTTTCATCTCCGTCATTGTCTAATTCCTTGGTGGGGTCCATAGTAGGCCCCACAGAGCAGTATGCATAGTCCACCTATAAAAGATGTATGTATATGAAAACCCCTCATATCTATCTCTATATCTAGGAAAATGTTACTATGACGTGGTTTTCTCTCTTTACATATAAAGATTTTTCTTTTTTTATAATACCATAAATAACTTTTTCTTTTTTGTGTATGAATCTTTTCAAATATACATTTATTCTTCACCACATAGTAAGAAAAAGAGATATATCTATATCTATGTATCTACACACATTTATCGTGTATGCCATGTATTTGCAATAAATATACAAATTTCATGTTCAAGTTACAATTGGGTTTCTTACTCAACATCTCTTTCAACGGTTTTCTCTCTCTCTCCCTCTCTCTCTCTCTCTCTCTCTCTCTCTTAGCTATTCACTTTCCTTAATTAACTAAGGAAAATCTGAAGGTGACCTAATCATTTAGATAAACACTCCATTTACACTCAAGCTATCCATGTAAGTTAGACTAACAAATACTACTGCTATTTTGTAAATAATGCACTATTAGTGCATACTTTTTTGAAAAAATCCATAACTGTCATTGCGTGCTCCACTCGAATGGAAATGTAGCATTTCTCATTGTAAATCAATATTTTAAAGACGTTGCTATTCTTTGACAAAAACAGTAGAGAAATATTGATTATTAAGAAAGAAAAAACAAGCATTAATTTGTTTAAACTTGTCAAGAGACCTCTTACTGACAATTATTATCATAATCATCACAGCTTTGTCTCAATAATGTTCGAGTCAACTGAACCAAATCCTTGGATATATTTCACTTTTTTCATGTCTACTGTTATTGCATGCTTCCATCTATGTTCTTTCTGTCATATCTTTTCTTTTGATAAGCCATCAATTTGCATGGAAAAACTTTTCTTCAATAATTGGCATAAGTTGAACCATCTCAAATAATTTTATATAATTTCTTCTCATTGATGCTATCCTTACATGCATGCAAAAGCTCTCATTTCTTTTCCAAATAGCACTACACATTGATCTTAACATTCTCATTTTTATTGCTAATTTCTAACACACGAGCATGTGTATAACTTTTAAATAAGTTTCAACAAAAGTGTGAGAATCTTAGTACACTCGTTTTCAACACATACACACACACTTACATACAGTTTTTAACTAAGTTTCAACAAAAGGTAAGGATCCAATACAATATGATCTGTTTTTACAAATAGACACAGAGGGCAGGGGGTCAATGGAGAAACCCACACAATAGATCAGTGCGTGGTTGCAAAAGACGATTTTAAAGGAGAACAACAGGTTCACAAACCTGACCAGAAGGCCTGAACCGACCCATAGTATTTGGTTCCAGGTCCTACCGGTCAAAAGTACACCAGTTTAAAAGGTCATGCCCACCTCCATGGAACCGAAAGTCGTGTTGTTTCTTCAAAAGTTGAAGACACAATAGAGAGGGCACAGAAAGCCTGATTCCCACAATCAGGAGAAACATGGAGATAATCTTTACTAGGCCAAAGGTGACTGTTTTCTTTCAAAAAATCATTTTTAAATATTTAGTGCAGCATAATTTCTTGGAACCAATTTTCCGCTATGTCACTATAACGCTAGACTTTTTCTTAAAAAAGTTAAAAATAGAATTCCTATAGGAGACCATCGAACTTTCGTTTCCATAGAAATATTCACTCTTTTCTCATTTCACTGTGGGTTGCAACCCCATATCCACTCTTTTCCCTTTTTATCTACTACAATGCGCCCCTATTTTCAAGCTCCTTACCGCTCTTTGTATTCTCTACCCACCCTTTTACTCTCTCTTTCTATCGTTTTTATCAAATATTCCGCAGCCGCATCAAATAATATTATCTCTAATTCACTCAAAAAATATATTTTATACCAAATACCAACTTTTGTATTTTTGCAGAAATCTTTTTTCATAAAATTCATTCTTATAGACTTTGCTAATGTGAAAAGAATATATACACAAACTTGCCCTTAATTAAAATGGAAAACTCTAGGGTCAAAAAACGTTTCTCTAGTAGGAGCTCGGGTCGTGACGATCTGATCAATGAAATTAAAAAAAACAAAGTTTTACTTCAGCCCATAAGTTTAAATGACGGTTTCGGACACTGGATTAGCCAAATCTGGAACTTATAATATTTTAGTCGCTGAACTGTATAGTTTTCCATATTTTTAATGAAACATTTGTTTTATTAAAATAATAAATAAATAAATAAATGATTTAGAGCAAAATTTTATATTATTTTCTTAAATGCTTTTATGGTGCTCTACATGCATATATGATAACAGGATAGAAGGGGGCTCTGTGTTTGGCAGGTCTACCCGCATGATTTTTGAAAGGAACCAGTCAAGTCAAGCATAATTTTAGAAAACAACCAGTCAAGTCACATTTATACTAGATCCAAGAAATTTAAATTTAGAAGAGGTCCCAACAAGAGAAGGAAGAACCATCATTGTCATGGCCATCAACTTCGACCATGTGGCATCTAGAACGGCACAGGGGGATTCAACAGGGCTGGGCCTCAGATTTTCGGGCCTAAAGGAAAGTTATACAATGGAGCCTAATATATATTTATATAAAATTATGAGTGTAACAATAAGTACTCAAAATATTACATTATTTGTTAGTCTCCACATAAAATCTGAACGCATGCATTCATATACAAAATTATTAAGAATTGTGTATTAAAATTCGCTTAGATGGAATAAAGAAAAACCATCATTCATAATCCAAAGCTACAATACCGAAAAAATTGAACTAACTATAAAAAAAGTATCACATAAACATTACTCTTCTTGCTGCTTTGGATTGAGTACATCACTCCTTATGGCGTTGAAAGCTCTCATAGTCTCATTGCTTATTTCCATTTTCTTTCTATTTTCTAGAATCTTTTTTATGCCCAAACTTGACGCCCCTTAGTTTTCACAATACACCATCAGGTCCCTCAATTTAACCTATTTTCTTTGGGTAGTTTTGGGATGATTTGCTATCTCTATATAAGTTTAGGATTAGCCCATTTATTTTTTTTACTTATAGACCCAGGCTGTCAAGCCTCTTGTTTAGGATTGAGCTTTTTATCTTTGGACCTAATATAAAGAGTTCGTTAAATGCGAGGCCTATATTTTTTGTCAAATTAGCGGCCCAAAGTTGTGGTTTTGCTGAGAACCGGCCCTGGGAATGGAGTTGTGACCTAACCATAATTTTATATAGACTTGCTCAATGGGTTGGGTCAACATCCAAAGATGACCAATGCAAATACTATGATAATGAATCCAAATCAAACTAGAATATAGTAATAAGTAATATTATAAGATTTCTTTTCTTATTTTAAATTATTGGTCAATTGGTCAGGTCAACAGGAGGACGTAGGACCTGACGATCACAAATTGCATGATAATGAACCCAAGTCAAACGAGGATACCATTAAATTACATTTTGTAATATGTCAGCGAGTCTGACCCGAGGTTTGGATCCTGATAAGAGATTAGATTAGCTACAGGCCAGTGCCAGACCTAGGATTTCCTTGACATGTTCAACTGAAACAGTCAATGGTTATTTTATAATAATTTTTCACATCGCCAATGACAAAATATAAAACAAGTTAATTTTGCATTTGTATTCATCTTTCAAGACCTTGGGTAAAAAATGCACACATAAGTTAATTGCGCATTTATGTTATTTAGTGTGATACCAGAGTCATCTAGAAGGAATAAGCAAGAAAATTTGATAAGTGGAGATTTCCACCTAATTAAAAGTAGGACTAACTTAAAGTTTAAAACTCATAAATGATGAAACCTCACTCGTTAATTGACTCTTGTTTAGCATATGCCCTGGAGTGAGAAAGATTTTCACTGCCACGTCAAATCATATGTATAGCATTTCTATTGCAACTCTAGGCAGAGTTGGAATAAGTGATTTGGTTTATTAGGATATAGATCTCTCAACTAAAACTCCATCCACAACCATAAGAATGTCTTCATTGAAAACATTTTATCCCAGTGATAAAAGATGTCAGCTCTTACTTGGCTGCCCCGGGTCTAAAATCCTGGGTATACCACCTTTTTCCACGTGTAGTTATCTTCCCACATTTGTAAACATTTTTCTTACATGTGTGAGCTCCTTTCTCACCTGATTGAGCTTTCTTTTGGGCTCTTTTTAGGTCCAGACTCCAAATGCCTTGGCTCGGTTGAAAAAATAGAAAACTGAAAACACCTTTGAGATCGTAATAAATCAGATATAGGATCATGGGATGACAATTGTTGACTAATAATTTTATAATTGAACCCAGCCCCTTCAGAATACCCAAAATATGGCAGATTAAAAATATTTCCCAGACAAGCAATGCTGCTGTAGTGCCTTTCTTTTTTCCTCTGCTCATTCCACTATCAAAAGGTAATATTGTACTGAATGTCTTTTATAAGGAGGGGCTTTTTTTTTTCCAGAAATATCCCCTTGGACTGGTTGTGAAACAAAAAAGACCCCAAATAAATATATTGCCCAAAGTGATCTCCTACGCCCTTTTTGAGATTTTTTTTTAAATGTTATTTATGAGCAGCGATATCTATGCTCATGCCAAATATTTTCTTCTTTATGTATATATTTTTTAAAATATTGTTCCTTAGCAAAGATATCTATGCTCATGCAAAACTTTTTCCCCTTTTTTAGGTTTTTTTTTTCTAAATATTATTCATGAGTAGTGATGTCATGCTCATATGAAATCTTTTCCCCATCTCTTCTTCATCTTCCTCATCTCTTTTTTCCTTTCCGCTTCCTTAGTAAGTGGGATAGTTTAAAACACAAGTTTTAAAATTTACCCAAACTTAGCGCTATTATCATTGTCTTCTTTTTTCATCATCAAGTTAACAGCATCACTATTAGGCCTTTTGGATGGAGTTTCAACAAAAAGAAGAAAAAAAGAAAATAAAAAGAAAATAAATAAAAGTAAAAAAGCAGCCTAAGACCCCCACTACCAAAATTCCCTTTGACACTAAATTCCCTTGTAATAAAAAACTTAGTTTTGGGCAAGAGTGGCGTAGTAAATGTATGGCAAGAAGAGTGATTCATGTTCCCAATCCCATCCTTGCAAGAAGATCAAAGAAGAAGAATCAAGATCAAGACCCACCTTCGCAAAGAGTTGTAAAAGATCATCAAGGTTCTATCCACAAAACCTTTGCTCGTCCTCCTTCAGGATCCTCAGAACCCCCATGAAAAACCCCACCTTGTTCATGGCTCACTCACCATTGCATCAAACAATGGGAAGAAGGTTTCGTATGAGGATAGATATTACTACTCATAAACAAAATTAAAAAAAAACTCAAAAAAGGACCACTACGGGCAATATATTTATTTGAGGCCCTTTTTATTCCACAAGTCAAAGGGGATCTTTTTGAGAAAAACCCCTATAAAGAATCACTATCCACATTAAGCAACCCAATGTTATTTAAATATGGATAAGATAAGCCTGACAAATGAAACCAAACTGACCAAGAAATATAAAGTTCTCTTTGAGCACCGGTTTGTCTGGATAGAATACATAGTAGTTCATCATCATATCACAAGAAATTAAAAGCAAAGATCCAAAAGGTGAATGTACAAAAATAACCACCAAATTTCCCCTTCAATAGAAAGTAAATCAAGGGAAGATAAAAAATGAGTACCAACCATCACCCTAGTAATTCAAATCC
The DNA here is from genome assembly GCA_037013555.1 of Sextonia rubra. Lineage (NCBI taxonomy): Eukaryota > Viridiplantae > Streptophyta > Magnoliopsida > Laurales > Lauraceae > Sextonia > Sextonia rubra. Next base: position 42,847,654 of record JASUAD010000013.1, on the reverse strand, counting down.
TAGTAGCTGAAATCTCATCTAAATTTCTACCTAATATCCTTCATACTTCACTGCTTTAATAATCCTACATTTTTTTTTACCAAAATTCTAAGAATTCATCGTTGGTGAATTTCAAATTCTCCAAATGCTATCCCCTTGAGGTGAAATTCCAAATCCATCCTCTTGGTCGAGCATTTAAAATCCCAACAAAATGCTTAGGAAATTAAATTCCAAGAATTCCCAAGGGCATGTTTCTTTACCAAAATCCCAAAAATTCATTTATGGTGAATTTTAAATTCTCCAAAAGCTATTCCTTTGAGTTAGAATTGCAAATCCATCCTCTTCGTGGAGCATTTAAAATTCTAACCAAATGCATAGAGAATGAAGTTCCAGGAATTCCCAACTAATTCGGCATTGAGGTATAACATTTTCAGAGTTTAAATATTAAAATTTTTTTTTAAAATTTAAGAATATTAAAAAAAAAAAAAAGACAACCTATATATAGTTAAAGAAAGAAGGTCATCATCCTGAAGAACTAAAACCTAGTGATATAAACCATATACACTTGGAATCTTGAAGTGGGCAAGAATCCCTTCCCCGCTCACTAGACCAAAAGCTGAAATCATGAAGTGGCCTTGGTGAGGGTTTTTTTTTTTTTTTTTGCTTGGATTGAAGAGAACATTTTTATCTAAAGAACTGGAACTAGAATAGCATTTGCACCAGGCCCGGCCACAATTGGAAAATTTGGCCAGATTGGATCAACAAATTAAAAGCCAAAATGTCGATATTGACATTCGGGGTTCAAATTCCGAACCAAATATTTTCCGAGGGGTCGTTCAATTCAGCATAAAAACCAAACTGAATAGTTTCGTCCATTTCAACCAAAACCAACCGATTTTAACTAATATGCTAGTAATCCCCACACGTTCTGCAAAGGCCCTTCCCTTCTCCATCACACATTGAATCATTAGCCAACTCCAAACAAGAATGTTATTTGTATATCTCAAACTTAACCCAAAGCCACAAGTAGTAGAATGCTTGCTTGAATACTGTAATTGTTTGGAATACAGGAATTGTTGTACTCTGTTAAGCTGCAAATAGAACGAAGTATCCAGGATCCAAATAGGGACATAGTCACGGCATTTTGCTTGAGTACTACCAAAGGCTCAACCCAAACCTTGTCATTGATAAGATACAAAATACTCTGCAAATCCTTTCTGAAAGTAAAAAATATATATTTACTGACTCATCAATGTTACAACACTCCGAACACTAATTCTACAACATTCAATCATTACATTTTTTTTTCTTTATCATGCCATATAAAGCATCATTTTGATGTCAGTAGAGTCCCCCACGAGAATTCAGATGGAGTAGACTGACTAATTTCATTCATATAATGTACTACTACTTTACATGAATTTTTTTTTTCGTGCACCAGTAAATATTCACGCGCCCACACACAGATCGCTGGTTGGGTTGCCCTCGTTGTTTATGTGGAGAAGGAGATTCCTAACCAGAGAGCTATTAGTGGATTAGGCACATGACTGATAAATGTAGAAGCAATGCAACGTAATCTACTCATCAAACTATGTTTTTGAGAGCAACGAAGTTTGAAGATGCCACCCTGGAGGTTCTTGGAGAAACTGGTTTGTTCCTATGTAATACTCGATTTCTGTAATGACTTGATTCAGCCGCACATCTTGTATCTTTTTCAGTGCGACCAGAAATTCGTTGGTGATGACATTCAAGACATTTCTAAACAGTAGTCTGTATTTCTTAAACATCATATGGCCAGCCATCTGAAAACATACACACTAATTAGCAATAGTAACTGCAGGTTCATGATCAGAAAGTAATCCAAATATCAACTCACTCTAAGGAAGGCCAGCAAAGCAATAGCAGTTGACAGATCAGCTGGAAGTGTGTTCAATAATCTAGCAAGCCAAGCCCACCCTTCCTGAAGTCCATGAGTGTTCCTAATACCTTTAGTCTCTGTCTGTTTAAAATAAAAAAGAAAGGCAATAAAGTGATTCTCGTCTTAATGGATAACTAAGTACTTTCCAATAAATATAATTTTAGGGTGCAGACTAGAGACTTAACAAACCTGGATCAATGCAGCATAAAGTGTCATATAAGATTCCATCCTTTCCAAATATTCGGCTGTGCTTTCAATTTTTCCATCTTTTTCCACATAGCCAATTGCTTTCAAATATGCTTCTTTGGTTTTAAATGCTGACTGGCACAAAATAAATGTTTTAGAACTCAGAAGTCAGAACCCAGGGTGCATCAGAAAATGGGCAATCCAAAAGGCAGTAGCCGACCAAGTCTGTCTAGGAAGTAGCTGACCACGACTCTCTTTTTTGTTTTTTTTTTAAACTAGTTTTTCCCTACTTTCCACAGCTCATTAGATGACGAGGCTCATAGTCACATGTTAATTCTAGCTTTACCTCTCTTTCCGATGGCAAGACTGCATAATAGTTTCAAACATTCTGAACAAGAGTCAGTAGAAACCAAAATCAGAATTGGGGGAGGAGCCTCTGTAGAGGAAAATTTTATTTATTATTATCGTTATTATTAATATTCAGTCTCTGTGTGCGATTAGAATTTGATAAGGATTTGATTGGGGTTCCATTTAATCTTCCTCATTTCTTCGTCTCAACTACTAGTACTACTATACTATCTTTGTCTATTTGTGTGTGGCCAGAGTTGGAATAGAACTTTGTTTTTGTTTGATTGGGTTCGACTGTCTCCTTGTCTATTTCCTCAGATGGTTTTTCCAAATTTATTACTCAAGACATGCATGCACATAGTTTGTTTCTTAGTAAATTCCATTTTCGATTTTTCATCCTATCTCGATAATGATTCAAATGGGTGGTTAGACAGTTTAGGTTGTGCTGATCCGCATAAATGTTGGTCATGAGCAAAATGGGAGTTCTGAGTCTTTCAACCCATATGATACCCAAGCAGGGTTCAGATTGGGCATCAAGGCATAACACACGTGTCTTAACTCTCACCTCGACCAGACACATTGCAATTCTCAAGTGTAAGACACCCAGTCAGCTAGCAATATAGGAGATGCGATCACAAAAGGCTAGTCCTGGTTGATATCAATCTCAAAAGTGCTAAGGATTTGTTTGATATGTTTTGTAAAGAAAAAGTCCAAAAATGAACATTTGTGTTACAACAATGCTAGTGTCCCACTATTAAGTATTTGAGGAAAAAAATGGCTTAGAAACAAGAAATGAAGTTTAGGACTCACCTGTGAATACTGAATTTGCTTTGGAACGGTGTAGATGCAGGCCTTGTGGAACTCAGCTAGAACAAGGTCCATTGTGATGGGGACCTAAATAACATAGAGTAATTAGGTAAACAGTTAAAATGTCCTCAAAAACAGTTCTTACATTTTACAAACAACTAGGAACAAGTTAAGATCAGAAAATACAGTCACCATGGCCTCCATCTTCTACTTTTTCTTCTTCAGTTTTTAAAAATCACTAGCCAATTTATCATCAAAGCCTTGGCCTACTACATGAATTCTATTTGTTCCATTCCAATGTATCCTTTCCTGACCCACATCTTTAGATAGGTTGCACTTCTTCAAATGTTTCATTACTACTTCCATCCCTATCCTCTTCAGCCTACCTCTTATACTTCGTGGCCCATCAACCTACATAGAAAAATTCTCTGCAATTGGTTTGTCGCTAGCTTGCATTGGCCATGTCCAAACCATTATCTTAATTTAACACCTATTAATGCTTCTCTAAATGGCTCTTAAAAGTGACCATTTCTGGTTCTTTCTTTCTTATTTTTATTACACATCCATTTCAACATTCCTATCTTTGCTGCACTCATTTTGTGCATATGTTGCTTTTCATTGGCCAAGAATCTGCCCCATAGGTAATAGCTGGTTTAATCGATGTCCTGTAAGATTTTTTTAATCAATATTTGTTGGCATATGCCAATCACAAAGAACTTCAGAAGAAAGTCTCCACTTCAACCTTCCCGCTTTTATCCCATGTTTGACATCTCCCTCAATCTCTCCATCCTTAGTAATTATTGAGCCAAAATATCAGAATGAATCTCTCTCTAGTATTCTTGAGCTTCAATTTTCTTAGTAGCTTCAGCTCTTTGCACATCCCTACTAAAGTCATAATCCATATATATTCTACCTTTGTATGATTTATTTTAAACGTCAAGCCCTTGGATTCTAAAGCCTCCCGCCATCTCTCAAGTTTCGTACTCCTGCCATCTTAATTCATCCACTAACACAATATTATCTACAAACAATATATACCAAGGTACTCTTTAGATAATGAGTAGTTAACTTTTCCATAATCAATGTGAAGAGATAAGAGCTTAAAGCTGACCCCTAATGCAAACCTACTGTCATTAGAACTTACCTGTCTGCCCACAAGTAGTTCTCACACTCCTTCCACCCCACTCATGCATGTCTTAATGATTTCAAGATAACCTCTTAGGACCATCCTTTTATCTAAAATCCACCAAATTAAATATTTCAATATCATGTATTAGGCTTTCTCCAAATTGATGAAGACCATATGAAGATTTTTTCCCTTCTCCCGGTATTTCTTTTTTATAAATTGCCTAAGCGAGAAGACAACTTCCGTAATTGACCTAGCTGGCATGAAAACAAATTGATTTTTTGCCATATTGGTTTGTTGTCTGAGTCTTTTTCCCCATCACTCTCTGCCATAGTTTCATAGTGTGATACATAAGTTTTAATCCCATGATAGTTGGTGCAACTTTGTATATTTCCGTTGTTCTTGCATATGGGTACAATAATACTTCTTCTCCATTTATCTAGCATTTTCTTTGCCCTTAATATGTTATTGAAAAGCATAGTTAACCAAGTCCATCCAATTTCTCCTTCTGATTTGCAAAGCTCCATTGGAATAGCATCTCGCCCCGTAGCCTTTCATATATTCATTTGTGTCAACGCTTTCGTCACTTCTACTATAATTCTATAGGTTTTTATTGTAGCTTTAAAAAGCCCATATAAAGGAGGCTTGTGTAAGGTAGGTTGAGAGCCAAAGTATTACTTTTGTTACAACAAGAATTACACACACATTTAGGGTATTGTTCTGCTAAGAGGGACGTCTCAGTCAATTTGTTAAGAGGGAACCACCACATGGGACCCCCCTATAACAAATCGGACCCCCTCACACTCAATATCTCCAAATGAATTAGCAGTCACCCTAGTTGACAATAAGCTGAATTATAATCATCACTGTAGTAAATGTCATAAAATATGCAATTTAAGAAACTGTTTCAACGCCCCTAAATCAATGGTGCGATGATTTGGTAAAGATGATTTTTATCCAAAATCATATCCACAACAAAACCTTTCCATCACACCACCCTCCCATGATTAGCATGCATCAAAGTGTGTTTACTTATCGTGCATTAACATAACATATATATGCATTATAGGTCCTTGTTCTGCAAAAAGGTACTATCATTGATTTGCATGAGTTTACTTATCGTGCATTAACATAACATATATATGCATTATAGGTCCTTGTTCTGCAAAAAGGTACTATCATTGATTTGCATGAGAGGCACCTTGGGATACCCCATGAAAAATTGAACCCCCTCACCAATGCTCAATGAATTAGTACCCATCCTAATTTGACAGTAATCTGAACAATAATCACACTATCAGACTAAATTTCATGAAAAATATAACGTAAGACAAATTGGAATTTAATCTGATGGTTATTATTATTCAGATTAGTGCCAAATTAGAGTGAGTGCTAATTCATTGGCGTTTTAGTGTGAGGTTAAGAAGCACGGACACGAACACGGAACACAGATTCGACACGATACGACATGGACACAGTGATACGGCAAATCCTTAAAAGGTAGGATACGAACACTGCTAGGATACGGCAAATAATAAATATATACTTTATATATAATCATAAGATTAAAGAATAGTTATATTTTTAGCCAAATGAAGAAGCATAATGTCACAATTAATAAAGAAAAAACATAACTAATACTGGAAAAGTCAAAAATAAAATCCATAATGCATAATGCAATGTAATAGTAGGCCATAGTACATCATCAACATTACATGTCACAATTACATCATAATCAAAACAGCAAAAAAAGATCCCTCCTCCATTACTACACTCCATAAGAGAAAAAAAAATTCCTCGCTTCATTCATAATTCATCATTTGACATAACTTCAATGGCATCATCATCCCCACCAACACTCCCATCATCAATAAATAGCAAAGCCTCTAATTCTAGCTCATCAAGTGAGAGATTTGCAACCTCAAGTACTCAACGTCCTCAAAGGATTCAAATGCATCTCTTGCAACATCCCACAGCTTAGTTTGTCCTTGTATGTACTGTAGGGTTCTCCTTGATAGAAGACGAAGATTACTATAAATGAATACCAAATCTTCAGCATGTTGTGGTACCATTCTATTCTTTTTTAGCGAGAGAATAAAGATGTAAATACTCCAATTCCTCTCGTAACAAGATGAGGAAGAAGGTTGCACAAGTAGCTTCAAAGCTAAGGTCTGAAACAAGGGTGCAAATGAACCATAAATAACCCACTAACTTTTTGGATCCATTGTAGATCTATCATGTATGGAATCAACCTCTGAAAACCCCTCAAAATTAGTTGAGAAAGCTACATACTCCAATTAAAATTTTTGATTAAAATTTTTGTCGCTCTTCTGAGTCAACATAATATCTTTTTAAGCACTTTGCTCTCCCTCCCGAAACCTCCAAATCTTTATGTGGAAGAACTTGATTTGGGTCCTCATGAAGCCACGCATCGCTATAGTACCTTAAATACAAGAACGAAAATTATATTATTATTTTATATTTTATAATTAATAGTTTTCTAAAACTTAATATGTTAAAGCTTAGAGGTTTGATGAATGTGCCAAAAATGAAGCGGAGTGTTGTTCTTATTCCAACAGCCAATCAGAATTTGATGCACCACATTATAGAAGGTTGATGTCTAATCTTGCCGCTTCCCTTCGTGCCTATATATTGCTAACTTCACTTTCTTTATCATTGTATCCCACATATCATTAACTAAGTGAAGACAAGGCTTATCAGTATCACAAGCCCAAAGCACGTCCAAAATAGGCAATGTAAAAGAAAGGATGTAATCAATCGTATCCCACCAAACGTCATCCAACACCTTTTCCTTCACAAACTTGGCTTTTCCAACGTCATCATCCCTATAACAAGACCACTTATCACAAATTACCATAGCTTGAAGACCACCCTTTATCAGTTTGAATCTTTTAAGCATCACAATCATCGAAGCAAAGCCTGTCTCCTCAATTGAAACCAATTTCAAACTAACAAAGTCATTGAAAATAGCCAATCTCATTAAATGATGTGAGGAAATTGCCCTTCAATAAGTTGCCCCGCTCCTTTGCAGTTTTTGGCATTATTGATAATCACTTGGATCACGTTTTGGGGCTCAACTTCAAGGATGATTTCTTTCATCAAGTTCATCATCATTATCATCATCAAAGCCTTATCCCAACCATGTTGGATGACTTCCTTATATATGTATATAACGAAGAACTAATCTTGATTCAAAAACACTAAACCTTAAATCATATGTGCTTACTTGGTTTTAATAAAAATCAGTATTCACTATTAATCTCTTAACCCAAAACATTAACCAAACAAAGAGATCATGATTAGAACATATGATTAAACAAAGCAACCAAGAAGATATTGTTTGCAGTTATCCACTTGCCTGGATCTTGAAGCCAAAAGCAAATCTGAAGAGTAGAAGATCCAACCTTGGTTTCCCCCTAGAGAACTTCTAGGGCTTAGTTGCAGAAGAGAAGAAGAAAATGGAAGAATGGGGAAAACCCTAAGAGTAGAGTTTACATAGAAAGAGGGTTTTTCCAAATTACAAGGGAGGGCTCCCTGCTTTCTAGTGGGTTTTATGAAATTCCAAAAAGAGTCCTTTGGCCTAAAAGGGTCCAATAACTCAGGCTCAATTGTGTTAATTCAATCCATTTGACCCTCTTAACCCAACTGAAACCCGACAAACCGGTATGACCCAATATAAAAATTTGGGACTTGACATCTCAAGTTATCAATGAAAAATTTATCTTGGACTTCACCTAAACAATCAACCGTTTTTAAAAACATAGGCCCCCTTTCCGGCACTGCAATAAAATTAATTAATGGCCTCCTTTGTGAATCACTCCAACCATTGCTAATAATACTAAGTTGCTAACCCCCTTTTCCTGCCATGTGCCTCTAATTGGTTGCAACAATCTGTTAATGTTTGCCCTTTCTCTTTGGAGCAAAGTGGTTTTCAACAAATTATAACCGGGAGGCAAATAACCCGAAATCTAGTTATTGGCAGCAAAGTTGTAGGAACTAACATAATAGGGGTTCATAGCTAGGTGAAAGGGCAAGCCCGCAGAATAAAACATCCTAGCGATTTCATAATGTAATTGTTCCCACGTCCCAATGTTAAAAGCCTTCTCAATGGCACTTCCGCTTCCACTTCCACTCATTGACCTCTTATTTGATTCAAAGAGGCATAGCCCTTGACTAACAGTCATGCCACCCAAAGATTCACACAAAGATGCACTAGGAGGGGGCAAAGGAACTTTTTTTCGCTTAACACTTTGTAATCTAGCTTCATCTTCCTTAACAGCTTTTTGCATTTCAGCAATATCTTTAGGAGTGACTTTAGAACATATTTGAATCCCTCTACCATTAGTTTTTAGCAAATGTGCCTTTACCCTAGTATATGAACCCTTGAAAGCTTTGTGGCAAAAATTGCATTGGAAATGAAAATTCCCTCCTCCCCCTCCAGTTTTCTCCAACTTCGTTGTATAGTTCCAAAGGGGCTTATTTTCATCTTGATCTGAGCCCTCGGCCAGCAAAGGGCTACCAGCTCATGTAGAATACAATGACATATTCTCAAATCAATTTCCTATCACATTGGAAAATAAACTATGAAAAAAAATGCAGCTACAGAATGGAAGTCCAGTAGCAGCAATTCTTTAAAAAAAAATGAAAAATGAAAAAAAGAAGCACCAGCAGGCTAGCGGCAGTTTGGAAAAAAAAAAAAAACAAAGAAAGAAAACAGCAACAGCACAACAGTTCTGAAAAAAAAAAAAAAAACCCCAGCAGCAGCAATTCTGAAAAAAACAGCAGCAACAGCACAGAAGTTCTAGAAAAACAAAAACAGCAGCAGCAGTTCTAAATAAACTACAAAAAAAAAGCACAACAAAAAAAAAGCATAAGCAATTCTGAAAAAAAGAAAAAAACAGCAGCAGCATAAAAAAAAAGAAAAAAAAAGGTACCTTTTCCTTTTCCTCTTCCATTTCTTCTTCTTCTTCTTCATGCAGAGATGATCTTCTTTCTTCTTCTTACCACACAGATCCTCATGCAGAGATCTTCTTCTTCTCACGCTGATCTTCCTCTTTTTTTCTTTTTCATAGCCGTTGCCTCTTTTCTTTTTCACAGCTGCAGCTTCTTAGGGCAGCAAAGGTTAGGGTTTTATGTTAAAAACATTTACGTCTAGCCCCTTTGTCTTTTTTTTTTCTTCTAATTTTAACCTAAGTTTTAGATCATTTTTATTATATTTTAGCCACGCCGTGTCCACAACGTGTTGCAACATGTCCACCCCATGTCCGCGTCTTAAAAATTTTTTAAAATACAGGACAGGTTTTTGGAGTGTCGAACACATGTTCGGCCATATCCGAGCCATGTCTATGTCCGACACAGACAGGGGACCCTGTACAAGTGTCTGTGCTTCATAGGTGTGAGGGGGTGGATTTGTCATGGCATGCCTCATGCTATGGCAAATAGGTTACCTCTCAGGAAAATCTGTGCGGGGTCTCCCAGTCTTACAGTAAACTTAATATCAGCAGAGTGAATAATTTAAATTGGATAGACCTCTAAAAAAGTGCTTCATGACAACATCAAACAAATGTTGGCAAACCGTTTTAACAGATACATAGAGGCTTCTAACAAGATACATCGTGAAGCTGCAAGCCAACACATAATAACAGATTGTGTATGGATCTAGACAAAATAGGAAACTACAACCAACCAAAATGTTATGCCCTGTAAGATTTTGGCAGGCCTGCAGGAACTGACCAACAAATCAGAAGGTCCTATGGGGGTTGGTGAACATCTTGTACAGGCCTGAAAGGACTGGAGGGCAGGACTGTGGGCCTTCAAGGCCTCACAATCACTAAAGTTGGCCTAGACATGAATTATACCTGGGTCTTCAAGGCCTATAATCTAGTGCAGGAAGCCTGCAGGGCCAGACAACTGAAGTAGAAGAGCCTTTAATGTCAGGCAACAGAAAGTGGCCCTTTTGGGGCCTGATTTTCTCATCAGGGCCTAATCTGCTAGTGAAGGCGCAATACACTCTTGCAGAACTATGCCACTTGAGATCTTCACGGCCAGCCAAGCTTAAAGTAAGGAGAGAAAAATGGAGATGAAAAGGAGAAAGGAGAAATTCAGAGGGACCAGTTCACATGCCTAGACATGGCTCTCATACCAAGTTCACATGAAGAGATTTGAAAGGAGAGGAAGAAATAGAGGAATAAACTAATTACTTCTTTCTTGGCTCATTTCGTCGTGAGATGCACTCTCCTTTTATAGGCATTGAAGTAGCCTTGGGATAAAATCCCATATTGTTGCAAAGACAACCCAAAACCTACAACTGTAAACACCCTTATTCCCCTCCTCATATCTCATATGGTAACAACGAAGGAAAAATTATTTTTGCACATGGTAATTACAACAATTACTCCTGGCTTCCTAGTAAATTGTTATTTCAAGAAAATGGAAAAGCTACACAAGTGCTTCATTAACGTATGTGGAATATATAGCTAGGGTGTCACACATATGTAGGGAGCACTGAGTACCCATGCGGAGCCCATTTATAACAGCCTACACCTCATTGATATGATAATGCATAATACCAACTAAATATCACCAAAATTAGATCAATGAAAATATGAAACTAGCAGGAGAAAAAAGATGGCATGTGATATAAGACATGATTAATCTTTTAAACAATCTGAGTGTTAGAAAATAAATACATGTAACAGGAAAAGGTGTACCTGTGAACTAATACAAACAATGATCCGTCCACAAGCAAAAGCAGTAGCTGCAATGCTTACAGATGGGTTTTCACATAGAGAGACAACCTAAATATACATATGTTGAAGAAATTAGAATGACTTATTAGATCACATCAAAAAGGAAAATTTTAAAAGTAGAACTCAAAATGTAATTAAGCATTATATACAAACTCAAAATGTAATTAAGCATTATATACTTCTTATTTGATGACAGTAAATTCAGAAAAAATTGAAGAAAATTATAGCATGTACAACTAAATTAATCATGTTTGTTTATTGCTTGGGTTGAAACAAAAGTTTTAAGCTAATTGTCAACCTCCCTATCACAACCCTCCTCTTTTGTCCGAGCTTGGCAACAGCAGAACTTCCTCAGCAGAAGATTTACACCGCCGAGATATATATAGGGTATCTTCGTATGCATATGTCCCTTACGAAGGGACCGTGCATACTCCTCCGCGGAGCCCACTATGAACCCCACCGATGGATAAGCCTCGCGGGGCCGGGGGGGGGGGGGGGGGGGGGGGGGGGGGCGGAGATTCATGCGGGACCACCCCATATATAAAATTTGGTCTCAATCACATGTCCTTAACCCCTTCATCCGTGGGCCACAAATCAATTCCATTTGGATTAGTGCACAGTCGATCCAATAGTCTAGTAAATTCGAATCTAACAAAAAATTGGTGGGTGGGTAGAATTGAGGGGGGGTCATGTGTGGTCCATTTGGATGGACCATAAAGTGGGCCCACCTAGAGTTCTCACAAAAAAAAAAAAAACACCCTACCTAGAGTTCTCACAAAAAAACCATGAGAAACATTTGCACATAAATATTGTCCTATATATATTAATGAATTAAATAATTATCTTGTAGGGTTTTTTTACACTAGTTTTGGAATTTCTTATAGAGGTCTATGGTGTAAAGCTCCTATACCGGTATCTCTTTTGCTGTTTTATCTTACCTTATTCGTACTGTTATCTATCTTAATGTTAAAATTCAGTTGCAGGAAAAAAGAAAAGAAGAAGGCACATAAGGCTAATGGAAACATTGAAATGTCAAACTAAATGAAAATAAGATAACCCTTGTTTTAATCCCTAGCTCATATAACTAAGCATATATTTTTATTCCTCTCTTCTTATTTGTGCCCTATCTAGATAGGCCTAGCCCCTCCTAGGGCAGAGGTTTTGTTCCGGCTTACTCTATAATACCCGGATACCTCATTTGACCTCAAGTTTCCATACCGATACAGTCCGATACTAATATTTTACAAAAAGAAAAAGGCAAAATTAGAGGAATTCATTCAAAATTAAGCTAAAAAACGAATATCGTGTGAAGTCATTGGTTATAACTTAAAAAGAATACTTTCATTTTTACATTGAGCCTCTTTTGTTTTATTTTAATATTGCAAAACTTAAAACCCACTGTATATTCAATGGTTGTTTTCACCCTTTCACTCTCATATTTAAAGTTCTGCCATTTTATTTATATTAAGTTCTGCCATTTTATTTATATTTTTTTACTAGATGGGGAAGTAACCTTTCTTGTCATGTCATTCAATGTCGTTTTTTTCTCAATTTAAATTATATTTCCCTGTCCTTGAAAAGTTGAAACTTCTCTCCTTTTCTTCATTTTAATTTTGATAGCTGTAATTATTTAGGATTATAAGTTTGACTATATCACCTCACTTTAGACTGAGATTTCCAGGGACTCAATTCTAGTAGTTAGTCACGTATGATGAATCACATATACTACAACGTGATATTCGTACTAGTATCCGTGTCGTATCCGTTGTCCATATCGTATTTTAAGTGATACCGTACCTATATTCGTATCATAAATTTCTAAAGTTGCCGTGTTGAATCTCAGTTCCCCGTGCCAATGTTCGTATCTAGGCATCATAGGGCTCACTAGTCACTACTCAAGCCTCAAAATGCTTTCATGGCTTCCTCTAAATTGATCAAGACAATCTTAAAAAAAAAAAAAAAAAAAGGAGATGCAGGAATCACTCAGTACATTTAGAGAGAGCATTTGTCACCTTTCTTCCAAAAGAAGAATGAAGCACCAAATGGTACACATCTTCCCCACAACAAGCCAATCAAACTTGCCAAACACTGGACTACTCCCTTCCTCTGTTTGGGTGATTTGGAGACCTTCAAAAACTTGATTTTTTTCTCCAACCCAATCCATGGGGATTCATTTTGCGGTAGTGTTCTACCGTAAGGATCTTAAAGATCCTTTAAGACAACTTAAAGACATAGAGTTTTGGAGAAGATTGTTGTATCCCCAAAGTGGACAAACTGCTTGTACTTTATATTGCTCTGTTTCCCAATTAAGGGGCATGATTACAATGTAATTGATCTAATTGAAATACGGAAAAGGAAAACCACTAATACAAAATCTAATATACATGGAATGTATAATATACACTGTATAGTATACACTAGTTGACTAGATCCCACATAATAATCTGATGGGTTTATGTCTTGTATTCCAAGTTCACCGGATTGGTCCATTAAGTTAGCTATGAACCAGGCTTTGGGTCAGGCATATTTTGATCTTATACCGGACTTTCGTAAGGGCTAAGAAAAAGAGAGTTATATATAAAATGTAACATGTAACCTTAGATCTAAGTATAATAGTACAGTAAAAGAGTGGAGTTTTGTTCTGGCCATGGATATAAGCGCATCGCCGACCCATGTAAATTTCTCGTGTGCTCTTTTGTGCTTGTGTTCTCTTCTTGTGTGTGGCTTGATTGTTGATCGCAGATTACGCGCTTCCACATGTGCATAACATAATCCTCTAGATTCAGCACATGGGATATTATGTAGATGGGCTTGGTTTGAGTTGGGCCACATTTGACTAGGCCTGTTTGAGTTGGACCACATCCAAGCTGGTCATATTTCTACAATTCCCCTCAAATTGATGCGGGGAGGAGCAATGCAACAATTTGGAAAGCAGATAGTCATGGCGATCCTTGGGCATTGCTTTGGTGAAGATTTCGGCCAATTGGTCGTGGGAAGAGATGTAAGGAAGAGAGATAATGTCAGAGATGAATTGCTAGCGCAGTCTATCTCAATATGCTTCGTGCTTTCATGAAAGATAGTATTTTTGGCAATGGTAATGGCACTGGTGTTGTCAGTATAAAGAGGAGTAGGATTAGCAAGGAAGACACCAAACTCTCGTAGTAGTCGCTAAAGCCATACAATTTCACCACTTGCGAAGGACATAGATCGACACTCTGCCTTGGCCGATGATTTAGATGGCGTGATCTGCTTCTTACACTTCCATGAGATGGGAGATATGCCAAGGAACATACACCAATCCATAGTAGAGCGACAAGTATCAAGGCAAGCTGTTGAATCAGCATCAGCATAGCCTTGTAATTGTAGATGACACAGATGGGTAAAAAAGTCCATGATCTCTAGCACCCTTAATGTACCGGACGATACAATATACCGCATGAAGATGAGGTTTGTGCGAATTACTTAAAAACTAGCTCACAGTATGTACCATATGAGAAATGACAGGTCTAGTCATTGTCAAATAAAGCAAGCTACACCAAGCGTCGAAAAATAATACGATCATCAAGCTGGCACCAATCATCTTTGCTAAGTTTAACATTTAGCTTAAGAGGAGTGCCAAATGTTTTGGCATCACTGAGTCTAGCATATTTAATTAAATCATCAGCATATTTGGTTCGATAAACTCGCATACCTTCTATATTTCTTTAAATTTCTAAACCAAGAAAGTATGTTAGCATGCCAAGATCTTTCATTTGAAAGGTGCACATCAGATGTGATTTGAGATTGGAGATACCTTCAGTGGCGTTGCCACTTATGATCATGTCATCAACGTAGATTAATAGTATTGTGCAACTTGGTATGTGCGTTTGATAAAAAAAGAGCTGTCAGTGAAACTCTGCAAAAACCAAACTTAAAGAATGGCTAATTGAAAATTTTGAAACCATGCACGTGGAGTCTGTTTAAGGTCATATAAGGATTTCTTTAAGCTGTAGACATGCTACGACAGACATGCATAGCCTAATGGGGGTCACATGTAGATAGTCTCATTGAGATGACCATGGATGAAAGCATTCTTTACATCTATTTGCCAGTGGGGCCATTGTCGCACAACAGCAACATTGAGTAGGCATCAAACAATAATCATTTTACCAACCGGTGCAAATGTTTCTTCATAGACAATTCTGTATTCCTGTTAGAAACCTTGTGCAACCAGTCTAGTTTGTAGCGGTCAAAATTGCCATCAGATCTAAACTTAGTAGAATAGACCCACTTACCCAATATGATAGTCACATTTGGAGGAACAGGCACCAGATCCTAAGTTTGATTTGCTTCAAGAGAAAGTAATTCCTCTACCAATGCACCTTACCAACATGGGATATTAGCAACCTGTGAATAAGAAGTTGGTACCAGAATGGAATTTGAAGTGGTTAATAATATAGAAAAGCCATATCTATATGGAGGTACTGAGATACAACTAGATGATCGTAAGGGAGGTAGGTCAAGAGGATCATTACCATAAATGGCGGGAAGCGGCGGAGGCAGCTGATCAGAAGCAAGAGAGGCAAGACGCGTTGTTAGTGGATGACAAGAATAAATTTGTATTATCTGAGGTTTTGAAACAAGTGCTGGAAAATGAGGAAGATAAGAGACTTGTATATCTTTATGATTAGAACAAAGAGAATTAAAGTGAATATGTCCTAAGAAGACAACATTCCAAGAGATTCGAATCCGTCTTTTGTTTGGATCATAACATAAAAACCCTTTGCGTTCATCACTATATCCTACAAACATACAACGTGCAACCCGAGGAGAGAACTTATCATGCTCAAGAGATGGTAAATAAACAAAACAAAGACAACCAAATACTCTCAAACTAGGAAGCACGGACACCTCTCCGGGGCCGGCGTGTCCGTGTCCGACACGTCTGGGACACGGACACGCTCTGGACACGCTCAGACACGTCTGGGACACGCAAAAAGTATCCTATTTTTTAAAATTTATTTTTTTAAATTTCAGACACGGCCCGACACGGATCGGACACGGTGGCCCAAAAAGAATCCCACACCTTTTGCATTAAAATTAGAAAAAAAAATGAAAAGGGGGCTAAATGAAATTTTAAAGTCATTTAACCCATTCCTTTTAGCATTAGAATTAAAAAGCAAGAAATGAAGAGGGCTTAAATGAAATTTCAACGTAATATAACCCCAAGCCTTCGATCGAAAGTCGAAACCCTCTGCCTCTGCCTCTAAAGTTTTCCCCCAAATCCTCTTCTGAAACCCTCGCAGCGAAACCCTCTGCCTCTGCCTCTGCCTCCCGCTCGGCGAAACCCTCGCAGCGAAAACCAGCGGTGAGATCGCAGATCCCATCGAAGCTCCATCGCGTCTACGAAAGCCAGGAACCGTGGGCGAAACGCCATCACCGTCCGAGGCTGTCAACGAGCAGAGGGAAGAGATCGTGGCTGTTGACGAGCAGAGGGAATAGATCGTGGCTGTCGGCGGTGGATCTGAGCAGGGAAGGAAAAAAAGAAGAAGAAGCAGCAGCGGCAGAAGAGGAAGACCCACAGTCTACAGAGAAACACACACCGTCTGCAGAGAAAAACTCAATGTCTGCAGGAAAGAGAAGAAGAAGGAGAAGGAGAAGAAGAAGAAGAAGAAGAAGAGAGGGAAAGAAAACCGTCTGCAGAAAAACCCACCGTCTGCAGAAAAACCCACCGTCTGCAGAAAACCCACCGGCTCACTGCAGAGAAGCCCACTTGTTTTCTTGCTCACTGCAGAGAAAACCCACCGGCTCCAGGTATTTATTTTTGCAGGTGTGTGTGTGTGTGTGTGTGTGTGTGTTTTTTTTTTTTTTTTTTTTTATCTCCTGCTCGGTACCCTTCCGCTGATTTTTTTTTTAATATCTCCTGCTCAGTAGATTTTTTTTTTACTTCTCCTTGGTGCTCCTGTCTACGAAATCATTTCCTTTCATTTTTTATTTTGCTGCTGCTATCATTTTTTTATTTTGCTGCTGCCATCACTTTTTATTTTGTTGTGCAATACCATTTTATTTTGCTGTGCAATATCATTCTTGTTTGCTGTGCAATATCATTTTATTTTGCTGCCATCATTTTTTTTATGAAATGGTGTTGAAAGGCTTGCCTGCCTTTACCTTTGCGTTACCTGCCTTTTGCTTGTACATGGCTTTTTTCTTCCTGCTGTGCACTATACGTTTTTTTTTTTTTTTTGTTAATGCTGGAAGCTTTCTTCCGGCGCTTGCTTTTTTTTTTTTTTTGCTGTTGTATGTTGTTAATTGATACTATGGGACATGTCCTATTAATTTGTTAATGCTGGTGCCTGGTGCTAATTTGCTGTTATATTATATAGATTTGGAATTTGGCAATATGAGTTCCATTGGTGGCTCTGGCTCACACCCCCCAAATGAAGAAGATATAAACAAGCCTCTGTGGAGATATATAACCAAGTTTGATAAACTTAGTGATGGAGGGGGAAATATTACTTGGCAATGCAATTTTTGCAATCAAATAAAAAAGAGTTCATACACAAGGGTTAAGGCTCACTTGTTAAAATTGCCTGGTTGTGGGATTGCTGCATGTTCAAAAGTTACATCAAAAGATATTTCTGAAATGCAAAAATTAGAAGAAGAAGTAAAATTGAGGAGGACGGCCAATGCACCAAAAAAAGTACCTTTACCTGTGCCTAGTGTTTCATCTAGTTCTGATTCTATGACTATGATGAGTATGATGCAAGGAGGGTTTGACCGAAAGAAAAGAAAGATAAGTGGTGGGAGTGGAAGTGGAAGTGCAAGTCCCATTGAGAAGGCATTTAATTTATCAGCTCGTGATCAATTACATGCTGAGATTGCCAGGATGTTTTATTCAGCGGGTTTACCATTTCACTTAGCAAGAAACCCATATTTTGTAAATGCCTTCACTTTTTCCGCCAACAATCCACTTGTCGGTTATGTGCCTCCGAGGTACAATTTGTTGAGGACCAGTTTGCTCCAAAGAGAGAAGGCAAATATTGAAAGATTGTTGCAACCTATCAAAAGCACGTGGAAAGAAAAGGGTGTAAGCATTGTGAGTGATGGGTGGAGTGACTCAGAAAGGAGGCCATTGATCAATTTCATCGCTGTGTCGGAAGGTGGGCCTATGTTTCTTAAAGCTGTTGATTGTTCAGGTGAAACAAAAGACAAGTATTTCATTGCTAATTTGATGAAGGAGGTCATTAAGGATGTTGGGCATGAGAATGTGGTTCAAATAATTACTGACAATGCTCCAAACTGTAAGGGTGCGGGACATATCATTGCAACAGAATTTCCTAACATTATTTGGACACCATGTGTGGTCCACACCCTCAATCTTGCATTGAAGAACATTTGTGCAGCAAAAAATGTTGAAAACAATCAATTGACATATCATGAATGTAGTTGGATATTGGAGATTGTTGGTGATGTTATGCACATAAAGCATTTTATCATGAATCACTCTATGAGGTTGGCCATGTTCAATGAGTTTGTTCCTTTGAAATTGCTTTCTGTGGCTGACACACGCTTTGCTTCAGTGATTGTCATGCTTAAGAGATTCAAACTTATAAAGCGTGGTCTCCAAAGTATGGTTATAAGTGACAAATGGTCCCATTATCGAGAAGATGATACAGGGACAGCAAAATTTGTAAAGGACAGGTTGTTAGATGACATCTGGTGGGATAAAGTTGATTACATTCTTTCCTTCACAACACCCATTTATGATATGCTTAGACTTTGTGATACGGATAAGCCTTGTCTTCATTTGGTATATGACATGTGGGATACAATGATTGAAAAAGTGAAGACCACAATATATAGGCATGAAGGGAAGCGGCCTGATGAGTCATCCTTATTTTATGATGTGGTACACCAAATACTTGTTGATCGTTGGAACAAGAACAATACTCCACTCCATTGCTTGGCACATTCTCTGAATCCTAGGTGAATTCTAGTCCTCAGCTTTTCACTTTTCAGCCATTTCCTCTTAGATAAGTTATAAGTATTTCTTAACATATTACACACCTTTTCATCATATAGTAATTTTGAAATCCTTCTCTCTTTTATTGAAGGTATTATAGCGACGAATGGCTTCAAGAGGACCCAAGTCGAGTTCCTCTACATCAAGATGTGGAGGTTTCTAGAGAGAGAGAAATGTCTTGTCAAATACTTCCCCACTTCCGAGGAGCGCACAATGGTTAATATGGAGTTTGCCAATTTCTCACTTAGGACGGGGGAATTTGGGGAGTATGATTCTTTACATGATCGATATCATATGGACCCAACAAGTTGGTGGGCCATCCATGGAGCATGTGCACCTATGCTTCAACGCTTGGCTTTCAAGCTACTTATGCAGCCTTCTTCTTCATCTTGTTGCGAGAGGAATTGGAGTATATACTCCTTTGCGCACTCCGTGAGAAGGAACAAGATGACGCCAAAACGTGCCGAAGACTTGGTTTTTATTCATAGCAATTTACGTCTTCTGTCAAGAAGAACCCCACAATATATGCAAGGGGAGACTAAGATGTGGGATATTGCTGGGGATTCATTTGATTCCTTAGAAGATGTTGGGGTGCTTGAGGTTGCTAATCTTTCACTTGATGAGCCAGAGTTGGAGACCATGGTCTTTACAGATGATGTTGATTGTGATGAAATTGTTGGTGATGATGAGGCAGTTAAAGTTGCATCAAATGACTGAAATTAGCATTGAATTAGCTTCTTTTTTGTTTTTTGTTTTGTTTTGTTTTGTTTTTTTTGTTTGGAGGAAAAAGGGAAAATCTTCCCTTTTCTTTGTAAGGATTTTATGGTAATATGGATATTTTATGTTTAACGATTATGAATTATGTTTTAGTGTTGTATTCAATATATTGAATGTTGATTTTTTTTATTCATTATATATATTAATAAATATATATTATTAATTTATTAACATGTCCCCGATGTGTCCGTGTCCTACTTTTTTGAGAAATGCCGTGTCGGCGTGTCCGTGTCGTATCGTATCCGTGTCCCGTGTCCGTGTTCGTACTTCTTAGCTCTCAAATGTGAGTATGTAAGTGGATAACCAAACAAACACTCGTATGGTGAGAGTTTTCCAAGCAGAA
Organism: Sextonia rubra; assembly: GCA_037013555.1. Classification (NCBI taxonomy): domain Eukaryota; kingdom Viridiplantae; phylum Streptophyta; class Magnoliopsida; order Laurales; family Lauraceae; genus Sextonia; species Sextonia rubra. The sequence continues at coordinate 42,827,398 of JASUAD010000013.1, read as the reverse complement.
CTAAGAACTTTGTTAATGATACAGATTGCAGTATGGGTAGTTTCACACCAAAATGTAGGAGGAACCAAAGATTCAATGCGCAAGGTTCTGACCATCTTAAGAATATGACGATTCTTTCTTTCAGATATCTCATTTTGCTGTGTTGTGTGAGGACAAAATTTTTGTTGCATGATTCCTTTGCCAAATGGAAATTCAGAAAATGCAATGAACGCCCCCTAAGTCAAAATGCTAAGTTTTAATTGATTTTTGGAATTGAGTGTGAACCGTATTATAAAATTTTTGGAATGTAGAAAAGACTTCAGATTTGAACTCAAAAAATATATCCAACTATAGCGACAATGATCATCAATAAATGTAACATAGTATTTATATCCCATTCTACTCAAATGTGGAGCAATGCCCCAAACATCAGTGTGTAATATCAAATGGTGCTATCGCATGTAAATAGTAAACTGGAAAGGGAAGCATAGTGCTTTTACTAAAACAACAAGTTTCACATTTAGATTTGTAATAACCTAACCTACCTTGGTGGGCCAACCTTGCAAGGTGGGCCATATTTGATCAGAATATTTACAAAGTCATAGATTAGGACTCTTTGTAAGTCCAAAGTGGGTAGGAATAAGGTTATCAAGAGATTGAGGAGTCTCAATAGACCTCTCTCTCTAGGAATACTTTTGCCAATAAAACTTTCCTGTAGTTTCCAAACAGGACTCCCCTCCCAGCACTAATATATATATCTGTCAAGAGGTTCTTGTTATCACACACACAGAAACGAAAGAAATTCTAAGAGAGAAAAAGAGAGTGGAAGACTGATTTAGTTGTGGAATTGTTAGAAGGGGAAGAAGATCAACAGCGGGACGCATAGCGGATGTCTGACGAAGGACCAATCACTGCTCGAACAACACATGTCTATACCAGGTGAGTAGAACTTCTCCACTGTTAGTTGTAAAATTGAATTCAAGAACTTTGTGTTAAGGATTCTGTTAAATACCATTACCATAGTGGGGAAATTGAAAGAAATTTGATCATCCGAAGTGATGATCTCTGTTAAATACCATTACCATAGTGACTAGGCACATGATTATGGGACTAATTGATCTGTGGGCCCAGATGATCCATGTAATGATGAATCAGATTTGATAATCTGAAGTAAAATTAGTGCTCGACCCTAATGACCCTACACAAGATTGGAAACTAACTCAAGTACACCATCGATTGTGGAGAAGAAGACGCCTCTTCACTGTGACGACTTTACAAAAGAACAAATAGTCACGGAGACTCACCTTCCAGATGCAGAAACTAGGGTAAATGGCTGCCTTGGTATTGCTTTAACCTTCAATTGAGACTTTCTTCTAGAAAAAAACAGCTCTCATTAGAATTCAGGCCGAGATCTACAGTTTTCACAGCCGGTACCCGTCAAACCAGCCTAATGTAATTGGGTTAGAGATCCTTATGGGACCATCTGATCAAAGATCAAGTCCACCCATCTTGTAGAGGACCCCTGGGTGACCCTAAGGGTGGGTCCCCTTGTGATTTAGACCGTTGAGTCCCACCATCCCAATATCCCAATATATATATAGGCGAGACCCCCTTTTCGACCGAATGATAAGTCTGGGTGTTCAACGAAGAAGATGGACTTGTCGACTGGGATAAAGTATAACTCAATTTTTTTTTTATAAATTACAAATTTGGTCCCTATTATGTACAATTATCTTTTATAACCCCTTTCCACTATTATTTTTGTAAGGATATGTAAGGAATAGTAACTATAAGTGTTACTAGAATGCAATCAACATGATATTTATTGTAATAAATACTGAGTTTTTATCGTCACATCTGAATGGGAAATAAAATCTGATGTAAATTAATATGGAATGTTTACTGAATATCCAAATATATCGGAAAATATTTCCACCAAAATTCATTAATTATATCTTAATTCTCGTGGATAATTTTACGATGGACAATTAATTTCCTCAATAAGATATGGGTAATACCACAGCCTGGTACCAACTCCAACTCGGAGTGGGGCGAGGATTAACCAGTGTTATGTGGTATTGGCCAAAGAAAAGAATAAGTGCATGTTTGGCATCACGAATTTTAGGCTCTATTTGTCTAAATGTCTAAACCTAATAGAGTTTGTAAAAATAAGAGCGTTTGGCATGTGCTTTTGTGCTCGATCCAATTTAGATATATAAAGGCTTTACCTCTATTTCCCATAGCCCTCCTCATGATGCATTTCCAAATTAGAGGAAGAAAAGAAGAGGCGCTGCTACAGTGTTTTAGGAGGATCACGCCCAGTTTGTTTTTTTCAATTTTTCTCGAAATCCGAGAGGATAAATCTAGATCCAAACCGCTAAAAATGTTCACATGATCAAATACGGCCATCTCTCCAAATTTCAGCCGTTGGATCATCATGAATCTCGAGATATGTGCAAGAAAGCATGAGCCATTGGATATTAGTTTTTGAATTCTGTGGCGCCCAAACACAAGATCCAAACCATTGGAAATGTTGGGAAGACTAAAAACGGCTATAGGATCAATTTTCAAGGATTGATTCCATGTGGATCTCGAGAAATTTGTGAAAAACTTTCAACCATTGATTTAATATGCTCAATTTTAAACTAGTCCGTAGGCAGTCCCTTTTTTTATTTTTTATTATTATTTCTGGACCAATAAATAACAATCCAAACCATTGAAAATGTGTAGAAGGTCAATGACCACTGTGAGACCAAATTTTAGCCGTTGGATCATCACCAAACTTGAGATATTTTTGTAAAAACGTGAATTATTAAATATTTTTTTAAAAAAATAGGGGCTCCAAACACAAGATCCAAACCGTTAGATCTCTTTGGGAGGCTGAAGATGGTTATGGAGCAAAATTTCAAGGCTTGATACCTAGTAGATCTCAATATATTTGTGAAAAACTTTCAACTATTGATTTAAAATGGTCTATTTAAAATAGATGCTTCCATTGCCAAACACAGATTTTAATTCTAGCCTCTTTTTCTGTATAGCTCTTTTTTTAATAGCTCTATTTTGGATGGTCTATAAAAATAAGACTAGACCTCCAAACAAGCCTTAAGATAATGTAGCCAATTATGGTGGAGATGAATCTATAATAAATTTATTGAAATGAACTTTCCATTGATGATTGAAATAAAGTAATACCAACTGCTGGCACTGAGTATAGAACTTCTCTCGTGGATGTTGGTCGAGGGAAGTAGATTCAACACACATGGTGGAAAGATTAACCATGTTATTAACAGAAATGTAGATACTCCGGTGTAGGAGTGTCGGAACAAACTCAACAATCATGGTGGATGATAAGCCATGTTGATAGAAATGTAGATACACCCATATGGGGTATTGAATCATTTAATGCTGCAGTGAGAAATTACTCAAGAAAGAAATTGATTTAGATATTATTTAACACCATTATTGAAAGTATGAAGATTCATTTGAATGATTGAAATATGCTATACCTTAATGTATTCTTATTCTACTCACCAGTGTTACTGACCAGTGGTTCGCCCCGCTCCAGGTAGATTTTGTGGGGATACACACCAATGCTATGAAGATACATAGCGGTTGTGGGGAGTGACGGAAATCAGCTGGTAGATTTTGGCATGCGTGGCTGATTCAGAGCATGAGAAGCAAAGAATAAATTCATAGATGGGATTAGCCCAACACTTAGTTGTTATTTCATTGCAAATAGAGATTTTTTTTTTTTTTACTCAGTAGTCTCTATCATGAATTTTAATATACTTTATAATTTAAAGACAATTGAATTTGAGTGTTTTAGTCCTTGATGCTCGTGGAATTTGATTTATGTGGTGTTATTATAAAAAATTTGAGAATGTGTTAAAAATCTGAAGAGCTCCAGATTCTTGGGTCGTTACAAGATTTAACAAAATTAGAACTAGTTTTATTATTAAAAGATGATTCTAAACAACCAGTTTGAAATAAAGGCAACAACCTAGAATTGTTCAAATGACCCAAGCGATGATGTCCATAAATTATTCAAAACACTCAAAGTAAAAGCAAAGAAAAAACTAGAGCCTAAGGAACTGGATCCCTTGTCCAAGAGAAACAGCCTGCCATGCTCACTCCTCATCCCAATCACCTTCCCAGTTCGCCGTTCCTGTATAACACAACCAGAAGAAGAAAATTGGATTGAACGCAACTATTATCAACCAATTGTCCCACAGAAATTAGATTTGCGAATAATTTTGGAACAAAATAAACATCAGATAGGTTAAACTATTAGGATTGAGGTGTAGAAAGTTCTAAAGAGCCAATGTCATAAATAGGAAGGTAAAGACCATTTGCAGTGGTTATTTTATCTTTTCCAACATAGGACTGATGATCTTTTAGGTTTTGTGCAATAGAGGTCATATGGTTTGAGGCTCCTAAGTCTAAAAACCATGTAAAGGTTGTAATGGATGTGGTCAAGGCTATGGAAGAATGAAATGCAGGAAATTGAGAGAAGAGGCAAACCATTAACACCCATGGAGGTAAATGTGGAAGTGATAGAAGCATTGATCATCTTGTGGATTTGAGCCGCGGTCATGGAGACTGTATCATTGGTAGCTATTGCTGTTTGAGCTTGAAATGCAGTATGAGGTTGCTTCGGGGAATGATCATTTTTCCTGGGAGGTCTTCGTGTACATTCAGAGATTACATGACCGGTTCTTTTGCAGAAGTTGCAAAATAATTTCTTTCGCCAGTTGCATGCTACATGCCCACAACCTTTGCATTTGAAGCATTGAACCTTTTGACCACAAGATGCGAACAAAGTAGTTTTCTTAGTTGGAGTATTGACTGGTGTCGGGGCTATAGGAAACACTTTTGGTTCTACAAAGAGAGTATCTTGAGAGGCAAGTCAAATCTCTTCACAAAGTACCTCCAAACCACATGTATCAAGATCGGTGGGGTTATCACGATTCACGAGTGCAGCTTGGACTGCTTCGTACTCAAGGCGCAAGTTCATAAGAAATTGACTTATGTGTAGTTCTTCATGAAGCTTTAGCGCTTATGAGAGAAATTCCGAAAAAACAGGATGCAAGAGCATCTGGTCTCTTTTAGTCCATAGAGACAAGAATCTACTGTAGTACTTGAACTGATTTATCACCTTGACATTATTTTGCAAGTGCTATGTCAAAATGGAATTTTCTTGCTTTGTTTGTCTGATGATAGAGTTTCTTAAGGTGGTCTCACATGTCTGATGCCTTTGTAAAGGCCTGAAGTTAGATATGAAAACAACAGATCTACGGAGTTGAGAATCCAAGTAACCACCTTGGCATTGTTCTAATTCCAAGTGGCAACCACCTTTTCATCAACAGTCCTAGAGGCAGTACAGTTGCAGCCCTCTGCAGTAGCGGATACTACAGGTTGAGGAATGGTGCCATTCAGATACCCAATCTGTCCTTTCCCTACCTCAAAATTTTTGAAGTGGAAGGATCAGCTCGGGTAATTTTTACCAGTCAGTTATGTCCCCTTTTTCCATGATGATATGCAGCAAATATGAGTTACCGTGTTAAAATAATAGTGCTGCTCTTATGAAATAAGAGTGCTGAATAACAAAAAAGTGACTGACTATGTATTTCAGAAAACATATTGTTGGGCATCCACTATTTTGAGGAGTAGAATGGCTGAATCTCCCAAATGTTTAGAGAAATAGAGAATCCAACTTCCAGGTTATATGAGAAACATAATTATGCAGCTGCTTCCAGAATTTTATTTATGTAAATCCATCCGTTGAATGCGAAGATATGGAAGATCAACTAGAACTGTTCTTGAAAAATGACGACAGAGAGAGTGGAGCAGAAACCAACCTTAGAGATCTTCAAAAATCCAGAAAAAATTATAACTGTAGCATAAATGGGCAAGAACAATAGCATAAATGGGCAACCAGAGGGGTATCTGCCTTTCTTAATTTGGATCACAGAATGTGGGACCCACTTTGGAATCTGCCTTCTGCAGATTGCGTAGATGATGGCTGCCTTGACTCAAAGATGTAATTTGACTGAAGAAGAGATTTCTGGGAGATTTCTAGACTGAAGAAGACTCTCAGCAGAGTCTTTGATCAATGATGATCAAGGATGGACCACACGAACATAGTGAGTGGCTGTTTGATCTTGATATGTTGCAGACAGTCTCTGGCAGTCAACCAGAGCTATATATTAAAGAGCAGATTTGTGATCTTGAAGCTTCTTCCGGATCTTAAAGCTCAGATACCATGTTAGGATCTTAAAGATCCTTTTTAAGACAGCTTAGAGAAGAAGAGTTTTGGAGAAGATTGCCGTATCCCTAAAGTGGACAGACTGCTTGTACTTTATATTGCTCTTTGACGAATATTAAGTCTGACTCTGCAATATGAAGTCTAGGTTCTATCGACATATTCTTTATAAAATAGTTAGACCAATTTACATATAGGCCCCTGACATTCTAGATTGATTAAATTAGACCTTTTTGAAACTATTTACTTGAAAATATGTAAAGAAGGATTGTAACTAATGACCTAGACATCATATACAGTCATTATTATTATATTATTCCTACAAATGTCCCTAATTAAGGCCAGTAATTGAGCAAACAAAGAATAGTTATAGTAATTTCAGAATAGTCCCTGCAGTTACAGGAAATCAGCTTTAAACCCTCATTTCAAGTGATCTATCCATGACAATATATAGAACAATGATGATATCAGAGTCAAACATTAGTTTAGGCCAAATAAAGGTTCTATTTACTCTCAGGATAAGCTGATCATTTATTTCGATGTATGATTCTTAAATTAAATAATGTTACCTATTATGATGGAAATGAAACTCTAGCAAGCCTTATTGAATTTGAACTTGAATTGATGTTTGAAATTGAGTAACAAAAACCGCTAGCACTGAGTTAGAACTTCTCTCATGGATGTTAGTCGAGGGAAGTAGATTCAACAATCATGGTGGTAGAACTAGCCATATTGTTCACAGAAATGTAGATACTTCGTATGGAGTGTTGAAACAAATTTAACAATCATGGTGGATAATAAGCCATGTTGTTGATGGAAACGTAGATATACCTGTATGGGATATTGGAACCATTCGTTGCTTACGGTGGAAAGATACTCAAGAAAGAATTGATTAATATATTGTCTCAATACCATGGTTTAATATTATATATATTTATATGAATAATTGAAAATATGTTATTCATTAGCGTTACCTGAACTGGAAATTTTGCTCACCAATGTTACTGACTGTGGTTTGCCCCCACTTCAGGCAATGCATTCGTCGAGGTTGCGGGCAATGACGAAGATCAGCCGGTGGATTTTTGCACGCGTGGCTAATTTAGAGTGTGAGGAACAATGATTAGATTCAAAGATGGGATTAGCCAAACATTTAGATATTTTCTCTGCTTGATTTAGAGACTTGTCTTTTACTCAATAGCTTTTTAGTATGACTTCTAATACATTTAATGATTTAAGTATAAATTGAATATGAATGTTGTTGGACCTCCATGCTCATTGAAATCAATCTACGCTGTGTTGTTGTATATTTGAGTATGTCTTGAGAATCTGAAGAGCTCCAGATTCTAGGGTCGTTACAGATACCATATTAGAATCTTAAAGATCCTTTGAGACAGCTTAGAGAAGAAGAGTTTTGGAGAAGATTGCTGTATCCCTAAAGTGGACAGACTACTTGTACTTTATATTGCTCTATCACCCAATTAAGGGGCATGATTACAATGTAATTAATACCATGTTAAAGCATCTATTATGATAGTTTCCAAGGTTTAAAAATCCATCGGAAGAGAATTAACTTATTAAAAGAGAAACTCTTGTGAAACCTAACACATAATTAAAAACAGAACTTATGGGAAGTTTAATTTTTCTAAATATAACACAAATACTCTGTCCTGTTATAACTAAACCACCAACAAAAGTCAGGATAATTTGGTCAAAAAAACGGTTATAGGATTCAGAGCACCAAAATTATAATCTGAAATAAGATTTCCCTAACAAATAAAAAAGTAAGAAGATAACATCTCAAATTCTTTCTCTTTTCCACTTTGAAAAATGAAAAATGTAAAAGATCAATGGAACAAAGAAAGTGAACAAAGAAAGTATTAGAAAGGTGGATCAAACATAGGTTCTTTCCATATTGGAATAAGAATGGATTCCAAATTCTCATTAAAGCAGCCTCGGAGGCAAACCATTCCCATTTTTTAACAATGGGCGAGAATTTTAATTCCTTGATGTAGTTACAACAATAACAGCCAGGAGTGTCTCTTAGTTGATCGATTCCAATAAATGGTTTTTGAAATGAAGTGAAGGTCACAGCAACAATGCTTTGGTGGCATCGACCCTCTCCTGTGCATGTCATACCTATCATGGTTTTCTAGGCACACGAAGCTTCATTCCTGGAGGCATGCTTTAATATAGTACGTAGAAGCTTTCACAAGCAATGATCTGTAAAAATTTCCCTCAAAATGTAAAGTTACCCTCTAACCCTTCATTCTTCTTTCCCCAGGGAACCTATCACCTTACAACATTTGTCCCAATATTTTAACCATCATTACAAGAAGCAACTCTATATCATATTGCCATTTAGCCATTCAACTCATTAAGAAAATTTATCAAGGTTGGAAAACTACCAGAGTTGACTCTTGACTCTCCCAAGTCATCTTGTTTTAATGAACGACCCAGTCAACTACACAGGAGACCAGGTCGATTCACCTCATTTTATTAAGTTGTTAAACCATTTGATAGGTAGATATGATTTTAAACAATTTTATTTTTATTTTTAAGTAATTATGCATGAGTTTGTAGTCATCAATTTAAAAATTATGACCAGAGTGTAATTTGAAACTTATATTTATCTTTTCTTTTACATTCAATAGTTGGACTAACAAATTATGTAATATGCAATATTTTGCTTATTCTAGTATTTTTCTTGAGATATAAATTTGTTAATTTGAACTCATCATCACCAATGCATGTAAATACATGCATATTTATATTTTATAAGTATTTGAGTCATTTTAAAATATTTTTGAAATTATTAAAAAAGCATGACTCTCTTAAGTCTCCGCGTCGGCTCTATCTGAGTCTTTTTTTTTTTTTTTTTGCATTGGACGAATCAAGTCTGAGTCATGAGTTTTCCAACCTTGAAATTTATAATGAACTATTGCATAGAAAGAACCATAACTAAGTTTGGTGATATTATTACTTTACTAGAGCAAATTTGATCTTCAAGGTTGCTCAGATAAAATATAGCCTTTTTCTAAGTACTAAATGCACTATTCAACCATTCACAGTCAACACAATCAAATAGTTGAAATAGATATGAGTTGCACAGTAATATATTTCAAAGCAGTTAGGAAGAAAATCAAAATGTATAGACTTCCACCGAAAATCACAGCATAAATAACAATTAACTAACCAGAAAAAGGAATATACCTGCTTTGCAAATATAGCAATAGAGATGGATTGAGGGACGAGAGGATCGTTGATAATTTTAACCAATCCACTTGTTTTTGCTCTACAAAACAACCCAAGAACAAACAGTGCATAATATTTACATACTGATCAGCACTGATAAGATGCCAAAAAGTTAATAACAACAATAACATATGTAGAAGCATTTTTCTGAGAAAAACCATACGAAAAAGAAATATTTCTAATAAAAAGTTTGTGTAGTTAAGCAAAAAGCTACTAGAGATAGAAACTTGCCCATTGTATGTCTGATTGAGGATTGAAAAAAAAAAAAAAAAAAGACTAGTAGATGATCTTTCAATGACACAAACTTGGCTCCTTAGTTTTGCCATGCAGTGTTCTGTCTTTTAGAGGGTTTGTTCTGTATATGAGTAAGTCAATCTTAAAAAACATTGTCTCTCCAGTAAGAAGAATAGAGCATGGGAAACTACAATGTCTGAGGTGCTTTATCAAATCAGATCTAAAGCTCATTTTCTAAAACTTGAGGTCTCTAGCACAATGGCGTCAAAGTGGGATTTGCCCATCTTTCACCCACAATTCCCTGGATGATGTTACTCCATTGGCAACAGTTGGAAACTTTTTCATTCATTACCGGGATGATGTTGCCGTTGGTTTTTTAAAAGACAATTCAAGCCAACTGGATTGGTCGATCTCTATCCACCATGAAGATATCTACCAAGCTGCAGCATTTCCCATCCGTGAAGCTGCCACATGTTCAGCCAGCCTAACTATCCTAACAGACAGCCGAGCCTCCAGGACCTAAGCTTATCACCTTGGAAGAGGTTCTTACCAGGCCAGAAGGCTGCATTGCTTGTTGGACGATCTAAAAGTTTCAGTTTGCAACCATTATCCTGTTGACACGAGGATTTGGTCCAAAACTGCATTTCATCAGAGAAATGTGAACCGTATTGATCTCATCTAATTTGGAAACTGACAAGCTGCTGCTGCTTCTCTTAGCTCTTACCTGGGCTGTGGGATCCTCTCATTGTTTTTTTGAATTGATGCCAACTGTGTGGGCTTTTCTTTCTTTCCCTTGCATTTGCCTAGAATGTGGGTTTTTTGTAGGTCATAGGCCTTTGTAGAACTGGCTTGTTCCAGCTGAGGTAGAGCTCACCCCATCATTCTTTGTAGCTTTTATCTATACTTTTGGAAATATACAATCACTTAATTAAAAAAAAAAAGCTCAAATAAACTTTCAATCATAGCTTTCATCGTGAATATCTATTAAAATTTTACAACCATATCAATACCTAGTCATTTATTAATCTTTTATATATGTGCATCTCACAATACACTAAGTCTACCATCTTTTACCCAAAAAAAATGTCTGGACTACATCAATAACACATGCCTGCAATCATTGTTCCTTATACAAAGACAACATCTTATCTCTATGAATGGTTGGTTGCCTGGTAAAGAGTCAAATGGAATCTTCATCAGTATCGCACTATCAGCCTAGTAATTTGAATACAAGGAAGGTCAAGCTCTTACAAATATTGGTACCTTTTATCCTTCACTCTTCTCTTTATTTATCCATAAACAGAGCCCATTTGATGATGAATTTCTATATATTCAATTCCTATTTTTATTGTACACAAATCAGACCCAACACTAAATGGATATCAAAAAAGAAAGAAAAATGAAAAAAACTTGAGTTTATGTGGCCCACCACAAATCCTTGTTATCTCTACAAATGCAACCTACCATCCTAAATTGGGCCCACATGAGAAGAATGTGCTTCCTAACTAGTGATCCATGTGCAAGACAGGTTCCAAGTTCCCACCTGTATTACCACTACCCAGCCCACATATAGAATCGCTTGATAAATCAATCTCTCAAAAATTCACAACCCTACTTTCCCAAACCAAAGCCCTAACCTTTCTCGTACTATTTCGTAGTCGTCAACCATGAATCTCTACTCTTTGTTGCTCGCATACAGAAGAAGCATCGAGGGAGAGGAGAGATGATGCAGTCTAGGCCCCACAAGCAGTCCCTCTTCAAATTAGATTAGGCTTATATTATTTTTATTAGTAGATTTCTAATTACATTGTTATTAGGAGAGTTTCTATTAATAGCTTAGGATTTGCTTAGGCATTAAGTTTGTTTTTACTATATATATATATATAAAGAAGAGATTCTCAGACTTGATTGATTAATAGAATTAGGTTTTATCCCTAAAAGGTGTGTCCTCACATGTTGAAGTCTTTTTGACAATTCGAAGTGTCTTTAGACACATGCTTCGGAGCCCCTACACAAGTCCTAACTCTAGGGCTTGCATCAAGAGGAAATGCCAACAAAGATCTCCAGGTCCCCTTGATATTTTCAGAATCGAACATAACCATCTTAGGGTAACAGTAACGGTTCTAGTTCAAACTCCTTGCCCGGACCATGCCATAAACAAGTTGGGCGTGCCCCTAGTCAAACCCAACCTATGTGACCTCACTTGAACCATTTTGCACTACCCAATAACACGGATGACTTGTGTGCCGGCCTCTCCTCTCCTCTCCTCTCCCTCCATGCTTCTTTTCTAGGCGAGCAACAAAGAGAAGAGATTTCATGATATACGACGACGAAATAGTAGGAGAAAGATTAAGGTTTTGGTTTGGTAAAGTAGGGTTGTGAATTTTTGAGAGATTGATTTATCAAGCAATTCTGTACAAGGATGAAAAGAGCAATAGCGGCGGGCATAGTGGTCTACCGCTGAAACTCTACGTAGCAGTGTAGCGGTGCAATTTGAAAAAAACATTAAAAAATATCAAAAAAATCCACAATATTGAAAAATGATATAATACGTATTTTTCATACAAAAGTAACTAAGATAAGGGGCCATAGCAGTCCCCTCGTTGCATGAGATCTTATATCATTGTATTAATAGAAAATATAGTAATGATCTTTTTTTTTTTGTCACGTATTGCTTAGAAACAAATGAAAGGCATATAAAAAATATATATATATGTAATGAAGAAATGTCATAAAAATTTTTTTTTTGAGAAGAAGTAAAGAAATAAGTCATACTACGTAAAAGAAGTAAATAAATAAGCCTTACTATGCACTTCAAAAAATTTTGGGAAATAGCTATCAATCACACTCCATAGCGATCTGTAATGGCCCCGTAGCGGAAATAGCGGTGCTAACTTTAATATAGTGTAGCGGTCTCAGCAACTATGCCTAATATAGCGGCCACTACGCTACGTAGCGGGCCACTATTTTGATCTATGATTCTATATATGGACCGGGTAGTAGTAATACAGGTTGGAACTCGAAACCTGTCCCGCACATGGATCACTAGTTAGGAAGCGCATTCTTCTCACGTGGGCGCAATTTAGGATAGTAGGTTGCATTTGTAGAGATAACAAGGATTTGTGGTGGGCCACATTTTATTTTTTATTTTTTTTGAAAGGTTAATTTTTTTGAAAGTTTTTTTTAAAGGTTTTTTTTTTCCTATTATGTGGTGTGGCACATATTATAATGATAAGATAATTGAAAACTCAAATTTGTTTCTTCTTTTTTCTTTCTTTTTTGATATCCATATAGTGCCGAGTTTGATTTGTGTACAATAAAATAGGAATTGAATATATAGAAATTCATAATCAAATGGGCTCTATATATGGATAAATAAAGAGAAGAGTGAAGGATAAAAAGTACCAATATAGGTGAGACCTTGACTTTCCAAGTATTCAAATTACTAGGCTGATAGTGCAAGTTTAGAGATTTGGACTCATCTACAAGGAGCCCATAGTTAGCCCTATTAGAGAAAAATCCTATTAGCCCACACCCTCTTCAACGACCAAACAGGGGAATGGCAAGGGTTAAACCCTGCCAATTAGTGTTTTAAATCTCCAACCTCGCCCAAAAAATACTGAAAAACAATCATTGAAATATAAAATTAAAATTAAAATTAAAAGTTGACATCCCACGTGGAGAGAGAGAGAGAGAAAGGGGGGGGGGGGGGGTGTTCAGATTTCAGAATGGACTGAATTTTAATTGGTTTAAAATTTTCTTTTTAGTCTTCTTTGGCTAGAAGTCCAGGGTTTCTATTTAATGAAGTAGGCAAGTTAAGGTCTATGTATGTCATTTGTCCTTCGTCATCCAACTCTTGGACTGATCAAGGAAAGATATGAAATTGAGAAGGGGAAAAAAGAAACAAAATAAATAAATAAATAAATATTATAGGGTTAAATTGAAGGGTTTCTGGTAAATGTTCTCAATCTAACGAAACAGATGCCTCAAGAAAAAATTTAGCTTAGGGTCGTTGGCCATTTGAAGAAATAATTCTCCAAAGAAGATTTTTGTTAGATAACCATGAAATTGTCAAGACAGCAAAATGGAAGGAAAAATAAATAAATAAGAGTCCAAGCTCCAAAATTGCATCTTTAGGTACAGGAATCTTCTAAAATAAAGAGCCTCATAGCAAGGCTAATACTATTTGCACGCGCGCGCGCGCGCGAGAGGGAGAGAGAGAGAGAGATGTACTTTTGTAGAAGATGATAATGGCAGTTGTGGGAAATTGTTCCCTTTTTTTTTTTGGGTGGGTGGGGTGGTTGGGGGCTGGGTTTGAACCATTGAAGGGTTTTGAACCCCTTTGGAGAAGTGTTGGGAATTGAGAATAAATGAATTAAGTTTGATAGTAAATTCGGAATTGATGTAGAAGCTGATGATCCAGACTTCCTGGATCTTGTGTTTGATCAAGGCTTGGATTATCTGGATTAACTTGAACAGTCAAAGGTGTTTACAATCCATCTTATACGGGACTCAATCAAGCATGAGCTCAAATCAAAATCTAAACAGGCTTAAATTGAGCCTCTCAATGGAAAAAAGGCTTAAATTGATTTTTTTTTAAATATTTAAATTTAATGTGGAACCAAGGCAAACCCAATTGAGTCCTAACTGAGCCCAAATTGGACATGTATGGTCAACCCATGAGTGCACCTCTCCACTTAAACCTACATGCTCAAAAGGTGGGGTCCATAATCCACCTAGAATGGGATACCCAGTGACTACTAACTACTATTACAGTTACGGTTTACAACTTAGAAACTTCCCAAATAAAGAATCCAAGAGAGGATGGCATCCTTTACGTCAAGGAGCAACTCAAGGAAAGAAGATCCAAAAGATGCGACAGAAAAGAAACCCACTCCATAAGGGACATCCGACTGGAGTTTTGAATCCTCTTTATTCCTTTGTTTAGCAGTTGTTGAGTTTTGTGACGAACCTTAAACGTCTCTTCATTAAACCAGATAGATGGATGGCTAGGGTTTGTTAGAGAGACTAGGGTTATTTTGTTGGACAACACTTTATAAGCACTAGTAGGAGGACGTCCAACCCCATCTCAAAATTGCAAGTTGATGAAATTCCTACTCTTTTCCATTGGTATGAGAGAATGTCTCCCATGGATTGAAGACTATCAAAGTGGAAGACTAGTGATTTGGGGTAAGCGATTTTGATACTTAATTCGGTTAGAGTTGACCTTTGATTTTGGGTTTTCTGAATCAATCGAGAACCATTTGTTTGAGCTCATTAATTAGTCTGATTTTGCTTATCGGGACTGTGACGAATAGAGTTTCACAATGAATCAGTTTGAAAATGTGTGTTGTGTGTGTGTGTGTGTGTGTGTGTGTGTGAGAGAGAGAGAGAGAGAGAGAGAGAGAGAGATATCTTACTGTAAGATTCAACTGAGTCCAAACTGAGTTGACTTGGTCACTACCAGGTTCGAGTTGACTCAGACTAAGCTGAGTTTTCAAACACAATTGCCACCCTAATGCAGATCAGTGGATGGCAGGATTGAGACTAGAAACCACATAATTGAGCAGGCATTGGCATACTTAGAAGCATTTGATCAAGCACATGGGGTCCTCACCCATGCGTGAAAAGTCCTATCTAATTAGAGAAGCCAAAACAATCAAGGTTCTCTCTGTTTCAATCACCTAGGGACTGTTTTAATGCTCATATCAAAATAGGGGGCGCATTTTGTAAATTCTGATATGCTCATCCATGAAGACAAACAGAGACAGGGACCGCCACAGGCCCACAACTGATTTTAAGTCGAAATTAGTGGGCCCAAAATGGACTCAAATCCAACTGGGTCCATGACCATTAGGGCCACCAAGTATGTAGCTGCCAAAAGAGTGGGCCATGCAGCCCCCATATGCAATAACCTCCTGATAAGTCCGATAAGTTATTTAAGAAAACAAAAAGGTCTGATAAGTCTGAATGACTATGTCCTTTTGGAGACTCAGACTTCATTGTTTTTTCTTCCAATTGATTGCTATAATTTGTCAAATAGGATTTAGGATCCTAGAGAATGGCAATTATTCATTAGTGTTAACCATTCAAAAAAGAAAAAAACATTAGCGTTACCGGTCTTGATTATAGTTGCTACTTTGTAAACAATTTGGGATTTTGACTATATAAACAGTTGACTGTGCCTTCCAAGCAAAGTTGACCGTGAGCATTAACAATGAAGAACTCCTCTCCCTTTTGAATTTAGTCCTTAATGTTTCTTTCCAGCAAGCCCTTGTTTTGTGAGTGACTATCGTGCACCAAGATCTACCCTATTCAAAGTAGGTCATAGATTGACCATACTTTTCCTTGTCTATTCTCAGTCTACCGGTAGCTTGGCTGGTGAGGCAATTTGGCAACTCCCTTCCACAGAAACAATCATGGATTAATCCCTTGTTGTAGTGCTGATGGTGAGGTATATTTACCTTACCATAAAAATAACAGACACATACTGCCATGCAGCAGTATTTTTGACAGTGTGCATACTATCTACAGGTTCCATTTACACCTATGACGGCATCACAACCCCTTCACTGGGCCCAATGGGTAAAATAAGGGGATTCAACCAGCCAATAGGGCATGGACAAAGAGCCACAATGCAATTATTTCTGTTGTTTGCTTATCATTCCCTACATCCCCTTGGGTGGTCAAGTAATTCTCTTTATTCTACTTCCTGTTTAGTAGTGGCAAGGATTAAAATATCGAATGTTAGGAAATATGTTAAATCAATGGCTTGGTTGGAAATCAAGGCTGTGTATAATGGCCAAATACAACACAGATTTGGTAGGGACAAGCCATGGATGAGGCAAACACAGTTTTTACACAAAAACTGAAGTATCGAATACAGTATGACACGAGACATTGCCTATTTTGAAGTCGCACACACATGAGAACTGATCTAGTGCACACTCACGCACTGGCTTAGTGTAAGCATCTCAATGTGGGGCCTTGGGACCAGGGGTATCGAAAGATCTCCCTGGGCCCCTCTTCTACGAAAAATCATCCCCAACCCTAAACCCAGTCATCCCCATCAGGGCCTGTCAGGTTTAATGGTGTATACTCCATTCGGATGTGGTGTGCAATCGATCCAACAGTCTAGTCCATTCAGATGGATGCAAACCCCAACAGGCACGTGAAATTTAGGTGGTGTGTATGTGGTCCAGTCAGATGGACAATCAGGTGGGCCCTTGCACACTAGGCACACCTAATAACTTGCAAGTATATATACATATTATACAAATATAGAGTGGCGAAAGATCCCCCCGACCCCACCCCCGTGGATAATGATGGAGCTCAGATCATCATCCTAACCACTTGATCAATGGCTGATAAGTTTTCACCGTCCAAAATAAGTGCAAACCAATCCAACGGTCGAATCCATTTGGAAAGGTGGCAGACTTAGGATCGGTGACTATCACGAGGGGTCCTTGTCTTATGGTCCACTTGAATGGATCATAAGTTGAGCCCTACTAGGTGTTTTGGCATGCAGTGCCTCACCATATCATGAGCACTAATGCTCAGTGGAGATTTTCCTGCACACACGACAATAGAATGGGAACAACACAGCAATATACAGTATACACACACAGAGCAATAGAATGGAACTAACAACCATACTTCTATGTCATGTCTCTTTGCTATGCAATTTACAAAAATCCGATGTAGTGTTTTAGTGAATCCTGGTTGAGAAGTAGGTTTTTTTGGAGGAAATCCCTTGGGATTTTGGGGCTTCTTGGATTGCTTTACAAGTTGGTATGCACATTTTCCAACTGATTGCTTTGGGGGGGTTTTCTTGTTGGGTTTTCATTGAAAGGACTAATCTAGGGAGGTCTATTTTTTTATACGTACGGGTTTAAGGTTTTGGCTTCTAGTTAAGGAAATTTGTATCAGCATCCTTATCCATGTTAAGAGTTTATGATGAAATGTGTCCCTGATTTCCTCAAGGAGAAACTATGGTGAAAGGGCCAGCAGAAATTCATCTTTTATAGTTGATTCTTTTTGCCACATTTTACATTTTTTCCTCTCTCTTCCTTTTTATATTATTCATATAAAAGAAAAGCAGAGATACAAACCTACAACATCAATCCAAGAAATTCTTGCCAAGTTTTCAGAAGTTGAATCAAGGGTTTTAGTTGTATTAATAATGATGTCAGAAACACAGACAATCTAAGAAGCACGGACACTTCTAAGAAAGTGACGTGTCCGTGTCGGACACGTGTCGGACATCGACACTCACCGGACACTCTCGGACACATGTCCGATACTATTTAGGCGTGTCCATAATTAAGAACTAAAACTATTAATTTCGGACACTTGTTTGACACTCTTTTTGCAACGTGTTACACAATTTCTAGCTCGTGTCTATGACTAAAAAATAAACATGTGGCTAATATCTCTTGGACACTTTGTTAATATGTGGTTATTAAAACTTGTAAACTTGATATATAACAATTTTATACCATGGAAAAATATATGATTGTAAATATCAATCATATCACAAGCAAAAGACAAATAAATATTTCACTAAAGAATAGGCCTCAAGATTGGCTTCTCTTTTGCTTTTTGTTTTTGTTTTTGTTTTTTTTTTTTTTTAGGGAGGGGAAAGAGATGATCCACCTTTTTCTTTATATGGATTTTATGGAACTATGGATATTTCATGTTTAATGATTATGAATTATGTTTTAGTGTTGTATTGATATTTAATAATTTGATATGTTTGTTAGTTGGTAGTTGAATTTTTATTTGTTGATTGCTAAATTGATTAAAAAAGTTAAAATGATATTAGTTTTTTAGTAGATGATTATATATATAAATTAATATATATATTATTAACGTGTCCCCGACGTGTCCGTGTCCTACTTTTTTGAGAAATGCCGTGTCGGCGTGTCCGTGTTGTGTCGTATCCGTGTCTCGTGTCCGTGTCCATGCTTCTTAGCAGACAATGAGTCCCAAAAAAAAAAAATGAAGAGAAATTATCTCACCTAAAGTTCTCTTCAGTTCCGGATACTTGTTTCAACAACCTAGCAACCTGTCGCTGACAACCACTGAAATCCTGCCCATCAATGTACACCATGACCAAATGTTCCATCAAAAATAAGTTCAGCAGAATGGAAACAAGAGAATTTGCTATCATGGAATAGACTTCTTTGAGACTCAGGACCAAACTAAATATGTGAGGATTCATACTAAAAACCAACACTCTGAGAAGGGAAAGTACATTTGCAAATTTCCTATCAAGCATATAATGGATGCCTTCAGATGGAAGCAATACTACAGGTGATATCTTGGGAAACAATAAAATCTACTGACTGTTTCAATTTTTTAACGAGGTAAATAAAACAAACATAAGTTACACCTTCAACAGTATGTGATTCAAACCCTTCAAGAAAAAAATATTTCATTGTTAAAAGCATGACAGTAATGAAATTACATTATAGACAAAATGAAAAAGACAAATGAATGCTGGCAACGCAGCATAACATAGGAGGGCAAAAAACCTTATTGGAGTCCAACTTCAATTTATGGTTCATTTCAGTTACTTCCTCATGCTTCTGAATTCTCTCCCTCTCTGCACTTAGTGCAGATTCTGCAGCCTTAAATATAATTCCTATTCGACACATTTGCCAACTTTTAGCCTTGAAAAACAAATCAATAAAAAAATATAAAAATGAATAAACATCGGAACAGAAACCCACAAAACCAATTCTGATAGAACAGAAAATGTTTGTCTATTAAATCTTTACTACACCTGTTGACTGCACGATAGTGGACTCAGCAGATCCAGTTTTTCGGGGCTGACCACCTTCTTTCACCTCTTTTGTATTTGCATCCCTCTTTGGATCCATATTTAACTTGTCCTCCCTTTCTGTAGCTTCTGGTGCATTCCTCTCAGAATCCAAAGCTGCCTTGTGAGCTTCTTTGGCTGTTGTTGCAGCCCTGAGCCTTGCCTGTATCAAAATAACAGCAGCAATATATAACATTTACAAGACATGATTCATTGAATTCCCAGTAAAAATGAAGGGAAACAAAACATTCATTTGCAAGCAGGTTTATTATTAGAATCAGATAACCAAATCACCAAATGAACACGAAAAAAACCAGAGAATAAGATCTGGCACTGCTTGTAAAAAACATAAAGAACTAAGAAATGCAACCATACAAATGGTGCAGGAATTTTTGGTGTCCCAAATATACCCAAGAACTGAAAAAACTCAAGGGTTGCATCTAAGTACTAACTAATATGTCTAGATTTCCAAAGCTGGTGAAAAAGACTACACATCATTCATAAATACTATTTCTATTGGAAGTTACGTCATATTGAGGAGCAACATAATGAAATTTAATACCATAGTATCCAGCAGCACCATACTAGATAATTTTCTCGCTTTGATATTTTGGTAATGAGGCTTAATCTTTGATGATTGATTGTAATTAGGTTGAATAATTTCAATTAATAGTATCCTTAAGGTCATAAGTATCTGTAATCAAGCAATGCATAGGAATGGAATTGTGAATAAATAGATGTGTCTACCACCCAGATAGACCATCTCATTCTTCGCCATTCCCCCTTTCCTTCTGAACATGGAATCAAAGCAGGGAAGTTCCCCTTTCCCTCCTCAACCTTTCTTATTCTAGGTCTCCAATTTCTCTTGCTCTTTCTTCACCACCCAACCAAGGAGGGACTAGGCCAACACCATTCAGCCTGGTCCCAGGCCCGCACAGGCCTTCTAGGAAGCCAGCAAGACCAATCCGTGAAGGCCCTTTTTGCTCCCATAAAGCATCTTCTTTACTGACATGAGTAGAATCAGGCTATGGCCTCTCAGCCATTTGCTGTAAACAATGGTTTTATGGGATCGTCAATATTTTTGGTATTCAAATTCACTTATGGAATGAAGGTAAAATCATTTCCATTGATAGCCATTATCTTTTATCTTTTCCTAAAATGAGATTTCTCCAAATAATGCCTCCATTGTGGTAAACCAAAGCTAGATAACCATCTGTAAGTGCACAAACAAGGATCACACACAGTTGTCAATCTTATTTTAGATCCAAGTTGTCAATTTTGCTTTGGATGCCATTTAAGTTTGACTCCAAACTGAAATTTTTTCTGCCATTCAACATTTTGGTGTGTCATTTTGGAATAGTGCTTCAGAAAATAAATAGCAAAATAAAAAATAAATAATGAGAATTATTTTTTTACAAAAAAGTGAGAAGAGCACATACACTATATATTTAACTAATTTTATTAAATCAACATTGTCAAATTCTATATGTACAAGTAAAACAGTACAACACCTAAAGGAATGTCAATCCATATCATGGTGAAAGAAACAAGGAAAAAAAAAAAAACAGGGGAGGAACCCACCCCTAAGTTGCAAAGGAAGAAGCCTTCCTTCTGCAAAAGTGGTTTTGTGGATCAACTTTCCTATGACAATTTCCATTTTGTGGCAAAGCTTCATTAAAAATTGATTAAGCTGTGTGGTTTCATGGATTTGTTGAATGGCAACAAGTGCATGAGTGAAAACAGTTGCATAACGAGAGACGTCTATTCCATCCAAAGTGTCATAAAAGCATAGTAAGTAATTTAGAATAGAATTATCAATTTGATTTCATTCCTGATTTCAAATTCAAGTTGAAATAATGAGACTAATTTTCTTGTTGGTGAACCCATTTAAAGTAACCCCACATAGCCTCAACAGTCTAATATGGTCTTAAATTCATTGCAATCTGTGATTCCACAAAACTGAGTATCCAACTCATGACACGAGCATTTGCGATCACCCATGGATTTAACTTTAGACAAATCTGTTGGCTTTAGAAATGATCCATCAGTATATCTCCACATATCTTTTCCTTAAACAAAGAGAATAAATTGAAATCCCGAGAGGAAATAATTTTTTCAATCAAATCTTATGGATAACATTTCAATTTTGTCCAAAAAAGCTATCACAGATCTACAGTATAATCACTCAGTAATCACTTAGAAAATCTAGACGAGGGACTAAATCCAAATCAATTGGTAAGATCTGGAATGTGTATTCAGATCCAGCATTGGTGATTCTGGAAGTCACAAATAATACTGCAGTTAACCTTTTTCCAAATGAGACACAATGTTCTAGTGAACATAAAAAATTCCCACCTCTCCACTAATTTCCAATGAAATCTATGAAAGACAAGATTTTAACAGCTGTGATGAAAAACAAGACTGTTTTTCACCTGAATTGAAGATGGGAGAGATCACAGACCTCCTATTGTCAAAAACCCAGAAAAATATTTTCTGACTGGTTGCAGGCTTCCTCTCGAACTTTTGATTAGATGGTGTGCCCACAGCTGGGTTTGCATAGTACGAAGAACATGCAGATTTTGTAATATCCAACGTATTGACAAGGACCCAGAATTTTTGGTATGAATAATTCTGTTTTATGAATTTTGGTAGCTTATTTATTGATTTTAGTTGGTGGGCCTAAATAAATGTTATTGTTAGTGGAAGTGGGAACTCGGTAATAGGAAAGGGGTAGCTATGGGGCATTTGTATTTAAGTTATAAGTTACGTGATGGACCCCATGGAAGAATAAGTGAGTTAAACTTAAGTTGTTAAGCTGTAAAAGAGTGGGACCCCAGCTCTTGCTTGACAAAACCCTTGTTCCAAAGGGACTTGCACAAGTCTCCTTGAACTTTTGGACACCTCCTTTAGAAAGGAGTGTTGCACGATATGTCTAGGGAGAATTTGCAACCCAAGTTTTTATAAAAGGCCTCCTCTCCTCTATATTCTAGTATTGCATTCTATTTTCTAAGGAATTGTGAGAAGAGACGAGTTTCTGCTTGGGAATTAGAGGACTCGATTCTTGCAATGATGGAGAAGGCAACCAGCGGAAAAGCAGTTGATGGATGTCCTATTCTCGGTCTCACACTGCAAACGCAGCACTTTTCAATACCAGGTGAGTGGATTTCTTATCCTAGAATAGGGATTCATCGTAGCTTGGTGGTGGAGGTGCTAGTTACTCTGTGAACAATGAAATTAATGCAGAAACCCTAAACAATAGAGCATGTTGCTGGAACTTTGTTGTGGATATGGCCGACTGTTGGGGGGAATTCGAGACAATGGTCGAACTGGGGCTAGGGTTTAAAAACCCCTGATGTAGGTTTGACCTAAACGCCAAATCAAGCTGGGATGGGTTTTGGGTCACTCAAACCCCGGGGTTGGCTTAGATGATGGCCGAACCGTAGCCCTGAGGTGGGGGAACGCCCGATCTGTGGTGATGGGTAGTGTGATGATCAGATTACTAGAGAATGGAGTATGGAGTATGGACCCTAAGGCTTGGCTGACCGTGGGAGAGACCCTAAAACGAGGATTCCCTGTAGCATGGTTAACGTATATTCGGATGTAAGATGAGATAATGCAGTCTGAATTAGTATTATTTGCTTGTACATCAATTCATGCTTCACAACATTACTAGACTTTACTTGTACAATGCAATCACCAGGAATGGCATGGCGAACCCACTTTGCTGGGATGTGAGGATTTTTAAATACCACTGGGACGATTACTCCTGCTCTATTACTTATTCTTCATTACTGAATTTTTATTACATACTACCACTACCATCATCAAAGCCTTCTCCCAACTAAGTTGGGGTCGGCTACATGAGTCTTGTTTCTGCATTCCAATCTATCCTGGGCTAAATCCTTAGATAAGCTAAATTTCCACAAATCTAATTTTACTACCTCCATCCATGTCTTCTTCAGCCAACCCCTTCCCCTTGGTAGGCCATTAACAAGCATAACTAAGCTTTTCCTTACTAGTGTCATTGCTAGCCTGCGTTCGATAGGCCCAAGCCATTTCAAACGGGTTTCTCTAACTCATCTCCGATTGCTGCTATCCCTAAATGCTTTCAAAAGTGCTCATTTCTAATTTTATCTTTTTTAGTTTTACAGCACATCCACATCAATATTCTCATCTTAACTATATCCATTTTATGCATATGCTACTTTTTGATTAGCCAAGATTTTGCTCCATAGGTCATAGCTAGTTTAGTCATTGTCCTATAAAGTTTTTCCTTCAATCTTGTTGGCAATCATCAGTCACAAAGCACTCTAGAAGCAATTTTCCACTTCAACCATCCCATTTTTATCCAAAGTTCCACATCTTCATCAATCTCCTTATCCTTCCTAATTATCAAGCCAAGGTAACAGAAAGAATCTCTTTGTGGAATCTCCTGTGCGTCAATTCTCATAGTAGTTTTAGCTCTTTGTTTATGCTTACTAAAGTTGTAATCCATATATTCTGTCTTTGTACAACTTATTTTAAAGCCTTTCAATTCTAAAGCCTCCCGCCATCTCTTGAGTTTTACATTTACACCATCTCTTGACTCATCCACCAACATTATATCATCTACAAACAACATGCACCAAAGTACTTCCTGAATATGAGCAATTAACTCATTCATAATCAATGCAAAAAAATAAAGGCCTAAAGTTGACCCTGATGAAAACTTATGGTCACTGGAAACTCACTTGTCTATCCATAAGAAGTTCTCACACTCATTACCACTCCTTCATACAAGTCTTTAATAATTTCGATATAGCCTCTTGGAACATCTCTTAGAACATTCCTTTTTATTCAAAACCCACCAAATTAAATCTCTCAAAACCCTATCGCAAGGTTTTTCTAAATCGATGAAGACTATATGTAAATTTTTCTTCTTTTGCTCAATATTTTTCCATTAATTGTCTAAGTGAGAAGATAGGTTTCATGGTTGACCTCCCAAGTATAAAACTAAATTTATTTTAAGATATCTTCGTCTTCTATTGATTTTAAGATATCTTGGTCTTCTATCTAAATCTTCTATGGCTCATAAATTTAATTCCACAATAGTTGGTACAATTTTGAATATCTTCCTCGTTTTTACATATAGGTACTACAACACTTCTCCATTCATCCGGCATTTTCTTTGTCATTAATGTCTTACTGAAGAATCTCGTTAACCAAATCCCCCCAACTTCCCATAAGCATTTCTAAGCATCTATCCAAATATCATCTGGACCTGTAGCCTTTCCCGTCTTCCTTCACTTCAATGCTTCCCTCACTTCCACCACCCTAATTCTGCAGAAAAAAGTATATTCTAGCAACAAATTATCCTCTATTGTTTTTATCTCCTATATTGTTTTCATTTAAAAGCTTGCTAAAATATTCCTTCCACTTTTCTTTAATATCATTGTCCTTCGCTAAAACCTTTTGCTCACTGTTCTTAATACATTTGAGATGATTGAAGCACCTACTTTTCCTTTCCCTTATTTTTGCAAGCTTAAAAATATCCTTCTCCTGTTCTCAACCTATTATAGAAGTCATCATATGCATTGAACTTTATACCACTTACTACTTTCTTAGCTTCTTTCTTTACGTTCTTATTACATACTACCACCATGACCTGAATTTACTTGATTGTATATCTGGAACATTTATGTGACTGAATTTTGTTGTATGTGTTTTCTACATGTCTAAAGTAAAATTTACAAGATGTGGGGAGGAGAATTATGGAAAGATGAACTTTCAGATTTCAACTATAAACCTGACAGTGAACACGATAATGCATATTACTTGTTTGAGGAAATTCTGTTATGTATGTTAGACTAGTTTGCAATACGTGAGGCTAGATTCTAATGCTCTATAAGATGTCAAGCATATACAGTGTAATCATGATGAGATGAGGGCTAGGGGATGTGATTAAGCCCATACCATGAAACCAAAATTTTTATTACATGAAGTGGGAAAATAAAATCCAAGTATGAGTATGGGGACTGATTACATACATAGACCTAAGTATCGAATCCTGCGTAATTTATGTGTAAGTAAACACAAGAAGCATAGAGATGCTGGTCAAAAAGGAAGTAAGACAAGTTAAGGGAAACCATGGTACCCTGAACTACTAACACAATTCAAGGTGACAACCTCGTACTGAGGGTCATGTTGTGATTATGAGAGTATGGACCTTTGGGGTTGGAAGGTGATATGTATGAGATAAGGACATGGGCCTGTGATGGTCGTGGTGATGATGAGCCCTTGTTGGACACATGGAATGGTAATTTGTGCTTGAGTAGCAAATCTTATATGTGTGAGATATGCCTTGGTGGCAAGGTGATATTGATCGGGTGCTAGGAGGTAGTTCAGGGAGCTACCATGGGATGGAAGATGGACAAAATTTTAAATTACTATAACTGGAATGTTTATACTATGGTTATATTGTTGTTTTTTTATGTGGAGTTATGCATTCTATAATAATTGTTATGAAACATACATGCTAGAATAGGAAATTCATTCACCAGTTTATACTAATGTCGGATTGCACCCTTCAGGTAACCAGAATGTGAGAGGGCTAGAGTACTGATTAGCCCAAGGATTTAATTTGTGCTCGAGTAGCAAATCTTATACGTGTGAGATGTGCCTTGGTGGCAAGGTGATGTTGATCGGGTGGGAGGATGTAGTTCAGGGAGGTACCATGGGATGAAAGACGGACAAAATTTTAAATTACTATAACTGGAATGTTTATACTATGGTTATATTGCTGTTTTTTTATGTGGAGATGTGCATTTTGTAATAATTGTTATGGTACATGCATGTTAGAATAGGAAATTCATTCACCAATTTATACTGATGTTGGATTGCACCCTACAAGTAACTGGAATGCGGGAGGGCAAGACCACTGATTAGCCCGTGGATTTTGGCATGCATGGTTGAAGAGAGCATCATAACAAGATTCAATAGTTTAAGGAACTAGCCCGAAAGTAGAATCTTATTTATAGATTTATTTTGGAAACCATATTGGTGATTCTATTATGGTATTGTTGCTAATGAGACATTGTTACTTTAATTTATTGGTTGGTTTTTTTTTTTTTTAATGAAAGACTGACTTTAGTAGGTAATGTCTATGCCTTATGTGAACAGCTATTTGATTTATGTTGTAATCTGTGTCTATGGGTCACAACCTGGATTCTGATAGGACCCCAAAATTTGGGTCGTGACAGATTACATCAAAGACCAAGATGCTACCCTTCGCGAAAGTCATGAGACAAATATTTTTAAGAAGTTCTGCAAGAGATTTTCACTGATGTAGTCAATAGACAAAGTTTGCATGCAATTGCAGAATCCTATATGCGTGATTCATCCTTCTGGGAAGTCTGCATACAATTGCAGAATCCTGTACGAGTGATTGATCCTTCTGGGATCTTTACTCCAGAAATATGGATCACTTACTGTTGCGCTCAAACCATAACAAGAATGATAAGAATTCGGGTTTGATCCGTTTGAATGCTTGCCCTCATTAATAAGGCCCCTAGGGTTTTATATAGATTACTAGATGAGAATATAAAGTTAAAAGGGACAAGTACAAATTAATCACCAGCCTAGTCAGCCCAATCAGTGGTGATTACATTAAAGAATGGTAATGTTATATGTCCATCCTAATCAGTATGGTGCATGTCTGCTCAGTATGATACAATGGTCTTCGTGTTATAGTAGTCCTTCATGACAACATCAAGATGTAAGGACTACTTAACACACCATAATTGATTGTGCAAAGGCATTGTATTTGGTTGTTTTAATTAGGTTGATTGTCTGCCCCTAAAATCCTATTGAATACATAATAAAGCAATGTATATGGAAAGAATCATGAATAAATAGAGCATCTATCACCCTGACAGACCATCTCGTTCTCTCGATTCTCCATTCACCTTCTTTATTTCCCAACAGTTTCCCTAGATTGCAACTAGGTTTGTAGAAATTTCTAGAGCTTCCAGGCAAAATCATGGAAAATAAAAATAGCAATGCACCAATCTGCCTGCCAATAATTATCTGTGTTTCTGTATAACTTTAACCATGTTAAAAAAATAATATAAAATAAAAAATAAAAAGAGTCAATTCATGCATGAATGAGAGGAAAGGGCTGTGACTTCACCAAAGGATCAAAAACATATACATTCAGAAGGAAGATGCTTCCATCCCTCACATGGCATAAATGACAAATCACTAGATGACAAACAACAATCAATTCATGCATGTATTAGAGGAAAAGGATGTGACTTCAACAAAGGATAAAAAAAACAAATTCATTTGAGGAGAAAGAAGACTTCATTCCTTAAGCAGAATACATGACCAACCACTAGATGATAGACAACCTTGAGGATGGCATGTGCCACAAAGTATGTAATTAACCCTACTGCACTAATTATATGTTATTGACATCAAATCAACAAAAGCAAAGAGCCTATTGATCTTATGTTGACTGGTTGCAACGTAACATTCAATAGTGATGTTGTTAATTTTCATCCCACAGCAGTGTGTTTCAGTTTGATTAGTTGATTTGGAATGTAATTCTGATGATGAAGGATGAAAACAATCAAAGTGTATGGTGTTAGGGATTAAATTCACCAATAACAAATGCGACTGGTCATACAGTGGACCCTAGTCTTCTATGATGTTCCATGGGGTGGTTGTGTGTTTGGCTAATTAAAGAACTGGTGCTAGCAAAGAGTGACATCATCCATTATGGGAATATCGGGCTAACCTTTTATTTACTTCACTAAAATTAATTTATTTTTGTAATGAAAAAGGAAGTAACCAAGGTAGCACTTCCTGGATATTCCCAACAACAATTTCTATTGATAATAATGAGTTGCAAACTTCCTAAGAAATAAGAGGCAACAGTAGTAACTACCGCTTCTGCTTTGGCCTTCTCCTGTCTTGCCTTTTCCTCCTGGAGAGCCTTTTGTCTTGCCTTTTCCTCCTGAAGAGCCTTCTCCTTTCTCTTCGCCTCTTCAAAAGCTGCATCGGTTCTAATTCTATGTTCTTCAATTTGCAATATTTGTTCATGATCCCTTTTAACAACAGATAAATGGCTATCTAGAGCTTCGGCCCTGCAGTGGGACCAACAAACCATCAACAGAACTTGTTAATAAACCAGTTCAAAACTACCTAGCCTTTGATGGATGTCATGCAAGTAAGATGGTAACTGGAAATTTTAATCTCAAAGGTAAAACAAGAAAATTACATCATAGTTCATACACAAAACCCAGTAATGGACCCACACTTAAAGCCATTAATAAAGAGAGGAAACAATAATCCCACATGAATTCCACAGAAAAAATAAAAAATAGACAGCACCATAATATCTCTGCAAACAATGTCATGAGCTATGATGCGCAGAACAAGTATTACAATTCGTTCAGGTCATCTATTACTTATCTATCAAATCGAAATTCCATGCAGCAAGAAGCAGAGGAAAAATCAATAAAAAGAAAAGCACCAGATTTCTGTGTAACGGAAGTCGACCATATCAATCATTTGAAATCATTTATAACCAGGTTCAGTGGCTATATCATAGGCTTGACATGTGAATAAAGCATTTAAAAATAATTATTATTATTATTATTAATATAATATCATCCTAACTTTAGACTGCACCAAACAACAGGTTTGACGATTACAGTCACAGAAATATGCTCATCTAATTCCAAATTGTGGCAGATGTCAGTTCAAACACGAAAACCTACAAACAGGAGGTTCAGAAGATATTCAAACAGCTGAGCTCATAATGGTGGAAACATGCAATACCAGGTGGAACGAGACTGTCATGATTATATATCATATTTGACTGGCAATTTGGCATCCACTCACAATTCTATTGAAATAAAGTTTAGGGAGGATAAAGATTCAAGACATACTAAATCAAGATTATTTGGGGTGTGATGTTCTAAAACTAAAAAAGATCATAGATTACATGGCTGTAGGAAAGTGACCTGCCACATGTAAGATGTGATTCTTCCATAGTACATAATTAGTCTCTAAGAACCATCATTCTCTATGAGTTACCAACTTTGCTCAATTCAATGGCAACAAACACATGGTTTGGCCATGCCACAAGATATGCTTTTCAAATTCTAAATTGATCCAGAATTCAGTTCAAAGAGAAAGCCTACAAAACAGGAGGTGCAAAAATATCGCAATGATTAAGGCCCACCATAGCAAAACCACACAATTGGGCACTTTTAGATGGTCACGGTTATATGCCATAATTGATATGCAGTAATAAGTTGAAAAGGGTATGAGACATAGAGAAAGAAGAAAATTCAGAGGTAATGGGAAAATGAATAAGATCACAGACTGTAGTAATGTGGAAGTGATGTTCTTCATCAAACACATGACAGATTATTGCATTTTATTGCATTTTATGTTAATAATTTTCCAATAGTCTTTACAAATTCCCATCCTTCTCAACTTGCCACTTTCATACAAATTAAAATCCCAAAACCAATGCTAAGCTTCCTATCGCCATCAACAATTTCACAACCTTTATCTCGGTCACCTTTTTTAGCTTTTACTACTAAAGGAGAATTTTCTTGTACAAGCAACAGGATGTGGAAAAAATAATCCCCCACCACAAAAACACACCCGACTTAAACACAAGGGTCCATGACGAAACCTCCATTAGAAAAGACACGACCTTCCTTCTACTCCAATATATAATATGGTTATATTGACATCATTAAGGCATGTATGAATGATCATTGATCAGTGACTAGTGTGAGAACTACTAGCAGGGAGACCGATGAGTTTCTAGTGATCATAAGTTCACATCAGGGATTAGCTTTCAAGCCCTTATTTTTTGCACTGATTATGGCCGAGCTAATTGCTCAAATTCAAGTAATTGTACTTTGGTGTATGTTGTTTGCGAATGATATAGTGTTAGTGGATCAGTCAAGAGATAGCATGAATGAAAAGCATGAGAGATGGTAGGATGAGACTATAGAATCCAAAGGCCAAAATAAGTCATACAAAGGCGGATATATGAATTACAACTTCAAGAAGAGAGAAAACTTGAGAGAATAACTTCTAATGCTTTCTCAACCTCACTCGTCATGAATGAATGGAGTCCACATCTATTTACAGTTCTACCATGTACAACAAATGACCAAGGTTATATTAATGTGTGATATGGGACTTCATGATAGGGGGTCCACGTGCGTTTGTAATTGTGTTGTAATCAGTGTATGATTTCTAAGTTTAGAGGGATTTCTAATTGTATATGGTTTCTAGGAAACTTAAGAGGCTATAAATAAGAGAACCGATCATCAAGTTGGGGATCAGATTTTTCTGGCAATTTTGCGGATTCAATATCTTGATATGATATCAGAGCAGTAGGTTTTTAATGTAGAGCTAATACCTTCTCGTTGCTGGTCCTTGGAGTTCATCCCCATCTAGGAATTTCATTGATCATGTGAATCTGTGACTTCATGATAGGAGGTCCATGAGTGTGTGCATAATTGTTGTAATCAGTGTATGATTTGCACTGGGTTTTTAATGTAGGGCTCATACCTTCTCATTGCTGGTTCTTGAAGTTTGTCCCTATGTAGTGATTTCAGTGATTATGTCATGTAAATCTGTGACTTCATGATAGAACATCTACGTGTGGGTGTGTGTAATTGTGTTGTAATCAGTGTATGATTTCTAAGTTTAGAGGGATTTTTAATTGTATATTGTTTCTAGGAAACTTAAGACGCTATAAATAAGAAAACCAATCATCATGTTGGGGATCACATGTTTCTGGCACTTCTTGCATATGCAATATCTTGATAGATTAAACCATATGGCACTCATTAAATGGATGAAAACGTTCTAGACCCTTCTCTAAGAAAAATTTACAAAGCCCAATCCTAATCCTATGGTTATCTATATCATTCTAGAATATTCCACACATCTCAATGTATTTCCATAATTTACAAGAATACTCTAGATAATTCTGCATCACTCAAGATCACCCTAGAAACTCTGAGATAATTCTAAATCCTTCCATCCATCTGATTAATCTTCTGTTCCACGTGGACAGAAATGATACCCCTGCGACTCCAAGAAGCCTTTGACACACCATCACGAATCTCGTCACATAACATTAGGCTCTTGATTCATTCATATATGCATACATATGGACATTATTGCTTGACTCAACATAATCTTGCTCTTTGCATTCCACTTCAATTTCATACTGATTCATTTCCTTAATTCAAGGTGCTTCCTTACAGAAAGAAAGCAACCATTATATGAATTTCTTATCCATGACAAACTAAATTGTTCTTCTACAAAGCAAAGAACCTGGTACTATGCGCTTCGAGATCATAGACAACAAGGAAAATAAGAACTTTCAAGTATTCACTAAGTGCTTCTACCCAAAAAGGAATATTTATACGATCTTATCATATGCGGGAAGGTGATTTATCCGACCCCCCTTTGCATGTGATGGTCAAGACCCTTATAACAGAAGGCCTACAATAAAGGATTACTAACGACCAAAGGGGTGGAGGATACAAGGTGGAGATGTAAATGGGAACTGATGGGAACTTGACTTTTCTATTTCCTAGGATTTGAATTACGAGGAGGATAGTTGGGTGTTCACTTCCCATCTCACCTTGATTCATTTTTATCAATGGAAGATCATTGGATGGTCATTTGTCAATATTCACCCTTTTTCTTCAATTTTAACCACATTTAGGAAGAAAATTGCTCACTACAAGAAGACCACATACGACTCATGAGGCCACTTAGATGCATGTCTATTCATGCAAGGATGACAGATGGAAATGTCTCCTTATGAATAAGGGACGGCAAAATATCACCCTCGTCAAATTATCCTAGCCCTTGATTTAACAACCTTAAATTTTAAAGCCATTTTAACCATAGGTTTTTTTTAGATTAAATCCAATAGTGAGTGATGGTTAAATGTGTAAAACTGGGCCTCATGCCACACCATGGGATGACAAGAGTGTGAGACCGGCCACACTGATCAAAGGATGGCCCAAATGGGCCCCATAGAGCTGGGCTGGGCTGTACATGCAGTCCACATGTAGAACATTTTCCCTTTTACAAATACGAAGTCTCAATAAAGGAAATCAATCACCTGAAAGGCTGAAACAAATGTTCTCTCACGAGGGGGCCCAGATATGTCTCTAAGTAAACCCTAGGCCTACATATGACATGTAACAATGGATTTTACGCTACTATAAGCAACATCTCACTTTATCGCAAGAAAGTTAATAAGAGAAATTAGGCAAGCCCTCTTTCATAGAGGGGGCCATGGGTAGTTAGTTGCTTTCAAAAGAGAGAAGAAAAGAAAAGGTATCTCACATTTCACGTTGGTACTGCATATACAATCTTCTGTCTTTTTCTCTCATCACCTCTCTTTCTTCTTCAACCTTAGCAAGATTTGAAATCGACCTCTCAGTTTCATTACTCAACTCTGCCTCCAAGGCATAAGAATTATTCCAGATTTCCTCCTGCCAAAGAAAGTAGTGCTAAGAACCCAAACAAAAAAAAACCAGCCAGGGAAACAAAATGCATGCTGTCAAGTCAAAACAGTAACCCTCTTGGCCACACTCAACTAATTCACGAAGCTATAATATTCAAACATTGTTATAATGAATTAGTTATAACCATTTACCACTGCAATAAACCATCAAAACCTTTAGATCCTGGGAAGGTTTTTAGCAAAAAGAATAAATTCAGGTCTTGCTTCTAAAACAGTTCTCATAGAATTTAGCTAGTGAAAATTAGAAGTTCAAAAACCACCTGCCAAACTAATTGTCACATTTACATAGTGGGATAAACCTAATTGGGATAGCAAACAGCCATCTTTAAAGGAAAACAAAGATGGCAAACAACCACCATTTATATCATGAGAAAACAATAAAACTAATGGTATGTCAAATGTAACATTGATTCTCAGAAACAGCTAGTTTCTTTCGTTGTTCAAAGGAACAGCTGGTGCATCAGGGCAATGTAATATTGTTAATGCTTCCAAAGGTGGAAATGTATCACTGAGAAAGAAACATACAAATATGATGTAGGTTTCCAGAAATTAATAACTTTATGTACAAGGTTTCTTCACAACTCAAAATTAGCATACTCTTGAACTCAAATAATGTGTCCCTTCATTACTTAACAGAAGCCATATCCACATGTACCTGTTAAAAAGAATTCTCTGGGAATGGGCAGGGACAATGTTGTTCCACTGATATTAACAAATAGTTTGATAGTCATTACAAGTGCCAATACCATCAGGGTTACCCATATCACTGAATAGTAATTTGCAATCATTGTTTGCTTCATGTCAATAACCATCCCAGTTTGCTGGGGTTAGGCAGAGATCAATCATGCTTGTAGATCACTAACAATTACTTCTAAATACAAGTGTAAAATATTAGAAAATCTAAGATTTCAAGCCACTAATCTCATGGGGCCAGGTACAAATTTGAGTTTCAATTGCAATTGGGATAATAGATTTTGAAATTTTGGATTAAATATAAAGTGAATCAAGCGTTGAACCCACTGTTGAATCCTGACAAAAATAATGTTAGATCGTGTGATATTGCAAAATGAAGATAGCGTCCTGCAAAACGCGGGCTCAACTCACGGAAACAGCCTCTTCAAAAGGAAGTTATGGCTGCATACATCTTGCCCTCCCCAGACCCTGCTATGCGGGAACCTCGTGCACTGAGCCACCCTTTTTTTTTATCATGTGATATTGCAACCCAAAGAAAATCATCCCATGATTCAGATCTCCATGACGAAGATCACGATATGTAGAGTTAATAATAACGTGATAATGATGATGCTTCCCCTACCTTGGTTCTAGTGGTGGAGTTAGGATTTTCTTGAGGGGGCAAGCAATAGCCAACTAATAATATTTTATATTTATTGCTTTTTACTATTCCTTTTCTTTTTCTTTTTCTTTTTCTTCTTCTTTTTTGGAGTAACCTAATAAAAACCAAACAAATTTCCTAAATTGGAAAATACAATTCTCAAAACTTTGTAACAGTAGTTCAAATCATCATCATCATCATCAAAGCCTTATTCCAACCATGTTGGGGTCGGCTACATGAATGTTGTTACCCCATTCCATTCTATTTTGAGCCAAATTCTTAGATAAGTTAAACTTCTTCAAATCTGATTTAATGGCATCCATTAATGTTTTCTTCGACCTACCCCTACCTCTTGATGGGCCATCCACCTGAATAGCCAAACTTTTTCTTACCGATACCATAACGGGCCTACACTCAATATACACAAACCATCTTAAACGGGTTTCTCTAATCTTATCCCCTATTGGTGCAACCCTAACAGCTCTCAAAAGCGTTCATTTCTAATTTTATCTTTCCTAGTTTTACTATACATCCACCTAAGCATTCTCATCCCTACCACATCCATCTTAGGTATATGAGTCTTCTTAACAACAGTTAAAATACGAAAATAATATAGCTAATCATAACGAACCATACCACTCAAAATGGTGGTTTTATCCTTATTTCAGCATTAAGAATTGTATTTCACTCTAATCACAGTAGGATCCATGTATTGATCATATGTAAACAAATTCACCCATAAATAATTAATGAAAATCTGTTGGATGGTTACTATGATTGTTTGATGGGCCACGATGCCTGCTATAGGCATGTATAGTTGAGAGGATGGCATTGACATACATAAACTAAAGGCTCGACTTGCTACTTGGAATATAGGATCTTTGATAAACAAGAGCATGGAGTCGGTCGATGCAATGAAAAGAAAAGGAGTTCATGTAGTACATCTACAAGAGACAAAATGAATGGAAAGGGGATAAAGCTAAGGAGTTCATTCATGATTAAAAACTTTACATTGCATAAAGAGCAATGCCAGAAATGGAGTACATATAGTAATATATAAGGATTTGAAAAAGAAAATTTTTTGTGGGGCTAATAGAGGTTAGGTGATAGGTTTATTATTGTAGTGATTGAACAAGTGTTAAAGGAAAAAATAATGCATATCATTATTCATTAGTGTCTATCCAGCCCAAGTAAATTCAGATGAAAGTGTTAAGAGACAATTTTGGATGCGATGCAAGGTTTAATACCAGAAATTCCAACTAGTGACAAGATTTTCCCAGGAGGAGGCTTAAATGGGCATGGGCATGGGCATGGGCATGTAGGAAAGGAAAATGAAGGGTATAAGAGAGTGCATGGAGGGCAAGAATTTGGATAAAGAAATGAGCTAAAAGACTACCTTGGAATTTGCATTAACATTTGACCTCGTGATAGCAAACACCCACTTTAAAAAGAGATAGAAGCGTTTAATTATTGTAAGAGTAGAACTAATAGAATTTTTCCCACTAAGAAAACATGACCGACTAGCTTGAAAAAACTGTATGGTTATTCTTGGAATTGACCACATAACATAAAATAGTAGTTTTAGATGTTTGCATCAGAAGTAGAAAGAAAGGATTAGGAAATAAAATGTGCCCTAAAAAAAGATAGGAATTTTAAAAGGGAAATCGCAACAACATTTAAGGATACAGGTGACCGAGGGGGAGAACAGAATTTGAAGGAAGAAACTACTGCGACGTAAAACCAAGTAGTTGATTGTATCAGAACAATTGCAAAAGAGGTGTATGGAGAGTTTAAAGGGAAAAGATAATATACTAAAAAACCTACTGGTGGAGTGTAGAGGTTTAGGAAGTTGTTTGAGAGAAAAAAACTTGCTACAAAGTTTAGCAATAGACTAAGAATATGGATATATGATGTATAAGAAGACAAAGTAAGAAGGTAAAAAGCAGCAAATAATGCATGGTCCAAAGCATATGATGACCTATATAATAAGTTGTTATGACTTAAGGAGGTCTGATATTTTGGTTTATAACGCGAAGAAAAAAAATCATCTTCTAGCATTATTCGATATTCTGTATTTTTTAGATATTTTTCAAATTTTTTTGGGCTAAAAAAAATCATACCACAACAGGCCGTGGCAACTACGGTATGGACTGCAATGCAGTGGTGTCATTATTTTCAGCCACGACCAAAACTGTGACTTTGAACCATGATACACACATATCGACAACAGATTGTTGTAAGTCTTTAGGGAATTCATTAATCTCTTGAAAACGTAAAAAAACATGAAAGGGATTCCAAATCATCAATAGAAGCAGAATACTGAGATGTCATTAGATTGTTCTAAAATCACTTCTCCACGGTCTCCGTTCCAAAATTGGATTTCCTAAATCTCATCCTACACCCCAGCATGCTGATAATGAGTGTCATTCAGATTGTAGCAAATCCTGTATTTTCACAAAAGGACAAAACATATTGAAGTGGATTATCATTGAATCTATGAAGCCCATGACCGTCATTTCATTACACTTCTTCAAGTGCCTTCAAATTTTCAGATTAGAGATCTGTCCACCGAGCTAATGACACGAGACAAGCATTATTTTTTTAATAAGCAAATTGATGTTGTTTGATCCATCACACATCAATTTGAGGGGGACTGTTAGATAGTCGCTTTGATTACCATATGGAGCTATGGTGGACCATTGTAATTCTGTAGAATATAAATATGTCGAACTAATTAGATAAGCTCACAACTAATTAGATAAGAGCATATCATTTCTGGATTATCAAACCCCACTGATTGAGCATGCAATTGATATCCTCCTCATCCATTTGTAAGATATAAATATTCCTAAGGGGGGTGATCAATGGAGGCAGAAAATTTCATCCAAAATTTCTTGGGTTTTGGTGATATATTTCAGTAACATAATATAATATTTATAAATATATATATATATAGAGAGAGAGAGAGAGAGAGAGTCATTTTCAAGAATGGCTAGACTTCTCCCAAGAAAGGAAAAATATGGCTAATGGGGCCCACAGGTGAGCAAAAATGGCAACCATCCAATCCAACAAGGCATTAATTTTAGGGCCTCAACTACACTCAAGTCTAAACTCTAACCATCAGATAAATCGGATGATGCAGAAATTTGCATGATCAATTGAAAGGCTTATTACAATTTGGATAACTGTCAAATTTGGGTTATTAATAATCACAAGGTAACGAATTTGAAGTGCATAGATTGATCATAAGAGGGGGCACGTGGGCCCCACAGGTCAGACCTTCCAATCTTGTCAATTCCTAAAAATTTGCATACATGTGTATGTGAATTAAAAAGGCAGTGCACACCTGCAATCTTAGTCGATGTTCACGTTCCACTTCAAACAAAGTGCCTTCTACTTTTCCTGGTTTATCCATCAAAAGGTTTTCAATTTTTTCAAGATCAAACTCATCTTCAGATCCATCACTGTCACTGAAAGTAAGTGGTTAATAAGAATATGCATAATTAAATAGCAATGCAAATGAAATTTAGCATACATTAAAATCACAAGCAGGAATTTATAATAATAATATCACATTAGCAAGTACGAAGAACATATGTAGCATACAAGTAGTAAAAAAACAAGAGTACAAGAGCATCAAACATTCGCTGAATCTATCAATACAAATCGTTATTATCATCAGAGCTGGGGTGATGAAGATCAAAGAAAATTTTGGGGAAAAAAATATGAAGGATGAACGAAGAACAAGATCAACTCACAAATTCATTGCCCCTACATCCTCAAGCTACACGATGCTCTAAGAGAACTTGACTCTAATACCAAATTGATGCAAACCTAAGGTTTGGATCAAAGCCTTGCAAAGTGCAAAAGAACAGAAACAATGTCTCCAAAAGATACAAGAAGGAACAAACCTCAAAGGAAAAACTCAATCTAAGAAGGGAAATTTTATTGGTCTCCAAAACTAACTCTAATTTTTTACAATGCTCATATAAATAAGAGGAAAAACCAAGAACCCAAGACTTCTAACAAAATTAAAAAGCTAATCCTAATAGCTCAATAATAAAACATAATCTTAGATGAAGAAGTAATCTAATTTCTAGGACATCCAGTCATTAGACCACCTTCTTTAGGCCCTACATGTGAGCACCGGCCTGGCTGCATCAACCCACAAGCCTTGCATCACAAGATGAATGTGAAACTAGCATATCATGGATGAAACTAGAGAAGTATACAACACCTGGGCATTTTGCAAACAAAAACGCCCGTATCAATATCTTCTACGAATAAAAAAAAATAGTGATTTTAAAGAGGTTCCTGCAGTGTTTTCATAAAAACATTTGTTTCCTACTTCTTCTCTTTCATTTAAGATAACGCTCAAGAGTTTAAATGCCCCTACTTTCTCTCCAAAAACCAATGAGCTACATTGCACACTCCTCAGTTTTATATCCTTCACTAAGGGCCTATTTGTTTGCATGATGAGTGGAATGAAATAAAATTATGGGTCAAATCAAAAGAAAGAGAAAGAAGAGGGAGTTGAAAGTAAAAGCACTAAAAGACCAAAATTACTCGTCCACATTTTGTCATTTAGTGCCTCCTAAAATTACCTTTTGTCATTTAGTGTCTTTTTAGAGTAGCATTTTGTCATTTTGTGCCTTCACTTTCAAGCCCTTTCTCTTACTTGTTCTCTTAATTTGACCACTTAATTTTATTTCATTTCACCCAAATGCAAACAAACACTCCCTAACATTCTAACCACAATTGATAGTTTTCTATGGTTTCTCCTTCTCAATGGAGCCCTCTTTTTTTTGGTGATTAATCCAACGGTCATTAATAGTTGGAATCCATTAGTGGGACCCTCTTATATGTGTGATCAAATCCAATTATTGGATTGATATCAAATTGAGAATAATGTCAATTCATGTGGGTTAAGTAAGCATGAAGGGATTTTATTTATAGATTTATTATCCCTCACATATTTATAGACAACCTTCCTATGCATCTGTCCCTTACGGGCTTTTCATGCACACTCCTCCATGGGGGCCCACTGTGAACCCCACCAAGGGATGAGACCAAGGAGATGGAAAAATCTATGCGAGACCACCCCACATATCAAGTTTGGCCCCAATCACATGGCCCTAACCCCTTCATTCATGACCCACATATCCATTTCATTCGGATCGGTATACAATCAATTCAACGGTCCAATAAATTTGGATCTGACCGAAACTTGGGGCGTGTGCCTATCGGGGGGGCTCTTCCTGAGCATACGTCCCTCGTAAACTTTTTGTGCACAATCCCCAGTGGGGCCCACTGGCACAACCACAACTCAACGATCAAAAAATAGACCAATCTCCTGAAGGATTGATCGAATCCAAAAATAGATTCAGCCCCTAGGGCACCCTCACAAGAGGAAAAAACACCATAAGAGATCATATCGTAAAAGATAACTTTTATTAGTTGAAACTGAGCATTGATAACAATAAAGCCTAACATCCTTATATGGAAAAGTTGGCTCAATCCATAAGAAACAAAACTTACTAATATTCGAATAATCCTAAACAAGATAGAAAACTCATTAATATTAACACTAATACAATCAAACTACTAATAATACTCCTAAATAACTAGGTGTCCAATTAGACTTATGGACTAGGCCCAATAGGTTAGCCGACCTATGGTGGTCAAGCCTGCATCAACTCTCCCCGGCTTGGAAAAACTCGACTCTAAGGAGTTTGCCAACTTGAGAAATGCCGGGAAAAGTTCAACCACAAGGTGAGGGAAACTACCTCCTGGGTCAAAACTCAAGCACACAAACTTTTGCCTATTCTTCAGTTCCGCATTTGCATGATACAACTTGAAAGCTTGACATAGCCCTTTTCTCCATGAAAAAGTACGTTGGGAGTATCTCATCGTCGGATGTATGAATGAAGCTCAGATGTGTAATTAGAAATATCGATGCTTTAATTGTTCGCTTTCGAACATCCATGTTTGATCCCCGAAGATGAAGTCAATATGGAGGACTTCAACAACTGGATCTTCATACGAAATCACTGGAGCAATTAATTTGATTTCCAGTGACCCAATGTAAGTTACCGGAAGTGGAGTTACAATCAGATCTCCCTGATGTTCAATGTCATTGCTAACCTAAGCAAAGCTTTCAGATGTGCTTGCCTCTGTTCTTTCTCAACGCTTTGAGGTTCATGGTTGAGATTGCCTTGATCAATAGTGGTTTTATACCAAGTGGCACAGTCATAAATCCACAATAGACCCCCACCAAGGGATGAGAACCGGGGTGGGGGGGGGGGGGGGATGGGATCCATGTGAGGCCACCCCATATATCAAATTTAGACCTAATCACATGTCCCTAACACCTTCATCTGTAACCCACAAATCCATTTTGTTCGGATCAGTGTACAATTGATCCAACGGTCCAGTAAATTCGGATCTAACCAAAACTTCGGGTGTGTGCCTATCAGGGGGTCCATGCGTGTTACAAAGTTTAGATTGGATGATAGATGGGCCCCACCTAAAGTTCTCGCAAAAAATGGTGAGGGACAAATGCGTATGAAAATTCTCCTATATATAGAATTTGTCCATAGGGCAAGGCACCTCATACTTTACACACCTCGTGGTGGGCACACTTGATGGTCCATCTAAATGGATCACATACACAGGATCCCCCCTAAATTACACCAGACCCTTTTTATGCCCATCCGAATCGACTGCACCGTTGGATTGACAAGTCTATTTTTTTAAATGGTGAAACTCACTGGTCATTGATGAAGCGATTACAATGATCAGATGGAGTCCCAAATTTTGTATATTGGTAGGCCCCAACTATATGAATAGATCCCCCTCAATCCCATCCCCAAGTGGAGCCCTAGATGGGCTACTCATGGAAGCTTCCGTGCACACCGCGTAGATGGGGAATATATATATATATATGAGAAACGGTCTAGCAAGATGATGCAGTATATAAGCTAACTTTTCAGTCCCATCATGATCTTTCAATCCCTCATGCCTTTCATGGTTGGCACAACTCTAGGCCCATGATAAAAGGTTAGCTCATATACCATACCATCTCGCTAGACCATTTTTCATATCATCATCATCATCAAAGCCTCATCCCAACCATGTTGGGGTCGGCTGCATGAATTCTATTTCTCCATTCCGTTCTATTTTGAGCTAAATCTTTTGATAAGTAAAACTTCTTCAAATCTGAATTAATTACTTCTATCCATGTTTTATTCGGCCTGCCCCTACCTCTTGATGGGCCCTCTACCTGTATATCCAAACTTTTTCTCACCGGTGCCATTACTGGCCTACGCTCAATATGCCCAAACCATCTTAAACGGGTTTCTCTAATCTTATCCCCTATTGGTGTTACCCCTAAATGTTTTCGAAGGCGCTCAATTCTAATTTAATCTTTTCTAGTTTTACCACACATCCACCTACGCATTCTCATTTCCGCTAAATCCATCTTATGAATATGCATCTTCTTAATTGGCCAACATTCTGCTCCATATGTTATAGCTAGTCTAACCATTGTCCTGTAAAATTTACCATTCAATTTCGTTGGCATTCGACTGTCACAAAGCACTCTCGAAGCTAGTCTCCACTTCAACCATCCAGCTTTTATCATATACTCCACATCTGAAGTAGCGCAGGGGAAGAAGATTAGCCAACGGGCTAATCTCCAAGCCAAAAGGCTTAGGGATAAATTGTCTAGGTGTCTCACCAAAGACAAATAACTCTCTCAACTGAGAACCAATGCCCAAAGCTTTATTCAATATCAAAATCTATATCTCTTGAAGAGATTACAACCTTATTTATAACTATAAAATTCTCTAAGAAAGGAAATACCTAATTCTAAACAGATAAGAAATCCTAAATCAAATCCAACTGGACTTGCCAAAATCAAACAATTACTATTAATATAATCCTAATACAATTCTACTATGTTTTGGGCCTGCGGGTGTAGACTTTCAATCGGGGCCCATTATGATGGCCTGGTCAATCATGGATCTGGCCTGCATCAACATCTTTGTCAATCTCCCCATCCTTACTAATCATCGAGCCTAGTTACCGAAAAGAATCTCTACGTGGTATCTCATGGGTTTCAATTTTGGCAGTGGTTTTAACACTTTGTATATGTCCACTGAATTTGCAATCCATATATTCTATCTTTGTACGACTTATTTTAAAGCCTCTAGATTCTAATGCCCCCCACCATCTCTCAAGCTTTGCATTTACACCTTCTTTTGATTCATCCACCAATACTATATCATCTGCAAACAACATACACAATGGTACTTCTTCTTGAATATGCACAGTTAACTCATCCATAATTAATACAAAAAGATAAGGGCTTAAGGTTGATTCCTAATATAAACCTATAGTCACGAGGAATCCACCTGTTTCTCCACATGTGGTTCTCATATTTGTTATTGCTCATTCGTACATATCCTTAAAACTTTCAATGTAACATCTAGGGACATTCCTTTTCTTTAAGACCCACCAAATTAAATTCCTCGGTACCTTATCATAGGCTTTTTCCAAATCGATAAAGACCATATGTAGATTTTTCATATATATATATATATATATTAGGCAAGCCTCTCTTAAGGTCAAGGTTATATAAGAAATTCGGTAAGCCAAAGCCCTTAGAGACCACCATTGGTCCATCCAAATGGACCAAACACACAAACTCCTGAATTGCACATGTCCACCAATTTTTGATCAAATCCGAATTTACTGAAGCGATGGATCAACTATGCACCAATTCGAATGGACTGTTGACCATTAAATTTTTGAGGTCTAGATATAAATGATAAAAACACGATTGGCGTTGATATTTTGCAAAAATGCGGGTCCTAGGGAGTCCTTCAAATCTCCCCCATCCCCATCCCCATCCCCATCCCCATGTGGGTCCCTAGGTAGGCCCCACAGGCGTGAGCCACACTTGAGCTTACCTTATCCTAAGCCTGAGCTTAGGAGAGGAGCTCCCATATATATCTATATATATATATATATGGAAATGCTAGTATGCATCCTTCCCTCACCATAGGGTGAGGGACATTAATTGAATTGAAAATATTCATGTGCAAAAGACAAATAGGTATATAAAAAAGTGAAATGCTCGTGTACAACTAAGGAAAGCCATGTAAGTATCCCTCACCCAATGGTAAGGGAAGGATGCATGCTAGCATTCCTCATATGTGTGTGTGTGTGTGTAAATGTATGCACAAATCTTTCGTGCTTGGAGAAGTGTATGAGAAAATAATGAGTCAATTATGAAATCAGGATTTTGAAAAGTGTATTAGGTTTCCAAAGTTGAGTCTGTGTATGTGCCAGGGGAGAAGGCTTCCAACCATGAACCTGCTGCCTATTAATTAATGGGACTTGAAAATTCTGTCTTCTCACCTCTTGTTGGCAACAAGGATAAAGTGGATAAGTCAACTATACCCTTTTGCTTCTTAGGGTGAACTTTAAATTTCTAAAGCTTTACATGACTTGGTGACTTAGAAATTTGAAAGGAAATATGCAGTAAGGAAGACCAGTTACTTAACTCATTCCTTATCTAAAATAACACCTTAAGATGACACTTTACCATATCTACCGGTCAACTGTTTATTGGTTTTTAATTTCAAAGATCAATTCAAATAGGGTGAAAATTATATACATGCATCTCTTATTAGAAGTGGAGAAAAAGCATCAGAAACTAGCCACAAAGGAACCCAAATGAGCATTGTACATGGTAACATATTTGAAATTGCTTCACAAGCAATAGGCGAATTTGAAAAACTAAAATGAAAATCTCACATTTCCCAAGAAAATACCGAAGCATGCACCACCAAGTATCAAACCACCAGATGAAATTATTTACCTCAAATCAAGTTCAGTACAAGAAAATCGTGTGCCAGTCATCAAACTCTGTTCACCTGTATTTTCATCATTACTCTCCAATTCCTCAATCTCATCATCTGGGGCACGCATTATGAAAGCCTCACATTCCTTCACATTCTCATTTAAACTCGAAAATCCTCTGAGACAGACATTATAAAGAACATCACGTATACAAATCAAATCTGAACGAAGCAAAATTCTAATAAGAAATGCACAGTATAACTATCAGAAGCACAGCCATTCATAGACTAAATTAATAAACCAATCCAGCAGCGATAATCCTTTCCACAGTTTAACATTATCTTCTCACTCCTATTTATTAGCTAATACAAGTTATACAACCCACATACTTCTTTTATTGGACTCTTAGCACATCCTGTTAAGATATTCACAAAACAAGAAGTATTAGGGGAGGAAAACAACTCATGCTATGATCTTTCCTTAAATAAGAGTATCAGTGACTTATAAAGTACAAGTACATGTAACTTTATCTAGCATGTCCTAAACTAATGAATTAAATGAAGAGGAAGGGACCACAACCATTTGCATGCATAATAGACGGCCAATGCTGTATGGTTAGGTGGGCTTGGGCCCCCTATGGTGGACATGGGGCACAATGGAACCCAGGTTAACCC
Organism: Sextonia rubra; assembly: GCA_037013555.1. NCBI lineage: Eukaryota > Viridiplantae > Streptophyta > Magnoliopsida > Laurales > Lauraceae > Sextonia > Sextonia rubra. The sequence continues at coordinate 42,782,407 of JASUAD010000013.1, read as the reverse complement.
ATACATTGAGCCAATAGGCATGGGGATGGCCCATGGACTGCATCACCACGAACAAAACAAGTCTTAGCTTCCAAACACTTTATTTCAGCATTTAAAGATTCTACATGAACAAAATTCATGCACCAAGCTTTGGCTAAAGACTGAATCTTGCACCAATCATCTTGTATAATCCTTTTCCTACATATTGGTTGTTAAGGGAAAAGAATCCTTCAGAACCCATTAGTTCTTTGGACTATAATGGTGCTGAAGTATTGGCTTTATTGGTTGGCTGTCATGAATTGCTGAAATTGGGAGGGTATAATAAAATCATTGAATTGAAGGTGACCCGTTTTCTACTATTCCCTGGGGGTCGAGTAAATCAGCATTCCCTTGGGGCATGTTTGGCAACAGTCATTGAATTGGAATACCAGCCAATTTTCTGTGCTATTGTGGAAAACCCATGTTTGGGTTCAGCGGGATCAAGTACTTGTGCTGAATCAAAGCCCCCCGACACTCTCCTGATTTCGCCCGTCTCACATCTCGAATCTCCTTTGACACTGCTCTACGAGGGGAGGTGTCCAGACCTACCATGACCAGAGGCGATCAGACCTGTTCCGACACGACCATAGGTGACTGGACTTGAACTATGCTGCTGTGACCAAACTTTCTCTCACTCGTCTCCCTCTCTCAGCAACGACCAGAGACCCAAACACAAACTCCAGCCCTCCAGCAGCACCAGCAAACTTCAGTCATCTTCTTACCGTCCAACTCCACCGATCCTCCCTCTCTCCGGTTGATTCATTCACAGCTACAAGTCAGGTTAGGTGTTTTCTTCTCTCTTTTTTTTTTTTTTTTTGCCATTTTCCCCCCATTTTGCTTCTTTTCTTTGTGGGAGTGGAAGATTTGGAGTTAGTGAAAAAATATGCACAACATAGTCACAGATGTTCTAAAGCAAGAAAACCTAATTCCATAGGACTCAAATCAAACCTCTAATTTCTTCAAAAATATGCAGTGGTTAAGGCATTCCCCCTCTAGAGTAAAGGTTGAAGGGTAGACTTTTTTAGGGGCTGTCATGGTTTTCGTCTTGTTTGGTCGTTTATGTCATCATCATCATCATCATCATCAAAGCTTATCCTAACAATGTTGGGATCGGCTACATGAATTTTGTTTCTCCATTCCGACCTATTCTGAGCCAAATCCTCATATCCATTTATGTAATGACTACAAATAAAAAAATAATATATATATATATATATATATTTGTGTGTGCATCATACAGTGCCATCTCTTGTGTAGATTAGAATGCAGTTGGATGTTTCAACAGAAGGCTGCCCTGTTGTAATGGGTTTAGGAATGAATGAAATACTGTTTGAAACTATGTTTTCGGATGATGGGTTGGGCTCTATTAGTCGGTGTGATGGGATTTGTGGGGGAAGAGGAAAGGGAGGCTCTGGGGGTGGGGAAATGGAGATGGTGGGTCTGAATTTTTGGAATCAAATCATGGAAACAAAAGCATGGATACCTTCTACCAGAAGATGATTGGAGATCCTGCAAGCACTCTTCTTTTTTCAAATTATGCCATATTCTTGAAAGCGGTAGGCAGAATGACAACCCTGTTTGTTAGTTGGATTAGTCTATGCCAAATACACTACAAATCAAGGACCAGCTCCGTGTATGAACATAGTGGGTAGTGGAAAAGGGTTTTGAAGAGCTGAACCTAGGCTTGAGGTCTAATGCTAGTATGTTCTTATTATGTTATCTTTGTCCTTTATGTATGGAGTTGATTTATTGAAGATCAAGGAAAAAAAAGGATTGTTTTCATGAAGTAATTATACAATGTTTGATTTCACAGGTACCTAAATAGGTTGGGAAAAAAAAGCTCTCCCATTAAGGAGAGACTCCTTCAAAATTTTCATAAATTCTTTCAAGTGTGTAAAATGCTTTTTTTAGGATGGATGAGAGGATATGCAATATTTTTTGGGTTATTTTGAATGGATTTGAGACAAAGACAATCGGTTTTTTTTTTTTTTTTTTATCTTCTTTTGCGGATTCCTCTCCTGTTACCAAACTTGAATATGAAGGAAGCATCGCTCCCCCGAACACAGAATGTGATAATTCTTCTCCCTCATAAATCTTCAAAGAAGAAAGTCTAATTCAGCGGAACCAAAGATTCCTCTCCCATGACCTAACGCGCCCTTTGGATAATGGCGGATTGGGTGAAAGAGGTGCGAGATATTTCTTCTCAATTGAATGCTACTTTTAAACATGTGTTGCCCGAAACAAACTTCGATTAAACAAGTCATTTAATGTTTAATATTTTTAGCTGCATCTAATTTCTTTCTTCTTCTTTGTATCTTCGTTGGTTGGCCCCTGCTTGCTTCATTTTTCTCCTTCATGAAATCTACAGTCATCAAAAAGAAAAACAAACAAACAGAATGCACGCAGGGGAGGGGAAGAAGAAGAATTCCATACGGGGCCTTTCTCTTGGCTAAAGCTGCTGGGTCTGGTGAATGATCATTCAGCTCTAGTTCCAATGCATTCAATTCTGAAATAAGAGCATCCCAAGTCCAGTCCGGCTGCGGCTCAACTGGAATTCCCAGGATGTTGTTCTTGGGATTACGGACTTCCAATCTGACACCAACCCTGAAACCAACAACTTAATCAATAACTAGGAAGCTGGAAAACAAGCAGAATGTCCAAAAACTGATACAGAAATAAAACCCCAACACAGAAACGATGAAACTTGAGCACAGAAAGCAGCGATTGAACTTACATCTTCAACAGCTACAATGAGACAGAAGAGAAAAGCTTAAGCTTTTCTACATCAATGATTTCAGACTGCCCGTACTGGCTACGGCCCCGTGCAATGTCTGTGCTCCCGCGGCTGCGGCTGCGGCTGCGGCTGCTGCTGCTTCTTCTTCCTCTTCTTCTTCCCTGTTTTTCCCCTTTCCTCTCTTCAGATGTCTTCTAAAACTCAAGTTGGGAGAATCGGTCGAACTCAAAGAAATGGGGGCGAGTCGAGCTGCGCCCTTTACTCTTTCTATATTTGATTTGAGTCCGAAGAAACCCTCGCGGTGGGAAAAGTAAGCACAAGTTTTGGGGGCTCCAAATCCCCAAACTTGGAGGCACCTGAAAATTAATAAATTTCTTTATCTAATCATTCTTATAAAAAAGATATATATATATATTTTTCGGGTGAAGCCCGCTTCTCAATAAAAATATCAAAATTAGACAACCCATAAGAGGTCGAGCCAAATATAAAATTTAGGAGAATTTCCAAATAAGATTTTAAATTTTTATTTCATATTTCAATAAAGGAAACAAATTTAAAAATTAGGAGTGCTTATGGGCCGGCCCAGACCTAGCCCAATCCGGGCCCAGTCCATATTGGGCCTGACTTAAAATATAGGTAGGACCCTTTTATTATTTTGAGTTTTAGAAATGAAGTCCATTAATAAGTTTATGAAACTTAAATTAGATCATTTTTGTAAGTAAGCACCATTGAATTTTCTCATCATTTTTGCATAATATCTTTGAACAAGATCATAATTACTTTTATATGGTTTTTCCTTCCACGACAGAGCTCAACGGTAATGTTTTAATTTTTGCATCGATATCTTTTGAGTTTTTTACTTTTTATTTCAATTGTGGTAGACATGATATCATTACATTAGAAATCAATTCAGACAGCTATTGCAGATATGGAATCCACCGATCCATACATATAAAAAAAATACAGGAGAAATGATTAGCCTACTCACTAAGCCTCCATTGTGGGCATTACTATTTTTAGGCTTATTTGTCTAAATGTCTAAACTAAGTAAAGCTTTGAAAAATAAGAGCATTTGGCATGTATTTTTATGCTCTACCAAGTTTAGATGAATAGAGGCTTTGCTTCTATTTTTCACAGCTCCCTTTAAGGATGCATATGAAAAATAGAGGCTAAAAATTAGATGCGGAGTTACAGTAATTTGAAGTGATCATGCCCAGACCCATTTTTTTCTTTTTCTTTTTTTTTTTTTTTGAAATCCGAGAGGGTAAATCACGGTCCAAATCTTTGAAAATATTTAGAAGACTAAACACAGATATGACAACAAATTTCAAACGTTGGATCCTTACCAATCTCAAGATATGTGCAAAAAAAATAGCCATTAAATATTATTTTCTAATTTCTTTTGGCCCCAAAAACAAGATCCAAACTATTGAAAATGTTTGGAAGGTTGGACATGACTATAAAGTCAATTTTCAAGCCTTCATGCCTTGTGGATCTTGAGAAATTTGTAAAAAATGTTCTACCATTGATGTACACATGCTCAATTTTAACTTAGTCTAAGGCAGTACCTTTTTTCATTTTTTTTTTGTAGACAATAAAACACAATCCAAACCTTTAAAATTGTTTATAAGGTCAATGTTCACTATAAGATTAAATTTTAGCCGTTGGATCATCATTTGATTTCGAGATATTTGTTAAAAATGTGCATAATTGGATACTATTTTTAAAATTTTTGGGCCCAAAACACAAGATTCAAACCGTTAGATCTATTTGAAAATATGGGCATGGCCATGGAGTTAAATTTTAAAGCTTAATACCTTATAAATATCAAGAAACTTGTGAAAAACTTTCAACCATTCATTTAAAAAGATCTATTTAAATAAAGCATTGCATTACCAAACACATACTTTTATTTTAGTTTTTTTTTATCTCATTACTCTTTTTTTAATGAGTCTAGTTTGAGAAGACTATAAAAGAGGAGTAAACCTACCAAACAATGGAATGGGTTCGCAATTGAAATTAACCACTCACACAAATTTTTTTTATTAGGACCTGGACTTAAGCAGCTTTGATAGTACGGTTGTAATCTAGATACATGCAAAAAGGAATGTTCACAGTTTAAATAGCAGCAGGGTCTGCATAAGAACATAACAAAACACATTGTAATGTCATATGTGATTTGTGTTGTACGGGAATTGTTTTAGATTTCAACAAATCTCATGCTGCCATTTGGTTTTTTAAATTATTTTAGCAAATCGTGCAGTTGTGTAATTGGTTTGTTGTCAAATCCCTATTTTTGTATGAAGCAAAGTTTCTTTCTACACTGTCACTTGTGGAGGAGTTGTGATCTCACCAATTTCACGTTTTTTATCCTGAGAGTGGGAGTACATAAACCAAAAACAGCAACTACAAGGACTGGGACCAAAGCAGGCATGGTCAATAAAGGCAATATACGCAACAATAGAGAAACTGACAATAAAACCGCCCATCACCCAATCAGAGGCACCGACAACCAGAACCACAGAGGCTACTAGAAGACCCAAACAAAAATAAAGGTAAGCAGCAATAAGACTACAAACAACGTCACACACCACCCTCTAGCCGAATAAATCCCCTGTAGCCCTAGTTATCAAAATGCTCACACCACGGCCTGAAATTTTACAGAAACTTCCATTATTTAACATGCTGAATCTGGCCACTTGTCGGGGCATGATCAATTCATCAAAAGAACTCAAAAGTTTTAAAACATAATTTGATGTAGAAACTTCATAATTTGATGCACATATCAATCCCTTCTGATAGTGCATGGTAGCTGCTACCTTACCTGCAAAAGCCATAATCATAGTACCAGTAGAGCTTCTAATTATGATTCCACCAACATTTGCCGATTGCAAGAATGGATTGAAAGACCTAGCAAATTTCAGATTTACATGATTGGCAGGTGGAGGGATCTTCAGGATACAGAAGAAATATCACAGAGATAAAGTTAGAGACATTCAACCTATTAAAAAAAACGGTTCACCAATCTAACTCCTATCATGGGTTAAGAACCTAAATAAAAAGGGTCCTAAGAGAGTGAGTGCAAGTGCAAGTGCCTAAGCAAGAAAAGCTTGTATTTTCCCCTGTAATCAATGTGTATCTCTAAATTTATTTTTCAAATCTTGTTTGCGCACGGCGTTTTTCAGAGTACACTCAATATAAACCGGAGTTGTCACACACACAACTCTGGCTTAAGATTCGTGGGGTTAAGACGATGAATCGAAAGAGAGGCTACTTGTTCCAGCAGTCACTTATCACTAAACTTCACTTTCAGAAAGAACGCAAATGAAAAGTCCAGCTGAGGGATCTATGATTTGCGTAACATTTTACATATGAAATCTCTACTGATCATGCGATAATATATTCAAGTTTACATTTGTTTAACAAGATTTACATGTGAAAGAATCATATGTACAAAGCAGAAGACATGTGAGATGAATATAAACTATAAAGACAAATTTTTAGGCATTGGGATTTGGGATAACCTAGCCGTATGCACGAAGCGATACACAAAAATCTTGGCCCATGTTTTTGATTTTTTTTTCCTCTTATATATGTATGTTGATCCTACTGGTAGGGGCCAATACTTTAACTCGAGGACAGATCAAGGGATCCATCATTGGGCAAATGCAGGAAATTAAGTGCCAACATCACTCAACTCTGTGTATATTGGCAATCTTTGCCCATGTTATGCGAGATTGAAATATCAGGCTTTTATTTTCTTCTTTCTCACCCAGAAGAAGGCTATGTATGTTTAATTTTCCTAAAGACATTACCACACTATTATTTACTCTCACTGTTAGCTAGATAATACGTGAACGCCCTGGTAGAATATCATCTAACCTAATGTTCAACATAATAAATTCTTGAGGGATACTTTGTTTCTAAACATGTTATATATATAGGTATGTAAATATAATTATGATATTAGATATTTGAATCCCCGTGTATGAAATCCATGGACACTAGTCCTGGCCTAAAAAAATATCGGGTCAGTGTAATGAACCCATTGGCGCCTGAAAAAAAAACAGGTCCAAATATTGGACCCATAACTCTTACCATTTTTTTTTTTTTTTTGAGTTATTGAAGCATTCCGATATGATTTCATCCCTCCACTGTAATGTGAGGTTAAACATGGGGAATCTTAACCAAAAACAGCTAACAACTAGTGGGTCTGCCTAGTCAAGAGCAAATCAATGAGACGGACCGGTGAAAAGCTCCACCTAGAAACTAGTTTAGCCAACTGGGTTCACTCGATTTAATGCGTTTCCAAGTCACTTGGGACAGTCTTTAGTATAGAACACAAAAAAGGTTGAAAAACAATCCTAGGCTACTTTGCATGATGGCTATTTTTTCCACTAACTTGTTAGTGGTTTTGCATCGATGGATGTGTGGAATAAAATACAAAGAAATCGTTAAAATGCCTTTCGAAACTCAAATCATTAAAAAAAAAATCAGAAGAAACCCTTCACATAAGAATGGTTTTGCATCAATGGATGTAAGGAATAAAATAAAATGCAAATTTCCCAGGCATTTCCATAAGAATGAATAACTTCAAACTTGGAATCATTTACAAGATTATTTAGAAAAAATCTTGGATTTTACTTTAAAAAAATTCCTTAGACCTATTAAAAATTAGAAAAAGACGTACTTCAATTTTCAATATTGACAAAAAGGTCATGAGTGGTGATATTATAGCTCTTTTTTTTTTCTTTTCTCTTTTTTTTTTACTAAGTGGCTATATTGGAGTTTATAACAGGATGTGCTGCAATATCTATGCTCTAGACTTTTTTGTCAATATTAAAATTTGAGGGCCTTTTTGCTATTCACAAAGCTTAGGGATTTTTTTTTTCTGCAAAATCTTTTTTTTTTCCTTTTGTACTGGAGCTAAAACAGCCCTCAACTTAAAGAATTGCGCCGCCTAATTGAATTCAGCCACAATATCTATCAATTGAAACTGTGAAATGCATATGAATTCATCTTTTACTATTATTTTTAATCCTCAACCAATCAATCAATTTCTTTAAAATTATTAGGAGGGCAAAAACCAGGTGAGGCCCATAGATTCTATTTTTTTTTTTACAGAAAGATTATGAACTTTTATTAAAAAGAAATGAGCATTACATCAGAGATAACATGATTTTCTAGAAATTGAGGCACTTCCTCTAACAAAAAATGTTCAAAATCAAAAGTTTTTACATGTTTTGCTAGAGAATGAGCTGCTTTATTCCTATCTCTGAGAACATATAAAAAAATGCATGAACTAAACATCCTCGAAATAGTTTTGGCTTCTTTGAAGATATGACCAATCCCAGAGAAATCCTCCTTTGGTAATTGAACAACTTTAATCATTTGGAGTAAGACACCCTCTACAATAACAGTTTGAGTACCTACCTTCAAAGCAAATCTTAGAGCCCAAACAAGTGCATGGGCCCTCCACTTTGTGTCTCCAACTTGTCTTTCACGTGAACTTAGTGTTGCAATAGAAAGTCCTCTTTCATCCTGAATTATAACCCCCATACTAGATCTACGAAATTCTTTGAACACTGCACCATTAAAATTAACCTTGTAACAGCCTGTGGTTGATGGGGACCAAGTGCTGCATCTCTTGGTTTCTTGGATAGGTTTGTTTGTCAATTGCACTGATATACTGCTCCAAATAACACTTGTCTTTGTTAGCAAGATGTTGTGGCTCAATAATATTTCCTTATTGCAAGACATTGTTTCTCTGGTTCCAAATATGCCTCACCATTACAAAAAATAAATCAATTTCAAAAGTATCCAGTTGTCCATCATATCAACTGTTAGGTTCTGCATATCAAAATAACCTTGAGAACTTTTCTGTAACTTTGATGAACAACAAGCCCAAACCGTTGTTGTTGCAATAAAGCACCATAAAGCGTAAATTCCATCTTCTAGCTCTAATCTGCATACTTCACATAGATCATCCGAAACTACTTTCTTCTCGACCAAATTCCTTTTTATAGGGAGGATGCCTTTGTATGCTCTCCAAATAAAGTGTTTGATTTTATTGGGAATTTTCGCATGCCATATTGTACTCCACATCCTTTTCTTTTGAATGCTATCAGAGCCCTCTTCTTCATTAGTTATAAATTTTTTGTTGAAAGCCATATGACATGTTGTCTTAATAGTAATCTACCACGCTTTGAAGCTGTCCATATTATCTTGTCATCGAATGACATTGAAGTTAATGGTGTGTTTAAAAAACACTCAGCATCCTACCGTAAGAATATACGTTTTATAAGACCTGACTTTGACCATTTAGTATCTAGATCAATAATCTCACATACTCTAGCCTCAGGATCCAAGGTATTTGGTAACGACATAATCAAAGACTTTGATGAATTTAATATCCACTTATCTTTCCAAATTCTAATCTAAGAGCCTTTGTCAACTCGCCATCTCACACCTTGGATTAAAAGTTGTTGAGCCGATAGGATGCTCCTCCAAGCATAGGAAGGTCTCCTGCCACTGCCAGTGAGAAAGTGGCTTCCATGTTGAAGTGTGACAACTGTAGCAATTACTAAAATGATCCTTGAGTGAAGGAACCTAGCCTTCAAAATTTTCAATGTCTAAATTTTCATAAATATTAATTCATTGGCTACCCCTATAATTAGGATAAAACATAGGGTTTCATTAGGACAAGATGCCCCAAAGCCTCAACAGTAGAACATTTTAAACAATCACCAAATTAACGCCGATCACTTTCAAACATCTATGATGATTTCTTTTGTTGGATCAACGTTTCAAAAATCAGAATGATCCCAGGTCCAATCAGTCGAACAATAGCGACTAAGTGATGCGGACCATGCGGTTCAGTTTAACTAAAACCAAATCATCATCTGGGCTGCATCTCCCTTTTTTTAAATGATACAACCATCCACCTATGACCAACCATGTGGGCTCCAGAAAAGGGTGGATGGACGGGTCCCATGAAGATGTGCATAGTAGTTACTATTGGTGGATAGTTTGAATCTAGTGGATGCAATGTACAAGCAGAAAAATGCTATGATATTTCATTGATAAGGTCCTACATAGAAGGGTATATGGGTGTACAAGAAGGATGTTTATTTACTAGGACATAAATAGAGTTTTGAATGGGTTGGATGCAGTGACTTCCACACAGATAAAGGTTGTAACTATATTTAAGTAGATAAGGGTTGTAACTACATTAATCCATTTTAATCAACCATACTCTTACTAGAGCTTTAGCAAGGGTAAATGAGGCCAATTTTCCTGTTTTTGCACACGAAGGTACTGGTGATAGCCAAAAAAAAAAAAAGTTTGATCAAGGGCTTTTCCAGCAGTCGAGATTCTCTCCGAATGTTGGAGAAATAGAAGGCTGTCAATGTAAAACAATGTCAGAAAAGTAGAAGAGTGTCATTGGAAATCTCCGAAGTGAACATTTTTAAAAAGAAGAAGACAAGGGCCCCTTCTCAAGTAGGCAGGGAAGATGAGAAGCTCTCTTTCTTCGCCTTTACAAGGTACTTGGGAGAACAAGAATAAGAAATAGGAGCGACAAAAGGATGCCCAGGAATCCCAAAAGGTACTTACAAGGGGTTGTTATTTTTTCTGCTGATCGTTTAATTAAATTCCAAAGCACGCAAACTAATTAGATTAGATCTAGAATAAACAGCTCCACTTTTAAATTAAAAAAAGAAAGCTTTTTTTTTTTTAAGATTAGTAATCTTTATTAGCCAAAAAATACAATACATAAAGAGTTCATCACAGACGATAAACTTAAAGGGGCATACCCTTTATAAATAAGCAAAAAATAAATGCCAAAACCCACAAAATTTTGGCACACACCCTGGGCTCAGATGTCATCTAAAATGGCATTACATATATTTGCGTCGAATACTACTGGTGGGATGTACACCCTCCTCAACTTTTTAGCCAATTTCCATGCAATGAAAGGAATACGGGAGAAGTGAAAAAAAAGCGTATGATGAATCTCCTTGGCCATCCTTCTATAAATAAATCTAAACCTCCATGATGATTTGGTCATCCTTTTATAAATAAATCTAAACCTCCATGATGATTTTGCTGGGTCTTGAAGGAAACCTAATAACCTTCCATCTATTTCCAAGGTTTTAGAAGGAAGATTATTAGAGTTACCTTGAAGGAAAATTATTTCCTCCTCATAATGAGTATCTAGTTGAACATTCGCTTCCACAGGATGACCACTTGGCTGCCACAAAATGCCAAAAATGAAATTTCCAAAATGGACAATAGGATAGCGCTATCCTTTGGATACAACAACTTGTCTTTGAAATGTATGCTCCTGGCTAATATCTAGTGGTAAATTCTACAAACTATTCAAGGGAGGGGAAGAGAGAGATTTAAGTAGACTATTCTACTTATGTTAGTAGTAAATTCTACAAACTATTCACGGAAGGGCGAAGAGAGGGTATTAAGTAGACTTTTCAATTTTGAATTTGCTGAATGATCCCATCCATGACTTGCAAGGGTCTTTCAGATTTATTGGAAAATATTCTCCCATGATCACAGAAGAAACCAGTTCTAGAATTGATTTATTAGGAGGCACATTTTTGCTCTATCCATCAAACTTGTCCACACTGATTGTGAGAACAAACAATAGAAGTAGGTGATTGGCGTCCTCTCTTTGAGAATTAAAGAGGACACAAACATCATCACAGAGAACACATCTTGACAAAAGAAACGTCTTGGTGTTAAGGCTTTCCAAAAAAACCCATCCATGCACACAAAAAAGCTCCTGTATTTAACAATAGAAAATTTGGTAAGAGGCGATTTGGGTCAAAACATCTGGGAATTTCACAATAGAGTATTTTGTAAGAGGACATTCACTGAATTCTATAAACTCTTGAGAGCATTTTGGTTCAAAACACTTGTAAATTTATAACACCTTCCACAGCTCACTGTCCTAGAAGAAAAGCCCTTACTAGACAAATACCTCTCCCTTACTTTTTAGTAGTTAGGCATTCCTTCTACTACTTATTAAATTAAAAATGCAACTAGAGATCTATCAATCACTCTAAAAGGTACATAAGGTTCAAAACATGAAATAAGAGCTTATTTTCAGAGTTTTCAAACCCACCCAAAGACTTAACCGTGTCCTAATCCACTTTTCCCAGGCAAAGAGATGATTCCACACTCAACGGATTCCAATTTATGTGGTAGAGGAATCCTACATTTCTACCACCCTCCTGGAAAGTCAGAATCGTCTCAATAGAAGAAAATTAATTCATTTTCTTTTCCACACCGCACAACAAAAGAGCGAGCAGCATGAAGAATTATCCTCGAGGAACTCCCTCTTTCCACCAACGTACATACGAGTTAGTCGCTTAAACATAAAATCTCATGCAACTTTGTACGTGGCCTCAAAATGGGTTGGCTCAATAATGGAATTTGGTCCATATTGGACATGAAAAGTGTGGTACATTAACATGATTGTCGCTTACGCATATGAATGCCTCTAGTTATGTACTTATTATTCAGAGATTACCAATATGAAATACTGTAATGCAGCTCAAAATCTGATTATAATATAGCTGATGCCTGAGAAAGCAGTACTCAAGTGCCATTTAATTACAGAACAGCACAAGATGCCGCCTAAAATCAAGCACCATTACAGATTTTTGTCCCCAAGTTCCAAACATTTCCATGTATCAATGTGAAAACTGACAAAAACCAAGCCAAACGGGACAAATGCAATATAAAACAAGCATAACATTACTAACCCAAAACCCCAAACAATGCCTTCTAAGTTGAAACAATAACACATAAATCAGATTGAACCATCTATAAGTATCATACAGAACCTGACAGAAAAATATTCTCATAAACATAGCCTCACTCACGACTACCAGACTGAAACAGAAGGAGAAGTGAAGCAAGAATGGTCTCATTCCTCAACTACTTGGTACAGTGTTCGGGTGTAAAAAAATTGAGACATCCTGCCACATTTTGTGGTTTTATTAAGAATAGCCAATTGCTATTTATGATAATAGGATGGCTCAAAATTGCAAGCCTAATCACACCTTGTAATAGAAAATATTATGACACGGTAAAGCATGAAACCAAACCAAATAATAACACTAGCCTAATATAATCATTTAATCTAATCAAGATCTAAGAGACATGTTTAAAATATTCCCTACAGTTTCCCACAATCACATGATCCCCAAAAGAAAAAAGAAACAATTATTGGCAATAAACATTACACTTCAATGTTGATTTAATGTTTTCCCAAGACATTCTTTGTGATTTACTGGTAATCTTTGTTTGTCTAGAGAGTCCATTGCTGCAACCCACTCTTTTGTATGACTCCGGAGCCAACGGTCCACTAGACTAGATAATAACACTAGCCTAAAATAATTCCAATGTAATCTATTCATAATGAAAAAAAATCCCATCATTGCCATACTCAATATTGTTTAAAATACTATAGATTATCACGAAGGTAGCATGAAGAAAATGAAAGAAGAATTAAGGAAAAGTACATTTATAAATGGGAAAATGAATTTCCAGAAACCATGGCATCAACTGTTCACCATTTGCCTGCTACACACTACTTCCCCAGGCTCCTGTGGAAAGTAATAAAGCAACCCAACATGGCAATAGAAAGAGAATCACAGTGGTTTATATCCATACTCTATAGAGCTCCTGTTTTAGTATTCAACTTTCTTTCCATTTTCTTTTTCAGTTAAGAACAAAAAATTAAAGATAACACTCAAAGCATTCAACTCAAAAGCACTACAATCTGACTGCACAAGTTATCGTACCACCCATTTGACGGATTACATTGTAACTGCCAAAAAATTTAATTCGCATAGAGTCATCCAGTCAACCGAGATCACAAATGACACTTGAACCGCTGAAAAATAATACTTACAACAGATGGTAGCTAGCAGTTGCCATCATCCCATGAGCATAAATTTGGACTCATAGAATAGGAGTGCGCATAAGTGTCATTATTATGAGGGATGTTTTAGCAAACACAAGATTTGTTATCAGAAGATAATAGCATTAGCCTGTATTGGGCTTTACTGATTCTCTATCCCAGAGAGGCCAGAAAATCTGGGAATAAATAAAATTGGTCCACAGTTTCAAACTGTTTCTCTCATCATGGTTCAGGCTTCAGACCCACGATAGAGTGGGTGGTCGTGGTTTAGATGATTTGGACCAAAAACAAAATTCAGTAGCTGAACAACAGCCTGCAATCATGTTACAGTGGAAAGATGATGAATGTCACTTTCTCAATATTCCTCTATTTAGTAGACTAGGAATGACATATCCTAAAGAAAGCTACAAATTGGATTTAAACCCGCAATGGATCATCAGCAAAACAAGGATAAACTGACAGGAGTCCCTGATTATACATGGACCAAAACCTCCCAGGCAGGAGACCCTGACACTAAGGGTGCAAATTAACAAATACAAGGACTACAGACAAACTGAAAACAACGGACAGCACACAAAGTGGAACACACCATAGCAATGGTCTGCATCATTGTATCTGTGGCCACAATTTTGCAATAATGAAAATCTGAAAAAACTGTAAAAAGGTCAAGTACATACCTAGCTCCTTAAAATGGAATGGTGCAAGTAGCAGAAATGGAATGCTGCCAGCCGCCAGAAACAAATGTTCATCCAGATCATCATCATCATCAAAACCTTATCCCAACCATGTTGAGAAACAAATGTTTATCCAGATAATGGTTAAAAATGGATGATGCGAAGCTGGCAAGTTCAGCTCAGTTGCTAAAGTTTCTCCAAAGCGTCAGACGGAGGGAGACCTTTCTTTTATCATCTTTATAGGTTGGTGAACTTGAATGTCGTCCAAGGATGACTTGCAACTGCAATAAATTTGGACAACAATAGTTTTGGCCCAATGGGATCTTCAAAACCTAGTTTGGGCTTATTGTCTAACCCTGTGGACAACAGTTGATGGGTACAGATAACCAAGGTACCTGTACTCGACAGCTGTTTCGTCTTTACAACAACCCATTACAGCTAAGTATATATACTTCCAAGGTAATTAGATTTACAAGTAAACCACAAGCAGGCAACCAATTTCCAATGATCCAAATGAGCTGTTTTTATCAATAACTGAGGATGGAAAAAATGCTTCTGTGCAGCCATCAGCTGATCATCTACTTCATATCTGTGGGGCACACAAGATTTACAACAAGATTAAAGCATAAACACCCCTCTGCATAGAACTGGTCCAAACCTCACTACAAATGGAGTACCATCAACCACCACTGCATTGGTAATAAGTAGAAAAAGAACTACAAATTCCATTTTTTCAAATTCCAAAACCATCAAGCCCTAGAATTGTCAAGAGAATTGGATTGGACTAGTGTCAGGTTCCAGAGTTATAGCAAGTAATGGGTGGCCCACAGAATAAAAAAGACAATTCTCTGCCGTCAAAAAGTTACTTAAGCATAGGATCATTTTTCAAATAAGCATAGAATAATTTTAACCTCTTCCCGTCTATCCAAGACAAGAAATGCACAATACTATGTTATATAATTTCTAGAGAATCCACCATCCAACATACTTAAATTAACATAATAGACATTTCATTCTTAAAAAAATGAAAACCTAGTAATTACAACATAGCATAACCACAGCCAGAGATACGTAAAATTGCAAATACTGACAAAGGCAATGGTAGTCATGACTGCATAGAAAATAACAGAAAAATAGTGGGCTTAGACAATAGATATGACTTCCTGAGTAATATACCAGATAAATATTTCCTCAGTATTTCAACTACAAAAATGGATTTACAATGTTGGAATTTGCAAATAAGAAAGCAAAGAAATAACTACCACGCACTCGCATTCATGCACCACACAACGGTACATAGACCTTTGTGGTCTATCACATTGTGGTGCAGTAACTACAAGGCATGATCATGTTCACAACAGAAAATAATAAGCAAATTTACAACTAATTAAATAATATATAGACCAGCACTTCTGATCAAAACTACCCACACCTGACCAATTTGTATAAGGCTTCATTAACACTGACGCTAATGATTTTGGTTAAAATTAGTTTTGTACTAAAGTGATTCTAGATCCCCATTTAAGTTTCATTTGTTCTGAACATGAATTTTAAAGCATTGATTTGATGTTCAAGATGGTAAGCAAACAGACGAGCAAGTGTGCACAAGATGGCATATGGTGTGATGTACAAAGACTTTCCTAGACATACTATATTCACGACAACAATGGTGTGATGTACAAGATAGCAAGTGTGCACTGCAAACACAAGGCAACCCTAGACCCGTATAGACAATGCCCATCTACTATTTGCAGGGAGACCGCAGGACCACTCATGGGAACTTTACAAAGCAATGGACCACTTCTACTCGCACATTATCAAGATTGAGTGAAGTGCCCTCAGAGTCTTCCACAGATCATAACATTAAGCAAAGACCACTTCGTACTCGAACAGTAAAATGTAAACATTAAATATAATTGTTCATAACATTGGCACAAAAGGGAAACAGAATCCTCACTGCTAGAGGGCCAAAAAGCACAAACACACAATTAAATAGAAACAACTACAGTATTTTGAAACCAGAGCTACTAGGAATAAGAAACAAAAGAAAATTTTCTCATAATCATTCAAAACCTGATGCATTTTCACACTTCTTTGCTGTTATTTTAAGATCCTGCTAGAGCTAAAATCTAGCCCAGAGACTCTCAAGCAATGCAGACACGTATATTTATTTATTCATTTATTTATTTATTTATAGGTAAAAATAACTCATCCTTGCTTATGAAAAAATACAAAATCTGTTCCAACCAAACATTTATTGAAATCTAGTGGACAATTTTTTTTTCAATGATTAGTCAATAAAAACTGTTCGACAAAATGGGAAAAGCTTATGATGATAACAGTTATACTCTCAAAATGAACACAATGTGATTCTTATGATTCATAGTACAAACAGAATACCTTGCATCTTTTAGATTTTCAAAGATGCCTGCATACAATATCACTTAGTCATTCTTCCAAAGCTCAAGTTTGATATCTATCGTTCTAACTATACCGGTATTCTTCATTTTTCAGAAATAAAAATTAGGAGGTCCCGAATATGAAGATAATGTTGAATGCTCTTTGTACATTGTAATAAGATGGAGAAGGATTCTTTTTGGCACCTTTCAAATACACATATGCTACAGTAAACTCCAATAAGTGCACCCTTGTAACTTTGAAGTGTTATAGCTTCTTATTACTTAAGGGTACATAAATGTGACAAGAGGAAACCACAATCAAAAGGAAAATTGCCCAAGTTATCAGCGCAGCTTCTCTTCGGTTTTTCAGTGCAAACACATTTTCCTTGCAGAAAAGGAAAAAATGAACCTATTTTCCTTGATAGAAAGGATTCTGTTTTTTCAATGTGACAGTGGGATTCCTCACTCTCATGAAAAGGGAAAACCATGAAGAGCAGAATCCTTTTGCTACACAAACACATCCTAGAGGTGTCCCATATGCCCAATGGTCCTATTGGGCCCATCAGGCCAATTAGATTCAAACAGGTCCACCACCAATATTCCATGTGTCGTTCTAAGTCACAATCATTCTTTTAGTATGAAATTAACTATGAAAATAAGGATTGAAATTCAAGAGAGGATACTATCTATCGTATTTAGTTGAAGATAAGCCAAGGAAAACATGATAATAAAGGAAAGCTAGATAATAATAAGAAGACAGAATGGTACATCGCCATCAAATTCAGTTTTCAATGAAAGCAAGATAATAATTAGAAGACAAAATGATAGATCTCTCATCAAAGTCAATAATCTATTGATGTTCTAATCATACTCTTCACATGCTAGAGGAGACTACCTTTTTTTTTTTTTTTGGTTTTTGGTAGGAAACTATCATTGTTAGTGTTAAGCATTGTAGTTTGGAGTGGTCCAAAGTTGAACAAGAGATAGAGAGAGAGTGAGAGAGATAATTGTAATTGATTCTTAACAACTTTAGAGACCTTCTACATCAATAATATCTATGGGCCATCCAAGGTGCACTTTTTTATGTTCATATAGTGTATGGGGATCAAGATCCCGTTCTCTGGATGATTATTATTATTTTCACACTATTGTTTCCATCCCAACTACCAAGGATGACATGCATCAGAAAGGGCCCTAAAAATAATGATCCATCAAATATAGGAAAGATTTGATACAAGATTAATGCATATGACAAGGTAAGCATCCAAATGATACACAGACACACAACAAAAAGATGACCTTCTGCATGGATAATATGATCATGTGCTCTGGATTATTATTATTTTCATACTATGGTTTCCATTCCTAACTGTCATGGACTCCATAGTAAGATTCCGAGAATCCATGTATACCCTAAAATAATGATCCACCAAATCTTAGGGAAGATTTTAAAATGAGATGGATGAATGTAATAAGACAAGTATTCAAATAGTAATTCACACGAAACACAAAAAGGAAGACACGCATTAAGTGCATAACCAGACAGTATATGACATGCAGTGCATGTTGCTATGATATAGCAACATAAGCAAGGTTCCCTGAGAAATTCATGCCAACATGTTGTATGGTGTCCTAATCTTTTACAAACTCTACTTCTTTCAAATCACGTCTTCATTAAATAAACGGAAAAACACTAAATTTTAATACCCATGTGATGATTAAGCAAGTTTATGACCTCCTTTGTACTAATTCCAAGAACACACTGTAGGGACAATCGCATACATTTCAAGATCAGTAACGTTATCCAAACATCTCTCTTATCAATGTTTACTTAAAATATTATTAAGAGAGCATTATAGTAACCTGAGGTGTACCAAGCAAGTTTCCACTGAGCAAAAATATGTGTAGAATGTATATTGTATGAGAATGCAATAAGCTTTATAGAAGACACAAATGCATGAAATTTTCACCAAAGAATATCATCTCCAGAAGGCAATATAATGTTTAAAAGATGATTAAAGTAAGAACGATATTTATGGAAAACCACGTACACGGTTTGATGTTAAAGACAACTTGTATAAAGATCATCAACGAGACAGAAGGTTTCCTATTTTTGCTTCCAAGTGATGGAACGCATGGAGCTCTTTGTCCATGTGAGTAACCCAGATGAGAGAGAGAGAGAGAGAGAGAGAGAGAGAGAGAGAGAGTGAGTGTGTGAGAGAGAGAATCTGTTTTCTTACTTCAAACGGATCTTTGGACTTTAAATACCATGCATGGAAGACATTGTAGAATGCACCAAACGCCTACATAACATGACCCAACAAAAGACTAAACATCGGTTTCAACAAATAAAAATCCCAAGGTACACCACCCAAACACGACACCAATCTAATCTAGTCCAACTCAAATCCAGCAGACAAGCGACACGAATAACCCGGAAGAAAGCAGCTTCTAAACCTACCATACAAAGCAAAACAAAAGAAAAAAAAACACATAAAAGAAAAAAGACCCATTCCCGCATAGATTTCATACAGATAACAAAAACAATAAAATACCATGTGAATAATAGAGAAAGAACAGACATGCCAAATTCAAATTGATTAATCAACAAAAAAGAAACAAGATACATGTTCTACTGAGAAGAAGAAGTTCTTCAATAGAAGCATTTCATTTCTCTCATGATCTCTCCTCTTCCAAGCCCAAAAAAGAAGTGGGAAAAAAACAATGAAAATCGAAATCGCTTGTTAGAAGGTACAATTACCCGCCACTAAGATCTGGGGTGAGGGAAAAACTGCGTACCGGCCATGAATGCATTGAGTGGAGTTGGGTAGAGAGATGAAGGGTCGAGCAATGCAGCAGCAGCTGCAGCTGAAGCACCCGCACTGGATCCGCCACTGGGTCCGGCGGTTAGCGTAGGCGGGTTGGAACCCATCCGGCCAGAGATTGCAGCCGGAGAAGTAGAGGCTTCTCCGGCACTGTAGCCAGAGGTATCTGGCCCACGATCATAGAGAATTCCCTTGAAGACATGGCCACCAATGCTCACAGCCGTCTGATACGCATATTGCTCATCTGGGTCATCAATGCCACACACCCTTACGCATCTGAAAACTGCTGGCGAGCTCAATTCAGCCGGGAAATTTCCAGCTACTTCCATTCCTGGGAGAGAAATAAAGGTACCCCAGAAGAGAAAAGTAAAGGAATGGGTGAGAATTGAGATGAAGAAAGAGAATAATCTCATTCTTTCTACTTTTAGAGAGAGAAAATACCTGAAGAGGAGGGAAGACGGGTGGTGCAGGCAAGAGGCCCAGCTGCTGCAGCTGTGGTATCTCTATGCCTTTTGGGATTGAGCTGGTGCTGCTGTTGCTCGTGCTGAGCAGCAGCAGCAGCAGCGAGCTGTTGCTGGCGCTCACGCCTGCGCGAGGCGGGGACCCAAGTGCTCTTGACGTGGGTGGGGCACTGGTATCCCCGGCTCTTGCAGCAGGTTCTGCATCTCATGTGGGCGCAGTCCTTCTTAGCTTGGTTGCCGCAGTCCTGGCAGCTCATGCTTCCGCCTCCTTGTCTCATCATCATAACCGTCCTTGAAGATGAAGACCCTCCTGATCCAACCGCTCCTGCTGCTTCATCTGAACCCAATCCGACACCTACACCCCCAGAATAAAACAAGTTTCTCTGCTGCTGCTGCTGCTGATGCTGTTGTTGTTGCCATAACTCGAATCCTCTCGTGTACTCTTCTCCTCTTGTTGTTGTGCTGGCGTTGTATAAAAAGAAGCTTTCTGGGGGGATTCCTTGCTGGTCCTGGTTTCCTCCTCCTAATGAAAACCCCGCCATTTTCTGCTCTTCTTACCTGAGTCATCCGTCAATTTCAGCTGAAAATCCATATCAATTGCCACCCAAATACAGATAAAACGGAAATGGGTCTTCTCCCTTTCCTTGATAGAGCCAGCCCAAAAAACCCTCCTCCTCCCTCTCTATCTCTTTTTATTTATATATATATATGTCCGAGATGAGATGATGGGTATTGTTCGGCGTATCTTTTTCTCTCTATCTCTATCAATCTCTCAACTTTTTTCTTTCTTCCATGTGTTCGTTGTTTGATGGGCCTTTGACGTCGTGGGTGTTGTAGAAAGCGTTTTTGTCCCTCCTTCAATTCGCTTGCAGCAGAGAAAGGGGCATTAAAGACAAGGAATTACAGCACTGCAACGCCGCCATGGCAGCGTGCACTACAGCTCTGCAACGCAAAACCCCTCTGCTTTTCTGCGCCCTTCTGCTGCTTCTGCTGCTGCGACTTCATCAATGTAAGGAAAGTGAAAACAAAAGAAGCAATTTCTCTCTCTCTCTCTCTCTCTCTCTCTCTTTCTCACTCACTCACTCTCTTTCTCTCTCCTCTCTCTCTGATTGATGGTGCTGACGACGAATGCAGTGTCTGTTGTTTGCTTGGTTTGGCATGGCCGTGGAAAATCTATCTCCCCTCCTACGCCTTCCGCCCTTCGCTCCCGACCGTCCATCTCATCAATCCAACGGCACACAATCCTTCACGTGTCCACGCACCAGCTTTTCCTTATTCGTCCTTGCACCGGAAAACCCGCTGCTTTTCGTGACCACCCTTTAATGACTTTTTATTGAAACGATCTTGTTTCTCAGGTTCCTTGCAATGTGAAATTCCGCAAATCGGGGCTTCCTGTCCGTTGATCTGAACCGATCATGTGGGGGGACCCACTCCACTTGTCCCATCTACACAAAAAAATCGAATCTTTCAGGCCCTTGACCGATGGGTTTGGTTTCTCTTCTTGAGTGTATATCTGCCGTCCAAAACTCGTGTGAAAAATGGTTTATTGGGTAAAATCTCGTTTTCCATGGAAAGATGAATTTACTCGCGGGGTAAAAACACAACTTTTTGTTTTACTTTTACGGAAAAGGGCACGCCTGTTGTCGTCCACATTGGGGTGGAAGGGAAGTCTACCATATATATGAGTACGAATACGAATACGAATACGAATACGAGTACATGGCTTAATTTGCGTTGGGTGTAGTGTGGGAAGCTCGGCAGTAAATGAAGTTTTTATGGGAAGCCACTTTGACAGTAACCTCACAGCTCTTGAATTGAATGCAAACTAACGATGCAGAAAGACCCGTTTGGATGTTGAGAAAATGACAATTGGAGAATGATGCGGGAGGAGAAAAGGTGGGGGATTGTCCGGGTGAAATCACCCTGCAGAGGTGGTCATTCTAATTTATCAGTTACATTTTGTTTAACTGTATTTGATTTTGAATGGGTAATGTTGGTCTGTGGCCCTTTGTGTCGTGCATTTGAATTTCGAAGAATCACATGGCCTTGTGGTATTTTTATAAGTGGATAAATTGAAAAAAAAAATGAATATCATCTATAAAATGAAATTTGTTTAGTAAAACTAAATAAAGAGGAGATGGAGAATAAATACCAAAATTTCACTGTTTTTATAGTAATTTAATTCTATGAGGATGTATTTTGAAGCGGAATAATTTTTTTTATAGAATTGAATAACTAATACCATCCATGCTCAACCAATGGTATTATTGCATGGGATAAGATTCTATTTATATGCTCATCCAATGATATTATTGCCTAAGATAGGATTCTATTTATCCGAGAAATAAATCCAATTCCATATTTGGTTGCATCCGGCTAAGTGAAGGACAATGGACAAAAAGACCTAAAAAATATAATTTCACTCTCATTCAAAGCCAACCCAAGTTATTTCACGTCCCAAGTGGAATTATCTAAGCCCCCATATTAGATATTAATTTACTATTGCGTCGAGACTCGAATAAAATAATCTCAGACGCTAAAAAATATAAACAAATAAAGGATAAGCAGAACATAATACAAAAAGTTGCTTATTTTCTCACTTAACCTCCTTTATCCTGCTTCCAAACACATCCTAAAAGTTAAAAGTACCGTGTAGATCTTCATCTTATAACATTCACTTCTCACCTCTTTCAAAAATATATGCTGGAAGCTATATTTAGCAAACGAGGAAAAAAATCATTTATACAGCTAAAAAAAGACTAATAGCATATAGTTAATAGCAACTTTACGATCCCCTGCCCTTCTATTTGAAATAGCCCAGACTTGTCCTATGCACGTATTTGTGCTTTTAGCAGCTATTCCACGAGGGAGTTTTCATGTTGGGTCAAAAATCTCATATGCCCACATCATAAAAAAAATAAAAATATCAACTTTGCATTGAAACTTTTAATTTCATGTTTGTATAGCTCAAATAGTAATAAAAAGTAGAGTAAAACAAGACATATGTAATGATTTTTTACTTTACCATATTTAAATGAAAAAGTGGAGTACATAAGCAAATTTATGATGTAACATCAATTAGCTTTTACTCCTTCACAAGCCCTTTTTTATCACAAAAAAGTGTATGTAGCCAGCTTTTTGACAAAAACTAATTTTAACATGCACTTTTTCTCACATTATTGCAAGCTATCCAAATAAGAGTTTAGTGATCCTAAATTTTTACTTTACTATATTTTGCTTTTGCTTTTTATGTAATTTGACATTCATCTCGTCTTTAATTCTGCACACAAGTAAGAGGGAAAGAATTTTTCATGAGTTAGTTAATTGGATAAATACTCTTGTCCTAATTTAGTTGAGAGTATTTCTAATTGAAAATTTCTTTGTGGGAAATTTATGACTAAAATGTAGGGGTTGTACGTCGAGATGCTAAATTCCCTATTTATTACCATTTCAATGGTAAGAATTTGGTTAGTTGGTATATAAAAAGTAACTTTTGGATATGAGACATTATCGAAAACTTGAATTTAGGAATGCTGCTTTCAATCAAATAGGCCCTAAAACTATGGCTAAATATTAGATAGTCAAACAAAGAATTTATCCTCCCTAGTTGTCTCTTATCCAAACTGAGCCTTAAAGATATTATTAATAAAGTTAATCTACCTTTTTCATTCTATTTTGTCATCAAATCCAAACCACTAATTGATTGATAGATATAGGAAAGAATAACAAAATGTACATGTGGATAGTTTAGCTACAAAGGAAAAAGTTTATATAGTTGGGGTAATTTTCAGAAGGAAATTTAGATCAAACCTTAAAAATTTTATGACAAATATAGATAAACAACAGCCCTTTGTTTTTTTCCACATATAACGATTTGAAATTTACAATCTTTAGAGCTTGTTTCTTTTTAAGAATTTATGATAGGCTTTTTTGAACATGATGTGATGTCTTGTGCTTTGACATTTTAAATGTCATGTTTCTTCTCAGGAATTTCTGAATTTCAACTAGTTAAAGGACTCAAATGACTTAATTCTAAAACTCTATCTCCTTTACTTTTTTTGTGAAATTTCCGGATACTTAAGTGCAAGGGATATTTTGGAATTTCACTATGTCTTATAATTCAGAAATTCTCCTGACAAAAGTTCCTCCTATTCTAGCAAAGAAACATACCATTAATGTTCTAAAAATGTCATTGAAATATATACACTTGCAATCAAAAGCCAAATTTTGACCGATTGATGAAGTAAATTGTATTTTATAGAAAAAGGGCGTGAATTTTGTTTGTGTAAAAGCTAGTTCAACTTAAGTGTGGGCAATTGAATTTAATTGGATTCGATGGTCTTTTCACATGACCTGCAGTTGCCAATGGGTCAAACATTAATCTTTGATTGACTGTCCAGATTCTTCACTGACATTTTCAATTTAAGAAAATGAGATTCTTTTTAAAAATATGTGAAAAATAAAAGGCATGTGATCATTCATAATTGCCAATATATATATAGGCTGTTAGTTGTAAATTTGCTATTCAGAATCTTCAAATTTTCCAAATGTCTATGAAGTTATTTTGAATATCAAATTTGTCCATTCTGTCAACTTGCACTAATGACATTACAAAATACAAAAACATTGTTATTATCCATCTTCTCCAGTTGTACATGTCCTCAATATCTCAATCTTCTTGCAGCGGATCTTTAATAATTGGAACTGGAGTATTTCAAATGTCTAAATCTCTTTTATTGTACAGGTAGTGAGACTTTGTTACCTTGAATTTAGGTGCATATAGGGTGTAGATGGATATATAGATTAGTATTATTATTAGTACAGGTACTGAGACTTTGTTGCCTTGAATTTAGGTGCATAATGGGTGTGGATAGATATATAGATTATTATTATTATTATTATTATTATTATTATTATTATTATTGTTGTTGTTGTTGTTGTTGTTGTTGTTGTTGTGGTATTTCCACGAGGAAATGATAGAAAAAGGTTAGTGAAACTGTTGTAGACAATTACTTGAATGCAAAAACAGTTAAGAATGTTGCCCAATACTGATGGAAAAGGGCAGTGAAAGAGTAGCAGATAACGACCTTTTTGGGGTAAAAGGTAGACAACTTCTTTCGTTTTTTTGGTAAAACGGTAGACAACTAATTAAATACAAGATAGTAGACTTGCGGAGAAATGTGTGAGATTGATAATGGTTAGACCAGTATTAGATGATGTTCAACAAGTTTAGATGATGGTGGATGGTAGGTTCAATGAGGTTGACTTTTTTGCTTTGGGCAAATGATGCATGGGTGTTAGAAACAAGTCCAAACACTAGTCTTCGTCCTCAAATTGAAGTTTATTTATGCCATCCCAACCTCCATTGGCTTCCAGAATTTATCTTATCTGAACTCCAAACATCTCTAGAATTGAAACTCCAAAATCCTTATCACAACCGAAATTTAGTTTTAGTTATAAGGAAGGGCATAAATTATTAAATTTGATTTTAGCTTCTTCTAGTTCCATTCACACTTTATAGTGTTTGGGTGTTTTCCTTTAAAAAAATGCCCTTTTCAGCGGCGCCAACTTTGTGCTTGACAATCATTAAAAAGGTAGATTAGTAGAAATGTTTAAACTTAAATGAAGAAAATATGAGATATTAGGCCAATTAAATGAGTCTATAGCCTTTGTGATGGCTCTACAACGTAATAACTTGTTGGAATAAAATCAATCGCGAAAACTGTTTGGGACATTATAAAACTATGATAAGTGCTAAACTCAAAGGTTATTTTTCGAGCTGACTGAATTGTTTAAAGTAGGGCCTGAGCATAAAAAATAAAAATAAAAATAAAAAAACAAGGCACTGAAAAACTATATCATATGATGACCTTTATAATAGGTTGGGAACAAGAGAAGGAGAAAATGATATTTTTAAACTAGCAAAAATAAGAGAAAAGAAAAGTAGGGACTTAAATCATGTCAGATGTATCAAGGATGATGAGGAAAATATTCTAGTGAAGGAGAACGATATTAAAAAAAGATGGAAAGAATATTTTAACAAACTTCTAAATGAAAAACATTTGGGCGATACAAGAGTTAAGGAGGATACTTCATCACTAAAGTATACTTTTCTCCGTAGAACTAGAGGAGTGGAAGTGAAGAAAGCATTGAAGTGAATGAAAACAGGAAAGGCAACAAGCCCAGATGGTATTCCAATAGAGGTATGAAAATGCTTCTGAAAAGTTGGGGTGAGTTGGTTATGTAGACTATTCAATAAGATACTTGTGACAATGAAAATGCAGAATGAATGGAGAAAAAGCATTGTAGTACCTATATAAAAAAATAAGGGAAATATACAAAATTGTACCAACTATCGATGGATTAAACTTATAAGTCATACTATAAAGTTATGGGAGAAAATAATGGAACAAAACCTGAAAAAGAATACCAAGATCTCTGAAAATCAAATTGGTTTTATATCAGGGAGATCAACTATAGAAGCTATCTTTTCACTTGGGCAATTAATGGAAAAATATAGAGCAAAAAGGAAAAATCTACATATGGTTTTCATCGATTTGGAAAAAGCCTATAATATGGTACCGAGGAATTTAATTTAATGGGTTTTGAAGAAAATAAATGTCCCCAGATGTTACATTGAAAATTTTAAGGATATGTATGAAGGAACACTAACAAATGTGAGAACCACATGTGGAGAAACAGGTAGATTCTCCGTGACCATATGTTTACATCAGGGATCAACCTTAAGCCCTTATCTTTTTGCATTAATTATGGATGAGTTAACTGTGCATGTTCAAGAAAAAGTACCATAGTATATGTTGTTTGCAGATGATATAGTATTGGTGGATGAATTAAGAGATGGTGTAAATGAAAAGCTTAAGATATGGTGGGGGCATTAGAATCTAGAGGTTTTAAAATAAGTCGTTCAAAGACAGAATATATGGATTGCAACTTCAGTGGACATATACAAAGTTTGAAATTACTATCAAAATTAAAACAGATGAGATATCACATAGAGATTCTTTTAGGTACCTAGGCTCAATGATTAATAAGGATGGGGAGATTAACGAAGATGTGGAGCATAAGATAAAAGTTGAATAGCTGAAGTGGAGACTAGCTTCTACTGTGTTTTGTGACAGATGAATACCAACGAAATTGAATGGCAAAATTTACAAGACAGTAGTTAAACCAACTATGACATATGGAGTAGAATATTGGCCAATTAAGAAGATGCATATTCATAGGATGGATGTAGCGGAAATGAAATGCTTTGGTGGATGTGTGGTAAAACTAGGAAAGATAAAATTAGAAATGAGCGCTTTCGAGAGCATTTAGGGGGTAGCACTAATAGGGGATAAGATTAGAGAAACTCGTTTAAGATGGTTTGGGCATGTTGAGCGTAGGCTAGTAATGGCACCGGTGAAAAAATGTTTCGCTATACAGGTGGATGACCCATCAAGAGGTAGGGGTAGGCCGATAAAAACATTGATAGAAGTCATTAATTCAGATTTGAAAAAGTTTAACTTATCAAAATATTTAGCTCAAAATAGAACGGAATGAAGAAACAGAATTCATGTAGCTGACCCCAATATGGTTGGGATAAGGCTTTGATGATGAAGATGATGACTGAAAAACTATGTCATCTAAAGAACTCAAAAGAGTTGCGATACTGTTATAAGAAATTGGAAGAGTTGGCGAAAGCTAGATAAGTTAAGATGAAAGCTTAAAAATGAAGATGAAAAATTGAAGGTTGAAAAGAAATTAAGCTTTAAGATGCAATTGAAAGATGTAGAGAAAGTGGGGGATATAAGGTTGATGAAAGCCAAGTTCAAAGGCACCATCATTTGGTTGAGTATAAAAAGATGATTGTGATCAGATAAGATGGGAAGTAACACTTTCCATCTAGCTAGCAGCGGCGTAATGACAAGCCACCATAATGAATAATTGAACTATAGTGACTTCTTACATATTCAAGTTTCTTAAGACCTTTGAAATTCTTATTACATATACATGCCCCCGGTCTATTTTGCATATTTGTAAAAACCAAGATATATCGATAATTCTAAAAAAAGATTGCCTTTCAGTACTACGCTCAAAAAACCCTCTACAAAGTCAAAAGTATTTTGGATGGGCTTTAAGCAAGTTAGTGCATGCACTTCTCTTAAAAATCAAAATACCCCTCATTTATTTAAGTTTATATTTAATTAAACATCTTGTTTAAAAATGTATAACCGGACCAACTTTTGCTCAACTACTTAAAAACTGAGTTCAAGGAGAATAGCTTTTTACCTTAGGGAGTGGTTTTCTCTTTGGGAGGTCAAGGTTTTCAACTTGGGCTCCCCACTCTTTGCATCCATGAGTTTTTAGTACCTCACATGTATGAGTTAAGCCTTTTTACATGTGCGAGTCTCCATCACCTCATGTGAATTATATTTTTTTACATGTGCGAATCTCTTACGATCCCAGTACTTTAACTGAATTTAGAAAAAATACGAGTTTGTAAAGCTTCATGAATTCAAAAGGCATTGTTGTTAAAAAATTTTTTGTATAGTTGATACATTATATGACCCGTCTTTTGATTTGTCAAATCCAGGGTTAGCATATTTTGCATTAGGGTGGCTTCATGAGCCGCACTCGGAGCGATCCTTACCCTTTTTACAAATAACCATAGTATCGGGGGTACACGGAAATGCTGCTTGCTAAATGTATGGAAGGACCTTGGACTATTTATTAACAACTCTAGAATTCCAATCTGTAAATTGTAGGAATCATTTTCTTAGACCAAGTTGAAGCCTCAAACTAAACAATTGTTAACAGATTAGATTATAGAGGGCCTAGGGAACTATAGTTGACTCTTCTTTAAACGGCCTGCTCCCCCTCTCATAGGACATTAATCAGATCTGATATTGGTATTTTGTCAGTTTGGGATGAATGTGGCCAATTTAATGCAGAACCGAGTAGCCGACACTGTTATTGCCTATAATTTCCATGTCTCACTATAACTGGAGTTGTTTCTAGTTCAATTTATTAAACTTCCAAAAACAAATTACTTCCAAAAATTTGATTCTACAGAATCCCTTGATGATTGCAGTACTATTGACCTTTAATAAGGGGTATAAATATCACAAAAGTAATGTACAAGCTACTTTAGATCAGGTGAGGACAAGGCTTACCTGCAAAAAGATGCCCCTCTCTTGTATGGTCCACACTTAATGTTCATTTAAAAGTAGTTGGGTTTGCCACCAAATTGTAGTCATACCAACACAGGGCCACGTCTCTAAGCGATTTTTTTCATTTTTTTTTATAAATTAGTTGAGAGGTTGAGACCAAAACAGGCATGGCTTTCACATGTAAAGTAATAGGAACTTATACAAATAAAGACACAAATACAACTTACACATGTAAGGTAATAAAAACTCGCACATCTGAAAATACTGACACAACTCAAATATGCAGATCTCTAAGCTGAAGGTGGGTGGAATTCGCCTTTCTTTCATATAGAAGTAAAAAAATATTGCTTACAAATTTGCACTCATTAAATTGTAGTATATTTGGAAGTAGGAAAGGGAACTTGGAGTGATAATCCCAAGACTCAAAACTATTTATTTGTATTAGTGGTTCCTAATGACCAGGTACTAGCCTACATTTTTTATTGGAAAATTTTTGAAAAAGCATAAGATGTTTTGCCTATTTTCAAAAAAGTTCACATGGATTTGTATATTTTAAAAAAGAAAAAAAGTTTCCCATATATGTTTCAATCAAGTCCTTCATATAAAAACTTCTTTAAAATGATAAAAATACCCTTGTAACAATATTTTGTATATTCTTAACCTTCCTTTATATCCAAAACTAACTTGAAAACACTTTATGCGCCTAACAGATCAAATGTGGATGGTGGGTACCTTCTTTTGATGGTTTGGTCACCTTAGAGAATGATAGAATTAGTCTTAGCGTTCTTTATTTTTCTCTACATTCTCGCATGACTCATGTTTTAACTTAATTTTGATTACTATAACCATTTAGTTAAGCTAGTGTTTCAATAATTTGAAATCCATATAAACCCTTGTTTTGACCTCCTGTGATAGAAAAAAGTTGATGTGGGCCATTGTAGGCTGTTTCTTTTAGAAGATTTATTAAAGTGAAAATTTGAAAAATAGTGTATTTTTGTCATTTTTTAAATTCTCGTGTGATGAGGATTTGATTGGAATAAACATGGAAAATCTTTTTATTTAATTAATTTTTTTGTAGAAGATCTTTCTACTCTTGTTAAATATTCAAATCTTTGCATTTAAAAAAATAGGTTAAACCTTTTTATCTCATTTTGAAATTTTTCCTTTTTTATTTCAATTAAGTCGAATAAGCTTTTAGGTTGATGCAACAAGAGTGAAATTTCCTCATTGCACAAGCAGTTTCTAAAAATGGGTAGGATAGAGCAACCAAGAAAGAACTTGTGGAGATAGATTCATCCTAAAATGCATGTATAGCCACATAAAAGTAGTGATGGAGATGGACAGATGAATTGGGATTGGGAGGAAATGTTGGTTGATTCTGTCCACCACAGGAAAATAATGCCCGATTGGAAGATGTAGCTTGTCCTGTATGGCTCTATCACAAAACAAAATGTACAAAAGTAAGAAATTGTTCATGCCAATTATAAAAGGGATTTTTTTTCCTTTTGTTTATCTTCATCATTTTCTTAGTCTTATGCAGTCAAGTTTTTGTTAAATTAACGTGTTTTAATCAGAGGACAGGCACATAATTTTATCGAAACTTTACTAAAAAGTGTATATAAGGAACTCTTACAAATAAGTATGTGTGGGAGTGATCTCTCTGTCTCTCTCCATATATATATATAAGAAATAATCATATAAGAACTAGTTGTCACCATTTATTTTGAGAATTTTAGATTGAGCCCATCTATCACCCATTTTAAACCTTACAACATACGGGGGGAGGGGCCCTAATAACAAATTGCCTCAAGTTTCGGTCATATCAAAATTTACTGGACCGTTGGATCGACTGCGTACCATTCCGAATGAACTAAATTTGTCGGTCAAGAATAAAAGAGTTGGAATATGTGATTTAGGCTAAACTTGATATGTGAAATGGTCCTGCATGGATCTTTGCATCCCCTAGTCTTATCCTTAATTGGGGCATACAAGTAAGCCCGCATAAAAAGTTTTCATGGTCGTTGTGTGAGAACAATCCTCACAGAATAGGAAATACTATTATGCATTTGTCCTTCACCACTTGTAGTACTTTTCATATATATATATGAGAAAGATTATTATGTAGCCATATCTCACTATAAAGAGATTGACAATTCCTTTTTTAGACCTAACAAGGTTAAAAAAAAAATGTGTCATGATGTATGATGGTTTTGTCATTTTGCATATCAATACTTTAAAAAATGAAAGTGTCCCTCACCATAGTGTGAGACACATATGCATAATGTATATATATATTAAGAGCTAATGTGTTTTGATTTTGAGCTTTTCATTCAAGCTCATTCTCTGGATTTATTCATGCAAATCTAGGATTTTGCACTGCGAGTTTCTAAGAATCTTTTGATAACTTGGACTACTCCTATGCATGTAATTCCATGGACCTCAGAGTGGTTTATCTGCAATTTCTTCTGCGGGAAAATTTTGGTAGGGAGCCATTGGCTCTCGGACCATTTAAATTTCTTTATTTGGTTTTGCTTTGAAATATCAGCAGCCTTCTAAATTAGATTCTTTAACTTAGAAAATTTTCAAAAATCTAAAAAAACGTGGCTTCCAAAATGCTCATCGCATTTATGAATCTAGCCAAGATATTAGTCTTTGTAATATCCCCAGCAAGAAATCTAGTCTCTTCTGCCACAAAAAGAAAAACACAAGAAATCAAGTCATTGTTCTCCAAACAAAGAGAGCCACCTTCGCTCTTGACTCCGGAGAGTGCTTTTCCCTCCCACAACAGCCCCACGAATCTTCATTCAGCCCGGGCCACATGGAATCCGTATCTAACAATAGTTTCCCAACTGTACGACACTCCAAATCAAATCCAAAACCATTCCGCGGGACATCTTAAATCGTACACACCCATCCCTCCCTCAAATGGAATTCACATCACAACCCAAACAAAACAAACATCCAAATTTCAAAACAAAACAAGCCAAACCACCCAACCCCAGCCTTGGAATGGGTGCAGAGGAAGAAGGAAAGAAGGGAAAAGATTGCGTGGAAAACTGAGAAGAATTTTCTCGACTGTCCCAAAAATTCGTGTATGTATTTCAGTGGGAGAGTTGTCGAGTCGTGTGAAAATCTTTTATTTAAAAACGACCCCCCAAAAGGACACTCCTAGTATTCCTTTTCCTTACCCATCTTTTGCTCTCCTCTCTCCACATATTATAATATAATCATATCATATTCATATACACGCTACTCCGTATGCCTAGAAAAATATCAATATCTTATCACCGCCGCGGACTCTACACCTACATTCAGCATCCCATAGCTTTCATTGAAAAAAGAGCCTACTTTCATTCATTCATCATACGGGCCGACCCAACGATCTTCGGGATTTGCTTTTACCAGAAGAAAATGAAAATCCCAAACGGAAAGAAGAAATTCAATCATATTCGTAGTTATTAAGATTATTGTTGTTAGCCTACCAACTCTAGTAGTAGAAACATATTCTGTTCTGTTCAATCAGCAGACAGCAGCAGCTGAGAAGAACCACATCAGGGTTTTCAATGGAAAGAAGAAGCAAATGAGGAAAAGATAATACATAGAATTTGTTCTATTCTGGGCTTGTGCACTTGTGCGTGTATACATGGAAAGTTGGTGTATAAGAGAAATGGAAAAAATAATGTATATTAATGTTGGGGCTTGATTTATTTAGGAGCTCATTTGTTGGGGTGAATGATGTGTCAGTGTGAGAGTCCCAATAATTGTGTCTCTGTCTGTCATTCTCGAGCCCAGTGCTGCCACCAGGTTGACCCCCGCTCTCTCTCTTGCTCTCACTCGCTCCTTCTCTTTTGTTGTGTCTTTGTTTGCCAGCTGATACAAAGATCACTAACATCTACGGAAATGACTTTTTCTTGAATACCATCATCTTGAGAATAATAATAATAATAATTTACAGTAGCAGAGGCTATGAGATTAGGAGGGCACAGTATGCCACAAATCCCAATGTCAACTAACTCCTTCTAAGCTTAATAGGTCTCTCGTAGTGCACGAGAGAGAGAGAGATCATTGAGGAATCTAGAGAGAGAAACTATGAGGAATCTGAATGGAGAGTTAGAGAGAGAGAGAGAGAATGTGGAGTGGCGAGGTGTCTGTGGGGGTGGTTTTGATGGGAGAAGTCACTGTCAGTCATTAATGGGATGATGGCAACAGGCATGTGGAGTCGATATAGCAAAAGATTTGCTTGGGGAGATCCGTTGAAAGAAATGGTCCTTTGCACATCTCCACTTCGCACGCTTGGCTGGGCATGTGCATGCTAAAAAAATCTCCCGCTGGGTCACTTTTTTCTTGATTTCATTCTCATGCTGCATGTTCTCCTGCTCTCAGCAGATTCGGGTTCTAGGTTTACTTTAATCTTAATATATGATTTGATATGGAGCTTTGCATTGATCAATAAGTATTTTGAACTAATTGAAGGATTAGTTAATACCGAATGGTGGGGTGTCTGGATTATAAGATGACTGTTTCAATTTATGGGTCTAACATCGTACTGGTACCCAACGCCCACACGATAAAATAAATAAATAAATAGATGATTAATCAGAATGCTTATGGACCCACAGGGAGATGAAGAAATTTTCTTGGAGGGGCCCACTACCACTACCAATAGCAAGAGGTTTTTAGCGGATTTATGTTTTCAGGTGAGAGAGACGGAGAGAGACTAGAATTTGAGTGTTTTTATTATATATTTCACGATAAGGCTAGGGCGTTCTCCGCTTTAAGCGACGCATTGCAGCATCACCCGGCTGCAGTGAAAAGTGTACAAAGGCTACCGTATGACTTTGGACTAATGCGGTTAAAGAATTAGTCCATGAGAAGAAAAGGAGGAATACGAAAATTAGACTTGCTACTTGGAATATAGAAACCTTGACAAGCAAAAGCATGGAGTTGGTTGAGGTAATGAAAAGAAGAAGAATTAGTGTGGCTTGTATACAGGAGACAAGGTGAAAAGGGAATAAAGCTAAGGAGCTCATAGATGGGTATAAGCTTTTCTATGCAGGAAAGAGTAATACAAGAAATGGAGTGGGTATAATTATAGATAAGGATTTAAAAGAGAAAATTGTGGGGGTAAATAGATTTGGTGATAGAATTATAGCAATTAAACTAGTACTAGAGGAAGACATGATTCATATCATTAGTGCATATGCTCCCCAAGTAGGACTAGAAAAAAGTGTGAAAAGACAATTTTGGAAGGAGATTGATGATTTAATGCGAGAAATCCCAAATAGTGATAAAATTTTCCTTTGAGGGGATTTAAACGGGCATATAGGAAGAGATAATAGAGGATATGAGAGAGTGCATGGAGGGCATGGATTTGGAGAAAAGAATGAATTCGGAAACACTATATTGGACTTTGCAGTGGCATTTGATCTTATAGTAGCAAATACTTACTTTAAAAAGAGATATGAGTATTTAATTACATATAAAAATGAGAGTAATAAGAGTTAGATAGACTTTTTTCTAGTTAGAAAACAGGACCGATTGGCTTGTAAAGATTGTAAGATTACCCCAGGAGAGAGTTTGACTACGCAACATAGGCTTGGAGTTTTAGATATTTGCATTAGAAGTAAAAAGAGAGCAGTAGTAAACAAAATGAACCCTAAAACAAGGTGGAGAGATTTGAAGGGGGAAAGAGCAAATATATTTAAGGACAAAATGATTGAGAATGGAGAATGGAATATTGAAGGAGAAACTACAGTAATGTGGAATCAAATGGCTAATTGCATTAGTAATGTTGCAAAGGAGGTACTTGGAGAATCAAAAGGGAAGAGACATATTAATAAAGAAACATGGTAGTGGAGTATGGAGGTTCAGGAAGTTATTCGACAAAAAAAACATTGCTACAAAGTTTGGCAAGGGACTAAGAGTATAGAAAATTTTGAGTTGTATAAGAAGGCAAAAAAAGAAGCTAAGAAAGTAGTAAGTAGCGCAAAGTTTAAAGCATACGATGACCTCTATAATAGGTTGGGAACAAAAGAAGGAGAAAAAGATATTTTTAAGCTTGCAAAAATAAGAGAAAAGAAAAGTAGGGACTTAGATCATGTCAAATGTATCAAGGACAATGAGGAAAATATTTTGGTGAAGGACAACGATATTATAGAAAGGTGGAAAGAATATTTTAGTAAACTTTTAAATGAAGAATATTTGGGCGATACAAGAGTGGAGGAGAATACTTCATTACAAGAGTATACTTTTCTCCGTAGAATAAGAGGGGTAGAAGTGAAGGAAGCATTGAAGCGAATGAAGACAGGAAAGGCAACAAGCCCAGATGGTATTCCGATAGAGGTATGGAAATGCTTAGAAGAGGTTGGAGTAAGTTGGTTATGTAGACTATTCAATAAGATACTTGTGACAAAGAAAATGCCGGATGAATGGAGAAGAAGCATTGTAGTACCTATATATAAGAATAAAGGAGATATACAAAATTGTACCAACTATCGAGGGATTAAACTTATGAGTCACACTATGAAGTTATGGGAGAGAATAATAGAACAAAGACTAAGAAAAAAGACTAAGATTTCGGAAAATCAATTTGGTTTTATGCCAAGGAGATCAACTATGGAAGTTATCTTTTCACTTAGGCAATTAATGGAAAAATACCAAGCAAAGAGGAAAAATCTACATATGGTCTTTATCGATTTGGAAAAAGCCTATGATAGGGTACCGAGGAATTTAATTTGGTGGGTCTTAAAGAAAAGGAATGTCCCAAGAGGTTACATTGAAATTTTAAAGGATATGTACGAAGGTGCAATAACAAATGTGAAAACCACATGTGGAGAAACGGGCAGATTTCCCGTGACTATAGGCTTACATCATGGATCATCCTTAAGCCCTTATCTCTTTGCATTAATTATGGATGAGTTAACTGTGCATATTCAAGAAGAAGTACCATGGTGTATGTTGTTCGCAGATGATATAGTATTGGTGGATGAATCAAGAGAGGGTGTAAATACAAAGCTTGAGAGATGGCGGAGGGCATTAGAATCTAGAGGCTTTAAAATAAGTCGTACAAAGACAGAATATATGGATTGCAATTTCAGTGGACATATACAAAGTGTTGAAACCACTGTCAAAATTAAAACCCATGAGATACCA
Organism: Sextonia rubra; assembly: GCA_037013555.1. Lineage (NCBI taxonomy): Eukaryota > Viridiplantae > Streptophyta > Magnoliopsida > Laurales > Lauraceae > Sextonia > Sextonia rubra. Next base: position 42,746,029 of record JASUAD010000013.1, on the reverse strand, counting down.
CATAAAGATTCTTTTCGGTACCTAGGCTCGATGATTAGTAAGGATGGGGAGATTGACGAAGATGTGGAGCATAGGATAAGAGCTGGATGGCTGAAGTGGAGACTAGCTTCGGGAGTACTTTGTGATAGACAAATGCCAACAAAATTGAGGGAAAATTTTACAGGACAGTGGTTAGACCAGTTATGACATATGGAGCAGAATATTAGCCAATTAAAAAGACACATATTCATAAGATGGATATAGCGGAAATGAAAATGCTTAGGTGGATGTGTAGTAAAACTAGGAAAGATAAAATTAGAAATGAGCGCTTTCGAGAACATTTAGGGGTAGCACCAATAGGAGATAAGATTAGAGAAACTCGTTTAAGATGATTTGAGTATGTTGAGCGTAGGCCAGTAATGGCACCGGTGAGAAAAAGTTTGGATATACAGGTGGAGGGTCCATCAAGAGGTAGGGGTAGGCCGAAGAAAACATGGATGGAAGTCATTAATTCAGATTTGAAGAAGTTGCACTTATCGAAAGATTTAGCTCAAAATAGAACGGAATGGAGAAATAGAATTCATGTAGCCGACCCCAACATGGTTGGGATAAGGCTTTGATGATGATGATGATGAATCTTCTCCGTAGCTAATGGGTTCAAAGTGCGGAACAACTATTGGGACCCACCTGATGAAGCATCCAAATGGAGCATAAGACGAAATTCATGTTAGCCTTTAACATGATGGTTCGAAACCCATCTGAAAGGATTATAACATTTTAATCATCTGTGTACTTATTTTGGGTGGAAAAAATTTATTGATCATTGATCAAGTGGTTATGATCATAACTCAAGCCTCCATCACATATGTGAGCAGAGGTTGGGGATGAAACGGCCCATCTCCAATGCGATGAACAAAGCATAAGGTGACCTTTTGCGCTCAAGTAAGCGGCCCACTGTGTGTGTGAAACTACAAGTAGGAACCTTCTTACAAAGATATGAAGGCCCGTTTATTTGTAGTTAACACTGAAGAGCATAATAATTGGGCTAATTCATATAATTATGGTTAAATGTGACGGACAAAGGTGAACATCCAGAAATGCACATTAGACAATCTCTTTTTTAATGGAGATTAAATAAGAAAAGATGTGAAATGAATACATAATCATCACCATAGTAATTTAATATCAAGGAAAGTCAAGGTTCTCATCTAACCTTCATCTAATTTCCTTCCCTTTTTACTCAATATATTTCACTTTTCACCTTTTTGAAGGCCTTTCATTATGCTAATTTTACTTTAAATTCCTATACAATCTAATGCAAATAAAACTTAAAATTTCATAGGAATTAAGTTCCAACTATCTCAAAAGAAGCATTTCCAAAATCGGCTAATATGGAAAACATAAAGTTTAAATTTCATAAGTGGCTATGAAATACTTTGTTTTACTAAAAAATAAATTAAGATGAGATGGAAAAATGAATACTAAGCCATCCCCTTACTAAATCACTTGCCATCTTCCCTTAATTCCTTTCCCACTTGCAAAGATATTATTTGATTTTATAGAAGTTTGCCCTTATTTTTAAAGTTTAGCTAATTTAGGAATCATTTGCCCCATATCTTTATTTGCATGATGAGAGAATTAGAGTAAAATAAATGCCCAAATCAAGAAAAAAAGGAGGGGGCAAGGGAGATTTGAGAGTAAAATACACCGACTGACACTACAAGAAAAAGGGGTTTTGCCGACGCAACTACTATGTCGGCTATTTAAGGAACTGCGTTGGTAAAAGCTTTTCCGACACACTAAACTGCGTTGGCACCACGTCGGAAACTAGATGCGGGCAAATCAATTCCCAACGCATTAACATCTAGCGTCGGAAATAAGAAGTGGTTTTACCGACGCAATTGTGCATCGGCAATGCCACAGCATCGGCAGACTTTTGAAGGTAAGGGTTATGGCGCAGCTTATTGCCTACGCAGTACAGCGTCGAGGATTTCTTTCCCAACACATTCAACAGCGTCGGTAAAACTATTTGCGGACACACTTGCGCGTCGAGATTTAAAAATAATTTTTTTATTACCTATTAGCCTCCATTTTGGCAACACATAAAGTGTGTTGGTAATAAATATACCGACATATATACGCATATGACGTCGGCCATTTGTAAATAAAATTTTACCTTCCTTTTTGGCGACGTATACAGTGCGTTGGGAAATATGTTTTCTTATATATAAATAAAATAATTGTAGAAATTACAAAAATTCATGTTCAGATCTAGATTTGATATTACATGACCATAAATAGTGATAAAACCAAAAACCACACAGTCGTCGTGCAACAATAAAATAGAAGGAGTCATTAACCAATTAATGTCAACCATAAATAAGTCATACTATAGAAACTATTATCTTATATCAAAAGAAGTAATGTAAAATAAATTCTATATAAAGTCTTGTCACAACCCGAGCCCAGGGACCGGGGGTTAGAGAATGTCTAACCAATGACACACGTACTCCCGTGCATGTACACCTAGACCCCGTCCAAGCATATACACACAAGGGATCATTCACACGTGCAAACAAATGTACGCGGAAGCTGTGCGTATCAAGGCATACCACAACATACCAAAAGACATAATGGATTATAAAAGCATTAGACTAATGACAAGAATAATTACAAGAACGTATGACAATAAAGAGGGCTCACAAAAATCAAAATACAGATATCAATCAGACACATTAAGAGCCCTTGTGATAGGTGCAAAGGGACAAACGCATTGCGTGAAAACACCTAACCCTGGACCTCGCTTGGCCCTATCATCATTCTGTTTTTCAGGAACTTCTCCCTTTAGGTACATCTTGATAAAATTAACACTCTTTGGCAATGTATGCCTCGGCAATCGAACCTTCTGGCCGAGCTCGATTACTGACGTAGCCCTTCAGGGTTCCCAGAAACCTTTAAACACACAAAACAACAAGATCAAAAAATATAATACGGCACTAATCAATAATATAAAGATGGTAAACGAAATAACCTCTCAATTGGATACATCCATCGATATTGTACTGGTCTAGTAAGCATAGCCTCACGTGGTAAATGAACTACCAGATGGACCATCACATCAAAGAATGTTGGGGGAAAAATCTTCTCCAACTTACATAGTATGAGGACTATCTTCTTCTCCAATTCTTCCAAGCGACTTAATTTCAATGTCTTCGAGCAAATGTCCTCGAAAAAGCTACCCAGCTCAAATAGTGTTGTGCACATCTCTTTGTTCACATACCCACGCATACCAATCGGAAGAAGACGCTGTAGAAGAACATGGCAGTCATGGCTTTTTAGGCCCGCTAATCTCCCATTCTTCGAGGTCACACACCTCGAGAGGTTCGCAACATAGCCATCTGGGTACTTGATCGATTTTAGATATTGATAAAAGCCATCTTTCTCCTTTGGACCTAATGTGTAGGACGCATGGGGCTTCTCAAGGGTTCCATTGCTTCTCTTGCGTATATGCAATTCAGGCCTAATATTCATATCTTCCAAATCCCGACGGGCATGCTCTGTGTCCTTGCTCCTCTTGTCTATGCCCACCATTGTGTAGAGGTGATTTTCACATATATTTTTCTCTACATGCATGACATCAATGTTGTGTCAAAGCTTTAGTTTCTTAAAATACGGTAGCTCATAGAAAATGATTTTCTTCGTCCAGTTCAAGTCTTCAGGGTCACGGGGTCTTTTCTTGTTTTTAGAGTGCTTCCCAAACCTTGTATCTAGCAGCTGCTCCAATTGTTCTTGTACCTTTTCCACCGGCGGTAACTCCAATGACTTCACTCGATTCTCATACTTACCGTTAAAGTCCTTACTACGTCGCCAAGTGTGCCGCTTAGGTAAGTAAGCTCTATGCCCTGTGTAAGCAAGCTTCCTTCTCAACTTGACCGATAATGAATCTTCATTACAAATGGGACATGCCTTGTAGCCTTTGATGCTCCACCCAGACAAGTTACTATATGCAGGGAAGTCATTTATGGTCCACAACACAGCCGCACGCATTTTAAAGATCTGCTTACTAGAGGCATTGTAAGTTTCGACACCATTATCCCACAACTCCTTTAACTCATCAGTCAAAGGTCGAAGATAAACATCAATATCATTTCCAAGTTGATGCGGTCCAGGAATAAGTAGTGACATCATGAAAAATGGCTCCTTCATACACATCCAGGGTGGTAAGTTGCACGGCATAAGTATAACAGGCCACATGCTGTAGCACATACTCATGTCTCCGAAAGGGTTGAACCCATCAAAGGCTGGCCCCAACCTTATATTACGAGTCTCCCCTGCAAAATCAGGATGCTCCTTATCAAAATCCTTCCATTCCTCACAATCAGCTGGATGCCTACCTATCCCGTCATCTTTGCATTTTTCACTGTGCCATCTCATTTGTGTGGCAGTCTTTCTGAACATGTAAAGTTTCCGTAACCTTGGTATCAATGGGAAGTAACGTAAAACTTTATGAGGGATCTTCTTGCCCTTCCCATCATTTAGCTTGTATCTGGACTCCTTGCATGCCGGGCATTTATCTAAAAATGCGTTCTCCTTCCAAAACAAAGCACAATCATTTTGACAAGCATCAATGTGCTCATATCCCAGTCCTAAATCACGCAGTATCTTCTTCATTGCGTAAATTGATTCAGGAACAAGATTGCCGTCTGGCAGGATTGCCCTCTGTATCTGCATCAAATTGTTAAATGACTTGTTGCTCCATTTTCCCTCTATCTTTTGCTCTATCATCTTAACAACAAAATCCAGCAGAGTTTTATCTGGAGAGCAACTCGGGTAAAGAGGGCGCTGAGAAGCATCCAACATCCTTTCAAAGTGATGTATCACGTTACTCTGGATGACCTCAACGTTGGTGTGAGTTCCCATGTAATGGTCTTCCATCAGTTCTGGGTATTCATCCCGATCCTCATAATCACTCTTAGCCCCATGTTCCAATTCGACAACTTCATCTATAGGAGATATTGTTTCTCCGTGGTAAATCCAGGTCTTGTAGGATTGTTGCATACCTCAACGGCAAATATGAAAGTTCACAGTTTCATAGTCATACTTACAATTGTTCTTGCAAACTCTACATGGGCACCAAATCTCAGTAGCATCCCGTGCATTCATCTTTGCAAATTCAATAAATGACTTCACCCCCTCACGATACTCCCGACCAATTCTCACCTTGGGATCTTGACTATCCAATGTCGTCCAAGCCTTATCCATATTTTAACAAGGGTTAATCAATAAGCTAATCACATTCAAGATCACCCCATCACCCACTTGCCCTTATATGAAATTGCTCTCATCTCTTTTCATCAGAATATCTAAAAAAAAGAAACATCACATTGTGCATCAAACATCCTTAACATAAACAAGATAGAAACATGCTAATTGAAAATAACAGAAAAGCTAAAAAAGATTTCAGACTTACAAAGATAATAGTCATAGAATTAGTTCTCTTTATTTAAATATTTTTAGAAAAACTATGATTTAGTCATTTTTAAATTTTAAACTAATGCCAAGGGTAGGAGGTTAAGCCCATCTCAATGGAATTTAACAACTAGTGCAAGAACACCAGAAAAAAAAAGCCTATTAATTCATTAATAAATTTCTCATTTGATTTTCACCTATCTTTCTTTTTAAATGAAATTTTGTAATTATCCTATAAAAGAAATAGAAAAAGATGTACTGCAGCCTATTAATTCATTAATCATGACCCCTAGATCATTCCATGGGAGAACTGCTAGTTGATCTGAAAGAGCAATACAGAATTCAACTAGCATACATTGCCTCTCAAGCATGGTAAGTAAATTGATTTCAGTAGCACCTCATTTAAAGCTTTTCATTTTTTTTTTCAGCCTTTATAAGAATATGAGATTTCAAAAAACCTACAAAAGCTCAAGGGGAGCTCATTAATGCTCTATTTGATAAGTCTCATGACATTCAAACATGGTATAGTTTTTCAATCTCTCTCTAAAAATAGAATCTCAGTTTGCTGTCATTGTTTTCAACAATTTGAATTTTGTAGTGTCACAAAGACAGAGTCTTCCTTATTTTCTTTCTTCAATCTGGTGTAAATTTGGGTTTGGTCAGCATTTCATGGATTGACATTAGTTGTGGACAATCAACTTAGGAAAAACCACATGACCTTTAATGGCAAATTTATGATTCGTTTCATCTATGATCCTATATAAAAAAAAAACAGAAAAAGAAGAAGAAGAAGAAGAAGAATTGAATTACCTAGCAGCATTCTCTCTGTCCTGTATTGTTCAACAGAATACTTAGTTGCTTATGCGTACAGATAATTAGCTTAACAACACATGAACATCACTCTTTTGGTCTTGTTTAATTTCACATTTTGTAAACCCAACAAATTCAGAGTACCATGAAAATTAAACATATAAATAGTTAAACCACAAGGCAAAACTAACGGCCAATGATGGTTATGCATTTTATTTGTCACCACTAACACCTTTTTTTGTATTTCTTATGAATACAAAACAAAATGCATTAACAAAACCATAACCAAATTCTGCAGCAGAGAGAGAGAGAGAGAGAGAGAGAGAGACAAGACACCATTACTAAAACGGTAAACTTAGATCTGTAAATGATGGGATTGGTTTGAGATATTTTTAATGAATTAAAGATTGCATCAGCTTGATCATATCATAGATCTAGAAAAAGATATTTGTTTAGATAGATCATCTGCACTAGAGCTCTGTTTGGCGGGGTCTTCCATCATACATTAGTCCTCTTAATATGTTTTCTTGTAAAATCCTAATGGATGGGTATGGCAATGGAAATTGGCAACAGCTATATAGTCCACGCCAAACGATTCTGCCATTAGAGAAACCAATGTCTGTAGTCTCTATTATAATAAAATCGAATTCTAGCACAAACACCACTCATTAGCAACAGATAAATGAACCAATTAAAAATCCTCCTACAAAGAGAAGTCCAAAACAATTAAAAAAAAAAACAACCTTGTATCACCTTATCTTAAATAATAAAAACACTATAACCTTTAGCATTCTGTGAAGTGTTGACAGTCATATATTGCAAAAGAAATCTGATGATGTTTTTACCTCGTAGGCTGAGATGCAAAGATGAAAATCGACATTGCAGCAAATTTAGTGTCATAAAAGCAAGTGGCAAAATCGCATATAAATTTTTTTGAGTTTAGAATTTACAGTTTCTCTTTTGAGTTTACAATTTAAAAGAATTCTACGAGCATCAAAACTTGAAAAATCAACAAAGAAAAAATGCTCTAGAAGAAGCATGTAAAACCTAATACTCAAAACACCCAAACACAAAGCTAAAGAAAGAGAAAAAGAAATGGAACTCACAAGATTGCTGGAGGAGAGGAAGCAGAAGATGTCAACCAGCAACAGAGTCCACTCATTGTTCCTCGTCCAAGAGCAATGGGGTTTCCGATAGGTCAAATGTGTTTAGGATTTAACGGTGGTCATGGGACTTCAAAAGATGAAAAGGGCTCTGGATTATGGGTAGGGCAGGGGTCTTGCAGAAATGAGCTTCTTGGTTATGGGTAGGGGATGGGTTTATTTCAAGTTTGGGAAGGGTAGGGGTCGGGAGTGAGGTTATGGTGGCCGGGGTTGGTTTGTGGGAAGGAGATGGTTGTGAGGTGGTGGATGGTGGAGATGGGTAGATGGATGGATGATGGTGGAGATTGGTTTCTTTTGACAGTGAGGAGAAACAGAGAGGAGATTGAGTTTCTATCGTTTCAGATCCACAAACGGTGCTGATCAACAAATGGCACCGTTCAACAATGACAATAGGGTTTGAGATCCACAGACGGTGCTAATTGACATCGATAATAGGGATTGAAATCCACAAATGGTGCTGATCGACAACGACAAATGGGTTGTGGCTCGCCTCTGTCTTCTTCGTTTTGATTTTGAACATCAAAGGCAGCACAAGACTAGGGGCTTTTGCTTAGCTGGAGAAGAGTGCTTAGCCGGAGAAGACGATGGCGCCATCTAGATGTAGAGATGTGGAGATTGGTATCTTCTGACGGTGAGGAGAAACAAAAGGTTTGGAGACTGAGATGAGCGAGCTAAGAGGAAATATTTCTTCTAAGACATTCCCCGATGCGCATATACAGCGTCGGCAATTGTCGTTAGAGTATTCTCCGATGCAATCACAACGTCTGCAAATATGTTTTGATAATGCTCGACGCATTCACAGCGTCGTCTTACTTAAACTTATTTCCCAACGTTGTAATGCGTCGGTAATAAGTAATTTCATGTTGGGAGAAGTTTTCCTCCAAAACCCAGATGGCGCCATTGTGTTTATCGAAGACATATTCTGACGTTGACAAAAGAGCGTCGAGAAGACCTTTGCCAACGCTGTGATGCGTTGGCTAAATACATTTTCTGCGACATGTTTGGACTGCGTCGATAAATTTTGTTGGCAAATCTGCATTTTGTTGTAGTGTGATTAAAAAAACTAACATTAAAAATTTAAATGAAAAAAAGCAATAACTTGAAAAGATTAGTTTTTTTTTTATTATTTAGCATCTTATGCTCTCAATCCAGTCAACTTTCTTTTTCCATTGATTAACTTGAGCTTGTACCTTTAACTGTATTCTCCCTCGCTCGTGCAAACAAGCGTGCCATAAAATTCTTGGGAATACATTAACCCAATAACATTGCAGCTCTTAAATGATGCGCAGGAATGAAATGACCACAACCCCATTCGGTTGTCTCCTCAATGTCACCCCTCATTTATCTATTTTATACTACAAATCTACAATCAGTTGACATTGCTATTAAAATTCAAATCCCAGACCCCCGGAAAATTCGGTACTACACCATGCATACAAGCTCACACGTTACAAGCCCTGGTGCATAGTCACAAATTGGTGTCATTTTCTCCATTTTGTTTCTATCTTTCTAGCCTCTCATGTGAAACCCTCAACCATCATCATGTCTCCAATATGCTATAAAAAAATAGACAAATGGTTCTCCTTTGACTCCCATTAACATGTGTATAAACTATTCTAAACAAAGCAAAAAAATAAAAGACATCTGTGGACTTACATGCAAGACTTCGACCTTTGGTAGCATAAGAAAAAGTCTTCTAAATTGCAAGACTTTTGCGGAGATCCATGGCATACACCTAGAATGGAAGAATAATAGTTCCCATGTATATAATATATGAAAAAGATTATTATACATTTCTTTTGAAATAATTTATTTTTTAGACGTAATAAGATTAAAAAGGTATTATGGGGTGTGACGGTTTTATTTTCTTGCACATTAATACTTTTAAAAAAAATTCATCACTATAATACAAGGGACCATGCATACTAATTTTATTATATATATATCTAATTGGAGAGCCTACCACCCATGGCATTATGGGTGTAATTTACAGGAACTATCATTGAAGAAAAGGTACATCTTACTGCCATATAAGCTAAGTTTGTTGGATCACATATTAGTTGAAGGCAAGCCGGTTTTCCATTGTTGTTCCTATTGGAATTTTTGTTTCTTTGGTGGAGATGGGAATGCTACTTGAGGTTTCCATTCATGTATAGGGTCACATGACTTTGTACATCATGCTAGCTTTCATGGTATGGAGCTCATCAAGTTCACAAGATCTCACTATGCCATTCAAGAAACATAAATATATAATTTAAAACACATTCCTTGAGAAATGTATTTTAAAATTAGATGATGCAAAATGATTTTGGATACAAAATAAAATTGACAGTTCCAATCAACTCCTTGAAACTCCCACACACGATCTAAGGTTGAGAAGGAGGATTGCTCAAGCCACTTTTCACCTAGATGATCAAGGATTGACTTTTGCCTCCCTCCTTTCCTTACATGCGCGAGTTCTCTCCTCACATATGTGAATTTTTCTCCTTTTGCATGTGCGGGCTATCTCTCCTCACATATGTACACGTCTCACTCTCTTTGTGAGAGTCTTCACTTATCACTGGATTGAGTCTCAATCTATGGTCTGGCATTTTTAGTTTTAAGGCTATTAATATTAAAGTTTTCAAGCTAACCAATTCAGCAAAAAACTTAAAGTTAATTAATAGTAACTAGTTGACTTTGATATAAAAATTCCTCAACAAACAATCCTATTAAAAACTTGAATTACATTGGAAATACTTATGAGTAGTTAAATTAAGGATGACTTTAAAAAAAAATTAAATTAAGGGGTAAGATAATCTGTTAAGGCTAAGTTTTGACTCTGGTTGTCCATAATGGAGGCCTATCCACTAATAGACATGCATCTAGTTAAGCCTCATGGGGCTGGACTTAGTGTAATTGATATGCAATATGCTTTTACAAATACAAAACAAATAGAAGCAATATGCTCCTACAAGAACATTAGCTATTAATATTTCAGTTATCCAGAAGGATCGGCTAAATGAGGTTAATATTAATGAAGGTCATTGTCTTGTGAAAAGTTGGAAGAGAGTGAAACAAGAGACATACAAGTTCCGCAGGAAATCGGCACCCATGTAAAAAGGAGAAAAGGAGTCACATGGTGTCCATAATAATGATTGTAGTTCCACTTTTCGGTGTTGGATACAATACATGTATACAAATATATTTTATTCTTGGGCCTCCTTCATTTCTACGTTTCCTTGTTTGAACAAGCAGTGCATAAAATGCATCCTGCTAAAACTATCAATGTGACCTCTCAACAACTTCCATGTATGCTTTCTCCATCATCCACATCTCCCTTCCCATGTGCGTCTCCAACGAAAACAAACCACTGCCGTGACGTTGACTCACTCATTTATCGTGGGCAAGTGGTTGACATGGAACGTCGGCTATGATAGTGGCCCTTTTGTAAAAAATTTCAACCATTACAACCCCCCCCCCCCCCAAAAAAAAAAACCCAGTATAAATTGGCCTGAAAATAATTTTTTAGAATATTAATCAGTTTTTTTACCTTTTGTTTATGCTGAAATCTCTGTTCTAATAATTAAATTAGGATGCTTAGTGTAGAGATGGGGCTGCTTCTACCTCTTGTCCATTTTAGTTTATGAAGAAGTTGGTCTGGTTGCCTAATTGGTTGCCACTCACTCTGATGATCAGGCATTGATCCCCAACACTCTAAACTAAGAAAAATGAAGGCGAAGAGGACGACGAAGATGATGATAAAACAGTATGGCATGTAAGCATCACTAGGAGAAAATTATAGAAGAATTAGTCCATTCAAGCATCTGATTATCATACCATTGGAACATCATCCAAAAAAACGATCTAATTGTATAAATGAGCTTTTGATTCAACAAGCAAGCAAAATACAATTGTGAAAATCCTAAAAATAATAATATTAATAATAAGAATTAGAAAATAAAACCAGCAATCCAACCCTTACACCTAAAAATAATAACATCCTTTTTCGGTCTAATTCTTAATTACTTGAAACATTGTTTGGCTAACAAGTGAGCATTTGTGTTAAAAATTTAGGAATATATTTTATAAAAAAAAGAAATATATAAAAACTCTATATAAGTAAAATTCAAGGCTAACTTCTTAATATCAGTAATAATTGGATTGGTTGACCAATCAAAATTGCCTTTAAAAGGTCGATCTAATTAATTTCTTGGAACACCAATCGCCAAATTCTGACGAGGCAGGCAATGGTTTGGCCTCTTCAAAATATTAGTTAGACATTTTTATTTGTTTTGTTTCAACATAGTAACTAGGTTTGTGAAAGACGCATAAAGAAGTCCAGCTCCTCAAAATTGATATGGTTGTAAAGACCAAAGACATCACGGGGCCTTTTGCTGTTCATAGAAATCCTTTCTGTTTTAGTGTGTGCCAATAATTTATATTCTCTGCCCGATTTGTCATAATAATTTATGGTCTTCGTTTGAATTGTCACATTTTCTTGTGTGCCACAGTGTAACTTTCAAGCGGGGAATGAATACAGGAATAATATAAGGATACCATGTTGATGGCATTACACCATCTTATTTAACTCAAATGGAACTCCTTTTTATTATTATATTTTATTTTTAGTAAGGTGACGTGGAGTAGACCCAATATGTTGGGTCCTTGGTACAACTTTTAACAGAGTGATGCTTAAATGCCTCCTAAGACATTCAAGAAGGTCCTAAAATTATTATTTTGCTGTTTTCCATTGCCAATTGATTTTGGAATAAATGATAGCTTGTCCCTTTATTATCATTGAAACTAAGTTTTTTCCTATAAAAATTCTCTCTTCCTTAGAAATGGGCCACTTTAACTGGAATGATATGAAACAAAAATTCTCTCCTCTTTAGAAATGAGGCATTTTAACTAGAGTGATATGAATGCTATCTTCTTTTTAATATAAGTGCATAGTTCGTGCATAGACTATCCAACAATCAATATCAACTAATAGAGAAAATTTCGGTTATTGGCAAAACGTGGAGAGACTTTGGATATAAATAAGTTGGATCACGCAAAGCTGGTCCACATAAGATATGAATTAGGTGTTAATGACAGTCTATTATTGTTTTACTTACGGGTATGAATTCATAGTTGATCAAAGAAGTACACGGCCATTCCTGTATTAATATTCCTGGTCGTTGTCTACCAATTAATATGATAGAAAGGTCAGGACCACAAAGAAATACAATAACATTTCTGTAGATTGGTCTTTTTCTACCAATACATATATTAGAAAGGTCAGGACCCACGTACCTGCTTCCTGGAGACATTGTTCCACTGTTCCATTGCAAGGGGTTTTCTCAAATGAATCTTTTTATATTAAAGCCCTTTTTCTGCTCCACCATGTTCATGTTCAGTACTGTGGGACCACCTTCGAAAAATTTAAGACATCCAATCACTTATATCTCATTAGTTCTACTCACTCCAAATTGGTTGGGGACCCAATACGACCTATGTACTGTAGGCAGTCCTCTGCCTCCAGAAGAATCATTTCAGCTGAAGTAATTTGATGGATGTTTGGGGACCCATTACGACCTACCCTAGGTAGTGTAGGCAGCCTTCTGCCCCAGGAAAATATTTTCTACTGAGGTAACTTGGTGGATGAATTTCATTTTGATGTTTGAAACATATCCATCCCTTCTGTTGACAATTTTTTTCCAAGTTAATACAGAGGCCCACCTATGATCAATTTAAGACATTAGTTGCATTCAATTTATTACAATAACTATAAATGATGCATACCAATTAAACTTTAAGGACCTAAAACTAAAGACAAAAATCATTTGATCTAGCTGACATTAATCGTACCCTAGTCCATGTCAAATTCTATCCAAGACCCTGCCTTTCTTGCCTTTCTTGAGTCTCATGCATCCATGGAATCTCAACGGAAGAGGCATACCTCCCGAAAAAGTGCACTTGGGTAGTTGGTTTCACAGGAGAGCAACCCCAGTTGGAGATATTACAAGAATATTAGAAACCATAGCCCTTAGGGACCTAGGAATTATTTGGATCCACGGGGAGAGGCTACTCTACAATCTACATAACTTTACATAGCCACTTTTTCTTCATCCTTTTCATCCCAAGCACAAACACCAACCTTCTCCAATCAAAAACATAGGAATCCAAGTCCAAGTTTGATGGAAATCAAACATACCCATAGCTTGCTAGAAATTCAGGCATGAAACCAGGTATCCCAACTCCCCCAAGTCCAAGTTTGATGGAATTCTAACTTACCCAGAGCTTGCTACAAATTCAAACATAACCAAACTGACTGCATTTCACTTTCATGTCCTTGTTGGAAAAGGATCGCAATGGCTTGACTGACCTAACTTGCAATCACATGTTATTTTAGTGTTCATTGGCTGTTTGACCGGCCAAACTAAAGCATGGTTCATACTATGCGGAAATGCAGTGGCGTGTCTGATAGGTAAGCTAAAATTTGGATTTTATAAATTGACTTTGGCAGTTGGTTCCAACAAGAAGAACCTGGCCGAAATACTATTACTAAATTGAGACAAATATAGTGCCAGTTGTAGAATTGATAGAAGTCTAAAGGCACAAGTGCAGGTTTTTGTAAGCTCTCTCTCCCCACCTCCTGTCGTTGGAATTCAAATTTCTCCCTATCATCAAAATTTAGCATAGAAATTTGCCCTTTTTTACTCTGGAAAGATGTCTCACACAAGGGTAAAAAGTTGAGTCGTGTGGAAAATCGAGGTGCTTTTGGCTCCTTTTTACTGAGGAATCCTTAAGTAAAACTACTTTGCTTAAACACCCAGACCTTATCTTGCAAAGAGGAATGATTGGATATCTTCATGCACTTCAACTTTGACTCAGGAGGGGCCCACTTAGGTGCCTTTTTGCATGCTCTGGTTTACCTTTAGAAATTTTGCACACATTTATCGGTTACATTGTTTGTGCCTAACAGAAATGAGGTACGAAAAGGTCGTGTAAATGAAGCTATTTTTAGCCCCAACAAGAGGCGGGGAGAGGCAGCAGCAGTGCACTACATCTTCTTTTGAAGTCCTGCTATATGTTGACAAATCATGATTCCAACGATTAATCCTTAAAATAAAAAAAAACCCTAACAATTTCTAAGACAATTAGTTCCATATTTTGAATCGTGATAAATTTGAGAACTATGTGAGATATGCAAAAAAAAAAAAAAAAACCCGCATCAGATAAATCAAAATTTCTGTACTTTTATGGGTATCTGATTCATGATTTCAATATTCGTATATAATAAAACGTCGTAGATTGTGGGTAACATGTGAAAAACACAACGAATCAATATCCTCTTTTATTTGTGTGAAAATGGTGCTTCTAAATAAATACAGTAGTATATTTAAAATATGTAAAATTTATATATGAATCCTTTACACATGTAAAGCTAGTTGTCATATCCCATGCACATGCATACAAGATAAACAACCCCTTGCTTGTGCCATTCGTTTCTGTGGATAATAACGCTCAAAGGCTTTATGCACCTTCCAGATGGCTCAATGGAATCGAGTCAAAATAAAAATTGCTGGTTAAATGTCTTTTTCCTGGCTTCACCAATTTTCTCGGTCGGGACTCGGTACAAAAGTTTAGTGTTTAGGGATATTAGATAATCTTATTTTTGATGAAAGTGTATTTGATAATCATGTACTAGATATAACCAATAAATATTTGTGTAACTGGCATTATTAATCTATATAGATATAGGCACATTGTCCAACCACGTTATAATTGTGATCCATTAAAGGTTCCATTGCAAGCAATAGTGTCAAACATTCCTGGCGAATGGGCAATGTTCTTATTTTAGACTCCAGTTTTTGAATGATATAGAACATTGGATTCATCTATGTGTGAAAATGTTGGAGAGTTTTCAAAATGCTGATGGTGGCTATATTTCCTGCAAATAATAATAATAACTTCAAATCATTTGAATTTTCTTAAGAGAAAATTGAGAAAAAAGTCTCCTCTCAACAGAATTCCTCATTTAACTGCCTTAAGAGTGAAAATTTTGTGAAGGAGAATCCAATGGGAGGGGAGTAGTGGGCCAATTTTTTGCAGCTATTTTGGAAAGAAAATCCTCAAAGTACAAAATCCTTAATTAATCTACACGGACACAGATTGTAAAACTATTCATCTTATATATTAAACTAATAGTCTCCAGAACATTTAATGTCATATCTTAAAGACATGTTTTGTTGCAAGCATTCCTATTAGAATTTCTCTCTTGTCTAGAATTTATGACAAAATCATAGTTGTTCTCTCCCAAGAATTCCAAATGACTTGCTTGATTGAGGAGGATTCTGCAAACTGGAACTCCATTGAATTTCACCAGGTTTGTATGGATCAAATTTTGTTACATGATTTTACATTTTCCATCTATCAAAAACCAACTTTTAACACCATAAGAAATTCATTTTTGTGCTTCTTAAAGGATAGGATAGGGCCCACATACCTTGTGTGATGAGTGGGATGCATGAGTGCAATAAGAGGAGATATTAGTCTAAGTTATTCTATGAGCCTCATATTAGGTTTTTGCAACAAGTAGTCATATTGTAGACAAAACAAGAGCTTCCAGTTTGGGGGGAAAGGTGAATATGTGTGGTATTCTATAGGGTAAGAACAAGATATTTCTTTCAACATCCTTTGCTCTTCGAGCAGTTTTGCAGATATTTTTAAACTTTCAACTGTTGAGAGGAAAAAATTAGGTCTTAAGGTAGTTGTACAACGAACATCCATTAGTTTTATATCATAGAATCCTCATAGATTATGAGATACATATGAAAAGCACAAACACATTTAAAACGGTTCAACATTGATACATATGAAAAGCACAAACACATTTAAAATAGTTCAATATTGGTCCTTACTATTTGCAAAAATGGTTATTTCAATAAACATGGTAATATGTTTCACATTAATGAATTTATATATAAAATATTTACATATGAACCATTTATATATGTAAAACCCATTTTCATATTCTATACATAAAATGAAAATGACCCCTTAATGTCATTTTTATTTGTTGGGCATAGCTATCAAGGGGTTTACAACTATCTTCAAATTTGCTCCATAAATCAAGCAAAAAGCAAACATTGTTGGTACATAGATTTATTATTTAGGGGATCTTAACTTATAAATATGTTTAACCTGTAACACTAATCCTTAGACAAATAAGAGGAAAGGAGAAGAATGAAAATATCCATCATGAACATAGGCACGTACACCGTTGAACTCGCGTTGTTTTTGCTTGCTTACTCAGTTGCATCATGATCAATCACAGTGTACACAATAGCATCGCACGGCCTCATTGAATGGGTAATGCCCTAACTTTTTGTATTCAATTTTGAGTGACTTATTCATTGGATTCATCAATGTGAGAAATGATGAAGGATTTTCAACAAATTTTCGAGTTAAACACTTTTGGTGATTCTAGTTTTTAAAAAAGTATAGTTTCAAATAATTTGGTTTTACACCTGGGAGAATTATCTTGGGTCAAAGACATGTTAAACACTTTTGGTGACTCTAATTTTTTAAAAACTAATTTTTAAAAGAGTATAATTTCAAATTTTTTGTTTTTACACCTAGGAGAATTATCCTCGGTGAAAGACATGAGGAATACCTACATCATTAAATTAAAACACCATTTGTTCTTATATATGAGAAATTTGAATGGATATTCTCCTCGATCCCGATAGAATTCCTTAATTACTTTCCCTCTGGTGCAAAAATTTTGAAATGAAATCTAATAGGAGGGAAGTAGAAAACTGATTTTTTCAGTTATATGGGAAAGAAATTCTAAAATCCAAGAACCCTCAATTGTGATATTTTGAATTGATGACCCAAAGATCAAATCCTTAAGCTTTTGTGTGAAACTAACGTACCAACACCTATGAGTGTGTTGGCAATCCACATCTAATTTTAATAGTGAGAGAGATCTTGGTGGGACATACGGAAGTAAGCTCTATGGGATGTTGTTAGTCCATTGATCAAAGTCCATCTTATCTCTAAACTGATCAAAGTCCATCTTATCTCTAAACAGAGAGATGTCGATAGTCAATTTTCTACTTTTTTTTTTATCAAAGTCCGTTTTAACCCTTGGATCATGACAGTGATTTAGACGGGTCATCTCTCCTTTTTGCTTGATCCAAACCGAAACACAATTTTATTTCCTTGATTGTAGCAGGCTTCTTCGCTGCAAACAATTTAAATATTCCGCAATGCTTGAGGCATGTTTGTTCCAAGGAGTCTTTTATGATAATTGCAAGTGTTAGAAATTTCGAACGCAGATCATAATTTTGAAAACCTACTCTTGAGGAAACCTCTCTAATTTTCTTCTAATTGAGACCGAATTTGTCTAAATCCTCCCAACCTACCGTCTCTTTCATTGATATCTCCATCTCCACCTCCCCACATCAAATTTTATAAATCCACAAAGGTAAAAAAAATAATTGTGAATGAATCTTAATTTTTTTCAAACATAAGATGCAATGATTCCTTTTAGTTTACCAAATATGCTCAGAAAATATATATATATATATATATATGATTGTTTCTGTTATTAGAATCCCTCAGGCCACAAAGGCCTGGCAAGAAAACTTTAAAAATTAAAGTCCCTAAGGCTCACGGACAACTCTTGAAAAGACCCGCAAAAGAAACTCTACCAATTCCCTATAAAAGCTCTAATCCAAGGCTAAAAAGCCCACAAACCCTGTATGGTGCCCATAGGAATACATTGCGGATTTGATGGCCGTTTCTTTTTCAAACCAAACTGAAACCATGGCCAATCAAAATCTACTTTTTAAAAGGGAATAGTTAGTTGCTTCACTGAATCCTTGTTAGGAAAATTTTAAGCAGCAAATCGGACAACAATGGAATTGTGCAAACCTTCGCTCTGGGACCCATTTGCATGCATTCCTGTCACTGTTCCAGGTTTGTGACCTGGTTTTTGCAGCAGAATTTTCCCCATATTAATTAATGCTAAACACATGTAATTGTTCTAAACATATTGATTGGGTTTTCAAGAAATACCATGGGTCTGGTCCATTGCAGTGGAAACAAGCTAATAGATTTGCCCTTTGGTTGGTCAATGGCATGAAGACAATGTCTCGTCTTTGATAATTAACAGAAGACAGTCTAGATGTTTCCTCCACGGCAGCAGCAAAGGGCCCACAAATTGCTCTAAGATGCTATTTTTAGTCCCATTAGTACACTTGTCAACCTCTGGCTATGTTCACTAAAAGAATAAAAGTGCCCCTACCTCGCGCAAACCACCTCTTTTATGGTACTAACCAAAAGAATAAAGCATCTATCTCTGAGTTCTAATTGAGATCCAGAAAGAAGAAGAGAAGAAAGAGTCTCCAAAAGACAAAATGGGGGTTGAATCAGTACATGCATCCCTAGAGAAGGACCTTTGGTTCATAATTCATGATTTTGATTGAAAACATTGAAGGAGGTTCACTGAGCCATGAAGCATTGATTTTTCACTGGTGATGTTAATATAGAGGTGGAAGAATGATTTTGGGCTGGTCCCCGTTCATGTTTCTACAAAGTGTATTCTGCAATAATTTGGTTAAGGGTCGATTCAGATTTGAGAGGGAGAGATTTT
This sequence comes from Sextonia rubra, assembly GCA_037013555.1. Lineage (NCBI taxonomy): Eukaryota > Viridiplantae > Streptophyta > Magnoliopsida > Laurales > Lauraceae > Sextonia > Sextonia rubra. The sequence continues at coordinate 42,726,979 of JASUAD010000013.1, read as the reverse complement.
TCCTTTTTTATTATTTTGTCAGAAACGCATTTCACTGTGAAAAATGCTTTGCCCATAAAATTTAATCATCAATTCTTTCTACATGAAATGAAAATAATAAAAAAAAATCGCCATTAAAATAATAAATGCTGTGGAAAACTGTTGTGTACAAATGTGCCAAAAAAATTCAATTGAACAGGTACTTGCTAAAAGGACCAACTGGGTTATTCAGGGGTTGTGGTTAGGGATGGCAATGGGCCGGGTTTAAAGAGGATATTTCCTGATCGGGTCCTATTAGGAGCCGGCTTATTTGTGGGTTAGTACGGTTTGGAGCAGATATGATTTTCTAGGCTCAAACTAGAGTTGGGTTGGATTTAGGGTTTGGGTGTGCATGACCTGCCTGCCCATTTATTTGACTTACATATTTCTTTTCTTTTTTTTCTTTTTTCTTTTTTGAAGGAAAACTTACATATTTCTAAGTAGGTCTCTTTATACAAAATTATAGTAGCAACTCTTTGAGTTTAGCCCCACCCGTTGTGGTTTAGGCCTAACTCTTTAAGCCCAAATGATATTTGGCTCGGATTTGACGTACCTGTAACAGTCAGATTAGCAATGTTTGGCCCATTTTAACCACAATTTTTTTATTCTGGTTAAGATAATTTATGACCAAAGGTCTCAATTTTGGAGCTACGAGGATCCTTGTGATTTTCTTTTTGGCCATAAGATCTTGTGCATTTTACATTTGGATTCCATACAAAGGACAGCTGAAAGCTTTGAGAAAAGAATGTCGGTGGAAGGACAAGGGTCAGATCTGCATGAGTTTTGATCATATTTTTGTGAAGGAAACATAATTATCTATTATACACATAAAAATTGACTTGCTTCTCACTCCATAATTTATCCATACCATAGCTCTGTTAGGGCAATTAGGATTAAATTTCTAAAAATTTATGATAAATATAGGTTAAAAAATTAGTATAAAAATGTGAATGTCAATATTTTCTACCGCAATGGTTGAATATACCTATTTGTGGTTCTTATTTGTAGTTCTTGATCAATTTTACCCTCTAATTAGGATGAGCTGGTTAGGATTCCTATGATTTGTTGCATTGAATTTATTGGAGTTCAAACTTTAATATAAATTACCCTCAAGGTAGTAGCTTAATTTGTTTGAACCTTAGGTGTCCTCGTAAGGTCTTGAATTTGACTCTCACCACTTGCATTATTCGGATACAATATGTATAGCCATGTATGTACCCCAAAGATAATCTTTGTTTATTAAAATTAAATAACTCTAGTCCGAAAGACTGAACTCACGAGGACTACCCTGCACTACAAAATAATTCTATATCACTGGACTTCATCCAAGTATGCCTCACTAGTTGGACTAAATATGCAAAATGCAGGTTTCAAGAAAAATATTTTTCTACTCAACTGTGCGTGACTCTTTTATCAATCGTTTCATTTGGCATTTCTAGTCATTCAATCTTTACGTGATTATCATGAACCATCAACTGATTTTGATTCTGATTTTGACATTCCGGAATCGAATCTATAAAGGTAAATAATTCTCAATGGATGCTGATAGCCTGATACTTCCCCCCTGGCCCAATTAGGGCTCTTGAAATGAGAATTCCGCCTTTTCCATTTCTTCATCATTTTGGGCGGTGGATGGGCCATCCCCATTTAAGTAACTGAAAATAACGTTTGATGTGGAATTCTGATTCCCTAGACAGGGACAGCTTGGACTACTGGGCCGAGCCATGCCCATTGAGTTACAAGGCACACTAACCTTCTGAGTTGTGTCAGCTTCTGAGCTTGAAAATATGGTTCTAAAAGTGTAGACTCACAAACTTTGTCTATCAAGAAGGAATGAAAAATCTCCTTGGGTTGACCCAGATGAACATCGAGACCATGCAGTGAATCGAATTAATGGGTCCGTCTGAACCATAATTCTATTACTTGGGAAGACTTCACTGGGCTTGGCCTAATCAACTTGTTCCCGGGGATGTGAGTCTGTTGACTTCGCTATGTCTGATCACCTAGTCATGGTTTGGTTGGCTTGCTGAGTTGCACAACTCGGACAGACAGCCTGTGGATCGGGTTGAGTTGAGGACTTGTTGAGCTGTAATTTAAATGGTGTTTTGATTGCCATTAGTCATCATACATGCCCATGGTTTGGCCCATCAAGTCAAAAGGTTTATCTGATGCTTGTGATCAGTCAGTTTCAAGAATAAAGAAATCCTAGAAATCTATGCCTGGTATAATCCGACCAAACCCATGTGATATCTCAAGTGGGCCCCACCGTGGCTGGTCCCCTCCAAGTAAACACGTTCTTGAATGAATGTACTGAATGCTGATATTATTTTTTTGAGCAGTAGACATGAAAAATGTCCATCAAACATCAGAGGTGCAGACTACCAAATCCATGCTTGCCAGGAACTGTTATTAAGTCAACTTTTGCCGTCACTTGACGTGACTCCGTCGGCAATCTTATATCATTTTGCTATAAAAATGGCCAGACGTTTTGGATTCGTTTCACCTTAGTTCTATGATTTTACGACCTGGAAGACTCCGGTGAGTTTGACGGAGTTATTATTATATGTCTTATTAGAAATAATTTTATGAAAATTAGTTATCACCACCTCTTTTACGATGAGTCTAGGTAGAGCCTATTTATCACTAAATTCAAATCTTGCAGTATAGAAGAACCCTCAATAGTTACATGCCTTAAGTTTCGATCAAATTCGCAATTCAAATAAACTATATTTATGGGCAGTGGATGAAGGGATTAAGAACATATAATTGAGGTCAAACTTGATATTTAGAGTGGTCCCAGATAGATCATTCCATCTCCCCAGTCTCATCCCCAGATAAGACCTACAAGTGGGGCACATAAAAAGTTCTCATTATAACTGTGTAAGAAGATTTCTCATAAAATTACGGCCCTATTATTATTACCTTAATAAATGGAGTTGGGCTCATCTGAGCACCAGCACATGCCCGAAAAGACCACTCGCACAAGCAAAGAGAAGACACCTGTACATGTACATGTGGAGAGGGAGCACTTGTACATGTAAAGTGAGGACACCCACATTTATGGGGAGGGAGTTCTTCCATAAGTGGGGACATGAAACTTGCACATGAAAGGAGATAGAGATCCTACGATCACTCTCTGATCATCCAGGTGAGAGTTTTGGGTGACAGCGAGGGCTCCCAACCAACTAAATAAAGCCCTCCTTTTTTACCTAATTAAATTTATTCAAAGGTTTTTACCATATAAGAGCTCTTAGACTTGGATTTTGACTCCACACCACTTTGTATTGAATAGGATGCTTTCCGAATTTTTAAAAAATAAAAAAAGGGACTGCCTCTCGACTAGTCTAAAATTAAGTATATTACACCAAAGGTTAAAAGTTTTTTTTACATATTTCTAAATATCCACAAGGTGTCAAGCCTTGAAAATTAACCTCATAGCCATAATCAACCTTCCATACATTTTCAACAGTTTGGATCTTGTATTTGGGGCCCATAGAATTTAGAAAGTAATATCCAATGGGTCAAATTTTTTACACATATCTCGAGATTGGTGATTATCCAATGGCTAAAATTTGGAGGCATGGCCATGTTTGATCTTTAAATATTTCCAACGATTTGGATCTCGACTTACACACTCAGATTTTAAAAAAATTGAAAAAATGTGACTTGGCCTGATCCACAAAATAGGTATTGTATCAATGCCTCATTTTTCATCATCTATTTCTCAAGTAGATGCTGAAGTGGGTTGTAGATTTGAGAGACAAATGCTCTACTTCTCTAAAGTAGGTAGAGGTTAGAAAGATGTGCCAAACGCTCTATCCAAACCTATGCCTATTTTAGAGAAATAGAGGAGCGTAGACAAATTTTAGACCTGCCAAACAGGGGCTAACTACTTTATCTCTTTATTGAAGCAACTTACATCTATTCCCCACTTTCAACGTTTGAGATTTTCTTCTTTGCAATAACTCTCTTTCTATCCAAATTCTACCATTTCCTTGTTTTTCTAGTTCTCCTATTTCCTTTCTATATCATTAGCTCTTACATTACATAAATAGGTACTCTCATAACCTTTTCTTCTTTTTTTTTAAAGATATATATTTTTTAATGAATGAGCATTTAGCAATGTTGGCCATATCTGTGTAGAGCACGCATTATTATGCGAGTGGATTGATTATTTGTGATTTAAAATTATACAAGTCAGATGATTCTTTTAGTTATGTAGAAACATGAAATATTGCTTGCTTACCTATGCAATATGTGGAGTTTTAGAAGCGATGATGTTTATTTATATCTTGTTGATCAAATAAGTGTTGAATTTGTCATTCTGAATGGTGAATTCCGATTGGGAAATTTAGAGGACAATACATTACGATCCAAACCGTAAAAAATATTTATATGGTCAATGATCATGATGACAATGAATTTCCGCCGTTGGCTCATCACCAATATTGGAATATTTGCTAAAAAATGTGAATTATTTAAAATTATTTTTTGAAATTGTGGGCCCCAAACACAAGATTCAAACTGTTGATCTCATTGGAAGGATGAACATGGCTATAGGGTCAAATTTTAAGGCTTGATACCATGTAGATCTCGAGAAATTTGTGAAAAACTTTTAACCAATGATTTAAAAAAGTCTATTTAAATAGATCATTGCATTACCAAACACATTTTGATTCTAACTTCTTTTTTTATGACTTTTTTTTTTGTTGGCCTTATTTTAAATGGGCCTATAATAAAAAGAGTAGGTGCAAACAAGCCCTTAGTTTGCATTAAATAAGTAGGGACAAAACTAAAAATATTTGAAAAAAAATGAAAGATCATATTAGATTCGGATTTCTAGATTGCAGTTCAAAATATATGCAACAGAAGAATAAAAGAAGTAGCAAATAAATCAATTACACACCATAAGAAGAAGATATATAGATTTTTATCTGGAAAACCCTATTTGGGAAAAACCATGAGTCTTCCTCGAACAAACAAAAATCAAGCAGTAATAATGAATAATTACAAGATACACTCACAAGCCCTTTCTCAGTTACAACTCAATTTAAGGACTGTAATTCTTAATGCACAATCCTTGTTGTCACAATTGCTCACCATTCATTGTTCTCCGTGCTTGGAACAACCACCTTAAATTTGCAAGATGAATGAACCTTTTACAAGAAAAATCAATCTTCTACAAAGAAGTAAAAGCACAAATCTTTATAACTCAATACTTCAGCACATCTCCCTAATGGCTGTTCTATAAAAGAAGGGTTCCAATGTGTATTCTCAACTTAAGGTTGAGAGAAACACCCTTTTTATAACCCACAATTCGTGTATTAGGGTTATAGTCCTTGTAGTACAGAAATTGATAATTTTAGCAAAAACAAGAAATAGTTTCATATAGGAAAGTGGGTTTTGTAAGTTGGGCGCTTGAGCTAGCTGCATGGGCTTTCGAGCACACTAGTTTTTGCCTGAAAACTCTGCCTTAAACACTCGAGCATGGGTGCACTGGCGTTAGAACATACCTGAAATTTTGTACCTTTTTGCAAACTTCCCGAGGCCATAATTTTATCGTTTTAACTTCTATTGACACAATCTTGAAACTTACAAATATTTACTCGAAAATAGCTTTCCAATAATAAATAGTTTGCTCTAATTCGATACCCAGTTTGTGAGATACGACCTTTTTAATCCATATTGACTTAGAGAATTACTTCAAAATACTTTAATTTGTGTTTTTATTTTAATTTTTTTTACTTTAGTGCATCCAGTGATTTATACCATAGTCTAGTCTAAAATTTAAAAAAAAATTACAACTCAATGAACCCAGAATTTTGCCTAACCCATGAATTAGCCAACACACAAATATCCTAATTAACAATCTCCCCTTGGTTATTCATGGGCAAACTCTTTAAACTTAACAAATATTCTACCCAAAAATAAAATAAGAAATACATTGAATATTTACATAAGAAATTTGTACATTTAGCGTATAACTTGTCTATGTCTCTATCATTCCCTTGTTGTCTATAATTGACAAAGAATTATCAGCATGCAACAATTTGTGAATCAGGATCTAGCAGTTCTCCCTTAATTTTAACACCCCCTTAATATCATCTTCTTTTCAATACTAGGGGTGGGAGCTTGATCATCATGATCAAGGGTTTTTGGATTTTGGTACCCACGATTGTGAATTTGAAGCTTTTAGCGCAGTGTGTACCAAATCAATAGGTAAGTCAGATTTCCTTACCCATATGGCTCTAGTCTTGGACTTTGGTAGAAACAATTACTTCTTCCATTATTTGTTTCTTGATAGATCTCTTAACTTATTCCAAATTTAATTCCACAATGATGACATGTGGGTGTAGATTTAGGATGTGACACATTCTTTTTTAATGTACTACCAACATAATTTACTCTTGCAGCATGTGAAGCAGTAGATGCCATAGAAACCATAGTGATGCCTGTAACAAAAACAAATTTACCTTTTTTTTTTTTAATGTTAAAGTTCCACATTCGTAGCCAATACTAGTTTTTTAAGAATCTTTCTTTTGACTATACAAAATTTCATCAAACGTCATGGATCTAGTGTTCATGTGCTTTACTCTGTCTTTGGTAGATTCTAACTCTATGTGAACCTTTTTCAATTTGCTATTTAAAGCATCCGTTTTAACTTTGAGAATGGTTACTTCACTCGTGACCATTTGCAATTCTTATTTAGCCTTTTGAATATCTTTGAAAGCAAGTCCTTTTTGACATCTGCATAAATTAATTTGTCAGCCAAGGTAGCACGCTGAGTTTCTAATTGGTTACCTTTGCTTGTGTATCTTCCAGTTCAGATGTTAATGAAGAATTTTATGATTATGTGACTTTCAACTTGAGTGCCAACTTCTTATTAATGCTTGACATTTGCTTGCATTTCTTCAAAAATAGCTCGTGCACTATTTCCAAATCAAATTCATTATCTGAAATTACATCAATAGAAATATTATCAAATGTGCCATGTGAAGATCTCATCATGAATGCAACAAACTTAAAACTGATAATGTCAAGAAGTAAATTTGTAGCATCTTTAGAATCATCATCTTATGTTGCTGCAATAACTTTACCACATCTTTTTAGCTTTCTATTTACATATTGAAAAGCAATATGCTCAAATCCTTTGCATTCAAAACATTGAACAAATCTAGGGTTTTATTTTCTTTTAGACTTTTTCTTAGATTTGTGCATAATCAAGTAAGATTTGTTATTTTTCAGCAACTTGGTTGTAGATGTGCCCTCTTGATTGAATTCCATTACAGAAATCTCAATAGATCAACATGCAGTAACCTAATGTGACTTGCTTTGATACCAATTGAAAAATCATTCCAAATCCATATTTCTAGATTGTAGCTCAAAATATATGAAATGGAAGAGTAAAAGAACTAGCAAATAAATCAAACACATATCACAAAAAAAAGACAAGCAGGTTTTTACGTGGAAAACCCTACTCGAGAAAAACTACTAGTCCTCCTTGGACCAACAAAAATCAAGCACTAATAATGAGCAATTATATGATATACTCACAAGCCCTTTCTCAATTAAAACTCAACCTAAGAACTGTAATTCTATTGCACAATCCTTGTTGTCACGACTGTTCGTCGTTCATTACTGCTTTTTGAGCTTAAAACATCCACCTTGAATCTGCAAGGTGAACGAACTTTCTACAAAAAAAATCAACATTTTATAATAAAGTAGAAGCACAAATTTTTAGAACTCAAAACTTCTGTATAATTTCTCCAATGGCTACTCTAAATAAAAATGGTGTCTCCAATGTGTATTATAAATTTAGAATAAGGACATGGATGATTTAGTATTGAGAGAAATACCCTTTTTATAGCCAACAATTCGTATCTTAGGGTTATAGTCCTTGTAGAAAAGAAACTGAAAGTTTTGGCACAACCAGGAAATAATTTTGTATAGGAAAGTGGGTTTTTGCTCGACTGGTGCTCAAGCCAGCTGAATAGGCGCTTGAGCACATTATTTTCTATATTAAAACTTTGCCTTGGGCGCTCGAGCACCGGTACACTAGCGTTACAGCATACATGAAAATTCTGCACTTTTTTGCAAACTTTTTGATGCCATAACTTTGTCCTTTTAGCTCCAATTAACGAACCTACGGATATCTATTCAAAAAGAGCTTTCCAATGATAGATAGTTTGCTCTAATCCAAAGCTCGGTTTGTGAGATATACCATTTTCAATCTATATAACCCGTAGAAAATCACTTCAAAATACTCCAATTTACGTTTTTACTCAATTTCTTTACTTTAGTGCATCTTGTGACTCATATGACAGTTCGTTCTAGAAGCCAAATAAAAAATTACAACTCAATGAAACTAGAATTTTGTCCAACCCATAAATTAGCCAACATACAAATATCATAGCAAAAAAAAATAACTTACTTTCAAAATCATATCCACCAGTCAAAATTAAAGCAAAAACCTTTGGCTTTAATATATTATAATTGTATTTCAATCAAAACCTTAACAAAATGGACAAGATTCTTCAAAAAAGATGATATCGTCCCTAATTAGCCATAATCTTCAAAAAGCCACACCAGGATATGAAAACAAGGCTACTAACTAAGTAGATGCCAAAATGATGAAAATGGACATGGAAATTATTGAAAGAAGATCAAAGAAATGAGAAATCGTATGCATATAGTTAATTGCAAAAAGATAGAAGAAATGAGAGAGCCACTTGCAAAAGAAAATAGTGAAATTGAAGGAATTAATCATCACCCAATGAAAAATATTGAAGAGTGTTTCTGTCACCTCTGATAATAGTTCTAGTCCTTTATAGCAATGTTTAGATGAGAAAATTTTATAAGGGCTAGCTCACACACCTTACGTCTGTCGCCAGCCAGCTTACAAGAGCGTGAGACTATAATTTCTATTGGGAACGCTGGGCACTTGATGACAACAATCCCGAATCCAGTTTTGTGGGGTCTGGTCAAATAGAAGCAAGGTATCAATCATAGGTGGAATCATCATGAGTTCTCTTGACAAATTTATGCTGGTACTCTTCGATTCTTGTAGAAGTCTACATGAACCCGATCTTTTTGTTCAAGATTAAAGTATCAGTCAATCGCCATTGTTTTTCTTCGAGGAAAGAAGTTGGTCGTCGGCCTTAATTTTCTTCACCCTTTGCCTACTTTCCTCCTACTTTCCTCTTATATTTTTAACAACACATCACGCGTTGTCTTTCGATTTCTGGTTTTTGAATACTAGAAAAGATCTTGTAATACTTTCTAAGAACAAAGGATATGCCAATGAAAAATGAAGAAAAAGGAGGAAGGGTAGCACTAGAAGAAAGATCGCTGTAAAAACCCCTTCCTCACAGTTAGAGAGATATCTTGTTGTTCTCAGTAACATGAAACTATGGGACCCCATACACCAAAAGTGCACAATAGTCATTTAACCAGCATCATTTCCAGAATGAACTCTTCAATAATAAAATCCTAAAAGCCAATTATTCGTTCAACAAAATCAGAGTATTTAGGGTGCATTTGGAAACCCCAGTCTCATTAATAAGTGCTAATTAATCAAGTCTAAAATAAATGCTCTAATTTTTAAGTTTTAATTTACGATTAGTCTGTATGGTAAATTGCAGAAAAAGCTCTTATTTTCCAAACACTCTAATATGTAAATGAGTTCTAAATCATAAAATATGAGTTCATTTTTAAAGTTGCCAAACATAAGGCTTTTGTGGGATCAAAATCTCTTTATTCAAACATGTTCCCACTTGACTCCTTTTGAGTCTAGTTGACTCAGCCAAGTATGAGATCAAGATGGCCAATAATATGATGGTTGTCCAAAAACAGATGATGGAAGACAAGATATAAACGTTGTAGTTTCGAGGAAGAAGTGATCTGGATGACTACAAATATCACCACAATTGCTGAGAGTGACAATGGGTTTGAATAGTCTGCACGTCAAGATTCAGGCCCATTTAAGTGGACAACATGCATTTTCGAAACCACGCATAGGATTTCAACCCATTGCATGAATGCACATACAAATTTCCATATGTACAAACACTACCGCATAGGGTACGTTTGCTTGCATAAAATATAGGAGAATTAAATATATAAAAATTTATGATCAAATGAGAGGTGAAGGATATAAGGTAGGCATCTAGGTTGGACTCGACTTTCCTAGAATTTGAATTATTGGGTGATGGCGTGGTATTTAATTTTTATTAAAAAGAAGGCTATTTGACTAACAATTTTGGATATTCAAGTTTTATTCTTCATTATTTATTTTCTCTGAAGTCTACTTCCCTCTGCTAAGGGTGAGGCCAAAACCCCTATAAATATATAAGAATTCATGATCAAATGAGCGGTAAAGGATATAAGGCAGCCATCTAGGTTAGACTCGGTTCCTAGAATTAGAATTATTGGGTGATGGCATGTCACGCCCCACCCTTCACACATGCATGATATTGTCCGCTTTGGCCCATGGGCCTCACGGTTTTTGTTTCTGGTGGGCCTCAACCGACCAAAAGGCCTCATGCATAGTAAGGGTGCAAGCTCTCTATATAAACCCATTCACTTTTCCTCTCTATAGTCGATGTGGGAATCCAGGATGTCACAATCCACCCCCCTTAGGGCTGCACGTCCCTGTGCAGTAGCCTGCCAGTTCTTGTAGCATGCCAGCCCTCTTGGCCCGCCCACATATGAACCCGCCCACTTGCACCAGGCCACGGCAGGGGCCCACACTCGAACTAGTCGAGAGTCGGCTCTGATACCATTTGTCACGACCCACCCTTCACACATGCATGATATTGTCCGCTTTGGCCCATGGGCCTCATGGTTTTGTTTCTGATGGGCCTCAACCCACCAAAAGGCCTCATGCATAGTAAGGGTGCAAGCTCTCTATATAAACCCATTCACTTTTCCTCTCTATAGTCGATGTGGGACTCCAGGATGTCACATGGCAAGATATTCAATTTTTATTAAAGAGAAGGCTATTTGACTGACAATTTTGGATATTCAAGTTTGATTCTTCATTCTTTATTCTCTCTGAAGTCTGCCTTCTTCTACTAAGGGTTCAGCCCAACCCCCTATAGGTGGGATACCAAAAAAATAAAAACCTATATAAACACCAAATCTCAAAATTCTTAAAAATTCAATTCCATGAAAGAAACATAATTAGTAAGTGAAATTATAGAAGTGCAATATCAGGTGACACATAGCGTCTGAATCCAAAATCTATTGATGCTTGAGATTAATCTCTTAGTATCACTGAGATCACTGAAAATACTTTTCTACCCTGAGACGCATCTTGTTCCTTCCATTAAATTTGGATCTTGTTTGATCTCTTACTGGCACCTCTCTCAATTAGGGGTGTTTATGGGCCGGGTCGTAAGGTAAATTGAGGCCCAGGCCAACTTTAGAAGCACTGGCCCACGTTCGACACAGGCAGTAAAGTCAGGCCCAAGCCCACCGATTTAATCAATTGGGCTTTTATTAATTTTGTGGCCATTTAAGTAATTGTTCGTACTAATTAAATTAATTTACATGCATTCCTGGACTGGACCAAGCTTTGGGCTTTCTATCACTTAATCCAAGCTTAGCCCAAATTGAACTGGGTTCAGATCGGGCTAGGGCTGGCCCACTGCCATTCCTCATGTAAATGTCGTCTCATGGTTAGTGAGTTATTTTTTCCAGGCCTAGAGCGGTCTTTCTACTTTTCTTTCTTGGTGTTGTGTTTAATGTCCTGTGTTCATACTCTTTATATAGCACTGGAATTCTTATTTTAGATTTTCTAATTGAAATCATAGTCGCATAGAGATGAGAGGAGAACCTCAAAAAGGTGGTGAAAGCTCACATCTCATTGGTGGGTGGATATAGGCACATGGTTGAATCACATAAATCTTTTGTGAGTCGAATGGTTGGGTGCATTTCTTCATTTGCATAAAACCCTAGTTTGCTTTCTCTACACTGGGCTATCTCATGGACTAAGGCAATTTCTCTTGGCTGATACAAAAATCTCCAGGCTCTCTCTCTCTCTCTCTCTCTCTCTCTCTCTCTCTTTTTGTGGTTCTATTTTGACTTTTGTTTGGCAAAATTACCAGTTGTGTGCATAATTTTTACGAAACAAGGAGACACAAAAAACTGACCAAAAGCTTAGAAACCATGAGACACAGTTATGACCAGGAGTAAGGAAACAATGAGAATAGCAAAAAAACTGCAGTTGGGTCCCCTGAAGCAGACTTTCAATAGCCGAACCAATGCTCTGGACAAGGGAATCAAATTTATCAAGAATAAATTGTCAACCTCTGAAGAATGAGCATGTAATAACTAGCTTATTTCTCTTTGTATGTTGTGTTTCTTTCTTTCAAATAACCAAATTAAGCTTTTCAAAGCCTTTATATCTTTTTGCTACGTGAAGTACATTTACAATTAAAATAATTTGCACAATTGCATCCTTAAGGTGTTCTCACTTGGATGGGTATCACTGAGGCAAGTGGCTCACTACTTGAGAGATGACAGCACTCATCAAGTCTATTTTGAAATGATTTTTCCCTTTTGAGAAATGACACCACTGGGAAAGCGGCAAATTCTTTGCATTTCTCCCTGCCGTATCTTGGATCAAATCATATTGGAGCAATATGTTTCTAGAAGTGACTAATATTTTATCAAAACGAAAACATGAATATCCATAAAATGGCTATCATCAAATAATCTCACTCTATTGAATCATTGTCCATCCCTCTTTAGTTTATTTTTCATTAAAGGAGTGATTATTGGATAGGCATATACATATATTCGCCTTTATTTATTTAATTTAAGCCACTTTTAGGAAAGCATTTCTTAAAACTCTTGAGAATTTAATTCCATGAAAACCTTTGTGTGGCTACCACACAAGGGCAGGACTCGCCCTAAAATAGCATCCGCTATCGTGCCCCCATAAGTGCATCTGGTCATCCTTTTGCAGCTTATGCTGTATCAGTCTGGCCACTACTTCATTCGTGCTTTCTATATATACTCTCAAACAACCAATCTGATAGTTCGTATTTCTTGAATTTGACAATAGCCCCTATGTTTTGTAGCATTACCAACAACATTATACACTTTGAAAGCTGACACATATCTGGAGAACAAACAATGAGGAACTCAGTAATTGAATATACTAGCTCATAATGATGTTACAAAATTGGAGTAAGCTTAAAACTGATGGAGATGATTATAACAACAATGCTAAGAAAAAAAACACATTGCAAAAATTGCGTGCTATAGAACCATTAAGAATTCAGATCAAAAGTAAGCTGAAAATGTCACAGGTCGCCAATCGGACTTCTGGGCAGAAAGTATTGCTACTTTGTTTTTGGAAAACGTCAGACGGACCTCCCAATGGAGAGATTTTAACAAATTTTCCACCTCTCCAACAACATTGGACTCATCACGAACAATAAGCTTACCTCCTGGCCTTACTAACCGGTCAATTTCTGCCATCACAGGCACAATTTTACACCTGAAACACCATACAGGATTTCCAATAATTTGATGTTAAAATAGAGAAAGATCACAGGCAGAAAACAAAAGCATGGATCTAGAAAGAACTATTTTATCTCCCATCTACCTTTTCTTTAGATTTGAGAATAGGTGATCAGCATGTAGAAGATCATAAGTTCTGGGGTAGGTGCTAAATCCTTCACACCAATCATGATAAATACCAAAAAGACCTCGCTCGTAGATGATGGGAAGCGTATCAGGAGCATCTATGTTTACCACATTCATAACCCACACTTTGAGATCATTCAATGCTGCAGCAAACCTGGAACAGCTAGCAGTTAGTGCAGACCTCTGATATTATATACATACCAAAGGAGCAGCCAAAAGTATCATTATTGTTTGTTCTTACCCTCCATAAACAGCTCTCATGTCCATAACATTTCTCACATTCGACCAGCTAATACCCAGACCGCTAAGATATGATTTGCTCACAACTCTTTTCCAGTGTTGGTAATCTGCTACAAAATCAGCAGGAGCTGGTTTCCCATAAACTCCAACCTGAGTATTGTTTAACCAATATGGAGGTACCTGTAACCGAAGGGGCCAATCTTTAGGCCATTGTGAGCCCCGCACGGAACTAGCAACAGGTACCTTGTGCATGCATGCTTGTAGAGGAACATACCTGAAAAAATTGCACAAATTTGGTCACGCCAAAGTGCCCTAAAGCCTTAGGAGGTTAAGAAAGAGGGAAAGGAAAAAATGAACCCACCAAGCTGCATTTGGATCATCATCATCTTTGCACATGGGAGGACTATTATGCTTTCGGTTCTTGTAACAGTCATTAGAGACAGGCTTCCGATAAATAGCAGCAGCAACGGAATTCAGTTTATCCTTCTTGATTGTGACGAGATCCCAACACATGGATTGCGTCAGAGAGGTCATCTCTGAAATCAGTAGAACTTGCATCTCTCAGTTCTGTAATACAAAATAGAACAAGAGCAAAGAAAATGTAACAGACATACCCTTCCAGATCTCCACATCCTCGGGCAACTTCTGATACACGGGGGTAGCGGACCAGACAAAATATCCCCCAGGTCGCAAAACACGGTTTAACTCCAGAAGAAGAGTACCACCTGTGATAAAAATTTCAATGCCTCAGGTCCCAAGGAGTAATTACCATAAGCAACACGATACATGGACACTAGTAATAATGAAAATTATATAATGCTGAGATGACATCAGGAAATATATAACCTTCAGCATGCCAAGGGACTCTGCAACGTGCACAGTGCACAATATCAAAGACCCTACTTGGAAATGGCAGCCGTTGGGAACCCATAACAGCTGATATTGCTGGAATTCCCCGTTCAAGGGCAAACTGAACTTGAGCTTCATGTTCATCTTTTGGTGCAAAAGACATTGTAAGGACATCTCTTTCAAAAAGATAACCACCAAAGCTGGCAACACCACAGCCTACATCCAGAACCACACGAGTGTGTTTCCCCCATGCAATCTTTGGTACAGACTGCAGTTTAAGAACAAGACATTCATTAGAAACTTAATAGCATTATTGCAACATGTGACCGCGACGCTGTTTGGCCCCCAGAAGTGCCAGATATTTTCCAATCCTATAGTGGCTAGATACCACATCATCCGGGAATTGCTAGATACTAGATATATTGTTCCCAGGGCGCCTATTTGAATTCATTTTGCTGAACTGAGTGTATCAATTCATTCAGCAGTTACGATTCATTTAATTTGTAAAGACCTTTTAAATACCATTACAGGTCCCAATATTTGGATCTTCTCAGCTCCAATTTTGTTACCCATTTTCCATGTTTATGTGCAATAAATTAACAACCCAATCGTTATAATGATAAGAAACAGGAGGGAGGAGAAAACAATAGTTATAAAATGTCCTGTTAGAGATTTCTGGGAGTTGGGAGTAGTTTGATGAGAAAGATGGAGAAGACAAGATACAATCTATGACGAAAAGTTTTTCACAATGGGACCATTGGCGGTAAAATTTATATGATTCTTCCAATGGGGGCTAAAAGTGAAGGTAAATAGACTCAGAGAAAAAGTGCAAAGTGGTAATTAGGGGGCTTCAAATCAAATAGAAGGGAGTCTGAAGATGGCAGTGGCCCCAATCTGGTAGGGGCAAACTTAAACGCAATGGAAGCACACTAAGAAATCTATGGCCATCATGACTGGGTTTTACCTATAAAGATCATAAAGACAAGATGATTTTGGCTTACCAAGCCATCTGGGGAAGGAGACCCATATAGATCATAAATCCTAGCCATAATGGACTAATTGTAACTCTTTTCCTGTTGCACGTTTCTTTGTAGTAAGAGATTTGATTAATGTTTATAATGGGAGAAAAGAAGGAAAATCATACTGAGCCATGGCCCATGGGGATTCTATGTTCTGGTACATGAGGGTAAGACAATAGTGTCTTTGTAGCAAAAAAAAAAAAGTCAATAGTGTCTAGAAAACATTTATTTTAAAAAGGAAGGGGGGTTTATTTTTAATCAGGAAATTGACATGTAATTGAACGTTGTAGAACAAAATACAGCACCTAAAACTTCTGGACAAAATTCCAGCCTGTTTTGGCTGATACAGAGCCTGGTGCATCCTTTCTTCCCTATTTTGCTCGAACAACTTTTGCAGATATAAATAAATAAATATATATATTATTGGCTCGGCCAGAGCAGGCTGGAATTTTGGCCAGAATTTTTAGTTGCTGTATTTTGACACAGGATCATTTTCCTATATATATAACCCTTCTGTAAGGCTGAAACAGTCTCTGAACCATCCAATAGAATGAGGGTACTAGAGATAATATTGCGCAAATGTTCTTTAAGATCTTATATATGTGCTTAACTGCTTCTTATTTAAAATTTCTTTTTTTCAATTTTTAAGAATGACATGAAATTACAGGTTCAGCACCTTCAGCACTGACGGGCTCCAGGATTTTAAATTTTAAATTTAATTCCACAAAAGCCCTTTATCCTTAAGAGAAAAGAAAATTAAAAATATAAATAAAACATTGTAAAACTTCTCTTTCTATTCAACATAAACTACTCAACAGAATCACAATTCTCAACCCTCAAATTTAATTCAATGGAAGCTCTTTATGCTTCCACAAAATCCACTTGTCCCATATGGGAAAAAGAGGGTAAAAAAAAGACATTGTAAAACTTCTCTTTCAATTCAACATAAACAACTCAACTTCTAAAAATTCTAGGTCACCCAGATTTGTCAGTAGGCCCCATTGAGTCTCACTATGTAGAACCAAATACTCTAGACAAGCAGTTGCCTGTTCATAGTTGAAACTATAAGCCCCTTTGGGGAATTCACTTGTAAAGTAAATTCAAGTGAAGGTCCTATCAAAAAGTACAAAATTTCAAAAATCACTTGTTCTTTAAAAAAACACAAAACGTAAATCTCTGATTTTGCTAAAAGACAAAAAGGCCTCTTCTTTTTATCCAAAAAAGTTTAAAAAGCTCATTCACATGCCACAAAATGACAAAAAGTCAAGGTGGATTTTGAAATTTTATACTTTTTTTATAAGACCCCTCTTCTCTTATTATCTCTTAAAGCGACCCTTCACTTGAATTCACTTTACAAATGAATTACCCAAATGGGCCAATACAAGGGGTATTTGTTAACTTTGGTCTCTAGGACAGCTTTTTGCTGGAACAAGAAAATGGACGACGTTGAGATCTCAATTGAAAGTTGCATATACAGTAAGCAAAATTAATGGAATGATACTGCTGAATAGCAGGGAATTTTATTTCATCTTAGAACCTCCAATGGTGACAGGGATCCTGATTCTGTAACTACAGGTGTGAGAATTAGAATTTTTAGAGAATCCTGATTACAAGATTGAGCACTTTGCAGTCAACTTGATAGTTATTTTAAAGAAATTGTGCCAAAAGACAAGTAGAAGATGCTAATACAGGGGACATAAGCTAGTAAAAGTTATACCAGAACCCCATCTCCATGAGCCAAACACCACCTACCCTAATGGATCTATTATACACAATTATTTTACTCACAAGCCCACAAAATGTCTGCTAAATTATAAATTTAACAGTATGAGGGATTGAGAGCTAAATAGGACCACAATTAGAAATTGATAGATGACTTTTCTTAAGTAATGTAAATATTTTCTTAACAACAGGAAACTTAATTACAGGATATATAGCAATGATCTTAGATGAAGATCTGATGTCATCAAGATCAGTGGTGTGACTTCCACTATCAAGAGCAAAGGATGATGCACCAAGAGGAGCACGCAAGGTCACAAAAAACATAAAAAACAAAGAGGAGCAAACAAAAGGAACACAGGCAAATTGTAAAAAAAATGAAGTACCTAGAATGATCTGGATAAGTCGTTCATTTGGAAGTATTAATTAATGTATTACAGGTTTCACCTGTGTAAGGAACTCGGGGCTACAAAGCCTACTCTTGAGCAAATGGCAATCAAAGATTTAATGTCTTGTGTGGTTAGGCTGGTTCAACCATCTCACATTCTTATTTGGTGACTTAAGCTTAACATCAGATAAAGACACTTTTAGTTATTCTCTTATAGTTAATCCTCTGCAATTCTAAAATAAAACACACTTGTATGAATAAAAGGGAAATGCAAATGCATTATTTGTCTTGCAAAGATTTAAACATTAAATAAATACTAGTTTTTTTTTTCATATATAGCATATTTCTAAATATTTAACTTTTTTACATTATTTTTTGAATAGTTTATTATTATTATTTTCTCTTTTGGTGGTTGATATATATTTACTCAGCTTCTAACCAATTTTCGGTCTTTCGTTATTTCTCAGAAGTTGAAATACTTCCCCATAAGCATTTCATTTTATTAAGAAGTTAGATGAATAAAATCAAAGAGATTAACAAAACCTTCAACCTTTCTTTTAGCAAAATTAATATTCATTTTGTGATGATTGTTATTATTATTATTTTTTTATGAATATTCTTTTCTTGGACGGGTGCTTTACACTGGCTTTGCTGCTGATTCCTTTGACAGACAGGCCAAAAAAAAAAAAAACATAGATAAAAATAATAAACACAGAACCAGTCCAATCCAAGCTAGTTAACCTTCACACAACAGTAACTAATTCTTCAAATCCAAGGCAACATCAGGTAGGGTTCTCAGAGCAATGTGTTTTATAAATCATAACCGCTAAGTTAATTGATCGGGATGTAAGTGAGGAAGGTCGGGTCTGATATTGACACAATCCAAGCTCAATCTCTATCCTATTAAGGCACACTTAAACCCACACCTGACTCGAATGAAACTCAAATGAACCACACTCGATTTGCAAATTCCCTGCCTGACTGTAATTCTGCTTGAGCCAGTTTGGCTTTGGCCAGGCCAGCTACACAGACTTTGGCTAGTACAGAGTATCCATTGTTGAAACAGAGTCTGCGGGACAGGGAATTCCTCATTGATTTATATAAAAATGAAGCAGCAGTGTATCAAATGCATCACAAGAAAGTGAAAAGGTGCGCAGTGCGGTCCTATCGCAACAAGAGGCAACACAATCAAATTAATTAATTACTACAAAAACACATAAGCAAAAAGCTCAAGTTACCTGCTGAATGAAATCAATGTAATGGAGTGCCCCATGTATGAATTGGGTGCCACCACCAGGGAAGGTGAGTTGCTCTCCAGTTATTTTCACCCAATTCTGGTGCCCCTTCACCTCTGCCAGCTTAGTATGAGGAACATTGGCGTACCATACCTGTAGAAATGACAAACACTTAGCATTTTATTCACACATTTAGAGAAGTAAAAACCATGATCATAGATGAAAATGAATGGCAATGGACAGATAGAAGAGAGGATTCATGAATTCACCTTGTCTCTGCTACTGGGCCACTCAATTGGTTGCTTGTATCCCTCCGGGAGCGGAACAAGGCAGGAAGGACTCTCATCAGGGCAATGCCTCTCTCTATGCTGAAAGTGCTTGGTGCTACGAATCTTCTTCAATGCTTTCTGATTGTCAAGACAAGGAATGTAATCCGGCCCTGCAGTCACATTACACAGCTCCCAACTATACCCATACATGGATGATTCCTGTCTCCTCTCCTTCTCATTATTAGACTGATCTGCCTGTGTAGACCAGGAACCTTTCCCACCTTTCTCCCCCTTGGTTATCTCAGATCGAGCCTCATCTGGAAACGAGTCGATCGCGCTCTGCTCCGTGAGCTTCTCACTGGATTGCTGTGCTTTCTGATTGATGCTACCTTCATCAATCTCGCTGTCGTCGTCGACGCTGGTGTTGCTTTCCTCATTAGGCTGTGAGCGAGGCCCATTCTCATCACTGTGTTGTGGGATCTGATTGTTGGTCTCACCCTCCCCTTGATCAAATTGCTGCTGCTGCTCATTTTCCTCATTCCCACTCACATTCTGCTTTTCTTCTTCTGGCTCCTGTTGCTGCTGCTGCTGTTGTGGTTGATCTTGATCTTGATCCTCTTTCTGGTTTTGATCTTCCTTTTCAATAGTGTCACTTTGTTGTTGTGGTTGATCTTGATTCTCTTTCCGGTTTTGATCTTCCTTTTCAATAGTGTCACTTTGCTGTTGAGGTTGTTGATATCGCTGTTTGATCTGCAGCTGGTTTTCTTCGTTTTTACTACTACTTTCTGATTCCTTTGGAGATTGCGCTGCTTTCAATTCCTCGCTCTCTTCTTTCTCCTTCAATTGCTGACTCAATTGCTGCTGCTGCTGCTGGTTCTCATCGCTCTCCGGATTCGTCTGGATCTCAAGATTCTCATCTTTCTCCGGCTGCAACTGTAATTCCACGTTCTCCTCCTTCTGATCTGGATTATCAATCTTCTCTTCTTCCTCTTCCTTCTTCTCCTGATCTACACTACTGTTATCATCACTGCTATTGTTATGATTATCATCCGTGTTCGTCTCATCTGGAATCTCGGATCTGTCGCCGGATTTCCTGCCTGAGTCGGAGGAGGAGTTGTCGACTGTGGCGGCGGCGTCCTCCTCGAAAGCGGCGATGGGAGGAGGATCGACGGTGATGAATTTGGAGAATCGAGCGGAAGAGCGAGATGGGGTGGTGGTGGTGGTGGTGGTTTGGGAGGGGATGATGGAGGAGGAGGTGAGCATCCAAACGCCGAGCAAGCAGAGGGCTACGAAGCCGACGGTGGTGGCGGTGGAGAGGTAGGAGGAGGACGGGCGTTTGCCCGGCCGAGAGTTCTTTCCGAAAGCCATTGGTCGGAATCAGACACAGGGATTGTCTGAGTGTGTATGCAGTATATATCGACAAGGAGGGAAGAAAGGTTCGTGGGTCAAAATGTGGAGATTCGAAAGAAGCGGAGCGGGAAACGGAAGAGAGAGCGAGAAAATGGAAGGAGAAGTGGACCAGCTGGCATCTGCCTTTTTTTGGTTTAGTTGCCTGTTTGCACTAATCACCCATTTAACCATAAATAGCAATTCATCTACTCATTCATCTTAACCCACTTCTCTTTTAATGTTAAGTAAATTTGTATGCCAACTATAGTTATGCAACCATCGTCATTGTGTTTATCTAAACACAGCATCTAATATTAATAAAATTAAATATTACCATTGCACAATAAAATAATTATATTATAAATGATATATTTGATAGCATATTAAAAAATTCATTTCCTACATATTTACTGTTCATGTTAAAATGTGGAGAAAAAATTAATATTATAATTTTTAATGAAAAGTTATATATATTATCAAATATATTGAAATTTAGTTAAATACCTCATTTTTAAGTAGGTAGATTCTATTATAATATAACATGAAATATTATATAATTTTTTAAAACATTTTATTGCTTAACTACTCAAAGCACCTAAATTAAACATGTTATTATCAATGCCACAAAAGAATTAAGACTTAATGAGGATGTCAACACGTGCTAGCCAACTTCTTAGACCGATGTGAGTTCTTAGACCGATGTGAGTCCCATGGTAAGTGGGCGACATGATTTCTACTAGTCCATGACAATATGCATACTTTATCCCAGTTGGGATTTGGGAATCTACCTCATTGGCAAGCTTTTCACATTTAAAATTTATTACCTCCCAGGGCCTACCAACATTTTAACCCTTTTCCCCGACCACTTGACGGGGCCATATCTTATCACCGAAACACAGAAGTGGGTTAGCCATGTTTGCGTGCTTTGTTTCAAGGATTTAAGGATATGTTAAGCTCATTTTCCACGCCTATATGGAGGAAACCATTATATACTCAATGGAGAATAGCAACATTATAATATTAAAGCCGAGGGTTTTAGACAAATTTAACAAAATTTCTTTAAATTTATTTTTTTAAAAAAACATAAATTTGTGAGATTTGGAACTCATGATCTTTTGCCTGTCTAAATAATTAATCTTACTACTGCACTATATAATATCAACATATAATTGTTTATCTAAAAAAATATCAAAAGTAGTAAGATGGAGTGTGGACCATAGCCATGCGGGTCATACTCGTGCTTAGCACATATTATTTTGTGAGAAGTAGCAAGGTCTTTTTCTTCTTTCTCCTCTTTTTCCATCCCTTCCCCACTCCACCCCTTGCACGCGCGCGGACAATATCTCTCTCTTATAATCATTAAAAGTTACTGATTTTTGTAGTGATGCTCCCCCTTAAATTTTGATCTCCAATTTTACTCACCACTAAAACTTAGATTCAAACTCATGGCAATGGAAGAAGTCGAACTCGTCCATGTTCTTGTAGTTGCCTTCAAGATCTTGATGCATTCTTCTGATGTTTTAGCATTCAGATCTCATTTTGATGTGTTTGTGGTGGCAATTATCAAGGATTTGACCGAAGATGTATGCATTTGCTTTAGGATGACATGATAAAAGGGTAGAACTACCATGCAGTGTAGTATGGTGTCGCACCCATGCTAAATGCATGTGGGGCCCACCTTTGGAAAATCCAAGCCTTTTATTAACCCCAACACCTATTGTTGTGATCAAATAATAAATTATTATTCAAATTAGTGAGAATGTTACGGTTGGATCAACTAAATCTGAAGTCCATGATTAACTTTCTTTGAACTTCCCCCTTTTAAGGGCAAAAATGGAAGGAGTTCCTCATTTGTGAAATCTGGTGATCAATTCATCGGTTGGCCCATTGAAATAGAGTTTAAATATTTAAATACAAAGCATAGAAGGGATCTTAGAACAGTAGAGCGGTTTGGATTATATAAAAGCGGGCCCCATCCATGACGCTAACATGGGCGCTGCATTGTAGTTCTGCCTTTGATATTACTGAAGTCCATCAACAAAGCCGTTAATGATTTCAGCTCCTCTGGGTTTATGTTCAAAAAGTATCACAATTACGTAGTTAAGCACATTGATGAGTTCAGATGAAGCTGGAACTTTACTCGAGCTTGTCTGGGAACCCAGCCCATTAGCTGTCTGCATTAACATAAACCCCTATTAGTTCAAACTTGTCATATTTCATATCCTTTGATACTCGCTGAAGATAGGTATGTTATCAGCTAGGTCGGGAATGGATGGGCAAAGCTAAATTACACCCATCTTTAGAAACAGCGGCCTATTTCTGGCCCAAAACTGACGCGGCTGTAAGTGTCTGGTCCAAGCCCAGCTGCTCAGGCCTGATTAAACCGTGACTAAGATTAGAACATAAAGCAAACCGAAATCCAAAATACAACTATACAACTATCAGTAAAAGCCTAAGGTAGTATTTGGTTCACATGAATGATTTTGGACTGGAATGGAATAGAGGTTAGAATGAGCTGTAATGGAACGAAATAGAAATGGCCATTCCATTCAAATATTTGGATTTGTCTTTGAAATGGTGAACGAAATGAAATTCTTATTTTTACCCTCATGTTTGGTATACATGAATTAAAATATGAATGAAATAAAAAATTCAGTATTTTTTCTAAAACATCCCTATTTTCCTCTTTATTTTTTTTTTTTGTGGTAGTGGTGAGTGGTGGTCATAGTGGTGGGTGGTCGTGGTGGTGTGTTGGTGGGCAGGTGGTATTGGCGGTGGCGGCAGTTAGGTGGTGGTGGTGGTGGCCGTGGTTGGGTGGTGGCGGTGGCGGCGGTGGTGGTTGGGTGGTGGCTGTGTTGGTCGCAATGGTGGTGGTTTAGTGGTGGTGAGGTGGTTGAGTGGGTGGATGTGGTAGTAGGTGAAAGCAATTTTATCTCAATAAAAAAATAAGTCCGGAATGGAATGATCATTCCTTATCTCCTATGAAATGATCATTCCTTCATGTAGGGAAATGGTGATTCATTTTGAAATGAGTATTCCATTCAAAATGGACAAACTAAATGCAAGAATGGTCATTCCATTTCAACCCCCATTCAAGCGAACCAAATGTTATCTAAAATTCTTAAATCCTTATTCCTATATGGCTCTCTCTCTCTTCCTCTCTCTCTTGATTGGGCTGGGTTTTGGCTTGTATCACTTAATCTAAGAGCAGCCCAAAAGTTAAAAGGGCCCATATTTTAAATCCTTGCCTGACCTAACTAAAACATGAGGCCCAAAGCCACCCCAAAACGGTGACTCCAGGCTCGGTCTTGTGCTGTCCTGGGCCACGAGAACCCTGACACTGCGTTACCAGACGCCACATTGGCGCTGTAATCACGTGTACAACTGGAGATCCCTGGCAATACTCTCCGAAAATTTACATTTGTCAACCTGCCTTTTCGCCCGATTGAAAAACAGTCATCTTCGTTTCGTTTTTGATGCAGCAACCTTTACTCTTGCGTCTGTAACATTTTTTCTATTCTTTAAACAAGAGTACCAGTTTTTTTTTTTAACTGATTTTGCAATAACTCTGCGTTTATTTATAGTCTGTCTGTTGTTTTTATTCCCTTTCAATTCAATAAATTTACTTATTTACAAAAAAAAGAAGAAGAAGAAGAAAAAGAAGAATTACTATCCTATTGTCCCCATAGTTTAAAGGGAAAATAGCAAATTATTCCCAAAGTAACCCTATCAACTTTAAACATTAAACCACCATGAAATTAAAATTAAAGTGCAAAAGTGACAAAATCCATTTATTTTGATGGGTGCTTTTACTTAAATGCACATAAATTTTCACTTTACACACCCATTTTAAAAAATAAATATTTTTCAAAATACCCTTACCCCTTTCTCCCTCTACCTCTTCCGTTCTCTCTCTCTCTCTCTCTTCCCCCTGTCCCCCTCCCCCTTTCTCCCCAATCTCCTCGCCGTCTCATCTCTCTCTTCCTCCCTCTCCCTTCCTACCCAGTCTCTCCACCATCTCATCATCTTAGCCATATCCTATAATATAATCATCATTATCATCATCATTTTAATTTAAGCCCCTGAGATTCCAATTAATGGTCTTTTCCAAAGCCTTGGCAGCCATGTTAATTAGTGATGGTCTCCCAAGTTTTGCACTTGGTATTAGGCGTTCCTATGAATGTGGTAGGCCAATTTTGGTAAAGGAATATATATTTGAGCTTACCAGATGTGTATGATTCTCTTCGTACAAGAGGATTTTGTTTCAAATAATCAAATATTCAAAATTTCACTCCAATAATGCCTAGAGTTTCACTTGAAGCAGAAATTACATGACAAATTACAGTTTTGTCAATGGCTTGAATCTTGAAACCTCAATGGTAAAGATATCAACCAATGTGCTTGAACATTACAATGCAGACAATTTGTAGAGACCGATTTTTGTGACCCATGGTCAATTTTATTGATCTATTTATTTATTATTGGGTTGTGTTGGTAAGTGGGTGATTGATTATGGACCTCTCAAAAGTAAAATCTGGCTTCGTGATAAATTAAACTAAGAAGGACAATGACTAGGGTGCAATCATTGCTTAGATTTAGAGAGTATTGTTTACCATTTGACCACCTGCGAGGTGCGTCATGTAGCCGTCAATTCTCCAAATTCACCGATATTAGCTAAGAACAAGTTTGTATGGCAATTTATATAGGAGATGAAAGAAAAAACCATTCCATAGGATTCAAGCTATCCAAGCTCTCGGAAGCAGCAAAATGATGAAAGCTCTCAAGTTTTCTAAATTATCTCCAATTTATCAAACATTGATACTCAATTACAGACCCAAGTCCCATAGCTTGGAGCAAACAGAGAGATTCAATTCCAAATCCCAAAACTTCAAAGTCCCATATTTATGGATGTCCATAGCAGGGTCTGAACTTTTCCCAGACTCAGAAACAAGATCCATACCCATATTTACTCTAGTTGGAGTTAAATCCAAAAACAAATTCCTTAATTTAAACTAATCTCATTTGTTGGGCTCGCAAGGGACACTGTTGGGCTCTATAGCTTCACAATGGGCTTGGTTCTTAGTTTGAAACTAAATTAGAGTACATTTGTGAAAATTGGAATTTCTACAATGTTGGCGTTACCACTTCAACCACACATTCATTCTTTTGCATCCCCTCCACATTCCAACAAGGAAGAAGAAATTGATGGGAACAGTTGGAGACAAATCTATGGAATTAAGAGAATCTACAAGTGTACTATACAGGTCCAATAGTAAACAAAGTTAGCCCCATTTTTGTCCACTATGAAACGATCTATAACTTATTTGGTGCTCTCTCTCTCTCTCTAAAACAAAGATAGCCCGATCTCCCTATAACAAGAAGAATGTTTCTCCTTATTGCAAGGAGATAACAGGGAGACTAGGGAGGAAGAGAGTGAAAGAGAATAGAGAGGAGAAGGAGAGGGAGAGGGAGAGAAATGAATGGGAAGAGGGGGGAAGAAGAAGAGGGAGGAAGAGGAGATGAAGCGGTGGTGTGCGGTGATGGTGCAGTGGTGTGTGATTGGTTAGATTTTAGGAGATGAAGTTTGTGCTATTGAATAAAGAAGGGGTTCAGTGAGTTGGGGGTTACAGTGAATTGTTCAGTCACTTTGAGGTAGGTTTAGGGATCTCAGATGGATGTGAGAGGGAGAAAGGGGATGAAAAGACTGAATAGAAAAGAAGGATAATTTCATACTTTTACAAGTTTTGTTAACAGACATTCATTTTATACTTTAGTTGTAAGTTCAAGAAGGTTACTGCAAGAGTTTAAACTATAAGGGAGCACATTGGAATCAGGTCTAAGTACAAGGGGATAAATTGCTATTTCTCCTATTTGAAACTATCAGAATTTACTTTTGAGGAAACCTTTTTTTTTTATTTTTTGGCAAATGCTCATGTATTATACACATGCTGTCAGGTCAACAAAGCTACAACTAGGGAAAGATCTTTAGTTGTGAGGATGCCTCACTACTGAGTAATTAGTAATTTTAATTTTTTAATTAAGGTTTAACTTAATTAAATGATGTTGAAAATATTGTTGATATTTGCAAGATGCATGCTTTCTAATTTTCTTTTCGTGACATTATTGCAATGAACTCAATATAAATTATTTCAATAAACTCAATTGATCTCAATAGTTATGGTTATAACATAATATTTATGATGGTTTTGGCTTAAAAGTAATCTATGTTAAAATGAGTTTAGGATAAAAAAATTACAAAAAAAGGAGTCAACAAAACCTCACCACTTGGGTAACAAGTATGGTGCATTTATGTGATGAAAGGATGCCATGATGATAAAGAGGACAATTGTTTTGAGTTTTGTATAGTTCATTATATATGTTCTTTTTATACACAATATTTTTCTTGTGGTGGCCTTTTTTTTAGACTGAAATTTAATTTTGTTAGGTTTTGTCTTATTTGTCGGTTTAGCTAAATCGATCATTTGGGTTAGTCAGAACCGAGGTTAAGGGTTAGAGGTATTTTAGTCATTATGTATAGGTTTTCTTAGTAGCCAAGAAAATGGAATCTATATATTAATGTAATGTGTAACCTTAAACTTTGGTAGAGTTATGTTGAACATAGCAAGGA
Source organism: Sextonia rubra (assembly GCA_037013555.1). Lineage (NCBI taxonomy): Eukaryota > Viridiplantae > Streptophyta > Magnoliopsida > Laurales > Lauraceae > Sextonia > Sextonia rubra. Next base: position 42,699,569 of record JASUAD010000013.1, on the reverse strand, counting down.
GAAAAAGGAATTGAGTGAGCTTTCTCTATTAATGTATGTAAGATTGTCAAACCACATAATTTTTTGTATGTCATCTTCTTCGTGGTTACTTACTTGATTGCATGTGGTTGTGTTGATTTGTACATGTTGTAGTTGATCGCAGATCCTTGATATATTTCGCAACAAGTGGTATCAAAGCCGAAGGTTGGTGCTTGTGTTGCTGTCAAAGAAGACGACCTTAGGTGCGAATCGTCGTTTGATTGATCGTGGGGCCGTGATTTGGAGTCTGTTGTGGTTGGAGAAAAAGGCAGGGGTGGTGTCTTTCTGTTTTCTTTGTCGATTTACAGAGGATTGCAAGAAAGGATTTGGGGGTTTGCGCTGCTGATCGGAGTCTAGGTTTATGGCTTTGGGTTTGTACAGAAACCCAAGTAATCTTGGCATTGTAATCACCGAGAGGGGGTCGCCAACGTTGCAGCCTCACCTCGTCATAGAAAAACGGCCGTGGCGCTCCACAGTTCCTCTATCTCTGCTGCTGAGATCGCTTGGAACTAAGTATAGGCCACCACCATTGCTGCGCTGTCACCGTCCATAGCCGAGGTGCCATTGCCGGTGCCCAGCCTTGCCATTACTAGAGCCTCCCTATCATAGGTACCGGAGTGATCCCGCCATTAATCATTGTTGAGGAAGAGAAGCTAATGTCTAGGGCTTTCTTCTTTCCTATTACAGGAACTAGGAAGGAAGGAAAAGATTACAGGAATTAGGAAGGAAGTAAAAGAGGCTTAGTCAGTCCAATATCGGTTTTAGGTCAAGTTAGATTAACCCACTTGGCAACGCCTAGCCTGGTTTGGTGTTCAGGTCAGTTTTGAATTTGGGTTAGGTGGACCCAACGCAACACAGGAGCATCGCAGCCCAATTAAGCAGAGAACTGCTGATGTCAGTGGACATCAACAGAGTAGTTAAATAGGGGTTTGACTAGACCAATGGCCAAAATTGTTTTGCGAATTTTGGGGTCATCCAAACTCAAACCGTGCCCTGTTTTGTTTTATGAACTCATTGCGAAGAGATCTACATGTCTGCCGGAAGAAGACAGTTTGATGGTCAACGGGGAAGGCTGACCAATCAGAGTATAGAAAAATTATTTCTGTGATATCGAAGCCATTCGGAGTTGGATTTCAAATTCGTTTCTTCCACCATGCTCGTGGTGACAAGATTTACGAGATTGACAAAGGAGATTGACTGATTGATAAACAGAAAAAGGGGGTAATTCAGAAGGCATAAATTGGGCTACATAATTGGGTCAAGTAATGAGTATAAGATTGAGATGTTCACCGGGTTAAACAATTTCAGTATTTATCAACGAAAGATAAAATATGTCTTGATTCAAAAGGGTTTGAAGAAGGCTTTAGACGGTAAGTTGAAAAAACCAGCAAAAATATCCAAAGATGATTTAGATGATTTAGATGAAACGGTTTTGAGTGTAATTTACCTTACCCTCCATGATGACATTCTCGACAACGTCATGGGGGTTGAAACTACTCCAGAGTTATGGCCTGAGTTATAGAGCCTGTACATGTCTAAGTTCTTGACAAACAAAATATTTTTGAAGAAAAAAATGTACTCCTTGAGGATAACAGAAAGATCACAATTGTCGAAGCATCTCAATAAGTTTAATAAGCTCGTCATACAATTATTGAGCATGGAGGTTAAGTTTGAGGAAGAAGACAAAGCACTATTGTTTTCATTTTCACTGTTCCGGTTCTACGAGCACTTGGTGATAATGCTGATGTACGAGAAAAATATTTTGAGCACGAATAATGTCACTGCAGCTCTTGTATCGAGTGAGATCATGAAGAGCGATAGTGAAAAATCTTGTAAGGAAAGTATTAATGTAGCATCAGGTTTCAACCAGAGAGAGGGAGATCTAAATAGAAGAATAAAGGATCAGACGATTGGCATCTCTTGAAGTCGAAAGGGAAAGGTAAGTCTTCACTTGTTATCACTATGATGAGAAAGGCCATATCAGAAGGGATTGTCCGAAGTAGAAGAAGGACTTGGAGAAGGAAAAAGAATTTAATTCAGACAGTACAAGTGTGATAGAAAGTTCAGATGGTGGCGAGATAGCATGTTTGATAGAATGCTTTGGTCATTAAAGGTACAGTTCACACTGAAGATTCTTAGATTTTAGATTTGGGTTGTGACTGTCATATATGCTATAGTAGAGATATATTTGACGCCTATACATCTTATAAGCGTAAATTTATTTTCATGGCAAACAATGCTGAATCCAAGTGCATTAGAGTTGTAACAGTAAAAGTTAAGATGTTTGATGGAATGGTATAAGCACTGATGAATGTGATGCATGTTTCGGATTTACAAAGAAATTTATTTCTTTGAGAGCATTAGACTTCAAGAGCTACAAGTGCAGTGTAGTATGTGGCGTTATGAAGGTGGTTAAGGGAGCTGTCACGACCCGAGCCCAGAATTCGGGGGTTAGCGAAAAACTAAACCAGTGACACACGTACTCCCGTGCACGTGCACCCAAACCCAGTCCAGATGCACGCACACAAGGGATCTAACACGTGCGAACTAAGCGTACGCGGAAGCTGTACATATCATAGCAAGCAACAAAGGAAAATAAAATAGCGGAAGCCAAAGCAAATACGAAACGGAAAAGACAAAGACAAGTACACTGAGATAAAACCGAATACACACCAAAATCAATATACACAAAATATACAGAATACAAGTCCAAAGTCCAAAGTCCAAACACAAGCTCTCAAAAACCAAAACGCAAAAATAAAAGCCACTGGTATGCATGCACGCACTTGGCAGAAGTGATCAGGCCCACTCTGCCAGACCGGAGGGTGCCTCTACACTCGCCCCTGCAGCCTCCTCGACCGCCGGGGAGCTGGGCAAGGTATCTGTGCCTGCAACACCACAGACAACACAAATGAATACAACGATCCAGCAATTATAAGTAACAGGAAAGAAACACGCATAGTATCAAAGCGAAAATAATAATGACAGAAGATTAAATACAGAGTTCCATATTAGGAAACTAAGCAAATCGTGCATAGAAGTAAAACATGATATGTGAATCAAAACATAGAATACTGAACTAGTTGGCTACTACGTTAACCATGTTCTCTCCAAAAGAGAGCAGAGCAGAGCAGAGCAGAGAACACCGCTGTCCAGGCCAAAGGTACAAGCGGGTCTCGGTTTCCTGGGTTCCGGGGTCCCAAGACAAAGCAACACTGCAGTTAAAACAGAGATACAGAGATCTACGCCAGAGGTAACCCCGTCGGGTATCCTAGGGCTGAGGCTGAGTAGAGCCAGACTAATACCAATCAAATCAAAGCTAAAGAAAGGAGATTATCCGCTTTGGACTCACCGATGACAAGGACCGGATCTTATCCTCACGTATTAACCTCTGGGCAGAGCCACCAGGGAATACCCAAAAATCAGAGATATACAAAGCCAGAGAATATACAAAGCATAGCATAGATCAAAACATAGTACAGAGCGAAGAATAATACAGATATACAGAACGAAAGCAAAATGACTGAGGAATGCATAACATAGATTAACAGAGCAGAGGGCAAAACTATAAACAATATGAAATGCATCTCAGATTAATACGGAATCAAGGTTAATTACAAGCCAAGCCTAATCTAGTTGCACCACTATCACTAACCGTGCATGTTGATGTAGTTTTAAGTTATTCGATGCACCGTTGCCATCCTAGTGTTGCAATATAATCCTTATGTGCATCGAAGTCCCTTAAACCAACACCCATGGGGAGGTGCTTAACAGTGATCAACGCTCACATGAACAAGTCACAGCCTAACAGATTATTCATGCGATCCAAAGAGTCCATCGGGCCGGTGTACGGGTATGGTTAACCTGTATTGAGCCCTACAAGGTCACACCATTAGCCTAAGTTTAACTGATTTTAACAGGTCTTACGGTTTAGCCATGGGTGACCTACGGCTTAGCCGTGGCATCCTACGGCGTAGCCGCAATATGCACTACGGCTTAGCCGTGGTTCCCTTCAGAACACGGCTAAACTGTCAGCTTTTCCACCTCTGATCTGATACATCTCACGGCTGAGCTACAGTCAGTATACGGCTTAGCCGTAGACCAATCCACGGCTTAGCCGTAGCCTCACCGTAGGAGTACTGATATCAGAAAAGTTTCGACTGATCAGAGAATTAATTCACGGCTGGGGTACGGTTGGGTCACGGCTAGCTTACGGCTCAGCCGTAGAACAAATTACGGCTTAGCCGTAGCCTAGCCGTAGAACAAATTCAGATTTTCGAGTCTCTGGAAAGCGAACCGTAGAAATTTACGGCTTAGCCGTACAATACAGAATACGAGTTCGGGAAGATTACAGAAACGAAATTTTTGTACAGAAACTGAATAAAACAAGCTCAACTGATTCTCATAGCTTAGAAAATGGCTGTAAAACATTTCTCTAAAGAGAATGAGAATGAATCCAAGCAATCAAACAATACCCATATGTGTTATCAAAACCTGTACTTATACTTGCCTCAAATCTGACAAATCCTTTGAAATCAAGCTCCAAGCAACTAAAATCAAAACAAATCAAAGCAATCACACATGCATGAGATGAAGACAAAGCAACAGAGAATGGGAGATGTAATTTGGAGAAGAAATACAAAGAGTTGGGAAAGAACCCACTTACCTAAGGCAAGGACAGAGATGAGAGAATGGAGAAGAACCCAAATCAAACAAGGGAATCCAAATCCTACTCGAGTAAGAGAAGGAAAGAAGAGAGAGAGAGAGACAACGTGGCTTCTGAATTCTCCTTGCATGCAGTCGATCAAATGAAATGAGCAAGAGAGAGACATCTGTAAGATGACTCACTTATATATGGGTTTTGAAAGTTAAGTCAAAGTCCTGAGAGTTAAGACTAATTACAGTTCAAGTCACACGAAGGTCTAACTTCTCCAATTGACTCCAAACGGATCTGACACAGTTACGGAAATTGTCGATCTCCACGAAATACGCGTGCTGACACCAAGATGATGCAAAGATGAGATGAGCAAAGCCAAAGCAAAATTACGAAAAAGGGCTTAGAACTACCTATCTCAGGTCAAAGGTCACTCAACTACCTATCCATGACCCAAAACAAGTCCAAAAGAAATAAACAAAACAAAACACACACTAATGAGCCACTAATCCGGCTCAAAGGGGATCGGAGTGTTACATCCTCCCCCACTAGGAATCATTCCGTCCTCGGAATGACTACCTACCTGCGCAAAGAGCTGGGGGTACTGGCGCGCTAGCTGCTCCTCTAGCTCCCAAGTAGCCTCATCCGGACCGTGATGCTCCCACAACACTTTAACCCATCTGATAGTCCTGGTACGGAGAATCTGCTCTCGTGTCCCAACGATGCGAAGCGGACGCTCAACGTAAGTCGCATTAGGCTGAATCTGAATGTCATCGTAGCGAATCACATGGCTCGGATCTGGCACATACTTACGGAGCATCGACACATGGAACACATCGTGAACACCGGAGAACTCAACTGGAAGTGTCAACCGATAGGCTAAATCTCCAACTCGGCTCTTGACTTCGAACGGTCCTACATATCTCGGAGCTAACTTGCCCTTCTGACCAAATCGAACTGTGCCCTTCATCGGAGAAACTTTAAGGAACACCCAATCTCCAACTTGAAATGCCAAAGGTCTCCTCCGCGTATCCGCATAGCTCTTCTGCCTGGACCGAGCAATCTTCAGATTCTCTATCACTTTCTGCACTTTCTCTGTCGTCTCAGCAATGATCGTCGGACCATGGAAACTTCTAGTTCCAACTTCTTCCCAGCACACTGGGGTCCTGCACTTGCGTCCGTATAGAGCCTCATAAGGTGCCATACCAATACTCTCATGGAAGCTGTTGTTGTAAGCAAACTCACACAATGCTAGATGCGTATCCCATTCCTTCTCAAAGTTCAGCACGCTAGCTCGGAGCATATCCTCCAACGTCTGAATGGTACGCTCCGACTGTCCATCAGTCTGGGGGTGGTATGCCGTACTAAAACTCAGCTTCGTGCCCATAGCTTCCTGAAATGCTCTCCAGAATGAAGATACAAAACGACTATCGCGATCTGACACAATCGATACTGGGGTACCATGCAATCTGACTATCTCGTCAACAAACTTCCTGGCCATCTCTGTGAATGTCATCTCTTTCTTGAACGGAAGGAAATGTGCTGACTTAGTCAATCTGTCCACTATGACCCAGATAGCATTATTCTTTCTACTGGTCGGCGGAAAACCGGAGACGAAATCCATAGTAATGTGCTCCCACTTCCACTGCGGGGTGTGCAATGGATGCAATGATCCTGGAGGTCGCTGATGATCAGCTTTTACCCTCTGACAGGTCAAACATCGAGCTACGAACCCTGCGATCTCCCGCTTCATATTGTTCCACCAAAATCTATCCTTCAAGTTCCGGTACATCTTCGTACTCCCGGGATGCATCGCATATCGGGCATCGTGCGCATCTGTCATCAATTTCTCTCTCAACTCATCCACAGCGGGAACACACAATCTGTTCCTGAAGTACAAAACTCCATCCACCAAGCTGAAATCCGGTCGATCTGCAATCCGATCTCTGAACTTCACCAGGAGGGGGTCCTCAAACTGGCGATCCTTGATCTGCTGAATCACCTCAGGCTGAAACACGACGGTAGTAGCTAATGTCACCGAGTCTCCTACCATCTGAACCTCTACAGGCTGATCATGCACAAGCATATAGAATCCTGCTAACACCTGAAGACTGTCTGTCCTCCTGCTGAGTGCATCTGCAACTACATTGCCCTTGCCTGGGTGGTACTTGATCGGAAAGTCGTAGTCTTTGATGAACTCCAACCATCTTCGCTGCCTCATATTCAAGTCATGCTGATCAAACAAGTACTGCAGACTGTGATGATCGGAATGGACCTCAAACTTCACACCGTACAGGTAATGTCGCCACAACTTCAATGCAAATACAATGGCTGCTAACTCCAAGTCATGTGTGGCATAGTTCTTCTCATGTTCTTTCAACTGTCTGGATCCATAGGCAACCACCTTCTGATTCTGCATCAGTACACAGCCTAGTCCAACTCTAGAGGCATCGGAATAAATCACGAATCCCTCACTACCATCCGGGAGAGTCAACACTGGCGCCGTAGTGAGCTTTTCTTTCAACATCTGAAAACTACGCTCACACTTCTCTGTCCACTCATACGGGACCTTCTTCCGAGTCAACTGAGTCAGCGGGGCTGAGATCTTCGAGAAATCCTGCACAAACCTGCGGTAATATCCCGCCAAACCCAGAAAACTCCGAATCTCTGTCACTGATCTAGGACGGGGCCAATGGACTACTGCCTCAATCTTAGCCGGATCCACCATCAATCCATCTCTAGAAATCTTATGACCCAGAAATGCAACTTGCTCTAACCAGAAATCACACTTAGCCAACTTTGCATACAACTTGTGATCTCTAAGCAGCTGCAATGCCTTCCTCAGATGGTCTGTATGTTCCTCAGCAGTCTTCGAATAGACCAATATGTCATCTATGAAGACCACAACAAACTGGTCCAAGAAGGAAGTAAACACCCTATTCATCAATGCCATGAAAGCTGCGGGTGCATTCGTCAAACCAAACGGCATGACAAGGAACTCGTAGTGTCCATACCGAGTCCTGAAAGCTGTCTTCGGAACATCCTCATCCTTCACCCTGAGCTGGTGATATCCTGACCTCAAGTCAATCTTAGAGAAGTAAGCTGCACCCTGAAGTTGATCGAACAACTCATCAATCCTAGGCAATGGATATTTGTTCTTGATAGTCACTTTGTTCAATTGCCTGTAGTCAATGCACATCCGGAAACTGCCATCCTTCTTCTTGACGAACAAAACAGGTGCCATACGATATGGAGCTCTACTGATAGGTGCTGTACCTGGTACCACGTCAATAGCAAATTCTACCTCCCGAACTGGTGGCAACTCTGGCACATCTTCCGGAAAGACATCCGGAAACTCGCTGACTACTGGAATCTCACTGAGCTGTCGCTGATCTTTCTTCTCTGAAATGAATGCAAGAAATCCCTCACATCCCCTACGAAGCATCCTGTCTGCTTTACAAGCAGAGATCACACGTCTTGGGCACTTCATCTGGCTGCCCTCAAATCGGAATCCGCTGCCCAAATCAAAGTAGATAGCCTTACTGTAGCAATTGATACACGCATGATATCTCGCAAGCCAGTCCATACCAAGGATCACATCAAAATCCAGTGTCGTGAGCAACACGAGGTCTACTGGGAGCTGATGACCAGCTATCCGCACATCACACTGAGGGTAAAACACACTGCACTCCACCCGCTTACCAACCGGAGTGGATACTAACAACAAGTAGGGAAGTGGTGTAGGTCGCTGTCGAAGCTGCACAGCAAAATGGGGTGCTACGTACGAACGCGTAGACCCTGAGTCAAATAAAGCTAAAGCTTCTGCATCGGAAATTAAAATTTTACCTTCCACTACCGTGGCCTCCTCCGCGCCCTCATGCGTAGCAGCATAGGCTCGGGCTGTCTGGCGGTTCTGCTTCTGGCCTGGGCGAGCTGGCTGGGATCTGCCCTGTGAGGTAGGTCCTGTCTGTCTCGTCTGTGGAGGGGACTGAAACTTCGGGCATTGGGCCCGCCTGTGGTCCGTAGAGCCACACCCGAAACAAGCCCCACTCTTCCTCCAACATCTGTCTGTGGGGTGATCCTTCCCACAGTGACCGCAAACTATCTGAGAACTGCTCGAACTGCCCTGTTTACCCTTGAACTTCTTCTGGAACTGACTTCTGCCACTGAAACCTGCTGCCCTCTTAGCCTCTGTTCGCTCCTCCTCAAAGATGGCCTCTGCATCATAAGCCCTGTCAATAGCGTCATCCAAGGTAGCCGGCCACATACAAGCAACCACGTGGCGCTTATGTCTCGGATTCAGGCCGTTGACGAAGCGAGTCACTTTCTTATGCTCTGTGTTCACCATGTCCTCTGCGAAATGAGACAACTCTGTAAACCTGTGTACATAATCTGCAACTGACATCTGTCTCTGCTGAAGGTTGAAGAATTCCACTTCCTTGGCTCGCTGAATATGGAGAGGCATGAACTTACGACGGAATTGCTGCTTGAAGGTCTCCCAAACTGTGGCACTAGGCATAGTCTGAAATGAGGTCTTAACACTCCTCCACCATGTCTTGGCTACACTCCGAAGCATAGAAGCTGTGAGGACTACCTTCTGCTTGTTACTGCACACAATCGTATCAAATAGCTCTTCTGTCTGTTCCAGCCATTGCTCAGCCTGCAATGCATCCTCTATCCCATGGAACTCAGTCGCCCCTCGCTTACGGAACTTGTCGAAAAGAGCATTAGGGTCTGATTCCTTAGGCTGAAAAATCACTTGCTGATCTATACGGGGTGATGCAACTGCGGCAGCCTGACTCTGCCTATCTACCATGGATGCCATCTGCGCCTGTAATGACTGCATAGACTGCATCATCATCATCAAGCGCTCCTCACTGCTGATATGTGGGGGTACCGATCCACTATCACCGTTATGGCCCTGTTGATTCTCATCCCTAGATCCTGATCCTGATGCCATCCTGCAAAAGGAAAAGAAACACAACACACAAATATAAAATGCCCTGAGTTAGTCAAACCCCAAATCAACATATGAGACCTCGAGTCAAATAGTTGATATCGTCATCTCACCACGCTCTTAGATGCCTACATGCTTATAACTAGCATGCTCTGATACCATACAATACGTATGTCACGACCCGAGCCCAGAATTCGGGGGTTAGCGAAAAACTAAACCAGTGACACACGTACTCCCGTGCACGTGCACCCAAACCCAGTCCAGATGCACGCACACAAGGGATCTAACACGTGCGAACTAAGCGTACGCGGAAGCTGTACATATCATAGCAAGCAACAAAGGAAAATAAAATAGCGGAAGCCAAAGCAAATACGAAACGGAAAAGACAAAGACAAGTACACTGAGATAAAACCGAATACACACCAAAATCAATATACACAAAATATACAGAATACAAGTCCAAAGTCCAAAGTCCAAACACAAGCTCTCAAAAACCAAAACGCAAAAATAAAAGCCACTGGTATGCATGCACGCACTTGGCAGAAGTGATCAGGCCCACTCTGCCAGACCGGAGGGTGCCTCTACACTCGCCCCTGCAGCCTCCTCGACCGCCGGGGAGCTGGGCAAGGTATCTGTGCCTGCAACACCACAGACAACACAAATGAATACAACGATCCAGCAATTATAAGTAACAGGAAAGAAACACGCATAGTATCAAAGCGAAAATAATAATGACAGAAGATTAAATACAGAGTTCCATATTAGGAAACTAAGCAAATCGTGCATAGAAGTAAAACATGATATGTGAATCAAAACATAGAATACTGAACTAGTTGGCTACTACGTTAACCATGTTCTCTCCAAAAGAGAGCAGAGCAGAGCAGAGCAGAGAACACCGCTGTCCAGGCCAAAGGTACAAGCGGGTCTCGGTTTCCTGGGTTCCGGGGTCCCAAGACAAAGCAACACTGCAGTTAAAACAGAGATACAGAGATCTACGCCAGAGGTAACCCCGTCGGGTATCCTAGGGCTGAGGCTGAGTAGAGCCAGACTAATACCAATCAAATCAAAGCTAAAGAAAGGAGATTATCCGCTTTGGACTCACCGATGACAAGGACCGGATCTTATCCTCACGTATTAACCTCTGGGCAGAGCCACCAGGGAATACCCAAAAATCAGAGATATACAAAGCCAGAGAATATACAAAGCATAGCATAGATCAAAACATAGTACAGAGCGAAGAATAATACAGATATACAGAACGAAAGCAAAATGACTGAGGAATGCATAACATAGATTAACAGAGCAGAGGGCAAAACTATAAACAATATGAAATGCATCTCAGATTAATACGGAATCAAGGTTAATTACAAGCCAAGCCTAATCTAGTTGCACCACTATCACTAACCGTGCATGTTGATGTAGTTTTAAGTTATTCGATGCACCGTTGCCATCCTAGTGTTGCAATATAATCCTTATGTGCATCGAAGTCCCTTAAACCAACACCCATGGGGAGGTGCTTAACAGTGATCAACGCTCACATGAACAAGTCACAGCCTAACAGATTATTCATGCGATCCAAAGAGTCCATCGGGCCGGTGTACGGGTATGGTTAACCTGTATTGAGCCCTACAAGGTCACACCATTAGCCTAAGTTTAACTGATTTTAACAGGTCTTACGGTTTAGCCATGGGTGACCTACGGCTTAGCCGTGGCATCCTACGGCGTAGCCGCAATATGCACTACGGCTTAGCCGTGGTTCCCTTCAGAACACGGCTAAACTGTCAGCTTTTCCACCTCTGATCTGATACATCTCACGGCTGAGCTACAGTCAGTATACGGCTTAGCCGTAGACCAATCCACGGCTTAGCCGTAGCCTCACCGTAGGAGTACTGATATCAGAAAAGTTTCGACTGATCAGAGAATTAATTCACGGCTGGGGTACGGTTGGGTCACGGCTAGCTTACGGCTCAGCCGTAGAACAAATTACGGCTTAGCCGTAGCCTAGCCGTAGAACAAATTCAGATTTTCGAGTCTCTGGAAAGCGAACCGTAGAAATTTACGGCTTAGCCGTACAATACAGAATACGAGTTCGGGAAGATTACAGAAACGAAATTTTTGTACAGAAACTGAATAAAACAAGCTCAACTGATTCTCATAGCTTAGAAAATGGCTGTAAAACATTTCTCTAAAGAGAATGAGAATGAATCCAAGCAATCAAACAATACCCATATGTGTTATCAAAACCTGTACTTATACTTGCCTCAAATCTGACAAATCCTCTGAAATCAAGCTCCAAGCAACTAAAATCAAAACAAATCAAAGCAATCACACATGCATGAGATGAAGACAAAGCAACAGAGAATGGGAGATGTAATTTGGAGAAGAAATACAAAGAGTTGGGAAAGAACCCACTTACCTAAGGCAAGGACAGAGATGAGAGAATGGAGAAGAACCCAAATCAAACAAGGGAATCCAAATCCTACTCGAGTAAGAGAAGGAAAGAAGAGAGAGAGAGAGACAACGTGGCTTCTGAATTCTCCTTGCATGCAGTCGATCAAATGAAATGAGCAAGAGAGAGACATCTGTAAGATGACTCACTTATATATGGGTTTTGAAAGTTAAGTCAAAGTCCTGAGAGTTAAGACTAATTACAGTTCAAGTCACACGAAGGTCTAACTTCTCCAATTGACTCCAAACGGATCTGACACAGTTACGGAAATTGTCGATCTCCACGAAATACGCGTGCTGACACCAAGATGATGCAAAGATGAGATGAGCAAAGCCAAAGCAAAATTACGAAAAAGGGCTTAGAACTACCTATCTCAGGTCAAAGGTCACTCAACTACCTATCCATGACCCAAAACAAGTCCAAAAGAAATAAACAAAACAAAACACACACTAATGAGCCACTAATCCGGCTCAAAGGGGATCGGAGTGTTACAGGAGCAATGGTTATCATGAGGGATAACTTGGTCAAAGGTCTCTACAGGTTAGTAGGAGGTACAGTTGCGGTAGAGCAAGTCCAAGAAAAAAGGAAAAATCATTTGAGGTGAAGTTAGATGGTAAGTTGAAAAATGGTGCAACGGACATTTTCAAGAAGGTCATTAACAGAGGACCACAACTACAAGTGAAACGGAAAGAAAAGTCAGCAAAGGTGGAGTTAGATGGAAAGTTGGAAGATGGTGCAATAGATATTTCCAAGAAAGCCATTAATAGATGATCGAAACTGCAGGAACACCAAGTTAAAGGCAAAGTATGGAAGATACTCAATGCTGCAGGCCTAGAGATTTGTATAGTTGAAAGGAAGGTTACTTTTGCTTTATCAGATGAAGGTGAGAAGCCATCGTGTTGCAAGGATTCTAATAAGGATGACAACAGATGGACTGGGGATCACTTTAAAAGACCAACATAAAGGTGTTCAGAAAGTCGGTGAAGGAGAAGCTCAAGCAATGCTTGGACTTGATCGTTGCACCACATTGATAAGAATATGGGTGCACCCCGAGCTAAAGGGGTGCAGGAGCGGCGCTCGATCGCAGCGGGTGTGGAGCCATACCTTTTTCAGCGAGGTGCAGAGATCTCAAGTTAGTTTAGACTTGATCGATATCCGATAATGTTGAAATTGTCGGTGCAAGAGCCACGATTGGTTGTAGCTCATGCAGATACGTATCTTTCATCGAGGTATGGGAAGACGAAGACATTACTGGATATTTCAAGGTCAAAAGGTGGCTCTAAGGATTTACGGAATTCAAGTTGTGGCGGAGATTATTAGGTTTTGTCTTGTATTCCGGTTAAACCAGATCGGGCGTCTGGATTAGTCAGAATCGAGGTTTAGGGTCAGAGGTATTTGTAACCATTATGTATTTCTTAGTGGTTAAGGAAATGAGATCTATATATTAATGTGATGTGTAACCCTAAATTTTGGTGAAGTTATTTTGAACATAGCAGGGAGAAAAAGGCATTGAATGAGCTTTCTCTGTGAACATGGGCAATATAGCTGAACCACGTAATTGCTTGTGTGTTATTTTTTTCGTGGTTGTTTGCTTGATTGTTTATGATTGTGTTGATTTGTGTTGGCTGTGGTTGATCACAAATCTTAGGTATATTTACCAATAAATTTCTTATCAAAGGGCATAACTGCAACACTCCCATTTCTACTCTCAGGAAAATATAAAACGATGGTATGCAAAACCCTCTCTTTGCACAAATAAGTTCATAGGATTAATGTGGTTTTTCATAGAATAGCATGTGAAAACTTATTTACATTTTATAAAGTACTTTCTTCTAGGACTTCATTCGTGTTACTTATACAAAATTTAGTTGTTTTTTGTTTTTAGTAAAAAATTATTCCATTTTAATTATATTAAGATTTGAACTTATCTCGTATCATCTCCCATTCATACTATCCCAATGAATATATTTGCAATAAAGAGATTGTAATTGTTCCTCCATAAAATAGAAGGTAATGGCACTTTTTCAAAAACGGAATTATAGCAAAGACAGGAAGGGTACAAGTATTTACCGCTGTAATTTTTTGTTTTGATTTTTTTTTCTAATATATGATGAGGAGCCTACCAAATTTCTTACAAATAATTATTTATAAAATCCTAAATACACAATACCACTTGGAATCGGATAGTCCCATATGGTATCTAAATAGGAATATCAGCTCCTTGTTGGACATCCTAACCACAATCTTTTGGTAGTTGGACACACTTATGGGTTGCTTCGGTACTTGCAAAAAGGACTCACCATTGATGAGCCAAAGCAAACAAACAAACTCCTCTCGACATCTATCTTGTTGCCGGCGCACCCTCATGGATCAAGATAAGCAGCAGACAAGGAAGCGGACCAAAAGCGCAGGTGCACACGCAAGACATATTTTATGCAATTATGGTAGTAACAGGCAGTCGTGGGCGGCTGGCCACGCTTTGAAAGCGAATGAAATCATCCCCACCGTCCATCTGTTTTACCTAAACGAAGAAGTGAAGTGAAGTTGCAAGGGAGGCATGAGAAAGCACGTCTCCGATCACATCTCTTAAATGCTTAACAGTGATCAGTCGTCAAAGCAGCAGCGCGGATTGTGTAGTGTTCTTCAACATCGATACACTTAAATCACATTCAGGTACGGCAAATATAAATTTACTGAAAAAGAAGGCCCCCAATTAGTACAGGTCATCACAGTGGCTCACTTTTGATAAATTAAACTGTAAAATGCAGAATTGGCATGAATGTCTTCAAATTAACATGCATCTGACAATTATCTGCATTTTGAAGTAGTTAAATTTCGAGGAATGAAGTGCTTTCAAAGGGTGAGGATGAGGATGGACTCATGATGTCAGACCGTCTATTAATTTAGTGGCAAAGGCTTAAAGTAAACCTCGGGTGAAAGTTTCCGGCCCACCACTATACACTTCAATATGAACTTGTAGGTTTGAATTAAGATTATACGAGAAAAATCCCCCCAGAGATCTCCCCACGTTGTCATGGGATAAAGTGCCATGGCACTGCCACGTACATGGTAGGCTTGCCATGGTGATCTGGAAACATGGTAGGCTTGCCATGGTGATCTGGAAATTTTTCTCACAGAATCCGGACTCATGTTGGTGGTGGCTGATTTCACTGCTATCTGTGGAAGCCTGCGCATGCACGCACTAAAGCCCACGCTCTTTAGAAAGGATTGCACACGTGCCAAAATTAGACTCCTAGCCTCCTACGATTGTCGTGCGTTTACGCTTTATTTTGATATTATTTGGCCCTGTTTTTAAAATCAAGTTGTTCCTCTCCTCCACACTATACTTAGTTGCCACAAGGCCTCATATGATACTTATCTACTCATTATTCTACGTTGTATTAAAATCCAAAAAATAATATCGTCTAGAACTATTACACGTGAAGGCATGCAACACATCAAATTTTAGGGTTATGGGCTTGATTTTTACATGCTACTAGGTTTCACTAAGGATCCGTTTATGTAATAAGAAGACTTTGCACACTAAAAAAATTGTTTTCCGGCAGAAGCGAAAACTAGCACATTTCCTCTTATATTGAAAACTTTTTCTTTTTTTAGTATGCAAGCATTAGGGGGCTGGGACCTAACCCTCTTGTGAATAAAGGTATCTAAGGCCTGGGGTGAGGTCTCCTAATTGCATCAAATAATAAATTAGCATACAGCATGAAAAATCATAACGAGTTTACTCCTTATCATGAAATGTTCTGGTTACAGTACGGCCTCATTTGGCTCCATACACAAGATTGCGTGGCACCTATGTGCATGGTTCTCAAAAACAATAGACCTTTTGCTTTTACCCAAAATAAAACTTTAAAAACGTACAGGATGGCTAAGAAAAAGATTATTACAGGACAATCCCAAATTCTGACCATATTAACCTTGTTGTCCTTTCTCAGGTGACTGGATGGCACCGAGCTGGGGGCAACGCAAACTTGAACTTCGATTATATCTCTGGTGCTTGTCTCCTCTAATTAATGAAGAATGATAGCGTGCTTGTCGTATTGGCCTCCAAATCCATACACTAAATAGTGTAATGATGCAATATCTTCATCAAGCTCCCCTCCATCTTTCCCTATCAACAAAAAGATACATAACATAAAACCTGCTCTCTCTCTCTCTCTCTCTCTCTCTCTCTATCTTATAAACACTGACCAGTTCTGCTTCCTTCTTTTTTCTGATCACTATCTTTTAATGGTTCTTTCTCTGCAGCTGAAACTTTCATTCTATTTTGCATTCTATCTCATGGCAGCGTTAAACCCGGAAGCTCCTGCATTCAATTTACAAGTTTCTACTAGATCTCTTCACCACCACTGGAATGATCCATATGTGATACTATCAACTTTTCCTAGATATCCTCACCACCCTTCGTATGATCCATATGCGATAACACCAACTTTTCCTAGTTCTCCTTACCACCCTCTGCATGATTCATATGTGATACCAGTCTACTATCCTTCCTCTCTTGTATACCCCTATTTCCCCACTGTGGACATGCAGTCATCATATGGCATGTATCTGGACTGCAACCTTTGGTACCTGGATCCTCTTTTTCTGCAGAATCCAACACCAAAAAACGCAACCTCTTTCTTCTATCAACGCCCCTCTCTAACGAATCAGCCTTCTAATCCCCTACTTCCCTCAAAACCTCTTCAAGAGAAGGTTGAGGAGAACAAGAATGAAAAAGAAGCGCCAGTCTCTACACCTGTAGATGTGGCCGAGAAGAAGAAGCCTGGAGAAGCCGTTCCCACGGTTTCCAAGTGCTCGATTTTGGAGGAGAATACTAGATCTATGATAGAAGCACGCCGAGCCCGTAAGAAGGTTTGGGTGCGAAAGAACAGGTCTCTTGAATCTGGAGGATGGGGAAAGACCACTCTCATGATAAAGCACATACCCGTCAAATACACGTAGGTTTTAATCTATAAAATTTCACTCACAATCTCGTTTTTTTTTTTTCTTCTCATTGTTCTTTCATACTTCTCTGTTGGGTATTTTCTCAGTAAGGAAATGTTGTTGCAATTCCTGGACGAGCACTGTATAGCCGAGAATGGGAAATTGACAAGGGAAGACCAACTCAATAAAAACTTCATGTCTGCATATGACTTCATGTATTTGCCAATTGATTTTAGGTATTGCATGTTTGTATATTAATGATACGGCCATCGTATGTAATGATATGGACATTGTTTTCCTCTCTTTTCTTTTTTTGTGGGTTTTAAGTTGGTTACTTGATTTGGGTGCAGAACTAAATGCAACAAGGGCTACGCATTCGTGAACTTCACGAATGTGATTGGTGCATGTAGGCTGCGTCGGGTATTGGAGGGATACAAGTGGGAAGTTCTCGGATCCAAGAAGATTTGCCAAATAACTTACGCAAGAATTCAAGTAAAGTGCCTCTTTCTCGTCTTACTAACTTACTTTCAGTTTTTCTACATGTGGGCCTTGTGAAAGGGTTGGTCATTTGTTGTTTTAGTTGTATGTTATCAGGGAAGAGAGGCATTGAAGAAGCATTTCGAGTCTTCGACATTTTTCTGTGATACAAAAGCCTATCTACCCGTTTTCTTCGACACGTATCGTAATGGTTCGTGTGGGTTCGAGTACTTCACCGTTGGGATACGTGTTCCCTCTTCAGAGAAACAGCAACCTAAGTAGAACCTGCTGTCTTTGTGAGGGCTTGTGCAAGTAATTAAAGTGGGTGTGTAGAAACTATGTGTAGAAATAGAAACTATGTTTGGGTTTGGCTGCTTTCTATACGTCGGTGTCTTCGTTATTCTGGTGCTAAAAAAAAAAAAATATTGTTAAGGGGCTATGTTGTCTGTGGGGGAAAGGTTTGTTAACTGTGTATAAAGGCATGGGTTTGTATAAAAGCGGGTCATGGTTGCAGTTTTCTTAGCGTGAAATGTTAATTGGTTCGTAAGGAACTGTGTTGGTGTTGTTTTCGCAATGGCTGCATGGTATTTGTGAGCCCGTGTAAGAGCATGGTGAGTTCCCACTCACTAGAGAAGGCCTTACGTGAAAATGATTTTGCTTGAGAACGTTTCTGTTGGTAGGTTTTTGGTTCTTGATGGGAGTATTTTTCGCCATTTTGGTAAAATCTTATTGAGCTGATATGCAAATAACCATTCTGCAATCTCGGAGGAATGTAGAAATACATTCTACAGAGAAAATGTTTGGCTGATTAATTTTGTCATTACTGTTATTACTATGTAGGGACTATTATTGCTATATAGGGATGATCCAGTTGGTTGGATGTACCATTGACCACAAAAATATATATATATATATATGCATACGAATAATATTTACTACATTGTAAAATGTATGTAATCTTTCTTTCTTTTTTTTAGTTCTTTTGGTTTTGCGGTGTGTGTTTTGGGGTTGGGTTGGGGGGGGGGGGGGGGGGGGGAGGACCCTCTTGTGAAGAGAGACACTCAGGGCGAGTTTGAGAAATCCTCCCTATCCCTCAAATGTAGGGAGACACTTTGGGTGAGTTGGAGAGCCCTTTTGGTGGTAAGGGAAAAAGTAATCTTGTGGGGGTCAACAGGGTGAGCTTGGGAAATCCTCCTTATTCCTCAAGTGAAGGTGGACACTTGGGTGAGCTGGAAAGCCCTTCGGTGAGGGAAGAAGAAATTTATTGGGGTTACACATATCCGGGAAGAAGGGAGAACTCTTGTGGGGTAATTCAATATCAGATGAGGAAATGTGCCAGCCCATTCACGCATGTAAGTGTTGTACCTTGAGTGAGTTGGAGAGCCCTTTGGTGAAGGAAGAAGAAATCTAGTGGGTAACACATCATGGGTGAGGAGGGGAGAACTTCCGTGGGGTAATACATTTTCAGGTGAGAAAATGTGCTTGCCATGTTTTTACTTTGGTGGTGCAGGTAAGAGGTGTACCAGTATTTTAAACTTTTTTTTTGTAGTTTTACTAAGTGAAGTGATGTGAATGATAATTTTAAAATATAAAAAAATAAAGTGGATTAAATAAAAAATGATGATATTTTGATTTTTAGTGAAAAAAATATAGTTTTGAATTTTTTATATTAAAGATATATTTTTTTTATCATTTAGTGGTATGAAAAAA
Source organism: Sextonia rubra (assembly GCA_037013555.1). NCBI lineage: Eukaryota > Viridiplantae > Streptophyta > Magnoliopsida > Laurales > Lauraceae > Sextonia > Sextonia rubra. The sequence goes on along the minus strand of JASUAD010000013.1, from coordinate 42,680,354 downwards.
TTAACTTTTTGTTGTTATTTAATGGTATGAAAAAATAATTTTTTGACTTGGTGTAAAAAGTGAATATTTTTTAAATATAGTATTTTAATGTAACTCTTTTTAAATTAGTGTGTCTTGAAATGATATTACTTTAATTTATTAGTAAAGTGAGTTTTGCACTTATCTATATTTATTTTTTCTTCTGTTAAAAAACCTTAAAGGCCTTTAAATCAAGGGCTGAGATTCGGATGGATAGGGTGAAAGAGACATTTCAATCTATTCGACCCTCATTGGTAAGAATTCATCGGAGTGGATCTTACAAGCAAATGCAGCCTGCCTTTTGGTGAAAATTTACCTTACATATGCCGCAGCTTTTACAGGTCCCATTCGAGCCTTCGGTCTGCCCTGAGCCTTAGTTTAAGTTTTGGAATATTTTGATCTGTTAAATATTTTTTGACTTGGCTTTTTTTAATAATTTTGGTGTTGTTTTCGAATATTATTGGCTTATGTCATCGAAAATAAGATTATCCATATATTGCATCAAATTTGGTTTATTATTTATTATTTATTTATATTTTTGTTTTTTCAGAAACATCTGGTTGATGTGAATTAGGATTGGTTAATGTTGTTAGTGTGATCAGTTAATTCTTGCTTATATTAAGCTGTGATATTAGCAATATGCATTAGCCATTAATTAATAGTGAAAATTTAAGTAACCGATGTAAATAACTTCTACTTTGGTTGTCGATAATTAATATGTATTTTTTCTTGGTGAAAAATATCATCCTGAAACAGATGCAAAAGTTTAAAAGGCAGGAAACGGAATACCAAGTGTCTGCTCAAACTAATCTGGGGAAAATAACCATCTTGCAAAAACCTAGGCCTCATCCATTATGGTGGGCTATTTGGAAGGGGAGAAATGAATTTTCCATCTTGGCAAACCCTAGGAAAATAATGCTTGAAATGATAAAAAGTTTGCTTATTGAGCCATTGTGCAGTAAGTTAAAGTCAAAAGAGGATTTTATTGGAAAGGACTCTTTTCAACAATCCCACTCTCTTTGTTTATATCTCTTTTTATAGATTTACAGGTAGAGATGAAAGCAAACTTAGAATCATACAGTTGATGTATCTGTAAAGTGACATGATATCAGTCAAATTTCATAAAATTTAGAGATTGGACTATTATTAGATTGATCATATATTTAGATATTTAATTGGAGTTTTTCTTAGAAAAATCTCTTTAGAATTTTTATAGAATAAAAAAGATCCTAAAGATTTTTATAACTCGGAGTGGTCCCTGAAGAAGCTAATTTCGGTTTATTTTTTCAATATTATTTATGAGTATAGATATCCATGCTCAAGCGTAACATACATCAAATTCTTTTTTCATATTCCTTCTTCCTTTTCATCATCTATTTTTCAGTTTAGTCGAGAGTTCTGTTTAGGTTTTATCTGGGGCAAAGAGGGGAAAATCAAAAAGAAGAAAAAAGAAAAAGAAAAGAAAAGAAAAGACAAGGAAGAGGATGAAGGAAGAAGAAAAATAAAGAAAAAGAAGAAATGTTGGCAAGAGAAAGAGAAAGAGAATGTGTAATGAAAGATGAAATAAGAAGAGAAATAAGCAGATAAGATGATTTAGAGAATCAGAAAAAGGAATTGAAATAAGAAAAAAAGAGAGGAGAAGAAATATTACGCTTGAACAAAAATATTTATACTTAAACATAATATATCCAAAGTAGAATCATAATTTTTTTTAGACATCGTTGATGAGCATAGTTATCGCTGCTGATTAGCAATGTTAAAAAAAAAAAAAAAAATCACAGACGGAAATAGAAACGGAATCTCAGATAGAATACATGTTTCTGCTTTATTTTCTCTTTCTCTTTTTCTTCTTCTTGAATCTTTATCTCAGATAGAAGACAAACGAACCCCTCCACCAAATTAGGAAGAAGAAATGACAAAGAGGATGAAGCGGTGGGGAAAGGGTTTTGTGTATGAGCTTAGATATCTATGCTTAAGCATAATATACCTAAAGCAGAATCAAGGTTTTTTTTTTTAGACATTGTTGATGAACAACGATATTTATACTCATCAACAATGTCTAAAAAAAATCATGATTTTGCTTTATGTATATTACGCTTGAGCATAGCATAATATTTTTTCGTCTCCTTTTTTCCATCTTGTTTCAATTCTTTTCCTCATCTTTTTTGCTTATTTCTCTTTTTTTTTCACCTTTCATTATACATTCTCATTCTCTTTTTTCTCCTAACATTTTTTCTTCTTCCTTGTTCTTCTTCTCTTTTCTTTTTCCTTCATCATCTTCCTTGTCTTCTTTTTTTCTTTTGTTTTTATTTTCTTTCTCTTTTTTCTTCTCTTTGATTTTTTCCTTTTTGCCCCAGACAGAATCTAAACAGATCAACTAAACCAAGAAAAAGAGATGATGAAAAGGAAGAAGGAATTGGGAAAGGGTTTGATGTATGTTGCACTTAAGCATAGATATCTATGCTCATGAATAATATTAAAACAAAAAGAAACCAAAAAGGGATCAAGGGACCACTCCGGGCCATAAAAATGTTTGGATCCTTCTTGTTCTATAAAAACCCTAAGGGGATTTTTTGAAAAGAAACCCCTATTTAATTTCATCCATATGATTTTTTTCTAGTGTTTGAAATTTAATTCATTTTGAAATTGATAGTTTAGTATTGATGTTTATTACTTCAAGGTAGAAACCGTTATTTTTAGGATATGGTCATTAGACATTTTTTTTACATTCTATGTGAATTTTAATTCATTAGATAACTTTTATAGAGTCTAAAATTTTAGCAAAATACTTATATATACACCGATTTGGATCTTTGAAACATTTAACATTAAATTATATATTCCAATTAATAAATCGAATTCACAAACTGGTCGACTTTAATACCATATTAATATTTCTTAGCTAAATACTGCTACCAAAACCTCAAGGCGTTAGTAGAGACATCATAAATTATTTTTAATACTCCCCCCTTTGAGTGGAGTCTAGTTCTCAACACACTTTACATGTCAAACTCATATTTTTAGAGAACTTTAGCATAGGAAAATTAACTTTACAAGGCAAGATTATTGGCCAGTATTCTACATAATTGTTCTATAGTTTTCTATGAATATATATCCTTTTTAAAATTGATTGAAATCAAATTATCTCTAGGTAACTCCCATCCACCAACCACGCACTTGGCTGGAGTTGGTAGAGTGGCATATGGTATGCGTTTGGTCCCAATGTATTGTGTTTGAAAGGTGTGCTAGATTTGTCGGGTTGGCTTTAGTAAAGAGATGATTAGTTATATAAAAAAAAGAAAAAAAGAAAGGTAATCCCTACCTATGGGTTGGCTTTATAATAATGTAAGTATATATAAAGGAAAATATTTATGAGCATCTATCCTTCATCATGTTATGGTGATGGACAATATAATAGGACTGGCTTTGTTAACTATCTAAACCATCCACACATATGAGATCCCCTAATTTATAATGCAATTGAGTTTTTATTAATCCAAATGGATTGGACTATTGGATTGAAAGTCAAAATTTTTCTTTAATATAAAGCTGTTAAATTTGTGAGCCATGGATGAAGAGATTAAAGGCTTGGAATTCAACTTAAACTTAATTTATGGGCCCATTTAATGTGTCTCTTTAGACATGAATGGTCTCATCTAGAGTTCTCATGAAAAAAAATGGTGAGGGACGTTCATATATATATAATGTATGTATATATATGAGCAATGTTAGTATGCATCCATTTCCCACTATAGGGTGATGGATGCTTACATAGTGAAAATTGATGTTTACATGGCTTTTTTTATTTGTATTTGAGCACTCATCTTCTTCATAAGTTTTTTTGCCTTCTGCAAATTAATATATTCAAATATGAAAGTTTCTCTCACCCTATATTGAGGGATGACTGTATACTAGTATTCTCATATATATATAGTGTGTGTGTTTGCGGGGCCATGTTCCTATGCAAATTGCCCTAATGGGCAAATTGTTTGAACTCCTTTGTGGGGTCCACTGTAGACCCTATTTGGGATGAGACTGGGAGATGAAAGGATCTTTTTGAACTATTTCAAATATCAAATTTGGCTTCGATCATATGTCTATAATTCATTCATTCATGGAACACAAGCTCAATTCAATAGAATGGGTGTGCAATTAATCTAGCATTTTAATTCATTCGGATCTATGTAATACTTTAGACTTACGACAATCTGGAGGTTTCCTATTTAGTGTAAGATTTATAGTGAGTGATAGGTAGCCATCGATGGTTTTCACTTAAATATTTTCCTATACGTATATCCTGCATCCATTCAATACTTCAATTTTCCACTTGTTTACAGTGACACAGAAGGAGTGAGCCGAAGCAACTATATCATTGCCACCGCCACCAGCGCTTAAGACCATAGTTGATCAATTGGACGACTCGAGAGAGACATCTGACCGTATATAGAGACGCCGGGTTTACGCAATTAGGCGTCCTAAGGGTGGGCCTTACATGAGCCAATGCTTTGATTTGATGGTGGTCATGATATTCTTCGTCCCATCGAGGCCGTCGATTGGGATCTAGTACTTTTGTGCGCATTAAATGGGAAAATATGGTATGGATCTTCTCGACAGTGTACATGATGATTGAAACCTTCTCCCATCGAGACGTCTTTTTCTGCAGTACAATTCTGCTCCTGAACAGATCTGCAGCCATCTTGCCCTTGCCGCCCACATATCCTATCCTAGCTAGAGGTATAGTAGGGATTAACAAGGCTACTCTACTGTACATCGGAATGACCATTATTTGAAGAAAACTCTCGCATGACAAGTTCACGCCATCAATGCCTGATATTCCATCAACGGACAATATTAGTATGCTTCAATCGCTTAAGTGATATTTACATAATTAAAAATTATTTATATATAAAAAATTAAAAATATTTAAGATGAGAAAATGCTCATGTAAAAATCATGTAAGCCTCTTTCATTCTTAATGGATGAATGCATATTAATATTTTTTTTTCGCTGACTCTGTAAATGCAAATACAAATAAGTTAAATTGAGATTATATACACCACATCACTATTGGGGAAATGCACAGTGACTCTGATCCGGACTCAAGTAAACTGGCTGGGTGGGATCTTGTTATGGATTATTGGCAGAGGATAATTGTAAGATCCTGTTCCTTGATTTAGGGTTAATTTGCTAATTTTTTATGATTTGTACTTGATTGTGTTTTAGTGCTAATTGAGTCTTTGGTAAGTAAAATTGGTGGGACTCTAACTTAAACTAGGTAGTTCATAGACTAATGATGATTTTAATTAAGTTAATCATGTAACATCACACATTTATTCATTATATTATGTGCATATTATCATGGACATTCAAGTCATAAAGTGGACCTTACCCATTGGACTTAAATTAGCTAAATAAGACCCTCATATGACCTAGTAAAAACCTTAAATCTAAGGACTTGCTAATAAATATCCAAAATATCCAAGCAACCCTAGTTATATATAAAGGCACATATCTCATAGTTATGAACTCTTGTGCCTCCTAAATAAAATCCTAGCCCTCAAGTTCATCTTTACCCTTTTCTCTTCCTTTACCAAGCTAAAAGTATGTGAGAGAAAGATTCCTTAAGCCCCATTCAAGCTTGCCACCACCTTCTTTTCCACATCTCCTTTACCCCTTTTTATGTTTGGTTGGAAGAAAAAGCTCCATTTCACCTTTGCACAAAATCTTAAGTGAGAAACTCAACCTATGTTGTAGTTGTTCCACTTAAACACCTTAGTATGAGCTTTATAGCATTTATCTCATCATTTCATTGCTTTCATATCATTTTCATGTGTAGAGTTTTAGTTGAGCATTTAGATTTGGGAATTTCTACTATTTTGGCTTTGGTATTGATTTTTAGAGCAACTTAAGGCAAGTAAAAGTAAGTAGTAACATGTATATGTGTAATTTGTTGTTGGTTCTTTGATTATTGTATATCATATGGCCTTGTAACTCATCCTTTTCATGTCTCATTCATAGGGGATAACTTGATGAGTAGAATTTCTTAATCTACATGTGTATATTTTTCAGATTTAGAATCTTAATTACCTTGGATTCCTTGTTTCATTATTAGATAATGGATAATAGCTGATTTTATTGATTTTACTAACTTTTATGCAAGGCTATAGAATCTCAGTTTTAAAAAAGGCTACAGAATCTCAAGACCCTTGTATATAGCATGTGTGCCCTAAATCCTTTCTACACTTTGCAATCCTTGCCAACCTGTTGTTATATTATTGATAGCATGTTTAAGGGTCACACCCAACACTGACTGATAAAGGATGGTGGAGAAGAAACACGAGGAAATAGAACTCGACATTGTGTAGATTTTCATGATTGATGTGGGACCCACCTGGGCCATTGGCCGAAGGATCTGAACCTTAATACATGGGCGACCCTAAAGATACAGGACCCAATGTGAATTTGGCATAGTTTGGCCATCATCCAATGAACCCAGAACAGTTCCACGTTAGGTGTATGTGCCACAGTTTTCTTTCATGTTATTATTTCAAACTATATTTGATTCAGAATTCTAAAATTTACAGGTTGAACCTTGAAACTTCCTTGTTTTTTTTTACAGCCATATGTAACTAGTTGTTTCCTTAATAAAAGTGCTAGGAAATTTAAATAAACCCTTGTTTTGCTTTTATTTTTAAAAACTGTTTTGAGCTGTCCTTTTATTTGTGGACTTTTGAAGGCTGCAACTTAAATCTTTGATATGAGTAGTTTTTCTACTAAACTGCTAAGAACTGTTTTCTTCTAATTCTTTAGGTTCTGAAATTATACATAAATCTTGTTATGGGCTCTTTTGTATCCATAGGCCCATGCTAATCCAGACATGATTGATCAGGTGAGGTTTAATCAATTTATTTATTCATTTTAGTTTATCTTATTCTTGCTTGTAATCCCCTCAAATCCAATTCAATGTGACTTGATTAAGCTTGATCATGGGGTCAAGTGGTATCTTAGAACATTAGGTGAACCTTATGACTGTATAGAACTTTGATTCTTGAAAGTATAGTCTTGAAAATACTATACTTAATACTGGCCCAATGAAATCAAGTTGGGTACACAAGGAAAATGTTTGTTGTTATTCATCCTTGTTAGATGTTTTGGTTAGTCTTAATGTTATACCATTTGCGTGTGGGTATAAGAGTCCAATGTCAGTATTCATACACAATGCGACACCAATAAATTTAGTAACACATGACATTGAATGACCTATGGTTACACCGAAGTGGAAAGCTAATGACAGAGGCATTTTAGAATTATTTACCTTGAAAATCATCTTTATCTCTAAATGAATTGAAAGCTTATGCATATTACTATAATTTTTTTTTTCACTTTCTCTTATGCCATTAGTTCAGTTATGATCATTCTACCTCTTTGCATTTATTATTGTTACCGTTATCCTTAATTGATATTATGATACCTTTAAGTTATTGCAAATAATATGTATGCAAGTTCTAATAAGCCAAAAATGAGAATGTATGGTTGTGCTATTTATGTTATCTTAATTGATTATAGAGTTGGCACCACTGAGCTAGATTCTATAAGGCCCAGCGAGACTAAGTATGAGTATTCCTACAATTGGTTTTTCCCATGGAGTGAGTCAACATTCTATTAGGGTAACTGGGTTAGCTACTTGGTTCCTTACCTATTCCGATAAACGGTCTCCTTTAGGGAGGATATTAGTAATGTAGTTACTAAATTTGCAAGTATAAATCTGTTCCATTGATTTTTTTATACATATATTTATTATGAATGTTAACATGCTTAGTGAACTGTTATTGACCTCTTATAAATTGATTATGTCCTTATTTTTTTTTATTGTAAACCATGTGTTATTAGCTTATTCTTGTTAAACTACCATGCTTAGGACGCTACCCTTGGTGTTGTAGAAGTAGACTTTAATCCTCATACGATTATCGATGCGATCCGAGGGGATTTGAAGCAAGTTCCTTTCGAACTAGTTGAGTGGGGAACAAATGACGTTTTTTATTAGGTGTATTCGTTAAACTGATTCATAAGAATTTTGGCACTCTAGGATCTTGAGTTTGGATCAGCTTTTTCTTTTCATCATACCGTTATATTTATTTGAGATATTGTGATTATTGCATATTTGAAGAACAAGTATCTTATAACTGGTCTTTGACTATTATTACTTTACAGACTTATATTTATTTAGCATGCATATAGACATATAGTATGTTTATCTTGGGATTCAAGTTATTTTTAACTCATTTAAGTAGGTTCTGATAGGAATGTTTCAACAAGTATTCTTGTATACTCTTTACTAGCAAAAGTGGTGTGATAGGTGCATAATGTACTAATGTTTTTCTCAGATTGATTAAATATGTGTTCATGGATCTTCCTTGTACATAAAAGTGAAAGATTTGAGAAAAATTCTCTTGTGGAAATTCGTATTTGCTTAAGTATGATATGAGTTATTACAAGATTACACATGCTACATCACGGGCCTAATTGAATTTTCCTAATCTCAGGTCCGGGGGAGATAATCGTAGTATCTTTCAAGCCGATTGCATTGATGTCCTAACTCTATTGAGCCCACTTGGGCCCTTCTTTTATGATCAAGTCATCTTATGATCTCGCATTATGCCCAATATCATCAGTAGAGATATGATAGCACTGAGTATAGTTGCTTCCTTTTTTTTCTTCCTAAAAATATTGCCTACAATGCTACTCTCGTTAAACCGAAATATTTGTATGATTGCTTGTTGAGTACAAATGTGAGGAAAGGTGGAAAGAGATGAGATTTTTTTTAGCAGCTAGTGTGCAAAATTGGTTTCTTTTATTTATTACAAATATGGAATCTTAAGACAATGTGCGTATGTTTTTTTTATTTTTTATTTTTGGTGAAATAGCATATTCACGATAAATCACACATGGGAGTGAAATGCTTTCATTTCAAAGAAATGGAATTTTAGGTTTTCAAGAAAAGATAACTAATTGGTGTTTGGCAACAAGCAGAATAAAAAATTTGTAGATTTCAATATTGATAGATTTTTTTCATATATTATAATACCAAACATTTTGTAGTTTTTGAGATATTATACTATGTAAGAATCTACAATATTCACCCTTCTCCTAAAAAATGCAATATCCACAATTTCTATAAAAAAAACCCGATATTGTAACTTATAATATACACTTTTCAAATAGTGCAAAATAAAACTTAAATATTTTTTATCTACTAAATAAAAAAATATCTTAAAATCTTGAATAATCTTTGGTTTCCAAACACTACATAAGCTTTTGATACACACACACACATATATATATATATTATGAGTGGAAACCCCCCAACTCACCTCATAGACATTGTAGGACCGATGGTAAAATTTTGAAAATATGACACTAATAATAAGCATGATATGTTGGTTAAACCACACAAAAAGGGTGCAAAACGTGGACCTCTGAAACAATGGTAGACTTCACAACTAAAACTTAAGAATAGGCCTAAATTTACATATATGATCCTTTTATATATGAGCTTTGAGCTTTGTAGTTTTAACTCCACAGCACTGTCCGGAGAGAGAATCCACTACGTCTACTTAAACTCAAATATTTTCTCTAGAGCCTCTCCTTGCTGCCTGAATCACTAAAAGAAGACCAAAATATTTCTTCTTTTATTTTTTTGCAATATCATAAATTTTTTACTGACTGCATTACTTTATCTACCATCTTTCCATCACAAGTTCCACTCACATGGATAACAATATTTGATGAAAATCAATTTCGAATTTCAAAACGTAAATAAAAATGAGCACACATTGCAACAACTTTCAAATGTTTTTATTGGACCCACTTATCAGCTATCAAAACCCTTCATATGAACTTACTTTCAATTGCATAATTTTTAGTAAATTGTGCATTATAATTTATATAGCATTAGAAGCATTTAAATTGTGAGGTCAAGATAAAGTAATGTGGCTAATTTTTCACCTAGTTATAATCATGAGACTTAAAAACTTTTCCCGTCTCCCTAATCTCACTAATTTGCGTCGTCTAGGTGGATCTCATAGAAAGGATAAATATCAAGCCTAATTTGCCTTCATTGTTTAGTATCCCACAATACTCCCCATACTTAGAACATAGAGGCATCGTAAAATATAAAAAAAAGAGAGATTTTTTCTGGTAGCTTACCTTTAGAAATGATTTTTCCCCCTTCCTTATCAAAAATTCTAATTTTTCCAAAACATTCTCCATGTCAGGAAAAATGATAAAACTTCTCAAACTTTTTTTTCTTAAGGCAGCTCCATTCTTGCCTTCTCTATTCCTTTTGCTATGATTTTTCTTTTCCTTTTCTTTTACTAAACCTTTGGTCTTTGCAACCTGTGGGGCCAATGTTTGTATGAATAATCCACCTTCACATATTGAAGTAAAATATGATATAATAAACATATTGAAAGCAGTTGTTCATATGATTAACTTTGAATGATGAAAGGTGGGCATCAAATAGGATAAATGAATTATTTTTTGATTTATTCATTTTAAAAAAATCGGTCTCTTTTACCATGATCTGAAAATATACATTTTTTTATGTCCTAATATCAAAAATCACATTGATAGATGGTGAAAATAGAAGACTTATGAGATTTAATTTCCTATCTTGCTTAGGGTCGATTTCATTGTAAGAAAATAATTCTTTATAAGGAACCACTTTAACACTAATTTATTATCTTGAACATATAATAAGGTTTGTTTATTGAATGGAATTGAATTCGCAGGGATTTATAGAAATTAATTCATTATCATTAAAATATGATTAGGCTAGTATATTAGTGGGATTTAAAATCTTAAAATTCAAAGAAACACATTATGCCATGAAACATGCTAGTAATATTAAGCAATGTAGCTCATTCCTATGGTGAAGATCTATGGGATCCATATAGACAAATGATAATCATCTGTGTTGGGGTAATGAAATGCGCTCTACTTGGATAAGCAGTGGAGGAAAAAAATAAAATGAAACCTAGTTGGCCATCATATGGACTAGAGCAGACATTAAGGCCCCAAAGTCAAGAGTGGAAAAATGATAAAATTATTTGAATGTATAATCTCAATGGTCAAAATGGATTTAAATAAGAGGTAGACAAAAATAAGTTTGGTTGGCCATCATATGGTGTTAGATATTAAGGCCCAAGACCAAGGGTGGCAAAAGATTGAAATATAAAATCCATTTGTTGATGTAGTTTGAAAGAAATGTGTAGTGGGTAACAAGAGGGAGACACGATCACTAAAGGGCATTTTAGTCTTAAAACATCCAAATTGTAGGTATGGGGAAATTTTTAAAATTTTGGAAGAAAGAGGGGCAATCCATACATTTAGATAAGTACAAGTAAAAAGAAAAGAAAAAAAAAAAAACCTTTCAAGATTTTTGTTGAGCCACTTTACAACCCACACCATTCATCAAGTGGTTTCGGCCAAAGATAAGAGCCATGTGCCAGCCTTCCCACCTCATCAACGATCATTTAACTTTAAAAGTGGATTAAATTTGATAAGAAAAATTTTCCTAGACAGCCATCTTTTGTCCTTGATAATCTTGTCCTGCAGCGAAGGTTGATAAATTTCCCAAATGTTAGTTGCAGAGGTGGTATCTTTTTATTTTTTTATTTTGTATCAAATGGTCTTAAAAAACAAAAAAATGATGAGGCAGTTTTATGTGATATCATATAGTAATATTTAGAAAAAAAGTATTAGTATGGAGAACGTCAACTTTGGCCACAAGGCACGATTATACATTATTAGTGGTGGCCTGCGGATAAAATGCCCTTTTTAGATTGCGGCTAATCAAAGTTGCAGAACCTTTCAATCTTTCATAAATAGCCATGATCTAGCATATATTTTTGGCTTCTTTACAGCGTCAAAAGTCCCACTCGCATTTGCTACCACAAAGTAAATTTTTGCGGTATCATATATAAGGAGAAAGGACATTTTTGATGTTTTTCCAAGGTACATGTATAATAAAGACAAGTTTTGGAGGAAATATTTAAATTTCAAGCGGGTGGATTTCATTTGCCACAAATAATTTTCTTCTTCTTCATTTTCCTTCACCCTTTTTGGAAACTTTATGAAAAAATCTCTTTAAAGTAAAAATACGATGGAGGATACAAATACTCCACAGCGACAGCAAAGAACCTCGATCATAGCTTTTATTTTTTATGAAACTTGCATGTATATGAACTTGAAATGTAGGGTTATTTTTTGATATAATGTGATACAGGTTTCCTACGTCATTCTCATTTTAAGTTTTTTGACACTTTGATAAAATAAATTAGAGTGAAGTGAAGCCCCCGTTTAAGAGATATGAAAAGTAGTATGGGTTAAATTAAAAGTACATTAATACAAAATTCTCCCATTCTTTAAAAAAATAAAAAAACCAAAAAACAACATTCTAAGCTACTAAATGACAAAAAAACAATCTAATTTTTATATAAAAAGTCAAAAAGTTTTTTCTCATGTCACTAAAAATATAAAAAGTCAAGCACATTATAATTAGACCCCATCATTTTTTTCAGTGAATTTGATGCTTTCCCCTCACTTTAATTTTACTAGTAAAGTACCAAATATGCCCAAGAGTTAATTTAAAAAAAAGAAATTCCATGTTGATTTTCATGCCAAGTAAAAATTTTTCTCGATAAATTATCAAAGGGATTCTGTTTATGGGATTCTGTATTTGTAATATCACAAAATTTAATTGATATAGCACATAAAATTATCTTGTTTAAAATTCAAAGAATACCATTTTTTAAATGTACTTTTGCACTAATAATTTAATCAAAATTTTGTGATATAATAATAGAGCAATACGTTTTAGAAAAATATCTCAAACTTCAGTTACGTATGGGAAATCGACGGCTAATGGAGGGCAACGAAGACGGTTTGTTCGGTGGAAAGCCTTTCATGTATAACATATATTTATAAATTGCCACCCAATCGTCCAATCAAGAATCAGCTACTGTTTTGTCTTTCCCTCTTCCTTTCTTCCTATACCTATCACTCTCAGTCAGAACCAGCATAAGGAATTCTTTCTTCTGCCATTTCCACGTCCTCCTCCGTCTCTTCTCCTCCCTCTTGCAACCCACTCCCTAATAGATCAGCATATCTTTCATGGAACCATTGAACCCAGATGCTCACCCGTTCTTCCCTCATGGACACGTTCCACCTTCTGATAACCCCTTTTACACACCAACTGCAACCTGGCCTTTCTTCTATCCTCCCCCTTCTACGCCTTATTACCCACCAATGCCACCAGCTCGTTACAATTACCCCAACAGCCTCTGCTCAAGTCTGCCTTATGACCCACCCACCCAAAACCCATTTCGTGGCATCCATGGAAATCTCATCCATCCTGCACAACAACCGGCCCATTCCACCATCTCCTCCTTCCCACAACCCCACATGGAGACCCAAGCAAGAGGAGGAGACGGAGCTGCTAAGGAAAGGGAAGAAGATGGAGCTGCTCATCCCCAGCCCATCGCACCCACCGTCTCCAACTACAAAAGATTCAAGGTTCCTCGCTTTCACAAGAATAGAAGAGAAAGCAAATCCCCAGCACTGCATGGAAAGATTTGGGTGCCAAAGGGAAGTGGAAAGACCGCCTTCATGATAAAGAACATACCCTACACATACACGTCGGTTCAGTTTCTCAATCACCTTCTCTTCCTTTTCCTTCTTCTCGATCACCTTCTAGTACTTTTTCCCTTCTTCCTTTCCATTGCTCTCTAATTAGTCATTTTCTTCTCTTGGGTTTCTCAGCGAGGAAATGATGCTGCAACTTCTGGACGACCACTGTCGTGCGGAGAATGTGAAGTTGAACAGAGAGGAACTAGAAAACAAAGATTTGATGTCCGCATACGATCTTTTCTATTTACCAATAGATTTCAGGTGCTGCTTGCTTGTATCCTAGTACTTGTATAGATCCTCTTCTTGTTTTCTTCTTCTTATGCGTTTTTGAGGGAGTGGGTTTTGATGGATTTAGACTTTTTAGCTGCAGGACTCACTGCAGTAGGGGTTATGCGTTTGTGAACTTCACTAGCGAGAGTGGTGCAACGCGGTTGCGGAGAGCTTTGAACGGACATAAATGGGGGGCCGTCGGTTGGAACAGGACGTGCCAGATTTCTTATGCTCGAATCCAGGTACAGCTACTATTAATCTAATATTTTTGTTTTGCTGCAGGTTGTCTGTTTTATCAACTTGGGAATGGTGGGATTTCCTCATAATATTCTGAAGATGTCATAAGATTCTCCGTTGGCATCTGATGAAGAATGAATGCAATGATTTTAGGGGTCATTTAAATCTGGAGAAAATCGTATTATAGGTTTTCTTCCTCTATTTTCTCTACCTTTCTCTCTGCAAATGGATTTTATAGAATATGGTTTTCAACCTTTGGCAGAGTGAAAACTTTCAAAGCATACGAACTACCTGGGCTTCCACCAAACGGTGAGAGGTGAAGTAAGTTCGTTTTTGAAGGGAAGGTTGAGTAACCATTTTAATTACCAAGGATATGCGTCTCTGTGTGAAACAGTTTCTCAGAATGTTTTTTGAGCTGGGGAGAATGATTTCGCGTCCATCGATGTTAACTTTCGAATTTCCATGGTTTTATTATCATCGATGAAAGATTAATTCTCACAACATCCGTGGAATCTGCGGGGGTTGGTATACATTTTTCCACAAACGCGCACTAAATAATAGAACTGAAATCACATTAATCGCCTTCAGTCTTTCAATTTGATTCTTTACGGGTACAAAATGCTGCAGAAACTGACGTGACGAAAAAGGTGGATAAACTGCCTACAGTCCAAAGGTTTTCCGGTTGACCGTAAAAACTTCACTTGCTATCTTGTTCGTTTGCTGATATCCGAACCACCCCTAAGAAAATTGACCTATAACATGGTCTGTGACCTTTTCTACAATCTGAAAAATTGTTTAGCAAGAGGAAAAATACTGATTTATTTCTTTTTTTGAGGATTTTGCTGAAAAATCCTTCTTGGGTCATTCTCTACCAAAAGGATCCCTAAAAATATAATTCCACCGTAATGGTCCCAGGGTTTTTTTTTTATTTAATTTTTTTGAATGAGTTGGGTTGGATATCCTGCACACTCAATTACATAAGCAGAAATTCTAGTTGTTTTTTCTTCTTCCTCTTCATCTTCCATCTTCTTTTTTTTTTCCCCCTTTTTCTTCTTCCTCTTTTCTCTTAAACAAAACAAACACACTTCCATCATATCTTTAGAAGAAGAATAAAGTATGTTTCCAAACTTCATTTTCAAATTTTCATAAAAAAAAACTCATTTTATCAATCAACATTCCAAAGGAAAAAATCCATTTTTCATTGTCCCTCTTTGAAACTAAATCAAGGCAAGAAAACCATTTTGCTTTGAGCTTCTTTTTAGCCCCATGACAAAGGGAACTCCGATGAGGAGAGCGAGGATGCCTTCGGTGCGGATGATACGGATGTTGACGGTGTGGATGATACGGATGTTGACCGTGACGAGTCCGATGTGGAAAGTGGTGGTGGCAGTGGGATAGGGGTAGCAGTTGTGGTTCTAATATTAAAAACTAATGCGGAGTGGAGATTAGGTTAGATGGGTTGCACAAAGATGGGGTTTATACGTTGGAGTTAGAGGTTTAGGAAACAAGGAAGAGAAAAAAAATTAGAAAGAGAAAGAAGGAAGAAGGAAGAGCAGTGCAAAAGAGAAAGGAAGAGGAAGAAAATGAGCAGGCATATCCCACTCATGTACATAGCTCCACGTCCAACTCAGATTTTAAAAACTAAAATCAAATAGGACCTTTGGGACTAGTATTATGAAATCATATCTTTAAAGTCTTTTTTTGGTATAGAGTGACTTTATGAAGATTTTTTTGGTAAAATCTTCTTTCGTTGTAGGCTCTTTGTTTTTTTCTTTTCTTTTCTTTTCTTTTCTTTTGGGTCGTTTTTCTAAGACAAGCACTTACAAAAAAATGTTCAAAAAAATGAGAAAATATGTGAACTTTGATTTTCATTATTTTGGTTTCAATTTTTTTATTTTTGGACTCTCGTATCTCTTCTTCCAAAACAATCTTCTAAAACGAAGAAAAAGGCCATTCAAAAACGAGGCTAAAGCTCCTATTTTCACATCTCCAGGGTTGGTTCCTTTCATTTTAAGGGCATATTTGCCTTTGCTTCTCTAAAACCCCATTAGATATTTGTATTGCCCCTCGAATCCTCATTAAACATTTAGACAAATGGATTTTAGAAATGGAGATTCCAAACATGTGCTAAAACTATCAGAAATCTGCATGATGGCCGTAAAGTACTTTATTGATGGGGCTATATGCGAAATGATTTGGTTGGAGCTCCAAAACCAGTAGTTCTTACCATTTGCATCATGGAAGATGAACCGATGAGGGCTAATCTAAACACTGCATTCCACGTAACCTCTCAATTACTCAATTAAAGTTCATGCATGAATATTTTCTTGTTTGTTGGGAATGACAGAGAAAGGATGAGCTGGAAAAGCATTTCAAGCATTCTAACTTCTATTGCGGTACTGAAGCATATCTACCCGTCATCTTCCACCCGTATCGTAACGGTTCTTGTAACTTTCAAGCGACACGGTTGGGGAATTTATTGGCCTTGCCAAGGGACACTAACACACAAGAAGGAGACTCCAATGAATCCACAGGAAGTACAGACCGAAGGTGAAACCAATGTTACTACTGCAGCTGAGTAAAGGGTTAATGCACTGTGGCATATGCAGCAGGAGGATGATTTTGTTGGGCCCCACTGGCAGACCAGATAAAATAGGGCTTTGATCAATAAAGGAGAAAAATTTAGGTCATCAAGTGGTCCATAAAATTATTGTTTGTTTTTATTATAATATATAGAAATTGAATACATTCAATTCATAGCATAAATGGTTAAAAATAAAAATTTTAAAAATAAGCATTAAATGATTGTTTTATTTAGGTAAATTGAATCAACAGAAAATGGGACAGTTTCACATCTGCTTTGATTTTATTTCAGGTCATCTGATATATATTTTTGAAAATGCACATTTTATATTCATTTTTAACCAGCAGGAGTGTAAATTTTCTGTATTCAATTTCTGATTTTTAATGCAAACAAACAATCACTTAAAGTGTCAATACTGTACTGCGAAATTGCACGTTGTCCAAGGAATGTTTTTATTACTGGATTTTATTTGAAAGCCCTA
Organism: Sextonia rubra; assembly: GCA_037013555.1. Classification (NCBI taxonomy): domain Eukaryota; kingdom Viridiplantae; phylum Streptophyta; class Magnoliopsida; order Laurales; family Lauraceae; genus Sextonia; species Sextonia rubra. The sequence continues at coordinate 42,663,075 of JASUAD010000013.1, read as the reverse complement.
TTGCATTTGGCGGGCGACTGGGCCGCTCAAGTTTTAACACGTTTAGTTTTAAAATATATAGAGAGCTTATGCTGTCAAAGCTGCAGAGGAAATGGTGTATTTTCTTGTGCTTGCGATCTAGGGGAGCTAAGTGGTCTTCCGAGTGGTGATATGGAAAGCTGATGCAGCCATAGCTAGTTATTGTGTTTTTCCTTGTTTTATTAAGAAACCCGAAGGCAATGTACTGAATTACTTAAGCTACGGTCAAGTCTTTCAAAGCTTCGAACTTTGTTATGTACTGAAAAATGGTTTTTTTTGTAAGTGGCTTTTTATTTATATTTACCTTTAGAGGTGGATTTTCACATATTTTTATTAATGCTGATATTTTTACCCACACGTTCTTGCATGCTTTTCATATTGAGCGCACCCATTGAAAGTGAAATATGGTTAGAAGCTTTGAGAATTACGAAAGTTATTTTTATCTGAAATGGTAAGGATTTCTTTCAATGATTTTACATGATTTTTTGGAAAGGTGGTCAGTTTTAGAAATCACGGAAGTTAATTTATGCGAAATCTCAAGGATTACTCTATTTGATTTTGCATGTCTTTTGGTTTTTCAGATTTCGTTTGTCATTTTTACTACAGCCTCATTAGCCTTTTTTTTTTTTCTCTATTTCACCTGTTACTCCTTGCATATAGGTTTTCTCCTCCTTGCACGTGTGGGCTATCTTGAGGGCTCTTAGCTAGAAAGAGATATAAAAAAAAAAAAAAATTAGTGGAAGAAACTTACCCTCATGGGATAGCAAAATGGAAGGGGATAGTGACTGATGGTGAAAGAATGAGAGAAAACGGAATGAAAATATAAATAGATAGGCTCTTATTGACTTTTTAGATAATTACTTTGTGATATCACGTTAAGATTTTATGAAATTGTATAAAATTATGTTGTGATATTGTAAAAGAAAATGACATCTTTTATCAATTATGGATATGACTAGCACAGAGAACATAGGAGAATGTGAGTAAATATATTGAGTTTTGTAAAAGCAGAGGGAAATCCACCACTAAAGGTGATAGTAGAGAAAATTAAAGCCCCTTTCTATGAACATGACTTTGTTATTTTTTTTTAATTTTTAAAAATAAGATGGGATCAAGCACGATCCATTTCAGACCTCAGAATTTTCTTTTGAAGGGTGAGGATCCTAATAGATGGCTTGGATTAACAAGAAAATAAAAAATTTCCGAGTGGATTTTGAAGATCGACCCATAGTTTTTTCCGGTGTGTTTTTAAGTTGATAATAGGTTCTAAAAGCACAAGACAAGTTGATGGGTTCGACCTCACTTGCCCATTTGACAGTGCCTAGGTCCAACCCTGCCGCACAATCATCAAAATCAGGATCTAGGGTGAGAGCAAGTAGAAAATACAATTTCAATTATGTATTTAGAGTTGATAAGTGATAGATGTGAAGATGCAAATACCTCACTTGAATTAACAAGGAAATCCTTTCTAAAGACATCTATGATAATGTTAAATCACCGTCTCTTCGTCTGACTAGCTAGTTGTATAACCTATAGGCCTCTCTCAAAGATAGCTCTAGGAGAAGCTCTCCTCCAGGGCTACTCAGAGGGAGAAGCCATGGAGATTGAGTCTGGACTCTCTGGCGACGTGGCTGCGGTTTGCAGGGTTTGTAGGGTGGAAGATCTTTCCATAGGAACTTTCTGAATCTGAGCCCGTTGTCTTTTCACTGCCTCTTTCTATCTGCCTTTTCTATCTGCAAAGCTTTTCTGTCCGCTTTTCAATCTGAACAGGATCTCCACAACTCCCAACCTCAACCTTTTCCCATGTATAAAAATGGAAACTGATGTGTCCCGGATCCGAATCCTCTAATTCTCAGACACTGAGATCCTGATTTTAAGTGGAACTCTCCAATGCGACCCACAATTTACGAAACATCTCATACACAAGGAATTGGGATTATGTGAGAAATTAGCTGCCGGTGATGTAGCAAACCTTGAGTGGTCTATCCACAACCACAGTGGAGAAAATACTAGGAGGATTTAGATGGTCCGTTCACTCTGGAGTCTGGATGCTCAGATATTTTACCCATCAGTCACTGTAGAGTTTGCCACATCACAAGGGCCAGCCTACAGCTTTAGTGAGTGGTAAATCCTGATAAATCTCAATTCTTTACACTGGGTGGCTTGGGTTTTCAACTTGTGACTCTGTTCATTTTGAGGTAGTTAAATTTTGGCGGGTTCTTACCAAGAAAGATGGGTCATTTCAAACTCCTTAAACTTTCAATAGGTGGTCATTTTGAACTATTAGGGGGAAGGTAAGTTATATACTGTATTCCCAGTGGTTATATGGAGAGCTGATGCAGCAAATGTTTTTCCTTGTTTCATTATTAAAATCAATAATTCTTCGAGGCAATGTACTTTGTTACTTAACCTAGGTTCTAGTTCTAGTAAATTAAGTACTTCAGCTTCTGTGATTTTCATTCCTTGTCATGTTTTGAGTTTCTTCAATTTATTTTTTTGTTGGAGTTTTGACATATTAGTCCTTCTGAAATTCAATTTTAGCAATTATATGATTGAAACTTAGTTAATGTCACTAAATTCACTTGACCCTGACCAATATTATTATTATTATTATTATTTTATCTTTTTCACGCTAGATCCCCTGGTATCAAAGGATTTATTAGTTTCTGTGTCATTTACTTTCCGCAACTAGCAATCAAATTCATTTTTGACATAAAATAAAATTGATATTTTATGAAAAAAAATACACATTTAATCACCATTTCTCAAGTTATATCATTTGTAAGATTTTTATTTTAAGATACTTTGTAAAAGTGATGACATCATGGGGCAGTCCATTTTATCATGGGAATTACAAGTTTTTGTAGCTTACCATGATATTATGAGGGCAAAAAAGTTTTTTAAAAATATTGACCGGAGTCTATCAACTTATGACTCTGGTGACATTATTTAAATTTCAATCATAAAATTAGAAAAATAAGGTTTAAAGAATACTAATATGTCAAATCTTTGTCACTCTGGTTTTTTCTATTCTTTTTCCTTCATGTTTCTTTTAATAAGATGGGATCCGGTGCACTCATCTAAATGAAGATCTAGGGTAAGAGTATGGTAAGAAAAAGTACAAAATATACAAAATATACTTATGCATTTGTAGTTGATAAGAAGGGACCAACGTATTTGACTCTTGATGATAGCCATGTAGATGCAAATTCTGAATGAGTGTCAACAAAGGAAAAACTTCATTAATAATCTTTATTTATAACATTAATCATCTTCACTTCTTCTCATTAGTTGTAGAAGTTAGCATTGAAAAGTATTTTTGTTGCCTCTCTGAATGCCTAAATATTTTGTTCAGATTGGTTAGTCATAAAATTTAATATGGTATCAAAATCAACTAGTTGCGAGTTTGAATTCGAGAGGAACAACTCAAAGATCAAATATGTGTCGCGACATGTGTGCCGACCAGATTATATATCCATGGAGACTTGGATAGTTGTCTTTTTTTTTTTTTAAGTATTTTGATAAGTATTTTCTTACCTTTAGTAATGCCTTGCTCCGAGTTGATGATAGAGCAGGCATGGAGATCCGAGTTTGGACTGTGGAGACATGACTGAGGGGTTCAATTGGATACAATCAATTGTAATCAGATGTAACAAGAAAAAATACAAATACAAATATGAGTAGCCGGCCTATTTGCTAATCCATACATTTAAAATCAATTCCAACATCTTAAGTGGCATATGCTCAAATTTTACTTGATGGGGTTGGTCCCACTGAAGATTTAGGACATGATTAATGCATATAATTATTAATAGACAAGATTATGTTAAGCAAGTTCCAGTTATGTGCTCCATCGTATGGTGAACCAACCCTATTGATTTAAAATCAAAGGATATGAACATGAAGGGGATGAAAGTAATTTTGAGCAGTCAGTCCTAATTCTCAATAGGCGGGCCCCTCTGATGTTGCATACATCCCACTGAGGAGACGCGGAATCTGGATTCTACTACATAAAAAACATGGAAACTGGGTTCCTCTCTGTAAAAAAAAATGTAAACTGGCATGTTTGGAGTTCGGATCCTACTTCTTGACATCGAATTCTCGAGTTAAAGTGGAACTATAAAGTGGGCCCATAATTTTATGAGTTGTTTATTATGATTATTAATTACGTTTTCATCCTTTAAATCTTATAGTGGGACCAACTATTAAAGTAAAGAACATCCAATGCAATGTGAGGGTGTTATTGATTTTCAATTGATGGGCTTCACCAACCAGTTCAATTGGGCTCATGGTATCACACTGGGCACAGAATAGATTAGCTCTAGTCTGGAAGCTCTTATGCTTGGAATTGGTGAAATCTAGAGTTTTTTTTTTTTTTAGGGGAAAGGAAAATATGGATTTTTTTTCTTTTGAGTAAAGAGGAGATTTCATTAAGCACAGAAAAAACTAAATAAGGTGACAAATACAAAACCCCTAACCAGGATAGGAATAGAATGTCTCAACCCCATAGTCGCCCACACTCAAATTATGTGACTTTTTAGCAAAGTTGTGGGCAACCATGTCACATTTTTTAGAAATATGAGAAAAGCCTATAAATTCAAAAGATCACCACATGCCAAAATATCCAAGGAAAATCATCATCATTTTTATCATCATCAAAGCCTTATCTCAACTATGTTGGGGTCGGCTATATGAATTTTATTTCTCTATTTCGTTCTATTTTAAGCTAAATCCTTAGATAAGTTAAACTTCTTCAAATTTGATTTAATGACCTCCATTAATATTTTCTTCGGCCTACCCCTACCTTTTGATGGGCCATCCACTTGGATAGCCAAACTTACCATTATCGGCATGCGCTCAACATGCCCAAACGATCTTAAATGAGTTTCTCTAATTTTATCCCCTATTGGTGTTACCTTTAAATGCTCTCAAAAGCGCTTATTTCTAATTTTATTTTTCCTAGTTTTACCACACATCCATCTAAGTATTCTCATCTTCGCTACATCTATTATATATATATGCGTCTTCTTAGTTGACCAATATTCTGCTCCATATGTCATAGCTGGTCTAACCACTGTTCTGTAAAATTTGCCCTTCAATTTCGTTGGCATTCGTTTGCCACTAAACACTCCAAAAGCTAGTCTCTACTTTAGCGATCCAGATTTTATTATATGCTCAATATCTTCATCAATCTCCCTATTGTTACTAATCATCGAGCCCAGATACCGAAAAAAATCTCTATGTGGTATCTCATTGCTTCAATTTTGACAGTGGTTTTAACACTTTTTATATGTCCATTGAAATTGCAATCCATATATTCTGTCTTTATATGACTTATTTTAAAGCCTCTAAATTCTAATGACCCCCGTCATTTCTCGAGTTTTGCATTTATACTATCTCTTAATTTATTCACTAATACTAGATCATCTGCAAATAACATACACCATGGTACTTCTTCTCGAATATGCGTAGTTAACTCATCCATAATCAATGTAAAGATATAAGGGCTTAAGGCTCATCCCTGATGCAAAATATCCAAGGAAAATATAGATTAAAAAAAAAGTAGAAAACAAACAAGAGGAAGAGAACAAAACCATCAAGGGAGGGAATTAGCCATCCACTCTGAAAAGCTGACTTGCCAAATTACATCCCTTACACAAGACTTATCAAAATTAACTATTAAATAAGCTGCACCATTTCAAATCCTGAGTTAAAATAATGGAACACCACAAAGTTGAGAATCCAAGTGTATGATATGTCTCTTAACATTATTCACATCTTCTAAGCCAAAATAATTTTTGCTTCAATCGAATTAAAATATCTACCGTCAGGATTGATCTCGTCTTTAATAAAAATGATTGTTGCCTTAGATATGATACATATTAGGGAAAATTTTATCTTGCAGCCGAACATCATAAAAGGCAGGAACCCTTGAATTTCAGCCAATCCTATGCGGCAAATGACACTATTGCATAGTGCTCAGTGCAAAGGAGAAAATCATCCTGCATAGTATTGCCTCGTTTGCGTTCTTGGGCCAATGCAGCGGCCAGGTCCTTGGTATCTGGGGACCAATTTTCATCCCCAACAGAAACAGCGTTAACAGTGTTACTTTCTGATGTAATCAGTGGAGCGCGACTCCACCTTTGTAACCAAAACAGCTCAAGGTGAAATCAAGCCTACCGTTCGATTGACGTGTAAAACATGTGATTGAAATACAAAAAATAAAGTGAAATCAACTGTTTAAAAATGAAATTTCACCAAACGCCGGAAAAGTGATTTTGAATGGTATATGAATCAGAGGTAAACTGCACTTCCGAGGCCAAATTCAGTGAATTCTGATAATTGGGATATGAATATGCATTTACTCAGCAAAGACAATGCAATGACAAAATCAGATATAAAAGAAAATTGGAGTGTTAATATTACAAAATACATAAAATATAATAACCATTAGTTTTGCATGGGGAATATAATAAGCCTTGTTGTAAACATTACTTACTTTTCTGACTTGTTGAAACAAACACTTGTAAGTCTTAAAAGTGATCAAATCCAACTGTGTATTTCACTTCGATTTGACAAGGAGCCCCACAGTTATGAGGCCATGTAAGTTGAGACCCACAGGCCATAGTCCCCATTCAAGCTCTCTACAAGCTATTCTGATCAGAATTAACCAATTGGATTGGGTTGGGTCAACACGAACAAGTACCCTTTCAAGAATCCTTCAAATGGCACAGTTTGAGAAGGATGGATGCTTCTGTGGTAAAGTTGTCGTTACGATCTTTACATGGACTAATAAAACATGGAACCCCATGCTACGATGAGCTGAAGCCAGGGTACAAGTAACACTAATTACCTTTCAGTTGGACATAACAAGGACAGAACGATCACTTATGTGACATCTGATCATCCAAAAGCACATCTGACTTCCAAGTTAGCTGCACTTGAGATACAATTTACGAAGATACGAGCAGGCCCAAACTATATGGAATTGAAACCTTGGGAAACCCTGCACAAGCATATAACTACATACACACCCACACAATCACCCAAGTCCTTATCCATCATATCCAGGAATCGAACCTTGGTTTTATCCGTAGATGGAGAGAGAGATACCTAACCACTTGGGCCACAAGTGGATGTGCCCTTAAACAAGTGGATAGTGAGCATATAACATAGTCGTAGCCCCAAAAGGAGTCATTTCCCTGTTAATTACACCACATTAAAATCAATCCAATGTTACGTATAATAAACATTTGGGTTTCAATTACATATGTCGCCGAGTAAAAATGATGAAGAACTTTTTAATATCATATGATGCTTACCCGATCTATCTGGATCAGCTCAAACGTTCTATAAACTACATATATATATATATATAACACTTCGTAAAAAAACATTTTGTCAAAGGACATTTTTCATCCTTCTGGTTCATCTGGTAGAGTATTACTATGAAACTATAAATAATTCAAAAGTTACAACAAAAACTATTGAAGCCATTTTCATCTTTCCATATGAGATACCTATGGAAAGAAAAATCTAGTTCGAAGAACCAATTTCACAAATGTTTCCAACTTCTAACATGCAATTGATCCTGAACCAAAGCCTTAAGCACTTGCCCGGGTGCCAGAAGCCAGAAGCACCACTTCATGGAGGTTCACCAACCTCATTTTACTCCACAGGGGTCCAAAAAGATGCTCTAAACTAGTCAAGTCACTAAAAGATGCAGCTGCTTAGACCTCATAAATATGGACAATCCTCTATGCGGCTTTCAGCATTTTAATCTCATGCTGCTTAAACTTCTCTGAGTACAGCATGCCATGAGGAGAAATGAGCCGCAGTGAAGCAAGAGAGAAGCGAGCCTGAAAACAGAAGGCAATTTATACAACAATCAGCAGCAAGCAGAGGTATCCATTTGAAATCTGACAACCTATATGTTATAAGCAAAATTCACATTGACTCCCAAACAGGAATTTCAATAATGTTTGTCAACATCATCAACACAGCCTTACCCCCATCAATCAGGGGTTAGCTAAAATGTTAACACACTTGCAATTACAGGAGAGCATAATATATTTTTCGCTGCAAGATGATACAAAAGGAGATACAGGGAAAGATAAGTTACCCATTGAAATCCTACGAGTGCCCACCAACAGCCTGGCAGACCACACCCCATACTGCTCATGAGCTGACAACCCATAATGAAAATTCATATAAAATTTAGAGGATAACCATATAATCTTTGACAGCTTGATATCTCTCCTATCCATCAATCAGTCTTGCCATGTAATAGTTACAGCATAGAAAGAATTCACAGGTCAGCATGTTGGCAACATAATCAGGGACAAACGTAATTATGTACAGTTGAATCCTCATGTCTAGTTTATAAGGGTCTACCCATGGAAGTATCATGGACGATCTGTGTCTTGATGTAGAATTTTTCACCAATTTTAGATATGAAAAGTAGATGACTACTGCAAAGATTAAGGGGCAGGTTTAATGATCAGGTGTCTTTAACAATCTCAAAAAAATAACATACCAATAGTAGAAGGCCACCAAAAATAAAGCATCCACTCATTGATATACTTAGAAACCTGAGATCCCTCCCAGCCTGCAAATACATAGTATAAAAATAAGTGCTTGAATGCATGTATTCATGAGGTTCTGTCATGGATTGAAAATCAAGATATAAAATAGTAACATGGTAAATATCAAGTATCAACAAAGAAAAACAGTCTTCTAAAGATTCTCTATAGAAAACTAGGTAGTCAGTATATGGAGATGCCATAGGAGATTGCTAAGTTGTAGCTACAGATTTAAGTGTACATATGGGACTGATATGATCTGGAAAGAAGCCAAGAGTAGATATAAGGGCAAACAACAGTAACCAAATGTCCAAAGGAAATAATTGAGAACATCAGGAATGGTCTGGATCTTTAACTGGGGTTCAGGTTTGAATCCATGGGGTCCATGGGAAACAGTGGCCACGGGGCCATCTTTAGGGAACGGTTTTCTCCTACGCACCTGTTCATTGCACATTGGAGTTGGAGTTGTTCATCACATGGGACCCAATGAAATTTGGGTGTTGTTTTTTTTTTTTTTTGGCGGGGTTGGGGGTTGGTGGGGGGGGGGGGGGGGGGGTGGGGTTGGGGGTTGTCCAACCTTTGTTGACAGTCTGGATGTGCCTCCTGCAGGATGAGGCCCTAATAGCAATTGGGGTTGTTTCTAGGGATGTTATGGATCTCACCCAAACCTGGCCTATTTTCGTCCCTTGTACATAAACGTTTCAATAACTATAAGAACAAAATTTGGACTCATAAGCAGAGGATTAAGTAAAAGCTAGAGACTTGTTGACATACGACACTGATATAACGGCAGGCATCATCAGCTGCTTTTTGTGTTGTTCAGTTCACTATATATATATATATATATGAGAATATTCATGTGCATACGTCCCTCACCATTTTGGTGAGGGACACTCCTTTTTTGGAAAGCATTAATATGCAAGAAGACAAAACTTCACGCCTTTTTAAGCTTGAAAAGTCCAAAAAAGGAAATGTCCCTCACCAAAATGGTGAGGGAAATATGCACATGAAGACTCCTCCTATAAATATATATATATATAAAGTTTGAGCAGCTGATTCTAGTCACAGGCATTCTTATAAATCTCACATTTTATTTCTAGAGAGATGAATAGAAACATGCTTTTAGGTAAAAGGGATGTGGTAATCTTTCTTTGAGCCATTCTTCCCAACTCCCAGTTCTCTTGAACTCTAAACAGAAAAGGTAAAAAAATCTTAAGTTTTGTTTCCATAGTCCCTTCCATCTGTATATCAGAGCCAGATGCTTGAATTATGGGACCCAAGGAGCTTCAAAATGCATATTTTGTTCCCCAAAATCTTGATGCATATGGAGCAAACACATGGTCGATGTAGCTTGTAAGCAACCATACTATAACAGGAGAGAAGCAATTGAAAGATAACAATGTATTCACTTTTATAGTGATCATTCTTCTTTTTACACACCATCTGAGGTTCTACAGTTACAGATTGAAAATCAAGATATACAACAATACACTTATGCAATTTCAATTGCACACATATTTCAGCAAAGCATTTAGATGTTTCAAGATGGTCAAAATGGTCGAACACTACATCATCATCATCATCAAAGCCTTATCCCAACCATGTTGGAGTCGAACAATACATGCAATCAAAAAAAGGAGCCAAGACAGAACAAGAACTCATGAAATAGATCGGATAGAAATTCCATACCAGCAACGTTCCTTCAAGGCTATGAGTTGAGGGCGTCACAATCAATGCAACAAAATATGGAAGCAATACTTTGTGCATCTGTCATCATAACAGTAGCTAAAATACATGATTATCAGAAAAGAGAAGGAATCAATTACATGTTGTGGAACATCAAAGAACATGCACAAATGGGTAGCTTTGATTATCCAAAACAATCCAGATCAAATGATCCTAGCCACCCAATATTCAAACTGTATGTTTCTGCCTTTCTTTCTTGGCCATCAATTGTGGGCTCTTGTTGTTTGAACGGTTAAGATTGTCCCAATTAGTTGATTTGGGATATGGTTATAGTTAGATAAAAATGACCTTGACCCCAGATCACCTAATCGTAGGACCCAGTTGTGCAATGATATACAAATCTCAAGCTGAAGACCATATAAACCCTTGACTTGAAGAAAAAAAAGACATGATTATCAGAAAAACAAGAGCTAAACTGGTTACAATGATCACTAGATGGGCTGTTGAGTGGAAGCTTGCAAGAAGTTTATTCTAGCAAATAAGTAAACTTGCGTAGAATTGTGATGAAGTCCACTAGGATGGATTTTTGTATTTTCCCTCATACTAATTCAATAGCAAGGATCATGCTTTTTCTCAGTCTCATTTTTCTTCCATGTTTCTAAGTTTCAACTCATGTTAGATGTATCCAGCATTCCTTACGTTTTTTGAAGAGACACTTAGAATTCCTCATATGTGTAAACAGTTAACAAGTTCATAGGGAGTACTACAATCATATAACATGTATAGTTTGAATAGTCATGATTTGATTATATACTGATCAAATGAGGGATACCACATAAACTACACATCCCTTATTTCCAGTACTCTCTTGAATTTCGACTAATTTTAGCATGTACTAAACTTTTCTACCACTTTTAAGTGTAGCTTGAACTTTTGAAATGCATTAACAGCCAAGCAATTATATCAAAAAACTTCACAAGGATTTCCTTTAACATGGAATGAGTAAAAGTATAAGCGTCATAGGGGGAGTTTGCAAATTGGAGGGGTGCCATTTTTACAAAATTGTAAAGATTTAGTGCAAAGTGGTTGTGGAGGTTCAGAGAAAAAGAGCTGTGTTCCTCTACTGTTTCCAAATATAGGGTGAGATCACGAGAGATGATGGATGCCTTCCCAGTATGTTACTAGTCATGTGTTGTGGGGTGTCTGGCTTGTAATTCCAGAAATTTCATCCACTTCCACTTCATTCAGTGAATGGTTCCATTTTGAGACAATGCATGGTGCTTGCCTGTGCAGCCTTCCATAACTTCATGCGCTTGCTAAGGAAAAGAATGTGTTAGTCAACCAGGTACAATGACCAAAGAAAATGCTGTATCACAAGTACTAGCAATATATAATGCATGGTTCTTCATGATTGATGATACCATTCATAAAACCAGATAAAATTTTTCTTCGAAATATGATACCAGATATGATTGATATTTAGTAAAAGGTGAAAAGAAATTCAAAAAGGGGAAATGGAAAATAACCTCTCCAATGACAGCATAGTCACTTGTAAAAGCGTATGGCAAGAACCAAGGAACTGAAGTGCCAATAGTTCCTAATACCAGTCCAGTACAAGCTCCAATTATTAAGAGTGATCTTAACAACATCCGTGCCTGATTTGAGATGAAGATTGCATTTAGCATATGTCTGACAATGAAGTCGCACTTAACACATATATGTAATTGTTCTCTTCACAAGTGAAAGAAATGGTTTTGTAAAAAAATTGATTTATCCATTTAAATTAAAATAATTGTTCTCTTCACTAGTGAAAGAAATGGTTTAGTAAAAAAAATTGATTTATCCATTAAAATTAAAATAAAAACTTGGATGATACATACCTGTTAAAATGCAAGATAAGAAAACTAAGACAACTGCAAGATACAAAACTGAGGCAAAAATTCATGTTTCTTCCTTTCTAGTTTTACGAAACTAAGGCAAAAATTCATGTTTCCTCATTTCTAGTTAACTCCACACACCCCCCCCCCCCCCCCCCCCCCCACACAAACACACAACAACACCCTTATATATAGGGCCCTGCTCCTGTGTGGATGTCTCACACAAGAGACAATGCAAGACAATCAGTGGGGAAGGTGGGGGATCAAAAGACCAAGACTGGGACCAGCCCATATCTGAAGTTTCAAACCCATTCAATCATCCTAACTCTGCCATGGCCCTCAAGTTTAACGTTTTAGAATCAATCATTTTTTTTCCTCATGTTGATCCAATAGCAAGTCCCATTCAAATTGATGTCAAACCTGTGGGATCTGTAACATTTGAGAGAGAGAGAGAGAGAGAGAATAGTGTTGGATTGAGCAAGGGGGCCTCTAGTCCCACCAAATGTCTTGCATGGAACTCGTTGTGGAGTGCCTGATGGGTCCCACCTGGGGCCCAATCAGTTATGGCAGAGGTGGAGGATCAAAAGATCAAGATACAACCTACTATTGTACAAAATTTTGGGTCCATTCAATCATCCTATCCCCATGATCCATGGCCCTCAAGTTCAAAGGTTTTAGAAGGCATGAATAACTGTTTTTGAATTCCAGTCAAATGGTGAGTACCATTCAGATTAGTATCAAAATCATGGTGCTCGTGAAATTCAAGGGTATTAGTGGCGTGTGAGGGGTTGGATGGATCATAGGGGGCCTTTAAGTGGGCCCACAAGTTGTTTTACATGAGATGAGACATCTGCACTAGAGCATCAACCTATGCTCTTCAAAACTTGAAGAATAACAACAAAAGCATATATATCATCTCCTAGTGAACTTTTTAATTCTCTCTCTCTCTCTCTCTCTCTCTCTCTCTCTCTCTCTCTCTCTCTCCCCACATAATTCAACTTCAAATGAAAATGGACAGGGAGAAATATTTGCATTAAGCGTATAGAGTCAAATCATAAATGTTGCAAAAGAAATGATTTGGAACATCATCAAAGCCTTGTACCAACTATGTTGGAGAAGCTACATGAATTATGTTTATCCATTCATGTTATCTCTAAATTCTTATAGGAGTTGTGAACAAAGTTTTAAGTCAAATTTCAATTTATTTGATGCAACCCTCTTCCTTTATACAAGCTTAGGACCAGCAATTACATCAAACTGAACGAGTTAAAAGAAATAATTCGGCTAAATACCAATAAAAAAATGAATAAGTTATTTATTGTTACACAAGTCTATAAATTTGGTGAATCAGATTTTAGTATTTCGGAATTGCCGGAAGGGGGGAAGGGAACAAAATTATGTATTTGCCATTGTTAAAATCTTACAATTTATTATATGAATCATAATATTTGTATTGAATCCTACGCAAAAATGTGTATTTGCGTAATGAATCCTATTCTATAGTGAAATCTTAGAATTAGAGAGTGAATCATATGATTCAATTTGCATCAAATTCTATGGAATCATACAATTCAAGTGATTTGCCCTAGTGGAAATCACAAGCACCAAATGTCTATTTTTTAGTCATTCTTTTTTTTCTTTTTTTCTTTTTTTTTATGTTTTGATGTTTCTATCTTCTAGAGTCTAGAGATTAAAAAAAAATTCTTAAGATAAGAACTTCTTGATTTTTTGTAAGGATTTTTGTATTGACTAATTTATGGGTTGAACAAAACTTGAGTCCATTAGTGTTGTATTTTATATTTCTTATAGTTTGGGTTGAAGTTTGGATCGCCACAAGAACTGAAGAGAAGAAATTCAGAAAACAGAAACGAGGTTGCCGAATCGATCAGGTAAATTGGAGGCAAAGGTGAAGCTCGATAGATCAAGAATCTGTCCGATCAATAGGATCACGGAAATAAACCCACCAACTTTCTGTGGAAATATTTTCTATTTATGCCAGGATTAGTAAGTAAGGTTCTACAAGGGCGATCTTAATAAGGCACGAATTATGGGCTATAAAAAGGGTTTCTCCCCCAACTTTAAAGTATAGATCTCATAATTCTACATAAAAAATACTCTTTAGAGATCATCCTTCTTCTCTAGAGCTTCCATTGGAGAGAAATGTTAAAGCTTTGAGTTTTAGAGTTTTGCTGCCTCTACTTTTTTGTAGGAGATTGATCATCTTGTGAAATCAAAGTGTTTGGATCAAGCGCAGAGAGCAAGGCAAGCAGAGTTGAGTCGTGTTGTGGATTCTTGCAAAAAGAACTACATCCTATAGTCGAGTGACTGAGTGTGTAAGGTTGTAAGTATATCTTGTAACTACTCGAAATTAGTGCTTGATTAGTTCGGTGTGACTCATGGTTTTTTCCCATTGAGGTTTCCATGTAAAAACTGTATATCTTCTTCTTGTGTGGTTGATTGTTTTTTCCTTGGAAGTTTACTTTATTTTATTCCGTTGCATTTTGTTTGGCTTGTAATCTAGAAATCCAGGACCCTATAAATCTTTCAATTGGTATTAGAGCGGGTTACACTAATTTACTGTGTTTAGATCCTTTGAGATTTCTAGAATGGAATTTAACCAGAAGGCACATCTACTTCCAAGCCTCTTTATTTGGATAAATCTAGTAATTATATATACTGGAAGGTCAGAATGACTAGTTTTTTTAGATTCATAGATGAATATGTCAAGCATATTGTTCTGAAAGGCTACTATTTACCCACGGTTGTTACTGTTGGAATATTTAGTGAAAAACAGATTGAGGAGTGGATTAAAAAAGAAAAACACGCCTATAATTGCAACAATAAGGGTATAAATTCTATCCACAATTTAGTATCCCCATTTGAATTTCGTAGGATCTCCACTTGTACGACTTCAAAAAAGGAATGGGATATCTTGCAGAGAGTTTGTGAGAGAATTGACTTGATTGAACAGACTAGGTTGCATAGCCTCATTACAGCCTTTGCATAGCGTCATTACGGCCTTTGAAAACTTTAGAATGGCTTATGATGAAAAGTTTGATGACTTTTATGCTAAACTAAGTGATATTATGAATCATGTTTCAATTTGATGGAATCAATTCCTAAATATAAGATCGTTAGAAAAATTCTCCGATCTCTCCCAAATAGATTTCATGCCAAGGTAATAGCTATTGTTGAAAACAATATGGTTGATGATTTGGTAGAAAACCTTTAAACTTTTGATGCAAATTTCATTGCTAATCGGAAAGCGAAGCCAAAAGGACTTGCCCTAAAAGCGACCAAAGAATTCGTAAGGGCTACTGAAAGAGAATCAGATTCAGATTCTGAGAATATTGATCCCCAAGTGGCTACTCAGTTTATGACGCAATTCATGCAATTTATGAAGGGGAATAACACTGACTTTAAGAACCCAAAATCGTTTATGAATAAGTATTCTAAAGGTGTTCAATGTTATGAGTGTAATGAGTATGGACACGTTGCCAATGATTGTGGTAATAAGAAAAAGAAGGTGTACAAAAAGGCCTCAATACAACATGGGATAATGATTCTTCTGAAGATGAGAAGAAAGATGAAAAAGAGCTTGAGCCCAACCTGTCTCATATTGTGAATGGCAAATTTGTGGCTTTTATGGCAAGGACAAATTCTCTGACTTCTTGTCTCATAAGCTAATTTTGAAGATGAAACTAGTGAGTTAGAGGAAGAACCTGATTGGAAGGAAGAATATCAGATTTTGTTTGAAAAATCAATGAAGATGGGCAAGATGAATTAGAAGGTTGCAATTAGTTAGCAAGCTGCAGAAAAACATATTTCTTCACTGAAGGCTGAATTGGCCGAAACTCATGATAAAGTAAAACCCTTTGATTATCAGAAGAATGAATTTGGCTGACAAGTTGACTGTTGACTAATGTATCACAAAAGAAATTATCTGAGCCTATTATCAAGACAAAAGCCATTTGGGTTCAGAAAGATGATTTGCTTAATGTATTGGTACACACTGTACTCAAATTCTTAAATTCGCAAGTGTGGGTACCAGCATCTAAAAGCCCCTGGTCAAGAAGATCAAGCACCCCCAACTGCTACAACGATATCATTAAGGAGGAGTCACAATTGAGGGAGATCTACTATTGGATCCTGATTGACAGTTATGTTGCATGCAAACATCATTAAGTTTGTCGATTATGGACAAAAAGGGGGAGAATGATGATGAATATAGGAGAGTTTGAAGTTGAAGATAAATTCAGTTGATACATTTTTTTTTACAATTGGTGCAGAGCTGGTGGTATAATTTATTTAGTTATTTATTCATTTTTTGCAGTTCAATGTACTCAATGTAATTTTGGTTTTATTTTTTAGTTGATTGATTATATAAGAAGTTTTGTCTATAAATTGCCAAAGGGAGAGATTGTAAGGATTTTTGTATTGGCTAATTCATGGGTTGGATAAAACTTAAGTCCATTGGTGTTGTATTTTATGTTTCTTATAGTTTGGGCTAAAATTAGGAAAGCTAAAAGAACTGAAGAGAAGAAATTCGGAAAAAAGAAAATAGGTTGCCCGATCGATCGGGCGAATTGGAGCAAAGGCGATGCCCGATTGATCGAGCATCTATTTAATCGATCGGATGGCGGAAATAAAGCCATCGACTTTCTCCGTAAGTATTTCCTATTTGTGCCAGGATTAGTAGGTAGGGTTCTTCAGGGGTTATCTTAATGAGGCACGAATTCTGGGTTATAAAAAGGGTTTCTCTTCCAACCCTAAAGTACAGATCTCATAAGTAGAGAATACTCTTTGAAGATTATCCTTCTTCTCTAGAACTTCTATTGGAGAAAGTTGTAGAAACTTTGAGTTTTAGAGTTTTACTGTTTCTACTTCCTTGTAGGAGATTGATCATCTTATGAAATCAAGGTTTTTGGATAAGCGTGGAGAGCAGGGCACATAGAGTCGAGTTGTGTCATA
This sequence comes from Sextonia rubra, assembly GCA_037013555.1. Taxonomy (NCBI): domain Eukaryota; kingdom Viridiplantae; phylum Streptophyta; class Magnoliopsida; order Laurales; family Lauraceae; genus Sextonia; species Sextonia rubra. The sequence continues at coordinate 42,645,941 of JASUAD010000013.1, read as the reverse complement.
GATGTAGAGACATGACCAAGCAGGCCCATCATCCAGACATGGCCCAACTTGCACCAAGACCAAGCCCATTTACATAAATATCTCATATGGTAAATATGGATAAATATTATATGGGATCTGGTCAACATCTGTACAATTCACTTTCCTTATATATTAGATTACATAGTCATAATTATTTCCTTTACTTGCTTTCATTTATTGTAATTGATTGTAATTAGTCCCCTAACTGGGGATTTACATACTATATACTGGAACAGTCAATCCTCCTATGGGATACGACCAATTTTCCCAACTCTTCTAGCTTTGTCTTAAGGATCTTAGGATCTTCACATGGAATCAAAGCTATGGGACTCTTGTTTCTAGTCCTTCCAGGCATCTACTACTTCTCCAACAAACAACCAGAGTTATTCATATCACTGTCGTCCACTGCACTACAAAAAGGTAGCCCGTCTGCTTCTTTTCATATTCAGATAAAACAAGAAAGAGGCTTTCTGGCAACCAGAGGATACATTCCAGCCATTTAGAATTCTATTTGGTGCAAGCACAACCTTCTGTCTCTCCTCGCATAGTCAACATCATACAAGCTAGATCACACAGTGAGCCCCACCTGCAGATTACGGCTCCTTAAGAATCCAACTCCACTCTAGTCGACTATAATTCCTGGGAATATTCAACATTTTTCTCAGATTTTATCACTTCAATCAGGTCAGACTTTACCTTCTTCTTTGGTTCGGTAGTTTTGAAGAACTGTTTTCGTTTTCCAGCCTGATCATCTAATCCAACTGTTAGAAATCAATCCTTCTTGGTCCAGAACTTACATAATTACGTGAACAACATAACTTGGAACCCTAATCAGTGATACAATTTCATTATAGCAAACAAAACCCCTTCCTGCTCCAAAAATTTTGGGCGCCCAGAGTTTTTTTTTTTTTTTTTTTTACAACAGCTGGCACCATCACGATTATTCACTTGTTTTGGAGTCATTAGTTCTGTTCTCTTGTTCATACATACGAAAACAATCAATTTGATATCTCATGGACAAGGGAGACATCATTCCTATTAAGTTGAATGGTAAAAACTACATGAGTTGGTCCTTCCACCTCAAAATTTTTGTGGAAGGAAAAGGTCTGATTGGATATTTAAATGGGACAATTCCCCAACCTATAGTGTCCACAATTACAGAGGAGAGTAGCAGCACTGACTCTAAAGCTGTTGATGAAAAGGCAATTGCCTCTTGGAACCAGAACAGTGCCAAGGTGGTTACTTGGATTCTACACTCCATGGACCTATCTATTTCCTTATCACTCCAGGCCTTTACAAAAGCCTCAAATATGGGGGATCACCTTAAGAAACTATATCACTAGACTAATAAGGCAAGGAAATTCCATCTTGACACCGAATTAGCCAGGCATTGTCAAGGTGATAAATCAGTTCAAGAATACTACAGTGGATTTTTGGCCCTATGGACAGAGAGGGACCAAATGCTCCTGCATTTTGTCTCCCTGTCATTTTTGACATAGCTCTTAAGCTTTAAGAAGAATTGCATATCAGTCAGTTTCTCATGAATCTACGTCCTGAGTATGAACCGGTCCATGCTACACTAATGAATTAGGAGAACCCTCCTGACTTGGATACATGTGTTCAAGAGGTTCTTCGTGAAGAGATCCGACTTGGAGTTGGGTCACAACAATCTTTCTAAAAAACCCAAGGTACTTCTTACCACTCTTGCCCCATCAACTAATTTAGTGGACGAAAGAGCCCTCTCACGACTCGCAGTCAACGAATCTAGTGTTTCGAATGCAACAAGAGCAATGGGCATGTAGCACGCAACTGTTGAAAGGAATTATTTTGCAACTACTGCAGAAAGACTGGCCATGTCATTTCTGAATGTAAGATTCGTCCTGCTAAGAAAAATGAATTTAGCAAAAGCAAAGTCAAACTGCATTTCAAGCTCAGGTGCCAGCAGCGGCCAATGACATTGTCTCCATGAACCAGCTCAGATTCAGGAAATGATTAATGCTTCTGTCACTTCTGCATTTACCTCCATGGGTATCAATGGTCTACCTCTTTCCTCCAAATCATTTCCTGCTTTTCATTGCTCCACATCTATTACACCCTCTACATGATTTTTAGACTTAGGAGCCTCCAACCATATGACTTCTGTTGCATAAAATCTAACTGACCATCACACTTATGTTGGACACAAAAAGATTAACCACTGCAAATGGTCATCACCTTCCTATTTCTGGAATAGGTTCCTTACAGCTTCCTACGCCCCAAAACTAGCGTTTTCATCTATCTAATGTTTATTTTGTTCCAGAATTATCTGCAAATTTGATTTTCGTGGGACAATTGGTTGATAATGGTTGCTCAAATAAAATTTCTTCTTCTAGTTATGTCACACGGGAATGGCAAACTGGGACGGTGATCAGGATGGGGAGTTAGCATGGCAGGTTGTTTCTTCTAAACATAGGCTCCAGATCTATCGACTATAGTCCTTTCTTTGCTTCTTCTTTGAGTGCTTTGAATAATTTATGGACCATTTTGCATTATCACCTAGGTCATTTGAATAATTCCAATTTGTTGTTTTTATTTCAAAATGGTGGTTGAGCATCATCTTTTAATAATAAGAATTGTTCTGCTTTTGTTAAATCTAAATGTCAGACTTGTTGTTTAGGTAAAAGCATTGTGCTCCTTTTTCCAGTTCATTATTCACATGCAATAGCACCATTTGATATCATACACACTGATGCTTGGAGGATTGCTCCATAACTTAGTAGACTGGGATACTATGTTACATTTATTGATGATCATTGTCACTACACTTGGATATACTTCTTAAGATTCAAATTTGAAGTATTTTCTACCTTTCAAAAATTTTATAATATGGTTCACATTCAATTCCAAAAATCAAGAAAAATTTTGCGTTCCAACTCAAGGGGAGAGTACACATCATCTGCCCTTTCTATATTTTTTTCTGACAAAGGAATCATATACCAAAAATCTTGCCCTCACACACCACGACAAAATGAGGTTATAGAAAGAAATAATCGACATATCCTCGAGATAGTCCGAACCTTCTTCTTGAATCATTGGTATCTCCTAAATTCTGGTGTGAAGCTGCACATACTGCAATCCACATCATCAATAGGCTTCCTAACTCTATTCTTGGGAAAGTCTCCCCATATGAATGTCTGTTTGGCCATCCGCCTACATAGTCACATTATCGACTATTTGGCTATTTATGTTTTGTTCATGTCCCATCACTAAAGCGTAATAAGTTATCTCCTCAGGCTGCTTGTTGTATGTTTTTAGGATATAGTGATGAACACAAAGGATTTCTTTGTTATGATCCAAATGATAGGCACCTCCGAATTTCACGAAATGTGGTCTTTTTGGAACATATTCCCTTCCATTCCCTATGTCCTAATTATAATAATATTCAAGTCTCTTACCTTCCTCACTTTGCAAAACAAGGCTCCTCTCCTCTAATAACACAGGTTTATGTTCGTCTTCCAAAGCCAACACTTCCTGCTTCTCCTACTCCCGATCAACCGACCTCGCTAGATCCTAGCATTGAAGGTAATGATCCTCCTGACCCACCTTCCTTGGTGACGATCTAGTCATATTTCAATACCACCAGATAGATTTGGGTTTTCTGCCTTATTCTCCAGTTCAAATTCTATTTCTATTCCAACATCTCATACACAGGCTACTAATATCCCTTGTTGGCAAAATGCAATGACAGTAGAATTAATTGCTCTTGAAGTAAATCAAACTTGGGATCTAGTGCCCTTCCACTTGATGTGTCTCTTATTAGGAGCAAATGGGTCTATTCCACTAAGTTTAGATCTGATGGCACTCTTGATCGCTATAAAGCTAGATTTGTCACGCAAGGCTTCAAACAAGAATATGGCATTGACTATGAAGAAACTTTTGCACCTATCGCTAAAATGACTACTGTTTGGTGTCTCCTTAGTGTTGCAGTGTGTGGCAATGACCCCTTTGGCAACTGGACGTCAAGAATGCCTTCTTACATGCTCATCTCAATGAGACTGTCTACATGAGACCCCCGCCAAGCTATGCATGTCTCCCTAAACACGTTTGCAAGCTAAAGAAATCTTTATATGGCCTAAAGCAAGCTCCCCGTGCATGGTTTGAAAATTTTTGATCCGCCACCCTTCTAGTTGGTTTCTTGCAAAGTGCCAATGACAGCTCTCTCTTCGTTCGACGCACATCTCATGGTTGCATAATCTTGTTGATCTATGTTGATGATATGATCATAAGTGGCAATGACTCTGCTAGCATCTTTAATCTCAAAACTCATTTGATGCGTACTTTTCAAATGAAAGATCATGGCTCGCGCAAATATTTTCTTGGTCTAGAGGTTTCCAGAAACGCCAAAGGTGTACGCGTTCATCAAACCAAATATGCTGCCGATTTAATTAAATCTGCCAAACTCAGCGAGGCCAAATCCTTTGACACTCCTCTTGAGCTCAATGTTAAACTGAGTAAAAATGATGGGAGTCCACTTGATGATCCTACTCTTTTCCGATACTTGGTGGGTAGCCTGCTTTATTTGACGGTGACTAGGCCTAGCATCTCTTATGCGGTCCATACTGTGAGCCAGTTTGTTAGTAATCTGCATAAACCCCGTCTACATGCAATCTATCGCATCCTCAGGTACATCTAGGGCAGTAGAGATCGTGGTGTTTTTTATCCTTCCATGGTTTTCTAACAACTACGAGGCTATGCTGATGCTGATTGGGCAAGCTGCCCAGATACCTATTGCTCTACTACGGGGTGGTGTATGCTTCTTGGCCTTTCACATATCTCATGGAAGTGTAAGAAACAAATCATAGTGTTTAAATCCTTAGCCAAAGTAGAATATCGATCAATGTCCGCTGTCAATGGTGAAATTGTCTGGCTTTGGTGACTATTGAGAGATTTCGGTGTTTTCCTCACTAGTCCAACCCCTCTCTATGTTGACGACACAAGTGCCATTTAAATTGCACAGAATACTATCTTCCATGAGCGCACTAAGCATATTGAGATCGATTGTCATTTCATTCACTAACACATCGTCTCTGACATTCTCTCACTTCCTTATGTTCGTTCCAATAAGCAGTTGGTGGTCATTTGGCGGACAGTTTTACCAAAGCAATGACCAAGGACCCTCATGACTTTCTGCCCTCCAAATTGCTACATTGTTCTTCCCCGCATCAATTTGAGGGGGAGTGTAGAGACATGACCAAGCAAGCCCATCATCCAGACGTGGCCCAACTTGCACCAAGCCCAAGCCCATCTACATAAATATCTCATATCATCATCATCATCATCATTATCATCATCAAAGCCTTATCCAAACCATATTGGGGTCGGCTACATGAATTCTGTTTTTCCATTCCGTTCTATGTTGAGCCAAATCCTTCGATAAGTTACACTTCTTCAAATCTGAATCAATGACCTTCATCAATGTTTTCTTCGGCCTACCCCTACCTCTTGATGGGCCATCCACCTGTATAGCCAAACTTTTTCTCATCGGTGCCCTTACCGGCCTACGCTCAACATGCCCAAACCATCTTAAACGGGTTTCTCTAATCTTATCTCCTATTGGTGCTACCCCTAAATGCTCTCAAAAGCGCTCATTTCTAATTTTATCTTTCCTAATTTTACCACACATCCACGTAAACATTCTCATTTCTGCTACATCCATCTTATGAATATGTGTCTTTTTAATTGGCCAACATTTCGCTCCATATGTCATAGCCGGTCTAACCACTGTCCTGTAAAATTTACCCTTCAATTTCGTTGGCATTCGTTTGTTACAAAGCACTCCAGAGGCTAGTCTCCACTTTAGCCATCCAGCTTTTATCCTTTGCTCCACATCTTCGTCAATCTCCTTATCCTTACTAATCATCGATCCTAGGTGCCGAAAAGAATCTCTACTTGGTATCTCATGGGTTTCAATTTTGATAGTGGTTTTAACACTTTGTATATGTCCACTGAAGTTGTAATTCATATATTTTGTCTTTGTACGACTTATTTTAAAGCCTCTAGATTCTAATGTCCCCGTCATCTCTCAAGTTTTGCATTTACACCATCTCTTGATTCATCCACCAGTACTATATCATCTGCAAACAACATAGAAAACAATATTTCTTCTTGAATATGCATAGTTAACTTATCCATAATTAATGCAAAGAGATAAGGGCTTAAGGCTGATCCCTGATGTAAACCTATAGTCGTAGGAATCCATCTGTTTCTCCACATGTGGTTCTCACATTTATTACTACTTCTTCATACATATCCTTAAAAATTTCAATGTAACCTCTGGAGACATTCCTTTTCTTTAAAACCCACAAAATTAAATTCCTCGGTACCCTATCATAGGCTTTTTCCAAATCAATAAAGATCATGTGTAGATTTGTTCTCTTTGCTCGATATTTTTTCATTAATTGCTTAAGTGAAAAGATAGCTTCTATAGTTGATCTCCCTGGCATAAAACCAAATTGATTTTTAGAGATTCTAATCTTCCGTCTCAATCTTTGCTCCATTATTCTCTCCCATAACTTTATAGTATGACTCATAAGTTTAATCCCTCGATAGTTGGTACAATTTTGTATATCTCCCTTATTCTTATATATAGGTACTATAATATTTCTTCTCCATTCATCCTGCATTTTCTTTGTTACAAGTATCTTATTGAATAGTCTGCATAACCAACTCACCCCAACCTCTCCTAAGCATTTTCATACCTTTATCGAAATACTATCTGGGCATGTTGCCTTTCTTGTCTTCATTTGCTTTAATACTTCCTTCATTTCCACCTCTCTAATTCTACAGAAAAAAGTATACTCTAGTGATGAAGTGTCCTCCTTAATTCTTGTATTGCCCAAATGTTCTTCATTTAGAAGTATGCTAAAATATTCCTTCCATCTTTCTTTAATATCATTGTCCTTCACCAGAACATTTTCCTCATTGTCCTTGATACATTTGACATGATCTAAGTCCCTACTTTTTTTTTTCTTATTTTTGCAAGCTTAAAAATATCCTTTTTTCCTTCTCTTGTTCCCAACCTATTATAGAGGTCATCATATGCTTTGTACTTTGCACTACTTACTACTTTCTTAGCTTCTTTCTTTGCCTTCTTATACAGCTCAAAATTTTTCATACTCTTGTCTCCTGCCAAACTTTGTACCAATGTCTTTTCCGTCGAATAGTTTCCTGAACCTCCACACTCCACCACCATGTTTCTTTATTAATGTCTCTTTTTTTAATTCTCCAAGTACCTCCTTTGCAACATTCCTAATGCAATTAGCCATTTGATTCCACATTACTGTAATTTTTCCTTCAATATTCCATTATCCCTTCTCAATCATTTTGTCCTTAAATATATTTGCTCTTTCCGCCTTCAAATCTCTCCACCTTGTTTTAGGGTCCATTTTGTTTACTACCGCTCTCTTTCTACTTCTAATGCAAATATCTCATATGCTAAATATAAATAGATATTATGTGGGATCTGGTCAACATCTATACAATTCACTTTCTTTGTATATTAGATTACATAGTTATAATTATTTCCTTTACTTGCTTTCATTTATTGCAATAGATTGTAATTAGGCCCCTAATTGGGGATTTACATACTATATAATGGAATAGTCAATCCTCCTATGGGATATGACCAATTTTCCTAACTCTTCCAGCTTTGTCTCAAGGATCTTAGGGTCTTCACAATGGATTCTTGCAAGAAGAACTACATCCTATGGTCGAGGGATTGACTGTGTAAGGTTATGAGTATATCTTATAACTGCTCGAAATTAATACTTGGATTAGTCCGGTGTGACTTGTGGTTTTTTTCAATTGGGGTTTCTACTTAAAAATCTGCGTGTCTTTTTCTTGTGTGGTTAATTGTTTTTCGCTTGCAAGTTTGCTTTATTTTATTCCGTTGCATATTGTTTTGCTAGCAGTCTAGAAGTCCAAGACCCTATAAATCTTTCAATTTTGAAGAGGTTCTAAAGAGGAAGATGGAATAAGGATACAACTGGAGCATTCAATTATAAGGACAGGTTCCACCCTACATTCTTATTAACTCTTCTTTTTTCTTTTTCTTTTTTCATTTTTTCAGTTCTCAGTTATTTTTCATTTTTTTAGGAAGCAACTCTTTAACTTTAGGAATCACATTAAACCTTCTTTTTTAAACTATTCAGTATTCACGCACGAGATATTGGGAGAATTTTCTCCTACAAGCAAACTACATATTTCTAATATGTAGCCTAGCTCATGAAGCCCACTTAGATGGATGTCTACAAATGGGAGGAGGGCAGATGAAAAGGTCTCTTTGTGGACAGAGGGGAGCAAAAAAGAAAAAAAAGAAATAGCCCCATAAGATTATCCTAGCTCTTGATTTAACAACGTTAGAGTTTAGTGGCATCTTAACTATAGACTATTTTGAGATTAAATCTAACAGTAAGTGAAGGTTCAATAAGTATAAAATTAGGCCTAATGCTAAATCACAGGATGACAAGATTATTAAAGGGGCTACAATGATCAAAGGTGAGCCCAAGTGGGTCCCATTGAGTTGGACTGCTTGCATATGCAGTCCACTCATAGAATACCTTCCAATGTATTGATATATGTAAATGATGCTCATATAAATATCACAATATTATGTATCACTTTATTAATGCTACTATGGATGAAAAATAAATGGATTACAAATCATCATCATCATCAAAGCCTTATCCCAACCATGTCGGGGATCGATTACAAATAGCTACTATTTTCTTATTTTAATTTTTTTTAGTAGTCCCTCATTTAATAAGAAATCATACAAATTACAATTTGATTCAATACCAATCCTTGGGCCATTTGCAATGCGCCCTTTAAATGATGGTATTTGTTACTCAGCAAAACCAGAAACAGTAACACAAGGAATAAAAAGGAAGCAACTTCTTTCTATTGTACAAACAAACCAATCTTCACTAATTTTTTTCTCATCTATACTGCAAAGATCCACAAAGAAGTCAAGAAGTAATAGGACAACAATCGCAGTAAACAGAACTGAAAATATCATAAACTAGGGTTATGGGTTACTGTAGCACAAAAATTCCAAACCTTCATCAAATTTTGATGAACTCCATAAATGAACTCGGGCATAAATGATTGAGCCGTTTGAGAGAGGGGCTCACCCCATACAGTACACATGCAGAACACCCCAATCATGACCTTTGGATGACAGAACAAAACATTAACCATCATGTTCCAAAAAAAAAAAAAAATCGAAGCCAAATAAGTGGAAAGGTAAATAAAATTAACCTGGTGGGCTGCTATGGTTGTTGTACCCATAGAAGTACCAAAATATGTAAGAAGGGAATAGAAAGCCACCTGAGTATAAAGAAGTCTCAGCGAGATTCAGATAATTTGTCCACATGTTCACAGTATACAGAAAAAAGATGTGGTAAAATGTGAAAAAACCTTAGATATCATTGTTATGAACACTGGAGCAGCCAGCTCAAATATTTGCAGAAGTTCATTAGGTGATGGAACAGATACAGAAAAAGCACTAAAACCTGTCCTGTTCAAATTGTCAATCATCATAAAAGCTGCAATAACCTGGAACGGTCTTACATTCAGTATGATAGAGAAATATGAGCATGAGTTATAGGAACATTCACAAGTAAGGATAAATCAGCATGAACTTTTCATTAAACAAATAGACATGTACTATTTTAAAGCTACAATTAGCCTACTTGTGAAACCATTGTTGCCCATGCAGCGCCAGCAATGCCATATCCCAAAACAGAGCACAATAAAATATCACCAACACCGTTTACAACACCAGCAACCACCAAAGCCTTTAAAGGTCCCCAGGAATCTTTCATGCCTAGACTGCGCAACCACAAGAAACACATGAGACACATACAATTTTCACAAAGGGACCAGATCATTGAATTCTCCTTATCAAAACAATAAAAGACCTTTTGAGAATTTATGAAGAAAAACTATTGTATTAGTTTAAAACAAAATGAATGTGCTAAAATCATCATTATTGGAGCCTTATCACATCAAACTCACAAAAAGAAGCATGCACATACACAAACGTAGATATTCATACAGTAGCTCTTTTGACTGGCAATTCTTCTCTTGGATACCTCCATTGCTGTGTGTTTCAAAATTCAACATTCACGGCGGTGCTGTTAGGGATTCATGCAGCTGCTTGTTACGTGTTAAAAAAAGGGCAGCCCAGTGCACAAGGTTCCTGCCATTGTGGGATTTAGGAAGGGTTAGATGTACACAGCCTTACCCCAACAAGCGGAGAGGCTGTTTCTGTGTTTCAAACCTGTGACACCCAGGTCACAATGGAGGAACCTTACCATTGCTCCACTCAAGCTCCTACTTATGTGTGATTCAAGATAAGAAAGGAGTTCCAATAAAGAAGATTTCAGGTAACTCTCTAATGATACACAAGTTCTGGCTTGGTAGGTCTCAGGGAGTTATCAATAATGGTTGATGTGTGGGAAGCATAGAAAAGGATTCTATTTGAGCCATTCAATGGGTGTCTATTAGGTGTCTTCATCCTGGCATTTGGTTAACATGAATACAGAAATTTGCAACACAGCATGAGGGTCATTGTACTTTGTTGCAATCTTTTGGATAGAAATCATGTTGCTGAACAGTAATGTAGAGACGGGCTAACAGATCTGACCTATTGTATGATGCACATTTATCTTTTATTGTTCTCATTTTTTTTAATGGTAACTTCCATTAAGAAAGAAGAAACTGGTCATAGTATAAGAATTATACTGAGATGGGTGTGGCAATGAGTGAAACTCTACCATCCCTCTCTGAAACTAAAGAAAATACAAGAAGCCCAAGACTCTATGCTAACTACTAAAAGAGGTGGAAATATATCACTGAAAACTAGCTGATGCCCCTTGCTTTGCCAAAAGATCTGCCTCCTTGTTAACTATCTAGTTCACATAATGAATGAAGCTCAAGCCTATGGATGTAAATGAATCAGGTTTGTCACAGGTCCATGTGGACTCGAACTTGGAACCAAAACCAATTTGTTTTATATAACCAGGACCTCTTATGAAATAGAACTGCAAGAGATACCATGAAGAGATTTGTTTGATATCTTGGTTCTATAATTAGTGATGGAGAGATTGAGGTGGATGTGGAACACTAAATAAAAGTTAGATTAGTTAAATGGCTGAAGTGGAGACTTGCTTCGAAAGTGCTTTGTGATTGGTACATACCAACAAGATTGAACCAGCTATTACCTTTGGAATAGAATGTTGGCCAACAAGGAAACAACACATGCAAACAAATGTATAGCAAATATGAGTGTTAAGATGGATGGTTAGAAAAATTACAAAAGAGAAAGTTAAAAATAAAAATAAAGAGAGCAAATTTGGTAGCATTTAGGGGTAGTATCAATAGTTGCTAAATTGAGACTCATTCGAGATGATTTGGATATATCCAATGTAGGCCATTAAGGACGCCGGTGAAGAAAAGTCTTTCTACACAAGTTGAAACAAAATTCATGTAGTTACACAAGTTGAAACAAAATTCATGTAGCTAACGAACCCCAGCATAGTTGGAATAAGGCTTTGATGAGTCCCAATTCAACTACTAAAGGATAGTAGGCTTGTTGGCTGCAAGATCCCTACCAAAGCCCCTAGCATTGAAAAGTTTGAAGCAACTACTAGCAACCCTCAAAACTCCCATCAATTAAATCCTTACATATAAATGTTATAAGTGTGTTATGGAATAATATATATATTCTAACATATATTTTATATCTATCACACTCAGATACATGGCCATTCGGGCATGGACTTGAGTGGACCTAGACCTGATTATTTATTTGGATTTAAAAAAAGGCTCTAATGCAATCCAACGTGGAACCATAGGTGGGGTCATCAATCATAATAGGGGTTTGTTTGTGTGATGCAGTGGAAAAAGAAACCTAGGTTTCCTCATTTGTAGAAATGGAAGTCTGCAGGAGGAAAAGAGGGGGGAAATAGCACTAAAAAAAATAGGCTTTCGGTGGGGACAATTGCCAGAACGAATGCATGAGAAAAAAATAGAAGTAGAAATGCAAATCTGAATCAATTACTTTTTAGAGGGTGGCTGCACAAACGTGCCCTAGAGATCACTACGGAGAAGTATATAGATGCCATAAGTTTTTCCAACAGCCCAAGTGCCTGTCAAATGGTTTAAAAGGTTTACGGCAAAACTATTAATAGAATTTCAACTTGAAGGTGTTTTCACATATATCTTGACCGAATTTCGAATTGTTTGACTTCACACCTTTCTCCAAAGTTTAATCTTCTCAATTACTTCCATTCTTGTTAGACTCATTAGCACATGATCTACCAATAACATACACCAAGGAACGATATCTTAATATCTACCATCAACATGTCTATAATCAAGACAAACAAAGAAGGACTCAAAAGTGGACCCTAGATCCTTGATGCAATCTAATTCTAATTAGGAACTTACTCCTCACATCACACACAAAAGATCCTTGGAATTTATGAAAATGTAGATATTGGCAAGACTATTGATTTATTTGTACATTTTACATGTACAAAAGCATCTAGGTCCACTTGTACATGGGATGAAATTGGCAATATATGGCCTTTAAACATGTCATTTTACACTATAATTTGGTGCAGGCCTCCAGCCAACAAGTATTAGGCAAAAGAAGATATGGATAAAATTAGTAAGGATAGATCTAAAGAAGTCAAATATATCCAAGTTTTTGGCCCATGATAGACTAAAATGACGAAACAAAATTCAAGTAGCTAGCCCCAATATAGTTGGGACAAGGATTTGATGAAGATGATGATTTGGTGAAAGCCCATTTACAACTCAATGCTATCTTAAAAGAGGAACAAAACGTTTAAAAAAAAATGTGGTCACTCAATCTCGTCTCATGTTTGCCTATCGTCATTTGATAAGCACCATGTTTTGTTGTTGAATACCATGGGCAGGCATTGCAAGTGGGCTTGCCACTAAAGTAACTGTATGATGTGCCGATGTGGTATTTGTTAGATATCACCCATAGCAGTGAAGGCATAAAGCCACTTCATTTGCGCAATGCCGGAGCTCTCTGGTTTATCTTTCATGTCTTATTAGACTTCTGATCCACAGCCACACACATAGGCCACATTTAGGTAGATTAGTCTACTTGAATGCAACCTGAGCATTTGTCACCCTTTCACATGAAATGTGTGGTTTAGAGAGCACATGCATTTACTACAAGGTCCTGGAAAGACTTGCTTGTGTGCTTCTTCACTAGAACATCTTTTTTCCCTTAGCTTGCATGCCATTACACTCTATCAAATGGGTAGCCAAGGCTAGATTATATAATCATATACATCTTTTGGTGCCATGGATGCCAAGATGATTTTTTGTATTCAAGACAATAAATTGCTAATAAATAAGTATAGAAACAATAAGGTGCCATATGCTGCTATACCTTGCACTTTGTGCAACCATGCCAATGAGAAGTGCAGGCCATGCGAAACCTCGAATCTACCAAGAACATAAAATGGTTCATCAATTAAAGGAATACACAGATAAAAAAAAGGGATAAGAATTTTAAAAAAATGGTGGCACAGCTGCAGGAGCAAAAAAATGCCTAAATTTTTCCTAGAAGCACCATAAAGCTCAACGCCAAAAGTGGGGGGAAACATAGAATTCCTAGCCACAAATAGAAGAATTTTATAAATGTAAAGAAGAGATCAAATGACTACATGTGACTGAAGAAATACACGAATGAGTGTATTTGCCTTGAGTAAAGAGAGAGGTTATGCTATATCAACTTAAATAATCCCTAGCAAGTTAAATGAGACATCTTCCCTGTTTTTACTACCTTAATTCCTCGCTTTCCATTCTAGAGTTCATTTTCAAGCATACAGAAGTAGTAGACTAAGTTGTTTCCTCATTCAATTCTCACATAGCACAATTGTTTCTAGCCTAGCAACTACATTCAGGAGCTAGACTTTTTACGTTCAAACAAAGAACAAGTGGGATAATTCATAAACAACAAATTACCAAACTAGACGTTCATACAAAACAAAGAACAAAAGAATTCCCTTTCACCAATACTTTTTACGTATAGGAACACTTGGATTTTGTAGTTTAGACTCTAACCACTAGCTATGATCAGGGGTGGAAAAATCCAACCTGTCTGCGTAACCCACCTGTATCTTAAACAAGTGAGTCACGTGTCAGGTTAGGGTCGACTTGACTCGCATAACCCGTACAACTGAGATAAATTCTTAAAACCCTAACCTAACCGCCTCTTCTTCTCCTCCCCATCCTTCCTCTTATTATTTTTTGAAAAAGTTGTTCTTAAATCAGATTTCAGATTCACATGTGAAATCACAACGTAAATCAGAGTTCAGGGTCATGTTTTCATGTCTTTCAGGTTGGAGATGAGCCTATTCTGCCTCATATAGATCTAGTAAGAGATGAGGCTGTTTTGCCTCAAACACATAAGACTAGATTTAACCAGTTTTGCGTTTTGCATCATCTTCCTTGCTAGCTTCTGCTTGATGCAGGAAGATCTTGTGTGAAGACATTTTCAATTGTAGCTGGAGGTTGGAGATAGTGGAATAAACCCTCTACAGCCACAAACCTATTCTCCTAGTTCATGCCATCATCTCTTTAAGCCAAGGTTGCAGATGACGTCATTTTGCCTCATACAGATCCAGCGAGGGATGGCCCTTTCTGCTTCATCTTTGTCACCACCTTCAACTTAATGTGGATGGTCTTGTGCAAGTGCAACTACATTTTTGCTTATGGCCTGGAAGTTGGAGAAAAGCAGAATAAAGCATCTACAACGACAAAAACCATTTTGTCTTCCTTCTGTCTTCTCCTCCTTTCTTCTCAATTTGCTGGATATACCGGTCGGTTCAGGCTCACCCACATCAGTGAAGTTTGAGGCCACCTGACCCCATTAAAAAAAGGTCGGATACAGGTACCCTGGAGACACCCCAGTCAACCCAACCCTTTTTACTCAACCCTAACAGTTTGTAAGCCCTGGCCATGATGCCCAATACGGTGTGGAAATGGCAGGGACAGCGACGTGCAATAGACATCACAGGGATACCATTTTTACTCATAAAAAGTGAGGTATCAGATGTAATGTGGCATGAAACATTGCCCACGTTTAACTATCCAAGTATCATAGACCACTAGCATTTATAATTTCAAGTAAATGATGCAACCTTGGGACTGTAAAGATAGTGGTAACCTCAATGGGTCAACTCAACACATTGGGTTAACCCAATCTATTGGGCCGGTCCAAACTCCAAACAAGCTCACTTGACCCAGTCAAGAAACAAATCTATAAAGTCAAAATCTTTATTATATATTAGTTGTTCTTCCGCGTTTTAGATTGTAAATCACCCAATCATTGGGTCAAACATCCTGTATTTAGACAAGAAGTAGTATATTTAAAGACAGAGCACAGTAGTGAGTTTTCACCCCATCTTGGTATCGACAATTTTCCTGGAATGTTTTTATCACAGTCATTGAACTTTGTGATCAACAGTCTGATCTGGCTCCAACTTGCCTGGAGAGTCCCACTACAATACAAATCTAACCTGGAGTTAGATTCTTGAATTGATTTTGACCAATGGAAAAACAGCCTTCCAGTGGCTGGTCTGGCACTGTATTTTTTATGTTCTGTATTCTGACAATCTATATTAAGTTTCCGTCCAGTTTTTTGCTATTTTTTCTTGTGCTGTGTCACATATCTGTGCTGAGTTTCATCATTCTGAACCGTTCGGGGATCAGATCTGGTTACAGTTACTACTTATTTGTTTTAATCATGTCTTCTGAACATATTAATGGGATCAATGTCATAGTAGATGGAACAAATTATTCTTATTGGCCTCATCTCCTGGAAAATTTTCTGAGAGGACAGAAATTATGGAAATATCTTGCTAACAAAATTGATCAACCTGCTACCAAAGGCCCTACATATGAAGAATGGGAATCCACTGTTGGTAAAATCAACTCTTGGATTGCTAACTCTGTCATACCATCTATTGGAAGCCAACTAGCCAAATTTGATTATTCAAAAGATGCTTGGGATTATTTAGCCAGACTATATGCTAAAACCAATGCTGCCTGTCGATATCAAATAGAAAGGAAAATTAAAAATGCTAATCAAGGAAATGACACTATTCATGATTTCTATGTGAAGATGACAACTTTATGGGACCAGCTGGCTCTAATGGAGCCACAATTCAAATCCACCGAGGATGCCAAAACCTTCAATACTTCTAGACAAAAAAACTTGGCTGGTATAGTTCCTCATGGCTCTCAAATCGGATTTTGAACATGTTCGGGGACTTTTATTACATCGATCCCCATGCCCATCAGTTGATGCAGCTCTATCTGAGTTATTGGCAGAAGAACAAAGTCAGCGCTCCCTAAACAAAAAGAAACATGTAGAGCATGAACATGTTTTTTCAGCAAATATAACCTCATAAAAGGTAGAACGGCCTATCCCTCCTATTTAGATATATGCAATTGTTGCAAAGAAAAAGGACACTAGAAATATAATTGCCCGGTTCGACCAAATCGACAAAGTAACAAGACCAATCGGTCTCCACAAAAGCAAAACTATCGTGGTCCATCTGCTACAAATCAGTACATGCATCCATTTGGCCCTAGTCAGCAAAATCAATCCAAACCATATGCTGCCACTAAAATGGACACAGATGGGATTATTTCCGCATCCCAAATTCAACCCATGATAGATGAAAGAATGCAACAATTATTTTTGGTAGCTGGGCCTACTTCCTCTATGGCAACGTCTCCTTTTGAACCTGGTTTTGCAATGACCATGACTGGTCAACCTAGTTCCTTTTGACAATACAGATTTGTCTCTTGACTGGATCAAGTGAGCTTGTTTGGAGTTTGGACCGGCCCAATAGATTGGGTTGACCCAATGTGTTGAGTCAACCCATTGAGGTTACCACTATCTTCACAGGGGCAACATTGTGTTTCAAATGGTTTTGGGGTTTTTTTTTTAATATTCATTATATTTATGAGTTGTAACAAATCCTAGATCACGTTCATCAAAACTTTTGGAATTGGGAGATTTAATGAACCCTTGCTGCATTAGATACCCATAGCCACCTCAGGTAGAATACCTCTAGAATATGGCAGGTTTGTTCCAAGTCTCTTCTAGATTCTACCTAGACTGGAAGCAAATTGTAACACTCCAACTCAGCTTAACCTCGTTTAGCGACTAATTAATGTTGGTTTAGTTGTAAATTGTGTTTTGCTTTTGTTTTGATTTCGTTGCGAGTCATGGATAGGTAGTGGGGTTGAGTTTGACCTGGATTAGGTAAACCAAGCCCTTTTTTCGTAATTTTAGCTTTTCTAAGACATGGTCATTTTCGCATCATTTTGGTGTCAACACGTGTCTTTCGTCGAGCTCGTTAACTTTCGTAACTACGTCGTTTGTAACCGATGTCGTATGATTCCATTGGACCCGGATTTGACTTGAACTGTAAATTGTTTTATGACTTGGACTTGGTTACAATTTGGCCGTAAATCTTATCTTATAAGAGTTTTCCACCGACTCTTCCTTCTCACTCTTCTCTCTCAGCTCACGTTGGAGTCCCCTTCTCTCTTCCTCTCGACTCTTTTCTTCTCAATCACGTTTAGAAGAGGAATTTGTGCTCTCTCATCCTTTGGTGTAAGATTGAGGTGAGTTCTAGGTCCTTTCCACCTCCCTCATCTCCTTCCTCTTATTCTCCATGACTGTACTCATGAATTCCCTTTCTTTTCTCATGCATGCATGATAGTTATGAGAGTGTGGACGTGAATTGAGCCCCAAGGACAGTAATTGGAGTGTTAGAACTCAATTGAGGCAAGTATAAGCATAATATGTATGAACCCATGTTGGTATTTGCTTTATTTTGGTTAATTCACATGAGTTTGCAAGGAAAACATGTTTACAGCCCAATTTGATATCATTCTCTCTTTCTTTGTTGAGATTTTGCTTCCATTCTATTGTTACATGTTTTCTGTATTTGATTCAGAAGTCGACCCAGCGCATGCACGGCTAAGCCGTGAAACGTGCTACGACTAAGCCGTAAAATAGACTACGGCTAAGTCGTGATCCAACCGTGAACCCAGTCGTAAATCAATACAGGGTGACACCTGAAAATAACTGAGAGTATGCAATTCTGCGACTCCTCTATGGCTAAACCACGGCTAAGCCGTAAGAAGCTTACAGTTAAGCCGTAGGGTTACCTACGGCTGAGTTGGCTGACATGAACAGTAAGAAAGATAGGAAAAGAAGGAGACCTGTAGGACCTTTAAAGTAGAAGGTAGGCAACTTCGACTTGCCCAACGGAACATGATTAGATGCATGAATGATCTCGAGGGCTGCGAACAATTCATGTGCATTATCCAGTTGTTAAGCACTTCCCCATGGGTATTGGTTTAAGGGACTTCGGTGTATCAGCTGACACAATGCAACACTAGGCAACGGTGCAGCGGATAACGTAAAACTACATCATCATGCACGGTTAAAAACACTGGATGATTAGATTAGAGTTGGCTAGTAAATGAAGGTGATTCGATATGGTACGATTTGCTTGCATAACATGTTGTATTTCGATCATTGATCTCCACTCTTTAGCAAGATCATTGCATGTAACGTTGAAAGTCGTACTATGTTCCACCTTGAGTATATATTCATGAATGTTATCAACCTTGCACGTAGAAGACACGTTCTCAGATATGCGCGCAGGATATGCTTGTCACGATCTACTCAGGGTTTTCATGATTGACTCTGTATGGTCAGGCACTACTTAGCCTCAACCTTAGGATCCCGACGAGGTGAATTTTGTGTAGTTTTCATAGCCTTGCTGCAGTAAGGAAACGTCTTAGGGAATCTGGACCCCAGGAACCCGAGACCCATTCGTACCCCGGCCCGAACAATAGTGTTCTCTGCACGGATATAAGATCCCTCTTTTGAGAGCATATGGCAATGTAGTCGCCAACTAGTTATGTACACAGCATTTATACATTGATTCACATGGCATGTTTCTTTCTTGCACGACAGCTTAATATATAAATGTGACCTGTTATGATTTACATGATGTTCTTTATTCTATTAGACACAGCATGTGTTACTTGTTATGGCTTATACTCTGCTGAATCGTTGTATTCACGAGTTGTCTTTGGTGTTGGAGGCTCAGATACCCCTACCGACCCCTCGTCGGTCGGCTAGACTCCTAATGAGGCCCCCGAGGTCCCATCAGGCCTAGAGGAGTGGATGTGATCACTCCACCGGAGAGCGCCCTGGACATTCATTGCATAGGAGTCTTCCCTTTTCTTTTTCTTTTTTTTTTTTGAGATTTGTCATGCTTGGATCCATCATGATTTGTACATGTTTATTTTGCTCATTTTGTAAAACCTTCATCTATATATGTCAGTTCTATTTTCGTATTCTCTTCTGCATTGTTTAGTGTGATGTTTTGATATCTACAGCTTCCGCGTACATGTTTGGCACGTGTGAACCTTCCATTGTGCGTGTGCATTTAGACCAGGTCTACGTGTACAGGCACGGGAATATGTGTCATCGGTTTAGCTTTTGCTAACCCCCGAACTCCTGGGCTCGGGTTGTAACACAAATTTAGGCACTATCCAAAAGAAATCCTTGATTATGGCTTTAAAAAGCATCTTGCACATATTTCAGGAGTGCAAAAGGTTGTCCAAACGTCCCCACTGAAGTCAGGAAAGAAATGAGAGACATTATATTGGGAAAGAAGATAGAAAAAAGCAAAGAAGAAAAAATTTCAAGAGAAGGTTGCTAGAATGGAAATGATTGATGATTCTTCTAATGATGATAATGATAAGGATGAAGAGGCTAGGGATATTAGGAGGGCAATCAATGAGAGCGGTCAAGCTTTTGAAGCTGAACTTGCTTGTATGGAAAAATGACGAGGTGAGGCTAGATCTTCAAAATGACCTCCAAACCCTTCTGAGAATACAACAAAAAAAGGTACCTGGGATCCATTCTCATAGAACCCAAAGCATGAAGCAACACAAGATTTATAGTTCTATGATGGGCTAGGAAGCACGGACACCTCTCCGGCGCCGACATGTCTGTGTCCGACACGTCTGGGACACGGACACGCCCTGGACACGCTTGGACACGTCCGGGACAAGCGAAAAGTATCTTGTTTTTTTAAGATTTATTTTTTAAATTACAGACACGGCTCGGACACGGCCCGACATGGCGGGCCCAAGAAATTTGTGAAGCCCACGCCTTTTTTCATTAAAGTGAGAAAGAGAAAAACGAAAAAGGGTTAAATGAAAATTCCCACATTATAAGCCATTCGTTTCGATCCCCAAACCCAAAATTTCCCTCCCAAAACCCTTTCTCCCTCTCAGCGCCGAAACCCTATCTCGTAATGAGACCCCATTCCGGTGGCAAAATCGCGGAGCCCATTGAAGCCCCATCCCGTCTGTGAAACCCCAAGAACCATCGGCAAGCAGAAGGAACAAGAACGTGGCTGTCGACGAGCAGAGGGAACAAGATCGTGGTGGTTGACGAACAGAGGGAACCCGGCGGTGGATTTGATAGTGAAAAAGAAGAAAAAAGAAGAAGAAGCAACCACCGTCTACAGAGCAAAACCCACAATCTGCGAGAAGGAAAAGAAGAAGAAGAAGAAGGAGAAAGAGAAGAAGAAGAAGAAAGGGAAAGAAAAAAAAAACACTTAAGTATTGAAATCACAGAGGGAACCCTGCTCCGTACTCCTTTCTGTAGCTCTAGCTCGCGCATTCCAAGCACCCAAGAATTAATTTTTTCTTTGTTTGGGATGATGAAATTGGTTTTTGCTCTGTTTTTCCAATGCAGCGTTGTGTGTGTGTTTTTTTTAACACTCCTGCTGTGATTTTATTTTTTATTTTTTATTTTTTACTCCTGCTCGGTACTCCTATATGTGATGTCTTTTTTTTTTACTTCCACTCAGTACTCCTGTCTGTGATGTCTTCTTTTTTTTTTTTTTTTTTACTCCTACTCGGTACTCCTATCTATGAAATCATTTCTTTTCATTTTTTATTTTGCTGCTGCCATCTTTTTTATTTTGCTGCCGTGCTAGTGCTTGTTTGCTATACAATATCATTTTATTTTGCTGCCACTATTTTTTTTTTATGAAATGGTGTTGAAAAGCTTACCTGCCTTTACCTTTGCCTTGCCTACCTTTGCATGTATGTGGCTTTTTTTCTTCCTGCTGTGCACTGTACTTTTTTTTATTTTTTATTAATGTTGGAAGCTTTCTTCCTGCCTTTGCCTGTTCTTTTTTTTTTTTTCGATGTTACCTGTTGTTAATTTGATGCTATGTCCTGTTAATTTGTTGTTAATGCTGGTGCCTGGTGCTAATTTGCTGTTATATTATATAGATTTGGGACTTGGCAATATGAGTTCCATTGGTTACTCTGGCTCACACCCCCTCAATGAGAAGATATAAACAAGCCTCTGTGAAGAAATGTAACCAAGTTTGATAAACTGAGTGAAGAAGGGGGGAATATTACTTGGCAATGCAATTTTTGCAATCAAATAAAAAAGAGTTTATACACAAGGGTTAAGGCTCACTTGTTAAAATTGTCAAGTTTGAATTTTTTTAATTATATATATAAATATATATATTATAAACATATTAACGTGTCCCTGACGTGTCTGTATCCTACTTTTTTTATAAATGCCGTGTCGGCGTGTCCATGTCATGTCATATCCTTGTCCCATGACCGTGTCCGTGCTTCATAGATGATTGATTGATATGAAAACTAGAACTTTAAAAATAGGTAGAGCAATTTTAAAGTTCTTCCATTATAATTGGATTCCTCTAAATATGGCTAGGTCACCATCCTATTCGGCCATGGTGGTTACCATTGTTGAGGCGGGGCCCGGAGGTGAGCCTCCCACCGTTTATGAGATTAGCGGTAAATATCTTGATATGGAGCATAAAGATTGCACGAGGTACTTGCAAGACCATATTAAAACATGGAAAAATGCGGGTGTATACTTATGTGTGATGGATGGACAAGCAATAATAAGTGGCACAGAATGAGGTTCATAATTAAGGAATTCTAGGCCTACCCTTGATACTTAGCTTAGTTGATTTAGATTGGTGGGTCCTATGATTATTTAGATTGGGACTCCTTTAAATTGCCAAAAGGGGTGCATGAATCCTTTGAGGACTTCACTTGTGTGTGAGACTTCCAAAATATGGGGCTCATTGGAAAGGATTCTAGTATAAAATATGATAGTCTAGTATTGGAAGGACTCTAGCATTGCCCTACTGCTACCCTTATAAACTCTAGGAGTATTCATTAGACTATTGTATTCTTTGGGAGAGAGAAAAAACCCTAGAGAGAAATTTGAAAAGGGAAAATTTGTCTTCTACAATTCAGGAGAAGATCTAGCTTTTCACAAGGAGGCAAAGGTCGACCACAACTCGTAAACATCATAAGATTTTACAAGAGGTGAGTGAGTTACTACATCTAATGGCTGAAATCGTGCATCTGCAATATTCATGTGTTGTTCTAGGTTCATCTTCTATACATCGATCAGTTGGTTAACTTCTCTAAGATCTGTAATGATGGTTAAAAGTTATTAATAATCTGTCTAAATAAGTTATTCAGTTTTGTTGGAAGTTTCTATACATGATCAATTGAGTTCTTCTTCACATTGGAGTTCTATAGTGACTTGACGACCCTAAAAAAAGTAACAATTTAGGTTGTAACCCATTCTTTTAAGGGTATTATTTTGTTAAGCTTAAGTGTTAGCAATGGTAAGATGATGAGAGATCTCTCAAACCCAAATTCCTTTCAGCATGCGGAGTTGCTACCCATTTTCTAGCTTTAGAGAATCTTTGTCATCATAAGGAAAACATAATACAAATATAGACGACTAACGCATATATAACTCCACGTTTTCAAAATAAAATGTCGCAAGTTGTACAACGAATTGTATTTGGTACAAGTTTTTGGCATAGGGCAGAGAGAATTACATACTTACTCAAGCCTCTTGTGAAAGTGTTGAAAATGGTGGATGGTGATACAAAGCCTACAATGAGCTATATCCATAATGCAATGGACCGAGCAAAGCTTGCTATTAAGGCAAGATCTAGACAAAAGTATGGGACTTAATATTAGACCCTGTGGAAAATTATTAACCAAAGATGGAACAACCAATTACTTCAAGATATATATGCCGCAGGAAAATCAAGAGATACACAGTTGCTAAATTTAATGTTTGAAGCTTAAAACATTGATTTGTTTTTTAGAATTTAATCAACGTACTACTTTATGACATCATGCAGTATACTTTTTGAACCCATCATGCTATTATAGCAAGGGCTTCTCCAAGCACGAGGAAGCTTTCGAGGCTTTAAAAGTACATTGGAGACAATGGTTAAGGACAAGAAGAAGTAAATTGTCATTATTAACCAAGTAAGGTTTCATAATATCACAAATTGTTTGCATCAAGATACTAGTAAACTAATACTTACTAATTTATTTATTTTAACATGATAATTTTATAGTTGAGGAATTATAAAAATGCTGTTGGAAGTTTTGAAGCTGACATTTGAATAATGGCTTGTAAAAGGATGGATCCAGGTTTATTATATTCCTATTTTCTATTATCATTTTTAGTATTCTTTAGTGGATTAATACAGATTTACAATATTCTCAAAGTGTATGGCTTACTTAAATTTTAATCACACCTGAATGGTGGAACAACTTTAGCGATGATGCTCTCGACCTTAGAAATTTTGCAAGAAAAATTTTGAGCCAAACAGCATAATCATCCGGTTGTAAACGAAATTGAAGTACATTTAGCTTGATCCATACAAAAACCACGAATCGCCTCGCCATGGACAAGTTGGAAAAGTTAGTCTTTGTCCATTATAACATGAGGATGAGGGCAAGGAACCTCCAAAGAAGGGATAACAAAGACTACGATCTAATTAATTTGGATTATTTATTCGAAGAAGATGACCCTTTAAAGGATTGGTTGGTTGAAAAAGAGGCTACAGTTTTATTAAATACATATTTCCTAGACGAGCACATGTATAATCCTGATAAAACCGAGCCCCTAGAATATGAATTGGAACCCCCACCCCCTCCCCCACCTCCCATTCGCAGATCTGCTACCACACGAGAAAAGGGCAAGAGTGTGGCAAAGGGGCCCTCACAAGGCTCACAACATGAGCTAGAGATGACATATTCTAGTTCAAAATGTGTTAAAGGAGCTAAGAAAAAGTCAGGTTCAAATGGTAGTTCAACCCTCTCTAAAGCCAAACAATAGCTTACAGACCCAACTCTCTAATACAAAAAGAAGACAAAAGTAAAGGGTTAGGCAAACAAGTATTTAGCCACTCATGAAGAAGGAAAAAAATGCAAAACATCATCTTTAAGCAAAAGTAGCTCACCACAAGGAGATCAAGGTTGTTATGAACAAGAAGGAGATGATGGTGGTGATGATGTAGAATTTCAGGATAATATTACTATCCATAACATGGGTAGTGAACTTGAGCCAGCTGATGGACAAGGAAAAGTGCGATTGGAACAATCTCATGAAAAACCACATCAACTAGCATCAAGTCAATATAGAGGACAGCAAGATGGCGACTATAGGCAGTCACAATTTGATCCCTCATATGGGTGTATGGTACATACGAAGGTATTTTGCATAGGTATGGTGGGCAAGAGCAGTATGGAGTCATTATAATACCTATGCACCAAGTACCACCATCAACTCACTATCCTTATGGTCATGAACAAGGCTATCAAGGGCAAGGAGGGCAAGGGTTCTTCAATTTTGATATTGCTCAATACTATTGTCAACAATAATAAAACG
This sequence comes from Sextonia rubra, assembly GCA_037013555.1. Classification (NCBI taxonomy): domain Eukaryota; kingdom Viridiplantae; phylum Streptophyta; class Magnoliopsida; order Laurales; family Lauraceae; genus Sextonia; species Sextonia rubra. The sequence goes on along the minus strand of JASUAD010000013.1, from coordinate 42,621,016 downwards.
ACGATGATAAGAATAACATCCAACTAGCAAGACCTTTAACATAGTATTAAAATCTATGAAGAATGTGTTGATGACTAAGGTATGTTACTATGTTTGCTATTTGACATTTATTATTTCATAGTTGATAATTGATATAACTCCGCCAGTTTTTGCTGCTGATCCCAAGCCCAGGTAAAGGAAGAGGGTTGCGTTAGGTAAGTTGACAGCCAGCGTAAAACTTTATCACACCCCAAACATAAATTCTAAGATAACAATTTTTCGTGATAAGGCTAGGGCGTTTTCCGTTTTAAGCGATGCATTGCAATGTCGCCCGACTGCAGTGAAAAGTGTGCAAGGGCTACCGCATGACTCTGGGTTAGTACAGTTAAAGAAGTTAGTCCATGAAAAAAAGAGGAGGAATAGGAAAATTAGACTTGCTACTTAGAATATAGGAACTTTGACAAACAAGAGCATGAAGTTAGTTGAGGTAATGAAAAGAAGAATAATTAGTGTAGCTTGTATACAGGAGATAACATGGAAAGGAAATAAAGCTAAAGAGCTCACGGATGGGTATAAGCTTTTCTATGTTAGAAAGAGTAATACAAGAAATGAAGTGGGTATAGTTGTAGATAAAGATTTAAAAGAGAAAATTGTGGGGGTAAAGAGGTTTGGTGATAGACTTATAGCAATTAAACTAGTGCTAGAGGAAAAAATAATTCATATCATCAGTGCATATGCTCCCCTAGTAAGACTAGAGGAAAGTGTGAAAAGACAATTTTGAGAGGAGATGGATGATTTAATGTGAGAAATCCCAAATAGTGATAAGATTTTCCTTGGAGGGGATTTAAACGGGCATATAGGAAGAGATAATAAAGAGGATATGAGAGAGTGTATGAAGGGCAAAGATTTGGAGAAAAAAATGAATTCGGAAACACTATTTTGGACTTTGCAGTGGCATTTGATCTTGTAGTAACAAATACTTACTTCAAAAAAAGAGATGAGCATTTAATTACCTATAAGAGTGGGAGTAATAAGAGTCAGATAGACTTTTTTTTAGTTAGAAAACAAGACCAATTGGCTTGTAAATATTGTAAGATTATCCCAGGAGAGAGTTTGACCACGTAATATAGGCTCGGAGTTTTAGATATTTGCATTAGAAGTAGAAAGAGGGCGTAGTAAACAACATGGACCCTAAAACAAGGTGGAGAGATTTGAAAGGGGAAAGAGCAAATATATTTGAAGACAAAATGATTGAGAAGGGAGAATAAAATCTTGAAGGAAAAACTACAGTATTGTGGAATCAAATGGCTAATTGCATTAGGAATGTTATAAAGGAGGTACTTGAAGAATCAAAAGAAAAGAGACATTAATAAAGAAACATGGTGATGGAGTGTGGAGGTTCAGGAAGTTATTCGAGAGAAAAGACATTACTACAAAGTGTAGCAAGGGACTAAGAGTATGGAAAATTTTGAGCTGTATAAGAAGGCAAAGAAAGAAGCTACGAAAGTAGTAAGTAGTGCAAAGTTCAAAGCATACGATGACCTCTATAATAGATTGGGAACAAGAGAAGGAGAAAAGGATATATTTAAGCTCGCAGAAATAAGAGAAAAGAAAAGTAGGGACTTAGATCATGTCAAATGTATCAAGGACAATAAAAAAAATATTCTGGTGAAAGACAATGATATTAAAGAAAGGGAGAAGAAATATTTTAGCAAACTTTTAAATGAAGAACATTTGGGGGATACAAGAGTTAAGGAGAATACTTCTTTACTAGAGCATACTTTTCTCCGTAGAATTAGAGGGGTGGAAGTGAAGGAAGCATTGAAGCGAATGAAGACAGGAAAGGCTATAAGCCCAGATGGTATTCCGATAAAGGTATAAAAATGCTTAAGAGAGGTTGGGGTGAGTTGGTTATGTAGACTATTCAATAAGATACTTGTAACAAAGAAAATGCCAGATGAATGGAGAAGAAGCATTGTAGTACCTATATATAATAATAAGGGAGATATACAAAATTGTACCAACTATCGGGGGATTAAACTTATGAGTCATACTATGAAGTTATAGGAGAATAATGGAGCAAAGACTTAAACGGAAAGCCAAGATCTCTGAAAATCAATTTGGTTTTATGCCAAGGAGATCAACTATTGAAGCTATCTTTTCACTTAGGCAATTAATGGAAAAATATCAAGCAAAGAGAAAAAATCTACACATGGTCTTTATCGATTTAGAAAAAGCTTATAATAGGGTACCGAGGAATTTAATTTGGTGGGTTTTGAAGAAAATGAATGTCCCCAGAGGTTATATTGAAATGAATATGTATGAAATAATAGTAACAAATGTGAGAACCACATGTGGAGAAACAGGTGGATTCCCCGTGACTATAGGTTTACATCAGAAATCAACCTTAATCCCTTATCTCTTTGCATTAATTATGGATGAGTTAACTGTGAATATTCAATCAAAATAGAACGGAATGGAGAAACAGAATTCATGTAGCCGACCCCAACATGGTTGGGATAAGGCTTTGATGATGATGATGATGAGTTAACTGTGAATATTCAAGAAGAAGTACCATGGTATATGTTGTTTGCAGATGATATAGTATTGGTGGATGAATCAAGAGATGGTGTAAATACAAAACTTGAGAGATGACAGGGGGCATTAGAATCTAAAGGCTTTAAATTAAGTCGTCCAAAGACAGAATATATGAATTACAACTTTAATGGACATATACAAAGTGTTGAAACCACTGTCAAAATTGAAACACATGAGATACCATGTAGAGATTCTTTTCGGTACCTAGGTTCGATGATTAGTAAGGATGGGGAGATTGATGAAGATTTGGAACATAGGATAAAAGCTGGATGGCTAAAGTGGAGACTAGCTTCTAGAGTACTTTGTGACAGACGAATGCCAATGAAATTAAAGGGCAAATTTTACAGGACAGTGGTTAGACCAGTTATGACATATGGAGCAGAATGTTGGCCAATTAAGAAGACGCACATTCATAAGATGAATGTAGCGGAAATGAGAATGCTTAGGTGGATGTGTGGTAAAACTAGGAAAGATAAAATTAGAAATGAGGGCTTTCGAGAGCATTTAGGGGTAGCATCAATAGAGGATAAGATTAGAGAAACCCGTTTAAGATGGTTTGAGCATGTTGAGCGTAGTCGGTAATGGCACCGGTGAGAAGAAGTTTGGCTATAAAGGTGGATGGCCCATCAAGAGGTAGGGGTCGGCCGAAGAAAACATTAATGGAGGTCATTGAATCAGATTTGAAGAAGTTTAACTTATCGAAAAATTTGGCTCAAAATAGAACGGAATGTAGAAATAGAATTTATGTAGCCAACCCCAACATATTGGAATAAGGCTTTGATGATGATAATGATGATGATGGAGTTGATAATTGATATGTAATAACCTAACCTACCTTCGGCGGGCCAACCTTTACAAGGTGGGCCATATTAGTCCAAACTATGTTTGGAGTCAGACTGGGATTCTTAATTTGATCAGAATATCTACAAGTCATGGATTAGGACTCTTGGTGAGTCCATAGTAGGCTAGAACAAGGTTATTAAGAGAATGAGAACTCCTAACAGACCTTTCTGTCTCTCTCAAAGAATACTTTTCCAATAGGACTTCCCTCTAGTTTCCAAACAGGACTCTCCTCTGAGCACTAATATATATTAGAGAATAGGCTCCCTTTTACACATCAACGATAGAAATTATAGGAGAGAGAGAGGAAGTGAAAGACTACTTCTAGCTGTGAATTGCTAGAAGAAAAAGAGGATCAAGAAAGGGGTGAGGAAGATCAATAGCGGGACACGTAGTAGATGTCTAACGTGAGACCGATCACTGCTTGAGCAATACACTGCTATACCAGGTGAGTAGAACTTCTCTTGATCTGTTGTAGTGTGAATCTAAATGCATGATTGATCAAATAGAATTATCTGCAAGAAAAACGTAACCAATATAGCACTATCTACACAAATTTCTGTATAGATAGTCAATTGAATGAATTCTTGGGTCAGAATGTTTCTTGGGAATTTCTTCCAATAAAGAAGAGGGTGGAATAGCAAAATGGAGAAACCAGAAACTGGAATTTCCCAGTTCTGGGTCGCCAAATACAACATGGACGTGTAGGAGTTATGGACCCACATGGTCCACCCGATCTTCAATCTTGGCCATATATTTAATAGAGAACAGTTGCGTGACCACAGTGGTAGTGACCAATACTGATTAGACCAATGGAGCTTCAAATCTATTTCAGCAAGACCATTCTGGAGAATATACATTGCTGTCGAGCTTCCTGTACACAACAAGTTGAGAAAATTCACAAATTTTGATATGGAAACTACATGGATAGATTTGCTATTAGTAGTGCATCTCTTAAATATTGTTTTCCCTTCCAAAGAGGGTGATTTAACCCAGAGGAAGAACCTGAATCTGAATTTTCCAAGTTCTGTAATGTCAAAACCTCTTCCAGTCGTCTGAAGCTGTCGCCCCACGATGCCCACTTGATCACTAATCTGAACCACACATCTTGTTGTGGGCCAAAGGGCCACCTTAGTCATGTGGTCCTTTTTCGGAATAGTCCACTAAAGTTCACAATCAAACTTCCCCTAGAATGCCAAGCAAGAACCTACTTTCTCCAAAGAATGGGTTCTGTCGACTTGAAATACATGTAAATTAGTTTATAAAAATTACAGATTAGCCCCTGTAATATGCATTTATATTAAGAACCTCTTTTACCACTATTTTTTTGATCACCTATAAAGAAAGAAGCCGGACTTTGACTTAAACTTTGTAAAGTCAAGTAGGTTTTAGTACCATTGATTAATAATCACTAATTCTTTTAAGGACCGTAATTACTTTCGTTTTATACATTGTTGAGTATGATGGAAATACTAATGTAGGCTTATAATTGTGTATGATCCAATATGATAAAAGTCAATTTGATTTAATTGTTAATCAGCTGATAAGTAAATTATTTTAAGAGATTAGGGCAATGCCATATATCTGGTACCAACTCCAATTCGGAGTGGGGCGAGGAATAGCCCAGTGTTATGTGGTACTGGCCAAGGAAAAGAATAAGATAATGTTACTATTCATGATGAAGATGAAACTCTAATAAGCTTATTGAATTTGAACATGATGTTTGAAACAGCATAACACAAATCACTAGCACTGAGTAGAGAACTTCTCTCATGGATGTTGGTCAAGGGAAGTAGGTTCAGCAATTATGGAGGTAAGACAAATAATGTTGTTGACAGAAATGTAGATACTCCGGTGTGGGAACATCGAAATAAGCTCAACAATCATAATGGATAATGAGCCATGTTATTGATAGAACGTAGATACACCCGTATGGGGTATCGGAACCATTTGATACTTGCGATGGAAAAATACTTAGGAAAGAATTGATTAAGATATTGTCTTTAACACCATTATTGACTATATAAATGTTCATATGAATGATTGAAAATATGTTATGCCTTAATGTGTACCTATTCTATTCACCAATGTTACTGACCAATGGTTCGCCCCACTTCAGGTAATGCATTCTTAAAGGTTGTAGGGAATAACAGAGATTAGCCGATGGATTTTGGCATGCGTAGCTGATTCAGAATGCGATGAATAATGATTAGATTTGTAAATGGGATTAGCCCAGCATTTAGATATTTTCTCTCCTTGTTTTAGAGACTTGTCTTTTACTCAATAGCTTTTATTAGGACTCCTAATACATTCAACGATTTAATTATAATTGAATATGAATGTTGTGGGACCCTTATGCTCATTTAAATTTAATTTATGTTGTGTTGTTATAAATTTGAGTACGTCTTGAGAATCTAAAGAGCTCTAAATTCTTGGGTCGTTACACGATACTTAAATCTTGTTAGTTGATACTTGATACTCCATACTTAAGAGTTCAGCTTGATTTTAATTGATTTTCATTTAATAGTTCATACTTCACATTTGATTTCAATTTTCACAAATCACAATCCACAATCTATTATTGGCTGTTGCATAAATATAAAAAAAAAGTTAAGGGAGGGGCTCCTAGGGATATTTTTTTATTCTTTACAATTTTTGGTAATTTTTTAACATTTTTTTAAGTTTTTTTAATTAAAAAAACAATGGGGCCCAAGTCAGCCAAGTCAACTCGGACTCGGCCAGGCCCGAGTCAGGTCCCAAGTTCGTCTTTTTAAACCTTGAATAAAACAAGGAAAGCGCATGAAATGCCATAATAGTTTTACACTAAGCTTCTGAATATATTCCTATTTGCAACTACAACCGAAAAATACAAAAGGTTTCAATCCATAGTAAATAAACCTGAACATATGTATTCGCAGCAGGTACCATATGCAAGTTCTTTGGCCCAGTAAAAGCTGAAGAAACACAGAATAAAATGCAGGTCATATATTCCATGCTAATCAAGCATTGCATCAGTACATTTTGAAAGTAGACTTAAAAGCGAAACATGGTCAAAGTTTGAAACCTTTACCACTTAAGTACCTAACAAGGAGCTTGCACAGCTGATATAAATATTAGACACTTCTGAAATTTCATGTGGATGAACTATATAATCTTTCTGGATACTTTTTAGGCATCATCTTCCATGGACCTTAGTCCAATCAACTAAAAAATGAATGTACAACCTTTACTCAAAATGCCAAGCAGGATTAGCTGATTTGATTATGACACCGATTATAGTCACTGAATATTTATGTAGGAGAAGGAAACCTCTTCGACATTCAACCAGATAATGAAGCATTTTCAGAGGCTAAAGGGCTTTTGGAGGGGGAAAATGTAAAGATTTTACTGTGCTAATTGGTAAATTAGGATCTAATCTACCCACTTAAAAAATCTGAGAAAATATTCTCCAGCGTGCTATGCACCTGCGCACAGTGTCATGACCACACATCACATGTATTCAGAAGTGGGTCCTGTCTTTGGGACAGTCCAGATGTGTGGTGCACAGGTGCATATTCTGCAGGCAACTATTTTCCCAGAAAAAAAAAATCTGTTTGGCTAAAATAAGATGTATTATAAAATATGCCAATTTAAAGACATTATTTTATTCAAGGATATGTTGTATAAAACAATTTTTAACACAAAAATCTACAAAAACATAGGCTGCAACTTTTTAGCACAATCTCTATATGAGTTCATGGAAACATTATCATTGTGGTCTTAATATGTTTCCCAGCATTAGATGGTTTCCATTATAATTACCAACAATAAATGGGTCCCACCTTGACTCCCAACAATAAGGTGGTCCCCTTCGATTACCAACACTAGATACGTCCTATCATGATTACCAACACTCAGTAAACCCCTCATGATTAACAATGTTAGGTGGGTTCCATAGTGGAGAACAACCAACATTAGATTGTGTGACTATGATTAACACAGTTTACCACCATTAGACCAATATCATCATAAAAATCAACATTTGATGGGCTCCACACCCCCTCCACATAGCAACATTAGATGGTTTCCTTGGTGATTAATATAATTAGGTGCATCTTGCCATGATCACCAACATCAAACAATCATTTAAACATTATATGGGTCCCTTAATGATGTCAAAAAAAAAAAAAAAAGATAATCATCAGTGTGTAAACTTGTTTGTGATATAATTTAGAAAAAAATGAAGAAAATTTAAGGGAAAAAGGAAAATAAGAAAGAAGAGACAAAAGGGAGAGGAATGAAGAGGAGTGGAGAGAGAGACAGGGATGGGCAACATAGAGTTGAGAGGGGGCAACTGCCCCCTCTCAACTTGGTGCTTCCCTTTAAATGTGGAGAAAAATATGGATAGATATATTTCGTTCCTATCCTTTTGCCCCTCCTCAAAAAACTATTCTCTTGTTTGTCCCCCAACAATCTTTTCTCCCTCTCAATAATGAATGTAACTTTTAAAACACATATGGGGATTTTGGTCTTTTACTCATAAAAAGGCAACTCGTCAAATCACCAATAAAATAGGCATTATACTGTGATTATTCTTATTTTATTCATTCTCTTTTTTGCCCATTATTGAGCCTAGAACTCTAATCCTCTCAAACTTTGAATTTCACAATCACCACAACTCATTTAATTTATTATCATTTTTGTATTTTTTAACATCTTACTTCAAAATGTGGATTAAATTAAACCTAATTTGGTTCCGAAGTAAGAAATTTCAAATTAGTAAAAATGGTGCTTAAATTTTTTTTATACTAATTACACGTCAAAGGTTCCATCAAGATTAATGATTTTATTAAAGTTTTAAAAGGGATTTAAAACTTTTTATAAAAGTTTACCCCATATTATGATCTAGAATATTATTTAATTTAACTTTTAATTAAAATCATGTGTTCATGAGTAAAAATGCTAAAATTATGGAATTTACAATTATTCTCTAGTATTTTGTATCATTGTTGGATATAAAGAGCAATCTAAACTCATCTTCCTTTAAATATTTTTGGGGTATAATATAGTTGCTCCATAAGTTTTTGTGCCCATTATAATGTAATAAAAATTTGAGGTATACTGTAATAAAATTTTTAATTATTTCTTAAATTTCTTGCTAAGAAAAACTTTTGCCCCTCGTAAGAGAAAATCCTGGCTTTGTCACTAAGGGGGGAGAGAGAGAGAGAGAGAGAGAGAGAGAGAGAGAGAGAATTACAAAATGATTATGTATTTTCTGAAATTTCTCTCCTCTTTCTAACAGATTCTATATTACTATCTCTTCAATAATTCTAGCCTCCCACCCAAAACATTTCCATTATCCTTTTGTTAATGGAAGAAAAAATATATCACGAGGGGAGAATATCAGACATTTTATGAAACATAGAAAAGATAAGGTTGTTGGTTGGCATGCTGATTTTTTTAACTTCTACTCACCCATAGAGTCTTTGGCAATCGCATAGTGAGACAGTCTTCTTTTTTTTTTTTAATCTTTAGGGTTTACTCAGAGGTGTTTTCTCTTGACCATAACTAGCTTGACTTCATTGCCCATTCAAACTCAATTGGAAGGTATGTCAATGAACTTCGAAATGCTACTTAGAATTGTATATCATTTTGGAGATTCATTAATGTCACAGAAAAACCCAAAAGAAAAAAAAGAAAAGAAATCAGTTGAAGCTAGACCATCATCAGAAGCAAAGTATTATTTTTTTTTTATTATTTTCGGTAACCCAGCTAAGTGGCTGGGACCCGTATACAAACACAATTCAACTCACACATGCAACGTAATGAGGACTTGCACTTGTGAGGACAAGACACAACTCACACATGCAAGGTAATGGGGCCCGCACATGTGAGGACACAGACAACTCACACATGCTATGTAATGGGGACCCGCACATGTGAGGGGGCAAACAGAACTTACACATGTGAGGTAATAAAAAACTCACATATGCAAACGAGGGAGGAGGCTAGGTTTCAACGCATGACCTCCCAATGAGAACATGTACTCCTTGTCACTAAGGTAAGGAGCCATTCTTGAGTATTATAGTTAGATCAACATCTGAAGCAGATTATTAGGGTTGAAAACTTTTGGCTGCACTGACATTTAAAAGACAAGGGTGTGAGAGTGTATGGTGTAACTGGTGTGTAACTCTTTCAGCTCTGATTCCTTTATAGGTTATACCTTGATAAGAAAGCCACAATTCAGAATCCTCCTGATTCAGTTTTTCAAGAAAGAAAAGCATATTGAAATATTGTCATATTGTTTGACAACATTTTCGAGGAAATCATACGACTCCAGTATTAACCTTCAAAGATTCAAGTTGTTATCTCTTTAAGAGGACTCACTTGCAAGAACTTCAGCCTGTTGCTTTCCAAACTCGATCATCGATCTACTATGGATTTGTGAAGAGGATTTACTGTTAAAAGTTGTACTTTTCAATGTAGGGTGCAGATAAGTGGGTACATTATTGTTTTTTGAATTCTTATCATTAAAAGGATAATAGGGTAATTTGTTTAAACAGTTTATATTTTCCTTAGAAAGCTTTGACTATATATTGCCAAGTGCATAAGAGTTACAGAGATATACACAGCATATTTTCTTTTTTAATCTCTTTATTCTTCGAACTTTCTTCAGTTAAACACTACCAATATGAAAAACCAAATAAAACGCATTGAATCAGAACAACAAAAAAATCAACCTTACATCTTTAAAGGAATGCTGCCATTTCAAACCATATCTGACAGGCCCAAGTTGTTTCAATTATGAAGTATCAGGGTTATCTTTCCTCGAAAAAGAAATCCAGTTCTCAGATTATTCTGCAGGCATATGGTTTCTATTATTCTATATCAGTTTGTAAGATCCATAACTTATTTTACTTTTAACACAGACCCTAGCCTTCGTTTGGAATATGATCAAGAAATTGCTATCAGTGAGCAAATAGAAGCTGATAGTCAAAAGCAATAGCCCACTCTATAATAGAAGTTCATTATTTGCATTGACAAGATTGTGTCTACACCTTTCAGAATATTCAGTTCCATAAAGCTCTATGTTCTTGATGAAGAAATGACAATCTTTCAGTATCTCATTGAATTATAATTGACACACATACACACATTGTTTATTAAGAAAGATTGCTAAAAGGAGGCATGAGCAGGCTGAAGGATCAGTAATGGCCAGAAGATAGACAGCTGAGAGTTGAAATTTTTGAATGAAAACTTTTGTACATCCATTTAACATACAAATGAGCAGGAACCGAGTCACTATTACCTGTTATCATCTGTGCTCCCATGAATTTCGTAAAGAAAAGCATCCCCAGACCACATATGAAAGCAATAAACAGCAACATGGATATCTGACGTTGTACTAAATTTCTGTCCTGCAAATAATTCTGGTTACTGAGGTAACATAACACAACAAACGAAAAACAAATAGAGGTTGAGATGCATCATACGGCCAAACAACTGCACAAACAACATTTGAAATTTTTTCTAAGAAAAATACAAGATAAATCCCAAAGCAAAAATTGGATAAACAAGAAACAAAGCATCTGCACCTCAGTTGCATGAGTACAGCCACACATGTTGTAATCTAACATTAAGTTGTCCGAATTCAAAACACAAAGCATAGGATTTGAATCCAGCACGATCTTTAAATAAATTTAATTAAAAAGTTATTTTTAAATACAAAACATATGCATGCACCAACATAAATTAGTACTAGTTTTACTTTAAATGATCAAGAAAATATATGTATATACATAATTCAAAGTTTAGTTAGATTTCAAAAGAATAAAACAGGTAATAATATCCTATAATATATTAATCCATGGAGAACCAACATGAAGTGGTTTCCAAGACATATGTCACAAAGGTAAGCTGGTCATTCAAAGAATCCAAGCAAATCAACAGCAAGAGGTCATGTCCAAGCTAAAAACTGTTACCGGCTAAGAAATTGAGTGACATTGAAGGACCATTCCCATTAATCAGATACACAAACTTTGAGGCAAAGCAACAAAAAATCATTATACAATCAAATTGAATGGAACATAATGCTCTTGCAACAATGCCGACGATAATAGCAGCAACATCCTCCATTTCTAGCTTTCTTCATTATTTGGTTCAAGAATTACAGACTAGAGGCTCCATACATGTAAAACAGAATTGATCAGATAGTAGTTAAGAACCCAGTTTGATGGGACGATCACAAATGCGAAGAAAAATACAGAAACTGCAAGTAGAACGACCAGCAACATTTCCCATTTCTAGCCCTCTCAATTATTTGATGACAAAGTACAAACAACATCATGCGCGTCATGTTAACCAACTTGTCAATAAAACAGTATCCATCCTATAGGAAAACAGCAACCCAATTGATGGGGCAGCTCAAAAAACCAGGAAATCCCATAAATCAGCAAGTAGAAGAACAACAACAGCAATATATACACAATGCATCCTTATTCAATGCAAACAAACACAGAAATCACCCAAAAAAAAAAAAAAACGGACCTTATTAGCGAGCGCAGTGGCCACCATGTTCGAAGTGGCAATTGAAAGAAACATGAACGCATAACTCATATAATCACAGACAACCGTGCCTGGCCCTGCTCAGCTCCAAAACCATCAACCCCAAATGACGGAAACCAAATAACACAGGAAGAGTCAAGCTCAAAAAAGGATCATTTGCGTAAGAAATCGATTAATACCCAATGCAGCAAGCTCCAAGGAGCTGCCCTGACCGATGACGGCGGTGTCGATGAGACTCATCAGCGGCGCGCAGACCCACAGCCCCGTCGCAGGGCCTGCGAAGCGCACGATCTCCTTCACCTGTCCCCAAATGCTGCGGAAATCCCCACCATCCAAATTCTGGGGAGCAGATGAAGAAGACGCCGACTGAGCATCAGTCTCATTGACTAGACCTTCGTTTGACGCCGACTGAGCATCGGTCTCATTGATTAGTCCCTCGTTTGCGGGACTAACACAGGCAGTAGTTCTGATAGTGCGGAAAGCAGTAGTTCTGATGGAGATGGAGACTCTGTTTAGATAGTAACAAGAAGAAGAGAAATGAGGAGGGAAAAGGAGACGTCTGGTAGGATTTTGAAGGCGCGCTTGAATGGGGAAACAAGGGAGCCGGGAAGGGATTCTGATTTCCATGGATTCAACAAGGAGAGAAAATTTGGAGGGAAGAGGGCAGCAGGAAGATGTGGAGTTGGACAAAGATTTTAGATTTCCAGGGAATTCCAAATCGGTGTTTGATCGCTCTTGAGTGTGTGGGGTTTTAATGGTTTGTTAGATTTTGAGGAAAGGTCCGGGAACACAAGGGAAATAATAAGTTATAGTCGTACATGGGCCTTCTTGAATGGGCCAAAGTGTGCGAGCCCAGGGGCATGATGTCCGTGAGTGAGTCACAGCTGCACTTTATTTTTAGTGAGTCAAGTTGGTTGAGTTGAGGCCCGTCGGATAGTGGGGCAGGGTGGTCATGTAGGATGAAGTTTGAGTGATCATTATTGAAAAGTCCGTGAGTTCCTAGAGTTTAAATGGGCCAGTGAGTTGCACAGGATGGCTACAGATGAGTTTAGACACTTCTCATGCAACATGATTGGTGATTATTTGTTGATTTATCTGAAATGTTGGGGATTTGTTAGAAAGACAGCGGGTTTGGCTTGTTTTTCATGACATCATAGATCATTGCCTCGCATGTTGTTTCAAAAGATGGCTACGTAGTCCCAAGCTTTATGGCTAAGCCTCGTTAGGAAATGGGTGCATGTGTTCTGAACTGCTTAAGTCACCTTCCCTCCCAATAAATAATTAGAAAACATTGATACGGAATGTCGTGTGTGTGTGTGGACGTGAGTACATACCTTAAAAATAAAAACAAAAAACTACGTTATTATCCAACGCACTAAACCCATCAATGATCATCAAGTATATCGTGCTGGAAATAATATCTAGGCTTGGTATGAATGGATTTGCTGATGTAGGGGGGCCTACAGTTGCCGTCCAAACTACTAAATCAAAGGCGTATGATTGTTGATCTCTCATCTAAGTTAGTGGCAGGCCCAAGATATTTATTTGGGTGGGGCTAAACTTTTTAGACTTTGTTAAACTATGTTCACGCCAACAAAAGTAAAAGAGAAAATAGATTGCATTAGAAAAAAAAAGGAAGAAAAAGAAGAAATGAGTATTAAAGCTCAATTTCCCTAATTTCTATAATTTTATAGTAGATAGGCTTTTTGATTTGATGAAACAACTCATACAATTTAATGGGACTACACGTAAAGCATCCAATAATGCTTGATGCTCGAGTGTCCATAAAAATACCCTCTTTATTCTTCTATGGTCTTACTCCCATTTTGAGCAATATTGAGCATGTCATTGCACTTGGACATATATTGAGAAAAAATAGTGAAACATTACTGTGGTGCTCATTTACCGAAAGCCAAACCGTTCAATATAAGGCCTTCAAATGTTTAGGATATCAAGAATCAGAATATATCGGGCCGTTTAACTTTTTGATAAAAACATAATTAACATAATTTTATGTATATTTGTTTTTTATTTTCTATCAAACGATTAATATAACAGCGGGACGGACTCAGATCTACTTTTCTAATTTTATTATATTATTTATTTTTAACATATGTCTTAGGTAGATTGAGGACACACTTTTCAAATCAGTGTGCAACAGACATAGACAGGATATAAGTGGGCTTGCAAGTGGAACTGCTGTCTTTTTTTATTTTTTTTATTTTATTTTTTTTTTTTTTTTTTTGAAAAGGTAGGTAGAAAACATTTTGGGGTGGAGCTGTGCCTTTTAGATACGTGGCCATAGTCAAATGGCTCATGAGTGTTTTGGTTTTTTTGGCGCCAACCTGGGGCGACCGCCTCAGATGCGCATCATGTCAGTTCACCCTTGATCCTAGCCATTAGATATTTGTTTGGTGTATTTGCTTTTTTTTTTTTTAATGAGCTTCTTTTGCAAAAAGTCCTCTACATTTTCACACAGCTCATTGAAGCCCTATATTTTTTGTCTTTGCTAAAATCTCAATTGATTACTGTCAAACTATATAAACAAGTAATTATACTCTCCAATTAGTGTATTGGAATCCTTGACCGGAATCAATCTCATTTTATACTATTTTGTATACCATTCACTATAACATTTTATCACAATAAGCTAGCATAATTTGTAGCCATTGAACTTTGATGAGCTTGTTGTAACCGTCTTTTATATTGCCATGCCTTCTTTGTTCATCAAGGCCCTCCTAACTTTAGATGTGCAATTTTGATTTGCTAAGCTTAAATAAATTATGTTTTTTTTGTTATTTATTGAGAAAAAATAATTAATTGTTACACCTTCACACTAAGGAGGTTTTAGAGAAATTAAAAAATGTTTATAAGGGTCTTTTGTGATTATTAAGTTTTACGTGAGATTGTCAGAGTAACAAATAGGGATCTTATCTTGATAAGTCAAACAAAACGATAAAAGCTTACAATAGGGTACCCATAAATTTGAAGACGGTATAGTGTATGTTGTTGTATGTTGTTTGTAAATAATACAGTGTTGGTAGACAAACTGAGAGATGAAATAAATGTGAAACTTGAGAGATGCAGAGGCTCTAGAATTATGGGTTACGGGGCTTTAAAATAAGTAATACAAATATAGAATACATGAATTGTTATAAGATGTTATTATCATATGTGGATGCCCACATTGGGACCCACATGAGATAAAGGGATTCCTAAGGGTTAGGGTTTTTCCCTATTAGGTTGCTTGGGGAGGAAGCAATCTTATTCTATAAATAAGATCCTCCTCCCCCTCATTATGTACACACAGATCTAATGAATAAGAGCTCTCTCTCTCTCCCTCCCTATTCTAACACGTTATCAGCACGAAGAGCTCAGATTTAAATTGCTGCTCACGAAGAACTATGCGGTGTCGAGGGTTTGACACGCCGACTGGATCTGAAGAAGGAGCCATATGCGAGATGACCTTGTTGAAGGGTTTTTGCTCTGCTCTGATATCAGAAACGCTCAGATCCAGTCGGCGAGGAGGAGGAATAGCACTCATGGTAATGGGAATGGCGGGTGTCGCACGTGTGTCGATCGTCTTCTCCTTGTTCTGCCTAGCAGTTGTCGCACGTGCCGGATCTACGTTCGAGGAGGAGAATCTCATCCGTTGGGTCACAGATGGCCTTCTGGATCTGGATTCGACTATCCTCCAGTCCCTGGGCGGCGCCCGTCACGCCCTCACCTTCGCACGCTTTGCTCGAAGGAAATCAGAGTTGTTTGATCTCAGGGAGACGGAGGATGATCTCAGTTGGCCGCACAGGTGCACGCTGCAGATACCTCGGGGTCGCCCAAGTCTTGCTGCCCCCACGGTCATGATCGCCGGTGGTCCCCACGCCCGATGCCCCACTGCTGCAGCACTGCCAGGTGAGGAGAAGGATCCGCCGGAGATCTGCCAGGTGCTGCTGCCCGTGCGGCCTCCTCAGCGTCATCGTCCTCGCCGTCGTCCGACTGCCGACGGGACTCCGCCGGAAAGCAATCCAGAAGCATCGGGTTTCGTCTGCACCAGCAGCGGCGCCGAAGGCGAAGACGGTGACGACAGCGCCGCCGAGTGGATCTCCTCCCTTGGCTCGATCTCCATCTCCGCCAATGGTTTCACCGACTCCATCCCCGCCGGATCTACGGAGGAGATCGCGTCTTCCGAGAACGCGAACTCGACGCGGATCTTCAGTCGGTATTATGTATTTCAGCGTCCACACCTCCCGCGAGCTCCCGTCCCGGGTCAGCACGCTGTTGGATCGGCTCAGATCCGCGGTCGGCGCGCCTCCGCCGCCGCCTCTTCGCCGGCCGAGCTCGAGTTCGTGAAGCGCCTCCAGCCGATGCTCTCTGAAATCCGGCGCGCCTACTCGTCGCCGGATTTTAGCCGGAAGGTTCTCCAGAAATGAAGCCCCAAGCCTCGAATTCGGATCGATCTCTCCACTATTAAGAAGGCGATCAAGGGGATTTCAGTATTGCAGATCGTGGCATTTAGGGACTGGGAATGATTCCAGGTCGAGTTCGGGTCAGGTCAGACCTGACCCGCTTCACACAGCCCAGCATTTGAAGCAGTTGTAGTTCAGGTCGGGTCAGTTCGACCTGAACCCGTTTGCAGCAGTCCAGTTTGAAGAGAAGTGCTGACATCAGCCTGCTGACGTCAGCAAGTCGTACGGTCAAATGCAGATTTGACCGGATCAATGGTAGAAATTTGTTTCTGCGATATCTTGACGATCCGGAGTCCGATTTGAGATCCGTTTGCTCTTACGGAAAGCTCGCGAGCAGATCTACACATTGGCACTAAAAGGAGAATGATTCAAAGGTTAAGTAATTTATCCATATTTTATGATCTCTTATTAGTTTGCATTTATCTTTATTCTTTTAGATCTGCAAGTATTTGTAATTTTAGTTTTTGTAATGAATAATTCATTTTCTCTTATCGAAAAGAGATCATGATAAAATTGAAAATCATGGATCATAAATAGAACCAGAAGTTCTATGCAAGAAATTGGAACCCGAAGTTCCATACGATATTTTAGAACCAGAAGTTCTATATGGAATCAATAATTCGGACTCGAAGTTCCGTAAATTATTTTAATCTATGAACCAGAAGTTCTTTCAAATTCGGACCAGAAGATCCGTTGTTTATTTTACTCTGAAACCAGAAGTTTTCAGATCTACAATACGTATTCGAAGTTTCATATGATACTTAGAACTAGAAGTTCTATATCGAATAAATAACCTGAACCTGCAGTTCTGTATGTTATTTTAATTTAGAACCAGAAGTTCTAACTTGGACCTGAAGATCCATGAATTATCCTAATATAGAACCTGAAGTTCTAACTCGTACTGAAAGATCCATGAACTATTCTAATTTAGAACCAGAAGTTCTAACTTGGACCTGAAGATCCATGAATTATCCTAATCTAGAACCTGAAGTTCTAACTCGTACTGAAAGATCCATGAACTATTCTAATTTAGAACCAGAAGTTCTAACTCGGACCTGAAGATCCATGACTTATCCTAACCTAGAACCTGAAGTTCTAACTCGTACTGAGAGATCTCATTAATAAGAACATCTCTCTATTCCTCCCTATTCTAATTCAAAACATCTCATGAAAGATTTATGAACCACTCTAATTCAGAACCAGAAGTTCTGATTCTTAAGTTGAGAACCTAATGTTCTAAACTTCAATTTCTCAATTCTTCATCACATTTTTATTATTATCTTTGATTGGATATTAAGAACCTGAAGTTCTACATTTTATTTCTGTTTCTCACATATATTTATTTTTATATTTTATAACATTGTACTGCATGCTTGATATAATTACTTAGGTATCATTATCACTATATGATTATATGAAATTTTAGTCTTGATGAATTTGTTATTGCCAAAGCAGTAATTGTATATAATAGAACATGAAGTTCTATATCCAATGAATAATCTGGACCCGAAGATCCATACATTATCTAGAACCAGAAGTTCTAAGATTTAGAATATTACAAATTCGATGGAGACGTGTATAGAGATGCAACTCATGTAAGAATTAAAGTCTACCATATGCTAAAACAATATTTGTTCTGAAATATTAAATCCGTAACTAGTAAGGATGGAAAATTTTATAATGATGTCAAACATAGGGCAATAGTTGAATGGTTAAAGTGAATACTTGCTTTGAAATATTAGAGAGTTTTGTGATCGGTGCAACTTATTCGAGATTTTGGCTAAAGATTGATTGAAATGGAAAAAAAGGAATCCATATAGCCAACCTCAACATAGCTCAGACAAGGCTTTGATATTATGATGATCAAGAGATGATAAATTAAGAGACTCTTTTGAGATGATATGGATATTATCTAATAATATCAACAATTGTGCTAGTAACAAAAAGTCTTTCTACGCTAGTCTATGACCCCCTTAGGGGTTGATTGGGTAATTTACTTGTATAGGATTGTAAAGCAAATGGTCAATTCAAAAGAGAAATAAAAAAAAGAGAGATCAAATTAAAAAGTGCTTGGTGACAAAAGGTCATGTTATGACTTTTGTTATTTAGTGTATGAGAGAGAAACTTCATTGGTTAAGTAATTTTACCAATAAGGCCCTTAAAAGGAAAGATGCGATGCCAGATGAGACCTAAATGGATGTAATAAAGATATATTTGAAAAGAATCATAATCTTCTAGGGATTTTGCCTCAAGGTGATTGTGAGTGGTTCAATCATGATATGCAACGTCATTAATGGAATAGCTGCCTCATCTAGATAGTCACTTGCCCACGTGAATGGAAGGTTTTCTTCAGTGACATAGCAAACTGTGGTTAGTCTACTCGAACTTACTGTAGGACAAAGCCTCAAAAGATTCAAACTCATTTGAAAAAGGTTCAACTCATCAAAGAACTTTTAGTTTATGTTATACTAGAATGTTTCATTTGCAAACCTAGCATAAAAAAAATACTAATTGAACTAGCTATCCACTAAGTATACAACACTATAGGATTTACATCATGTGTGTAAAAATCCCTCAAACATATTAAAATCCTCACATGCGTCCAAGTATTCATAGAGTATTTTATTTCTTATAAATATGTCTGCACTAATGTAACACTCCGACCCAACTTAATTTGGATTAGTGATTACTTAACCACCAATTAGTTGTTAACTGTGTTTTGGTTTTGTTTTTATTCTATTTTGGGTCATGGATAGGTAGTTGGGTTGAGTTTGACCCAGGTTAAGTAGATTTGAGCCCTTTTTGTAATTTTTTATTTTGTCGAACGTCGTCAGTTTTGCATCATCTTGATGTCAACATTTGTATTTCATCGAGCTCGTCAATTTTCGTAACTGACTCATACGCAAACGACTTCGCTTGCTTTCGTTGGACCGTTAATTGACTCGAACTGGAATTACCTTGAATGCTTCAACTTCGTTGTAAAAATTCTTCATCTCTATCTTATAAAACCCAACTACCGCCTCTTTTCTTCCATCCTTCTTCAATGTCTCTTGCTCTCTCCTCTCTCTCGTTCTTCTTTCTTCCTTCTCCTTCCAACTCAGTCTTGATCAAGCCAAGGAGGGGAGTTGTGCACTCGTTGCTTTCTTGTGTGTCTTAAGGTATGTCTTGTGTCTTCGCTGTGTTTCTCCCGTTTCCTCTTCTTCTCATGTTAGTCACTGTACATGTATTCAACGTTCCTTTTGTTTCTTACGTACTTGACGAGTAGAATTGTGTTTGGACATCGGATTGAGCCTAAGGACAACAACGTGTGTGTGAATTCCATTTGAAGCAAGTATAAGCACAATTTGATTGAACACTTGTTGATATTGCTTTGATTGTGTATAGTCTTGTTCTTCTTGTATAAAATGTTGATAAACAGCCCTCTTACACCATAGATGTTATGATTGTTCTCTTGAGTCTCAAAAATTGCCATTTTAGTTATTCTGTAACATGTTCAGAAATTGACCTAGTGTAGTCACGGCTAAGCCGTAAACTGTACTACGGTTGAGCCATAAATTGTACTACAGTTAAGCAGTAACCCTAGTCGTGACCTAGCTGTAGATCAATACAGGATGACCTTTTGAAATAACTAAGAGTTGGCATTTTGCTGCTCTTCTACTGTTTAGTTACAACTAAGCCGCGAAGTGTTCTACGGCTAAGCCGTAACCTCGCCGTGGCTGAGCCGTAGAACAAAACAGGGCTGAGCCGTAGGCCCACTGAGAACTGAGGGATAGGTTTAACATTGAGACCTTATAGGGCTTTCGAGTTAGAACGTAGGTAACGCGACTCGCCTAATGGAATGTAAATACCACATGAATGGTCGTTAGGGCTGTGATTCATTCATGTGTGTTGTCCAAGTATTAAGACCTTCCCATAGGTGTTGGTTTAAGGGACTTCAATACACTTTTCTCAAAACAATGCAACACATCTTATAGGAACAACTGTGTATCGAATAACTTAAAACTACATCGGCATGTACAGTTAGAAACACTAAACAACTAAGTTAGGGTTGGCTAGTAAACAACCTTAATTCCTTAATGGTAATCTGAGTTGCATTGCATATTGATTTTCGATTTTACTCTTCTAATCACGTGGTAAGCGTTCTGTGCTGGGGCAACGATTGGTTAATCCCCGAGGGCTCTGTCCACGGCATATCCCGAGCAGAAACAGTGGACTCCATGTTCTTATCCTTGTACTAATTGGGGATTATTGCAACTCGATTTCAAGCCTTGAGTTCACGCTTGATCTTAGTGTGATGCACATACTACTATGTTGTTTGCTGTGATACAACATGATATTGCTTGACCGATTGACATGGACACTGATCGATGTGCATCACATGACTTGACTGATCTGGTATATTTGGTGCTACTTAACCTCAGCCTCAGGATACCCGATGGGGTTAATTTTGGCGTAAATTGTTATCGCCTCTGCAGAGTGCTATAGTCCTGGGATTCTAGACGCCGGGAAATAAAAACCCATTTATATCTTAGCCCGGTCGATGGTGTTCTCGTACCAATTGCTCTCGGAAGGGAGAATATGACAAATGTAGTAGCCACCTTGATAACACATCTCTTTGTGATTTTGATAGCATACTCACTCATATGCATGATTTGCCCAGTATACGAACATGACCGTTATGGATCTTTACATATGAATTATCCTGATAATTGTTAGACACAACATGTTATCTTATTTTTGCTTATATTTTGCTAAGTCGTTGTACTTATTAGTTGTTCTTGGTATTGCAGGCTCAAATCCCTCCCTTGACCCTTTGTCGGTCGACCAGAGTTCAAGAGAGGCACGCGATGCCCCATCCGGGCTAGAGGAGTGGACTTGATCCATTCTTCCGAGAGCGGTTTGCATCACTTTAGTCCTTTGAGTATGTGGGGTCTTGTATTGATATTGTACTCAGGGTTTTGGGTCATCCATGCATTTTGACCTTGTGACTGTTATCTCCTATTTTGATATACATTTCTGTAAATCTGTTTAATCTTTTGCAGGCATTGTGCCTTTTGTATATCCTTGTGTTATGCGATGATACGTACAGCTTTCGCATAAACTTTATTTGCACATGTGAATGATCCCTTGTGCGTGTACACTTGGACTAGGTCTAGGTGTGTGTGCACGGGAATATATATGCCACTAATTAGGTTTTAAACTAACTCCTGATTTTTAGGCTCAGGTTGTGACATCTGATATCTTATGTCATGCCCTCAGATTATAATCCAAGGTTAAATGTTAGATTAGGGCCAATTAAAACTTTTCTCAATAATAACAAATAAACCATTCATATTGAATACAATACGTTGCCTCCAATCATAATCCCACAATGGATCGTAGTCCACGATGAGATTCCATATCACCTAACACACTAATCAATACAAGGCAAAGCTTATACAATGAGCCAAAAAAAAGTACGGTAGCATTTCATAGGTCTTTTTTTTTAATAGCTGGCTCACAACAGCTAATAAAATTAATTAATGACAAATGTCCAATCCACAGACCCTCTTAAAAAAACCTGGGATCTAACTTGTGCAAGCATGATGCTACTGGCTAACTAAATTTAAGTTTTAGCTTTAGTGGAAAAGCAGAGTTAAAAACTAAAAGATCTAACTTAACTCAGAAAGGACACTGTGCCAGGTAGCTCTGACAAGCCAAGCCAATTACTTATCAAGATTGCGCAAACTTGCCAAACCAACCGAGTGAATGCAAGCTGGCACAAATTTTTGGAGTATCTACAATATGAAGTGTACAACATGTTCATTTGTGGGGTTTTCTGATAGAGAGAGAAGAGAGGAGAGGAGAAATTTGTTCTCTCTTTCAGGACCACCAATTAGTTTATTCTTGCTCTTATAAGCACTCCTTAAAAAGGTTTTGGACAAGTTTGTGTGGAATAGAAAAGCATCCTTTAAAAGGTTTTGGACAAGTTTGTGTGGAATAGAAATAAGCCTTTCTGCTTTTGTACCTCATGCCCACGTTCACAAAGCCATTGAGGGCAACCACTGGAAACTTGAAAGCCAGGATAGGGTGTCCCTGGAAGAAATTCTACAAATAGTTTATTTGCCAATTTATCCTTATTCATCGCTTACAATTCTTGTAATTATATTTTTTTATTAAAAGAAGTATAACACTTATGCTAACACATTTTCTTAGTAAAAGAGTGCAACTGTTATATTTTATTTTACTCTTTTTATTCTATATTTCATGGCGGACAAATATGCATGCACTCTTTTCCTAGTCTTTCATCTTTTTCCCTGTGTGTTCACTGTGGTTTACTTTTTTAAATTGGAAATTGAGGAAACCTCCATCTGGATCCAAACCCAATTGAGTCATTCAGGTTCTAAGTTGATGTTTCTAACCCCATGGATTAATGAGTTGGGTTTGGCTTTAAGTCTATTTATATTATTCCTTGCCAAATTAGTCTTAGCCCCACCTCTTAATCAAGGGTCAGGTTGACATTTCTAACCAGAATAACAAACGGCCACGCTGGGAAGAGCGCATGTTTCCCATAGTGCTCAACCTGACCTAAGCATGCCCCTAATATGACTTGGACATCCATATTTTTTGCACTGAACCACAAACCAAATTGTCAAACAAACCCAGAATCGAGACCCTAAATGGGGGATTTCATGGGTCATGCCATTTTGGGCCCAGTCTGACTTCCACCCAAAACGAGCTGGATCTGTTTGTGTTCAGCCTGTTGGCTGGGACTGGGCCTGACTTTGACCCTGACAGTTATAGAGGACAGGTGTGGCCTTTTCTGAATCTACCCCTAAAGCCATGGTCCATCCTAACATATTTAACATAAACATATATTGGTTTTCTAAAAATGGGCTTCATCTGAGCCTAACTTTTGCGCACTTGAGATGGATCTGCCTAAAATTGGGCCCTAGATGGATGGGTGGGTTTTTGCAACTTTCCGCCCAAGCCGGACTAGAATACCTCTGACCAATCTCCTCTTTTCTGGTTGGATTCTACAGATAATAGGATAAAGAGTATTCACAAGCTATTTCAATTTGGTGGGTGAGCATGTCCTTAATCAATCGGCTGAGCTGATCTTCGAAATCCAAACAACTCAAATTTATGTCCCACTCTGTTCCATTACTATGCCAATTTTCAATGCAATTAGAATTATCTCCCTTGTTTGATTGATGACATGTAATATACACTTATGACTCTTGTTTTTGTATAATAGTTACTAGTAACAAGGCCCATGCTAAACCCGGGCCCAAAAATGCAAATATATTTAAATATAGGATTGATTGAAACATTAATAAGAAAAAAATTGAATTTTATTAATCTTTATATTTTCAGTCTATGAGTTAGATATGTATACATGCTAAATACAAAAGAGTAAAAAAATAGAAGAAAGATATTAATCTTTCCATTTTTTATTTATCTTTTTATTTCCATTCTCTCTTTTTCTCTCCCACTTTCGTGAGTTTTATAAATATTTTTAATTTAAAATTTTTTTGAGTAAGGGTATTATGCTAGGATATCTCGATCTATCATCTTTAAATCCTTAAATGGAAAACAATTTCTGTCATCTTTAAAACAGTTTCTCTTAAAATTTTATTAAAAAACCTAAGAAACAAATTAGAATTTTTACCAAACCAATTTGACACAAAACTCTTACAAAATTAACAAACTAAGTGATTCAGAACAATGCAAGCACATGAATTTCATCAAATAAAGTTTAATCTCCATTTACCAGAATATTGATTTAAAATCCCATATTTATAATGCATTAAAAAAAATTCCCTCCCAATCATAAGGTCAAAAAAATATAGTAGAGAATTTATTTTCACCTACTTTTATTGTTATTGTCTCCATCAACTCTTTTAACTTCTTCACGTTTTACCATTGCCCTGTTGAGACATACATGGTTGATAGCATCACATAATTGCCGGCATTGTTTGATTCAAACTCAAACAATCTATTAGCCACAACCTCTCCGAGCCCAATGTTGTCATACCGTCCCCATGAATTCAGCAGTGGCCTTATATGCTACCACTCGAGCTCATTGCCATATTCTCCACCACATCCAAATAGATGACTTCTCATTATGTTTAAAAAAAAAAAAGGCATTAAACTTGAGAGCTCTCATACCAGTAGATTCTCCAATTGGAAATGAGCCAATTATACCTAATTAAGATTAAAAGAATGAGGTGGGTCATACTCAAACATACACCCATCTACCAATTATTCACTTTATAAATACATATAGTTGCTAATATTGGCTAACTCATAGATGTAATCTGGCTAAACAATTACACTGATTGGATAAGATACTAAGAAATCTGCAATGAAATATAACTACGAACAATTGTGTGGATTTAGTGAGTAATAATCATGAGGTTAAGATCATCCAATCAAAGGCGATTATAAATTAATGTAGCGATCCACATGAAAGCGAGGATTTGGAAGCATACACTCATTCACCAACTATTTGCAAAATAAACACATATAATTGCCAATATTGGCCAACTTATAGATACAATCTGGCATGAGAAATCTGTAATGAAACATGATTACGAACAATTGTGTGGATTTAATGGATAATAATAATGGGGTTAAGATCATCCAGTCAAAGGCTATTCTAAATTAATGTGATGATTCACACGAAAACGAAGATTTGGAGGGTGTTGATAATATTTCAATTAATTCATAAATATTATTTACAAATATAATGGGATGTGTTTGTTATTTTTAATAGGGAAACAAGTCCTAAATTTGAGGAATTCAGGTTTGGAGAGAGAGGGAGATTTTAGGGGATAAAAAAAAACCATTTCTTGATATTAATATTTTTAGCTGCTGATGTGGAGTTTTAGAAAAAAAGAAAAAAAAATACTAATGTGGCACCCTTCAAAGGACTCAATTCTTGTAACTTTAATATATAAAACTAGCGCTTCAGAACCCGGGCATGAAAAAATAATAATTAAGTCTTATTAAAAATTATTAATAATTTAAATAAAATATTAATGAATATTATGACATAAATCATAGCTAAAACATAGTTAAAATATTGAATCTTTATTTTTTTGAAAGGAGAAAATATTTTCTTTGAATCATAGATGTATAAAAGTTGAGAGTAAAAAAAAACCATTGATATTAAGTCATCCTTGAATAATTAAAGGAATCACATGTGGCCTAAAGAAAAAAAAACGTTGATATTTGTTTATTGGTATGCACTTGTTTCAGTAGTTATACTTAGTTCATCTTTTCCGCTTATCTCGACAATTGCGTTTTGTTTCATCTTGTGCATATCTTTTAACTATTGCATTTGTTTCAATTTATGTGTTTGTCTCATTAAAGTTATTTGTTTTCGGTATTACAATGGAAGTACTTGGTTCAACATCTTGAAATTTCATATTTTCTTTATAATTTAATACTACATAGTAAACATTTAAATAAATTAGTCAAAGAAACTAATATGAAAGAAATTGTGTTGATGGCATTAAAATAAAACTTATAATTTTCAATTATTGACAATAGAATGGTTGATTCTTGAGTGTAGCTAATTTCTTTAATTTTCTTGACTAGAATACTGCTTTCTGACGATAGTTTGTTCATCATTGAGGTTAGTTTTATATAAAATAAATATTGCTTCCACAATGTTTTTTTTATTTCGTTTTCCAATAGTGCATACCAATTAACCTGCAAAATAATTAAAATTTAATATTTATATATATACATGATGATAGTTAAAATAAAGAAGTAAATTTATGTAAATAAAAATAAATGTAAAATACCTTATTTGCATATTCTTGAAATTCTTTTTCTATCGCATTTATGAAAATTTTAAGAACTTTATCGTACAATAAAAATGGTGTTTGCTTGATGTGATCCACAACTGTTATAATTGCAATGTTTTCAATAATTAAAAATTAAAAATAATTGTTTCATAATATGTGCAATAGATAAATATATTAGCTTGATTAATATAACAGCTAGATGATATGCAAATTTAGTTGATTGGGGTTAATATGATTCCTAGAACTCCTATTTTTCAACAATCTTAAGAGTCTTAAGAACGCCACTATTGATTGCAATGACTCATGATTAAATAATTAAGATTTCTGGGCTATAAATTACCATGAACAGTGTAGGGTTTAAGAATCTAATTCTTTATCTAAATAGTGTCAGCTGAAGGACTATAGATTACTATAAATAGTTTAAGAATATAACAATTATCTCTGTAAGTAGTAAATCTAAATAGTGTCAGTCAAAGGGTTACAGATTATCATGAAACAGTTTAAGAATATAATAATTAGTTATATAAGTACCCAAATCAAATAGAAGGAATTCAAAATAAGATGTAGTTGGGAGCATGACATATATACCTTGTCAAGTTTGATGGATTCACGTGGACCACTTAGGGCATTAAGATGGGATTTGAAAGAGTAATGTTTAGGAATAGACCACAAAAAAAAAAAAAAATTAAGTCTGCTCAACAATATAAGGGACATGAGAATTCTGTGTTGTATAGAATATAATGCATGCTTAGAAGTGAGAGAGGAACACCATAACCTATGTATCTTTTTAATGGGAAAATGAGAAAATATGTGGCCATTCTACTTCTTCTATCATTATGATTTATGAATGGAATATATAAGTCGAAAGAGGGAGAGTATAAATTGATGCAAGTTATATTTTGGATTTCTTTTTTTAAAGAGTTTTCATGATGAGATATTCTCTTAAAGTCCAAAGTCTATGATGAAACTTATATAAATTGACGCAACTTATATATTGGGTTTCTTTTTTTAAAGAGTTTTTCTTATTATAAACAAATGTATAACATATATATTAGGTTTTTTTTAAAGAGTTTTTCTTATCACAAATTATTTACTATTCTAAATACAATAATTGAATTAAAATAGAAAAAATTAATAACAAACAAAAGTAAATATTTTCAAATAATTCATAAAACCCACAAAAGTTGGGGGAAGTGAAAATAAAAAGATAAATAAACAAAAAAATATTAATATATGTATTTTAATTTTTTTCAGCCATATGCATTTATTATGTATACGTCTCTATCTCCTAAACCCAAAAGGCAAAAGATAAACCATGGATAATCATGCAGATCTTTTCATCATGCATGGTTGTGCATCAAGCAGACCCCTTTACATTAAAGGTGGGCCCTTGATGGAAGCTAAAAACCGAAATTCCAACATAGCTATCCGTGTGAAAATCCCATAAGAGAACAAAATGCCTAGACCAATATATAAATTGGATAGTCAGGAAACTGAGGGAGTATATACAATTATGGAGAGCACAACTTCTCAAAAGTTGACTATCTCAATTCATGTTGGTATGTGTTCTTGGATGATGAATTCCTCATCTTAAGGAATTTCATTCTCAATAAAATCTTTATAAAGTCTAACTAATATGGATAGAATCCTTAGATTATGTTAATATATTGTCGTCTCGTGAATAGAGTTGCGCCACGTGTAGTTCTTATGAAAAAGGGATATTATAATAATATTTATAATAATTTATTTAAGATGTATTCAATCTGTGAGTCGGTGAGTGGAGTTTATCATTTATTGGAGTCAAATTTTCATTAATGACAAACCAAAGGCAGGTCAAAATTCCAAGTGGGATGAAATTCAAAGGCGGGCGACTATGAATTTACCATTCCATCCATATGCGTGATGCGCGAGGGCATGGGGCATGCAGCAAGTCCCGGGTGAGGTGAATGAAAGAATCACAAAGTCTCCAAACTTTTGTTTTTGGGCAGAAGACTTTAAAAGCAGTTGATGATGAATCCAACCATCTTAGTTGGGTCAACATCAACCAAAGTGTCACATCTTGAGGTATGAGATTCTTGGAAACAAAAACAAAGGTCGATTCAAATTTTTTTAAAAAAACTCAACTGAAGTACAAAACTAAAAAAACTCCAACAAGCAAACAAACGAAAATTTTTTTTTACATGCCGGTCTCAAAAGAGTAAATAAATTACTAAATCAACCCACTAAAATCTAATGCCAAAATTTTCATTTCATATCACAAATCACATCCCCCAAAAGCAAGCTTGGTCTCTTTGGTGTTCGGCTCAATAGCAAAGTTTGGAAAAAGATAACGGGGTGAGTAAACTTAACAAGTAATCAAATTATAAAATCGCAGCAAACGGTTAAATTTCAATTGAAAGCAAATTTGACCTGGATTCAAAGGCATGGAATTCTAAGCAGGGTCATTGGATTAAGAGAGATTAAATGAAAATCAATAATCCGAGTAGAGAGAGCAAATGGACTGAAATTGTTGCAAAGTCTAGATTTAATATAATTGCAAAGCTATGTAAGATTGAAGTAATGATCAAATAAATTCGAATAACATGAATTATATCAGTTAGAATTGGACAAAGTTTAATTTCTTGCAAAATTAAAGGGGCATGCATGATAGTTCAACAAAAATTAAAGCATATCATAATTTATGTGCAATATCCTAAAACCAACTTAAGATAAGGCATATTCACAGTAAACAAAAATAAAGTAATAAAATAAACATAGCGTGCTTGCTAGAATTAAGTCAGAACACATCACAAGTATCCGCCAGGTACAAGCCATTTTCATATCCAAAGTTGCTCGATGCTTGAGATACTGGTAATCTCCACAAAACATAACGAGAGCTAGCTGCAGACTAACAATATTGCACAAAGAAGTTTCAATCCCAATGTTATACCCAAGAAGGCAAAAATCTGTATATGAGCGTCTTTGCGGTATGTTGCCCATGTTTTAGAAAATGCCTTTGAGGTCAATGATATACAAGTAACAAATCCGAAATATTCACAATTTCATTTCATAAATATTATTGGGGTTGGAAACACAAATCAATCACATGTTACAAAATTTTCCACAATTCCAACCCTTTAAACCGGCTAACAAATAATCTTATAAATAATTCATTTCATATTAGGGATCAAATCAACTCTAGCCTTCAATATCAACAAAATAAATCAAAGTAACCAAGATAAATCTAAGCAAAATCCTCGAAAATCTATGATTATTTCACTAACAAATTTATTATTTAAGGCATGATTGAGATAAGGAATAGAAAACTCAAATACTAGGGTAGCATTGAATCAACGACAATCAACAAATCTGCCCTAACCTGGATATTAAGAGGTTTCGGTGTGTCGTCCTACTGACAATAGGTAATCATGACATCAGGGCTTAAGTTCATAAACAAATGAATGTATCGGGCCTAGGTACAAACTTGATTGATGTTATGATTTGGCACGGTTTGGTATGAGCCCAAATTGGGTAGCACAAGTGGGCCAAGGACGGTAGGCCATATGAGCTTAGATGGGTGGGTTTGGGTTTGAGATTCAAGGAGTGGGCTAAGATATACTAAGTCAAGTCAACGGTTTAAATGGGTCGCCTAGGGCTAAGGTATGGGTAGACACATCATGGTTTCGGCCCAGATCATTGGATCATACAAGTGGACCTCTCGAATATAATTGAATTCATCATGCACGTCAGGTGCTCCAAGGGCAGCGGCCCACATGAGTTCAATGGTGTGAGTGGGCTCAAAAATGGTTTTGGTTTGACATACAGTAGATAGGCTCAGGCATCGATTACTATACTAGGATGGGCCTGGTCAGGGCATATCTTGAGTTGGTCCCATGTTAATGAATCATACCGGAGGGCTTGAATTGATCAAGCATGAATATAATATAAGTAGGTTGAATTTGGGCCAAATAATATGGGAGTCAACAAGTGGGTGGGCCTACATAATGTTGAATTATATTAATATATACATCAGGTGGGTACAGAGAAAGAGATGAATTAGAGAATAAGAAGAAACAGGAAGAAAACAAGAAGAAGAAAAAGAAGAAGAAGACGCCCCGGGGTTGGGGTGGTGGGGGGGTGTGGTGGGGGGTGTTGTGGTTTCAGTCATGTACGGTAGTGAGGATGAAAGGGAGTTAGCAGGTGGTCCTGAAGAAGGAAATAGAAGCAAGTGTGCAGATCCGGTTTTTCAGCTGAGTCAGGTGAGGATAAGAGAGAGGTGGGCAGAGATGGGCTTATGGTTTCTGGTTCCTATCTGGGCATGGCAGAGAAGAAACAAGATGTGTCAATGGGTACAGATAAGAGGACATGAGTAAGAAGTGAATGACGAAGATGATGATGATGATGATGATGATGATGATGATGATGAGAGTAAAACCTTGGTTCCACGGTTTACAGAGGTGAGGGTTGATGGGTAAGATGTGTGTGGACATGGGGCTGACAGTTGTATGGAAACGGTTCAAAAAGGGTCTTGTTTGGCTGGAGAAGACCAGTGATGTAGGGGCTGGTTATTATTTGACGAAGGGTTGGGCATGGACAGGGAAGGCCATGTGCACTTGCTGGTGAGGATGAGAAAATGTATGCATGGAGTGCTGACAGAAACCTTGTAATGCAAGAAAAACAATGAACTATATATAAAGCAAAGGTACTCCTCCTGACAGAAGCCAAAAAGACAGAGAAAGGATATTAAGAAACACAAGTAATCATAGATGCCATAGATAGAAACAATGGAATAAACTTGACGAAGACCTGGGAGAAAATTACCCGGGGAGAGAGGAAGAGATCTTAAGTGGAATACCGAGAGGTTCTTGTGGGAGTGAGTAGTGATAGGAAGAGAAAGAAAGAGTGTGACTATTTATAGAAGGAAAAGGATGGGAACTTGACAGGGCTCATCCCATTAGAACCATAAAACTTAATTTCCGAACAAACACAACCTTAAAATTCCTTTAATCTCAACATTAAATAAGGTTTAACAATCCCATGGGTCCCACTACTTAGAATCAAAATAATAATAATAATAATAATGATAATAATAATAATAATAAATTGCCAAAACAATTTGAGAAAACAACAATAGTAGAAATATGATTAAAATAAATGAAATGGGTGGGGCCCACAGAGATCAAATGAAAGGTTCAGATTTAATCTAATTTAAAATCAAACTTCGGGTCATTACACTAGGAATGAGATCAGACATATGATTGAAAAGCTTGAGAATGGTAAGGACGGAAAATTTGCACTTCTAGGAATCAATGTAGAGGTTGGGACAGTACATAATCTGATCACTACTTTCAGTGAATGAATGAACATGAGAAGAAACATATTAATTATTGAATCAGTGAAATCATCAAATTGAGTTTGGAAAGAGCTAAACTTGATCAGAAACATAAAAGAACATTTAAATCATCAAATTAAGTTTGGAAAGAGCTGGAACTTGATCGGAAACATAAACAATCAGTTGAATCATCAAATTGAGTTTGGAAAGAATTTGTTGTGCCACAAGCAAGTGATATTGTAGCAGCTTGCAAGCCACACATAGCGAGAATGCAGAATTCAATAAAGAAATTGAGGAAGGCAGGATCCTTGAAGAGCATCTGGTATCTGAGCTGCTATTAGTTTTTAACAAGTGATGCTGATTAAGTATGTAATTTGCCATGTTCAGTTCTGTATGAGTGCCGACCTTCATGGTAAAAGCACTATGCAATGTATAAGCAATAGATAGAGCGTGTTTCCAATGACCATTTGCATTCGTCAGTATAGTGTTTTATATTGAGTACGTAACTGTTGGCTTAGGAAGATGTGATAAAGTATATTATCATATAAAAGTAATGACCTATATCCAAATTATAGGATGACTTGTTTTTTTTTTTTTTTTAAGGAAAAGGTAAAAATATATATTTTCAAAAAGAGAGTGTACAATGTACAAACAAAAAAAAAATTATAGACAGCTAACTCACTTGCTTTTCAAAATAAGAGAATAAGGAAAAAGGTATCCAACAAAGCTATTAGATTGGATTTCTTGCTCTTTTGCAGGTTGAAGTATTGGAACTTGGAAGTGGACAACTCAAGGAGGCATCTAACAAATGCTATTGAAATTAATTTTTAGTCTTTTAGGAATAAGTGTCTTAGAAATTTTAAAAACTCAATTCCATACAAACAAATAAGTCTTTGTTTGTCTTTGATATTGCTTATGTTCCTTATGATTATGTGTGTAGTGATTTCTATTTTTTTTTCTTTATGATTAATATCTAGTTATTGCACTGAATATATATGGCATCAATGCACAAACATTCTTAATTATCAGTTTTTTTTTTTTTGACATGGATTTAAATATTTACAAAGACTTTGGTGATCCGACTTTTTGGAACAATACAGAAAAAAAGTTGTCAAATAAGTTTTTTGAAGCTCATTCTCAAAATAAGGTCATTATCAGCACAACTCATTATTAGAACATAAATCTTCTTAGCCCAGGATTGGTGCTAATAGGCCCTTAGCATCACACACATATCCAATGATCAATCGCTGGGTCCTCAAATTTGAAGTATTACTCTGATTAGTAGCCCCAAATGGGGAAAAAACTATATACTGAAAATGTAGTTTTTTCTTATATCTTATATTCACAAATACATATTCAAAGATTTTGGAAGTACAAGGATCCTCACCATCCTTAGCAAAGCCTTGTTGATTGAGATCAACTACATAAATTTTGTTCCTTTATTTTGATCCATCCTAAGCCAAATCTTGAAATTGGCTACACTTCTTCAAATCTATCCTTTAACTTACATCAATATCCTCTTCAGCTTATCCCTTTTTTCTTGATCAATTTTTGAAGTACTAAGATAACAAATAAATTTAGAGAAGTTAATCATTTAAAAAATAAGTGGCTAAAAATTGGCGACACTGGGAAAGTTACAATTTCACAAAAGGAAAAGTAAATTCATATTTTAAAAACCTAAAAACATGCATTGAAAATTGAAATGAATAAGATTAAGGATACAAAACAAATTAATTGTCGAGTAAGATAAAGCAAATAGTGGATTCCATGCATACTAAATGGTTGATATCGGGCGTCGTGAGAGTCAAAATTGAAAGATAGGATCATAATTAAATTAAAAGCCATTATGATATATAGTAATAATTGGTTGTGGAGTCCAAATTGAAAGGTAGCCATCAAGATTTAGTTGAAAGCCTTCCCCCAAGATATATAAACTGCATAGAATATCTCTCAGGGGCTGCCCCATATTTAACCATACGACATTTGACATCTCTCTCCCTCTCTCTTTCTCTCTCTCTCTCTCTCTCTCTCGCTTTCTCTCTGTTGTTAGGAATAGCCCATTAAGGATATCTTAAGTGCACATGCCATAATGCTTGACATCTGGTTGG
The DNA here is from genome assembly GCA_037013555.1 of Sextonia rubra. NCBI lineage: Eukaryota > Viridiplantae > Streptophyta > Magnoliopsida > Laurales > Lauraceae > Sextonia > Sextonia rubra. The sequence goes on along the minus strand of JASUAD010000013.1, from coordinate 42,587,376 downwards.
TTTACAAGACTGTGGTATCTGATTGTACTAGCAGAAGAAATTTAAGTAAACAGTACCGCTTTGTGGGAATACAGTGGAAGTAGACACACAAACAATGCACTTGCCCAAATCACTGATGAAAATGGAGAGCATCTTCCTTCACGATCCAGGACATCCACCCGGTCCCAGTGGGGCACCAGGCAAGGAAACAAAAGAGTTCCACCACTTTTTAGCCTTCTGATAGAGTTTGCAGACAGACAGTCAAAAAGAAACCACAGCAGTAAAGCACTGTAGCAGAAACATGAATGAGGATTTCTTGATAATAAATATGATTGTCCCATTGAATGTGCAGTAGAGAAATTGAATTGGCTAAGGCTGACCCCCTTAGGGCCAATTTTGGGTTGAGTTTCAATTCATCCGGACCCAAATAAAAGGCCTGGATTTGTACCCAAATCAATACCCAACTGCTTTCATAATTATAAGCTATTAGGAGTACTCAAGGAGTACAGTTTCTTATTCTAAAACAGAGAACCCTTTTGTGGGCTAGTTTATATAGATATATTTGAAACAGGGAAAATATTCTCGTATAAGGCTCTATGGGGCTCACTTGAGGCCACTTTTGATCAATGCAGCTGTTTTGAATAATTTTGCCATACTGTGGTCTGGGATCAAGCCAAACTTTCACTCATCATTGAATTGAATCGTAAAAAAAAAAAATTTATGGTCAAATTTCATTAAACTTTTAAGTTGTGAAATCAAAGGCTACAATAGTTTGGTGGAGCTGATTTTTTTTTGTTCCCCCTTGTCTGCCCTCCTATCATTGATAGAGATGCATCTAAGTGAACCTAAAAGCTAAACGGCATGGAAGCAATATGCAGTCCGTTCAGAGTAGAACATCCTTCACAATTATGAGGATCTGGATTCATCATTGGTAACCACAATTGAAAGTCACTCTTCTTAAAAAAAAAAAAAAGAAAAAGAGAAAGAAAATTTTCAAAAATATTCTTAAGTTTTAGTCAATTGAAAAAAGTTATCTATTGGTTATTTAAAACGGGAAGGCTTTTAAAGTTTTCCTAAAAACTTTTTAAGTCAATATCTTTTTCTCCCTTCTTTGTTCCTGCTACTCATCTTGTCCATCACAATCCACTGGCAGCGACTGCCAGCGAGCAAAAATATTAACTCACTTCTAATGATTTTCAAATATCTGAGCTCAAATCTAAACTCTGAAGAGCCCACCTCTATGCTTGCTGCTGGTGGCGTGGACTGTGATAGGAAAGATGGGTTCGGAGAGGAAGGAAGATTGAAAGTACTTAATTTCTCTTCTTTAAAGGTACTTATTCAGAATAATAATAATAATAGCAAACAGGTTCTGTCTTAAAAATTCTCATACAAATTAATATACACATCGACTTGGACCAAGACCCAAATCAGAATTTAATTCGAGTCCTTAAAGAGTACCTGACTAAGAATGGGTCAAGTCTTTGGCCCAATCCCCTGTTTCTTAAAATTTGCCCAAGAACTATTCAAATAATTGGGAAGCCATTATCAACTTTGTCAAGACAACTGGGTCAAGTGCCCACTTTTAAAATTTTGACTCCACTGGGTCAAATACTGACAGGTAAAATTTTAACTGCTGGGTCAAGTACCCATAGTTAAAATTTTCTAGCATCTAGCACGGCGAAACACGAGTCAGGCTAGTGGGGTTACTGAGTGAGATAAAGACGAAGACGGATGCAACCACTGCATTTCGTTTCACATATATCTTTGATGAGAAGTGGGGGGTGCCTATACAATAACCCAACAGTTACAACCACCACTGAAATAACAAGCCACACAAGGAATGACACATTCGAAAGCATTATGAAGCTGCAGCCCCACTCTCTTACAGGCCTCTTCCATGACTTTTATCATTACAATACATCATCATGGGTGAATAGAATGCATGTTTGGGCGAGTTGTTGAGAGTGCCACAGATATTATGATACTGGCGTACAGGGAAGGCAAGATTGAAAATGAGAAGCTGAAAGTCCCCTTTCCAAGGATGCCAAAACCTTGCACAACCTGTACCTTGTATAGGTTGGTTAAGGGTAAGAAAAGCCCGACAGGCAAAAAATGGGTCAGGCACAACCCAGTTGGCTAACCCACCCATATGGGACCCACCGAACCTGACTCACTCCACAATTCAGTCGGTCCAGGGTCAGAAAATCCTAGTCCACAAGTAAATAGGTTGGACGAGGATCGTCTTGCCTATCCCTTGTAAGTCTTCTCTAATTTCCATGCAAATCTAACTGAATTGCTTGTAGGCATCTTGTTAAAAAGAATCTAATTTTAACGCTAGGCGGGTTAAGCAGGTCAAGTCAAGTTGACGCAGTCAAAGAAAAGAAAAATCAATTTAGAGAAAAGATCATGAAATAGAGTCAAAACGATCCAGCTTGTAGTTGGCATTTAATTGGCGCATGGACAACCCCGTGGCCCATGGCACATTATAAAGAGTTTCTTGTTCATTTATGACCCATAACTTCAAATTAAATTAAAAGGATAACATTTACAACCCCACCCCTTGTTTTTTTTTCCCAAGCTTTCTCAGCTAAGGAGTTAAACAGCGTCCACATACTTCAAAAGATTTAGATACCCACGAATCCATCCTTGGCGAAAACTAAAAGGATTCACTTAAAATGACAATGACAAATATAAAGAAACATAATTGCAATAAGACTTTGATAATGATTTAGTGACTGTAGAGTACATGTTGGTGTCCTTAACAAATTTAATAAGATAGTCAGATATGGATTAAGCTTCAACCCATATCCCCATCTTGGCCCACAGGTTATATAGGTCACCTCTAGTGAGATATATTATTACAAGTTTAATAAAGGTTAGGCCTCAACCCAATTCCTACACCAATCCGACATGTTCCACACCCCTAACTTAATACCATTCTTCAACCAATAAAAAATGAGCAACATTCTCACAAATCAAGACCATTCAAGTCATGGGTCCCATCCAATAAAAGACCCGACCACCCAACCCCACCGCCCCCCCACCCCCCGGGCACCACCCACCACACTGCTCACTGGCCCGTAGATGCAGACAAGCATAGGAATCTGACCCAGATGGATAACATAAGCAGATTTGTTAAATGTTAGGTTAGCAGGTTTGTTAAATGTTTGGTTAGATTTAGTTGAGGGACGTCGAGGGAGTGGGGTTCGAGTAGGAAGCACGTGGAGGACGGCAGTCATCACATCACATCACATGAGCCTCTTACAGAAATCATACAAAAGAAATGACCCAAAGGCCAAAAGCCTCCACATTCCACAATCAAAGGCTCAGAATGCTGCCAAACTATGGAATATTATATGTATCTTCTACAGCCCCTTCCTCTATGCATTGAATCCAAAGAAACCCTTTCAAATGGGCCGGTTTCGGATGATATAGAAAAAATGAAAAGTCCACAAGAACCAAAAAAACACCGAAAAAATATCACTAATAATTTCACTATTCTCATGTCTAAAGAGCTACAATCCACTAGATGGAAAGAAAGAAAAGAAACAAGCTCTCCACCTATCAATATCATCCTCTCCTCTCCCACCCCCTTCTATGTTAGAAATCAATCAAACTCTTTTCTCTCTCTCTCTCTCTCTCACTAACTGCCTGCAAACGAATGGAAGACTAACAGACTAAGAAAGAAAACAAGGAGTAAAATAATGCTACCTAAGAAAACCCGTTACAGACTGCAAAAAAAACAAACCCAACCCAACCCAACCCACCCCCGCCCCTGCTAAAAATGTACACATGTGAATCGAACCCGGTTTTCAAAAAACCGGGTTTTGTTTTCTATTTTCCTGAAATTTCGGTTTTCAAAAGCTGTGAACCGCTACCAGGCCCTGTTCAGGGGCGGCCATCTCCTTCTTCCGGCGCATCTCGAGGACCTTGCGGTGGCTGTTGGAGTGGACGCTGCTGAGGAAGGTGGGGCTGCCGGCGGGGCGGTATTCCGGCAAGAGCCGGCCGGATTTGTACCGGACTCCGCAGGCGTTGCAGAGGGTTTTGGCCCCGAGCGGCCCTGTCCGCCACTGGGGGGTCTTCTGAACGAGGCAATGGCTGCAGCGGCGCTGGGGCTGCAACTGTTTGTTGTCGGAAACCGCCGCCGGTTTCTTCTTCTCCTTTTTGGGTTTTTTCCCGGGCGGTTTTCCGAGGAAGTGGAAAAGGTCCTGGTTTTGGGCGGAATTGGCGAAGATGAGACAAGAAGAGGGCGAAGATTGCAAGAAAGCGGGGGAAGAAGAAGAAGAAGAAGAAGAAGAAGAAGAAGAGGACGAGGACGAGGGAGAAGACGAAGTGGGTGAACATTCTGTGAAGTAGGCGTTGTTGAACCATACTCTGCCGCCGGTTCTCGAGCGCTTGCTTCGGGCTTTGGCCGGAACTGGGGTTTCCATGGTCAGAGCTAAACACCTGGTTTGGTTCTCCTTGGACTCGGTTTGAGTCGAATGAGAGGAGTTGTCGCTCTTCTGGCCTTCGTTTGGAATTGGGGCTTCCCTGAAAACCGAAACGGAGTCGCTGAAAGAAGGGAATTTGGAGAAGGAGTCCTCAACGAAGTGCGAGAGCCATTCCAACTGCGCCAAATCATCCGTCTATTGCCAAACAGAAAAACCCAGGGATCAGAATCCCCCAAAGTCAGGAAAAACGAAAGACAGATGGGTAGAGAAGAGAGAAAGTATGCTTTTTTCTCACCGGAACGCAGAGCTGGGGCTCAAAGCAGTTGTTCGAGTCGGACTCCGAGGTTTTGGCCAAATGGGTTTCTTCCCTAGACAAAACGGAATGGCAAGACCAGTCCTTTTCCCCTTCTTCTTCTTCTTCTTCTTTTTCCTCCTCCTCCTCCTCCTCCTCCTCCTCCTCCTCTTGCTTCTCTTCTGATAAAAACCCATTAACATCCTCATTGGAGAAGTCCAGAAACCCATCCACAAACGACTCATCCGCACCAAATACTTCCTCATTCAAGCCCTGCTGCTGCTGCTGATGTGGGGTTGTTTTCGCCGCTTCCATCTCCGGGCGGAAGCTGCTTTTCAGTGCTGCAACTGCATCTACGGATTTCATGTCTGCTTCTTCCTGCACGAGATTCCCCCCCAAACAAACGGATTTTAAATGCAAGCGTGGCGAAAAGGCCGTGTAAAAATAGGCAGAAGAGAATCCACACACAACAAACAACAAAGAGAGAGAAAGATATCTCCTTTATTAAAATATATTTTCTTTCTTTCTCTGTATGTTTACCTGATGGAGGAAAGACAGAGGGGAAGGGATAATGGCAGAGGGGTGGAAGTTGAAGAAAATGGGCAGCGTTTGGTAAGGCATATTCAATGTTGGGGGAGAGATACAAAGCATCCGTGGCCAAAACAAGTGACTAGGCCCATGGATTATTATATTTCCCACATTTTCAACCTATTATTTATCTTAATATATTTATGTATTTATAGTAATGGTGATCTTGTAAAGACTTGTCAAATTTTCCACTGTGGGCCGGCTATTAAAACCACCCCCACCCATCCCTTTGCGATCAATCGCTAGGATTTCATCAAAAATCATTTAAACGTTTGATTCATTGTATCAGCTGAATTTTCTCCCATGGAGAACCACGTGTAATGCGGAGATGCCACGCTTACATTAACTATTGCATTATCCAGCTTGTAGACATTCGTATAAAAAAAATCTCTTTATGATATAAGATCATACGATTCTATTCAAATTAGAGTTGATTTTCAATATATGCCTGATATATTTTATATAGTCAGATAACGATTCTCATCATCTGATGTCCCCCATCCATGATTAGTCCTAGAACTTGGATGGATGTACTTGCATTGGGGTCTAATGACTCTCTTCAACTCTGGGTTGACTATTAAAACCACCCCCAGTTATCCTAATGAGATTAACGGCTAGGATTTTATCTAAATCATTTAAACATATGATTCATTGCATAAGCCAAATTTTCTCCTATGGAAATCTATACGAGTGAAAATTCATATCTATTGTTAATGAGGAGGAGTAACGCCTGCATTAACTATTGCATTATCCAGCGTGCAGACATCCACATAAGAAAATCTCTTTATAAATTAAAATTGTACAATTCTATAAAAATTAGAGTTGATTTCTTACACATGCCTAGTACAATTTATAATTCGATTCTCAACATCTTGAGTCCCCCATCCATCCTAAAACTTGGATGGATGTACTTTAATTGGTGTATATTTATGTGGGTGGGCATGCATCTGATTGGATTAATTTTTTATTTTATTACTATTATTATTTTTTGAATATTCTGGTGGTTGGTTAATTTGATGGGAGTAAGAAAGGAAAGGGTGGGGGCCACTAGTATTTTCTAGTGGAGCCTAACGAATTTGTCGTTATATTGGCTTTTTGGATTCGTCGCCCGTATCGGACGACTTGTTCCGAGTCTCCTCCGTTTTGTTAAAAAAACTAGAGGGTCAGCTCGGACCGCATCAATAATGCACGAGATTTGAATTCCGTCCCACCAAAAACCGACCAAAACGGAACGACCCACGAAACTGCACCTTTCCGTTTTCTACGCTCCTTTTCCTTTGATTTTCTTTCCCATGTAATTTTCTTCGAGGCTCCCTTTTCTTTTTGCTTTTTACACTCCTGACCCCTGACCCCTGACCCTTCTTTCTACAACAAATTATGGGGAAAGTGCAACCATCTCTTTACAACTCTACAGCCTTTGTTGTAGGCATCATCTGCTGCTCCTTGTAGTTGCTGCTGCTTTTTATAGGATGATGATAATGATGAAGAAATGGGGTGTTTGTGGGGTCCATTGATCCATCTAGACAACAGTAGGGACTTTGGATTAGCCATCTACCTACATCCATCCAATCCGATTTTTGATAGGCAGATAATCCAATGGCCCCACATACATGCTTATGTTATATGTATATATATATATATATATACTCTCATCAAGTGAAGGAGTGATGGGTGGGAAATGAATAACGCCCGTTGATTTCTGGTTGGTCGCCGCTGCATCAATCGCGTCGTGTTGTCCGGAAACTTGAATTTGTTTTCAGTTGTAGGCCTGTTCGGTTTTTGTATTCGAGTGGATTACTTTGTTTGAAAATGTGTTCATCTGTTTTGGTTTTAATGTAGTGTCCGGATGGAGTGTCTCACTGAACACAGTTTCCCTGAGTTGGAGAACCGGAGCTACAAAGTGGGACCCCCATATGTGGGATGCCGTCAAAATTAACCCTGAAAGTTGCTATTTCTACTGTAAAATTGAGTTAAATGGTTAAAAAATGTGTAGGTTTGATTCAATTTTTCTAGTACAGTGAGATTAAATCCGAGTTTTTAGTAGGAAGTTGTAGTGGAATATGACCAAGACCTAGACCTAAATCAACAATGGTAGATTCAGCATTTTGGTTCGAGGGGGCAAAATCCAAACCGGTAGATTGGTTTGAGGACAAACCGAGAATTTTCATGTGGGTTGTGTGAGACAAAGAGCAGATAGGTGATTTTTATGTGTGTCTTAGAAGCGAGCATATAATTCTCTTGTGTGTTTGCAAAGTGGGCTCAGGTCCGTCTAATGGGGGCATCGATGCATGTAGGCCGCCCTAATAAATTGGGTGTATCCATTATTGAATTTAATCTTAAGATCCAGGCCAAAATTTGGCACAAGACATTAATAGAAGGAATGGACTAGGATTTGGATTGAGACTGAATACTTAGACACTTCAAGAAGAGTTTTGGTCTGATGCAAATGTCTTTCACAGACCCGTTGTGTGGACTCCCTTTTGGGCACCATTTGGGGCCACACCAATCATGGAGAGATGAGGAACCAAAAGATGAAGATTTAACTTATCCATATGTTAATTTTTAACTTCATTAGATCACCTTAACTCCTTCATCCATGGTCCTTAAATTTAATAGTGTCAGGAGACATCATTCTTTAAGGATTTAATTACAATAGTGAATAATAGTTGAGTAAGTATCAAATTTGAGCTTGTGCCAATTGATTCAGGGTAGTGACTATGAAAGAGTTGGATTGATCATTAGAGATCCCACGTGCTGAAAACAAGGGTCCGCACGGTTTTTCTCATGAAAGACAACTTCAACTGAGCATTGGCCCCTAACTCGAAGATGCTTCTGTGAATATAAGTCTCATTACCATGAGAGAATGCGGGATTTGGTTTGAATTTAGACGGTGGAAATTTTATTTGAACCCATCCATATCTAGACTACTTCTGTTGACTGGAGTTAATTAGAAATATTGAAAATGTCAAGTACGTTGGCCCTGTTATCTTATTCTATTTATAACTTTTACTATATCTAATTATAGGGTTTATAGGGTTTTCATCAGTAAAACCACCTCTACCTTACCCCTTTTTCGCCTCTTATATTATGAACTGTAGTACTTATTTTAAGAAATCAAATTCACTCACAATCACCTACCTTATAAAACTATCTCAATTTTAACTTATCGCTGACCATTAACTACCATTAAATTCTCCTAAAAATCACCATTAGATTCAATCATAAAGATAAATTGGCAGCTGAAAAGTCCAGAAAGGATTACAGAATAATATTGCCATCCTCAACCTAATAACAAAACACTTAATCCAAAAAAAAAGGGGGAAACAATTAGGAAAACTGAATTAGTCTTATTTCTATGGCAATATAACAAAATCTTAAATATGGCCTCCAAAACCTTAACATTTTGAAATAGTAAGAATAACCAAAAATAATAAAAAGATTTCAGTTATATAACATCCCTCCAACCAGACTCTAAATTCCTTTTAGGACCTTCTAAGAAAAATTCAGACTCAAATAAACTCAAGAATCTCTAAAATTGAAAAAAAGAAAAAGAAAAAGAAAATGACTATAAGTTTTGCGCCAAAATTTCATTTTGACATTCAAAACAACCTCATTTTCCCTTAGAAAACAACCACCATGTATTCAGAGACAATGCCCGGATCGAATGTTTTGATTGTTTGTAGTCGATGGTATCCTTCCAACTTGATCTGTCACAATTTTCACATTTTATGAAAATTGTTCTGACACTTATTTCGTATCATACGTCTTTATATTTAAGGCTCCAAAATTAAATGTCACCACGTAAGGGGCAGGGAACTTGCACGTGAGGAGAGGTGCAGGCACAGCCACAACTCTCAACTCGCACGTATAAGGTTATAAAAGCTCTCATGTGCAAAGCGCTGGGAGGCCAGGTTGAAACCTATGACCTCCCACTAAGAGTGACACTTGACGTACCCAATATCCTCTTTGTCTTGTTGGTATACAACCAACCTTCATGGATTCCATATACAAGGAAAGAGCACCTTTTCAGAAAAAAGAACATAAAAAAAGAACACCCAAGTTGACATGAAAACATCGTCATCCAAGGTCTCATTTCCTCATTTGGGGATGCCCTCCTCTCCTGAGGTCTTCTCCCACTAGCGTGAGTTTGATGGATCCTAACACCCTCAGCTCATGTATTTAATTATTAGTAGGTAGGGTATCAAAAAGAAATATATATATATATATAGAAAATTCTGAAAAACACCCCTACTTTAAAAATGTGCACACTTTAAAATGATATGTCATATGTGTTTGTTTGAAAACAACAGAAATTTTTACCTATGCTCAGCCACATAAAATTGGTGCAGGGTTTTTCATTTCTCATCATTTTTAAAAGCTGAACCTTCTTAATGAAAAGCATAAATAAGAACCTCATGTGCAGGATTCCCATAAGAGGAAATCCCCTTTTTAATTTTTTTTTAATCTTTATAAGAAGTATATTTGAAGATTTTGTGCTTTGCAGGTTCTGTAGTTTTGTCTTCTCTCTATTTTGGAAAATGTTGTTCACATAGGCACGTTTATATTAAAAAAAGCACACACACATTAGCACCTTGAAATTGGGTACAAGTGAGAATCACCTATTGATTGGTATTGAAATGGGGTACAAGTGTTTTCGTTTTTTTTTTTTCACTTGCTCTGTGGCTGAGTTGGAGGGAAGGAAACCCACCCACTACGGAACTGAGTGGGGTACAAGTGCTTTTAAGAGCTTAATGTTGTAGAACTATTGCACTAATCTTGCACAATGCAAAGAAGAGAGGTCCAGCCTTGAAAGCGTATCTTAAAATAGGTTGATTAGTCCTGCACGTTCATCATGTAGGAAAGGCAAAACCTTACATGAAATAGTCATTTCAAAAAAAAAAAAATTTTTTTTGTTTTGTTGTTTTTTTTTTGTGTCATTAACAAACAAAAGTATTCTATCGTTTCTGTGTCATCAATCATCATGTGCAATAGGAGATGCACATTCTTATGCACTTATCTTGATACGGACCCATCATGTATATTATAAACTCATTATTTAGTTTTTATACTTTCTAAAACTCAAAAGCAAAACCCAAATTTCTTCTCTATGTTGGGCATTATCTAAATGTTATTGAGAGGGCATGTGTATTTGGTTGAACTTCCTAAATGTGTTTTCGGGGCTTTTAATTTTTGAAAAGGTTAGTTAACACCCTTTTGCTTATTAGCTTTAAATTAGAAGTAAAAGTCAAAATTAACAATTTGGAGATAGAAATATGTATGGAACTTCGCTTCTTAAAGCACTTAGAATCATTTCACATTGGCCCGTCCAAAAAATTGATTTTTTCACGGTGCCCCAGATCAAATATTTGTATTTTCACGGTCCCGCCCCCCCCCCCCCCCCCCGCGGCAACCCCAATTTGTTTTTTCATGATCATTTAATTTTTCCTCTCTCAATATACAAATCATTTATACATTAATTTTTTATGTTTATTATGTATAATGTAAAAAACTTATCTATTTTAACATTTTTCTCAATCACATCTTGTTAACATACAAAATTTTAAATTCTCCCAACATAGTTTTCTGCTGATATTGTTCTATTTTAAATGTACCCAACAATTATAATGCAGACGTTCTTGTAGGAGAAAACTATCATTATTTTGTATGCCTCCAAATTCAAATAGAACTTTTTCATCTTTGCACTTCCTTATCACATCATCATTCTATCCATAATATGAATTCCTAGCAATAGTTTTCTATCAAAGGAACTAAAATTGATCCCACCTATTGATCAGTTGATTAGTGACATCTAAAGTGTTGGTTCAAGTAGCTTAGAAAAAAAAAGGAAAAGAAAAAAACTTAAAATATTAACTTGAAGCCTAAAAATAGCCATCAAATGGTCCACACTTGCTTACCAAATAAAACTAAATCTTAGAAAAGAGAGGATTGACCTGCCTCTCCCCCTCTTAGAAGTTCATTCATTTCAACATTTTATCTAAATTCATTAGCATGATAATATTAAAATCTCTTTACATTCATTCAATTTCAACGAGTTAGTGCAGCATAAGACATGGGTTTATCCCTTAGTTCTTTATCATGTGTACGAAACTGCCTCAAATTTGTTATGAGTTTGTGTAAGCACAGTGGCACCATCCCACCTCATTTTTTTAAAAAGTTTGATTTCATGAACCGGTTCATCCAACCGTACAGGCTACAAAATAAAGTGTCGATATCAGCATCATTAGAGTGATAATTGGGGTGGTGCAGGGCCAACATTCATTCCAATCTGGATCGACCAAATGGTGGTCCCACAAAATAGACGGCCTGACATATTTGTAATATGTGGCACTTTTAATCGATAGCTTTCAAGTAGAGGCAGAGGGAGAAATGAAGGGGTCAGTGCTTTCTCCCGATCATAATCATAGCACGTATGTCACGGAAGCGGCATGTGTATCCGTTTTCCAACTCAAAGAGGAAAGCTATCATACGTTTGTCCGGTCTCCCTGCATTACTACTGTAGTTTATAGGGATGAGAGAAGATTCTCGTTTCTTCTGCTCGAGTATTGCAGTCTTCTCAGTGCTTCTCAGTCTTAGGGACCGAGTCAAATCTGATCCCGACCCATTTTTTTTATGATGACCCATGGATGGCTCAGCCACAAGGCAGATTAGCTTCACCAAGACCAGATCGATCAATTATTTTCTTTTACATTAACACTTAGGTTCATCCCTGCGGCTATCTGACTGGAGTTCTTTCTTCTCATTTTAGTGGAAAGCACGATGTGTTCTTTCTTTATTCAGTGGAAATGAAGGGGCGAAAGAAAATCTAAATTTTGTGCAATAGCTTATTGCACTGAAATATTGCATTGTATAATATGTTATAACTCCAAGATTTACACGGTTTGAAAGTTCGTTCCAACACTAGAATTTAAATTGCAGTTCAATATATATATCTATAAAACAAGTAAATTAATCAATCACACAAAGAAACTCACAAATTTTTTAAATGGAAAACTCTATCTGGAAAAAATTATCAGTCCTATCACCTAGACTAAGGGAACTAAACACTATGGAATTAAGCATTTACAAGATACTCACAATTCTTCCTCACTTGCAACTCAACCTAAAGACCGAAGTACTAATCGCTGCCGATGACTTTATCGTTCACCGCTTCTCCACTTTCAACGTTCTTAAATTAACACCACTTTGAATATGTAAGGTGAACGAACTGCCTATAAGAAAAGCAAATTTTTTATTGGAAATAGAAGCAACAAACTCTACTCTAGAGCAAGAGCTTCAGCACAATGAATGCTCTAGAGAATAAGATGAATATCTAACAGGTATTTTAGATTAAGAATAACGAAATTCTTACTTTAAGGTTGAAAAAGAACCCTTATTTATAACTCTCAATTTGTGTGTTTAGGTTAGTCATCAATTAGAACTGAAACAAGCAAGTACCACTTTAAAAAGAAAACAAATTGTGTAGAGTCGATTGGTTTTATGTTTGTCATCTATTCGAGCCGAGCAGAGAGATCATTGGAGTGGGCAACTCTCCATCTGCATGGTCCGCTCGAGCAGATTGTATGTTCAATATAATTTCTATAAACTTTCCAGGGTCATAATTTTGTCATTTTAACTCTGATTGATGCAATCGTATAACTTACAAATATTTAGTTAAAAAGAACTTTTCAACAGTAGATAGATTGCCCTGATCTGATACTTGGTTTAAGAGCTATGACTGTTTTAATTCAAGATGTCCTAAAAAAAACTTCAATTTGAATTTTTTTCGATTTATTCACTTTCTTCACTTTAACCCATTCAATGACCCACGTTACAGTCCATATTAAAATAAATATAAAATTACAATTCGATGGACTTTGAATTTTATCCAACCTATGAATTTGACAACATTCATAATCCTTAAACATTGCCAATTTTAGAGCATCCGAACAACTCTGCATGAATCATCTAAATTTCCACAATTTTTGGGGGCAATTGTTAGATATTACGACAGTAATGTGATCAATATCCCTTAATAATATCACTTCCTTATGAAGTAATAACAAATAAAAAAATAGTAAATAAAAAAAATCTCAAGGTCAAAGACAACGCATTGTCTGGGCTACTTGTAATTCGAAACTTATTTGTTTGGAGGGAAATTAGGATTTGATTATGACACTGAAAGAAAAACCTGCGACAAGTGATATAAAAAAAACAGATGTTTGGCTAGAAGGCCTTTTAGGTTCTAGAGCACTTCTAATAGAGCCTGAACTATTCAAAAAGGCCTAGACTCGTCTCAAAACCCAGTCTAAATTTAAAATGGTCTAAATATTGGATTGATGCCTGCTTTTTCTAGTTCATGTAATTTGAAAATTCGAGACCTATTTTCATCCCTAGGCAAAGCTCCAATTTGGCCTTATGCAAGTAGGGTTAGGTTGGACTTGGGTAGGTCTGCTCATGAGATACAAAATTGGACATCATTGAAGTTTTTTCTTTTTTACCTTTTTCCTTACTAGATTGGATGACAAAGGATTCATGTCTGGCTATCCCCTGTGAGACAAAGGTGCATTTCCATTGAACTATTATGTCATCGGCGAGTTTACGAATTAAGGAACTGTGTCTAAACTACGTAAAATGCCGCGATGTAATATTTTAAATTTTCGGATGGCGTTAGAGTCGTGGACTATATATTAACAAAATTGAGATTAGACCACAACTGGTTTGGTCACTTATGCTCTTCTAGTAATATTAGACATTGTGGAGATAAAATTGTATTTGAAGTAGAGTTTGAATTTTGAATAATGTTTCAAAGTTAATTAAATTGGTCCTTTATTATATTAGAGCATTAAAAATGAAATGTTTTGCCTTTATTATTTTTAGCCAAGCTAAGGAAGCTTCTCTCCCACTCATGCATTTAGAACAGATAAAAAGAAGCTCGCACACATATGAACAAAACCCACACACATATGAGAAAAAGTTCACACATGTACTAAACCTGGATGTGAGGTGGAAACAATTTGCTGTGTTGGGAGATCATGAACTTTCTTTGAAAGTCATCAAAATTAAAAATGCATAGATTTCTTCTAAGGATTCTGCTCTCGCGGTGTATATTCCTCAAGTGGAGGAAGCTACGAACTCCACGCGGGAGCTTGAACTGGGCGGCAAAACATACAAAATTCTTGGATGTTTCTGATTTTAAAAAATTGGGACAGTCAATTGTCATACTTTCTGCGTGATAGTACCATCTTTGCTAGCCGTTTATTGCATTTCAAATTCAAATTACTAGACCTAGTGGTATTTGTAGCTTTTATGACCTTCGTTTTCGTTATTTGTTTGTATAACCGAAGGGGTTTATAATTATTTTTTTACTGGGGACAACGATGAAATTCATATTATTTAGGATTATAGTTTTCCACATTAATGTGTGTGGGTGTGTTCATGGCTTAGGCTAGCCACACCAGAGCTATGTTGAACTGAGCATGTTTTGCCTTGTTCTGCTAAGGACCTGACTCTGGCTTATTTTTGGATGAGAAAATTTTTTTTTTGTGGGAAAACGGTAATGCTATTGTAACAGGAAATGTTAACATAAATTATTTATATGATGATGTGTCAATATCATAATTGGTTGAAGTAAATAGCTAGGTATTTACAAAGTAAAATGGTAGCTAATTATGATATTAACATATCAGTATGTAAATGCTATGTCGATATTTCATATCACCATAGCATTACTAGTGGGCAAACTTTGCATTGATCGTATTGAATTTTTAGAGGTGATATTTTTTCACATCATCACTTGTGCATACTCCCCTAGAAGAAATATTGCTTTCCTTGATTGATAATTTAAGACACGAGACAGCAAATTTAATAAAGAGGTTATGTTTTGATACATTAAAAGAGGCTATATTTTTCTAGTGCTGTTGAACTTGTAGAATTTTATGGGATGAAGGTATTTATCGAAAGGGTATTGAAGGAATGAGGTGTGAATGGGGCATGTAGAGAGTAGAGACCAATTGGGGTGATAATAAATTTCTTTGGATTGAATTTAATAAGGGATTGGATGGGCAATCATTCTATCACATCCACTAAAAAGATCATAGTTTTGGATATTATTTTATTTACTTTTTTGAATCACTCAAAGTTGTTTTATATAAGAAAATAAAATAATAATATTAGTGGATGAGAGAGGATCTATGCCAATTTTTAATTGTTCAAAATTGAATTTATTTTTTACAATATGTTTTCAAATAATACTCAAGAAAACCCAAAGTTCAATAATCCGTTGACATCTTCATGAAGTGATAATTAGACATTCAAAATAAAATTGAAAAAAAATTAAAGGACTAATATTTTCCAGTCGACCATCCTCTGCTTGAAAATTTTGGGAGGGAGTCAACTTTTTTTTTGAATTTTGTAATATAAAGTTTCCAACCACTGCATTTTGCTAATAATGTAGTAGGCCATCCCTATCACGTTTCTCTAAACCCTAATCAATATGTTGTTGTTAATCATTTGATCAACTTGAAGTTCCAAGCTTGACATTGGTGACTGAACCCAGGAGTCTGAAAGAGACTTCTCCTTTTCCTTCGGTTAAAAATTAAATAGCATTGGAGCGTCCGATGACTATCCCAATTCCCATGCCTCTTTATTATAGTGTTATAATATCCTTCCACTGAATACTGTAGGTCTTTAGACTTGGGTAGGTAATGGTATAGGCTCATCTACGTTTCCACTGATAATTTTTCATTCTAGTTTGCCCTTGTGTGGCCAAGCATGCTAAAAGTAAGGGCGGTGAATGGGCTCCATTACCCGCTTGCACGGACCTAAACCCAAAAAAAAAAAATGGTGTTGGGTGTGTGTAGTGTTTGTGACAAAATTGTTATTTTGTTTTACTCAATTCGATTCTTAAATGGGTTGAGGTCCGGGGGCATGTTGGGCCCTGACCCAAATACTCATTTACCGGGGGCTGTTTGTTGTATTAAATTGCATATGAATTCATATATTCAAATGAGCTCCATCTTAGGATCGTTAAAGACATGAGGTCGGAGTGATACGGGGTGAGGGGTGGACTAGGGTGATGGATATACATGAGGAATGTAAAGATGTAGATGAGACTTGACTTCTATACTATTGAATTATAAGGGTGATGGTTGAGTATTAATTGTTTCTCTTTTCCTTGATTCAAATTTTATTAAATGAGAAATTGTTTTATGGTTATTTGGACTTCGTAACCATTGGCACAATTTAAGTGTGAGCCCCGGTAATAAAACATAATTCTCAAAAATCACGAGTCTGACGTTGTATAAATTGAAATGAGTGTGAAACAGAAATAGTTGGTGCGCCACACTTCTATCGGAATGAAATGGACCATTGTTAATTAAAATCTTCTGACAACTTAAACGGGTTTTAGCCACACTCGAGGCAGGACAACTGGCCCACCAAGTAGCAAGTTTATTATTTTTGCGAGGTCCATCAGACGCAGAAATAAACAAGAGAAAATAAGAGCAGGAAACTGTTCAAGTTTGGCCAACTGCCCGTCCAAGTCTATCCTCCAATTGGATTTTTCAGTGTGTCCATGTCTTGAAAAAGCAACAGAGAAATCCTATGTCTGCCAACAAGGAGTTGACGCAACAACAAAATGACTCGGTTGAAATTTGAATCTGAATCACTTGGTGCATGCATCACATCATTTAACTAATGCTCGACTGTAGGGACCCAGAATCAAGTCCTCATTGGACACTTCATTAATGATACTTTTATTTTGAGAGGTTAGAATAGAGACATCGAACGGCCTATTTCACCAAAGCATAGATCTTTCTTATGTCTAATTTGAATTAGAAAAGCAAACTTAAGAACGGACTCTTCTTTCGGTGGTAACAGGCATTTATTCTTACTTTGCAACCCACCATTCGAATTTGAACAATCATTTTCCCTTGCTTCAGAGTTATTCTACTTCATCAGAGGTCTACTATCACTAAAGGGTAAAATTATTATGAAGGTTTTTCTCCTCCAGTAGATTAGATTTGTAGTCCACCTCTACGAGGCTCCAGTGAGTCTGCCTTGATCATTGCAGTCCCTTTTTAAACTCTTATATGCTCTCATATGATTTGATGCTCATTTTTCTATTTATTTGAACCTTTATGTTTTTTTGCTAGTGGATGGTGTTCTAAGTCTTTGGGCTCAGGTGAAGCCGGGTAAATCTATTGTGACCCCAGTGTGGTTGTACAGCTCAAAGCCACAACCTCCGAAGCGAACCATGGTTCTAAGTCAGTTAAGCTATCCTTCGAAATTTATTTAAACCTTTACTTACCGTTAGATAATTTTATATGCCTCTTTTTTTGTTTGCACGTTCAGTCTTCATTTGTAAGTAGATTTTCCGTTCATCCTACACTCATTGAAAGGAATATGTCCAAGTGGGTCTCATGAGCTCTAACCGCATATTAATAGTATACAAAATGCCCAAAGGAGGACGTTTCCCAACTGGTTATACCGTAAAAAATGACACACAAAGTAGTATAGGTAAATTTATTACATTATAAAAGTTATATGGGCATATATCTAAATGTTTGGAACCTACATGACTGGCTGATGATAGAGTTCTTTATCAAAATTCTTCTTGGGTGAAAATTGTTTGAGCGCCCGTTTAGCTAAGGAAGTGTGTAGATGTTCTTCACTTATTTAATTATTAGGTGTAAAAACTTTTATATAAAAATGACCTCATTCGCACATTTTTGAATATCTCATTCGAACATAAGTTGCAAATCAGTGCAAATAAATGCAAGCAAATGTACATAGATATTAAGAGTATATTTGAGTAACATCCTCATATAGGAATCCATCTTAGTTTTCCTTATTGTAAGGAAAACCGGTAAAGAGAGAAAAATTAAGAGAGGATTGCATAATCCTCTTAAACCCTCAAAAATCCATGCTACTGATGAATCCTCAGTCACCACCTCCTCCCATCGGATTTTCTCTTTCCTCACAAGTGCAAAAAGTGGCAGTATAGGTAATGAACAGTGAGTAATACGGTAGTTAATGGGTTAACAGGTTTTATTGTGGGAACCTACCTTATGGGTCTTAAATTCAAGATCCAAACCATTTATCATGTGTCAAAGGTCACAAATGGTTATTGAGTCAAATATCAACGGTCGATTCCTTATATATTTTGAGATAGTAAAAAAAAAATTGACCATTGATTATTATTTCTGAATTTCTATGAGTCACTTTTGTAAGATCAAAATCATCTAGTATCTTCAAAAGGCCTAAAAGAAATATGGGATCAAATTTGGCAGCCTACTTCATTATGGATAGTGAAAAAACTAGCTAAAATAATTATGATCGTTTATTAACCATGTAAATTTCCAAATGACCAGTAACTTACGCATGAACAGTAAATCGAAGAGGATAAAAAACTTCTGCATGAATAGTGTCATTCTACATACACAGTAAACCGAAAAAAAATACAAAAAGATTTTCCGCATGAATGGTGTCAATGGCGTCATTTAGAGGTTACCGTTTTTTATTTTGAAACCTAACTTTTAGGTCACATAATCACAATCTGAACCATTAAGCTTGTTTAGAAAGTAAAAAAAATGGCTTTTAGATAATTTTTTAGCTGTTGATTCATCATATATTTTGATATATTTATGAAAATAAGTCTACATTGTAAAAATAATTTTTTAAATTTTTATGGGACCCACAATGAAGATCTGAAATGTCTATCATCTACAGTTGGCCATAAACTACTAATGGTTTAAATCTTTGTGATTTATTATAAATTTTGAGAAAATTGCAAAACACTTATGATGGTTGGATCTTGTATTTTGCCATGCACAAATCCCTTTTGTTTACCAAAGGTGGATGTTTTTTTATAGTCTCCTTTAAAAATAGTAAGATACGATAGCATGAATCTAAGAATGTGAAAGGAATCCTATGTATATAGGATTATTTGTATTTACCAAACATGCCCTAAACATATGTAATAGATAGGTATGTGAATGGGTGCAAACTAACAACGGCTTATAATCGTTGTTTGCATTCATCATCATCAATTCAAGTGCCAAAGCTGTTAAGAAAGGATTAATGCTTGATTATCCTTGATGGACTTCCTTCGTAACTGACTTGGTGGGTTGTGTGCATGGAATTGGAATTGGAATTGGAATTGGAGCGGAAATTGAAGTCTCAACCGCGTAGCCGTAGCCCCGCATGTGGGCTGCCCTCGTCTGTAAATTTTGTAGTTTTTCTCGTACTGTCCTTATATTAGAATACAATGCGGGGCCAGGCCGGCTCGTTGACCACGGCCAGTGTGCCACGTGACACTACAGAGATAGAGGACGGCTGGGGTGTGGTCTTCTTATTATTATCCTATGCCAAGCAGCAGTGTTTGAAAGTTCAAAGGCACGACTGTGGCGCAAAACGACAGTCGCTCGCGGTCCAGGTCCACCTGACTTGGCCTACCATTCACCTTGGGTTTGTCATTGTAAGAAAAAATTAACATTAGAATAATAGGATTTTAGAAGTTGTTTTACACGTGCTAGATCCAAATATGACTACAGCTTTGGCCCATTGGTGATGGGATAAAGCTTTATTGGTGATAAGTTAGATGGGTCGAACCTGGCCCCGTGTCCTCATGAAAGCTTGGCCTGACATGCTTAGCACAAAAGGATGTGTAGTTTATTTTGGAAATGGACTGGGATTCGGCCTCCCTTTGGGGCCCAAGAATTGCAAATATTACACCCCATTGCTGGACAGGCGGGACCTACGCAAGCCTGGCCCATATCAACCTACCCAATGGACGCCTAACTTAATGCTTCTAGCCGCCTTCTTGTTAATCTTTTTACCTTACAAATACAAGATTTCTCATACATTCAGGCGGCCAACATGGACCTCGGAATACCTGCATAGCATAGCACGTGTAACCGATGATAAACACCACATCAAAACAACCAGATGAGAATTGGCTAAGGAGCCCCAATTCTCACTAGGTTGCCCAAGATTCAAACTCTGGATATGACATCTTGTCGGGGTTTGCGAACTTCCATTCCTCTCTCGTTGGACTTAGCCCTCTCAACTATATGGACCATATATCAGTCCAATGCAAGTATGCCAATTTATTTTGGTCCAACCTAAATTAAAAAAAAAGAGCACTTAGTATAAATCAATGTTTTTATTATTTTTTTTTAATTTTTTGCTTTTAGGGTGCTTTACATGTTCATTAAGCGAAAAAATTGAATATATAGGGGTAACAATAGAGTTCCAATATGTTACACCACTGCCTTACTTTAAATAGTTAAAAAACAGATTATGAGTGAAACAACTATGCCTTCAGTCGTAATACATTATAAAAATGGCCTTCATGTATAACCGGCAAAACCAAAATTTTAAAACCATGGTTTAAAGTGACTATTCACAGCAAGAAAAATATGAAGTTCCTGAAGTAGAAAATTCCATCCATGTCGGCCGAGTACAAGTAGGGGCTTAGAATTTAGTGAATTTCTTGTCTTGTTTGGAAGCAGAGAAATCGATCCACAATACAAATTTGAAATGGTCCGTTTGGATGTGCTGGAAAAACCTTTCGTTCCATAATGTTCACGGACCTCACTCTCTCTTTGACTCCATATTTGGACAGCTATGGCTCTTCTAGACCAATCTGCATGCTGAATTGGTGGGTTCTATATTTGACACCCAAACCACTCAAAAATGGTTCTGGGCCCAATTCAGCTTCTAAAACATTGGCAAGGATCCACTCAAACATACATTTAAATTGGCATTAAAGCTAATTTGACACTCATTTGCTGTTTGCTATTTAAAAGTAATTAGTTTTTGAGGCTAGTAAATCAAGGGAGGATAATCTGAAAGAGATGAATTTTAATTTTTAAAAAAGAACGAAAAGGAAGTCAAATAGCCAAAGGCCATTGTAGTCTGGGGCATTCTTCTATTATAGTTCTATACATGGTCCAGCAATTGGATCAATGTTGTAAACTTTAGAGAATATGCAATTTCATAATACAACTAATTCCTCTCACAGAAGTCCTAAAAGGATTAAGTTTGAATGTGGAGAAAACCTTCTAGAGTATGGATAGTTTTCTCCATTTCTTGTGCAAAAAAGAAAAAAAAAAACTCTTGAAAGTCAAGATGAGGCACCTAAACAACCAAAATAATTAAATAAAAAAGCCTGCTTAGCTAACTATCCTTTGCGGAAATACAAATTTCAGACATTTGGGTTTAGATTAATTTTTGGATGGTGAAATAACTGAATAGCAACAAAATGGAAATGAACGAGTCAACACGTCAGAAAGTGCTAGTTGCCCATTGGTGTCGTTGCAATTGTCTCTTGTGTCATGTTCAACGAAAAAATATACAATAGTCATAAGTATTAACTAGTTTCATAGCCCTGATGAGCACGGTCGCTTTTTCGTTTTTTGGTTTCTGTTTTTAAAATGTAATCGTTTTGCCTGTTCTAGTGTTTGGTTGCTGTCATAAACGTAATTGTTTTGGTTGGCTTGGCAGGTGAGGGTTTTATTCTCTCAAAGCAGCTCTCTTTCCACGCAGAATGCACGAAAGAGGCAGATGGAGATGAAAATATGGTGGTTGGAGAAAAAGAATGGGTCTAATGGGCAATCGATGACAACGAGAGAGAGTACAGTTGTAAGCATTCATGTAATTGGACATGAGTGTTTACGAGCGTGCTCTGTGTCGTTGTCACTGCTCTTGTTGCTGAAAACATCCATTTTTAAGAAAATTGTTCACCAATATGATAAAAAGAAATATGCATCAACAACCCTAATTGTTTCAAATATGCTACTACATGAAGAAATGTTTTAGAAGATATTAAAATTCCAATGTGGGCCCACTTATAGGAATAATTATGTAGGAATCATAATACATAGAATCCATCTTTAGACTTACAATGTTGGGCCCACCTTTATAGGATTTACAATATAGACCTGCTTTTATATAAATTGAAATATGGCCCACAATTTGTGGAACATTAGGAATTACATTATTGGCAGAGATGGAGGTAGGGAACTTCAGTGTTTATGTTGTGGGGGTGGTGGGGGGTGGGGCGATGAATTTGATTTGGGGTTTCTTCTCTTGTGTAGTTGAATGAATGGAAATTATGCTAGGGTTTTGAACTGGGATGGGAAGGAAAACAATGGCTTTTGTCAGATATCATATAAAGTGTTATGAAAAGCATAAATTTGGTTATGGTTGCAAAACAGAGTGGGAAATTAGGGCCCATTTGATAACAGGCTAGGGGATGTTTCCAACTTCTTATTTGTATTTTTGTTGCAAAGAAAGTAAAAAAGATGAATTGTTAGAGAGAGAGAGAGAGAGAGAGAGAGAGAGAGAGAGAGAGAGTTGATGAAGGTGCGTCATGTGGCGTATTGTGGGGAGAGAACGGGAGAGAAAATTTGTATAGCATCTACCAAACACATTTTCATTAAGGGAATTGCTAATGTATCCTAGATTTTAATCTTCGTACACAGCCCATTAAAATTTTTTTTTGAAACTCTCCAAACTACCCCCACTCCTTACACATCCCCTCTCCATCTCATCCCTCCTTCCTCTCTCCTCCCCCTTCCCCTCGGGCTGACGGGGACCTCCGAGTGGCAGATAGGAGTCTCCCTCCCTTCTCTCTCTTTCCCCATCTTCCTCTTTCTCTTTCTTTTCCTCCTATTCTGCTTCCTCTCTCTCTTCCTTTTCATATTCTTCTTTCTCCTCCCGTCCCTCTCTCTTCTTGTCCTCTCCTTTCCTCTTCCTCTCCTCTTCTCTCATCAGGGCGGACATGAAAGAAAGAGGGAGAAAAGAAGAGAGGAAGAGGGAGGGAGGGGAGAGGAGAGGAAGAGGAAGAGGAAGATGAAGGGAGAAAAAGAGGAAAATGAAGGGAAAGGGAGAGGAGAGCCCTCCTGGTTCAGCCCTATGAGGCCAAACGACTTTTTGCTATTCTGCCTTGTAGGGCCGAACAGGGTTGAGATGAGAGAAAGAGGGAGAAAAGAGGAGAGGAGAGGAGTGGAAGAGGGAGGGAGAGGAGGAGAAAGGAGAATATGAGGAGGAAGAGGAGGAGGTAAAGGAAGAGGAAGAGGAGGAAAAGAAAGAGGAAAAGGAAGATGGGGAGAGAGAGAAGGGGGGGAGACTCCCTTTCGCCGCATGGAGGTCGTCACTGGCCTGAGGGGAAGGGGGGAGGAAAGAGGAGGGAGGGAGGGGGAGGGGATGAGTGTAGGTAGAGAACGGAGTGGGGGTAGTTTGTGGAGTTTTATTATTATTATTTTTTTAATAGGCTATTTAGGAAAAGTAAAATGTGATGTACATATAGCAGCTCCTTTTCATTAATCATATCCCATGGGAACTAGAAAACATCCAATGGCTTGTTACCAAACAAGCCCTAAGTTCCACATCACATGTCAATTTGTATTAAAGAATAGAGATGAATCTTGGTTCATATATCTAACCCATTTGTATCCATAATTAGGGTGTGAATAAAAACAACTCTACTTGAGTCTGGGTCCACCCTTGGTGAGACCCAAATCTGATATCTATTTTATTGAAAAAATGTGTTTATTGAGTTCTGCCTGCCCCACCTTTTGTTTTCTCAAGAAGATAATGATTTATGAGATCTATCACTAAGTGAAGGTTATAGCCTACAAGATAATTTTCATTTATGCATAAAATTTCAAAATGTCTATAGCAGTGGTAGCTTTAGAAATTTTTATCAGGTAGTTAAAAAGAAACTTCAATTCTATAAGCTTTATTAAGGCCTTGTGATCTTTATTTAAAGTTTTTAAAAAATTACACTTAGCCCCTTAAGGATGGTCACTATTTTTTTAGGGTTGTCAAAACCTATCTTAAAAAAAAGAAAAAATTGTATTGAATATAGTCGACAACAAGGCAGTGCAACTGGAGTGGTAAGAGAGGGGCGAGGAAGTAGAAGAGAACGGCAAGTGTGCGAAGAGAAGTGACTAACGCAAGTTGAATGATCTGCCTCCGAGAGGGGCCAGACATTGGAAATGCTCCTTAAGATTATCACCGTTATGAGCCATAGCTTGGCATGGTGACTTTGGCTCACAGCTGCTCCTTCGCTCTTCATTAAGATTCCAATCCGCTTCATCCTAGGTGTTGGATGAGGACCCCACCGACGATGCTTCCACATGTCGAGATTTGCTAAAAAGAAAGGGTCCTCATTACTGATGGAGATCTTGGATGGAATCTATTTGTATCGTTGTTCAATAAATCTCCCTATGTAGAGCCTTAGAGGATTACGTCAACAGCATCTACTCTCGTGCTTCTTATTCAGTATTATAAAAAAAACGTCCTGGTAGATTGATCAACAAAGAAATGTAAATAAGATGCATGGATTTGAAGTGTGCAACCAGAGAGCGCGTCAATCTTAACGCTAGTTCACAAATAACATTCATCTTATGCCAAGGAAGAGGAACTAGGAGGAATCAAAGGGAACTTTGAGATGCTTTAAATTGGTTTCAGGATTCTTGATTAAACTTGCAAAGATTCTTATAGCCATTGTGGGCATGATCTTGGTGACTTTTATTCAGCTTTTGGTTGCAAGACAGGAAAGCTTCCATTATCTTAATTGGGTCTTCTGATAAGAGCAAAATCACGATATACGGCCATGTGAAACCCAATGGTAGAGTTTGAGAAGAAGCTGGTGGCTGGCCACTTTGAAGAAAAATGAAACTATATCTTCAGTAGATTGGAGATTAGCATGGCATTGGCAGCTTGCACTGGCAATGAGTCTGAGACAGAAGGCTTCAACTTTTCCTTCATACTAGCTCTCCAACATGCTTTCAAAGTTTCCTCATAAGGAAATAAATACTGCTTTGACCCTAAAATCTGAATGCTCCTAATCAAGCTTTGGGATTTTAGTCCCATTAGTCAGTGGGTTTGTGTATGCAAGATGTTATCGAAGATTCTAGTCAATGGAATGATGAGGAAGGTCCTGCGGCTCCTGCCTTTATGGTCAACACTTCGCAAGCAAATTTTATGCAAAGCAGAACACTTCTTGACATGGTGTTGGTAGCTAATGATTTTTGTCAATTCAAGGAAGCAAAATGATGAATGATGTGTTTGAATGGAGGATCGTGGATTATATGCTTAGCAGGTTTGGTTTTGGAGACAAGATGGGGAAGATGGGTCATCCATACCACGTTTGTCACAGAAGTAGGATTTGTTCCCATTTTTGATCAGTTAATAGGTAGATTGAAATATAACTTCCTTGTCTATATGACAATAGAAAAAATATATATATTCTTTGAAAAAATGGCAAGGTCTAGCCCAAACCATTGGTATGGGCCTATTTGTCCTGAGAAAAATTAGAATTCAATTTATAACCATGGGAGCAAAAGGCCGCAAGTGTGTAGCAAGTGACATGGCAAGCAACAAAAAAAAAAAAAAAGTCATTCCAGAAGGCCTTCTAGGCTTTTAGGGCACTTTCAGTAGAACTTGGAGTATTAGTAAAGGCAAAGGCCCACGCAAAAACCTTAATTCAAATGAAACACATGACCAAAGACACGATTTTTATTTGGGTTTATAAATTAGTCTCAAAACCTAATCTGGATTAGAAACGGGTCCAAATATTGGATTGATGCCCGCCTTTTGTAGTTCATGTAAGTTGGGAATTCAGGACTCATTTTCATCCTTAAGCAAAGCTCCAATTAGGCCCTATGAAGGCCCGGTTTCGTCGGACTTGGGTTGGTCAGGCCATGAGAAAGACAAATGTGTTATCATAGAGGTTTCTTTCTTTTTTTTTTTTTTTTGTCTCGGAGATCAATTCCTGGTTATCACTTGTGAGACCAAGGTATGTTGCCACTAAACTATCATGCCATTTTCAAGTTTACAAATGGGAAATTGTGTCTAAACCACATAGAAATACACAACATAATACCTCAAAATTCTACGTGGTATCGGAGTCTTGGCCCAATACCAATATTAGGATCAAATTGGTATTGGCCCTGTTGCTTAAAATAGCAGGTTGCGAGATGACTCTGCAAGATGGCAAAAACTAGTGTAATATCAAGAGAATAAGGATTTATATCTTTCTAGTTCATGGATTTAGTATCTACTTAGGTCTAAGTACTTAAACAATGGCACAATCCTCACCTAACTGGGGGAAAAAAACAAACGTGTTTCAGCATTGGACAAAGACACAGTTTCAAATATAGCCCAATACACCTGATACTGGAACAAATATGTCAAAACATTTAAAAAGTAATATATATATATACTTGTTATGACCCAGGGTATCCTTCGCTAGCCCAGCCTTCGAACCTTTGACCTCCAACTGACGAGCAAAGATTATTCCTTAAGAAGTACATAAATAGCCACACACATAGTAAAAAACTATGAAGAAATTTCTATGTAAGCATAAAAACATATTAAAGCTATTTCTGTGTAAGAATAAAAATATATTAAAGCTATGAAAATGGCATAGAAATGCGGCTAATATTTCAAAGAAAAAAATTGAAGCAAATTAATTTATTCTAATCCAAGTATTCCATATTTGCAGCCATGTGTACCACAAAGACACAAATATTAAACAAGGAAATTTCTTTCAGAAAAGGGAGCATCCTTGGTAAATTTTGAACATAGAGATATGATTTGGTGTCCAAGACGAAATCAAGAAGTCATACAGAGGGCCATCATAAAAGCGCCAAATCTGAAAATAGCACAAAAATACTCCATCGTAGTGTACTATATAATGGGATTAGAAACATGTTAGAGTTAATAACACACATGGTCACTCAACTATTGGCACCATTCTAAAATGGTCGCTAAACTTTCAATTTTTTTTCAATTTGGCCATCGAAGTTCTAAAATATATAATCATTGTAATATGGTCATTCCATACAATTTCGTCCAAATTGAGCCATGAAGTCAACAAGCGAGTGGTTCATGTGAGGTAGTCAAAGGTTATTTATGTCAACCAATATTAATGCCGACCTCTCCTATTTCCCTCCAAACGATGATCTCTCTCCCCATTTCCCCCCAAATCTAAGACCCTCTCATTTCTTCCCAACTCAAACCCTCATGTGCAACCAGATCAAGCCCTAATTGTTCTTAGTTCTTCAATCCTATAAGACTAACTTCATAAAAAAACTAAATATTTGTACTGTAAGTTGCATACATGCATTCATGTTGTTGTTGTAATCCCTATTATTGAATTTCTTTAGTTACTATTCTACTATGATTAGTTGTCTATGTGATGAAATTTGGCGTAATTGTTTTTTGGCAGATATACACTCAATATATTATTCACAATAGTGTTTCACCATAGGGCTCAGGCTACGATAACGCGGGGCAAGAAGGACTACATTGAGGGTTCAGTTGATTACTTTGGTAACATTAATCCTAACTACTTGTCAATGCATGAAATTAATGACATGGTCAAAGAGTTAGGCTATGAGTTTGAAATAATGTAATGTTGGTATAGAGTTCCAGGATTAGACCTTATTGATCGATTGAGGATTTTGGAGAGAGATGATGGCATTACTAAATTACTAAAGTTTGTCCCCATAAGTAGCGAAATAGAAATATATTTGGAACACTTGACCACTGAAGAACTTTTTGAAAGAGACTATGTCAACTAAAATCAAAATTGCTAGAACAAAAACACCTACTGCCAGCGACATCATCTTCTCTCTTGCCCTAATCTAGCTTCAGCTCTGTTCACTCTCTGTAGGAGTCCCATAATGATTTGGTGTGAACATATGCGCACATCTCAGGGTCAATCCATGATAAATAATCACAACCATTATTATGCAGCCAAGACAAAAAGATTAATAACGGCAATAAAACTACAAATTCATAACAATGTAAAGAAATTACAGGCCATGTTCGCAAGGTACCCACCACACCATTCAAGCTGCCCACAAACCTCCTTTTAGGATTAGTATCGGTTTAGGATGTTTTCATCACAACCCTCTTTTTGCGATCACACAAGGAATCCATAGAACTCTCTCTCTCTCTCTCTCCCTTTCCCTCACTTATATCTCAAAGCAGTGGTGGACCCACACTAGTTAATTGAAAAGGTCAAAATAATTATTTTGTTGTACTTCTTCATATTAATAATGGAAAAAAGAAAAAATATTTTCATTTAAATGGATACAAAATATTGAATGGCGTTGAGTAACATTTTCTCATAAAAAAGTCACATATCAAAGAAAATATATATAAGACGGCTGATATAAAAGTATAAATGGACCTCCACAAGAAACCAACTATGTCATTTACAAAATAGAAAACTGGTAACACTCGAATGGATTGAAACCGCCAATTCAACAAATTTTCATTTTTTTTTCTAGCAAAAATAACAGCTCAGTCCATACATAGAGAATCCCAGCAGCCAGTTGGAGCAAACCCATTATAAATAACATTGGTTTTTTTTTTTGGGTGCAGTTTCCATAAAACATATTTAAAAAATAAACATACAGGCAAAAAGAATGTAAAAATCAAACCAATAACATATGTATTTATGGGCCATTTGGATCAAACCCCAAATCAACCCAAAACCCATTCAGATTTCACCCACTTTAATATTCAAATGCCCCAAAATGAACATATAGACAGGGAAATAGAGTCGTCCAAAATCTCAAAATTCTTCAAAACCATTTCAATTGGCAAAGCTTCAGTCAGCTAATTCCCATATCCCATCTGGGTTCTTTTAAGCTCTGAGTTTTTGTTAAAATGGAGTTGACACAGAGTGTTTCCTCATTGATCCAAACTTGTAATTCGAGTAATTGTAACAAGGGACAGCTGAGGAATTCTCAACACTATCCAACAATTTTTTGTTGGAGGAGAGGGAAAAGGTGTGAGCTAAGGAGAAACCCTCCATTTGCCACATTAGCTATGAAGGATTTTGAGGATTATACGAGGACAAAAGCATTCGTTGTGAATGCAGTTGATGGAGGGGCAAAGACAGCTAGATAGAGACCGCAGTGGTTGAGAAGCCAATGTTGCAGAAATCTCAAGTGTTTGTTGGGAATCCAATGTTGTTTGTTACCGCGGCTCAAGATGGCGGATTTGATTTTGTTGTCTATTTGACCAATGCGTCGTCGGCCACTCTTTGCTTAGTTACCCTTGTAGATTAATAATCTCATTCGAGATATGGCAGAGGCCACATTCCTTAGAACCCAAAAAATCAAGTCATTGCAATTTGCAAAAGAGAGAAAGAGAAAGAGAGAGTTGACCGGAGAGGAGAATTGTTGCAGAAATGAGATGCCCATCTAATGAAAGAGATTTTCAATGGAGTCATGGTCATGGAGATGGAGGGTTTCTGTTCAATTTTGGAAAGGAGAAAGTGTTTCGATGGAAGGGTGGGTGCAGTATATGGGATAGGCTGAAGTTAGGGGGTGCAAAAAGGGCTTATAATGGGTGCATGGGCCATGCGGCATATAGCACCTCTGAGGGGTTCAAATGAGTTAGCACCCACAAGGAAACATGTGGGTCCGCCCTTGTCTTAGAGGTTGTAGTGTTCTATGTTTTTGGAGCAGGAAATACAGGCGTGAAAGCCTCTTTAATGGAAAGAAGAAGCCACGTGCATGGCATGTGCATCTGGGAGGGAAAGTTGGCTCCTAAAGCCAACTTCTTAGAGCAAAAGTTCTTAAATACTCTCAAACACCGCATGGGAAGTGCTTGTGCATTGTCTTAATGGCTTAATTTAGATGGAATTAGATGGAATGACCACATTACAAGGATTTTAGAACTTAAATGACCAAATTGAAAAAATTGAAAGTTTAGCAACCATTTTAGAATGGTGTAAATAGTTTAATAACCATATGTGCAATTAACTAAACAATTTAGTATCAAGATATATGTGCTACCAAAATATCATAATGGAAGATATTTCTATGCTCAATCTGCCTCTAAAATATGCATGATAGTCAGTAATAGCAGAAGTTCAAAAAATTAAATGTCCACATAGAGTGGTTACTGGTTACTAGTACCAACTAATCGACATGCAAAAATTGAACACAACTAAGGTGCTCGTTTCTCCATCTAAAACCGGAAAGTACAGCTACAGAACAAAACATAAATCAACATACTACCAGCAGTAATGCCCGTGCAATGCACTGTTTAACCCGACAAATTTAATATAAGCGTATGTATGGTTGATTGAATCATCTAAAGTCTGTGAGAATTTAACCGGGCGAACTTAATATATATACCTAAACTCTAAAATTATAATAACAATTCAGAGTTTATATCCACAAAACAATCATAATTAACTTATTAACAAACAATCAAAAGTAGTTGATCAATTATCCCCCATGTCACCCATTAGTTAATTTAAATTAACACTTAAATTAATTATCAATTGATAAAAATTTACTAAAATTATTCAATGAATTTCAATCTTTAACATCATCATATGGGATTAATAAAGATAATCAAACAGATCTACTCTTATTCAACTCAGTCCTTCCAAAACTGGATATAAATATATTATTTTTTAAAGATTAAATATAAATTTCTATTAAAAATCAGTTTTATATAATCCCAGTGTCTTGAATCACAACCTTTTCTTATCATTTGAATTTCACAAGTATTTTGAAAATATGGTGATAATATCAAGAAATTAATATTTTTGTAATAATAATTTTCAAAATACTTATTGTTTTACGATATAAAATCAAATTAAATATTCAAAATTGACTTTGCAGGCTTTATCTTCCCACTTGTGTATAAGTATATACTACTGGTTGAAAACATGTAACTGAAACTGGGGAACATGCGAAGATGCACATGGGCTTATTTACAACCTCAAGAAACATCATGAGAACTTAAACAAAAAAAATAAAAAAAAAACAAAAACTCTTTATTTTATTATGCATGTCAAGAGTAAATTTTACATGATAAATAATGTAACAATACCTGTGACTTCTTCCCACGTCCTTCCTAGGACATTTAATGATATTTTTACTTTCTTTATATATATATATGTTTTAAATTTTTGATGAGTTTAAAGAAAAAAATTAATCGTGCATTTAGTAGTTAGATTGTTATTCTAAAACTAATACATTAAGTTCATAAATAGAAATTTTATGCTTTCATATTGTTAAAATTCTTTTTGTTCCAATGTACAATTAAAAAAGATAAAATAAGATATTGGAGTCAACTGAAATTTATAATTTAAAATTATATAATTTTGGTATGCATATAAATTTTTTTTATTTTATCATGCATGTATAATGCACGAGGAGCAAATTATACATATAAATAATGTAGCAATACCCATGACTTCAATTCTTTATCATGAATTTAACAATAATTAATAATGAGTCTTACGAAGAATTATATTATTGATGTGGTTGCACAGTTAGATTATTATCCAAACTAATCCAATAAGTTCATAAATATATTTCATACCTTTATGTTAGTAAGCTTTTCTTCTTTTTTTATTTCAAGGTACAATAAAAGGATAAATTAAGATATTGGAGCCCCTAAGAAATTAAAATAAAAATTGGAGATCCAGGTAAGTGTAGATCATAGTTTGAAATACCATATTATCTATTCAAAATACTTTTTGAAAAATGATAACAATTTAGAATATTTTCAAACCAGTTTTGAAATCAAATTATGAATGACATGAATTTAGATCTGAAGGGTGTAGGAGGGAATGATTGAAATAAATTCCACTATATCAATAGCAATAATAAAAGAATGGCTGACACAATCAGTAGCAGTTGGCGTTGGAGGAGCAGATTTGGTAGAAAGAGATCAAATATCTGGTCCGGAGTAAAATAAACTATTCCTAAATCCAAATATGGTTTATAGGGAAAAAGTCTCATGTCCCATATCGCCTAAGTAATGGGTTTGACATGGCTTCATATATCTGTGTGGGCCTTTCATTTATAAGCTTAAGCTTTTGGGTTGATACAAGGTATCCTACAAATTTTGACCTATTTTTATCTTTAGCAAGAAAGAATGGAGTCTTCAACCCAATTAGGGGATTTGCATCAAGACTATAACGTAGAAAAAAAATCTTCCGTTTTCTTTATTGATTGATGAAGATAGATCATAAATCATTTTTGTGCTTTATTATAAATCATTTTTGTGCTGTGCTAAATTACTTTTCTTGGTCCATTGGGCATGTTTGTTTGTGAGGTGGAGTAGAATAGAGTAAAATTTTTTTTTTAATTTAAATCCCCCTCTTCTTTAAAAAAAATTCAAATTTCCCTCATTTTTTCAAAAAAAGTAAAAATTCATCACTAAATTGCAAAAAAAATCTTTACTTTTTATACAAAAAGTCAAAAAGATTTCATATCAAGAAACTAAAAACAAAAAGCCAGAAGGTTGGGTTGCCATTTTCATTTTTAATAGGACTGTGGCAGACTTATAAGAGTATCTCCAACAACACTTTCAAATTTAGAGATGTCTTTTTTAAATTGAAGGCTTATATAGCAAATTCGGCAATTGTAATTTGACATCTTCAACTTGGATAACTCCAAGAGAGATGTCAAATACATTATTTTTATTATTGATTTTTTTAACCTCATGTTAATACTTCCCTAACTACTATAAGTACTTTAAATTTTGAATTGCCCAATAATAAAATATTAAAATAAATATTTGGCAGTTGCCTTTTTGGCAAGCGCTATGCCAAATGTCATGTTAGCTTTTGCATAGCCCTTGGAGTTCCACACAGCTGTTAAATACTACTGTTGAATGCTTATTGTCAATTTGACACTACTGTTGGAGATGCTCTAAGCTTTGCAAGATGCTATGCATACTATCATTTGGATTTATGATTTTTATACCTCCAAAATCCAACAAAATTTGACACTTCTTAAATTTGTTTTCATTGCAGGTTATACCACAGCAAGTTTTCTTAATGAAGAAATTATGGTGGAATAGTAAGCATACCTTTGTAGTTACTGAAATGAGAGATCCAGAAAGTCAGGCAAACAATGTGAGTAATGTAGATGTGGTGAGATAAAATCAGATGTGATCTGGGGCAAAAATGTGAGATACAGATACATTGTGAAAATTAGAAAAAGAAAAGACAGAGGAGAGAGAAAAAAGATGAGAGAAAGAGGAGAGATGAGAAGGAGAGAGAGAGAGAGAGAGAGAGAGAGAGAGAGGAGAGAGAAAAAAGTGAGATGACGAGGAAAACGACTGCATGAGAATGGATGATTTCTACATAGGCTATGATGAGGGTGTGTTTTCAGAAGCAAGTAACAGTTGACGAGAAGAAAAGAGGCACCAGTACATTTCTACCAAATGCCGCGTATCGTTGTGTGGAAGTCTTCCGCCCTGTTGGCCGGTCAACTTCCTAAACTCTCTGCTTGTTTTGCAAATGTTTTAAAATGAAATCAAAATGCATGCACCGTGGGAGCACCAAATAGAATCTCCCTCCACCTCACAAACAATAGTTTGGCCCCCAGCACCCAATTGAGTGTACTTATGAGTAAATGAATGTAACAAAAAAATTTTAGAAATTAAGTGAAGATGGATCGAATTGTCTTTGCTTCAAATTAGCTATTGAATCATGATCATCAAAATTTTATCCTAATTATGTTAAAGTTGGTTATATAAATTCTGTCTCGCCACTCTCTATCCCAAGTCAAAATTTTCAATAAACTAGATTGTATTTTTTTATATCCATCCTTATTACTTTTATTTACATTAGATAGAAGTCTCAGACTAGCAGTGTCATGCAAGCAAGTAAATAATTTTAAGTTTTTTTTTAATTAGAGAGAGTATAATGAGAGTAAAAAAATGTGTTGAGAAATGCGGGAGGAGAGAAAGCATTTGTAGCCTTTCAAATGTTAAACTAACCTAAAATACCTAAAACATAATATATTTTTTTTCAACAATTAATTATGAGGGTAAAGAGTATACTATATATATTTTTTTGTGATAGTCTAGCTCCAGCTGTGCCGAGCATGGTTGCTGCTCGGATTTTACATTGCACAACCATCAATGAGGGGCCCACTGTCTTACTCCTTGTAACATAAGAACTCTAGATCTAAAATACAATTGATCATTAAATTTTTAAATAATTTTCAATTTATATATAAAATGTAAATAAAAAAATAAATCATATGACAGCCTAAGCACTGGGTTTCAGGCATAATTTTTCTGTTGTTTCTAAAAAGCCTAAAAAGCAAGCGGCGAAAGAAGAAACAAATTAATGCATGAGGGAAAAAGAAAATAGTGAAGAAATTAGCCTAACCTTAATTGATAAAGTAACGAAGAAAGTAACATTATATTACGATTAAGCTCTTGTCTCCGAATAAAATAATAAAGGAAGTAACATTATATTCATTGTAGAACACAAAACCCCCCAACAAAACGAAATGAAAATCTAGGTCCACGGTCCACCACAACAAGGTGCTGACACCTGGTTTGATTGTTTTAACCCAAATCGTGGGGCGGTACGCAAATCTATGTAACCCTCACCCCCAATTATGGAGAGCACGAGTTCAACTGTGTTCCCGCGATATATGCTACCAGCCTGTTTTTGTAATTTTATTTTGAAGTAGCTAACTTTCATCGGACATATTCCATGTGAAAGCAATTCTGGTATGAATCGAAGAATTCAGAATCCGTGACGGAACGGAAAGGATCGCATTGGGACTTTTTCAAACCCCTCAAATCGAATATCGAAATTCGAATACCCATCTCGTGGTTTCATCTTTTCTCCTTTCATTCAGACCATCAATCTCATGAATCCTTCCGTTGGTTGGGATTAGATTTTCAATGGGTTTGAATGGGTCGAGGGTCATATGGTTTCTCTACCATGAAAGCCCAAATAGAGAGCTTTGAGCCATTACATGCACCTGATTTGCTTTCAATGGTCATGTTAAGCAATATGGCTGTAACCATGCGGAGCTGATTCAGATGGGGTATTGATGGGTTTTGGCAGATTGATTGGATGTTGCAAGATATGAGGTAAAATTTGTGATTGTTGTAGAGAATTTTTTTTTTATATATAACTGAAAAGGTTATGATGAATTCTGGTATGCATGTTGTAGATATTCTGATTTGCTGTGGGTGATGCTCTATTAGTAATATGAACAATTTTTATGTTTTGTTTTTATGATTCTCAAGTTTGTAGGAACCCCATTGTTCTTATGGCATGAATTCATGCTTTACTTGTCATTTTAGTAATGTCTCTTTTAGAAACTTCAATGCAAATATGAGTTACTAGACATTCCTGAAATTGACACTCAAATGGGATTATGAAATAATGCCATTTGATTATATCCCATGATACAAATTAGTTATGACATGAAAATATATTGTCACAAAATTGAACCCCAAAACACAACATTTGGGGATGCAGAGGTGTATATCAGTGTCCTTTTCTCCATAAGTCCCTAATAAACCCGTTAACTTACTTTATACACTCAAAGTTAATCCTGAATCCTTTTTTACAGTAATTTCTCCATAATACATGTTTCTTTCTACAAATAGAAGTACCTACTGGGAAGAAGCAAAGGGCTTATATTCTTTCTGAAGCATAGAACTTCATCATAACCATCTTTATCTTCACGGTCCTCATCTTTAGAGTCTCTCTTATTTATTGTCATGGTATCTCTAAATACTTGTTCTAGGTGTTGCTCCATTAGCTCATAAAATTTTGATGTCTCGATTGTTTTCACAATCCATAATATCTCCTAGAACAAGGGTCCATGCAACGATCCTCAAAATATTTAGCTACCTATTTTTTATGCACTTTCTAGATTCTAATTAGATTAGGTTTCTCTATCTTTCCCTAAAATCTCTTTAGGGTTAGGATTTCCTTTATTTCTATTTTTAGCAATTGTAACCCTATGAAAGGGCCATTGGAGATTGTATTAGTTATTCAGAAATTATCAGTAAAGTTAAGTATTTCGGAGCAGTTGGATTCCCTCGAATGATCCAAGGAGGTGTAGGGTTCCCTCGAACGATCCGAGTTTTCTCTTTTATTTATTTTTCCTTTTATTTAGGTGGAACTGTTGCAGTCCACAATGTTCTTTCTCCATCCCTCATGCATTCTTCTTCTGGTCAAAATATTTGTTGAATAATCTGGTTAACAAGGGGACCGATACCCCCATCAAATGAATGTTTCTATCAGAATAGATGTTGGTGACGTGTGAGTGGGACTGTTTATACAAACTTTGTAACATGGAAATCCTCGTTATGTGGGTTATTTTTGCTTTCTAGTCTGATTTCCTGATGAGTTCTGGTCTTGGATGATCACCCATTAAGTGGAAAATAGTTTCCCTTCATGCTGCTTTTATGGTGGACTTGGCTCAAGATAGGTTGGAGAGCTAACCCCAATATGGTTGGGACAAGGCTTTGATTTTGATGATGATGAATCATTTATGGTGGATGGTTACCATAAATTTGAAATTGTCCTCTTATTCTCTGCACAAAATGGTATTACTAGTTGCAAACAGTTAGTGTTAATTATGTAATATGCTATTCATATCTTAATGCACCCCAGCTTATGACGTCATTGATAAGAAACATACTTTTTTATTTCCTTCTAATATATTTTCAGTTTTATATCTTCAGATATTAAGTTCATAGGTTTGTCAAATCGTGGTATGTTAGGTAAAAAAAAATAGTGTATGAAAGTTGTTTGTACAATTAATTAACAAAAATAATCAATAGAAGATTGTCTTGATGAATATTCATTTTCTTGATGATGCTTTGGTCTAAGAATTGTTTTTTTCTTAATCAGTTAAATAGATTCTAGGAGTGGATAATTTTTGTTAGGGCATAGGGAATGACAACATGAGGTGCCCTTTATCTAACATCTCCCATTAGATGCTGCTAGGTTCATGTTAGCATGATCCAGACTTTCATTTGATGGTCTCCGCCAAGTAGGCCTAAAATCTTTTTGACTGGACAAACCAAAATAAATTAGTTACCAGTTCTTTCCATGTCAGGTTCCAATGGATGAGAAATCCGGGTCACGCTGTTGTTATGTTGTTAGGCCTAGTCACCACAACCTCAATCATGGGGCCTCTCACATTGCTTTACCTCATGATAGTTGCCTTTAAACATTTATTAATGGCTTTTACTGAAAAAAAGAGAGCTTATGTTTGGTTTTCTGGATTGGCAGTTACAGGTGAATTTTTTTAGAACTTATGCCCCTCTGAGAAGCTGGTGATGGCTACTAGAAAACTTTGTTATGTTGTTGTTGTTGATGACGAGGAGGAGGTTGATAAGGATAAGGTAGGAGCAACAAATTATCAATCTCAGCCAAATACATCATTTTGGTACACACGATCTATTCTGCAGAGTGTGTTGCAGCTGGTGGGATGCAAAGTGAACCATGCTTTCAAGGTATTATTCTATTCTGTTACTCTAATTCTGTGTGACTTGTGTAAGGGTCAATCATTTGTGTTAGCCATTGACATGAGGAACTAGGAAAAAACGATGTGTTCGTGCCAATATATACTGTAGTAACTATATTGAAAATTGGTATGGCATAAATTCTAGTTTGTTAATGCATGGATACGTAATTAAAAATGCATTAGAACTGTTAAATAAAAGGGAAATTTAGTTTTATTTCTTATTATCAGTATTGATCTGTCCGTCATAGCTGACATGTTGTTAGAAATGGCAAAATTTTAAACTGGAGCTCCAATAGTCTCCTTTCATTTCTGGGTTTCTGAACTGTCCCTAAGTTTTTGGATGGTTATATGAATTGAGAATATCATTGAAGTCCAACAGGCTTGGGAATTTTTTTTAATCTGGTCCTTTCCAGCTGAATTGGATGGCTGATGGTAACTTGAATGGTAGAATGATGAAAATGCATTGTGTCAATTGTAAAAACCAACCCTTTCCCCTTTACTAACCTCATTATTTCCTTGTATTACATGTAAAACCAGTTTCACACAATATGATTATCAGATGCAGATTAGGAATATATACGGACATAACCCAAAAATTTCATCACCAATCTAACATGAACTAATGATGAAAATGTGCAATTTTGCAAGTTAGAAAGAAAAACCAATTCCTTTAGTTCCTTTTGTGCACAAACTTACCATGTCCGCACCTGAGAATTGACCTTCAATAGAAAAAAAAAAAAAAGTAAAAAACCCGAAATCATACCCATCATTCAAACAAGGCTACAAAATGAGAAGATGTGAGAGAAGAGTGACATATATGTTGGAAAATTTTCATTTTCTTGTAATCTTCTCTATTCAAACACTCTTTTATGAGAAGGAATGTACCTTTAGGTGGTTGTAAAGCAGTTGGTGATTGGCCCCAAAACTGCACCACCATGGCCATCAAGAGAGAGGTGGTTCAGTAGCCACCCAAATAAAGAGTTCATTGCAAAGCTGAACTGTTTCTCAAGAAAATCACTCTTCTTGTTAGAATTCCCGCAATCTCTTTTTCTTTCGTCAACAATAGCTTTGACAGTGGAAGATATTAACATCACTTGGGCTTGATCATTAAGTTCATGCTTTAGCTATTTTAACCAACAAATATGGAATCATACTCAAATTTCTGCTCCTTATATAATGTCATCTGGATTGCTAGTTATTTGTTTCTTCTTTGTTTGCTTGGATTACTCTTTCTTCCACCATGCATAGTCTTTTGTTGTTAGTATATGTGGCATGTTTTCATTATCTAAACTAAGGAGATACAGTAATGGAGGTAGGTCCTCAAAATATGTAAATTTTCAACGAGTGTCATCCCTAAAACAGGTGCAAGTTGTTGTCTGAATGCCTGCCTTGGTTTTGTTTGTTTGTTTGTTTGTTTTTTTCTTTTCTTTTCTTTTATGTGATCAAATTAGCATACCGTAATGTTAACTAAACTAAGACTGGTTGGTTCCTTGCCACGTCGGGAACTGTGAAGTATTTTTCCCCTTTGTGGAATTTAACCCTTTTGTGCCACATCGACATGTCTTGGTGGTATCAAAGGATCATCTGAGAAAAGAAAAACAAAGGTTACACTTTATTTCTGTGCATTATATGACAAGAGCCTCTGGCATAGTTGAAGGTGCTCACTATTGCAACCTTGAGGTTGTCGGTCAAGTATTTTACAAATAAAAAAACAAAGTTTGGTGCATTATATGGAAGGTGAGATGAGGGATCTTTTTCACGTGATGATGGAGGACGATTAAAATATTCATTTTAGAAAAATGATTTGCTAGAGTATATTGTATAAAAACTATCAACCAAGTGTAAAAGTATATTACTAACTGCTCGTAAAACAGGTACGAAGTGGTTTGCTTGTGACGTCCTTCTTTACCTACCCCATATTTGACCAACATGTGACAACCTGTTAAGACTTGTAATATGCAAGAAAGTAAATGCAGTAACATTTCCCTTGAAAAAAAAAGGAAATGATAGCATTATAATACTGAATCTGAATCATAATCAAAGGCAGAAGGAGAATTTGTAGGAATTAGAATATTACATACTTTCCAGTTGTATAATTTCTTCTGTTATTCATTTTTATCTAGGTGCTTCCATGATCCATAGAGTTGCTGACCATCTCTATATATGTTAGGTCAAAGATCCCAATGCTTAGGGGGTCGTTTGTTTTAGGCCATTTACATATGTAAACACTACGCAGGTGAAACGGTTTCACACCTTCATGTTTGTTTTTAAATTTTATACTTGTGGTGTGTGAATTTTATATGATTTTGGTGTGTAAATGGCACGCAAAAGGGGCTCAAAATTTTCACACCTGTTGAGGTGTGAAAATGTTTCACAACCAACCTTAGAAAGGCGCTGGTACAGTGATGAATAGTGCATCAACTCCTATCATGCCTTCTAATATTTTGGGCCCCCCAATCACGATCTAAATTGTCCAACATATTTAGAATGCCAAGAACAGCTATGGTGCAAAAACTCAAATGTTGGATCATCTTACATTTTGAGATATTGAAGACACAACTCAAGCCGTTAATCTTCATTTCTGGGATTTTGTGGGCCCTATTATGACAATCCAAGCCATTAGTCTCGTTCAAAATGCCATTTTCAGCTGGGAAGTCAAATCTTTGATGTTCATTCACTATGGATCTTGAGATATCTTCAAAAAACATTGTGACCATTGGATCTATACACCATTGTGACTGTGCACTCCATTAGTTGAACTGCCAGTCTATTTTTTTTTCAAATTTCTGGATCTTGTATGCTTCAAATGGAAGATCTGAACTGTCCAGTATGTTTGAAATAATGCAAAATTTCAGCTGTTGGATCATCTTATGTTGTGAGATATTTATGAAACAATTCAGGCCATTGATCTTAATTTCTGGGATTTTGCGGGCCCCATTTTCGCGATTTGAACTATTAATCTCGTTCAAAAGGTCACTTTCAGCTAAAAGGTTAAATTTCAAGTGTGGATTCAACATGGATCTTGAGATATCTTCAAAAACATATCAGCCATTATTTGCAATTAGATTCACATTTGAACGGGTGTGAAAACTAACAAACAAAAATTATGTTTCACATGTGAGTCATTTGCATAGTCATTTACCTATGTAAAGCATTTTCACATGACATGTGAAATTAACAAACGACCCTTTAAAGTGCAACTTAATTAGAGTAGTTGCATTTGAAGTTCTGATATGGTCTTTCATTTTTTTCTGTGCAGTCATTGATTCTTACATGGATGTATTTATTTTCATAATAGATCAGCAGAAGAGTCTTTGACATTTTTGAGAGAGAAAATCTACAAATGACCATTGATTTTCAAGAGAAGGGAGCTTCAGTTGCTACTGTGGATATGTTCTCCAATGTAAATGAACAGAATCTTGAGGCTTTAGAAAAGTCAAGAATACAGTCATTTGAGAGCATGAAAAAGGACCTCTCAATAGAAAGTAACAACAGG
Source organism: Sextonia rubra (assembly GCA_037013555.1). Lineage (NCBI taxonomy): Eukaryota > Viridiplantae > Streptophyta > Magnoliopsida > Laurales > Lauraceae > Sextonia > Sextonia rubra. Next base: position 42,546,288 of record JASUAD010000013.1, on the reverse strand, counting down.
CCATTCAATCTTTATATAAAACAAGTTAGTGTAACTGCAAAAAGAAAGAGATTCTTGGATGTTATTTGTTCTTCTCTTCAAGAGTATCGATATGTGGGGCCTAGTCAACGTGCTGACATCAATCTAGCTTGCAGGTATTTTTGCATTTTGGAAAAACATTCTTTTCTGTACTTTAGTGCTTACAATAGATTAGTCACATAAGAGTTGTTTGCAATCATCCTGAACAGAATCTTTCCTTTCTTTTTTTTTTGATAGACTTCGCGAGAGGAAGGAATCAGTTACCATTTTGCTTTGTGGTACCAGTGGATGTGGCAAATCAACTCTTTCTTCTTTACTGGTATTTCTTTTGTCCTCCTTCTCATTCTGGAACAATTCCTTGTGCATGTTTAGAATATTCTAATGGTCTTCATGCACACACTACTAAATTAAGTTGTATTAGCCTCATTCATCTGTTTCTATTATTTTTCTGCAGGAAATATGGATGTTTAATCAAATAACATGTGTATCCTCAGGTTTTTTTTCCCTTTTTGTCTCTACATGTGGGTTCAGCAATCCATATTTCTGTAGCATCAATTTGATGAACTCTTTATGTATAGACAATGGTCCAACCTACATTACCCAGTTCTAAAAACAAGGAATGCATCTCTACCGTTTTGTATAAGGTGCTTTCATTTTTGTGTAAATTCTGTTTCCTGCCGTATCCAGGTGTGTCTTTGCCAAATCCATGCTGAATCTGACATCATATGCTTAAATAGTAGCCCAAAGTAGAGCATCTAGGTTGATTTTTTCATGTGATGGACTATTGTGGTTCTTCCTTAACCTTCTCTTTGGAGGTTGTTTATCAAGAATAAGAATTCTGTTCTCATGGGTACTTTTACTAAGTTTTATCCATGTTGGGCCAATCTAATCAATGGTCTGGTTCGACAAATCATGTTCCCATTCTTAAGTACACAGGGCTTAGGCTATGAAACCTATATGATGAGAAGAGCCCATATCACAGTTGGAAGGTTGTTGTTTTGATTCAAGTTACCATCTTCCCCTGACAACCCCACCACCCACAAAAATAAAAACATAAAAAAAATGGAAAGGAAAGAAAACAAAAAAGGAAAAAAGAGTATGGACATCTTCATATCTTGAAATCTACTATATACACTTGGATATGGTGTCTTGAATTTATTTTATTCATTTTTTTTTCTAAAAAATGTATCACCCCATATTTTTAGTAATCAAATATTCTTTTTTATTATATTTATGATAACATACGTAGTTAACTATTCACATCATCCTATTCCCTTGATTTTGGCCATTAAAGTTCTATGGTATTTATGACAAGCATCAAACTTTATACTCATTTGAAAGATCCAGGTGGGACCATATCCCAGATATGAAGTTTCAAGTAAATTCAATGTTTCTAACCCCTTGATCTATGGCCTACAAGTTTAATGCTTTTATACTAAAAAAGTGTATTTTAATGTTAATGAGGGTAATGGATCATATGCTTTCTAATAAGTTTCAACCTATGCTCCCAGTGACAGTACGGATGTGTTTAGTAGCGAGGCTCTTTTTCATCCCACACCTAAGGCAAAACAATTGGAGTTAGGATAATGCCATGAAAATAAATTTCTGAAAAGTTTGTGACATGTTTAAACTTTGACTCGAAAATTCAGCATTTTAGAAGACAATTTTCAGTCATAATAGCCTATTTAGCTAAAATGTCACTGATTGATCCCAAAACCTAAAGTGCCCCAATTGATGATATTCACATTTGGTATCTTATACTTGTGGTGAACGATTAATCAGATTTAGAAGATTTGTTCTTTAGCAAGAGAGGGTAATTTTTGTTTTTACCCCCCATTTCCTGTGAGGGCAATCAGGAGGCTTATCAATCACTGAAGGCTGGGGCTAATTGAGATGATTTGTTGTATAATGTGTCATGCTTTTGCTTTGCTTCTCTTCTAATTTATAACGAAAGGTATTTAATGAAAAAGAAGAAGAAAACATCAGTATCTCATACTATTCCATTTCAATGCGTAGGCCAGCAGGCTTGGAATCACAACTGTTGTCTCCACTGATTCAGTGCGTCATATGATGAGGAGTTTTGTTGATGAGAAGGAGAATCCATTATTGTGGGCATCTACTTATCATGCAGGAGAATTCCTTGATCCTGCTGCTGTGGCTGAGGCAAAAAGAAAAAAGAAAGATAAAAGAGTATCTTCTACACCTGTAAGTACTAGCATTGAGGAATCAGGAGCATCACAAATGAAAACTGATGTCACAGCTAATTGTAGCTTTCCGGGGGTGAGTCCAACTGATAAACAGAACGCAAACATTAACATTTCTGAGCAAGTTGGGTCCAAGGTCCTGGCCATTGAAGGCTACAAAGCACAGAGTGAAATGGTTATCGACAGTCTTGACAGGCTAATAACAGCATGGGAGGGTCGCAGGGAATCAGTGGTGGTTGAGGGTGTGCATTTGAGCCTCAATTTTGTGGTAATAGTTCTCTATCCATATATGTATTCTGCAATACTAGTGACAAATTGACTTGAATCAATGATATGCTTTGACAATAGGTGAGCCTCAGTGTAGATTTTGCCAACCCGTATCCTTTTTTTTAATCCTATTGGACTTTTGATACTACCACTGTTTGTGAATTGTGATCCACGTGCACAAAATATGCACTGTGCCTCCTCTTCTTTCCAAGGTAAACAAGACCATTGGACCAGAAACAACCCCTGTGATTTTCATATTGAACCATATAAATCTTGGTGATATTTACTGTTGGTAATTGGGATTGTGTGATTTTCATTGCTTCAAGATAATTATTTAGATCAATGCATGAATGTTACCTTAAAACTATAGTGAATATTACTTTAATCTAGATGAGATGCGAGGTAAAAATGCAAACAAAATTACTATAAACTAAGGACATTCACATCACTTGAGAAGTAGGCTCCACTTCCTAATTTTTTTGAATGCATCTGGATATTGTGCATCTGGGCTCTCTTTCTATCTTGGCGAGGGAGAGAGAGTCCAATTATTTAATCATGGATTTACACCAATCATGAGGGTTGGGCGAATTGAAAGGGGTTGATGTGAATTAGGGGTGGTCCATATAACATTCCAATTTGATGATCTCAATCCTATATTTTTGAGCCTCAAAGTTTTGTGGTTTTCTAATCCAATGGTGAATATAGTTTTTAATGGCATGAAAATCTTATAGAGTTATTTGTGGGTGGGGGTAAGGAAGCTGCACATCTAATGTACAATATGGGCCCCTAGTGCTCAGAAAATAAATTTAATTAGTGCTTTAATAATGTTTTTCTTCAATCAATGGCTAATATGACTTTCAGAGAAAAGCAGAAGCCTGAAGTACACTACATAGATAGGGTGGTTCTAGAAGTTGAACATTTAGATCTTTAGAAGGTGGACCCCTCTCGTATCCATTTCATTTAACCTTGACTACACTGTTTGGTCAACCTTACCAATCACTCCCACCCCCCCTTTAGTTTTGCTATGTATGGAAAATGATGCCATTCAAAAACCAAAAAAAAAAAAAGTATGGAAAATGATGCAATAACAGTCAACTGTATGTGCAATCTTCTTGCGTAGTCCACCTATCATCAATCTACCTAGGACCTTCTAAGCTTGAAGATTTGTTAGGTGACCCATCTTGGATGGAGTTTTATAGCTCAATGCCGAGTTATGGGCCCCAGTTACATAGTAGCGCATCAATATTCGAGACACACTATACATGAATTCATGCACCATCTTCCTCTCTTTTAACATGTTTAATGGATTATTGTTAGGATAAGCTAGCCTGGCTTACATTATCAGGATTTCACAGTGAAGTTTCATTTTTTAACTTTTGGATACTTGTAGATCTTTCCTAATTTCTCCTTTTATTTTTCTTAGAATGGTAGACATGTAATAATTTCTTCATGTTGCCTGCTTGCTTTTGATTCCATTCTAGATGGGTCTTATGAAGAAGCATCCATCCATTATCCCCTTCCTCATATACATAGCAGATGAAGAAAAACATTTGGAACGATTTGCTATTCGTGCCAAATATATGACCCTAGATCCATCAAAAAATAAGTATGTTAAGTACATCAAGAACATACGCGCCATACAGGACTTCTTATGCAAAAGGGCCGACAAGCATTTGGTTCCAAAAGTGAACAACACAAATGTTGATCGGAGTGTAGCTTCTATACATTCAACCATATTTTGCTGCTTAAGGAAACGTCACACAGGGTTAAGCTTATACGACATGGCCACAAACACTGTCAAAGCTATACACGAAGAATACTGCAAGCAATGTGACACAAATTCAATCAGTTCCAAGGGAATGTTTCGAATGATCCAAAGGCAGGGGTCATTTCGTCGTTACATGGCTATTGTCAACTCAGATGGTTCTGTTACCAAAGCATGGCCGTTCTCAACTGTAGAGAAAGATGGGGATCTTAGTGCATCCAACAGTGGTCAGAGTGCAGTTGGAAGTCCAATCTATGGGCCACTCTCTGTTCATGATGCTGAGCCTGTTAATGTTCAATTTGGTAATTTTGGTATTGGTTCTTGGCCAAATGGAGCAGAAGGAACAAGCTACACAAGCAGCACAAATGGTTCAAGAGTGGATGTAGATGAGGAGGCAATGCGACATACTTCTTCCTCAAGTTCACCATTGCACCCCGATGGGCATGCAAAGGAGGTAATTGATGAAATTTTTTTTACTAATTTTTTTTCTAATGGAGAATTGCCACAGGTTCTTCATGATATGCGTAATGGCCTGCACCCCATGCAGTAATGAGCCTATAAGTTACTATTTTCATTATCCACATGGTCTTATATTTTATAGCACTGCTGGTTATTGCAATAAATGAATTCCTAAAAAATTGTAGGATGGCTAGTTTTATAGTTCATGTCAAATAATGAACTTATCAAATTTCCTAGTTTTCTATTCAAAGAGTTGTCCATTATGTTGATGTTATTGTTGATATTACAATCATTTATAAATTATAACTGGAAAACTAGTGGAAAAGCCTATTACCTAAATAACAAAGCATTGCATATTAATTATTAGCACCATATTATCTTAAAAATAAAACATGGAAAATTTTGAACAAGACAAAACATAGTGAGGAAGGCAATTATGTGATTTTATAAATGTTATAAAATTTAACAAAAATATGAAAATTCATATAAATCCTTTTTTTAATAGAAAACCTGAATTGATGCATGGGTTTAATCAATGCAGATTGACTAGCTTTTTATTATTGGAAATTGACTGAATTTTACAAACACACTCATACATATATTGAGGAAAATATTTTCCTGCACACGTGCTCTTGCGAGAGCATGGATCCAGGTTGTCACCAAAAGTGCCCCACCCCCTGCCCAAACTAACCAACACCCACACATACCCCCTCAATTTCACTGGGTCCCACTTGACGATCGACATGGATGCACAAAGTGTAGGAGCTCAGGTGAAAATCATCCTATATATTGAATGGCAGGTACTTACAGCAAAAGAGCTAACGAGCACACAGATCAACCGTATCTACAAACCCAGAAGTCTTTCCATCACTTCCCATAATAACAAAATAAAACAAACATTAGAAAAAACTTATCTCAATTCGTTGATCATACGTAATCAAAATGAAAATTTTAATCTGTGATTTTGATTCCCTTTATCTTTTGATATTCTTTTCGAAGTTCCCATCCTTGAATCCCTTAACAAAACTACATGTATCATGTTTGGTTTTACCAAATGAAACCCCCAAAAATTTTCTGACTTTAAAAATTTGCTCCCCCCACACCCTAGTTATGACCACAATTCTCTTTGCTTTTACCATTATCCTCACTCTGACCATCCTTCTGATTATAATCAATTTCATTGGGTCCCACTTGACGATCGATGTGCATGTGCAAAGTGTAGGAGCACAGGCGAAAACATCCTATATATTGAATGACAATTACTTAGAGCAACAGAGCTAAAGAACACACACATTGACTGGATCTACAAACCCTGAAGTCTTTCCATCACGTCCCATAATAACAAAATAAAACTAACATCAGAAAACACTTATCTCAATTGGTTGATCATAATTAATCAAAATGGAAATTTTTTTATTCCCATTATCTTTTGATATTTTTTTCAAACTTCCCCTTCTCAAATCCCTTAACAAAACTACATGTATCATCTTTGGTTTTACCAAATGAAACTCCCCTTTTTTTTTTTTTGATCAGTAAGCGAAACTCACAATAATTTACTAACTTTGAAAATTTTCTCCTTTCACCCCCCTCGTTATGACCACAATTCTCTTTGCTTTTACCATTATCCTCACTCTCACCATCTTCCTTATTATAATCAATATTGCCTCATCAATACCATGCCAGCCTTTCATTTTCTATTATGATCTTCATTTTCTCCACTTCCTTATAAGAAATTCATTCCCAATTTTTCAGTCCATAATCTCATATGCTTCGTTTAAAGATTAGATTCTTTTGGAATCTCGAGAGTAGTATTATATTAGAAATTTCAAGAGTAATAATACTATTTTAGACCCATCACATTTAGAAGACTTGAATCTCATTGTTTGTTTCTAATTATGTATGGGCATGGTAGTGGTTGTCCCAACTATGTTGGGGTCAGCTACATGAATTTTGTTTCTCCAATCCGACCTATTATGAGTTAAATCCTCAAATAAGTTAAACTTCTCCAAATCTGATTTCATTACCTCCATCCACATTTTCTTTAGCTTACCCTTTCCTAGTGGTGGGCCACCAAACTTTTTTCTCACCACCATTACCGGCTTACATTCTAACATGCGTAAACTACCTTAAACGGATTTCTCTAATCTTATTCCCTATTGATGTTACCTTTAAATGCTCTCAAAAGCGCTCATTTCTAATTCTATCTTTCCTTGTTTTATCACATATCCACCTCAACAATCTCTTTTCTACCACCATTTTATGAATATGTTGCTTCTTGATTGACCAACATTCTGCCCCATAGGACACAGCCGGTCTAATCATCGTCTTGTAAAATTTTCCCTTCAATTTTGTTGGCATTTATCTATCACAAAGCACTATAGAAGCAAGTCTCTATTTCAACCATCCCGCTTTTATCATATATTCAACATCTTTGTTAATCTCCCTATCTTTACTAATTGTTGAACCAAAGTACCAAAAAGAATCTCTATGTGGTATCTCCAAGGTTTCAATTCTCAAGGTTGTTCAAACTCTTTGTGTGTGTCCACTGAAGTTGCACTCCTTATATGTATATGAACAAAACTATTATGCATCTGTCTCTCACACTATGGTGAGGGACACTTCCATTTTTGGAAGGTATTAATGTGCAAGAAGACAAAACCATCACTGCTTATCATACTTTTTTGACCTTGTTAGGTCAAAAAAGGAAAATGTCCCTCACACTATGGATGCATAGTAGTCTTCCTATATATACATACCTAGAGCCCATCTATCATATAATCTAAACCTTATAATACACAGAGACCCCCCTAATAGTCACTCGCCCCAAGTTTCGGCCAGATCCGAAATTACTCGACCATTGGATTGACTGAATTTGTAGGCTACGGATGAAGGGGTTATGGACATGGTTGTGGCCAAACTTGATATGTGGGGTGGTCCCACATAAATCTTTCCATCCCCCTAGTCTCATCTCCAAATGAGACCTATAAGTGGGCCCAAAAAAAGTTCTCACTATTGGCGTGTGAGAATAGTTCTCACATGATCAAAGCCCTATATATATGGGGGCTCCTCCCACTTGCTCAAGCTTAGGATAAGGCCCTTTAGCTCATGCTTATGGGTTCCTAGGCTTGGGATAAGGCCCGTCAACTCAAGCCTGTGGGCCCACCTGAGTATCCACATGGGGATGGGGATAGGGGGATTTGAAAGACTCCCTAGGGTCCTCCTCTTTGCAAAAAATAAGCCCCATCCCTGATTTTTATCATCTTTATCTGGGCCCCAAAAGTTTAATGGTTAATAATCCATTCGAATGGGTGTTAGTTGATCCAATGGTAAGTTACATCGGATGGGGCCCAAATTTGGTGGACATGTGCAATTCAAGGGGCCCCTGTGTGTGATTTATTTTGATGGACCAATGGTGGGCCCCACACATGTGGGCAGAGATGGAAAAACCTCCATCCACTTAAGCTTGTGGGAGGAATCCCCTATATATATTGGGCTTTAATTTTATGAAAAGTGTTCTTACACACATACCATGAGAACTTTTTATGGGGTCTACTTGTGAGTACCCATTTGGGGATGGGACCAGGGCGAATGGAAAGATCTATGTAGGATCACCTCAAAGATCAAGTTTAGCACCAATCACATGTCCTTAACACTTTCATCAGTAGCCCACAAATCCAATCCATTCGAATTGGTGCACACTTGATCCAACGGTTCAATAAATTCGGATTTGACCGAAACTTAGAGCGTGTAACTATAAAGGGACCCCTGTGTATTACGAGGTTTGGACTGGGTAATAGATGGGCCCCACCTAGACTTCTCATAGAAAAGTGATGAGAACTAGTTCATAGGATTATTACCCATATTTATATATATGGGGCTTTCCTTAGCTCAAGCAGATGGGAGAAATCCCCTCCGCACAAGGATGTGGGGCCCACTTTTGGTCCATCCAAATGCACCACACATAAGGGCCCCTGAATTGCACTTGTCACCTAATTTGGGCCCCATCTGATGTGATTAGACCGTTAGATTGATTGCATGCCATCCGAATGGATTGTACACCATTAAACTTATGGGGCCCAGACAGAGATGATAGAGATCATGGGTGAGGCTATTTTCCGTAGAGAGGAGGGCCCCAGGGGCACCTTCAAATCTCCTCCATTGCTATCCCCATCTGGGCCCCACACCCATGAGTGGACGGGCTTATATTCAACTCGAACTGAGGATAGCCTACCCCATATATTATATATATAGGGTCACACTACAAAACTCCTCGGGCATTTTTTTTTACCAGGTGTTTTTTAATAAAAAAAGGCCCCCATTTTAGCCTATGAGATTTTAACAAGTGTCATGAACATCTCCTTAAAATTTGTCATGAACATCTCCTTAAAATTAGTTATCCCTTATTTTTGCTTTGTACTTGTAAGGTGGCAAATTTTTTATTGGACATGTCAAAAGGGGCATAAACTCCCCTTTTTTAAATGGGGAGTTTTTGAGAATTTCTCATATATATATGAGGAATGCTATTATGCATCCTTCCTTCACCATAGGGTGAGAGATACTTACATTGCTTTCCCTATTTGTACTTGGGCATTCCTCTTTTTTATATAGCTTTTTGTTTTTTGCACATTAATACATCCAAATATGGAAGTGTCTCTCGCCTTATGGTGAGGGATGGATGCATACTAATATTCTCATATATATATAGGAAAATAATCCTATGAGAACTAGTTTTCACCATTTTTTTATTAGAACTCTATATGGTGCTCATTTTTCACCAAATTCAAACCTTGCAATACATAGGGACCCCTCCTGATAGTCACACGCCCCAAGTTTCGGTCAAATTCAAAATTACTGGACCGTTGGATCAACTCTGCACTAATCCAAATGAACTGGACTTGTGGGTCATGGATGAAGGGGTTAGGAAGATGTGATTGGGGCCAAACTTGATATTTAGCGTGGTCCAAATAGATCTTTCCATTCCCCCTAGTCCCATCCTCAAACGGGACCCACAAGTGGGTTCCATAAAAAGTTCTCACAGTAGGTGTTGAGAAGAGTTCTCACAAGATCAAATCCCATATATATATATAGGAACACTAGATAGCGCTCGAACGTTTTCAAAAATGAGAATGCCCCTTTTTGCAACTAATAGGAGCTAAGCAAAATTTAATACTATGAAGTAGCAATTAATGTTACTTCTAAAAGGAGAAAAAAATCTTCACGTAACCTGTCCCTCATTGGAGGATAGAAAGAGGGCACAAACGCTTCTTTTGAAATGGGGCATTCCTGTGAATTTTTCATAAATATATAAAGAGAGATAGAGATAGAGAGAGAGAGAGAGAGAGAGAGAGAGAGAGAGAGAGGAAAGCTATGAAATGTCCCAAGCATTTATTAAAGAGAAAACATGCCGAGGTTAGAATGAATTAAGAGATACTTTTGTATTTTTTTCTCCACCTTTTAATAACTCAGCAACTTCCTATATTTCTCCTTATCTAAACTTACGCATGATTAGTCTTATTTCCTACTTTTGCTCCCTCTTTAAAGGAAGGTTGTCCATCTCAATAAACTATATCCATTGTGAAGCATTGGACTAATTTTCACTTCAATCCAAGTGGGGTCCACAATGGATCATATGCAAAATGCATGTTCTATATGTGATTTATTTCCCTCTTGCATTTTCATGCATGTAAAATTACATATTTTTCATGGGTAGGATGAGTACAAATCTATTAGTTGCCATTGTGGGGTCCACAATAGATCATATTGAGAATGCATGATCTACTTATGAAAATCTTACATGTTTTAAATGGGTGGGCTGCCCTTTCACTACCATATGTGGACCCTAGATTTCTTAAATCCAAAACGTCAAATCAATTCCTATTACATGATATTTGATCCTCAAATATCACTTTAATCGTGATGGTTCTAATTTACATATGGTGAGGTCCACCATCATGATGGCTACTTTCAACTTTAATTATCCCACGAGTAAGAAAGAAATAATTGAATCCTATATGCATGGCATAGCTCAGGGTTTAAAAGGCTCCTTGTTATCCTCGTTTTGTTTTTGTTCACAATTGGACTTTTTTTTATAGGCAACGATGAAAATATATTAAGGGGAGAAGTAGATTTCAAAGAAGCCCCAGCCAACGTAGCGAAAGGGCACTATGGTATAAAAGCATTATACCACAAAAACAGGTTACATAGTGCAAGTGACGAAATTAGAAGATCTATTAACCCTTGCTTAGCTAAAGAATAAGCAAAACCATTTGTTGTCCACCTAACATGAAGAAAAGTCACTTGAATTGAAGACAACAGAGCTCTCATCTCATTCAAGTAAAACTGAAATCTCCAAGAAAACATAGCCGAAGAAGATACCTAAGATATAGCGTTAAGAGAATCACTTTCAACCACTAGTCTTGAACAAAAAGAGAATGAAGTGAAAATTCGAATTGCTTCTAAAATAGCAACAATCTCTACCTCATTAGACTCCATACAACCCACATGCTTTAAAAACAATGCCCATACAAAGCCTTCATTATTGCAAAGCCCCCACTAATACCTGCCGGGCTAAGTTTTCCTCTAGCCACTCCATCCACATTGAACTTAAGCACACCTTCAATAGTAGGAGCCTAAGAAAACACCTTTTTCACTTTTTTAACCCTACAAAATAGAGAGGCTTCCCAATTGTGCAATGCGCCATCAACTCTTAGACTATTAAAATCGCACTTGAAAGCGGACCATTTGGCAATCGAACCACCATCGAAAGCATCAGATCCTCCACCAATGAGGGCCTTTTAAACGCCGTATCATTCCTCTCTTTCCAAACAAACCATAAGATGGTAAAAGGTATAAGTCTCCAAAGAACTAGCCCACATCCGTAAAAACTAGAGCACCTCCAAGCTTCAATCATCCCTGCCAAAACCTCAGGCTACACCAATGAACACCACACTACAGAAAAAACCTACACATAAGATATGAGAAAACTTTTAATGGATAAATAAATGGTCTACCGTCTCCATCCCCTTCGCACACAGCACACGTAAGTTTGAAATAGCTCTAGAAGTCAAGCCTCTCCTCCTAAGGTTATCTGCTATAGAAACCTTTCCTGATTCAATCCAACATGGTAGCCATGAGAATAGTAATAAATATAGCCTATTCTTATTGGATGTCATGTAGGGACAAAACTGCCCCATTTTGGATGGGCATTTTTTAGAATTCCTCATATATATATATAATACCTTTTTTGTGCACACCCATGTGCACCTAGTGGCGGATCCACATTGAAGTTGAGGCGGGGAAAGTGTCCCTCCTCAACTTTTCCATTCCCTTTTAACACAAGAAGGAAATATATGAAAATTGTGAACCCCATTTTGATCTTATCTTCTTTGCCCCTTCTTAGTTTTCATTTTTTCCTTGTTTGCCCATTATCAATTTTTCCCCCTCTTAGTAAAGAATAGAGCTTTCAAAAATCATAAAGGCAATTTTGTCATTCTCTTATATCCAAAAGACAACCTTTTAAAGATATCCATTTACCATTTCCATTTGAATTTATATAGTTTCAATGGTTTCTTCTTCTTTCTCTACCTGTTTACTTCTCACGAGAGCCTAGATGCAATAAGTGATCTCCCGCATACTTGACGTGAGGGAGGAAAGAGTGGAACCCGCTATGTGGCCCACTTAAGCTCAAATGGATTTCGCACCCTACTAAAGAGATTTTCTCAAATTTTAATTAGCACTATCTTATGCAATATAAAATGCTATATTTAATGATATTAATGTTGCCCACATATGCATTTACATAGGATACATAATTAAATGTAAATTACATCTGAATGATGTGATTATCAAACCCATATTTGGACGTTTAATAAAATTATTTAATTTTATTCTTTTTCTAATTATGATAACATGCTCACAAGAAAATTGTTAAAATCATGTACTTTGCAATTCTCTAAGCCCATTATTGAATGTTCTTGGTTTGTGGAGTGCAATACAAGTTCATCATTTTTTTTCAATCATGTTTAGGATAATTTTATAACTAGTTAATGAGTAAAATTAGATTGAATACATGATTTAAAATTTTTGTTGTAATATTAACTAATTAATTTATATTAATTTTTGTATCATTTCTTTCTGTAAAAAAATTACTTTTTAATTATTTCTCAAAACCCTTATTGGAAAAAATTTTGCTTCCTCAAAGAAAAAATCCTGGCTCTACCACTGTGTGCACCTCATAGTGGGGTCCACCTAATGAATGGACCACACATAGGGACACCCCCCCCCCCCCCCCCCCCCGAATTACATCAAATCCATAGGGTTTTACACCCATCCGAAAGGACTGGACTGTTGAATCGACCATTCACACATTTTTGGATGATTGGGTCATTGATCATGGGGTTAGGATGATCAAATGGGTACATTTTTTGTTATGGGTAGGCCCCAACCAGATCTTTCAGTCCCCCTAGCCCCATTCCCATGTGGGCCCCCACAATGAGGTGTTCTTGGGGAGATCCAAGTGCACTGCATGCATAAGATCGGCTGTTGTATAAATATGTACACACAGATGTATATATGTATGCATCCATGTATATGCTTGAGGGAGCAATACATTATCCATTCAACAGAGGCAGAAACAGGATAGAAAAATAAGAAAATTAAAATTTCAATTTTGATGCTTATATATATTAAATATATAATTATTTTCATTTGATATGCTACTATTGCCTCTTGACATTTTATGCATGTGAGAAGGCCAATTTTTTTTTCTACATGAGAATTATTCGATTTGCACAAAAATTGCTATCAGCTTCAGTATTTTGACTAATGTTTTAAAATGCTGTGGTGTGAGGTGAGGCATTCTAATTGTCTGTAGTGTGAGTATGAGCCTCAACATATGAGCATAGCCTCCCTAATACCCCTTTTTCTATTGATAAATAAAAACTCCACGAAATATAGAAATACATCAATATAAATAGAAAATTGTTGCAGTTTGGCTGTTTTAAGCCTTTCATTAAGTTAATTAAGGTTGACCCAAGTTGACCATAGATACAATAGCCTTATAATGTTGGGGTGGGGGGCGGGCGCAAGGTTGTGGAATACTTTTTTTCTATATGTAGTAACTACTCTCTTTCTCAAAAACAAGGTGTAAAATGGAGCATATGCCGCCAACATCAGGTGTGACTTAAGGCACATGCTTCATCTAGGATGTATGGCTCAAATATTACTTATCTAATAAGACAAATGATCCAAAATCAAATGCAAGCCAGCCCTCAGACTTGAGTGCCACGGCCTTTATGGAAAGCCTAGCCCCCCTCGGCGACGTTAAGGTGTCTGCTCCAAATGCTTCTAAGATGCCACTTTTGACAGAATTGATTCATTGTGATGTCAATGTGCAAATCAGAAATCAAATTAGGTGGACATTTTATCAACCAACCATCCAAAATTAGTTTGGTGATTAGCATAAATATAATGGTCTGTTGGAAAAAAAAAAGGCTGAATAATACTAGCCCACCTATTTTTCTGTTTCCATTTTCTATGTTGTCCCCCAATTGTGTAGTGGTATGCAGAATCATCTACTTATCCATAACTCCAACTGCAATATATGCAATATTGGGTTTTAGCTTTTTCATATCCTAATAAAGTCTATCAATTTCAACTTCTTTGCTTTATTTATCCATGGTTTACTCTTATTCGATTGTTGTTCTATGTCAGCTCATTGAAGCAGTGTCAGCATCAGAAAGTGATGAGGAGCCTCTTCAGGATGAAGATGATGATTCAAGTATAGCAACTAATGAGATTGGAGATGAGGTAGAAAACAAACCTTGTAGACTAGAATACCGCATGAAAACATCAGATTACCTCTGCTCATTCTACTTATTGTTTAATGTCCACTAAAGTTCAATCATAGTTATTCCATTTGCTAAGGGACTATATGAATCTGCAATTATCTTAGATTGTGATAATTAAGTTGGTACATAGAGATAGAGTACGTGATTGCTTCTAGATATTGTTGCATTTATTTTTCTGTCAAGGGCAACCTAGGATAAAAAGAAATTGCAATATTGAGATTGACATTTCTAATAGAGTACTACTAAACTGACTTTGGTCCTGTTGTCACTTTGCTACAACTTTATATGATAACTTTTTATTCAACGCCTCCACTTTGAGTTCTTTTGATACGATGATAGTTCAATCATCCAGCGCAACATACATTAATCAAAATCACTCTTTATAGTCAACCAAACCAAAATAATGTCTATTGCCAATCCTAATTGTCAAATCAGTGGCCTGCAAAATGGGTGGGCGTGGTCCAGATTATCTGCAACAAAGAAGGTTCGTGCAACAATCTAAACCTTTCATCTGAGGGACTTCGTTTGGATTGGTTCTCTGAATAATCACTCATTTAACGACGGGGGGTCCTAAAAGATGAAGGGTAATTACTTAAGAAGGCTATTCCTCAGATGAACGGGATCACATAATGGGTTGATTTTCATATGATGGTCCCATGATCCCATCGAAAGTTGAACGAGATGGACAGTCTGACCTACCTATCAACAATTTTGACTGCCCATGTCGCACAGCTCATATGAACTATCATACGGTGAAAGAAAAAAAAATTGTGTGGAAGCATTTTGCCCTTTATTATTGTGACTTGACGTGTCCTAAATGTATCAAGGGCTCTAATAAAGTTTTATTGTTGTTACTCTTATTTTTTGCTCAGTTGGAAGGTTCAGTTGCTGAGTCATCTAGATCAGATGAAGAGTATGATGAGGCAGATCAAACGGAGGATGGAAAATCAGGTGGTGATGATGTTACTACAAGGAAAGAAGATTTGGACCTATGTACCAATCATAGCAGATGTTGCCATGGAGAGGGTAAGGCATGTAAACGTTGCCAAAGAACTCTATCTATGAAACACTCAAGAAAATTGAGCCGGGATAGCCGGTTAGTTAGACGTGTCCATAGCCTTCCTCTTCAAAGAAATCGCTCCATCAAGAATAAGATTTTGGTCTAGCCAACATAATAAAACACTGCATCTGCTGGTAATTTTGTATCTCAGTAAATTTTTCACTCTGGTGTTCCTCTTTTTTGGCAATATATTTGTGCTTTGTTTATATGAATTATGTATCAGGGTTAGAACAATGCACATGTATCAGGGTTAGAACAATGCACCCGGCCATTTGGGCTTTTGCATTTGTTTGTTGGCCCTATAGTCATCTTGGAATCCAGTGAAATTCTGCTCTCGTCCAATTTTAAAGGCTTCAATAGCATTACTAAAAATGACTTATTTCAACTCGTTGAGTCCGACAAAGTTCCTTCGTATCAGAGACTTGCTCGTCTCGACACAGCTAGTTGACTCATGTCAACTCAACAAGTCTCATCTGCTCCGGTTTCAGTCTCCGACCAAGTTGTGTCCATTGGGCGGAAGTTTCCATTGTGAACCTGTATGTGCCAGATCCAGGTACTTCATTCAGCAGTTATATCATGTAACCATAGGGATTGCAATTGGCGAGTCAGGCTGGGGTCACCACTGAAAAAACAGGTATGCGTCTATCTCAAATCTGATCTGTTGATTAGTCAAGTTGGAAATATCAACCTTTGTTAGCAAGTTGATATTCTTAACAAGTAGCTCCCCTCATAGAAAGTTAAAGGAGAAATACATATTACAAATCATATTCACGCTGGTCGACAATTAAACAATGCTACGAAGTCTCATATTGGACACGGTAACACCATATAACAGAAATGATAGTTGGGATGTTGCCGTCCATTCCCTCCTTCTCTGGCTCATGATGGGTTTTAGGTTTAATTCGCTTCGTAAAATCTTGGCACGGGTTTATGTTTCGCTGGCAAAAATACTGCATGTGTAGGAAAAGGCCCACCCAAAACATTCTCTTGAAAATTAGGATTGGACCCCACTGGCTCATCTGAGATTTTTTTTTTTTTTTATGACCTAGGGTATTTCTCACTAATCTAGCCTTAGGACCTTTGGCCTCCAGCCCAAGGGTTACCCGATTCTGACGAGCAAAGACTATATCCTATAGAATACATAAGCTAAGATTTGTTTCCCCAGCACACAATCAATCAGCCTAAAAGATGGTAAAAGATAAAAAAATCAAGTCATATTATGGATGATAGAAAAAAAGAAAGGATGGCAAAATTTTCCAAATTTAAGCAAGAATAAGAATTTATAGCATCATTTGATTGCATTGGAATACATAAGAATTGCGTGCTAACAATCGATCATGTAAATACATGTTGATTCATGTGTAACACTTTACCCATGAAAATGAATGCAAACATATGAACCGTTTATAATCAATTTTTATTGCACTCATTATAACGTCAATTCAATTACATGCAATCTTCGGGCCTAGTGTAACAATAGAAGTAAAGATTAAGTTGGAAGGCTCCTCCAACGGTCGTCAATATTACATTGTGACTCGTGAGTGTTTGAATGATCCTGTACTGACTACCTGGGTGCCTCTCCTCGCCTTCTTTGGTAAGCAGGAGAAGAATGAAGAGATGATGGGCTGAGTTTCAGTAGGTCAAGCAGTGGGTGGGGACCCTTTGGTTGGGAGGACAAGGAGAGAAACAAAAAAAGGAAAAGAAAGCTAGAAAGAATAAGAGCAAAAAGAAGTCAGGGAGTCTTGATGAAAACTCTTTTATTTTATTTTTTATGGTATCTTGATGAAACCTTCCAGGGCATACGGAAGCAGAGGTGGGGAGCAGCGTACAACTCCATTGTGAGGCCAACATAAAGATAATTTGAACCGTTTAAGTTGAATCACAGGCTCGTCCTGTGATATATATTGTCAATTTTTAGTTCCATACAAGTTGGTCTCACCTTCTGATTGACAGTATGACAGAAATGTTGTTGGACGCCAATGTGGCTTGACTCAGTGCTTGGTTGAATTAATCAAAGATCTAATTTCTTATTGTAAGTCATAAGTGGGCAACTTCTTTACGTTTTTTTGACAATTCAATTCTATGCAATCTTCGTGTCAAAGGAAGATTCAGAATAGAACTTTCTGAAGAATTCGTCCTATAAATAATTCAAGGAGAGTTGTTTTCGTGTTGAGATAAGCTGGTAAAAAGGATTAATGTTTGATTAACATTGCTTGACTTCCTTAGTAAATTACTATGTGGTTGTGTCATATGTGCATGGAATTGGAATTGGTAGTCTTACTCACGTAGGCGTAGTTCCTCACGTGGGCTGCTCACTATTTGTGTAATTTTGTAACTAGCACAATAACCCGTGCTTAACACAGGTATTTTCATACAAATAAAGAATTCATATATTGAAAATTTTTTATGAGAATATCAAAATCGAATAAAAGGGGAATAAAAGAAGTGAGGTGGAGATAAGAATTTTTTTTGCAAAAGAAAGATGTAGAATTTAAAAAAAAAAAATGAAAGATGAAGGTGACTAGTTTGATGAGATAAAAGTAGGGTTGTAAACCGGTTAGTTCCAGTCTAGGTCCATGGTGGATTCGAAACTGGAACTGTTATTGAAAGGATGGATCCGGAACTAGAACTGGTTCGGAATCAATTTCTTGGATCTGACATTAGAACTGTTAAGGAGTGGATGGACCCGGAACCCGAACTAGAACCGTGTTTGGAGCTGTGTAGAGAATCTTTTAGAGAAAAGCTAACTTTTAGAAAAAAAATTTTAAAAATGGGGTAATATGTTGAGTCTTAGGTCCACCAACTAGAACCAAGGTAAAACCATACTCGGAACTATTTAGGTAATGGGTCCAAAAATAAGATTCAGACCTAAACCCATTCATTTATTGGTTTCTAAATAAAGACCTAAACCCAATTATTAATGAATTGAAACTTTTAAATAATTGGAGAATCAGGGACCTATTTACAGTCTTAAATAAAAGAGATATGAAGGTAATTGCAAGAGACGAGTATTGAGGAGAAAAAGTGAAATTGATTGATTGGAAGTGGGGAGAAAAATTGGAACTGATTTTGAGTTAAAAAAAATAACTTACAATCAAAATCATAACTAAATGTTAAAGTTTAACCTTTGAGGTTGATATAGTATAATTGTCTCGCATATCAACACCACATCACGTAGGAATACAGTGCGGGCCTAGGCCGGCTCGTTGAACACTGCCACTTCTCCACCTGGCAATAGCAAGATAACAGGCCTCAGGTACGGCCGGCTAGGGGTGCGGTGTTCCTTACCAAGCAGCTTTTGAAAGTTCAAAGGCCCGAGTGACACCCGACTCGACTTTGGCGCACGCCTGACTGACCCATCATTCACCATTGGCTTTGGTGTCAGAAATTAAGATTATAGAATAGATATTTAGAAGGTATTCAACACACGATAGATCCGAAGGTGACTATATCTCTGTTCCATGTGAGAATAGACGTTGTTTCAAACCATAGTTCTAGGATATGATTTTATGGTTCAGATGAAACATGGTGGAGTCCGAAATTACAAAATTGGAGAGTTAACCGGCTCTTAGGAGGTACTCATAGACGAGACGAGCCCAAGCGGATCCTGCATTTACATGTCGTTTTAGTCCTATGGGCTGGATCTAAGCATTTTCAGCCCATTAGTTAGAGGATTAAGCTCAACGGATAATGATGATGATGATGAACCCGGGCCTATATATACATGAACGCCTGAGCTGGCTGAGTTGTAGGCCCATCAATTGCAAATTGTACACCCGATTACTTCACAGGCTAGACCAAGACAAGCATTGGCCCATCCCAACCCATTCCCTGGATTCCTCACTTTGTATGAACCACTGAATACTTGTATGAGATAGTCGGCGTAACATTTGATGAGGACCACATCAACATTTGGAGCACGGATGTCATTCTCTTCGGTCCTTGTACAACTGTGCCTTTAAGCCCTATCAGTATGGTTTGGTGAGTCAATACCCGGTATACTCAATCTACAACCATGAAAGTCATTGGGCTCTTATCTTTCAAAACCCAAACAGCTCAAAAAACGGTACCAGGTCCAGTTTGTCTTTTAAAACATTGGCAAGGACCCACTGAAACATGCACTGCATTTGCATGATCCGTCATGGAATCCAAAGGTTTCCATTCATGCTCAATGCAAAAGCTCAAGAACATACGAACATCTAATAAGGAGTCAATGCAGTATAGAGCTCCCTCCAGCCTACATGGATCTCCCTTTTTTAAAACTTTTGGTCTTCACTCCAAAGCCACTATTGCTCTCTTCCGCTTAAATTGGCATTAAACCTAATTTGAAACCAATAGCCGTCACTAGTTAAAGGTAAAAATAGGTTTTGAGGCTGCGGTAAGATAATCTGATAGAGCTGATTATTATTTTTTATTTTAAAAAAATAATGAAAAGAAGTCAAAGAGGCATAGGCCACTGTAGTCGGTAATTCTTCCATGGATGGGCCATAGTAGGATCTTTACAACGAATGCCGGGATCAGTGTGGTAAACTCTACAGAATATGCACATTCCTGATAAAACTAATTCCTTTCAAGAAGTCCCAAAAGGGGTAAGGTTTGAATGTGGAAAAAACCTCCATATGGTACAAATTTCACCTGTGGATATTTTCTTCACCATTTCTCATGCAAAAAGGATTCCTGAGAGTCGGAGGTGTCACCTAAACAATGAAATAAAACTCCTGGTTTGTGAACTATCATTTGCCAAAATTCATATCTCAGACATTCGGGTTTTAGATTTAAGTATGGTAGTTTTATTAATTTCGTTGGTGAAATAACTGAATGGCAACAAAATAAAAATGAGTCGACACATCAGAAAATGCTACTCGTTCATTGGTGTCACTGCAACTGTCTCTTGTTCGAGTTAAACAAAAAAAAATATACAAAACAAGCAACCAAGACTAGACTCTTGCCCAAATGTGACTACGTCACCAAAATCAAGATTAATTGGGCATCCAAATGCAAATATTTTAACAACCAATATAAAAATGGCAACTTCAAAACTCAGACTAAGATTGACATAGCAACAGGTCTGTAAATTTAATAAAGAAGAAAGATCTTACAAACCATCGCAGCTCGAGTATATGCTTCATGAACACATAGAAACCCGCATGCATATTGTATAAGTGCATTCCCTTCTAAGGGAGCTTTCAAAACACTTCAGCCATTTTACTTGCAAGAACACGCTCACGTCTCTCAACGTATATATAAGGGAACCAACCTGCCTTCCCTTTGCATTCACCTTCAGCCCAGCCATTATTGGACACCTAGTAGAATAGAGATTGAAGGATAATAAGACAGGAAGCATAACAAGATAGTAGTATTTCTATGTTGCATAAGCACTAGCTGAATTGAACAAAAGCATATCAATCAGAAGCCAAAAACCAGGTCAGGCCACAGTGTTCCCAAGTGGGTGTGGGGGGTGGACTTGGGAAAGACTGATTGGATTTGGGATAACCCAAGCACCAATCAGAATTCTAGAGGGGACCACTTTTTTTATCGGTAATAGTAAATTATATTGAGGAAAAATAAGCGATTACAACAAAGACAACGCACCCTACCACAAACATAGGGCAAACAATGGTATAAAAGAGATATACCAAAGAAACAAAAAGGTTTCACCTATAAGCAGGCAAATCAGAAACCTTTTCCACCCCTTGCTTCGCCAAAGCATCCGCAAAACTATTAGTTAACTGCCCTACATGCTGAAACTTAATACTAATCTAAACATGATAGACTTGATCTCATAGAAGTAAAAGTGAAACCTCCAAGTTCCCTTGGCAGTAATATGGTGTGTCCATTTTTATACTGGCATGGTGTGTCCTAGCCAAATCCATGTTGTATCTGGCCATTATAGAGCTGAGAAATTTCAGGGCCAAGCCCAACCTGACATTGCCCAGTCACAACCAAACCCAACCCGAAGTTTTAACTGGCCTGACTGAAGTTGCAACCCGACCTCCCAATGTAGCCTAAACATTGACCAAGATTGCAAACAACAACTATGTTTAGTGATTTGAGATTCAGCATTCTAAAAATCACCCTAGTTAATATAGACTTGGCGGAGTCTTGGTGTGACTTGACTGAGTCAACTCAAACATGAATCTCATCCTTAATACATAGTTTTAAATCCATGTCGAGATTTGCTAGAACTAATGGGTCCTCATTACAGATGGTGATCTTGGATGGAATATATTTCTATTGTAGCGTTAGTCAATGGATCTCCCCACAAAATATATACAAGTTTAACATAAATACGTCAACAGCATCCACTCTTGTGCCTCTTATTCACTATTAAGGGGCTGTTTGGGAACTTTACTTGTATCTTAGGAGGAAGTTAAATGTCACATCACGGGAAATTAGGGGTGGTTTGAACATAGAGATGACTTCTTAGTTAAATGAAAAAGATTGGATGTAATGTCTCTTGTAATCACTCATTAATATAATCTTTTGTTACTAATCAAAGAAACAAATGCACTCTGAAATCAGTATATTAGACATCTGGAAATTAATGATATTCATGCACCAGCTTGAAGGTAGCAGTTGGGACGCAAAAAGACCTATAACACTATAAAGCTATAATTGTTTTTGCTCGGTGGACGTTTGATGCAGACCGATCCCAGATCTGACCCAAATCACAGGCCCGCAAACATTGATGGGCCTCACTTGATCCTTAATCTCTTCCAAGATCCATTTCCTTGGTTAATTAGTAACTACTTATCTATTTCTATTTTTTATATTGAGCTAAGATTAAGATTTAATCTAACTTAGTAAGTCACGATTGTTTATGATAGGTATTTTCTAGTTTAGAATTAGTCTCTCCTATATAAGAAGGAGCCTCCCATTGTTAAAGACATGCTTTATTCAATTATAATTCAGTTTTCAAAGATTTTCTCTCTATGGTTTTGATCATGAGTTTCATTGTGCCCTAAGGCTTGAATCCATCTTTGGATTCAAACAATTCTCCGAGCGATTGTTCTACACCCGATTGGATATCCGGGGCTACGCCAAAGTTATTGTAACGCCCCACCCCCACATGCATGTATGATATTGTCCGCTTTGGCCCATGAGCCTCACGGTTTTGCTTCTGATGGGCCTCAACCCACCAAAATGCTTCATGCAAAGTAACGGTGCAAACTCTACATATAATCCCAATCACTTTCGTCTCTATAGTCGATGTGGGACTCTAGGATGTCACAATCCACCCCCCTTAGGGCTTCACGTCCCTGTGCAGTAGTCTGCTAGTTCCTGTAGCTTGCCAACCCTTTTGGAGTCCCACATCGACTATAGAGAGGAAAGTGATTAGGATTATATGTAGAGCTTGCACCCTTACTTTGCATGAGGCCTTTTGGTGGGTTGAGGCCCACTAAAAGCAAAACCTTGAGGCCCATAGGCCAAAGCGGACAATATCATGGATGCGTGTGGGGGTGGGGCGTCACAGTTATGGCTCATCATTTTGGCAAATACTTAATCATTTGTAGCGTATGAAGACACAAAGTGCAACAAAAACAAATGTCTGGCCTTCCTACAAAACGATAGCAGCAACAAGTATTTATATTGACCACCACAATTTTCCATGGGAAGTTCTTGCTTTGTCCCTGTTCTTCATGACGTAAATGTTGAGATAGCATTATAGACGTTTGGAACATTAAAACATTACTAAAATGGTCGGTATCAGACTTGTCAACTGCAATGGCAAAGGCAGACGATGAAATAAATACCTTTCGAACAACAACATAGTCACCAATTGACAAGTTCAGCTCCACTTCTGACTCAGCTTGATATGAATGTATAACCTGCATGAAAAAAGTAATATATATATATATATATAGAAAAATTACCCAGACCAACTGACACAAGCCATTTTTAAAAATTCACTAACTCAAGTATTCCTGCCAGTAAAATAGAAGAAAAATGTTACCTCTCCCAGAAAGTAACCCATTGAGTCAGCTGATCCATCGTATGTTTGAGAAGCAAACATACCATTGACTTCTTCATATGATGGAGGTGGTGGTGTGGGGCTGTCTACAACTGGGGTAGGAGAAGCCTCAATTCGTTGGCGTTCTGAGACCATCTGCCCAAGGCAAGACTTATAGTTAAATCATCAGATTCATTAAATAAATAAATAAATAAGCCATTCAAAATTGCGTGAAAATATAAAAAGTTTAGCAGCAACAGCCATAGTTGTCATCATGGCAAGTGGCAAAGGAACATGACAAAAGTATGTACCTCTCCTTCCAGCTGGTCAAGGATTTGTAAAATTCTCTGATGATATGTGCGTTCTGCTTCAACCTTCAATGACAAATTGTCATATGTCATTGCTAATCATATCGAGGATGTACAAGCACAAACTTGCACTAAATAATATCAGTATGAATAACAGATACAATAGTTACCATGGCAATAAGTCGCTGGAGTGTTAAACGCTGTTGTTGGGCTTCAACAGCAGCCATTGCTGCTGCAGCTTCCTTGCCCAACACAGCCATGTTCGACTTCAGTTCTTGAAGCTTGGCTTCAGCAGCTTCCAGCTTTGAAATAACATCAGGATTACCCATGGATTCTTTCACTTTCATTTGACGCTTGGAGACTTCAATAGCCTGTCTAGGTTGAAGGTTACAGTACAAATTATATAACAACCAAGAAATTAAAGAAAGAAATGGCTAATCATTGACATCCAGCAGAAAATACAATAAACTAACCAAGCATCCAAGATTTTCTTAGAGCTAGATAACAAATTTAAAGAATGCAAGAGTTACAGACTAAAAATAATTTCTTTCCAACTTTCTTTCAGAAACAAGAAATGTACAGTTGAATGAAATTAAGATTAGTGTCTGAAAAATTATCATCAAATGAGTATGTCCAGCCAAAGTCTGGGCCATTCCCAAAGTCCAAATATTACCTGGGCTTCAGCTTCTTGTCGCATTTTGTCGTAACGCTGAGCAAGATGTCGTGCATCCTCCAATGGAGCTCCCATTACCATGGCTCTTAATGGTTCAGCAACCTGGAGATCTCATGAGAACATAACATGAATCAACAGATGAATAAAATCTACAAACAATTATAGATTGAGAAAAGTCAAGGGGGAAATAAAATAACAAGAATATGCATGGGATGAAAGAAAATGTGAGACTGGCCAATCCGAAAAGGCGACAAAAATAACAAAAGCTGTTTTAGCTGTGGAATTTTGACTTCTTTGAATGTATTCCAAAAATACAAAGAAAAGCATAAGACGCTTTGTGATAGGTACCAACACCTAATGACCCCCCAGTATATAGTTAAAAGGTAGAACTGACTAATAGAACATGCCCCAAGTATAATATGAAAAAAAAAAAAAATACAGGACAAGAGCAACAAATTGAAGAACACCTGTGACCAGAGAAATTAGAAGCATAATAATGATCATGATCCCTAGCTCAATTTTCATGTTTCTCAGATACTAACAGTTACTACTGTCTACTCTCTCCTGATATTATAACTTGGTACTTTTTATGGCAACATTTTTCAAGGTGTAAAATAGGGACTTAAGAATAAACTATAATGGAATTCCTAGTTTCTGAAATGACAGGTGGCAAACAGTCCCAGACAGAGAATGTAAAAATCCACAAATAGGGAAAATGAAGGAAAAGGAATTATGATCGTTCTAGTGAACCTGACACTTCCTAAGAAACTTTATTGATTATATTGGCTGAATGCCTTACACCCTAAAGCCCTTTTTATAGGGATTGCAATTGCAAAATTAGAAAGAGAGGAATTTGGATCCAACAAGATTTCATCGATAAATTGTGGGAATAGAGAGACATTTACAAATTTGAATCTAAACTTTAAAAACCAGATGAGGATTGTTATGTTCCACCTTGCTGACAAGGTTGAAAACCTATAGAACACCAAGCCATCCGATCCACAGAGCAGTGAACAGCAACCTAATGTTGCCCCCTGCATCGAACAGCCGATAGAACTTGTCTATTGGCTCTGATAGTGCCATATTATCCTTAAACTTATCAATCTCCACTTGCTGACACATAAAAAAGAGCACATGATGCACCATTGCTCGAGCTCTTAGAGGGGATCATTGCATCAATAGTGAGCTCCTGACAGTTGATCTTAAATTGCATCCGCATCCTAGAAAAATCCCATAAGATAGGTCCTAAGATTTGTAACCATTGAACCCCAAGGACCATATCACATCCTCCAAACTCCGTTAGATAAAAACTAACAACAAACTTAATGTACTGGATGGAAAATGGAAGATTGGCACATGCATGATGGCTCAGTGGGCTTGCGCCATAGGCAACAAGACATAAAGCTCGTCTTTCGTTTGGGTTGAATAATCCAAACATGTAACAGTAAGGCCCTCAAATTTTGGGTGTTGTCAGAGTCATATTCTCTGAGCATATCTCGAACTCTCAAGTTCTGCAGCGAAGTGGTTCCTATTATGGCATTTAACAAGACTGTTGCCTCAATGTTGACTGCATTAGTGGTTGGTTCAAACTCTTTTCTTCCCCTTCTTTGGTCTCAATTACCTCTTCCTTTTTTGTCTCACTTTGAATATAGAAGAATTGCTGTTTAGAACCCATTTGGATGTTTACAAAATAAAAAAATTATAGATTCAAATACTGCATGAATAAAATAGCACAAAATAGTGTAATATTTCTGTTGTTTGGCAATTTTTCAAGAATGTAACAGATCTTAAATTGAGTTGTTTAGCAAGTGTTACAGATTATATTGTGTTAAAAAATTCAAGATAACAACAAACTAATGTAATTGATCAGAGAAAAGTTCATCATTACATTAATAACTTATAAAATACTTTCATGTATATGTAATGTATCACTTCAAATCCATTGATGGGGCCCATCTTTGAAATCCATACAACTCAAGTATACTTCCCACATTGCTTAATCATTAGAGAAAATTTCACCACCACCATCATCACCACAATTGTTGGCTGTAATCATTCATCATGATCATTAAGACCACCACTCCATTATCATCATCACCATCACCATCACCATCAATCTCCCTTTACCATGTCTTGATGAGAAAGTAGTGTGGTAAAGTCCACCGACCACTTTTTCTTTACCACATAAACCATGGTGAAGTAAAGTCGACAAAAAAAAGCAATTACTTTACCACTCCCTCTCCCACTTTACTTCACCACATACTCTTATCTCACCATACTTTACCTCACCTTTAACCATGATGTGACATCTACTTTTACTTTGCTTTACCACATGTAAACAAACATGCCTAGACCAAGACATGACATATTCTCCCTTTACCATGTTTAGATTAGAAAGTAGTATGGTAAAGTCTAGCTGTCACTTTTTACAACAAACTTTCCCACAAACTACCTGTTCTTTACCACATAAAACCATGATAAAGTGTGATAAAGTAAAGTCATCACAAAAGCCAACAACTTTAGTACTCTCTCCCACTTTACTTCACCACATACTTTATCTCACTTTTACATTACCTTTTTTTTTAATGGACCTGTACTTTACCTTACCTTAATGCAATGTGACATTTACCTTTACTTTACTGTTGCACATACGTAAATAAGCACACCATAATAGATTTAGTTAAGTAAAGAATTGACTTGATTTTACGATTTTGTAAACTACATTTTGGAAGATTTTTCTATTATAAAAGTTTTCCACTGGGGATAGCCGTAGGAAAAAATATTAAACCTTTTGAAAAAAAATATCATTGCTTCTTGTTTTTCTTGGATTGCCTAACAAACAAAAAAATCTTTAGAAATTGATAGATTATATATATATATATTTATAACGAAGGGTAAATGATGGATTATATTCTATAAAACATTATTTTCTTATGGTTACCCTCAGTTTTGCAATGGTTACCTAGGATGAGCTTTTCATCATAGTGGAAACAGAGGCCCTTTGAATGTCCCTCATTGATTTGTTCTAGGGTCAGGCGCTTGAATCCTAGACAAGGGCTCAGTTTAAAAGGCAAAGTAGCACCAGTCATTTGAGGAACAATGTCTGTCCTTATGTCATGAAACGGTTGGGAGCGGTGTCAATTTCTTCCTTCAATGGGAGCCCTTTTGTAAACCTACTTGCAAAAGAACATATGTCATCAAAGAATCAAGGTAAAGATCCACCGCTAACTTTGGGCATCGACAAAAAATTCTTACTTGAGGCCTTGAACGAATGCACTAACTAGTATATCTTATAGAATATCAATGATTGAACCTGATGTCCTCAAAGTGAACCTGATGTCCTCAAAGTGAACCCATCTATATGAGCCACATCAATTGCATGAGACAATCTGAAAATTTTGTTGGCCCAAAGCAGGCAAGCAAATCATCTGTGAATGTCGGCCATGTGATTGGAGTCATGTGTCCAAAGCCAGATGTGCCATCTTCTGGCTTCCTTTTCTAGATAGGATGTTACAATCATGACCCACTACTCTCTAGGGATGTGATGGAAGAACATGAAGCTTATTACTTCATTGATATAAATGGGACTTGGTGAAGAAATCCACAAGCTGGATAGTGGAAGTACAAGGAAGATCAGATAAGTAGTGCTGGTTCAAAGACGCAAGCATACAAAATGATAATCAATCTGTTTAGAAGGTGCAGTAAAAAGTTCTAGAAAACTCTACAGAAATCTTCTTAGAGATGGACAACCTGATCTGTGACACTGATTCCTAGATTTTTCAACTGTATTGGGCGATACCAGATAAAACCATGAGAGTGATAGTCATTTTATCTATTTGGAGTATGGATTTGAACCTTCAAGACTATAGATGTGAGATCATATCTAGTGAAGGTTTGCAGATAAGCCCCACAAAACTGAAGGAAAGATAAAGGAAAGTGATAATTGATGCATGACAAACCCATGGTCCCCATGGGTTGACCCACCAATGGGCCCAGTCCATATCCTCGACAAAGTTCTTTGTGCCCAGCCCAACTATTTTTATGTTTCAACTCATTGGAGTTTTGTTTTATGCAATTTTACAGTTTATGTTGGATGTCTGTAATCCTGGCCATCAATGGTTCGGATGGTCCAGATTAGTTTCAGGTTATCTTATTTTCCTATATGATGATGTAAAGCCTCCTTGGCCCTTCAGTCAGTGAATAATAATAAAAATGTTGAGTGATTCCCAGGTCCTCTTCCTCTCTCTTGCGATTGGAGAGCTTCTTCTAGCCTGTGAAGGGGAGTTTGGTGTGAAACAAATATCGCAGATGAAAGCTTGACCTACCCACTCCACCCTCCATCTCTGATTGTCCTGCACTTAGTACCCTGCTCCACAGCATTTGGGATCAGAGGTAAGTAGATTAGTTTCCCATGTTCCCACACAGAACTGTAGAGTCCCTCTTGTGGACAAAAGTCACAGACAGATTATTTAGGGCACACCTAAACAAACTTCCGTTTCTTTGATGAGCCCCACTAGAAATTGGATCCATCAAATTTTTTGAAAAAAAAAAAAAAAGGAGATCCACAACCAATCTTTTCTTTTTATCAAGGCAATCAGAGGTTGTCTTTAATACCATGTAAAGTAACATGTAGGAAAATATCAAAACAAGAACATGGGATGGGATAAATGTGATCAAACAACTCCATTTTATATAGCTACAATTCCTTATAGATGAGATTCGTACAACTTATCTTGATTACAATCAGAACCACAAACGATGCAGGTATATTGCAAGATATTACAGTATGATTAATCTTAATAATAGTGACAGAGAGAAGGGGGGTCATACGGGGCAATTATTCTTCCACATTCATGAAAGGTGGAAATCCCAAAAGTGATAGACATTTTTACTTCTTTGCTTTTGTCCCTCCCCGTTTTTCTCCTCCTTTAATAAGAAAAAAAGAAATTTACTAGGTAGTGATGGCATTTTTGCCTTTTACTTATTTTCTAAAATAGGAAAGAACTCATGTCTCTGTCTCCTCTTTCTTGACTCCTTATACTCTG
Organism: Sextonia rubra; assembly: GCA_037013555.1. NCBI lineage: Eukaryota > Viridiplantae > Streptophyta > Magnoliopsida > Laurales > Lauraceae > Sextonia > Sextonia rubra. Next base: position 42,516,690 of record JASUAD010000013.1, on the reverse strand, counting down.
ACAGGAACATGAAAGAAGGGAGTGGATCTCCCTGAAATACACCATCCCAGTCACTGGAATTTTCCAAAATTTTACTCCAATAGGATATGGCCCCACCCTGAGATAGAGCATTACAATTAATAATGTGATTAATGCATTGGGACCTAAGAAAAATCTAAACCCCATAAAAGAAATACATATTTTTTTAATTAGAAATTCAAATCCAATAAGATATGGAGGCCCACCATTAGATACATTTATGCATAGATTTGAAATTTATAATATTTTGTTTGAGTGTTTTAAAAGTTACATGTAACAGTGGATTATTAGAGGATTATACACTCAGGAAGGGGGCATTTTTAATTAATTTAGATTTTTCATAGGTGGGCCCATGAAGTGGCCTTACAAAATTCTCATGGAGCTCTTCTGTGATTTTTTATTGGCTTTTTTTTTCTAATTTTTATTTTTTGTATTTACATGTAAACAACATCAGTGGGTGTTGGCAAGATCAGTGGACCACAAAAAGAAATTCACACTTTCTTTGAGAAATTTCACTCCAATACAGTGTCAGGCCCCTTATAAGATTCGTTTTTCTAAAAGCCATTGTTAGTAGAAAAGAAATGCAGCAAAGCAAATATTATCGTTGACTATCGCCAGCTCCCCTACAAGAAAATCTTGGCGCTACACCGCTGCCCAATGATATGGTGGACTATGGGAGACAGAAAACTGTGACCCCTGTTCATTTTCTTTTGGTTTTATAGCGGATCACCATGCAATGCAGCCTCTTCAGATAGTGCCTCCCACTCAAAAGATTACATGCATGTGACAAGCTTACAGTGACATACACAAAAAAGACCATGACCACCACACCACAAATGGGAAACCGTGACCCCTCTTCATTTTCTTTTGGTACTCTAGAGGATCACCATGTAATGCAGTCTCTTTCCGATAGTGTTCTTTTTGCTAAAAATAATGACCTACCACTCACCAGATTACATGCATGTGACATGCTTAGAGTGACATACACAAAAAGGACCATAACCGCCACACCACGAATGTAAGATTTCGAAGCAAGCAAAACCAAGAAATCGAGGATACGGCCAATATAATAAAAAAAAAAGGCGGCAAATGATTCAATACAAATGCATTTTCATTAAAACTACCCCAAGATGTTACATTGGGAGAATCTACTACTTTCTTACAACCCTTCAGGTTAGGATAATGATGCTGCAAAAGAGGGAGTTGTCAGTAGATACACATCAGGAAAGTACTATATGAAAATTTTCAATCCGGAGAAAATATTAAGACATTAAAGAAAGCATCTGGTACAGCCAAAAACAAGGATTACAACAGTCCAAAAAAATTGAACTTCAGATAAAGATATCCAACTCTGATCACAGGTGCAAAACCTCTCACCCCGAATAAAATTCAAACGTAAAGGCAATGTGATGTAAAACAAAACACTAGCCTTCCTAAAGGTAAAAAATAAATGAATAAAGAAAGTAAACATACTGTGTAAGTATCAATGTTGTAACCCTGACTGGGTACTGTTTTTGGACATCAGGGCGTATCTAGCATTTAGTTTTGTGATGCTCTTTTGCTACAAAAGTGTGGAGTTATTTTTTTCTTCTCTTTAGTGTAAATTGGGTTCTCTCACTACATCAGTTCAATCTAAAAAACAATGTATGGGGTTCCTCTAAAAGGAGTTTCGGCAATGTAATATTTTATCAGTTTGGTAGAGTATTTGGCTAGAACAGAACAGGCAGACCTTTTAGAAAGCAGCAGTTTCTGCAGCTGAGGTAACTGCAAAAGCTGAAACGATGATTATTTCATAGGCCAACTCTATTAAGAGTTTTTAGATATTTCCATTTCTCAAATTTGGACAGATGTCCTGTATGATGGTGTGACACTTTTCTGGCTTCTCTTTCGCCCAGGCGGCTTTGTTATTTCTATTTTCTTAACACAAACATCAGCCACCTTCATCATCATCATCATCATCATCATCATCATCAAAGCCTTATCCCAACCATGTTAGGATCGGCTACATGAATTCTATTTCTCCATTCCGTTCTATTTTGAGCCAAATCCTTAGGTAAGTTAAACTTCTTCAAATCTGATTTAATGACCTCCATCAATATTTTCTTCTGCCTACCTCTACCTCTTGATGGGCCATCTACCTGAATAGCCAAACTTTCTTTCACCGACACCATTACCGGCATACGCTCAACATGCCTAAACCATCTTAAACGGGTTTCTCTAATCTTATCCCCTATTGCTGCTACCCCTAAATCCTCTCGAAAGCACTCATTTCTAATTTCATCTTTCCTAGTTTTACCACACATGCACCTAAACATTTTCATTTCCGCTACATCCATCTTATGAATATGCGTCTTCCTAATTAGCCAACATTCTGCTCCATATGTCATAACTGGTCTAACCACTGTCCTGTAAAATTTGCCCTTCAATTCGTTGACATTCGTTTATCACAAAGCACTCCTTAAGCTAGTCTCCACTTCAGCCATCCAGCTTTTATCCTATGCTCCACATCTTCGTCAATCTCCCCCCCTTACTAATCATCAAGCTTAGGTACTGAAAAAAATCTCTACGTGGTATCTCATGGGTTTCAATTTTGACAGTGATTTCAACACTTTGTATATGTCCACTGAAGTTGCAATCCATATATTCTGTCTTTGTATGACTTATTTTAAAGCCTCTAGATTCTAATGCCCCCGCCATCTCTCAAGCTTTGCATTTACACCATCTCTTGATTCATCCATCAATACTATATCATTTGCAAACAACATATACCATGATACTTCTTCTTGAATATGTACAGTTAACTCATCCATAATTAATGCAAAGAGATAAAGGCTTAAGGTTGATCCCTGATGTAAGCCCATAGTCACAGGAAATCCACCTGTTTCTCTACATGTGGTTCTTACAGTTGTTACTGCTCCTTCGAAAAAACATCAGCCACCTTCTGAAGGGGTAAAAAGGACGAGGAGAAGACCTGTTTTGTCAGCCAGGTCAGTGCAGCTAGTGGGTCCACCCCCACCAAAAAACCCAAAAAAAAAAAAAAAAGACACTATAGTCAAAACTTCTATGGCATAAGTGCATAACCCATGCACAGCTTACTCTCAGACCCTCAAAAGAACCTAGAGTAGGAGTCCTTTCAAAAGAGCTTTCAAGAATAAAATGAAATCTGTGACATCAATAACCAGACTAACCAGACCAGCTGCCAGAACGTTACTTGTTATGATGCCTAGATATAGCAAGAACGCGCCATAGACACGGAATTTACACATAAAAAGTGAAGTATTAGACATGATACAACACGATACGTTGCTGATTTTGAAGTATCCGTGCATCAAAGCTTCATAGGTTACTTGTACAAAATGGTTGACTAGCTGGTTTGTTTTGATACACAAACCATTCCTAATGATATGTTAAGAGTATCTTAAGAAGACAATAGCTGAACTCTTTCCTGTCAAAACAAATAGTGAATAAATTCCAGATTTACTGGTTTTGAATGAAACCAAAAGCAGGCCTAGCGCATTTGTCACGTCACTCATATCATAAAATGCAATGTTCGGTGACTCAGAGGAGGACACAGCTCATCACAGGATATTTCTCTTAACGTTTGATGAATAGGGGAGGACACAGCTCATCACAGGATATTTCTCTTCTACCGGTCGTGGGGAATGCTTTCTTTGACATTTTTGTAAACTTTTTTCTCTTTAACAATATTTTCTTCATTGCCCGTCAAAAAGGAGGGAGGACATGTCTCTACATTCACAGAAGCTAATATTGGCCTAACTTTTCTTGTTATAGAATGTTAGAAGATTGGATTAACATTACATCCAAACTGATGCGGACTGCAAAAGAGTGTGAAATTGCCACAACTGATCAAGCAATAGAGTATATTGAGGCGCATGATCAAGCACACGGGTTCAGACTTCAGGCCCATGTACCAAAAGCTCTATTAAGGAACTCAAACAGCCCCAAATTGCTGAAATAACATCATTTCAGGGGCTGTTTTAATGATTCAAAACATCACAGGGGATAGATTTGTAATTTTTCTGACAGTCAATTCAGAAAATGGGCAGCAACAAACAGTATTTGGGGCCTTGAATATGTGGGCCCAATTAAGCCCAAACCCACATGGGTCCATGACCCCCCTGGGTAGACCAGTGGTCTACTTTTAAGTACGGCCCACCATTAGAATAGGAAGCCCATGTGTGCCCAGAGGGCTCAGCATAGCAGTAGGATTTTTAATTTATTTCTTGCCTTTTTTACATTCCAAATGAGTCAAGTAGTATGATATTATTAGAAAATGATGGTAGGACAACTATGATGGAGATTTGATAGCTAATTCAGAGATTCTAGTGGTGTCATTAATGTATCAGTCGGCTGTGCCCCGGGGCCGCAGTCGCCAGTAGTTAGAATAAAAAGGACAACTAGGATGGAGATTTGATAGCTAACTCAGATTCTAGGGGTGTCATTAATGAACCAGTCAACTGTGCCCCGGGGGTTCAGTCACCGGTAGTTTGAATAAAAATAAAAACTTTGAAGCGTCCTTCTTTCTCTCTCCACTACACTTTCTCTTTTGTACCCCAATGCAATGAGGTGTGTGTGCATGGAATCGATGATCTAGGTGCTCATCCACTTCATCAATGCTCTGTCACAAAAACAAGGAATCACCATTCCCCAGATTTGCTGCTATATCAGTATCATAACAGATCAGTGTCGTTTTTTGGTTTCTTTGATAGCCATGACTGCGTCACAAGAACACCATAATGTCACTTACAAGAAATATCCAAGACTCGGCACTCAGGCCATATGAACTGTTTAAAGTTGAAGATCAATAATGTATTCATTTTGTCAATCCATTACAAAGGTCTGAATATAAAAACAATGGATGCATAAACATGTTTAATGCATAAAAAAGACCTAAAAGGTATCATACCTGGGTACCAAGAGCTTTTAGTAAATTCCCACGTTCCTTTTCCATTTGACCACGAGCCCGTCCATAACTTAACGCAGCTTTTGACAATGTAGTGCCACTGGTGCATGTATTTTCAACACCATATTTCCGACTATCTTCTGAGAGCTTACTACCTGACAAAAAAGTCCTCATTTTTAGTACCTAACATGCTAGAAACCACACTAGCATATTTAGGAAACGACAACATGGCTTCATTAGCCTACCAATCTCAACTTGTTTGGACCCAGTAACAATAAAGCCTTCTACACCACGAACAATATCCCTTTGAAAATGCTGAAAAGGGCAATTACTAAAGGATAAGAAAAATAAATGAAGCAAACTATGAATAAACTAGAATAAACTATGTGAGATTTTTTTTTCTTTTTTTCCTTTTTCATAGGTACTATTTTGGAGAATGGATAACCTTGCCCGCACGTGTAGAAATGTACAGTTTCTCAAGTTTCTGATGCTGTTGAAGCTCAGCCTCGTCGGTAACTACATTATCAGAACCACCATATCCTCCACCCCCAAACTGCTTTAGAACAGCCTGAAATAAAATTGCACGATAATTTTAAAAAGAAAAAAAATAGATATGGGAAAATAGTACCATCAATTAAAAAATTAAAATAAAATCTGCACTTATAAAAAGTTCAAACATGTCGAAGAGCACCACAATTACAAACAACAAAAGGACCAGCAAATGTGTACAAACAAACACATGGTGCAATTCAGGTAAGGCAGCCGCAATATGTAAAGGAACAGTGGAATTCAAATGGGGAGAACTGCTCTGTTTCTCTACCACTCCAAATAGGAATTTAAATCAAACAACTAAGAGAGTTTTTCAATCATTAACAAGGGGCTAGTTCATATTCAAAAACTCAACACCCAAAATATTGTCACTGAGTCAGACTCTGGTGCCTTTTGTTAGCTCCATCAGAAGAAATCTATGCTCATGGAGTCTGCATCATCATGTCGCAGAGATATTTCATTCTACACCAGCCACAAGCAATCAAGACAGCTACAACACCAAACAACGTGCGCAAGATGATTTCCTGGAAGGGAAGGTAATGGTTTGCGGCTCCTCGACACATTCTCAAATTTCCTCTATCGGCAAGTCCCTCTAGTGTGGTATGCCCGCTTTCTTAGTCAAATCCTTTTCACGCTTATCTTGCGCAAAGCTTATGCATCAAAATTAAAAACACTTAAACCTACAGCATCCAAAACACACCTAATAAGTTCGAAACATGCCCTTGAGAAACTACCACATAAAATTGAATTCTATCAGACACTTCATTGAAATAGCAGACCTCTTTCAAAGGCAGATGAGCCATTCGCGCCATAGTTCATTCCTCAACAACAACACCGACTATACATGCTCAAATCCAATTCCTCTCTCTTCACCTCATCAAATAAAATCGACAGGGGAAACGTTTAAAAGGGGAACCACAAACACTTGAACCATACAATAATCTCCTCCAAACCACACATATACCGCCTCAAAAGGATAACAAACCAATCACCAAAAGTTTTCAATTCAAACAATCATCCTGAAGCCCTAGGCAAATTCCACAGAGCCAAAGAAAAAACTCCTCATCTGCTTTCAACCCTAGAAACCCCACCAAGTAAAGAGAAATCTCATGCAGTCCGGGGTTGAAATCAAAATCCTCGAAATCGAGATCGAACTAAGAATGGAAAGGAATGGAATATGGAATTACAAAAGGTAAAGATGACACAGATCTCAATGGAATGTGGAGACGTATGAATAGATCTGTGGGGGGAAAGAAAGCATGAGAATGCATGAAAGGAGGATTGGGGAAAGGAAAAAAATGGAAAAGGGGAAAGGGAATACCTGCTGCTGTTTGGCGACCTGCTCTCTAAGCTTGGTCGCCTGCTTTCTGATGGCATCCATTGAAGGTGGGTGCGAGGAAAGGCGGGCAGTGGGCTGTTTGGATGGAGAGATTCCAGAGAGAGGTGGGAGGCGGAGGGGAAAATATGGGAGAGGGAGATCTGCGGCGGAGGAGAAAGCGCTCGATTGGAGACGGATGCGAGACTTTCAAATTACTTCCGCGTGAATGTTCTGGGAATAATTAGATACGATGTCGTGGGTGGTGTCTGGTGTGGTGAGTGGGGCCATGGGCGAATCTTGATCGTACGATGGTTGGAATTAAGGAATGACCAATCTATCGGTGGGGTTTATCTATGAAATCTAAACCGTTTAAAATATATGTCCCAACTCCTATAATTAGTAATGGAAAGGCTTGATGACTGGAAGATGGCCGCATGTATGAATGCTGGTTACGACACCAGGATCTGCCCCGGTTGGTTTAAGAGGTCCGACGTAGAATATCTACGCAAAATGCAGGACAGCAGGAGTCGCTATCACGTTATAAATTTTTTTTAGGGGTGGGTCCCCGAATCCTGATGGCAAAGATGCACTCTGTAATGTTTGTGCTACTTTGCTGAGTTGGGCTGATGCTGTCCTACTCTCCAATGAGATCTCAAGTTTCTATTTCAAGATTTGGGAGTTCATTACTGTTTCTTAATTTTTTATTCAAATTTGGAGAGCTTGTTGCCTTATTTTATTTTGAGTGCCTTGAATTTTCAATAAGGCAAGCCCAAGCTCTTGCCTGCCTACTCAAATATGTAAACTCATCTTAAGATGCATATTATGCTTCTTCAATATTTACTCAAAAGCATCCTTATCTTGTCATGTAGTGTTTTTGTGTATTCTCTTTTACCGATAACAGTAACTTCCATTAATTAAAAGTAGGATACAGAGAAAATTCATAATTTAGGTGTGGGAGTTAATGTGGGTGTTCATCACTTTATTGACAATAATAATTGAAATTTTCCATTTCACATTAAAATTTGCATACAATATGGGTTGTAGATAACCTAGCCAAGGACTGCATTGGCCTTCGACGATATGGTTTAAAGGGTACTCTATTAAAAAAACATTCAATGTGTACTTGAATGCTTCTCAGAGGATGATTGAAAACAAAATATTTCTTTCTCCGAAGGAATGTGAATTGTGATTCTTGTTGTATGATTTGTGAATGCACTTGGGAGGCTGCTTTGCACTTAATGTTCCAATGCTCAAAATGTTTGGAACGCATTACTTGAAGAATTGAGGTTAACTCCAATTGTTTGCGACTCTCCATCAACTTTGGTGTAATCAATTACTCTTTGACTTGACCCAAATCATAAAGTTTTTCAAATTTTGGGTAAATTTGTTTTCTTGACATTTGTTTGGGATATGATTTGAAAGAAATGGATGTATTTTTAAGTCCCAATCAAAACCAGCCACAACTATAATGCATAACATTTTTCACTCTATTCATAGTAAAATTCTCTATTTTTGTATAAATTTACTTGATGACTTTTTTAGCTACAAGAATATTCCTTCATGCTCTCTATTCTGTCGTGCTCTGTTAGTGGCTACTATCGATTGGGATGGAAATTTTCTATTTGTAATATAAGAGATAGAATTGATGGATTTATATGGAGCAATATCCATCAACCAATGTATAGAGTGATTTGAGTCATCCATGGACTACTACTCTGGAGTGTTTCAAGTGATGCTCAGGCTATTCCTAATTGTGTGACACATCTTTCTATTGAGGCAAATATATTACTTATTCAAGTGCTCAAGCAACCAACTAAATGTTCATGGAATGAGAGATTTAAAGCAAGATGCTTGGAGATTTGTACGAGGAATTTGGGCTCCTCAAACTTTACATGTCAGCAAGAAACTCAGTAGATATAGAATGGTTTATGCCCATATAGATACAGTTGAAATTATTATTTTATATTAATCTTGATCATTTGCCTTTTGCCTTGGACTGTGGCTTTTCTATTTTATAATCTTGCTAAATGGTGTATGCTCTATTGGAAGTCCTTGTCATCCACTTTGGTTGAGAGGCTCTCCCTCTGTATTTTTTGGGTTTAGTGAAGACTTGCTTACCCTAAAAAAATAATTATGGATAAAAAGAAAACAAAGAGGCGCAAGAGCATATACCCATAGCAAACACATCCTGCGTGTAGTGTTTTTGTCATGTATTGCTTTTTGTGTGTTTTAATCTAATGTGGTTTGAAGTCTCGGGCTCACTTAAGCGTGCACTGATCAGAAAGCATTGGTAGGATCCCAAGGTCCAACGCATGAACTCTCAAGATGTTGGCCCCAGTTAAATTCATAGCTAGTCAGAAACTTTGAACACTTTGGAACCTCGATTTGGATGTTTCAATGAGCAAAAAATAGCAATGATTTATAAGGGAAATTTTAGTCAAACACAAAAATCAAATAGGAAACTCCACGTGATGGGAGGACAACTCACTTGCCACCGGCAAATTGTGGAAGTGTAAGGGAGTATTCTGGTTATAGGCATTTAGTGAATCTGCATGATCTCATGGTCTGATAATCACAACTATTAATAGAAAGTTTCAATAATTCTACAGATTCATGCGCGAGCATCAATTTCCAGAGCCCCTAATAATTGTCCATGGCCATTAAAAGTGGTTTGTGATTTCCGCATGAAATATGAAAAAGACTTCAACATATATAAAAGGAATCAGTAATGTTATGATGAGATGAGATGCTTTTTTCGAAGAAAAGATCCTTACAAAATATATTAAAGATAAGCCAATTCTGAACCAATAAGTACATATTGTTTAATCATTTCTGAAATAGAATGCCACCAGACCCTCATATCATCTACATACTTAGCATGTCTAGCTAATTTGTGAGCAACAACATTTCCCTCTCTTCTCACATGGTACACTTCAAAATTGTTAAAATGACTCAATAAAACCTTAATCTCTTCAAACATAGGTCTTTGATTAGAAAAATTAGGCGCGGAAGAGTTCAAAGCCTCAACTGTCCACGTATAATATTTTTCAAGAATAACAGCACTAATCCCGATATAAACAATCATTTAAAGACCTCTCAGAGCTGCTAAGGTTTCAACATCATCAGCACCCTTCACCTCACTCTTTATTTTGCTCATTGCCATAGTCACATTTCCCAAACCATCTTGAAGGACTGCACCTACGCCCGCCTTCTGCACCTCATAGAAGACTGCGCCATCTACATTTAGCTTTACCATGCCCACTGGCGAAAGCAACCATTGGAAAATCTTTTCTTTGCTGGAATTCTTCTTATGAGAACAAGCAATTTGAAAATTATAAAGCAATGTCATTACTGCATCAAATGGAAAACAGTGGCTCTAAGGCTTTTCCATCATGGATAAACACATTCCGTTTATACCATATATCCCATGCCAGTGTGAAGAAGAGCTCCAGGTTTTAGATTTGTGTATCTTTCAAACAAATCCTAGACTAAGATGTCAAAATTTAGATGTGAATATTGATTAAAATCTATGCCCTTAAAGCATTCCCTCCATATATTGTGTAAAACAAGAAATCAAAACATGCATACAACCTTGAAGCTCTAACATATAGAAAGCACAGGAGGTATCAACCATGATACGATGCTTATCAAGATTAGTTTTTGTGGCCAAAATATCCTTGCAAGCTCGCCATGCAAAAGTCTTAATCTTATTTGGAACTTGCATGTTCCACAAACGAATTCAAAACCGTCTCCTAACTCCAGAATTTGAACTTTCCCCTATACCCATGTTTTTCTAGAGCCGCTTCGCAACCACATAGGCTATCTTCACAGAAGACTCTTGACTTATGTTTTGCCCAAACCATAACATTACTTAGCATCTGAGAGCTCAAGGGGATCTTGAGTATAGCTTCAACTTCATGTGGGAGGAAGACACCGTGAACTTTTTGCACATCCCACCACTTCAAGTCAGGATCAATGAGCTCTGATACTTCAGCATCTTCCTACAACAACCTTTTCGGCAAAGTTACTTTATAGGTCGTGGGAGTAGGTAGCCATTTATCTTTCCAGACCTTTATAGAGCGGCCATCTCCAACTCTCCATCTACAGCCTTTCAATAAAATATTTTTTCCTGCAAAAATCCCTCTCCAAGCAAATGACGGATTCCTGCCAGCTGTTGAATGAAAGAAAGAAGCGTTTGGGAAGTATTTTGCCTAAAAAAACCTTATAAAATAAATATTATTAGTGATGCATGAGCCTCTACCCTTGCTTAGCTAAAAGAGTGAGATTAAAATCTTCCAAACTCTGAAACCCCATTCAACCCACATGTTTGGTTTGACAAAGCTTCTCCCAACTAGCCTAATAAATCTTCCTTTCTTTGTTATATTGCCCCTACAAAAAACAAGCCACCATACCTTCAAACTCTTTGCAGAGATCTACTAGCAATTTAAAACAACTCATGGCATAAGTTAGAATTACTTAAGCTACAGCCTTCACCAAAATCTCTCGTCATGCCTGTAAAAGAAGCTTCTCATTCCATTCTTGTAGTTTCCTTCACAGCCTCTCCTTGATATCCAAGAAGGTCTGCTTCTTCAATTTCCCCACAATAAGGGCGGCCCTAAATATCTCTCATGATGTTTGATCGCCTCTACACCTCAAATAGATTTGATGCTCCTTTGATCTACTTGATTAGTATTTTTTGCTAAAAAATAGCGAGGTTTTTTCCGTATTAATCTTTTGGGTTGATGCTTCTTCATACGCACTAAGAATATGCTGAATGTATAGATTCTCATCTCTATTTGCGCGACAGAAAAGAAGACTATCATCCACAAAAAGGAGGTGGCTACGCCGTGGAGCTCCTTTACATATACTAAGGCCTGTAATCTTTTCTCTTGTTCTGCATGTCTCAATAAAAGAAAGATGTTGATACAAAGCATTTACATGCTATTGTGTCAACACCATGATAGGCTAGTGGAATAGTAGCCATTTACATCATCTAATCATGATGTTGACATATCAGTATATAAATGCTTTATGTCAACATTTCATCTCACCATAGCATTGCAGAAAAGGAATATCCAACTTTTTCATATGTAAATGTTATATGTAGGAGCTATCAAGGCTATGGCTCAATTGGTTTGAACATTGGATTTACTTTTCAAGGTCTAGAGTTCAACTCTCACCCCTTGCATTATCAGGGTAACATATCTGTGGCCATGCATATGCCTCCAAAGCAATAGTCATTGCTCGTTAGAATTAAACTGTCATGCCCCAAAATCCAAGGTCCTTGGGGCCCTCAAATCATGAGGCACGATAGGTCCACAACAATTGATTTAAATAAATTTCAAACTTTATTAAATAACCCAAATGGAATAATATGACTAATATCCCATACGAAACAATACAATCAAACCACTAACATAATAAATAAATCCGGGCAGGAAGTGATTATCAAAATATAATAATCAATTTCTCAGACTCTAATAAAATCCTAATTCAATCCTCTGAATCTAAGATTAGAGTCCCGCAACTCATCGCTCAGTCCCAATTCTGTAAAACAAGTTAGGTTTCCTTGGGTTTCCGCTCAACTTCAAAATTTGTGGAGAGGAAAAACAAGGATGAGTAAGACTCAACAAGTAATACGAACTATAAACTAAGAAATCAAATTTAACGTCATGGTTTACAAATACAAAGTATATCAAGTAAGGTAAATGCAATATCTTAAAAGCGACAATAAGGTACTGTGACTGAAATTCAAGGTATTCCCAATAAAATGAGCAAATAACCAAATCAATAAATAAAAAGGCATCTCCGTAGTAAACAAAATATTGAATTGTGTTCACCAGAGTTAGGTTTGAACAAAGCACAAGGTACTCGCCAGGTACAAATCGTTTTATTTTCATAGGGATACCTTGGGTCATCAAAAAAATGTTGCATATAGGACGAAGCAAATTGCATCCTATCAGCTTGTTCATTATCTGTAAAATAAGAGAAAGATATCCAATGATAAATCTTCATCCTATCTTTTGCCCCTCATTAACTTTCAGTTTTCTCTTATTTGCCCCTCAATTATTTTTGTTTTTTGTTTTTTTTTCTTAGTAATAAATAGAACCTTTAAAACACAAAAAAGAATTTTGGTCTATTACTTTTATAAAAAAAAGACAATTCATCTAAACGCTAATAAGATATGCATTTTGCTGATTTTTTTTTCTTCTTTTCTTGCCAATATGGAGCCTAGAATCCTAAGTTTCACAAATCAATGCCCATAATTTTGAAAAAAAAAACCCAAAACAAGACACAAACAAATTAAGAAGTCGGAGGGGTTCCAACCCATACCATGTGATAGGCAGAAGGCTATCACACACACTGTGCCTTTTCCTCATTTTGTTTTCATGGGTAATGGTTTACCATATCCCCATGTATGCAACAATTGATTAAAAAGGGCCTCATTCACATACGATTTTTATACCATGCATTTGATGTGTAAATAATCATTAACAAATGCGATACTACATATGCATTGTGGTGCACTTGCACCCATTTACATGTGTTATATGTTAACACTTACACACAAGCACATTTATTTGTGCACGAATGATGTGTGAAAATAATATGTAAGTGGGGTTATTTTTCATGCAAAAATTTTTACAGTCCAGATGTGAAAAATCACACCTCCTTTGGCAATAAGAAGTGAGTATAATTTCTGCTCTATCAGGTCACATAAATTCTATTTTCACATTAAGCAAGCGACAAATAAACTCTATTTCAACAATGTTTTTTTTTTAAAGTATAAATTATTAGTCTAATAAAAAAAACCAATACATCTAAGGAAATAATATCATGTTTAATACTTATAACTCATAGGGAGGCATTTGCTGTAACCAAAACTTATCCACCATATGCAAGGCACCCTTTCTAGCTAAAATATGGGCCACCAAGTTATCTTCTCTCTTCACATATTTAACATTCCAATATCTAAAGGTCTTAAGCCTTTTAAGCTGACCATACTTTTCCCTTGCCATGTTGTTGGATTCCATGGCTTTTTCTATAACCAAGGTATCTTCTTCCCATATGACTTCCCAAAAGCTCAAATCAACACAAAGTTTGTTAGCCTTTGTAAGAAGAATTACTTCAACCACTGTAAGATCAGTAAACATATAAATTTTGCTTGAGTGACTTGTAGCAAGGACAGGACCGATGAGTCTCGAACTACTACACCCATTCCAAGTTTGTTTTGATGCTTTGCAAGAGCACCATCCTAGTTTGCTTTATTGGTAGTAAAAACAGGCTTATCCTTTAGACGGTAATAGATGGAGATATGGGTTTGATTGCTGTCATTCATTTGCAACGATTGAAAATGCCGAAATTGAGACTTAATAGCCTTAGCCCTCTCATTTGGATTTTGCATTTTCTCGTGATGCACCCAATGATTCCTTCGAAACCATACGCCCCTTGCTAACATAACTGATTCTTCCATTTACTCTCTGCTCAAAAACGCCATCAAGCTAGTTAATATCTCTCTATAATCTATATTTGAAAAGGACATTTTTGTATTTTCCTATAAGCTTCCTTCTAAAGATGAGATGTAGCAGGACATTCCCATAGAGTATAAGAGACATTCTCATCGGCTAAGTTGCACACGAGACAACTACTATCGTCCACAACTTGCCTCTTCTTTAAGATTGCTTTAGTGAGAAGCACATTATTGCATGCTCTCAACGAAAACATTTTTACAGCATTGAGGGTTTGAGTTTCCAAATAAACTCCCACATTTTATCTTTATCCCTTTTATTAGAGCATTCCCCACTAGTAAGCTATAGTTTTTGCATCTCCATGTGCTAGGCACTTCGGGCAGAACAATCTCCTTTAGTTGTACCTCTCCAAATAATGACATCTTGAATCTTATAACTATATACTGGGATTTGAGAAATCACCGTAACTTCCACCTCAGAAAAAAAAGCTTCATTAGCCTAGATGCATGTCATTTGTACTGGCATTAAGTCCCGTGCCACGCACAGTTTATCTCATGTAACTTAAATACTTATTTAACTAATATTCTAATTAATTTCAATCAAAAAAGTGCAGCTGGAATTATTTAATAAAATTTTAAAAATTCTCAAAAAAGAATATATGTATTTTTATGATATAAGATATTCTTCACAAACTCAGCCTTCAGACATTTGGCCTTCAGCTCAGGAGTTATACTATTTTGACAAGTAAAAACTATTCTGTGGGGGGTAGATATATGACCGCACACATAGCATTCGAATAATGCAAAAAGCGGGAGTCGAATTTGAGACTTTAGCAAGTAAACCCAAGGCTCAAACTACCAAAGAGAGAGATTTTATATTATAATGGCAGATTATATCATTATGTGTATTATTATTGTCAAAACTTCATCACAGGTAAACAACATGTAACAAAAAATTATAAGACGAGCCAAGATCCTCTTAGTGGCTTACTCATGCTACAACATTCATACCATGAGCGGAAGATCATAAATTCATGAATCAATCTTCTTTGCAATTTGCAACTTGCAAAAAAAGATCATAAGATAAAAAATTAAATAAATACAATCAAGGAAAAAAATAAATATAAGTGGAAAAACAATAGATCACAGATAAACTCTTTTTGATATACTAAGCCCTTATGTGTAACCATTCATGGTATAGTAATCATCTCAATGGAATGTTTAACAATGAAATATCATTGGGAAAAAGAAAAATAAAATAAATAAACTTCATGGTAAAATTCGACCCGACACATTAACCCACCTCACCCCAACCTGCAACATTTACAATATATATAGAGTTGTTACACGGGACTAAGAAATCCTAATGGAGTCAGTCTAATCCACCAAACAACTAGAAAAAAAAAAGTTAGGGCGTAATATTTTCACAGAAGAATTTCAACCCTCTTAAATGATAGAACTTGGTTTTGGCCCCCATAAAGGCTATAATAATTTTACTATATTTGCTTCATGCACTGCTTTATTACATTTAATAAACTATAAAGATTTACAAAATGAGTATTATATGACCAAGCTCGTATTATTTTAGAAGTGCCATAAATTTATTATGAATAGTTAAAAAAAATATATATTTATGCATGATTTATGAATGACAGCATAACAATATATAAAATGCCACTTTCTTTTTCTCTTACATTTATAACTAGATGCTTACTTTTGAAGTAGTGAGATATTAAAAAATTGAAAATTTTGTTAGAGAATTATTTAGATATTGGAAGAAACCAATGAAATAAGGTACTATGGTTAAGAAATTTTTAAATTTGTCTTCCAGTTAATACACTGGTTGAATTTTTTTTGAATGATAGAATTTATTTGATTTATCTTTAAGAGTTTTTAAAATTCTTTGCATTTTGAATTTTGTTTTATAAATAGATATTTTGATTTTGTTTTTGTTATTTTATTTATGATCATCTAACGTTATTAAGTTTATAGTTTTGATTTGATTACATTTTGAAAACCATATACCTTACAAAACCTCTACTTTATAGATTACTTTAATGTCTAATCTACACTTTCTTCATCCTTAAAAAACCTATCTTAATAAATGCCTATTTGGTTGAGGTTTCTGACAAACATCTTGTTTGAAGTTTTTTTTTTAAATTTCTTAATTGTGTGTGGGATTTTGATTGGGATTTAAAGGTGAGTCTTAGTTGAGTTGGCAATATGAAAACTTATATTTTACTATCTGATTCGGTCAATTATGGAATTCCTTGGTAACTAGAATTCCTAGAGTTTTGCTTTATGTAAGAAAACATTTGAAAGCAGATAAAAAAATGTAAAAAAAAAGAGGGTGTGTAAAGTATATATATAAGTTTACATAAGAGGTTGTCAATGGATTATGATAGGTGGGTGCAAGGAGATTTGATATAGTAAATGAATATTATGAATAGAGAGAGGAATCGAAGAAGAAGAAAAGATTAGAGGGAGAGATTAGAGGGAGAGAGGAGATGGGAAGAGGATGTTAGAAGAAAAGAAGATTAGAGGGAGAGAGGAGAGGGGAATAGGGGGGTTAGAGGGAGAGAAGATAGAGGTATGAATCATAAGAGAACAAGAGGTGTGTCTTTTGAATAAGAGGGCAAAAAGAGGAATGTGCCATTAGATTAAATAAAAGATGTATTATTTTAAATTTGAAATTTAAGAGTGGTTTCGGCAAAAAGGAGGAATGCATTTTTGTGTAAAAACTTTCAACCGTCTAGCAACTTTATGGACAAAGAATGTGAACATTTTGGGGTTTAATAAAATTTACATCATAAAAAATCCTTATTTATATTAGTTTGTGTAATTAGGAAATTCAAAACTCTTGGAATTTCCGCAAGAGAAAATAATTTTGCATTCCTGCCCCACTCCCATGAGAGAGGAATCCTTTCATCCCATCTCATAAAAACAATATCGGTGGCCCTAGCAAAGAAAAAAACAAAAAAAATACATAGGAAATTTTGGCACCTCCTTGTGTTTCATAAATTGCCACCCAATCCGTACATTCACTGATTGATTGCATTCCAACGGTGGACATTACCCTGGGTCCCCAAAACTCACAATCTCAGGATCTGATCCAACGGCCATCCTTGGCAATTAAGTCGGCCCCATTTAACCGTGTAAAAGGCCTCGTCCACTTGCAGAATTGCATCAATTACTTTCCCTCTGCAGCACCTGAGAAAGGGCTCCTCTTCTGATGGTGGGCGATTTTCTTTTCCGTCTCTCGTTTCTCCCTCCTTTCCCTTGAGTTGAGACAAGCAAAATCGCCACATGAATAAATAAGAAAACGGAGACATGGGATTCTAACACAACAACAACAACAACCAAGCAGAGTAGAAATAAACAGAGAGAGATGGAATCGCCAGAAAGCGTGGAAAAAGGAGGAGGAAAGTCACAGAATCATCCAAACAAAGCCCTTACGACAAAGGGACCGAAAGGGAAATCCTGCAAGGGATGCCTCTACTATTCCTCACTCCGCAAATCCAACGCCCAAAACCCTCTCTGCGTCGGCGTCAGCAGAACTCTTCAACAAGGTCGATTTCGTTTTCCATGCTTTTCTAGGGTTTCTGATTTTCTTTGAAAGCATTGTTTTCGGGATTCTAGATTCACTTCGTGCTTCTCGTCACAACTGTTTTCGATTTAGGCATTGAGATTTGTATTCAAATCGCGATTGATTGGTTAATTGTTTTGTTGTGCGATGTGATCGAGGGAATTCCTTATCGTTTGGTGTTTTAATTAGTGAGATATGTGGACGGAGTATTGGGGTGATTGTTGGTGGATTTGATTTTGAATAAGTAGTTCTTTGTTTCTTCGAGCATTAAAGTAGCTTGTGGGTAGATTGGGGAAGGGGAGTGGCATTTAGGGATGAAGGAAATAGTCTTACTCTGGTCACGGCTGGGAGCCGGATTCCAACAAGGTGGAAATGGAAGTTGTTTGAGAAATAATTAGGTAATTTTGAGTCTCATGTCGCCGAGATTTAGTTGAGTATTTGTTGTGATTTCATGGTCTCGCCGCATGCCTCAAGTTAAGCACTCTTAGTATCTTAAGGAGCATTACAAATGTCCAAGTAGATATTTTGGAAGAATTCTTCTCCCTCTGTGTGATAAATGTTTTCTTTTTCTTTTGCTCATTAAAAGAACAGTTGCGATTTTTATACATGTTTTTTAATCAAGAATGAAAGTTCAATGTAGTTTTTTATAATTTATTTCATAATTTAGTTAGTCCAATTTAATAAATGGAACCTAATTATTGTTCCATATGTACCTCAAGCAGACTATAGCCCAGCATTCTTTTGCTGGAAAGCTTGAGAAAATATGAAATTGTGCAGCATCTTTCTGTGGAGTAGAGCTAGTTTAAAGAAATGAGACTATGGTCAAAGGTGTGATGGTGATGGTTAGAAATTCTTGATTTGTAATGCTCAGTCTGCAAGGAGAAGAAATCATGATGGGGCTAACAATGTTGAACAAAAGGAAAGAGAGACAGGAAACTGAAGGGGCTCTCTCTCCATGGAGCCAAAATATGCCCCTAAAATTTTCGTTAATGAAAGGCATTTCATCACAGATTGCTGAATCGAAAATTTTTCAGCTGATGAAAATGATTAAGATACTATTAGTTCCTAGCCCCCACAGAAACTACTGAGAAAAGCTAATAAAATTATATATTAATCATTGGGTTTTCAGTTGTATTGCGAGATTGAAAATGATGAAATCTTGAATGGCAGTAGATTTATCATTCTAAGGCTTAAAGTTGATTGTTAAAACAATCTACAAATAGTCCAAAACAGGTGTTCCATCTTAAAAACATGCCTCTTGAAATATATTGGATATGCGCCCATTTTATTCTTTGATGATTGAGTGTGAAGTCAGAAATTCAAAAGTTCTTCGAGCTCGTCAGTGCTGGAATTCTGGCTAAGAGTAGAAAATGATGGCCGCCTAATCTATTTGCATAAATGCAAACATTTGATGTAGTTTAATATGCTGGCTTTTGTGATGCCAGTTTACCTAATTGTTTCCGTTATTATGATGATATGTATGCATACAACTGTTTTCCCTCTTTCAAAGCTAAGTGGTGTCAGGTTAACTTCTTTTTATTTATTTTGTTTCCTGTTTAGAACGCTGTTTTTATTTTTCTAATCGCAGATGCTGTTTTTTTTTTTAAACCTTTTCATAGAGCTCGGAACTTGGAAATATCGCATCAAGAAGTTTCCCATTTTGTTTGGTTTTATTTTTGTTTTTTTGTTATTTGTTTTCCTTTCATCATTAATCTTGCTATTATGAAATTAACCGTGAGAAGAGTCTCATTTAACAATGAACCAAAAACCTGGAAACTGTATGGTGCCTTTGATATCTTTCAATGTTGATCTCATCAATTTTCATTGCCCATGCATGTTATCTCTTATCCAAGTTAGAACTTGGACTTGTCTAATTTGCAGGCAATCTCCACACATTTAATATGAACAACCTTTATATGTTATTTGTATACAGATAAGTGAACATTATTATCTACTTTTCAGTAAAACCGAAAAATGAATTTTGTGATCATAATGTTGTCATGCCTTTTTTTAACCATTAAAAAAAATGTTGTTATGCTTTTTATTCTGAACGTTATGCTAGAGTTCTTGCTGTTGAGTTGTAAATTTGTTAGTAAAATAACTCTAGTATTAGATCTTGTTGCAATATTTTGCCTACTCCTTTTTGGCTATTTCCAAATTTAAAATTTTTGAGTTTTGTGAACAGTGCCTAGGTATATCGTTGGAGAGTCAGAGCTGGAAGCTTCTAAAGAGGGCCGTAGTTTATCAGATTTCAAGTACGCATGTGTTGGCTATTCAGTGTTTTTGGATAACAAAGACAACCCCCAAGAAAAACAGACAGAATTGCCATCTTGCGTTGGCATTGAGGTTATTATCCTGATTAATCTTTTCCCCCTTGAAATGGTCCAGTGATTTATTCTCATCATCTTTGGCAATTGTTCGAAATTTGAATACTAAGTGGGTGATGCTTTTATGCTTGATATTGACTCCAGTAAGGAATTGGTTGCATCTCCATGACCATAAAATATCTGATATTTTTACTAATTTACTTTATGTATTCTGAAGTTGTTTCATTGGAAAATCTTTTTCAATACTTTGATATTTTTATGAGTTCCCTTCTATTGTGAATATTCTGATCAATATTTGTTGCACCTTTGAAGAATCTGTCTTCTATTCTACTTTGATTTTTTTTTTCATTGAAAATTATCTGCTGTACATGTTCGATAAATTATATCAATAGTTAAACTCTATGGTGCACCACCACCACCACCGCCACCACTATCATTGGGTGATTTGGAAGGAAAGGAACAGGAGATGTTTTGGGATCTTTGGTGGGTAGAATTAAATTTTATGTTGCTTTTGTGGATTTCCATCCTCCATAATCTTAAAGGAATCCCTTTAAGAACCGTTATTAGAAGTTGGGAAGAGGTGGCTTTCTCCTCGATTCATAGGCAGGCATCCATTCCCAACCTAGATGGATTCCTCGGTCTGGGTTGCTTAAGTTGAATTCTGATGGCATTGCAATAAGCAATACTGGATTCGCTAGTGTGGGAGGTGTTGCTTGTGACAATGAAGCTGAGCCTATTTTTGTCTTTCTTAGGCCCTGTTGGTCCTTGCTCCATCAATGAGGCAGTGATGTTACCCTGAGGAATGGTCTTTGTGGAAAGGTTCCATTTAGGACTTCATTAGCTCTTGGTTGAAGTTGTATCCTTTCGTGCCGTACGTTGGGCCAATGGGAGTAGCAAATTGCCATGGAAGTTAGCCAATGTGGTGGAGCAGGCCCTTGAATTATCGAGGTGGCTTGATGTGGCTTTTTCTCGTGTTAAGTGAAGTGCTAATTCAATGGCTGACTCTCTTGCCAAAGTGGGTGTTAACTAGGATAACTTAGTGATCAATTGCTTTGTTTTTTCCTTAAGTTCTGTGGGGTTTTTTTGGAACGCTAGCTTTGTTTTGCTCTTGGAGTGGTTCAGTATATTTCTCGTATGCTGGTTGGCTTCTATTATCATAATTTAAGTTATCATTCAAAGCAGAAAAAATTGTATCAACAACTTTTAGCCATCTATCTGCCCATGCCCATCCCCCATTCTTTTTGAGTAATACTCATTTGTGTATTTGAGACAGAGAGTGATGCTGTTCTAGCTGCTTGGGACATTTGAAAGCCCACCATATGATCTACGTCTTTCATTTCTGTTATATTGTTTATTTGTCTTTCATTTCTGTTATCTTTGTTATTAGCTTCATACTTAGCATTATGGTTTACTTGGTGTCTCTTCTGATAATTATACCTTCTTAGGCATTCTGTAGTTTTTTTTTCCTTTTTTAAGTGGTAGCCTTTTGAACACCTGTATTCTAGTTATAGGTTTCCTAATTATTCACGTTGATATATACAATTGTATCTGTGCATAATGATTTACTTGCAATTTTAAATTTGCTGAGCTTTATCTGAAAGATGTATGCGTTGATAAAGAACATCTTTATACTGTTGTAAGTTTCTGTTCTCACGGGAAAGCTAAATGCGTCAAAGTTTTCCTATTATGGTTGCTTTATTTTTCTGTGAATTGCTATCATAGATAAATTATTTTTGTTATTGCAGCTTTTGGTAGACAAAAGAGTTTCAACTCCTGACTATGTTCCTGCTCATGCGCACAACAAGGAAGGTAGTGTAAAAAACAGATAAAAACTGAAATGTATAATTGGATGTGTGTTGATCTTCTTTTTGTCAGTATTGATTCTGATATGTTTGTTTCATTTGACTTGCGTTTGTCCATATGAACTCGGTGATGAGCCTTTTTTAGTGTGCTTTTATTGCATTTACTAATAATAATGAACCACAACATGTTATTCTCAAGTTAACTTGCGTTTTTTAGTTTTTGGAATTGGTATCCTGATGCTCAATTGTTTTTAAACGTTTATTGGGGGAATCTTTTGGTGTGATGTATAATAGATTGTTGTCGAGAGCTTGTGCCTCAGGGCACATTTGGTAAACGTCCACGGTGACGAGAGCATTCTATAGTTTCAAAGAATCCCTCCTCAAGTCCGGAATCAACCCATCCCTTCTAAAAAAAACCACGTTTGGCGAAAGAGAGGATTTCTAGGAAAGATACATTTAAGAAATCAATGGCTGAAAATGTTTTGGCCAATATATCATGATCCATAAGGCCCCACGTTATGAAATTTAGTCCCATCGCTATTCTTAGCCTCTGGATCAAATCTAATGGTCTGGATTTTTCAAAAGGGGCCCATAGAAGTCCAAATCTGTGTGAAACTTTGATCACATTTTTTAAAATAGCATCACATCTAAGCAGAATCAACGGCTACAAATTCATCTCATGGCCGTTTTGGGGGTGCTCCTCACATCTAACGGTACAGATCATCCCTGGGAGCCCCACCCACTGATTAGATCATGAAAAACCAGATAGCACCAAATGCACACCCAAAACATTGTTCATCCATCTTTCCGCGCGCGTGGGGAAAGGTAGGATCAGATGGTGAGGGGGCCCTGACCGTGGAAATCCATCAATTGGCGGAAAGCCGAAAGCCGCTCTCCGCTTTCCAATGCATTGCCAAACGTGGGAAATCTATGAACCCGCGGATTTCCCTTTCGAAATTCATGGCGATGACCGTTGCCAAACGTGCCCTTAAAGTTGCCAGGTATTCCCTAGCATTCCTTTTTTCCCCCTCTCTAATTGATAAGTTTCATTTCACTGTTCATGAAGGTATATTCTAGGTTTCTAAACACCTTTTTTTGAGGTCTCATAGAAATATTACTGACTTGCTGAAGTTTACTGTCAGCACTTTCCCAGATGGCTACCAATGGTTTCTTACAAAATAATTGACAATTTATAGAATGCCTTACAACTTCTGTATGCTATCACTTCTGTATGCTATCATGACAGTGCTGCTGACAAGTTAACTGTTTGGAAATTCTCATCTTCATAGCAGATGTATATTTGTGATTTCTCTTAGGATGCACGATAGTAGTTGTACTTTTAATCATATATGCAAAATTGACATATATAAACCTTCCTGGTTATCACTTTCCAGAATGAGGTCTTTTTCAATTGGTGCCATTTCTTTCAAGAATCCTCGTCACTAGTCTGTGCAAGATGTCATAGTATCAAATTTATTCAAAGCCGTATATTTGTGGTAGGTGTTGATTTGTTTGTTTCAGTAAAGGTATAATTCCGGGAAAAAAAAATTTCTAGTAGAGGTACCATTAAAAAAAAAAACCAGAAAGAAAGGAAAAGAGAGGGAGTTCCAGTAGAGGTTGCATTCAGTTGCCTGTTGCCATTCTATTGTCCTTTTCTGAGTCTTTATTTTCTATCAGATTCTGATCTCTTTTCTCCTATTGGACCGAGTTGCATATGATGAACTATACCTATTCGTTTGATTCATATCTAGAAGAGATCAACAATGTACTTGGTTTTTGGGCATAGTTTGCAAAACATTTATATTTATCATCATCATCATCATTATCATCATCAAAGCCTTATCCCAACATGTTGGGGTCGGCTATATGAATTCTGTTTCTCCATTCCGTTTTATTTTGAGCCAAATCCTTAGGTAAGTTAAACTTTTTCAAATCTGATTTAATGACCTCCATCAATATTTTCTTCGACCTACCTCTACCTCTTGATAGGCCATCCACCTGAATGATCAAACTTTTTTTCACCGATACCATTACCAGCATACGCTAAACATGCTTTAACCATCTTAAACAGGTTTCTTTAATCTTATCCCTTATTGGTGCTACCTCTAAATGCTCTCGAAAGCGCTTATTTTTAATTTTATCTTTCCTAGTTTTACCATACATCTACCTAAGCATTCTCATCTCCGCACATCCATCTTATGTCAAAACATATATATTTAAGTATATAGAAAATGTTTAATTGACTCCAGATACTGATCCTACAGGTTCAAGACCCTGGTTTCTCTCAAAAATCAGAAATTTAAATTACCATTGGTCAGGATGTTTCGCTCATTCATCCCACTGGTTTG
The DNA here is from genome assembly GCA_037013555.1 of Sextonia rubra. Taxonomy (NCBI): domain Eukaryota; kingdom Viridiplantae; phylum Streptophyta; class Magnoliopsida; order Laurales; family Lauraceae; genus Sextonia; species Sextonia rubra. The sequence continues at coordinate 42,492,350 of JASUAD010000013.1, read as the reverse complement.
TTTTATTTGGAAGAAATGTGTTTATGCGTAACCCTTGTGAATATCTATTAACTATAGTTGGGCTGCGATTTACATGTTTCATATTATAAAAGCAGAAAAGTGTCCAAATTGATGAATTTTTTTGAAGAGGATGTAATGGATAGAACATGGTTTCTTGTGAAATGACAATGTGAAAATACCATTTGAATTAAAAAAAAAACCCCATTAAGGTTATTGGGGCATAGACCTACAAGGGAGGGCAGTTTGGGAGTTGGGTCTATTTGGTAAGTTCATTCAGCTTTGCTAGACAAATAGCTTTGGCAATTAAAAAGGCAGGGGAGGGCCTTTGGTGACAAATAATTATTAAGAAATATATTGCCAAGATTGAAGGGCGTTATGCTTCTAATTCTAATTATTGGCTCGAGGATGTGAAAGCGTTTATTATAAGTTTTTCTAAGCAAGTTGATGGCGCACCAAGGGGGAAGAGATAGGTCGAAGAGGACGTGGATGGGAGTAGTAAAAATGGATATGAAGAAGTGCAATCTATTTGAGGGTTTGGCTGAGGATAGATAAGAATGAAAAAACAAAATTCATATAGCTGACCCTAAGATAGCTGGGGCAAGGCTTTGATGATGATATGTGGAAGGAAATTGTTCGTGTGAAATCTCGTTTGAAGCTGTAAAAGATCCCTAGTTAATGATGAATCGCAAGTTTGGTTCTTGGTTTGGTAATGTGGGATTAGCTCTTCTGCAAGCAACAAGTTCTCTTTTTTCTTCAAACCGTGAGGAAGCTAATGTCAGCAACTAATATTGATATTGTGGGCCAGAAGAGTTTCATTGTGAAATTGTCTGACAGTGAGATGGAAGCGCTGCTGGTATTATTGGTGTTTGTGGAGGGAGCTTATATACCTCTTTTAGGCATGTTTGCATCTGGTGGTTGGTCCTTACGAGATAAATTTTCAGCTAAATCCTTATATTTGTGGGGCGAGAAATGTTGGAGATGTGTTCTACTCTATGGGTGAAATAGTGACTGGACATTGAGCAGTCAGTTCTAAATAGTAGTCAGCTTTTACTTGGTTTACCAGATAATGTTAGAAGCCTTTTTAGTGCTTTTCAAACTAGTTACAAAATGGATGCCTTTTCCGCTTGTAATTTAATATAGATTATGCATAATATTGGAAAGAAGGGAAATTTTGAGGCTTTGTTTGGCAAAATAGAAGAATGACTTTTTCGTTACTAGGGTTGAAACACAATGGAGGTGAATATGTTGTAGGAATGTAGGTTTCTCCGTGCAAATATATATTTTTCGTAAAAAAGGCTCAGGCCATTATTACAAAAGCAAGCATTTTTCTTTACAAAACCTGCAACAAATTTAATGCTGTCTCCATAATGGCTCCTCTCCTCTCAAAGACCAGGTTATTTCAGTAACAGTAGTGGCTTTTCAGCGGCAATGAAATGGTAGAACGGGATTAGCATGAGGACTTTATCAAGAGGTGACCCATTCTAATGCTACTTTCTTCTGAGCACGCTTTAGTGTAGAGTTCTCATGGATCCTTTAATACAATATTGTTCTCTAGTTCTCAGGGATCCCTAAATAACAAATCTTGTTCTCTAATAATTTGCCAAATGGAGCCAAAGTTTATGATCTCCGTTTTTTGTACAATGAAATGGTAGAAGGGGATTAGCATGAGGGCTTTATCAAGAGGTGACCCATTCTATTGCTACTTTCTTTTGAGCACGCTTTACTGTGGAGTTCTCATGGATCCTTTAATACAATATTGTTCTCTAGTTCTCAGGGATCCCTAAATAACAAATCTTGTTCTCTAATAATTTGCCAAATGGAGCCAAAATTTATGATCTGCGTTTTTTGTACTGGTCAGTGGTTTTCAAGGGTAGGATGCCCGATGAGAAGAAACATAATGAGCGCTTGTATAGATGCCTGATGAGAAGAAACATAATGAGCGCTTGTATATCTCAACACTTTTCTTCTTTCTTCTTGGGTAGAAGTGGAACTCAACACCTTACCCTTTCACCTTCAACCATTTGATGAAAGCCACTTTCCTCAGAAACCAGTAGAGATATCAAATCTGACATACTGTTTCGAGAGGGAAAAATGTCAAATTTAATTTTAAGTTTTAACCATGAAATGTTTTAGTTAGATTGCTTTATTTAGGTACCAAAGAAATTAATTTGTGTGGATATAAAATGTTACAACTGTTGCAGTTGTATCAGATGGACCATGTAATCTGTCTTGAGGTTACCATGGTTCTTATATTCATACCTTACTGAAAGATACTTCAAGCTAGTTACGGTCCAGACATCATTTTCGCAAACAAAATGAAACATAAAAAAATACAGTTTGGACATAAAAGTCCCTGATGATCTTGGGCAACTCAATGAAGAACTTCATTAGTGACGCTAAAGATTTATAGCAATGATGTTTTGTTTGGTTATTGAAATGAAAGTTTGTCATTGTATCGTTTACCATTCTCGTACAAATAGGGTTTTTGAACGGACAATTTAAAAGTTCAACTTCTTGTTCTTCATTATTTTTATCTCCCAGCTATATCCGGTAGCATACTGCAAGCAATTTTATATCTCATTTGAGACGTTTCAACTTCTGATGATTGGGGTGGCATGTTCTTTGTTTCTTTCTTCTTTTCTTGTTTAAGCTAAAGGCTAAATAATTGCATAGAGCACACAAACTGCTTAATACTGAAGATTATGCTGTGGGTGTTTTGTAGATGCTCCTGTTTTTTCTCAGCCTCGGGCATACAAACCAGCACATTCTATTGGGGAGGAGTTCTTGAGCAGGCAAGTTCTGTCATTGTATTTATTTATTTATGATTAATCCCGTTATTCAGCAGAAAGATGTTGGATCTGAAACCCAATGTGATCCAGGTTTACTAGAAATGCGGGGCTTGTGGCATCGGGTGTGGCCAGGAACATGCAAAGGGTGGGCAACTATATCAAAGACAGTGTTGATGACATACTATACCCATACCGCCGACGTCCCAAGTAAGAAGAGAGGGAGGAGTGCTCGATCTGCAGAAGATGTCAATGGCGGAAATCGTGAACCTTGCATCTAGATCCGTATATCCCATTGTTAATCACAAAAACGCTGCTCTCAATATATGATTGGCAAGAAATAAAAGGATGATTACTGTCTCAGGAAAACAAAGGCCAGATTGGGTAGTTTAAGATGTTATGTTGATTTTGTCTCCCCCAACCTCCCTCCTTTAAGTTTTGTACTACTGGCACTTTCATAGGTGTGATTTGTAATTTCGCTTTTAAGAAAGTTGATTTTAAGTGAGAATATACTGTTCCTTTCATCTGATTTATGCCTTTTTCCCTTTATTTTATTATTTTTTGTTATTTTTCCGTTAACCACGTAACAAGATAAAGCTAAACATGTATTTATACTTGCTGAATTTAAAACTAGCTCTCGTCCTTGAGAACTTTCTCCGATACTGAGATCAAGGAGAGTTATTTGAGCTATTTTAATTATGAAAGGGGCCTCCCCTGTACGAGTTGTTTTGTTTGTTTATTTATTTATATTTCTCTGCAATCAATATCTTTAAAAGGGCTTGAAATCATTCATGTGATATGACTCAGCCCATTTCTTTGATTTATTTCCAATAGAAATACAAAATGCAGTACGTCTCATGCTGGAGAATTAGCCATTTCTTTCTAGAGTATGTATCAGTGTAACATGGCCCATGTGCAAGGTCCCTAATTCAAAACGTATAAAATTCTGGATTCATGGTGCTCGCTCAAACTCAGGCAACTTACTTGTCAATCTAAATACTTGCATTTATATATATATTTTTTATCTTTTTATTTTATGATCTTGATATAATTTGCCAACATAGCCTTCCTCTGGCCTCGCGCATAGGGGTTACCCGATTCTTACGAGCAATGGCTATCCCTGGGGCTACATATCTAGCCACACACAAATGATACAGACAACCTAAGGAGTGGAATTCTTGGATACAAACCCATATTTCTAATTGCTTGTAGTAAATAACATAATACTCGTAGCTATTACACCATCATAAGCCCACATAGAGATAATTTAGGGCTTGTTTGGCAAATTTGATCTGTATGAAGTAAATCTACATGAAATAGTTCTATATAAAATAGATGTTTTTCAAATATACCGTTTGGTAAGATGAAAAAACTTTCAAATAGACATTTTTTAATCCAATGGTTTGTGGTTCTTCACAAATTTCTCAAGATCCACAATGAATCTAGGAATGAAATTTGATGACCTAGGCTTTCTCAACCGTCCAAAGAGGATCAACGGTGTGGATTATGATTTTGGAGCCCACAAAGATAAAAAAATTAGATCTAAAGGATTGCCATTTTCGCAAATATCTTGAAATCTGTGATAGATCAATGGTTCAATTTTGCCGTAATGACTGTGGTTGAAGTTTTCAAGAAATTCAATGGTCCAGATCTTATATCAGGGATCTATAATTAGAAAAATAGAGACAAAAATGGACTGGTGTATTCCCAAATATCTAATGAAGAATTAAAGTTCCAATGTTTACCCACATATCTTGAGATCTGTAAAAGATCAACGGTTCAAATTTGGTATGGTGGCCCTGTTTGAGGTCACTAAGACATCCTATGGTGTAGATTTATTAAATTTAACTTTCTGAAAAAAATAAAAAATAAAAAACATACTGGCTGTGTATGAAGTGAGACCTAGTCAACATAAATACATCAACAGTTCACACTAATTCAAAGGATTTGCACGATCTACAACAACTTAAAATCTGAAATTTTAGCCGGCGGCCAGTTTTGACAATTCAAAGAGTATCAACCGTTCTGATCATGGTATAGGGGCCCACAAAAGTCCAAAATGCTTATCTAAGGGTCTATATTCATTTACACATATTTCAAGACCGATCAATAATCAATGGTTCAAATTTGGCATGTGGCCGTGTTTGCCTGATTAAGATCTAACGGTTCAGATCTTAAGTCAGCGTATTAAAATTAAAAAAAAAGCTGGGCGTCCTTCTGTCACGAGCACTGTAGCTGTGAGCTTTAGACGTTTTGTCTATTCCAAAAAGCCTGCCACCTGCCTGCTGCCTGCTGCCTCCTGCCTCCTGCACCCCTTTTCTGTCGGACAAAATTATCTATTTGACTGGATGAAACACCCATGTAACTTGCATCTGCCAAACAATCTAATGTCCGTATCAAATCGGTTTAAGAAATTAAAACATGAAAATTAGACATGTCAAACGGCACCTTAGATTGTTTAAGATGAGTTTCGACCCCTTCTCAAGTTTTCGTCCAAAAAAATGGGTCCCACCATACAATACAGAAGCATTACACAAACTTAATTAACATAACCACTCTTTTGAAAAAGCGAATACATATATTTTATATACATAAAAGGGTCTTGTAGGAATCATTTACAGATGATTTTTTTTATCATTTTAGATAGTGCAGTTTACATTGCAAACGATCTAAATGGATGACATATATTGTATTCGTGAATTGCATACGTCTACCAATTTTAAGTATCATTTGAACAAATTGGATTGTTGAATCCACCGTACGCTCATATATATAGATAAATATATATAAAGTCTATTCAGATGGATGTGTAGTTGATCCAACGATCTAATCTATTCGAATAGAAATTAAAATTAGTGGATGCATGCAATTTATAAAGATCATATTTATGTTCTATTTAGATAGCTTACGACGTGCGTCGAATGGTCCAAAATAATAAAAAATAGTTTATAAGAACTATAATGACCATCCCTACGGATATATATATATATATATTTTTTTTTTTGCCAACCACGCATTTTCCCTGTAACACCGACCACGTGGGAAAACGTGCCCGAAGTACCGAGAAGAAAGTAGTAGAAAATTCCTCATCCGGACCCAAACACGGCTAACACTTTCAGGGAAAAGAAATACATTTGGTGGGAATCACCATTTTGGGCATAACCGCCGCGTTTTCCCGGGCAGCCCTCATTCCTCACGTCCGACCATCAAAACAAGCCAAACCAAATCAAACCCACCACTAAACGATCTTTCTTCTTTCTTTCCCTCTTCTTCCCCTTCTCCTCCTTCCAGATTCCACATCATTTGATTTGACCAGAATCCAATGAGGTCATATGAAACCCTATCAATTACAAATTACAAAAACTAAGTGTCTCTATCCACCTTCCAAGAAATCACATTCCTACCCCATTTTACCCGCCACAACTCTCCACACCTTATTCTCTCGTCCTCACAACCAAATTCCAAAACGCGTCCAACAGTTTTTCAAAAAACCTATTTCAGGTCTCCAGATCGATCGAGGACGAGCAGAGTCGTGCATCATCTCAGATCTTGATTTAGGTTTCCAGTTAGAATCAAAGACGATTTTTCCCCTTCCTATTGCGATTTCGAATCGAATCGAATCGAATGGCTCTCACAGGGAGGAATCGATTGATGCGAGTGATGGGTTTGGGGACGGAATCCATGGCTTGCTGGAGCGCAGCGAATAGGGGTAATCGATGTATTTCGACCGTGTTAGATCGGACGATGGGGGTACCTGATTCTTCTTCCATGAGGTTGTCGGGTCCGCTATTTCCGAGCTTACGGTCTAGCAGTAACAGGTCTGATTGCAGGCACATTTCGCAGCTTGTGAAAACGAATGGGAAGCGAGCTTTTCTCGTGGATACGTTGGCGCTGGTATTGGATCTCGATTGTTGTCAATTTTTTAATTTGAATTTGAATTTGAATTTGAATTTTATTGCTTTGGATTGATTGTGTTTTTTTGGAGATTTGATTTCTTTCTGTTTTTGGCTTTGGTTTGATTGGCTTTTAGGTCAGGAGGTTGGAAAAGGAGGGGGTTCCTTCAAAACAAGCTGAGGTGATTACTGCTGCCATTATAGAAGTTTTGAATGATAGCTTGGAAAATGTAGCTCAATCATTCGTTTCCAAAGCAGAAATGCAGAAAGTAAGTTTATTTTTTCATTAAATTTATTTTTTTCATTAACCTTATATATATATATATATATATCTTGTCGTTCTATTGATTCTAGTGAATTGTGGGTCTGATTGATAATGAGCTTTTGATAACAAAATGGGGGTCATGGGAACTTATGTTAGTTATTAGGACATGTTGTGTAACACTGGAATTCCATAGATTTGTATTTTGGTGGTGCCACTTTAAAGTGAAAACCCCTTCCCACAAGGAAATTTTCTTGTCCGGTCTTCAGGAAGAACAATACAATATTTTCCTCTTTTTGCATGGAAAAGTGTGGCAGTAAACAGGGAAAGAGTGGCAAGCATGAAAAAAATGGTGTTGCACAAATCTCTTTTGTACAACGACCCAATAGTTTTTTTTTCCCTAACTGTACCCTTGTCATTCTGTAGATTGAGATGAGTCAAGACTCCACTATTTCCAAATTCAAAGCTCATGTACAAAGCTCCCAGGTGATGCATTTCTCTTCTTTACTAATTTAACACTGCTTGGCTACACAGGATGTTGATAAGTCTGCCGTGAGTTATGATTTGAGCTTGATAAATGCATTGTGGCTGAGAACATGGATGACTTCTTATCTTCTTGTGGTTAACTAAGAGATGTATTCTTTTTTTTTTTTTTTTCGTGTGGTGAAGATTGAACCTATCCTTCCAAACTTTGTTTCTTTCTTCAAAATTTTGGTTAAATTATTAGTGCCATGTTTGCTAGCTTCACATATATATGAAGCAATATAATTAAACCTTTCGTCTGTCATTAAAAGCATTCCTTCTATCATTATGCAAGAAAGTTCATATTAGAAAAGGCAGGTCAATGTCTACAAGTCCTAAGAAAAGAAAGGGCATAATGTTGGCGAAAAGACTTAACCATGGAATAATATAGATGATGCACACTGCACGAAAATCAGTCATGTCTTCCTTTAAAGACGTGACATCTCTCCTTGCTTATGACACCACAGATGGGATGTCTTTCTTTTATAGGTTGCTGCTTGCTAGTAATTATCTAGTTGGGGGTTATTAAAACACACTCCAATGCTTTGCGGCTCTCTATCTTCCATTTGTTTCACCTGCCAAGCAAGCATTAATAATTCACTGCATTGTGTCATGCGATGATGTGAAACAACACAACTTGCACGCTTGAAAAGGATTGTCCGTACCTTTGTATGCTCATCGCTTATCTAGAATGATTGATGGAACCACTCAATTAAGATAATTAGATGCTTTCATTCTTTCCTGTATAGACCTTTGAGTGAGGAATTCTGTTTTACTTTTTGGGTGATTGGCAATTATGTATTTTCTAGTCCTATTTCTACTCTACTTTCATTTAAGGGCTAATTCTGCCACCTTACAATCTAACATATTGTTTCAAACCATTTTTAGTCTTTTAGTGGACGGATCCTTTTTTTAGAGTTAAGTTCTTTGCAAAGTTATCAAATTTCTATTTCTTCCTTCTTTTCATTTAAGTTTACGTGGCATTGCAGCAAGAAGTAGAAGAGAGTCCTTGTCTTTTCTTCTTTCTTAAGTGCTGTACAGTGTACATTTGGTTCTGTTTCACTTCACTGTTGAGACCATAAGATTTTCTGGAGCCCACCATTCTAGACTGAAATTACTGAATTTGGTCTATCTAGCTAGAAGTGATTATCTTGATGTTTTTATAGGCTTCTCAAACACTTTTTAGTGGTCGAGTGGCATTTTTCCTCTTCACCATTCATTCAGGCATCCAATCTATGTTCATCAGAACCATCGATATTCTTTGATGTTTGAAGTCACTTCGCGGAACTTTGGTATAAGGTGTGAACTGTGAAGGTGTTTCTTTTACATGGTCTTGAAACCTATTCACTGAAATCATCCCACCTGATCGGTGTTTTTTAGGATTCAAATCAGTGGCGGTAATGGATGGCTGTACTTAGTATTTAATTTCTCTAATCTACACCATTACTGAGTTTTTTTGCCTGAAAAATAATTTTGCTGAGGGATTTGAATGGCTTCATCTGTGTTTGGAAGTGTCGAATCAACATCAGGTTTTTTTTTTCCTATTTTTTCGTAACATTAACTGATTTTATTAAAAAGGAGGAGGACAATGCAGAGAAGGAGAACTCTGATGAGGACTCCGTCAACAGTGAACATACCCGGGGTTTAGAAACCCTCACGACAATAAGAAGATCAAAACAACCTATAAACCCGAAGGAGGCTTCAACCAGAGATTGACTCTGAAGTCTGAACTCCATGTTTTGCTAACTGAATGCCACAAGATCAGCTTCTCTGAGCATGTGAGAAGAGAGAACCTGCCTTCCTTGTAGTAGGTTGTTAAGCTCCTTGATTATTTGAAACGACCTCCATGGCACTCCTTTCCTTTCCAAGGCAGAAGCACAGTTCCCCTTAACCACCAAGGGAAAGAGACAATGGGAAACTGCCACTTTTACCCAAGCTAATAAGCCCAACAGACTATGGAAATGAGAGCTGATGATCACCTGTGGAATTCCTTATGGGGTCACTTACTGTTGCCATTCTAGATTGCTTGTGGGAGATGCATTGAAATTTAAGTGATGCTGACGTTATTGAGGGTACAACCTATGCAAACCAGTCGATCTTCTAGTAATATCGTCTTTATGATCTCCACCCAGTTTTGGTTATACTCTTTGGTTGAGCTTCCCTAGAAGCAGTTCTTTGTGACTAGATCCCTAGAAATAACTTTCCAACTGACATTTATTATTAAATCCTTCAGCGAGTTGGCTGTGATAAAAATCATGTGCTATTCCTTTCTTTCAATGAAGACTATAAGGTGGCCACAGAGGATGACAGAGATCGGCCCAGGTCTTATTGTAACCAAACCTGCTTGCTGCATAATGCACCCCTAAAATCTTGGCCGAGTCGTGATACATTGAACACAGAGAAAATAGTGTACCAAACCTCTCTAGCCATACTGCAATTAAGATGGTAATGATTTACCATCTCCTCATTTCTCAGGCATACAGGGTAACCGTTGACAGTGATTCTTTCTTTGCCGTGCAAGCACAATGGAGCTAGCCATGCCAAAGCTACTGGTTTCAGATGTTCCTCTACTTCTGGTTGCTGATGTTGCTGAGCTCTCCACTGTGGAAGGATAGGCAAGCATAAAAGAATTTGACCTCAAACATCCCAGGAAGTGATGCATTCCAGACTCTGTAGTCATCCAAAGATCAGCTTGTAAAATCTCCTTCTGCTACAGTTGTATAGGCTGATCTGTCTCCTCATCCATCAAATTCCTTCATAACCTTGATTTGCATACCATGTCAAAACCTTAGCCTTCCATAAAATTAACGTCTCTCGCCTCTGGAGATTGAACAGCCCAAAACAATGCATGAAACCAGGTAGCTGGCATCTCTTCCCCCACGCACTTATCTTTCCAAGAGCATTCTATTATTTCTATCTCCCATACTTAATCTTAACCAAATATTTAGACCTTCATTTTTTTCCTGAGATATGGTTGAATTTGACACCCTCATCTAGTTATACTTGGCAAATACGACGCAATTCCAAGGACTAGGTAAGTCATGACCTAAATGTCCCAGCCACTTTTGCCTAGCAAAGCTTCATTCACAATCTTCAATGATCTGACCCCAACCACCCTGCTCTCAAGCTTTGCAAACCTCTAAATGGACCAGATGGTTTTTCTTCTTTTGCCTCCATCCCTTTCTATAGGAACTCCTTTTGTCTTTTCTGACTTCCGGATGGGCAACTGAAAGGGTGAGGTCCTCCCCACCTTTATGAAAAGTCGGCTTCGTGCGCAACTTGGATGGGCTCCTTCTTCTTTATTTGTTTCTTGCTTTTTGTTTCCTTTCACCGTAACAGGGGTCAGGATTCATTTAACTGGCTCGTAGATATGCACATTACATTTTTTTTTGCGAAAGATGCACATTACATTGTTGATTCAGTAGAATGAATTATCTATGCCATTTTCACTTTTTAATATTTTGATATTTTCTTAAGTTTATGCATATTTTTTTAGTGTTTTTTAAACTATTTTCTGAAAGCAACTCTGAAATGAAATACTGAGGTGGCTGAAACTTTCAGGTTGGAATTGAAACATGGTTGAAAACGAAATTGACTACTATGCTTGACACTTGCCAGTCCGTTACTAGTTGGTGTGTTTTAAGGATTCTATCTAATCTCCTTAAAAATGTTAAGAAAAATGGTTTGAGTTTCAAACTCTTTGTCAGGCGCTAGATATTGAGTCATGTGTCATCTGCATTAGGACATTCTGTGGCTCAGAGCTCTTTTTATTAAGTTCAATTATTTGACACACGATTCAACTTCTTACTTTTAGTTTTCCTTCCCATACTCTAGTATAAAAGCAAAACCAAGTTTTTTTTTTCTTAAGAAAACTCACCATTTACATGTACGCACTAAGAAACTGATGGTTTCATGGTATCAAGGACTGACTCTGTCTAAACACACCAAGATTCCATCCAGTTGCATGAGACTATGCGATGTGCATTGGACTTTGTAGAGACCGAATTTAATTGAACTTTTAGTCTATGTTTTTAAATCTCTGAATGCCCTATTTCTCTTACCAAGTATGCCGAACCATCTCCTTTACTTGGTTAGTGCTAGGAATATGCCAAATACGTCCTTTAGAAGGTAGTGTGCATCTCTGATTGTCTTATAGTGCTTTCCAATCTAGTATTTACCTCAAAAGAAATAATAAAAACAGTACAATTTAATGGCTTAAAGATATAAAATAATTCATTTTTTCCATTCAGATGTCTAGTGGTCTACAGAGCCATTTTCCTGCATGTATAAATGTATATGATGCACTCATCCATGGATTTTATTTTTAGGATTTTGTTCTTAGTTCTACTTTTGTTTTTTGTGGTATGCAGTAGGCATAAAATCTCTCTCAGAAAATTTACTTTTTAGTGCCTATCATTTTAACAGTGTTTGTATAATGTGGATGTAGGAAAACCATTTTTCCTTGTTGCAACGCGAAACTGAAAAACTCCGTACTGATATAGAAAAGATGCGTAGTGAATTGAGGTTAGTATGTTTTGATCTGCCCTTTTTTTTTTCTTCTTTTTATCCTTTTTTGCATCTCAGGGTCCACTTTGCTCCACCTATCATGGTAATCTGAAGGTATTACATTAGGTTTCTCCCAAAACCATCCTGATTAGGTCTTGAAAAGCTGGGAATGAAAAAAAAAAAAGATCTGATCAAGTGCAAATTTGAACTATTATCAGTTTGCAGGCTGTAGGTGAGTGTGAGAGAGCATTTTTCACCGATGAGCTTATTGTGGAGCCACATGTGACCTGTCACCCTTGCCCCCCAATTATTGCCAAGTGTGTTCTGATTATAATTGAATTAGACCCACCACTGGATTGATGTCTGTTCTTTTAAGATTTCTTGAATCCTAAAAGCCACCGTAAAATCTTTCATCACCTTTCTCCTTGATTTGCTGGCATCCACTGTGGGCCCCAAGTATGTGCTCATGCATTCCATGTGATATGTTCCACAGTAGATATTTCCCAAATATACATGCACACACATTATATAAAATTGATTAAAATGTTCCTCCAAAGCAAATTGTCGAAGCTCCACTTATTTATTTACTTTTGACAGATATGAGATTGACAAAGTTACCGCAGGTCAGCGCTTGGATCTTAATCTTGAAAAAGGGTGAGGAAAACTTCTATAAATGCCCCTGTACAAGTTCCTCGACCAGGGTTTGATCCCTGCTCCTATAGAAAGACTTCTGTGAGAAAAGCAACAGAAAAAAAAGTCTTTCTAAAATTTTACCTAAATTCCCTTGGAGTAGTACTCCCAAAAAGTTTAGGAAAAACTTTCCCCTCACAAAATGGTGAGGAGCTGCAAACACAGCCTTTAGCCATGCATGGATTATGATCTCATCATTTCTTTTTATTTGACCTGTTGAATGCAGACGAATACGTGATGAACTAGCCAATCAGAGTGCAGAAACCTCCAACCTAACCAACAAGCTGGATAGGGTGAGTGTTATCATTCATGAAAACTGATTGTGACAAGCATTCAGGCCTGTCATATTTAATGTGGGCACTGGATCCTATCTACAGGAAATCCATGCACTGAGAGCACAACTGGAAGCGGCAAAGTATGACGTGATAAAGTACTGTATTGGTACCCTTGTCTCCATTTCTGCAGTTGGTCTTGCTATACTCCGCCTCCTTCCATCCCCTGGTTTTCAAGGACAGAGGTAAGGTGTCCTATCAGATGAAAATCTCATGCTGTTGCGACATGGAAATTCCTTTGTGCGGATTGAACCCCCCTGATGGATGCCAACATGTTTTGGATGATATGTAAAAAGAAACACTGTCACTTCAGAAATGGAAGTGACAACTCATTGATATCAAAATTTTTCATTTTTTCCTGGCTAATATTTGATAGAAATGTAAAAGCATCTAGCACTGTGGGGCTTATTGACTCGATGAATTTTTTTAAGTATAATTTGTTGTGATACTCACACACATCTGCTAACACATTTTGTTATAATTGCAATTGTTCATTCCCATTTGTTTCTTCGTCTTCCTTTGTGAGTTGCCTCAAGTAACTTTCTGAATGATCTGGATGTTTATTACGAATACAGATTATGTACTGTCATCCGCTTGTCTATTCACATAATCCATCCGCTACATCTCATTTTCATAGGAAATTCCCAAAGGATATTCTCCCAGAAGGAATATCTCCGGTTTGGGTGGGTTGGGTCAAGTACTGCTGCACCTTAGCCCACGCTTGTATGTAGGTGAACTTAACCTGAACATGACCCGGATGAGAGCCGAGCATGCTTGACCGATACAAACCCTGAGTTCCTGTGATTTGGGTTGGGTATTCAAACTTGTGATTGGCTTCCTTTCGGATGGCTATGAAACTTAATATATAATCTATATTTCATAGATGGTGGCTGTGCATTTTACTATATTATATAATATTAATCTGTGTTTATCCGTTGAATAGTTGGATACCTTACTAGTGTAGCATGGTGCAAATGTGGAGATATAGGTGTATGTGGATTGTGGCGAAAGTCCTAGTTTGGATGCAAAGTCTTTACAGGAAAGTGCATATTTTTTTTAAATAAAATATATTAAAGAAGAAAACCAAATACAAGAAGCCCAACAAAAAACCAAACGGGCTAATGGTATACAAGAGCTATACCACCAAATGGAAACGTCACATGGTGAAAGCTACCAAGTTAGAAGACTTATTCAACCCAAGCATAGCTAACGAATCTGCGAAGCCATTTGCTGACCTTCCAATATGTTAAAATTTCATTCATTTGAATCGAAGACAATAGAGTTCTAATTTTATTAAAGTAAAATAGAAATTTCCAAGGAATGATGGTCGAATATAATACCCATGAAATAGCATTGAGAGAATCATTTTCCACTTTTAACCTTGAATGAAAGGAACCGGCAAAAATTCAAACAACTTTTAGGATAGCTAACATGTCCACCTCATTAGACTCTATAGTCTCAACATTCTTGTAAAACATGGCCAACACAAATCCTCCACTATCACGAAGCACTCTATCAATACTTGCCAAGTCTGGCTTTCCTTTAGCTGCCCAATTTACATTGAATTTCAACACTCCTCAAGCAGGGGGAATCAAATGCACCACCCTTTTCACTTCGTTCATCCTACAAGATAAGGAAGCCTTCAAGTTATGCAAGACATCATCTATTCTTAAATTGTCGAATTATTTCTTAAATGAGGCCCATTTAGTAAGACGAAGCACTACCAATTGCGACAAATCTTCCATGGGCAACAAAGACTCATTAAAAATTCTATTGTTCCTTTCTTTCCACACCGACCACACAATGGCAAATGGAATAAGCCTTCAAAGGTTCAATCTACTACCAAAAAAAGAAGAAACACTCCAAGCTTCAAAAATTCCCACCAAGGATCTCGAGAAGCTCCAAAGAACACCACCTCGCATAAGAAGCCTACACCACAAATAATAAGAAAACTTGCAATGCACAAATAAATGGTCTACCGTCTCATTGTCCTTCTGACGCAGCATACATATATTTGAAATAGCCGTTGAAGTAAGTCATCTTCTTTTAAGGTTGTTTGCCGTAGAAACTTTTTCCACTAAAGTAAACCATACAAAAGCCTTCACCCTAGGAGGAGCTAAACCTGACCATGCCAATGATGCTGCAGCTTTGATACTTGGCATGCCCTTCAATTCCTTATAGAATGATTTACAAGAAAAAAGAACCGGACGGACAAGTCTTCCAAAAGTGAGAATCTGATATTCCTTACACAAACACAAAAAGACAAAAAAAGACCCAAAAGTATATATATATTATGCGACTGTTTCAAATTCAAATGGTCCCATTCCCCCTCGTTACAGTTCGATCAGATGACCCTATCCATACGATGCCAATCTCTCAAATGGACAATTAAAAAAAATCATCTTCCAATTTTATTTTTGAAGTTCAAGGTTTTTGCAATTAACAGATTTGGGAATTTTGGAGCAATGAAAACGATTCTGATTAGATGATCAGAATAGTTGGTCAGAACAACGGCATCTCACCTTATCTCTGGTGCATTGGTCCTTGTCCTGTATCTTTTGTGCCAGGCCCATACATTCACAAACTCATATTGTACCACCACGGCACCATTTGTAATGGATGCTCCATTGTGCCGCTACCATCCACTCGATCAGTGGTGACACCATTTCGGTACAGCTGCCGAATATGATGGCCAGTAAAAAGCAATACATGGCACATCTCAATGGAGTTGATGGGCCTCTGTAAATGCACGGTTGTTGCTTATGCCTAGCCCATTTATATTTTCATACTGACCTGGACACCTGGCTATAGAAATGGGGTTGTTGCTAGGATGGGACCGTACCTTTAAGTTTCCAGTTCGTTCGGGTATGTTCACCCTTCAGAATTCTATATACTTCTTCAAGGTTGCAGAACACGGATTCTGACTCGAATGGTTTGATATTCCCTCTAATGGGTTGTAATTTTTGTCTTTTGTTTTTGTTATTTTAATGAGTCTCCGCTTTTTACCATAAAAAAGCACAGAGTCTGATATTTTCTAAGGAAAGGAAAGGTAGAGAAAAAGGCATGCTTGGAGGTCAGCATCAAAGGGCCAGGATTGGGCAAGTTATAGGGCCCGTGGAGCATAATGGGGCCTAAAAAGTATGCCTGTCAGATTTAAGGATCTAGCTTGGGCTTTTGCTTCGAAGCTTTTTTTTTTTTTTTTTTTTATGTTTTCCGCCCAACCCACACAAGGGGGTTGGGACTTAACAAAGAGCCCATAAACATGGGAGGAATGCCCACTCGTGTGGAAATGAACCTGCACACACGGGAAGAAATCCCGCAAAAGTAAAAAGGGAGTCCGGACATGTAGGAAGAGGTGGAATACCCAGAGTTTGAACTTTGGATAGCCAGGTAGAAGCTGACACCCTCTTACCACTGGGGTAAGAGGCTGTTCTTACCAAAGTAATTAGATAATTGAAGGCCTGTTAATATAATAGATTAAAACATTTTTGTACTTGTTATCATATGATCGCTACATAAATAAATTAAACAATGTCACTATTTCTTAAGTTGCACCCAAAATGACTAGGTGTTAAAGGTGCGACAAACTAACTATCTAACACCTCTTGTCTTGCTTGAACTTGAAGCATACACGCGCACAAGATGTGACACGTGGCCTTTTAGCCGTGTGCACATGCCCTGCACATAAGACGCGGTGTGGAGCCTATTTTTGCCCTCCACGAATTCAAATGGGGACATGTTGGCTTTGAAATCATCTCAAGTTGTTAACCAATGTATCCAAAAATACCTAGGCATTAAAAGGTGTGACAAATTAACTATTTAACACTATTCTAGATTTTTATTGCTTAACAAATGTCAACAGATATTATCTTCAAGTATTAGCTTTCAAACGCATGGTTCATGCCACATGATAAAACTATCTTAGGTCATGTGTCATGGTTAGACACATTTTGATTTTCAATAATCTAATAAAAATAATTAACCATAAGGGCTAAGCTTAACCTGTTTTTCCTTTCATTCTTTCCTTTTTTAAATTTTTGCAAAGGCTGGTTATGTGCTCAACATTTAGGCCAGAAGGACTGGGATGGGCCTAATTTTAATGCCCAATCATTAACATGATGGACTAGAACGTATTTTTGCCTGGCCCGAGCCCGAGCTCCGCCCACTGACACCCTTAGAGCAAGGGTTTCTGCTGGCTTGCGGCTATTGAGTTTTAAATGGAAATTTTGTTTTAAGTTTTGGTTTTCAATCCAAACCTTTCATCTCCTTCATTATTTGCCATCCAGCGTGTTTTTTTGTTTTTTGTCTAACAAGCTTTTCCTGTGGTATTTTGAGTCCACAGCTCTATCCCCCAACGCATCCACGACCCCGCAGCACGTGGACAGAGTCCGTAGTACGCACCGACATGGGAGCAGGCCAAGCCTCATGCCAACAAACCGACGCCTGCACTAGACTTGACCTATCATTGGCCATTGTGGAAGTTGGGTTCCATTCTAGGAACGGCAAAGAACTTGCTTCTATTAGATTTGTACTTTGGGAAGAAACTTGCCTTAGATTAGAGCCTTGAGCTTTCAGGCAACTGACAGTGCTCTCCTTGAGAGTGAGGTCATGACAATGTCACATCCCTTACTGACACATCATGCATGATTTTATGGTCTTGCACTTTGTGCACCATACACGTGGCATGGTACAATGATATGAACCACCCATCCTTACTACTATCTAGACATTTACCTTCAAAATCACTGGGGTCCAGCCATTGGTGGATTTGTCTATCTGCAGAATTTCTCCCCAACTACTAAATTAATTGACAAGATTCCAATTCCTCAAAAATGTGGGCTGGACAGTTGTAGAGAGTTAAATGTTCCCAACTGCCAAACCAAACAAATCTAATATTGTTGCCAATCCCATTAATGGTCCCTCCAATATTTAACTTTAAATTAAGGAAACTAGTACTTCTGTCTTTTATTTTTTCCCTTAAGCACAGGCCCGAGACAATTTGAGGCTAAAGAAATAATTCTAAATGAGGTATTTTATATTTTTTAAATATTATTATAAATATTTTATTTGAAATTTATTTTTTATTTTCTAAATGAAATATTACTAATTAAGTTTTTATATTCAAGTTTTCCTAACATATCTTTTTCAATTGATAGTATGATTAACCCACTTAATCTTTTTGTGACTGTTGATTTAAATTAGGATTTTATCAATTTTAATTTTAA
The DNA here is from genome assembly GCA_037013555.1 of Sextonia rubra. Lineage (NCBI taxonomy): Eukaryota > Viridiplantae > Streptophyta > Magnoliopsida > Laurales > Lauraceae > Sextonia > Sextonia rubra. Next base: position 42,474,134 of record JASUAD010000013.1, on the reverse strand, counting down.
AAAATTTCTTTCTGTAGAGCAACAATTATAGGTATTGTTAATATTTTTCTAGTAGACATATTTAATATTTATAAATTATAACTAATAATACAAATAAAACGAATACTAATATATCATCATCATTATCATCAAAGCCTTATCCCAACCATATTGAGGTCGGCTATATGAATTCTGTTTCTTCATTCCGTTCTATTTTAAACCAAATCCTTATATAAGTTAAACTTCTTCAAATCTGATTTAATGACCTTTATCAATATTTTCTTTGGCCTATGCCTACCTCTTGATGGATTATCTACTTGGATAGTCAAACTTTTTCTCATTGATGCCATAACTGGCTTACGCTTAACATACGCAAATCATCTTAAACAGGTTTTTCTAATCTTATCTTTTATTGGTGTTACCCCTAAATGCTCTCGAAAGTACTCATTTCTAATTTTATCTTTCTTAGTTTTACTACACATCCACCTAAACGTTCTTATCTTCGACACATCCATCTTATGTATATGTGTCTTTTTAATTGGCCAACATTCTGCTCTATATGTCATAACTGGTCTAACCATTGTCTTATAAACTTTGCCCTTCAATTTCGCTGGCATTCGTCTGTCACAAAGTACTCCAAAAGTTAGTCTCCACTTTAGCCATCCAACTTTTATTCTATGCTCAACATCTTCATCGATCTCCCAATCTTTACTAATCATTAAGCGCTAATGCTGAAAAGAATCTCCACGTGGTATCTTCTGGGTTTCAATTTTGATAGTGGTTTTAATATTTTGTATATATCTACTGAAGTTGCAATCTATATATTCTGTTTTTGTACAACTTATTTTTAAACATCTAGATTCTAATGGCCTCAGCCATCTCTCGAGTTTTGCATTTATACAATTTCTTGATTCATCCACCAATACTATAGCATCTGCAAACAGCATACACCATGATACTTTTTCTTGAATAAGCGCAGTTAACTAATGGATTATAATATGAGCTTAGAATTAAAAAACTTTAAAAATATAGAACTATAAAACTTAATTTAGTGATTTATCAATGTTGGCCACAAAAATTATAAATGTAGATTACTTTTGAATTTAATACAACTTCTTCAATAGGAAAAAAATGGATTATATTTGAAATTGTCTTATATGGATTTCAAGCAGCACAAATATATGGAGGAATATGTGCAAACTGGAGAATTTTGGGAAAAAAAAGGTTTTTTGTTACTTGTGATTTTAAGGTTTTTTTTTTCGAATTACAATATTTTCTCAACGATGAAAATGGGCTTTAATCCTTTTTTTTAATATGAAGAGATATTAATTGTTTTTTCTTGGAATGTAAAAAGATGGTGGTTATTTTAATTACTGTTATGATGCCTTATACTTTAGCAGAAATAAAATAATGACAATTGCTTTTTTTTTAATTTTAAAAAATTTAAATTGCTTAATTACTTTTATGAGGTCTTATTTCTTGGAATTAAAAAAAAAGATGGGAATTACCTTTTTTGGGCCTAATTTTTTGGGTGGCCTCAAGCAGAGGTTTTTCTTGCCTAATGGTCGAGCTGCCCTGCTTAAGTGTTTTTCTATTTTTGAAAAAATTCATATAAAACTACATCTTTTGGTTTGGGATTTACCAAATGCATGTCATTTGACAATATGAGGTTGCTTAGTTGGTTGGCAATGCCACTCTTCCTGTATGTGTAGGTGGGCCTCTTTTCTACTTGTGTGGCTTCTTCTTTCCATGCCTTTGGGCTATATTGGGTCCCAACCCCTTGGCTGGGTACTAATTTTTTTTTTTAAATGCATGCCAATCAAATGAAGAAGGAAATGGATAGATATGGACCTAAATTAAAGGATGGCCAAGTATTAATACAATCTCAAAATTATAATTATTTATTTAAAAGCGTCAAAGTCTTACATGCACAGGCTTAAGATGAGAATGGGCACATATTCTCTGAACTTTTTGATGTACTCTGCATTGTAAATTACAGTAGTAAGTAGTACTTCTAATCTTCTATTATGTGTGCCAGCTCTCAAATCTTTTGATTTATGTTTGGGTTAAGAAAAAGAAAGACAGTTGATGGGAACCCATGGCCTGTTTAATAACATCATTATCATATTGTAACTAACGAAGTTTCTATTTCACAAGCTATCCATTTTCAGTTGGCAATTAGTCATTTAAAATTTGTTAATTTGCTTAATACGAAAGGTGATTGCTTTGTGTTTGAATTTTTGTTGAAAGTATGCCTAACTTGGCTTACACGTTAATTAGGATTAATTGCAAACCTAGAGATTTTTCTTAATGTAAAAGACAGACTTTTGAACGCTTTTGCAAGTGTAACTCGACCCATCGTTTTGCACCTGCCCTAGTTGCTTGTGAGTGACAATTGTTTTGTTTTTTGCCATGACCAATTGAAGGAAATGAAAGTAACAAGTAAACCGGTGAACTTGAATCTTTGGCGAACTATCCTCAAAATCAGACCCTTTTTCCTGGATAACCTTTCCTGGGTGATCGGTACCGGAGGGAATGTTAGGGTTTTTGTAGACATGTAGCTAGCTCCTTGGAGGCCATAACTTGAGGCTCTCACTTTTGGCTTCCTCCTCCAACTTCATTCATTTTGTCACCCCGGTCAGAGACCTCATCACGGATTTTGACATTGGACGATCTTAGTCAACAGATCTCTTGTAATGACCCAAATTTTAATTTTTAATTTGAATTAATCCGGACCTTTGATTTAATCTTGATGGACCCCGCATGTATCTATTATTACTTTTATAATATTACGCTATTTAAATTTGAATAATTAATTAGTTACTATGTGGGTTCCATAAATTACTAAATTTTGAGAATTTTTGAGTTGTGCTCAAAATTGGATTTTTATTTGGATTAAACCTCTTTATGTGTATCGTTTTATCCAAACTCTACTTAAGGATGGAATTCCATTTGAATTAAACTTCTTTAGCTAAATTTGGATAGGACTAAAACTCTTTTGGAACGTTTTTTTTTATCTTTCTATAAATGGGAAGTAGAATTTTATTTGAATTAAACTTCTTTAGCTAAATTTGAATAGGACTAAAACTTTTTTGGAACCTTACTTTTATCTTTCTATAAATGGGAAACACCCACCCCCTTGAATCATATATACGGATCTCATCTTAAGTCTCTCTCTCTATTCTCTCTTGAAAAGTTTTCTCTTTTCCTTATAAGGTATGGTTTTTCTCTCCTCTCTTAATTCCATTATCTTAGCATGCTCCTTCTTATTTTTGTATATCAAGCTTTGTGCTATTACCATGGTCATGGTGGACCACACATTATATTTTTTTTCATCATCATCATTCACACATCACAACCTGGCCACTTGTGCATTATTCAAACCACGCCTGGCCTATTGAAACCCCTTGCCCATCTCACCGTTAGCCCTGGATGTTGGAAGTAGGTGGGTTTCGTGGATAGATTTTCAAAACTTTTGACCCACTTGACACAAGGATCAACTATCCATAAGACCAAAACCCAATTCAGGATGCATTACCCTCAATCTCGTGACCATGTACAGTAAATAATCTACCAGCACTAAACATCCATAATAATTTACGACATGCAAGAAGTAGATCATACCTTTGGAGATCCGCAGTGCTCTAATGGATTTCTTCAACACCTCTTAGCCTTCCACGCTATGACCCGAATTGGATTTCTTTTCTCAAGAAGAATAGTGGAATCTTCAGGAGAAATTCAAACTTGAAACTCCAAGGAACTAGAAGAAAGAAGGAGAGAGTAACTTGTGCAACTCTTGCACGAAAGGGTTTTGGGCGTGAGAGAGACTCTTTTGGACGTCCAAGGAGATTTTATAAACTTTCAAATCTCGTTCTTGCCTAATTGAAATAGAAGTCTTACTTCCAAAGCAATTAGCAACTTTCTCCTTTCTTATCCCTTCTTTCTAGAGTTCGAGTCGGATTAGTATTTTCCAATAACTTAGGCTAGCGTGGGGACCACTAGGGATTCCTTAGAAAGCTGGCTCCAACTGGAACACCGCGACCCCACATCTCATGTGCAATCCGGGCCCTCAGTTAATTGCAAATAACACCACTATATAAATTCAATTGCACTCCAGTCTTAGGAATAAATTACAATGAAGACCCTAAACTTCCCAATTACTACAAGTAGGCCCCTCTATCAATATCCGTGGATCAATTGGAATAAATCCGTCTCTTTCAATCTAAGTTCCACATCTTATTATCCTTGAGCTCCAATTAATCACAGTAATCATCAGTACCATCTAATTAACTCTTAATTGAGATGGGTGCGCACTTACTAATGACAAATCCATTAATTGGCACAAGGGGATAATAGAGATAGATTCCATCTTGATCATTCAACGTTCCCACAGTTCTACCACCACATACCCAAGACACCGAGGTGTTAACCTACAGTTGGCCTCACTCATTGGTGACTCAAAGCAAATGAATAGATAGAAACTTGAGTTCATCAATGTCTCAAGATTGAGAGCCTATTGCTAGGGAATTATGAGAGCATGCCTTATTATTGAGACAGAATTTCATAAGGTGCATCTCATGGTCCTTCAATACATCCAATGTACCAGCACCGTGATCCAGAATTTTACATTCTGATGATCGAGACAAATCACACTATTTCATAGTGATCAAAGTGCTGCAACCTTATCAAATGAGATGCCAGTCTCATTACTGGTTGTGAAGCTATTTAAGTATAAGATTTGTGACATATATCTCCCGCGTGTGGGTCTCATCCATGCACATATATCACATCTAATATACTAATAGGACCCGGTTCAACTCATGAACCATTATGTCATATGTATTGGTCATGTGCATGAATTAGTAAAATAACACTCATCTCATGACAGCAAAGCATGATTTTATTGATAAATAAAGAAATTAATCAATTTATTACATCAACTGATGGATTGAGTCCACAAAATCTAACACTGGACGTGTGTGACCCACCTCGGGCCCCAGAACCCATCTTCAACATCTTCTTATTGCCGGTTTCTTTCATGTTTCTCTTTCTTCCTCTTCTTCTGCAAACTGAACCAGGCCCAGAGAACCCACTCTACGCACCGTAAGCCATCAACTTCTTCTTCCTCCGAATTCTCTCCTGTTTCCTCCACGTTTCTACTTCCTTTCTCATGCTCCTTCTTCATTTATGGGTCATCTCTTTTCTTCTCTTTGTATTCTTTCCTCTTTTTCTGCTGCACTTGTTCCTTCTATTTCCACATTCTCTTTTCGTTCCGGTCTTTGTATCTGCATCTCCTTTCTTCTTTTCCTTCTTGATTTTTCCTTTAATTTCCTCCTGCTATTCATGACCGAACATATCAATTCCCCTGACCACTCCATAACCCACTTGATATACTGCATTATTCAAATGACTCAGGCCCACTTGATTGACTTTATAATCTTGCCCAAAACCAAGATGTGATGATCCATATTTTAGCTCAGTTAGACAAACCCACTTTACAACTTATTGACCCAAGCTCAATCAATTCAACCCATATGCATGCATGAACCATACCACTTTACTATAATCGTAGCCCACATGGTTGGTTCTGCCCCAACCCAAGCCAACATGTGACAATCTTATCATTTTTGAATTGTAATCAAGCTTGACCCAAATCCAATAGAACCGTGCATGAACATGAATCTTTGGACCTCACTGCTAATTCAATTGTGATACGTCATTATCAGGGACTTGCATCGATTCTCCTGGATATTTAGATTGGAACAGGTCAAGTTTATGATTTGTCATTGAAAAAGGCGAGTAGTCTTACTATGTTACTCTAATATTTGAGTTTTCTAGTCCTTGTCTCAATTATGCTTTAAATCATAATTTTAGATTTTATTGAAATAATCATAGGATTTTCAAGGATTATTGTTGCCTTTGATTTGTTTGATATTCGCTAGACTTGATATTGTTTCCACTGATACCATCTTGTTATAAATTAAATTGATTTGTGTAGTATTATCATTGATTTGTTATTTGATTTGAGAATGATGAGATTTTGATAAAAACTTGATAACATTGGATTAATTCGTATTTCCAACCTTGATCCTATTTGTGTACTTGAAATTGTGAATTGGAACTTCATGGATTTTGTTATTTGTATACCATTGATCTCAAAGGCATTTTCTAAAATATGGGCAACGCACCGTGGGGATGTTCACAAGCGAATTTTAGCCCTTTTGGGTATGATATTGGGATTGGGACCCCTTCGTGCGATATTTCTAGCCTGCAACTAGAACCACTTTGTTTTGGAGATTATCAGTATTCTTAGGCTTCGTGCCACTTTGAATATAAAAATGACTTGTACTTGATGGGTGTTTTGTGCTTGGTGTAGGTTTAACTCTGGTAAGCATACTTTGATATTTTGTTTACTGTAGAGATACCTTATCTTTAAATTGGTTTTAAGATGTTGCTCTTAAATTATAATAATTTTGATTAATTGTTGAATTATCTTGCTTATTTCCTCCTCTTGTGTAAACTTTGCTGAAATTCGATTTTTGCCTAATTGTATTTGATCTGATCTTATTGTTCGACTTTATCACCCTTAAGATTGCTATATTTCGCTCATTGTTAATTTGTTCGAAACCGTGGCTTCTAAATTTGATACCTTGACTATTACCCGTTTGCTACGGTTTCATAATGGGTCTACTTGCAGAGTTGTACTCACCCCCCTTTTTGTTTTTCCCTAGATTTTCGCAGTTGAGCCGGACATGGAGGATATCTAACTTGCATGCGGGACCGGGATTGAGAAATGAGTTACGAGAATTTCATTATAAACATTAGTATCATTTATAGGAGTTATTTGTTCATGTAATTATTGTATGATGAGATTTATTAATAAAAATTTCCTTTTGCTTTAGTTTTGTGGATTTGTTGTGCCTCGTGATTTGAGGATCCCAAAGGACCTTGGATTTTGGGGCGAGACATCTACTCTCCTGACAATGGCTCCTAAACATCATTCACACCATCTCTAGCCTGCCTCTTTGCGACACATATCTCCACTGTTGGAAGTCCCAACCGGTAGGGAAGTGTTCCATTAAGGCCATTGCTAGAGAACTCCAAGGCATGCCCTTTAGTACCCATTTCCCTTGGAAGAAACTGTGGCGAATCCTTGCTTCCCCCAAAATGACCTTTTTCCTCTGGAGATGCCTTCATGGCAAGCTCCCTACTCGGGATAAACTTACTACTTTCGATTTGGGCCTTAACCCTCATTGCCCCCTTTGCTACTCCGTAGGGGCGGTTCGACCATCAGGCAAGAAAAGCTTTTACTTGAGGCCCCCAAAAAAATAAGGCCCCCAAAAAAGTAATCCCCATCTTTTTTTCAATCCCAAAAAATAAGGCATTATAAAAGTAATTAAAGCAATATGATTTTTTAAAAATTTCAAAAATAGCAATTGTCATTATTTTGTTTCTTCTAAAGAATAAGGTCTCATAAAAGTAATTAAAGCAACTACCATCTTTTTACATTCCAAGAAAAAAACAATTGATATTTTTTCATATTTCAAAAAAAGAATTAAAGCCTATTTTCATTGTTGAGAAAATGTTGTAATTAAAAAAAACCCTAAAATCACAAGCAACAAAAACCTTTTTTTTTCCTAAAAAGTTCTCCAGTTTGCACATTTTCTCCCATATACTTGTGCTACTTGAAATCCATATAAGACAATTTCAAATATAATATATTTTTTTATATTGAAGAAGCTGTATCAAATTCAAAATTAATTTGCATCTATAATTTTTGTGGCCAACATTGATAAATCACTAAATTAGGTTATAAGGTTCTATGCTTTTAAAATTTTTTTAATTCCTAGCTCATTATATGTTTATTATAGTTAGTGTTCATTTTATTTGCATTATTAGTTATAATTTATAAATATTAAATATGTTTACTAGAAAAATATTAACAATACCTGTAATTGTTGCTCTATAGAAAGAAGTTTTTCAAAGTTAAAATTGATAAAATCCTAATTTAAATCAACAATGTCACAAAAAGATTAAGTGGATTAACCATACTATCAATTGAAAAAGAAATGTTAGGAAAACTTGAATATAAAAACTTAATTAGGAATATTTCATTACAAAAAAATGAAAAATAAATTTTAAATAAAATATTTATAATAATATTAAAAAAAATTTAAAATTCATCATTTAGGATTATTGCTTTAGGCCTCAAATTGTCTTGACCCGACCCTTGCCACTCCTCCCAGGAGACTGTTGACCATCTTCTTTGTCAATGCCCTTTCACCAAATTAGTCTGGGACCTCCCACAACCCAACATCCTATTCCTCCATCATGAACTGGTTCATGTAGGATTTGAATCTCCAAAAGCTTCATGTTGGAGCAATTGTCAACTGGTATGTGTGGGAAACTAGGAACTGTCTCATCTTCCAATCAACTACAGCTAACCCAAATCAAGTTAAAGCTCAGGTCATTAGATCTATTTTTGAATGGAATCTAACTCACATGTATATAGGTCTTGGCTCCAATTTTGGCGCTCAACGAGACAAGTGGCTTCCACCACCTCCAGGATGGTTCAAATTGAATTTTGATGGTTCTTTCGTCCACTCTATCAGGAAGGATGGTCTGGGAGGCACCATCAGAGACTGCTTTGGTCACATGTACATCGCCTTTGCGGGTCAAACTGTTGCTTGGCAATCTCTGAAAACTGAGCTTCTTGCCCTTTACAAAGGCCTCAGGATATCCAAATCAATGTAAATTTCTGGTCTCTAGATTGAGAGTAACTGCCTTACCATGGTCACCAACTTTAAAGAGAAAGAAAACTTTGAATGGACCCTAATGTCGGTATGGAAGAAGATTGAAGACCTGCTGCCCCACTTCCATGCTTGGTCTATTAATTACTGCAAGAGATCGACTAATGAGCTCGCAGATGTGCTCTCCAAATACGACTCCTTAATTATCCAGATTTTTTAGGGATTCTCTTCCTTTTCAATTTTAGCCTATAAACAAAATAGCATTAGGTGACAATCTACTCTAGGACCTTCTTTCACCACATGGAGCCTGCACAAGTGATGTTTTCATCCTCTTAAGCTTCATATGAGACAGATCATAGAGATCGTTGATACAAAGGGTGCCAGTATAGTTCTCTTGCTCCACTGCTAGCTTGCAAACTTTTCCACCACTCTTGCTAGGAAGTATTTGTTATTAGGTTTTTTGTGTAGGTTTCATTTGCTTTTTCACTATCTCTTTATGCCTGTGTACCCTATCATAGTTTTTTGTTGCATCTTATCTAGGCCTTTTGTATTTTTGCTTTTGTTATGCTCTCAGAGGTCTCTCTTTAGCACCCCCTTTATTGCCCCCTACTGTTTGTCAGCTTTTGTTGCCCTTTGGGCTTTTTAATATAATTACCCTTTCTCGCAAAAAAAAAAAAAAAAAGAGATAAATTAAGTAAAAAGCCAATAGGGCATGGGTAGCATTTATAATAATAAAATAATACAATAATTCTTTTTTTTTTTTATGATTTAGGGTATCTCTTACCAGCTCAACTTTTGGACCTTTGGCCTTTGCCTCAAGGGTTACCTAATTTGACAAAGTTACCCGATTTTGATAAGCAAAGACTAATCCCTAGGGGGTACATACATGGTGGCACATATAGTACCCGGATAATGCAAAGGATGTGAGTTGAACTCAAGACTTTATAGAGCAAACTCAAGGCTCAAACTAACTGAGCCACCGCCATGAAGGCATTGTACAATAATTCTTTTGGAAACCATTTTGAATAAAAAATCGTGTGGCCTGCATGCCACAGGTCCCATGTCAGATCAAGCATGGTAGATGTCAATAGAGATTGCAATCCCATTTTAGTGTAAGACTTGATTTGGGCCTCACAATAAGATTCCCAATAGGATCAGTGGATGTAGGCTTCTGGTGGAATATGTCTTTAGTAAGTGTGATTCTTTAGGACTTGTCTATATAAGGATAAGGGAGCCTCAAGGTTGGATATATTCTCCATTCTCATAGGAAAGACAAAAAACGAAGAGATCCACGGAGCTTCCTATCACCGGAACACACATAGATCTTTGGCCGTGTGATAGAGTCTTTCATCCAAATCCATCAGTTGGTATCAGAGCCAGTTTCGGTGTGTTTCGTCGGTTTGGATTTTGGAGAAAAGCCGTGGATTATTGTAGATTTAAGGTTTTACTTAAAGCCTCAAAGGTTCATTTCGTTTCTGCAATGTGAACAGCGTGAACGTGATTATTTTTTGCTTTGCTCCCACAAATAAGATGACTTTTTTTTTAAAAAGTGGGTGTTTTGGATCTCTGTTCTTTTGTCTTTTTTTTACAAACAAAAAGATAGAAAGGGCCTTAGACTTTATTTTTTTTCAAAAGGGTCTCGTGCTTTATCATTCCATAGAACCTGAGGTGAAGTTTTATTTCTTTGTTGTCTTTCTGGAAGACAACTGCCCGATCGATTTAAATAAATAAAAAAAAGGCCAAAGCCAAGCAACAGGGACAGCCATCGCTGTCCTCCCCTCGGCTAGCATATGGATCCAACCTTTGCTCTTGCTTCTTTCTCATTTGCATATCGTAGGTTGGGTTAGGCGGACCCAACCTGACCCATATCTGATCTAGCCTAGACTTAGGTATTAACGCAGACACACGTGATGACGCCAGCACTGACGCAGAGATCGTACGGCTAACACAGTCAGAGGTGCGGATCACCATCAATTTTCTAATTGCGAAATCTTGGCCATCTGGAGTCAAATCAATGATTTGTTTGTGCTTATGGAATCTTTGTGAGTAGATCTACGCATTGGTAGCAAAAGGAAGACGATCCAGCCCTTGAGACAAAAGGGTGGTATTTTCCCCTCATATGGTCAGTGGTTTCTAAACTATTTTTTAATTAAAATAAAATTATATCTTCTAAATCAACCTCGCATGATCTTGCGAAGGTTGATATTTTAATAGTAAGAACTTAGCTATGTGGACGCATCGGATGGACGCATTGCTGCATTTTGACCGATTGACTTATATGATTGAATCTGATCCAATCCCTAAGCCCGTTGATGATGTCCCTAAGGAGGACCATAAATTATATGAGTAATGGGCCTTTGATAACAAATTAGCGAGGCATCTATTGGTCGGATTCATATCCAGTGAGTTGGTGAAACAGTTTGAGTACTTTACCACAAAAAAGAAATCTAGAATTATGCTATAGACAAGTATGATGAAACCTCCAAATCTCATCTGACAGAGGCATTTAGTATATATGTCAATTATAAGATGCTAGAGGGGTCATCTATAAAGGATCACATTGACAAAATGTCGGTTCGACACAGTAATCATGTAGCCTTGGGAAAAGAAATGGACGAAGATTTTCAGATCCTGTACTTAATGATGAGTCTTCCGCCTTCGTGGGAGAATGTGTCTTAAATCCTTAGCCTTCAAAAGGGTGTAACCCTTAGTGAGGTTGATGCTAAATTACTTGTTGAAGGACAAAGGTAGGTTGCCCGTGGTATAACACCTACAAATTTTGTTATGATTACTAGAACTAAAAGTTATAGCAGTGCGTTAATCGCCAATGTGAAAAATAAAAAGAAATTTAAAAGCAATTCAAAATGGAAAGGGCTTAAAAATGGTGTTTGTTTTAACTGTGGGAAGCTTGGACACTTTAGTTTTCAGTGTACAAAGAAAAATGGTGAGAATAGCCAGCAAGGTAAAGTGACCAAATAACATGGAGATTATGTTGAGATGGTCATTGAGTCCATGATGGTGGACACCAAAGACAAGAATTGGTGGATTGATTTTAGAGGCACCAGACACATATTGAAGACCAAGGCTGGATTTATCGAATTCAAAGAGATGAAACCCGGAGAACAAAGTATATACATGGGAAATAAAACATTCTATGATGTGTTAAGGATAGGGAAAGTCAAAATTCCCTTATCAACAAAAAAAATTCTTTTATCTCTCCGATGTCTTTTTTGCTCTCGCGATGAGGAGGAGTGTCATCTCTGTGAGCCAGTTGGCAATAAATGGATTCGAAATTAGATTTTAAGACAATGGGGTTACTATTGGAATGTGCGGTCAAGTTTTAGTCCATGGTTTTCTTTGTATTCACTGGATACTCTTAATAATGAAATGAAGTCCATTCTGATTATTCTGTGTGTGTGTGAATGTATACATGAATGGTTTGGCAATGTTATAGCATTTGAGATTGGGCTACATTAATAAAAACAGAATCAGTAGAATGGTTAAAGATGGACTTTTACCAAACCTAGGTAAAATTGAGTACCCTATATGTGAACCATGTATAAGTGGGATGATGGTCAAGAGACTATTTCCAAAAGAAACTAGAAGTTCTAAAATATTGACCATACTTCTGATTGCGCTTAAAGAAATGGCATGGAAATATGTGATGGATTCAATGTCCAACATTCACGCATTTCAAGTGTTAAGAAGAATGATAATTAACTATAGTTCATCATTAATTTTTCTTTTTTTACATGGGTTCTAATGCCCAGACCGCCGGGATGCAGGTTGTTTACATAAGTTTGCAAAGTTTACAACCATTCCCTCAAGTCTTAGATGTAATCTCAATTTGGAAAATATAAGAAAATGTACACAAAACGGAAAGAAATGCAAAAGGAAAGAAAAAATGGGGTGACCGTGACCCACGGTCATTGCCCCAGGCCAGTGACCGTGAGTCACAGTCACTGGCAGACAGTGACTTTACAGTCACTGTTTGCCTTCGTTTTTTCATGCTATTCATGTTGGTTCTTCTTTCTAACTCTTTTCAAGTGTTGGGACTCCTTTTTATGACTCTTGGGGTGTTGAACAACCAGCGAGAAGATCAAATTCAACCATGGAATCGTTTGAAAACTTTGTAATTCATCATGCATGTTTACGGACTGTTTTTTATTCAAGTCCGAAGAGGATATCATAGGAAGCCAAGGTTGTGTCATTCTGAACTTATAGCTTTCAAGGAATAGAATGAGGCCCAAAGAGGCTTGTTCATAACCTTTGTAATGGCCAAGAAGCCCCCCGAATGAGAAAAACAAGGGTGACAGCGTCATCTTTCGAATAGTCATCAATGCATGAACGTGGTTTGTTCTTTAGTCATCCCCATCTTCTTCTCCTCCTCTGAACTTTCTTGTTCACCTTGGTGACTGAGAAAAGAAGAGGAAAAGGTCATGGAATGCTGTTGTGTCCTTGCTTGAATGCTTCTAGTTGCTCTTTTTTTCTTGAAATTCTCTTGTGTGTCTGTCCCTGTTCTTTTCAAATATTAGCCTTTTATAAACTCTCCCAATAGTTTTTGGCAGTTCCAGGGAGTTAAAGGAGGTTGTGGGAAGTTACACTTCGAAAGGAAGTGGAGAAAACTAGCTAAAACCGCAGGAACTATCCTTTGGAGGTTTGTGACAGCAGCAAGTTCCAATTTCAGGCTTTTGTATTTGTGATCTGTTTTCACCTGTTTGGAGCCTGAACGATGTCCAATCATCACGAAGCTTGGAGGGATGCTTCTTGACATTATTTTGAACATTTCATAAAAATTTCAGCCGATTTTGACTTCTAGAAGTTGGTCAACTTCCTCGTTGATTGGGCCGTGGTCACGGATAAGGCCCATTTTTGGACTTTTGCATTTGTGACCTATTTTTGCCTGTTTGGGGCCCAAACGATGTCCAATCACAACAAAACTTGGAGGGATGTTTCTTGACACTATTTTAAACATGTTGTAAAAACTTCATCCCATTTGAATTCTGGAAGTTTGTCAACTTCCTCGTTGCGTAGGCAGCAGTCACGGACAAGGCCCAATTTTGGACTTTTGCATTTATGACCTGTTTTCAATTGTTTGGGGCCCGAATGATGTCCAATCGCCACAAAACTTGGAGGGATGTTTTTTAACACTATTTTGAGTGTGTCATGGAAGTTTTAACCTGTTTTGACCTTTTAAAGTTGGTCAACACTTTAGTTGACTTTTCATGAAAGTGGGCCATTTTTCAACTGTTTGAGGGCCAAATGACCACGGTTTGGTTTGAAACTTGGCAGGACTGACGTCAGGAACATCTTGGAGTATTTCTCTAAATTTCATCAGCTTTGGATTTGGGGAAGTAGGATTTCGAAGAGCAACCTGTTTATTGCATGTGTTAAGTCACTATTCCCCCCATACTATAGCTAGTCAGCTTGTTTTCTATCCGAACAACGTCCATTTGACTTGAAACTTCGGAAGAGTAACTTTGAGCATTCTTTGAGCATTTGTCCTAAATTTCATCATCTTTGGCCTCCTGGAAGTAAGATTTTAGCTAGTGACCTCCATAACTCAGGGTCACTGTCTTCTAAATTGACATGCAGTGAAAGTCAAACCAAACAGAATCCTTTCGATTTAAAAATTTACAGAATATCTTCTAAGCATAACTGAAGCTTTGTGCCCAAATTTCATCAATTTTGGACATTGGAAAGAAGGACCTTGGTCAGTGACCCCATTGCTTGGGGGGGTATCGACCCCAAGTTGACATGCTTATGGCTTTTAGGTCAAATGATGTTTGTTTATCTTGAAATTTTGTAGGGTCTGTCTTGAAAATCATTTGAGCTTCCTCTGAGAGTTTTAGCTAATTTGATCTTCACAGGATGTCATTCTGCACAGGGACTCGCAGAACATAGTATATGATCATCTTGATCGAGTTTGGATCCAAATGATGTTCAAATGCTCTGAATCCTTGAGAAGTAGTCTTTAAATGTACTTGAGAGCATTTCGGTGAATAGAAGCTTGCTTCAACATGTGGAAGTGCTAGGTTCCGTAGTAATTCCCAACGAGCTGGCAAAGAGCTTTTAAAGCTGATTTGAGTTGAGATGAGGTCCAAGTGTTTTGAAAACTTTGGAACTTTATAATCCAAAGCTTGTATTGTCTTTGCTGCATTATTTGCAAATTTTTATGGGTTAACAAATTCATTTAGATATATGGGGACCATTAAATGTACACAATATAACCGGAGAGGACTATTTCATTACATTCATTGATGATTATAGTAGATATGGATATGTATACCTAATTAAATATAAACATGAGGCCTTAAAAATATTCCAAACATATGCTGCTGAAGTCCAAAATTAAAAGGGCAAGAAAATAAAGCGGATTAGATCTAATAGAGGGGGTGAATACACTTCTGAATTGTTTAAAGAATATTATGTACGTGAAGGAATAATTCATGAATATTCAATTTCATATACCCCACAATAAAATGGCATGACCGAGAGGAGGAATAGGACCTTAATGGATATGGTAAGGTCAATGATCAACCATGTAAGTCTTTCGCTGTATTTGTAGGGAGAAGCATTAAACATTGCTTAATATATTTTAAACAGAGTACCCTCTAAGAGTGTGCCTAAGACCCCGTATGAGTTATGAACCGGTGCTAATCCAAAATTAGAATATGTGAGAGTTTGGGGCTGCCGTGTACACGTCCTGCTATCACCACAAGAAAGACATAAAACTGTAATTAAAAACGAAGAAAAATTTTCTTTCGTTGGCTATCCATTACATTTTAAAGGATATCATGTATATGATCACGATAATAGGATAATCATGGAATGCGGAGATGTGTTTTTCCTTAAAGATCCAATGGTCGATCCTGGAGTAAGAACACAGAATGTGGAGTTGTATGAAATATAGGACTATAGAGTTTGGAATTATATGAAATCTCTATAGGCAAGGGGATTCAAGTAAGTGAAGGTTTTGACGAAGAGGACATTGGATATAGAATTCCTGGCTAGGTCCCACTTGAGGTGATTGAACAACTCGATAAGCCAGTTGGTAGGTCAATTCAGGCAAGGAAACAACCGTCATATCTAGATGATTATTATAGCTTATTGAAAATCGTGTAAGATTTTGATCCAACCTCCTACTCTCAAGCGGTCAAAGCGCAGGATGCGCAGTGTTAGCTAGAGGCTATGAGAGAGGAGATGGAATCAATTGAAAAGAACAAAGTATGGCAATTGGTTGATTTACCTAAAGATCAGAAAGCCATTAGATGTAAATGTGTTCTTAGAAAGAAATTTAAGAAGGATGGATCTTTAAATAAATATAAAGTACGATTAGAAGCTAAAGGATTCACATAAGTGGAAGGAATAGATTACGAGGAGACATTTTCTTCAATCATAAAATTTTAATCTATACGAACCTTAGTAGCATTGGTAACATTTCGTGATCTTGAATTGCACTATATGGATATGAAAACAGCATTCTTGAACAGCGAATTAGAAGAAGAAATTTATATAAAACAACCAGATGGTTTTGTGGTGCAAGGTCATGAGGGCAAAGTGTACAAACTTAATAATGCAATGTATGGATTGAAGCAGGCCTCTAGACAATGGTATAGAAAATTCCATCAGGCCATATGTGAAATTGGATTTGTCCCTAATAGTGCAGACACATGTTTTTTTTTATAGTAAACGCAGTGGGAGTTGTTATTTGTATTTGTCATTATATGTGAATGACATTTTGATCGTTAGTAATAAATTGGAAGCCATAAATGAAATCAAACAATGGTTAAAGTCAATATTCAAGATGAAAGACATGGGTGAGGCAGAGTATATCCTTGGCATTGAAATAATCCGTGATTGTCCGAATAGAATATTTACTTTATCACAGAGATCTTATTTGGAAACTGTGTTGAAAATATTTGATATGGCTAAGTGTAAACTAATTGATACTTCCATCTGCAAGAGCAAAAAATTGTCAAGTGATCAAGGACCCACAAATGAGCAGAATAGGGAAATGATAAGATTAAAACCTTATGCTCAAATTATGGGCAGAATCATGTATGTGATGCTGTGTACGAGGCCAGACCTTGCATTCGTTGTGGGTCATGTGAGCAGATTCCTAAGTAACCCAGGATTACAGCATTGTTATGCGGTTAAGAGGATTTTGCGGTACATCAAAGGAATAGTAAAATTTCACCTATGTTATCAAGGTAAAGTCCTGGAACCGCGCAATTACTCAGATGCAGATCGGGTTGGTGAATTGGACCAGAGAATGTCAATAACCGGCTATGTGTTTACCCTCGGAGGAGGTGCAATTTCTTCGGGTAGCAAGAAACAAACCTCCACGGCTATATCAATAGCCGAAACATAATATATAACTTGCAGTACAACAGTCCAGGAAGCTCTTTGGTTAAAATACTTCCTGTGTGATTTGAAGGCAATAAATGAGAAGGAGCCTGTCCCAATGAGCATAGACAGTGCGTCGATCATTTCTATGGTGAATGAGCAAAAGATTAACAGTCGATCAAAACATGTTAAGATAAAATATCACTTTGTTAGAGAGAAGGCTGAAAATAATGATATAAAGATTTTCTATGTGCCTTCAGAGGAATTGATGGCTGATGCTCTCACCAAGACTTTGCTTGCAGAGGTTTTTGCAAGACATGTGATACGCAGGGGGCTGAGAAATGTTTGATGTACACGGCATTTGTGCTAAGTAGGAGATTGTAAAAAATCGTGTGGCTCAGCATACCACGGTCCCATGTCAGATCAAGCAGGGCAAATGTTAATAGAGATTGCAATCCCACTTTAACTTTAGTGTAAGACTTAATCTGGGCTCCACAATAAGACTTTTAATAGGATCAATGGATGTGGGCTTCTGGTGGAAGATGACTCTAATAAGTGTGACTCTTTGGGACTTGTTTATACAAGGATAAGGGAGCCTTAGGGATAGATATATTCTCTATTACCGTAGGAAGGACAAGAGGCGAAGAGATCCAGGGAGCTTCCCATCACCGGAGCACACATAGATCTCCAGCTGTGTGACGGAATCTCCTCATCTGGATCCATCATTTTGCTTCTTATTAAAAAAAAACTTGAAATTATAACAAGTACAAACCCCTGTCCTTCATTGAAATTCTAGAAAGCCCTTCAACACCTAATCAATCTATCTCGATGACTTTTAACCAAATTCTTGGATGTATTTTCTAAAAGGCCAGATTATTTTGATTTTCTCTAAAAGTGAAACTCTATATTAAAAAAAAAAGCAATTTCAATGAACACATGTACCATGTATTTTCAAAATTGCCTTTTCTTGAAAAAAAATCATTTTTTTAATTATAGGAAACAGAGATGTTGGAGGTCACTTAAAGCTCCAGTAGAGAAATTTGACCTTTAGTCAGGTAGGCTTTAGAAATCTCAACAATTCTTTCTTTCTTAACCCTTAATCAGGTAGTTCTTTAGAAATCTCAACAATTCTTTCTTTCTTACTCTATTTCCCACCTAATCCACCATGCACAGTACTTAGATGAGAAATGGAGTGGGAGAGATGGAGAAAGAGAAGGGAGAAAAGGAAGAAAGCAGAGAAAGAAGAGAGAGCGGCGATATCGTTGCTTAAGTTAAATTATAGATGATATTGTTGCTCAGTCTAAAAAGGTCAAAAAAAAAAAAACTGTTAAAATTGGAGGATGGCCTTTGTTGTGCCAGAAAAGCTACGAGGTCCCTTTTCGTGCATGTTTCATCTAAGGTTTTTTTTCCACAAAATCATTTCCTTTCTATAAAAAAAAAGAAACAATTCTTTTTTATTTTCTTTTTCCCCCTTTAATGTTTATCAATTTCTTACGGAGTTTTAAAAATTAAACAAAAACTATAAAATACAGACTATAGTGATGGTTTTGATATCAAATGCATTTTCTATATTTATTAAAAGTATTAAATGTGGACAATGATGGAAGAGATTTCATTGTCTCACCCTAGGTGAAGGGGAAGAGAGTGGTATTGGCAAGGAGGTGGAGCTGTAGAAGACGGAGGTGTGGGCGAAGCCGTACTTGATGGAGGGAGAATGAGGGAAGAGAGAGAGGGGATTAGCAAAAAAAATGGAAGAAAGGAAAAGAGGAAGGAAGGAGGTTATGTTGATCTCTTGAACTCGCTAATGCCTTACGGGGCTCGTTGAGAAAGGAGGAGATGTTTAGAGGGGAGGTGTAAGAGGGAAGGAGGAAGAAGAAGAAGGAAGAAGGGTATTTTGAGAATTTTAGAAAAAATAAGGGAAAAAGGCGCCGAAAAATGTCTAATTTAGCAGTTTGTCTTGATCCGAAAGAAGAGTGAAAAACTTAACTCTTGATTTGTAATGTATATATATGTATATATATTTTGTCCTGATTTAAATTGTGATGAAAAGTTAGGTCCTATTTTAAAATCTTTTCTTATTATTGTTAAAGCACCTTCTCCCTCCCACTTTATTATGTGAAGTGGGTGTCTGCTTGAATAAATTCAAGTCACTCATCCTCACCTATAATTTTTGAACCTACATTATTTATAACTTAACATTGATCTGGCTAAGAACTACATGGAGCGTCTTTCATTGTCTCAGTTTGGGTACTAACCATTTAGGTCGCGGGGGCGGGGTTGGGGTGGGGTGGCGCGGAAGAGGTGTGGCTACGTTCATGGAGCGTCTCTGATTATCTCAGCGGGAACATTAAAATGAACAATGGAAGCTCCATTGTGCCAGGTGGCTTATCCCACAACCTATTCCTCTATGCTGTGTCTATGGCCCCACCAGATGTGACAGATGGGCATGTGGACCCCTCATGGATGTGGGAGATGGGTCTGTGGACCAACTTAGATGTGACGTGGACCTACTTGTTTGGTTGGAGAGAATGATGCAAAAGGATCCCACAAACTTTGTTAATAGCCCCACAAACAAATGAGTTGACGTGCAAGGAAGACATTTCTGAACAACACATTGTTCGATTTGTTGCAGTTAGCTGTCCCCTCCATGGAAATAACATTCGTTCTTCTGGCAACGTAACCTTATCTCTTCACGCGAGAGGGGTGAGAGGTTTTGCACCACGACCCCAATGTATTTGCCATCACAAAGTCCAGGCTATTTTGCATTAAAATAGTGCGACCATGTTGTCCCATCTTTCCCTAGACAGTGACTTATTTAGGCTAATTTGGAGGCAATTGAAAGAGTATTGTTAAACTCAAAGTCACTTTCACAAGGATATTGCCCTTAATTTATTCTCTATAGGGCTACGATCTAAAAAGATATCTTCCTTTTATGATTAAGAAAAATGGATTTTGTTGACCAATAAAAAACTGGTCTTCGATTATTAGCCTAGGTAAGAGAACCCACACATTCTTTTATTAATAGAGGCGGTTTTTTATTGTCAAATACACATGTGGTCATACAGTAATTTTTAATTAATATTTTTGTCTTGACTGTTGTGGTCTAATACCTCTATTTAAGCCTCTGTGCTCAAATCTGTGTCCGTAGCGCCGGATGCTCAGCATCATAATGATAACAAAACATATGTACACCGTTGGTTTACATGAAGAGTACGTATTTCTTTGATGAAGTTTAAATAAATCCCATTTACGAGACTATGGACTGCGGAGCCTGGAAGGCTCTGGCAAGTAATTAAGAAACACGAGCCTCTCCTATGTTGATAGGGTTTCCACTACGTTCTACGTAGCAAGTTTGACTTTTCTATGAGTGTAGATTAAGCCATAAAGCATTTGGATTTTTTTATTATAAAATTTTATCTATTGTCTTAAAAAGTGATAAATTCAAATGTTGGCTGCATTCCTATATGTTCATGTGAAATTTGGCTAACAGGAGGCACTTTTTTTGAGTGAACTAGCTTTTTTCATAAGTAGGTTTCTCCTAATGAGACCTTCACAAATATCCAATGATTAGAGGCTTTTTTTTTTCTTTTTTCTGTTGCTCTGGCCTGATGGAAATTCTATGGGTAGGGAGTACTTGGACATGTTGCGTTAGTGGGAAATCCATGACGAAGCAATCCATAGATTTGAGGATTCTTTAATGCTTCTTAAACATGTACGTTTCTCACCAAAGATTTGCAGGATATAAAAAACCTTAAAAAAGAAGATTTTCATTAGCCCAACTCTCTAGTTATTTACGGATGTGGATTATTTGTGACTTTATGAAAAATCAGTAAGAAATCCTTGAAGGCTTCATTCCAAACATGACCTTAGGCGCGGCATTTGGAATTCCATGCTACTGGAAAAGAACCCTTGAGGACTTTATTCTAAAAATTGTTTTGTGAAAGTTCAAAAGAACAATCTTTGAATTGTCACTTTTAGCTTGAGAATTATCCAAATTCTAATTGGGGTAATCAAACATTCCTATATCCTGTCACCAGACAAATTTGGAAAGGGCAGATACTTTCCAACAAGAATTTTCGGATATCCTACAAACAAACAAGCTTGAAGCATTAGTTGTCTAGACTAAACTCATAGAAACACTGGAAAATGAGTAATCCTTGCTTATTTATAGTCTCCATACACCTACATAAATTCAAATACATAATAGACACAGGTCTTAAAGAAAAGAGTACTTTTATTCTTTCCATTTTGCCTTTCCAAAACAAGACCCCCTTTGTTGATTGCGATCATCTCTACCTGTTTGTGCGTTTGCAGCGACTCCACGCATCCTCCCCACTCACGCCCCACACGTGAACTTACAAAACCCCAACACCCCCCACCTTTCTTCCTCCCCATCAATATGTGCATGAATTTCATCCCAAAACCAAACTCCAAACCAACTAACAAAACAATCAAAATACCATATCGATATTATATATAATGTATAGATATTTAGTTATATATATATAGGATTTTCCACCTATATGAAATTTGATGTGGTTAAGCACTTATGAAAGACGAGCAGTGTTGGGCTCGGTATGGTAAAAGGACCACCCCAAGGTGACGCATAAGAGAGAGAGAGAGAGAGAGATCAAAAGAGAGGGCAGTTGAGACGAGGGGTTGGGACCGCCGAGAGTCGTGTGGCTCTGGGTGCAGTGAGCCCAAACACATCACTCATGTCCATTTCTGAGGGCTTCATCCCATCAGGTAACTCCCACTTGAAGCAGTGCAGGAGCTGGGCCACTGCAAGCTCCAAAGCATACAGTCCCAGTTGCATACCGGGGCATGATCGCCGACCCGACCCAAATGGTATGAGCTCGAAGTTATTCCCTCTGAAATCAGGGGCACTAGCTTTTGCAAATCTGGATGGGTTGAATGACTCTGGATCCTCCCAGGCCCGCTTGTCCCTGCCGATGGCCCATGCATTGACTGTCACGCGTGTTCCAGCGGGGATCCAGTAGCCGCCGATCTTGCAGCCCTCGGCCGTCTCGTGGAGGAGGAGAGGGATGGGAGGGTGGAGGCGCAGGGTCTCCTTCATGGCGCATTTTAGGAAGGGAAGCTTGTCGAGGTCGGTTTCATGGACCTTACGGTCCAGGCCCACTACTTGTTCAAGCTCGTCCTGGGCTTTCTTTAGCTCTTTCGGGTGCTTCATCAACTCCGCCATGGCCCACTCAATCGCTGAGGCGACGGTCTCCGTGCCGCCGAACATAACATCCTGCAATTAAGACCGTTAATTTATGCATACTGAAAGTAGAATTCCCATAGCAGAGCTTGTATGGCAAACGAGCCCCGTTACAGAGTCAGAGCTGTTCAGTGAGTTGCATTCAAGTCATAATATCATTAAAAAAAAAGAGTCATGCCAAGTCAACTCAGAACACCGACACTAATTCATGTGGGCAGCAATAGTATTAGTATGGGAGACCGGGATGAACATGGGAAATTTGGACTGCTCATTCTATGGTTCGCATCTTGGTCAAGAAAGAAATTGAACTACCTAGATCGGCACAATAAGATCAAAACAACGTGAAGTTCAAAGTAAAATCTCAGGGGTTTGAACTAGTTGGAGTCGCCATTAATTATCTTAGATAAATTTTTTTACCCTGTTTTATCGCTCGGGCCACGACTCAACAACTGAATCGGATGGTTTAGCTAGTTATGACTCAACTAACTACACCAGCAGTACTGTCAAGCTAGTTCCTAGAAAGACTGTTTCTCTGTTTCATCCTTTCATTCCAAATTGAGAAGCATGCCTGGCTGTCTGAGGGAGACGTGGATTGAGAAGCATGCTAGGCTGTCTGAGGGAGAGGTGGTGGTGGTGGTGGACAGTGAGTGGTCCACCCACGGTCACCGGAAAATCACTCAGATGATCCGGAGTCTTTCCTCCCCTTGGAAAGCTCTTTATATTTTCTGAAAGGTATTTTGAGAAGAAACAGGGGCATGAATAGCAAAAAGATATTCAGCACTAATCTATACTTAGCAACTGAGTCCACAACCATCCATCCAATGAGGCAGGAAATTGTGAAGGCTCTTTGGTTTAGCTTGCCCCACTTCCAGAAAATAGAAATCGGTCAAAATGAAATGAAAGCAGAGGGAGCATTCACCTTTGTGTTTAAGATTTTCCTGCGGGACCCCCCTCAGGGGCCTACGAATTTCTCCATAGGATAAGTATTGGCAATTACATTCAACATGGACTCTTGACAAAACTCGACATGATTTTGCTTAATAAATTTGCCAACCTGGGAGACCAGAAAAATGGGAAACGCCTGGACACCAGCACCATAATGGCATTTACATTTGGTTCGGACGCTAAAAATATTACGTATCTCTTAGATTACATTGAATCTTTTGCATTCATATTCTCTGTATAGATTTTCTAGCGTTCTCTAACTGATAAGACCGGAAGGGTGTGTAGATGGCCTTTCCAACCAACTCATTTTCCGTTCCTTATCTAATAAAATAGGAAACTATGATAGAGACCTTATAAACATTGATTCAATTGGTCCCACCATTGAGCTGAGTCAATTGACTGACTCATAAGTGAATGAAATCTACATATTACACCCTATTTTTTTTGACAATTGCAAAGAACATTATCTATTTCAAACTTTACAAATAGCCACCTCTAGGGTTCAAAAATTTTCAGTCCAGCACTTTGATTAGCAAATCGATCGAAGGCACTTCTCAAACAGGTGATGAAGATCACCATAAATAGACTGCCAGAATAAAACTCGTGGCTATATGTCTTACTGTGAAAAATTAATGGGCTAGAATGTAAAAAAATTCACTCTTTAGCATTTAGAATTGAGTCCATTTGCATATTAATATTTAAAATAAAGGACAAAAGTTAAAGAAATAGAAGAGAGGCTTATGTTCTCTCATTACCATGATAATGGCCTTGATGTTATCTCTTGTGAGCTTAAGTGAAGCCTGGAGGTCGTCCATCTGACCGTTGGTGCACCCTCCATCACCCAAAAAGGAGAGAAGATCATCAACCATGTCACCATCTTCTTCATCAGACCTCCCACCAAGCTTCTGCTTCGCCATGTGATCGTCGATGATGGTGTCGATGAAGCGATCGAGCGCCCCCCTCGCCTTGGCCAGCCTCTTATTGAACCCCTGAGGGTCAAACCACCCCACAGCAGGGATGAAATCGGCGACATTGAAGGCACCCATGAGCTTAGAAAACTCCTGCAATATGGACACGAACTCGTCCTGCCCGTCGTGCGAACTCGACCCGAACGCCGCCCGATAAGTGATGTTTCGGGTCAGGGAGAAGACCAGCTCGCCAAGATTGACAGAAGACCCGGCGTTGTTCGCCACCTCCCGGAGCATCTGCTCCACCTCGTCCCGGACCGACGCCCATGACTCCGCCCGCTTGCGGCTGAAGAGCTTCATGACGCAGAGCTTGCGCATCTGGCGCCAGAAGTGGCCGTAGTGGGAGAAGGCCATGTCGGCGCGGTTGTAGGTAAGGTACTGGACGGCGATGGTAGCCGGCCGGTTGGAGAAGACGGCGTCCTGGGTCTGGAGGATCTCCTGCGCCATCTCCGGCGTCGATATGGCGATTGTGTGGAGGAAGCCGAGGCGGAGGTAGACTAGGCCGCCGTACTTCTCGGAGAGCTTGGCAAGGCCGCGGTGGGTCAGCTGGTCCATCATCCTCATGTTTCCTAGGATGGGCAGCCCCCACGGCCCCGGCGGTAGCTTCCCGCGCCTTCTAACTACAAGGAGGAGAAGGAGAGGAAGGAAGAAGAAGAACAAGAACAAAGGCATGGGTTGCATAGCAGCAGCAATACTACTCGTTTTAGAAGAAGCAAAAGAATCCATGAGTATGGTTTTTGCTTCTATGTTCTTGGGTGGACCTTTAGGTAGTTTTATAGCCGTTTTTGGATCCTAACGACTTTTACAAGGAGAGAGAAACGAGGCATGAAAAAATCTTAAGATATCTTTCTAATTAGATTTTACTAATTTTTAATTATTTGGGCTTTTGAGTGTGTTTTGTAGGTAGGAATGATTGTATGATTACATAAGGTGACGAAAGGTGGGAGGTGGTGGATTCGGGTGTAAAAAAAATCAGAGGGTGAGAAGGGACCGGGGTCTGCTGGTGGTGGTGTTACGTCATATCTCCAATGTGGCTTTGGGTGTGAAAAGAAGATAATTGTGGCGTTGGTGGAGAAAGGTTGTTTATAAAAAAATATTTTTAGGGGCTTTTCTCAGAGGTGACTCAGTTTGGGGAGTGTGGCCCACGATGTAGATGGTTTGTATTCAATTATATCTTTAATAATGGGGCTTGCAATGCACTTTTGACTGTGGAACGCATAGTGCTGCGATCATTGGGGATTAACTTCCAGTGGTTTGGATTTCTTGAATGGGTTTTATAAGTAGGCTCCACTGATGGATTGATGGGCTTAGAATCGTACAATTGTTTGATTTACTTTCATCATTGCCTTCAATCTCCGTGGATTTAAGATTTTTATTTAGGTGGTGCGGGTGATGAGGGGATGGAAGAAGTCAAATTTTAAAATAAAATCTTTTAAAGCCTAATTTAAAAAATTTCTCTAATCACGTAGGTGCAATTCCGCACGTGTGTGCTAACAACTAGGTTCACTCATGCTGACCTAGACAATACAATGTCTGGATAGGCCAGGCCATTTATTTCTCAATACTCATAATTGATACTACTAAAATAAATAAATAAATAAAACTAAATGAGAATTTGATAAAACTGTATTAGAATTCAAAGCCAATCTTCCCAAGTTTGCAATTTAGGCCCTAAAGATGAGGGGTGAAAATATCTTAAAGATATTGCTTCAATTCAATTGTGAATATTAGTTGGACGGGTGTTAGACTGTGATGATTACCAATTCATGAGAGCAATGAGGTAGGGTTTTAGAACTTAGCAACAAATACCCAAATTATATATATTAAAGCTACAAAAATGAAGGCCTCTGGAGGATGCTACATCAGCACTCCTTATTTTTTATTTTTTCTAGAGCATCACGTCAGCATCCTAAAATGCTATAATCTCTCCTCCTATAATCTCTCTCCCTCTCTCTTATCTTTTAGGCAATTAGTATTTTTTAAACTTGGATCTCCTAAAATCTTTCTTTTTATCCTCTAAAATTTTCACTTGATTTTTCCTCTTAATATCTAATAATTTCATTCATCATTCCAAAAATATATTTCCATTGATAGAATTTAATATCAGGAAGATTTTCATGTAGCTACTATAATCAATGTAGGCTCCATTGATAAATTATTTATTATTAAAGTGGACCACTGTACATTGTATTCTCATTAAATTTAAAGTATTCAAAAATAAATTTTAAAAAACCATTAGATTTTAATGTTTTTTTATTAAGTGTTTTCATGTATTGCTGGTGGTCAATCCATTAGGATCAGAATGTTAATTAATTTATTTATTTGATTATTATCTGGTATTAATGATTATTGCATGATACTATTAAATTAAAAGAAAATGAATCAGTTATTACTATTCAAGTGTTTCTTAAATCATGTATGATTTACAATTTTGTAATTTTACGAATATAATTTTTTACAAATAAAATGTACCCATGCCATTGTTGCTATGAATGTCATTATTTATGCTAGACAATATTAAAACATTTGAGATGTTTTTGATTTTCTTGGCCCCGGCTTAGCACGTGCATTGGTGGGCCTCCTCAAGTAAACATTTAAAGTTATAATTAAGTTCATAGCTGTGTTCAAGGAGGAGATAAGATTAATCTATGGATATAATAATCAATTTTCTATTTTGCTATAAACACATTTTCTCCAAAAAATTGTTATCTAATGCTTTAAATGTGATTTTTACAATTCTTTCATATGTAAAACTATTTTGGTAAACTCTTTATTGATTTTTCAAACTTAAGAATAAACTAAAATATATTATAAGTCAAAAATGTTACATGCATTTCTATAGGGTTTTTTAATATGTTTTTTTATAGTAAATTTCAAAATTTACAGTAATTTGTTTTTTTGCACGGGCCTTGGTTGCTAGTTGTAAACTTATAGAAATTCCTTCTTACCATATTTACGTTCTATTTTATTATTTTGATTTAAACCCAAGACACCCTAAAGCAATTATAAATTGAAGTCTTGCAAATTTTCAATTCCTCTGATTTTTAAGTATTTTTTTTTCATTATAGTCGAGAGGATGATGCAAATATAGTGAAGTTGTATCATTTGTTGATGTCCATTACTGTCAAATTGGATCTTATGACAATTCAAGTGGCCCAGTGATTATGGGTCGACTCCACCTGGGCACTTGATACAGACATGCCAACTTTTTTGTCCATTTAGTTAGCCTTACGACTTTTTTCATTATTACATTACACATAGACTAAAAAATATTCAGGACTTAAGTTTTTTGTTTGCAAGTTTGTTTGTAAAGTGTTTTCAAAGTAAATGATTATTTAAAGAAATAATAAAAGAAAATAGATCAAATAAAAGCAACATATATAAAAGCACAAATCTACTTTTTATAAAAAGGAAGTCCAAAAATTAATTTTCTATATCATTAAATGATAAAAAAAAATTATTCTCTTTAAAAGCCAACAAGATGCATTCTCTTCCATTAAATAATAAAGAATTATCAATTTTCATTTGACTATTCATATCTTTTAATGTGATTATATGGCTTACTTCACCAACCAATGAGGAGGTAACATGAATCATGCCGGCGCCGCTTTGACCATGGTCTAGCCGTGCGTAGGCTGGCAGGGTAGGCACCGCAACGGTTGTGCCATGGCGTTGGCGGACTGGCCCATGAGCACCTTTATTATAAGTGTTTTAACTTTTTTATTTCTTTAACATTCAACTTGACAGAAAGTACGAGAAAATAAACGGGGATAATGGGTAGGTGGCATGAACCAGAATTGATGAAAGATGAGATATTGATGAAATCACTTGATAGTAGGAGAAAAGTTAGGATTGTGACCAAATGAGGAAGAAATACTATCCAAAAAACAGAAATAATACCCAAAATGTTGAACGAGCTCTGCCATACAAGGGGAATATTGAAAAATTGAACATTAGACGGATCAGTCGTGCCGGGCTTACCGGGCCAAGGGCCATTGTGTGCAATGCTTGGGCACCCAGGCCCAGCATGGCCCATTCTTGGGACAGGCTGGCCAAATGCCGGGCTGGGCCGGGCTGGACTGTGGCATGTTTACCATCTTACTAGGCCTGGGCTACCAATGTCATTTTACATCCCTAAGTTAGGCGCCATGCCTAATTATGGTTAGCAGTTGGAGCAGAAGACTTAAGTGCATTGAGACAAAACCGAATTTGGAATTTACTTCAGCTGATGGCCTTTTTTTTCCTTTTTTTTTTTTTTGGTAAAAGAGATACAATCATACAAGTACACAAAAAAGGAGGGAAAACAAAAGGCCAAAAAATTAGAGATAGAACCACAAAAAGAATTTGCACAATTGCCCAAGCATAGCAAGGCAATAAGCAAGCATGTTTTGGATGAACAAGTTTAACTCATTTGCTTTGTTTAACTCACTTATTTTGTTTTTACTATGGTAGAGCTGAGGGAGAGGAAAACTGCCATGTGAGATGAAGAGTGTGATTAGCATTATTATTGTAAAAATCCTTTCTAAAGTTTTTGTTTACTTAGAAAATCATCACCATTTTTAATGATTCTTGGATCATTTCCACACTGATAGAATCCATTAAAAAAGTATCTTTTAGCTAAAACCTACAACGGAACTCCCATCCGAAAACCTAGGATTGTTCATTTATCATGTGATCCTCGTGGTAATGAATGGACAGTCATAGGTTTATCCTGTTGTAAGCATTTCATCATTTGGCTAGCCCTTTTGGACAATTTTCTATCCATAGTTCACCAACTTGACTCAACGTCCTTTACTTTGACGGTCATCAGCAGGGGCGGACTGAGTAGAGGAGCCCGGCGGCTGAAGCCCCCACCCAAATTTGGAAAGTCCAAAAGCCCTCTATATAAATTCTGAAAATTAATATATATTTTTTTACTTATGCCTCCTTCTCCCAAATTTTTTTTATTTGAAAGCCCTAAAATGAGAATTTTCTGGACCTGCCCCTGATCATCAGGGCACCAAGACAAACTTATATGACCATGGGCAGGGCGGGGGGTGGTTGTCGAGTGGGCCAATTGCCCCCACTCAACTATGGATGATCCTTTGAAGTTTTTTTTTTTTTTTGAATGGTTATGATCATTCAAAACACGAAACAGCTGTGACCCAAGCCTTGGATGATGGGTAATTTGAATGGGAACCAGGGTTGTGGAAAGTATTACATAAAATCAGCATGATAATAAGAAGTGGCATCCACCGGAACAGTCTAGATTGATCTTTCTGTAATTAATACAGTGAATTGACCTTTGCTTTAATATAAAATCGTTCTTGTTTGATGATGTTGTCCACTTGATGTGAATGGACAATTTGGATATTGGACCTGTGGGCCCTATCTAATGGGGGCCAGGTTGGTGTATGGAGGGTTATCTCCTGTCGGGGTTTTTTCTATATGAACATTTGAAGTTATAGAGTAGTTTCAAGAATTTTATAATCCTTGTTCCCACTAACCTACTTTTTCTTCTACATGATGAGAGAATTTAAAAAGAAATTGAGGATACCTTTGTGTTTAACTTGTCTACAAAAAGAGTAAGTAAATCATTTTCAAATTTTAAGGAGTGGTTGCAACTTGCAATCAATGCTTTCGTTTAGGTTTAGGAATTTTCTTTTAATTTCTTGAGATATACAATGAATCAAGGCCTAGAATTTGGACCCAAAGATTTTTCAAGATTTAAATAGAGCTCAACGGTTCGGATCATGATTGTGGGATCAGAAATTTAAATTTATGGTGCCATGCTTGTTTACAAATATCTCGAGATTTGAGAATGATCAATGGATCAAATTTGAATACGTACGTAGTCGTGTTCATGCGAAGAGTTCCAGTGGTTCAGATCATCAATTATGGTTCCATAAACTTTAAAAGAAAATAAAAAATGGGGTAGTGAAAGTCACGTTTACTATATTTTTTCTAACATGACCATATCCAACGGTTCTTATTTTTTTTCTCAAATTTCTCAAGATGCACACCTAATCATTGGCTGAAATTCAAACCCATTGCCATTTTCACGATTCAAAGAGCATTG
Organism: Sextonia rubra; assembly: GCA_037013555.1. Classification (NCBI taxonomy): domain Eukaryota; kingdom Viridiplantae; phylum Streptophyta; class Magnoliopsida; order Laurales; family Lauraceae; genus Sextonia; species Sextonia rubra. The sequence continues at coordinate 42,443,864 of JASUAD010000013.1, read as the reverse complement.
ACAGTTCAGATCATGACTGTGGGGCCCACAACATCCAGAAATATACATCTATAGTTCTATTTTTTTTTATAATGTCTCGAGATTTAAAAGATATGAATGGTTCAAATTAGGATACATGGCCATTTTTGGGCTTCTCAATATTTCCAACAGTTTGGATTATCTTTTAGGATCCCAGATTTAAAAATAAAAATAAAAAACTGTGATGCAGAAATTACCGTTAGATGTCCTATGCATTCGCACGCCTTTGCACTTTGGCAATTCGATGTCTAATTAGATTCTTACGAAATTGCTCCTTTCCAATATAGGCACTTTCTGTCTTTGTGAGTTTTTAAATGGAACCCCCATTTTAAGTTACCAAACACACTTATGACTTTTTCAAATTACTTTAAGACAATGAGAGGGAAGAAATGGATTTGCTAAATAGGGTCTTAGTCAACTATTAATTGCCTCCATTGAAAAACAAGCCTGGCTCCACCATTGAGTATGAACTAGTCTGCACAGGCCTTTTTTTATAGTGCCCATGGAAATGGAAGTCTCTGAAATTTTGCTTTTCAAAGAATGCTTTGCGCTTCCCCGACTCTCATTGGAAATGTGTTTTTAGGGATATATGAACTTAAATGTTAAAATAGTGCTTTTCCTCAGGAAAAAAAAACACCTGCTAGTACTAAACAAAGAAAGAGAAATTCCATGGAAATGTGAACATATCTTTTTTTTTATTTTTTTATTTGAGACGGTGACAAAGTCTTTTAATAAAGAAAAATGAGATTACAAAAAGAATAGTAAAAAGTGAGGTATAAGAGTAATGTACCCCACCCTACCTCTCCTTGCTCACATAATTATAAAACTCTCCTAAGGAGACACCCTTTCAACCCTTTATTTAACCAAAGCATCAGCTATAGAGTAGGCCAATTTTAGCTTGTGACGGAAAATAATGGTAATTGAGGTTGACTACACCCAGATTTTATTAAAAAGGAAATGAAATTTCCATGGATTGATTCTCTGATTAGACACCGACATAATTGCAATAGAAGAGTAACTTTCCACGATAAAAGCACTTTAGAAGTGCCTCGTAAAAGTATCAGAGAGCTACTAGAATAGCTTGAACCTTTGCTTCATTTGAATCAAAGACTCCAATATGCTTAGAAAACCAAAAAAAAAAAAAAAAAAAAAAAGAACTATCACATTACTATTGTGAAGAACATCCCCTACTCCTTTTGGGCTTGACTACCTTTGAAAATTCTGTCATTTCTTTCTATCCAAATGAACCATAAAATAACAAATAGTAGCATTCTCTAAAGGGTACAGCCGCACCCAAATAAACAATCTCCCCTTGATGACTCTGCCACATCCGCAACCTTCTTTAGATTACACCAAGTGACACCACTAATGAAGTAATTCCAAACACATGTTGTGACCTCAAAATGAAGAAAAAAGATGGCCCATTGATTCCTCTTTGTTGCACATCACACAAATATCTGAGATGAAGTTTGATCTCAATTTTCTTCTTCTTAAATTGTCCGCTATGGAGATCTTTGCTACTACAACTAACTAAAAAAGAAGCCTCCACCCAAAAGAGGAGCTAATCTCAGCCAAAGAAGAGAAAAAGAGATCATAGAGGATTGACCACTTTCTAGAGCCAAGTAAAAAGCTTTCATAAAAAATTCTCCAAAAATGTAAGGTTTCCAAATTTGACAATCATTAGAGTCCCTGCATAAGAAAATGTTAGACAGAAGGCTTAACAACTCCACATATTGGATCTTCTCAAATTGACACAAACTCCTTCTGAAGGACACATCCCACAAGGTACCTCTTTCACCCTAATGCACTCACAAACCGTAGACTCCTCAGTAGACACCACCCTAATGACCATAGGGAACAAGTCACATAAAAGTCCCACCCCAACCCAATCATCCAACCAAAATTTAACAGTTCTCCCATTTTCTACCACAAAACCCATTCCTTTAGCTAAAACTTTCCCCACTCTATAGACTCATCTCCAACTGATGCAATAACACTCCATAAAGCCGACCTACAATATCTTGGGCCCAGAGCAGGACACCACCGTTTTTATCCTCCCCATACTTCATAGCTGTGACTCTCTTCCAGAGAGTTTCCCTCTCCTTCGAAACTTCCACCACCATTTGGTCAATAAAAGCCCCATTCTTCTTATCTAAACTACTAAGACCGAAGCCCTCACTCCATTTCGGTTTAATCACCTCACTCCATTTCAACAAATGAATCTTCTTCTTGTCACCTTGCCCTTCCCATAAAAAGTTTCTATGAATAAGGGCCACCCTTTCCACCACTGCCTTCTACATCGTGAAGAGAGACATAATAAATTGGGAGATTAAACAAACAAGACTTGATCAAAGTGAGCCTACTACCCATAGAAAAATAATGCTTTTTCCATGATGATAGTTTTTTTTCAAACTTGTCGATAATAGGGTCTCAAAGAGCCTTAGATCTTGGTTTAAATTAGTCTAATTGGAAGACCGAGATACAGAAAAGGAAGCCTCTCAGATTTGCATCCAATCATGGCCGCAAAATAATAGCTTCATCAGTACATGTAAGGAATGTAATGTTGGCAAATTCATTGACTGGACAAAATTTGGGGTTAAATGTGTTGTAATTCTCTTCTCTAAATGGACTGAACTCTCTACTACAGTTACAAATGATGGTTTTCTATTTTAAAGGTAGAAAGCGCGTGTCTTCTCTGTCGGACCAGTAGGATTATTTACAAATCGGTCGAATTACGTGCATCCAAATCTGGTCATCTAATCAATTGGCTGGGTCGGCTGGGCACAAATCTAAAATCTGATTTTTTGGATCTACTCTCTCTTGCGCTCAAATCTTTCCTTATCTTTTTGGAATACAGATCGAAGAGGACACCAAGATATTTGTGTATATATATGGTTCAACTCTCTCCATGAAAGGGTGTGTCTCTCCAGATTCAAGACCCTAGAAGTTTTATTGAGAGATCTGTCTTCTCTGGAGCTTCTCTGTTTTTATTGTGCTGCATTGTTAGCTTTTGAGATCCATCTTCTTCTTCTTCATCTATGGAGGTTTGTCTTGAGAGGCTTCAAGGCGTGAAGATCAAGCGTGAAGAAGGTGAACTGTATTTGCGTCGACAAGATGAGCTTCTAGCTCTTTAGGTTGTGTTTAACTAGGAAAAAGGGTAGTAAATGGTTCTTGTAACCTTTCTTGCATAGTGCTTGTTCTTGGTGGACCGGTGGTTGGTCCTGTAGTTTTTTCCATTTGGATTTTCTACGTAAAATTTCGTGTGTCTATCTTTTTGTGGTGATTGATAGTTTCATCAAATTTTTTTTAGTTTCGACTATCTTCATAGTAAAATCTAGTTGAGATCTTAACCTGTGTCAAGATTTAAATATTTTCAGTACAATTAATCCCCAACTAATATTCTTTTGCAAATGTTAACCTTCAACCCCAAGAATAGCTGAAAATAGTGCAAGATTCTTTTTAAAGCCAAAATTTTTTTCCTCTTAGTTGAGCTAAAAAGAATGATGTTGTCTGCAAATTATAAATGAGATATTTTTGTCTCTATTCCGAACAATTTCAAAACCATTAATCACACCGACCTCGATAACTGTTATAAGAAGCGTGCTCAACGCCGGATCCCTTGACAAATCCCTCCAGACGCATTAAATAACTTATACTTTTTCTAGCATCAGAAAAATGTGTTACCCACATGGGCTGGAAATCTCTGTCAAACAGTCCCTTATTTTCCCACTTGATGTTATCAGTTACTCGGGTGAGTTGAGTTTTAGTCACTTGGATTATGTGCAGCGTGTCATTTTTTTTTTTTTTTTGTAGGTTATTGAACTGCTTGTTATGACTTTTGTGTTGTTAGCAATTCAGGTGAGGCTCAATTGCTGTATATGTAAGGTGCCCCATCGAACACAGCATGTTTGATGTCATCAGTTATTCGGGTGAGTTGAGTTTTGGTCGCTTGGATTATGTACAGTGTGTCTACTTCCTTCACCGCCAGAGGAGTACAGTCCCAGCCACATAAAGCTAGATTAAAACAAAACAAAACAAAACAAAATGAAACAATGTTTAATATCAGTGTAATACAATTTACCCAAACCAAAACAGGTTAACACGCGCTCCAGATGAAGAGTAACAGGGATATTGTATTTTGGTTTTTTTTTTATCAAATTTAAAATAATATCAACTCAGTAGTCGGTACTACCCATACAGTGTACCCTATCACCAATGCACCCAATGGCCCAATACCACCATGTAGCATCTGCAAGTTGTGGAAAATGTATTTCCAGTCTTTTGCTTTTTGGCATTTTTCTTGATTACCTTTTCTAATTTACATTAATTGTTATTGTAATTATGATTGTTACTTTAACTAAAGATACAACTTACGCACTCACCAAAAAAGAAACGGCTTTTAGGCTAATGACTGGGACCTATTATGCAAAAATAAAACATGTTCTTTTCCAAAATGATTCACACGTGCTGCTGACATCTCTTAAAATAATCACTGGGTATTATACAGCGGAGACTACTACACATCGTCCAAGCTTGTTTTTCCTAATACAATTAGTCTTCAGAACATAACAATCAAAGGAGATAGAGGGATAAATATGTTTGCACGGGGATTTGGAGTATGTGCAGTATAGAAATATCTGGAGTCAATTTATTGTGATCATGAGGAATTTGTAATTGGTTAATTCATAAGTTAGGTAAAACTCTGGATCTATTGAGTTGTACTTTATAATTCCGGTTTACGTTGCCAGAAGAGCTGAAGTGAAGAATTCAGAAAATAGGGCATATGCTCAAGCGCACCTGCATCAGTGCTCGAGTGCCCAAGATAGAATCATCTGTGCTCAATCCCTTGAATATGCGCTGCATATGCTCAAGCGGGCTCGCTCATGCTCTTGAGCACCCCAGCTGAGAAAACCTACTTCTCTATTATGGAATTGTTTACTGTTTATTGCAAAACTGTTAACTCTTATTTAATAAGGAGTATTCTTTTAAAGCACAAATTATAAGTTATATAAAGGGTGTTTCTTTCAACTCTAAGATATATATTTCATTATTCTGAGTGGAGATTATCCATTGAGGATCACTTTCTTCTCTAAAGTTTCCATTGGAGATATTGGACTGAAGCTTTATTCTAAAGAGTTGTATTTTCTACATATTTTGTAGAAGATTGTCTGAGAAGTCAAGTGCAAGTTGAATTTGGTGCAGTTGATAGCAAAAACGTCGTTGCAGTATGAAACTGTGCATAGAGAATTATAGCCTTTAGCTAGGTTGCGCAAGAATCGAAAGAGGGTTGTGAGTATATCTCTTGTAACTATATGATTCACAGCATGTAACACTCCGACCCAGCTTGACCTCGTTTAGCGGCTAGTTAATCTCGTTTTCGTGGTTAATCGTGTTTTGTTTGTGTTTTATTTTCGTTACGGGTCATGGATAGGTAGTTGGGTTGAGTTTGACCTGGATTAAGTAGACCAAGCCCTTTTTCGTAATTTTAGCTTTTCTTAGACATGGTCATTTTTGCATCATCTTGATGTCAACACGTGTCTTTCGTTAAGTTCGTTAACTTTCGTAACTACGTCAATTGCAGCCGAGGTCGTGTGATTCATTTGGACCCGGGTTTGACTCAAACTGAAATTAGCATTCTAGCTTGGACTTCTTTGTAATGTGGACTTACCTTGAGCTTATATAAACCCATTCCATCGACCAAAACACATTCTCTCTCTCGTTTTCTCTCAACTTCACTGTGCACGTGGAATTCTCTCCCTCCTTCACTTGAATTCTCTCCTCCATCGATCAAGAGGAGGTTGGCTTCTTGCATGTGAGGTGAGTTGGAAACCCATTCATCCCTCTCATCTCCTTTCTCTATTTCTTCTCCTTCTTGTTCTTATTGGTGGGTTTGTGTAGTGGATTTCTCTCCATCCCTCATGCATGCATTGTGGTTTGATTTGGTTTAGGTTGTGTTTGGGCTTGAGGGCAACGAATTGTGCAATTGATTTCCAAATTTGAGGCAAGTATAACCATAACTTGGAGAACCCATGTTAGTATGCATTTGTTTTGGTTGATCTTACATGAATTGATATGGAAACATGCGTTTACAGCCCATTTGATACTCATTGGTTCAGTACTTGTGTATTCCCATTGATGAATTGAATTTCTGATGCTTTCCCAGACATTCTGTACAGGTTTCAGGCATTTGAATTCGTACAGGTACGGCTAAGCCGTATGCCTCTTACGGCTCACAATCCAGAGAGGAGAAAAACCCAGTTTTCCTCTACGGCTAGGGCACGGCTAAGCCGTGGATTGCCCTACGGCTAAGCCGAAGCTCAGCCGTGGCCCAGCCGTAGAACAATACAGGGTGCAATTTCTGGAATAACTGAGAGTCAGCAACTGACAGACCTTCTACGGCCCAGCCACGGCTAAGCCGTAGACCACACACGGCTAAGCCGTAGCACACACACGGCTAAGCCGTAACCACACTAGAATAAAAATGAAGAATAAGGATAGGTGTAAAGAAAAGACCGATATGGCCTTCATGATAGAATGTAGAGCACCTCCACCTGCCCAACGGAATGTGATACAACGCGTGAATGATCTCGAGGGCTGCGAATCATTCATGTTCGTTATCCGGATGTTAAGCACCTCCCCATGGGTGTTGGTTTAAGGGACTTCGTGCACCGCCCGATTCAAAGCAACACTAGACAACGGTGCATCGAATAACTTAAAACTACATCATCATGCACGGTCAGAAACACCGGATAATTAGATTAGAATTGGTTTGTAAAGCAAGATGATTCGATTTCACATGATTTGTTGCATAACATATTGCATTCGATCATTGATCTCAACGCTCTAACATGATTACGTATGTTTCGTTACTTTCACATTGTGGTTTATTTACTTTGAGTATGCATGTATGATATGTTCACTCTCAGATATGTACGTATGATATGTTGTCACGATCTACTCAGGGTTTCTATGATTGACTCTGTATGGTCAGGCTCTACTTAGCCTCAGCCTTAGGATCCCGACGGGGTGAATTTGGTATAGTTATAAGGACCTGCTGCAGTATGGATATGTCTTGGGGAACCGGACCCCAGGAAACCGAGACCCATTGTACCCTGGCCCGGACAATGGTGTTCTTTGCATGTTATAAGATCCCTCTTTTGGGAGCATATGGTAATGTAGTAGCCACTAGTTATGTACATGGTATGTATTCATTGATTCACGCAGCATATTTCCTTCTTGCATGACAGCCTAGTATACGAAAATGCCTTCTTTAATCACATGATGTTCTTTATTCTATTAGACACGGCGTGTGTTAACTTGCTATGGTTTATACTTTGCTGAATCGTCGTATTCACAGTTGTTTTTGGTGTTGCAGGCCCAGATCCCCCTGCCGAACCCTCGCCGGTCGGCCAGGCTCCAGATGAGACCCCCGGGGCCCCATCAGGCCTAGAGGAGTGGATGTGATCACTCCGCGGGAGAGCGTTCATGGCATGCATATCTTTGGAGTCTTGTTTTGAGGATTGTTCAATTATGTATATGTCAGGACTGTATATGTTGTTTGTTCTTTTTGTAAGACTTTCATATATGTAATTATGTCAGTTCGTCCTTGGTATCCTCTTCCTGCACTGTTAGTTTATGTTTCTGATATTTGCAGCTTCCGCATACTTGCTTGGCACGTGTGAATGTTCCCTTGTGCGTGTGCATTTAGACTCGGCCTACGTGTGCATGCACGGGAGTACGTGTGTCATTAGGTTTGGCTTTTGCTAACCGCCGAACCCTGGGCTCGGGTTGTGACACAGCACTTGATTGTTGGTCCAGTACGGACTTGTGGTTTTTCCCTGGTTTGGATATTCTACGTAAAAATCGTGTGCCTCTTGTCTTTGTGTGACTTATTAATTTACTAGTTCGTTTATTTCTTCTGCTCTATATAAAATTAGAACTGCAATTTAGAAATCTATATCTAAAACAACTATTCAGTGGTAAAATCGAACAATGACTACTATCCAAAAAAACTAGAGCGAGGTAACACAAGCCCTCTGGCCAATGAAAGGTGTTTGCCCAGGTTCAAACGCTGGATAAGTTGGAAAGAAATGCCACCTCTTACCAATTAAGTGGCCCTTTTTGGGATGAAGACAATGTTACTGGTAGAAAAACATAGAAGCGTGTGCACAAAGACTGAATTGGTCACTTGGTGGGCTCCATATAATTAAAAAAAATAAAAGGAAGGTAGTGCCACAGATATTACCATGATAACAGAAATGTGCATCCAAAGCCACACGTTTTTTGGCATGCAATGAATTGTGAGGAAGCGGAGAAGGTAAATGGGGCATTGCTGTCGAGCATTTCCCATTTCTTAGTGGGAGGCTTGATTGTAAATATCCCTACTTTAATTACTTTCTATCCCACTAGAAGTTTTAGTCGGCGCCGGTGCACCCCTTTCTAATAGAAAACGCAGGTCAATGGAGGAATTGCAATAGAAGCACACCAATTTTTACTAACGCTACCAAATACGGACCTGATTTGGACGGGCCTCCTTGTCCCAGGTCGAAGCCATGCGCCCATGAGGTGTTGGGTTCGAGAATCAACTCACCAACCAAACTCGAGACTGTTTCAAGCGGGTTTGACTACTCTACCGCTTAGTCAAACTGTGTGTGAGGCCCACGGCCCACATCAAGGTTGCACTCATGCCACGTGTACGGATTCGATTGTGATATGAAAACAACAGGTCATTGACTAGATCGCCAAGAGAGCAACGGGTCAGTTTCGAATATGGGTGAGGACATAGGTTTCGCATATGCATTTGAAATATCAACTTGAACCCAATCCAAAAGTTGGAAAAAATTAAATGTTCAGGCCTCAGTTGGGTGAGAAAGGTATATACAAACACAGTGGAAAATAGAAAAGGTCAAACCGACCCGAGTTTCGTCGGGTTGCGAATTGCTAGCCCCGTTGATCATACTGGCAGGTGTCTGCTGAGTATCCTAATTATGGTGTTGGTGCTGGAAAGGTTTTCCACACTGCATATGGATTTTGATAAATCAACGACCTATGATCAACCAAACGATTTTCCAACGAGTTTTACGATGAAAAAGATGGTCTTGGCGACCACTTAAATTGACTTAAATGACCAGTAAAGGTTCCACAAGACCTGGTTTTAAAACCATGATCAGAGCTTAAGATCCACCCCCAGTTATGCCCGCATGATTACTTGTGATGATCGATGCGCTCGTCCCCATCCATTTACATATTCAACACAGCCATGTGAGATAGACTCCTTACCACAATTTAATGTTGGGATGAATTTCGATTGAAGTAAAATTTAAAGATATGTCATTGAAGGGGATGTAATTCACGATGAACGGCTGGAATTAGTATCTGGATCCCTTGTCACATCTGTTACATGCTTTACCCATAGGAAATCCAAACTCCCCTATAGATCATCAGCTGGGCTAACCTATTAAATCAAAATAAACGTCCTTCGTAGGGCGGACCCAAGTATGGCCATGTGGGTGTGGCTATACTCGTCAACCCGCGGTACACTTTCAAAATTTCAATAAAAATTGTGGATTTATCCATAAAATTCACTTAAAAATCCTTAGTTTACCTCTAATACTAAACTACCTATTAGGATTTACACAACTCAAACAAAAATCTTTAGATTTGTCATTGCCCCCCGCATTCACACTTGGTCAAATTCTCATATAGGTCAAGTAAGGCCCATTATAAGACCAGTCATGTGTAAGATAAGTGATAAAAATGAAATGGTGAAAAAGAATGAATCATGTAAAAGTACGTGATACATCATGCCATGACAGAATCTACTTTAATTAGAGTGAAGTTTGGCCCATTGAACAAGAGTAACAGTGCCATTTCCTCTCACAAGATAATCGATCTAGATCATTGAATGGTCGATCCCAGCGGTTGGATTAGCTGCAACAAACAAGCAGCCACGTTTTAATTTCAATGTCTGTTTAGCGAGAATATGAAGAATCCGATTATTTGCTTAACTGAAAACTAAGATTTCAGAACTTTTTTGATTGGAAGAGACTCGTGTGGGCCGTCTTATCGGTGCCGATTGCTCAGTTGCTGAGAGGTTTGCTTACCAATATTTGGTTTTTTATCTCTCTCAAAGTTCTCTGATAGAATAAGGTCACGATACAATTAACAAATTGCTTACAATTTTGGTGTAATGTTTTCACCAGTATGACGCTGTGATCACTACATTGTCTTTGTTAACTCTTGATTTCCTCATACGCAATGACTAACATTTTATAAATGCAACTTAAAAAGAAGATATTAAAATACTGTTTTTTCAATGCAAGCTTCAAACCCGATATGTTCTTTGATATCTACTATGGTGCAAATAGTTATAAAACTTAATTTAACGTATTTTATTACTACATGGGACTTTTGGGCATTGATTAGGTAGATAACAATATCCAGCTTAATTTAGCCTGCGTTTGTGACGGTACAGCATATAAATATCAATTTTCAGCCAGAAAAAAGCATTTAAATATCACTGAGAAAATCACAGGAACCTAAACATTTGGTTCTATCCATATCCACGAGAAATGATCCCCTAATGGCATCAGCATGGTGCTTAGTAAAGCTGTAATCCCATGTTAATCTATGTGGGAACCACTTGATGAGTTCAGCATGGTGATTATTAAAACTAAAATCCCATTTTATTATCTATGGTTCTCCCATTTGCTTGATTAAATCAGATGAACTCCATACAAGAAATGTCACATTTCTCACTAGGTGAACTAGTTTTCACCGTTCTTCCATGAGAACTATTGGTGGGACCCACTTAGCAATCCATCCAAACTGTGCACAAAGAAGAATCCCCCCCTTAATAGTCACTAATCCCAAGGTTTGACGCCCATCCGAATGGATTTGACCATTGGATGTCGGGTTGAAATTTTTTTAATTTGACGCTATTAAACTTGTGGGTCATGAATGAAGGGGTTAAGGGCATAAGATTGAGGTCAAATTTAATACTTGTGGTGGTTTCATGTAGATCTTACCATCCCCTTGGTTCCATCCCCAAATGAGATCCACGAGTGAGCCCTATAAATATTTGTACATATGGTCTTTTTTGGGCAAAGGTATGTTAATAATCGATGTAACTATTCATCTAAGAAAGGCCTCTTCCCTCAATGATAAGAGGTGTCAGTTCTTTTTTTGTTTTCTAAGATTCGAATCCTTAGCATGCAATCTTCCTTCACCCGAGGTCTACTCACTTCAAACCTCAGCAGAAGGCTGGGTCTTAGCCCGCCTAAGCTAGGTACTAAAAATGTAACTATTCATATCACTCCAGCTGAAGTGAAATTTTAAATAATTTTTAATTGACGCAGCTTACGAATTTGTGAAAAACAATGGAGCCCCCCGTATCAGATAAATTTTGTTTCAATCATTGACGATGCTCTTCTAATAGGGTCATTGCACTTTGTTGTCTATGGTACCGATAAAATAAAAGAAACCTTTGTTGTCTATGGCTTCATATATAGATATATATATATATACTAATATCAACAAAGCAAGTAGGGTGACAAGTTGATTTTTTATTTATAAATAAGAACTAAAATTATAAAAAAAACTAAAATAACAATAGAATATGCTACAATAGTTGTAGATAAACTTATGACATAATTACTTAGATTTCTATACTTTAGCATGATGATGACAGTGATCCACCATCTAGTTAATATTAAATGACGATGTTACTTTCATCCTTGTCATATGCTTTTCTTGATAGACCTACAACAACTGTTAACTAATTGAGTGGCAATAGAAGTTCAAATGTTAATTCAAGATAAGAAAAAATCTTCGATAAAAAAAATAATAAGAAAAAATAACTATAAATTGGCAAGAGAAAATAGTTTAAAAGAATATCATATCATGTGGTCTATATCTTCATGATAAATTCTGTATATTGGTGTTATTTGGGACACTGATGCCAAACGTAACCAATGACAAGGCTTTTCGGTGTCGTACTTGTGTCCTGCATGGCACCCATGTGGATTTCTGGCCGTTGAATCTTGCATGCAATAAGACGGTCCAGCTTTGTGCAAGGTAAGGGCTGAAAATGTTAAGAGAACAGATTAGGAATCGTTGAATTCCACTATCACTTAACCTCGGCAATAAGCAAACCCAACAACAAAAATGACAAGGTTGGCATAATTACGATTTAAAAACTCTACCACAAGTCCAAAACTGTGTCATAAAACATAATCAGTATCATACAGTGTGCCAAAGTCTAACAATCTTTTAATTAAGAAAATCTCTAGAATCCAAGAGACATAGAATATCTCGGATAGTTATGTAAAGATGTGTAAATATATAATATTTCATCACCAGGATTTCCGAAAGTCCAATCATTTATAGAGACCCGAAAATCCTATGATGCAACAATCTTTTTTAATCAAACGTGTGTATGCAAACTGATTTAACTAAGAAGCGTTTCAGTTTTCGAAAGGTGCATTTGGTAACAGGTGAGGAATTTACATTGTCACAAATTCCTCACTATCTCTAGAAAATGAAATTCCTCATAAATGATTTCATAGTTGAGGATTTCTTATGTTCTACGTTTGGTTAGAACTAAGAAATGACTGAAGATTTTCATAAGCCGTATGTACTTTTTTGGCAGAGGTGTTCATGGGTCGAGAGGGGTTAAGCCATTTTCAGGCCTAGCCTAACTTTTAAAATGCTGCTGTAGGCTCGGCCTAAGCTCGATATGGGCTATAAAAGCTAGGCCCAAACCTGCCCATTTAATCAAGGAGGCAAGTCGAATTGGACTTTTTATCCATTTTGGGGCTACTAATTAAATTAAATTACATACATTCCTCACGTGGGCCGAGCTGGGCTTTGGTCTTTCTAACACTTAATCCAAGCCCGATTCAATTATTAAACACCCCCAATTATTAAAACGGACCCTAATTACCTGTCAATACCGGCCCAAGGCGGGCTGGCCAAGTACATGAGGACTCCTATCTTTCGAATGGGGGATTTAGTCCCTTATATCCATTCTTTTGTTTGAGATGGCTTGAAAATCCGGTGAGGGGCGATAGAATGTAGAAATCACAAGTGGGGATTTTATTATTCGAAAATTATCGTAGATTTGCCAGCATTAAACATAGATATTGATAGATACACTAAAAATCATGTTTTTTTTTCCTCGATGATCTTGTTACCAAATATGCCCTAAGAGTATTAAAAATTTTAAGTTCAAATGAAAGAACCATGCAGCCATGTAGGATTTGTGATTGAAATAAGTGAAGTCATTTCTTGTCTAGTACACATTTGTGAAGACATGTTATAGTTTATTTCTACTCTTTGTACTTCTTATATTGAGATATATATATTTATATGGAAAATAATCCTATGAGAATTAGTTCTCACCATTTTTTTTTTTGCAAGAACTCTAGGTGGAGCCCATCTATTATCTAATCCAAATCTTACAATATACAGGGTCCCCTGATAGTCATTTGTCTCAAGTTTCTGTTACATTCAAATTTACTGGACCGTTGGATTGATTGTACACATATTCGAATGGATTGAATTTGTGGGCCTAGTCTCATCCCCAAATGGAATCCATAAGTGGCCTCATAAAAAGTTCTTACGGTAGATGTGTAAGAACATCTCTCACCTAAATATATATATGAGCTTTGATCCTGTTAGAACTATTCTTATTTACCTATCATAAAAACTTTTTATGAAACCCACTTGTGGATTCCATTTGGGGATAGGACCAAGGGGGATGGAAAGATCCATACGAGACCACCTCAGATATCAAGTTTGGCCCCAAGCAAATATCCATAATCTCTTCATTCGTGACCCACAAATCCAGCCCATTCGGATTAGTGAACAGTCAATCTAATGGTCCAATAAATTTAGGTATGACTGAAACTTAGGGCTTGTGACTACCAGGAGAGTCCGTGTGTGTATTGCAACATTTAGATTGGGTGATAAATGAGCCCCACATAAACTTCCCACGAATACAACAGTAAGAACACCTCTTAATGAAAATTTTTGATATATTTATATGTGTATATATATGGGAAACGATCCTGTAAGGATGATCCTTACGGACTATTTTTCACCATTTTGGATAGTTTGACCCACGTTGCGAGCTATCCAAATGGATCACATACATAACCCTCTTAAATTGCATATGTCTACCAATTTTAGTTCCCATCCGAAAAAATTAGACTGTTGCATCTATTGCACATCCATCCCAATAGACTTTATATATCTCTATCTATACATACATTAGTGTGCAGTCGATCTAATGGTCTAATCTATTCAAAATGAGACCTAGAATTGGTGGACGTATGTAATTCCTAAGAGTAATGTATGTGATCAATTTGGATGGCTCACAACATGGACCATACTATCTAAAACGGTGAAAAATAGTCTATAAAGACCGTAAGAACGGTCTTTACAGGACCGTTTTTCTCTCTATATATATGTAGGGGAAATATTCTTATGAGAACTAGTTCTCACCATTATTTTATGAGAAGTCGAGGTAGGGTTCATCTATCACCAAATCCATATGTTACAATATACAGGGACTTTCTTGATAGTCATACACTTTAAGTTTCGGTTATATCTAAATTTATTGGACCGTTATATCGACTGTGCACAAATCCAAATGAACTGGATTTATGAGCCACGAATGAAGGGATTGTGGATATCTGATTGGTACCAAACTTAATATTTAGGGTGATCCCACATAGATCTTTTCATCCCCTTTAGTCCCATCTCCAAATATAGGTCTCATGAAAAGTTTTCATGGTAGATACGTGAAAACAGTTTTCACATGATCATACCCCTATATGTAGAGGACACTTTGATTTTATTTCCGAATCTACCACTCCATTTTGTAATAGTAAAATTGTAGTGGTTTATTACAAATTTGGGCATCTTGGTCTACTTTATACACTACATTTTACTCAAGATTGAAATTAAAATGATTTGAGAAGTATTTTTCAAAATCCACCCTTTGCAAAAGTCGGAGCATGCCTTCTACATGTTCTTTGGCTTCAACTAACTAGAAAGCCTCTTGGTATCTATTATTCTTTTAGAATTTGGATTTTGCACGTCAACTTGGGTCATTGTAGATAACCAAAACAATGAATAAAAATTGGAGAAATCACTATCTCAAAGATCGTACTTTAAGTATCAAGCATTGTTCTTGCCCTCTTTTTAGATTGAAATGGAAGAATTATATTTTTTTTCCAAACAAGATTGACCATGGAAACATTCTACCTTACCCGTGTGATGCAACCTTTTTTTAATGGCAAGTCCACATGTATGCAGATGAATGGTGTCGAATGTAATTTTCAATGTGTTTCAGATTTCAAATAATGATATCTTAGTTATGCTTTATCCATATGTCGTGATTTGTTACATTGGAATAATATGGCAATCGTAATAATAATGTCGGTTTACTAACGGTAGCCTCGAATTCCCTAGCCTATGATAAACCGTGGCTCACATCCTGTCACTTTCCGTTGGTCATCAGTGCCATCAAAAAGTTCAGTGTGAAATCAATTAGGGACATGATTTAGAGGTAAGTTAAAAGGATTCAAAGTTTAGATTTCGTATGATTAGTTAATCATGTATTACCTATTAAGATTTTTAGAATTTGTAAATAAGATTCTATGTTATGTTTTAATATGAATAACCAAAAACACATAAAGCTCAATATTATATTAAATTTTCTCTGCTAACAATTACTAGTAAAACCTCAACGCACTAGTAGAACAAGTACATTTGTTTTTGAATACTCTGCCTCTAGTTTAATCTAGGCTTTTATGAATAATTTCTCCTTAATTTGTTGATTAATTATAATCTAGGGTTTTAAGTTTTAGCCATTTTATAGAGATTTTGGCAGTATCCTCCATCTTAATCCAACCACACCGATGGATTCTCCACGTTCACCTAAATCTTGGAAAAGGAGATAAGTGTGCATCAACAAGCACAATAGCAGGTTGGTCCAATTATGGGTTATTTTCACCGCTTTATTATGTAGATAGATGGTACTAGGTCTCACAAAAATTAAAGCTCATAGAATAAAGTGGAAGTTTAATATGTGCTTTATTTCAAGGATCAGATCAAGATGTCGGCATGCAGATTTTCTCAAGGAAAAAAATCTTGCCATAGCATAATTTCTAATAATATCACATGAACGTTATTAATAATAGATTCTTAAACTTTTTTGTTTTTTTTAATTTTAAATGACAAACACCCTAGAAGTGAAATAATTAAGAATGGGAAAAAAATTGAAACTTATTTAAAATATTAAACATAAAAGAATATCAAGATATAAATATTTTAGGAATATATGACACTAATATTGTCTTTGTATATTTTTATCTAATCTCTAGGATACTTTGTTCATACAATATCATCAAATTCTTAACATGTCAAGAAATTCAAATATTAATATCAAGGGTTTTTGAAATTGGGAAAGACGCTGAAGGCTCAGAGGTAGTTTTGATGGTCAAACTAGTTCGTTAGGGCTTTTCATATCTGCCCACTAGGTTTCTGTAAATGTGTTTGGTGCATAGCATATCTAAAAATCTGACAGGGATATGTGGGATTTGCGGATCCCCTCTGACATGCTTCTATGCTGATCTGGAGGTGAGAAGGGAGAAATCTGTCAGCGCACCCAAACCGGCCATGAAGGCAGTTGATGCACAATATTTTCCGCTCATATGCTCTCAGTACGAACTTCTTGCCCTATTGCTTCAATACCTTTCATGTTCTCCTATAGTTTTGACCCTGGGCCACTATCTATATCTTTATTGAATTGAGAATATACGAGGGTTTGGCTTATCATGAGTGGACTTATCATGGACTACAATGTTATCAAGGGGCATGATTACCGTGGAGTAAAACATCAATAGATCCGTACTGATCTTTATTTCTCTATCAAAAATTACAAAATGCCAACACCAAACTCTTTTTTTTTCCCATAACCTTTTTACTTTTATACTCTTTTTCTTTCCCATAACCTTTTTACTTTTATAACAAAACAAAAAACAATTTTATGTTCACTTTCTTTCATCATTTTCTCCCTCCATCACTCATCCGTCCCGTTTTTATTTCACATTCGCCATCCAATAACCAGTTGTACACTGGCTACGTCCTTCACCCCACAATTGGGGATCAGCGACGTCCGACCTTTCTGCAATGGGGTAAATTTATTAACTTTTTCAATAGAGACATTCTTCTCATATTATATTCTTTTAGTACAATTCTTCTCATATTATATTCTTGCAGAATCCTGTCTAGTTGCATGTTTTGACGATTTAAAGGAACACAAAGATTCCCAGGGTTACGAGACCATTGATAAAGAGACACTGTTTTTGTACATGGTCCCATCACCTTTTAGGGAGTTATATACAAGAAAAAATTTAATAGGTTATTTTCTTTTTTTTTTTTGTTTTAAACCTAGTCAAAGGGGCTCGGACCCAAATGAACAGCTCATATATACGGGACAAAAGTCCACTCAAGTGGGAAAGAAAGTCCGCACATATAGAAAGAAATCTCATAAAAGTGGGAAGAAAGCTTTCACATGCGAAAAGAGGTGACATATTCAGAAATAGAATCCTGGGCAGCTACGTAAGAACATACACCCATTACCGCAAGGGAAAAAGGGCAGTTCTTAAAAGGTTTTTATCTTAAGATAAGGGTTAGATAAAGGAAAATCTACCTCTACAAATGATTAGTTAAAAGAATGAAATCACAGGGAAAATGATATTTGAGATGACCGGAAAATTGTGGTTGACCATACAGCCACTCGTGCAAACAAAATTAATGGGTCGACAGTGGAGGTATTGGTGGAAGGTTTAAAAAATGCTGGGCATTGTTATTAAGAACATAATGTGGAAAATAGAATAACTAAATAGGATAAATAATAAAAAAAATTAATTTGAAAATTAAAAATATATATCTAATAAATACAAGCAAAACAAGTCCACACTTAACACGGGTGATATGATTCATACTATAAGAGAATCTATGAACTTTTAAAATTTTATGATAATTTAAAATATAGTATTTTTTGTATGAATTATATTGAAATAAATAATAGAGATATTATGTGAAATCATTACACACTCAATATTATTCTAAGGTCCTCTCTTCAATTCATAGTTATTATAAAGTTTTTTTTTTATTCTTTCATAGTTTAGTTATAGAAATACAAATGCATCATTGACCTTGATACCAACTAATACTTAATAGAACTCATTCATCTAAAAAGATAAAACCTACTCTTAGATTAAAAAAGTTAGAGGAAATTATATCAAAAATCATCTTAGCGGGCCACCAAATAAAAAAAGTACCACTAGCATTTCGCAAATGGGAATGATTCCACGGGTTCGTTTTTGTGTTTTTTTTGTTCCTATGTTTTTGTGGAGTGATGACGCCGTCACTCCATAGAACATATTTTTTCTCTTCTTCATAATTCGTTGTACTTTTTTTTTCACTTTTCTGCTTCCCTTTTTATTCTTCTTCGTTGCCTGCAACCAGTCACCTGTAATGAAAACACTAGTCAATCTTCATCTTCTTCCCCTTCTATCTTTTATTCTTCTAATTCTCATCTTCTTCTTCTAGTTCTCATCTTCTTCTTCTTCTTTTCTTTCTTTTCCATGTTTTCTTCTTGACAATGATGAACGGAAGACCGGCGTCGGTAGTAAACGGCAGGGATGATGCTCCACCGATGTTTAGCAGAGGGCAACTTAGATGAGGGCAACGACGCAACAACAGTGGAGGCATATTCTAGTGTTTTTTTCCTTCTTTTGATTCTATAAAAAAAAATAAAGACAAAAAGTTCAGCGTTGGAGGACAGCGATTGTAGAAAAGGCAGGGCTTGCGATTGGGTAGTTGTCTTCTCTAACAAAAGTGGTGGAGGAAGGGCGAGCAAAGAAGTGGCGAAGATGACAGAGTGGTTGGCTCGATGGGTGGGCTTGGGATGGATGATGCTGCTGGAGAAGATGCCGAGAAAGGAGGGTCATCCCCTCCAAACACACCCACCATGCCATCCCAATCCATCCTTTATCTGTGCTACCCGCCGCCTCCGCTCTTTCCCCTTTATCTACAAAGTGCTCTTCAATTGTTCGACGAAAAGCTTCATAGAGATCTTGAACAAAGAACCAACTCTTTTGAGCCACTACCTCATCTTCCACCATTCAAAGCACTTTTCTTTCATTGAATCATCTCAATGTGATTCTTTTGCAACGTGTTGGTACATTATCTATTGAAGACTTCATAGTTTGTTCCTTTAAAGACTTCATGCATTGGTTCTTTGTTTATTTTCACTTGTATGAGAATGATACATGATTTTTGGGACGTGCATAATAATTATTTAAAGGAGGGGTTGGCAATGTTTTGGTAAGTGTTCTCTGTGCTTGTGCTCAGTTGGGAGCTTTGGATGTTCGTTAAGGATTCATAGGTATATGAAGAGAGTTTGGTTGAGGTTGGAGAGAGTTAGATATTAGGTTGGGATAAATTGAAATATCGCAATCCTCTTATTCAACCGTGAATGTGTTTTGTTGTCAAAGGGATTATATTAGAAAATGACAGGTATTTTGTTGTTAAAGGAATTGTGTTAAAAGAAGGCAATATAATTTGTATTCAACATGTGTTTAATTCATGGTAATGTAGATTTATGGACTGTATAGCGTCTTTTGTTGATTTATGTAATAAGATAAAATTTCAAAAGATTATCGTTAAGATATTCAAGAAAAGCTGACAGCTGAATGCATATCATTTGAATTGAGAAGAAATAGATTTGAAAGTTTGATTGTTGATTCAACGAAAGCAAGTAATATATATAGATGTGTAGTAATATCGATTATATGAATAATGTTTGGAATGTTGTATTTTTGTTAGTAAATTGCATGTATATTGTAATATATAGATCGTATATATAATGTATGTGAAGATTTGTATGAATGATATTACATGAAAGTTTGGAGTTTTTATAAATGTTTAAAGTTGATATCGTATGAATATTTAGAGTTGCTTAATTGATGCAGGGAGTTGAGAAATGTTAGCATTTGGAGTATACCAATGTGAACAATTATAGATCAACAATGTGAAGACTATGAATGTTTGAATGTGAAGATTTGAAATTGATATGGTATGATAAATGACATCATGTATAGAGAAAAGCTCCATTAGTTATTATAGAACCTCATAAAAAAAACTGTATTAACGAGTGATGACGTTGTCACTTCACAAAACCGAAAAAAAATTTCTCTTGTTAACGAGTGATGGCGTCGTCTCTTCATAGAATCTAAAAAAAGAATTTGCTTTATTAATGAGTGACGACGTCGTCACTTCATAAAAGCTAAAAAAAAACTGTGTTAAACGAGTGATGATGTCGTCACTTTACAGAACCTTAAAAAAAAATTGTGTTACCCAGTGATGATACCTTCACTTCACATAACCTACAAAAAAAAAAAAAAGAAATGATTATCCATACACTTCATTCAAACATTTATCTACAATTTCATTCAAACATATTAAAGGAACACAAATTGTAAAAAAATTCATACTTATCATCTATTACAAAACTCAAAAGTGCATTAAAGACCTCAAATTCACAAACATATCAAAATTCACAAATTGTAAAATTTCTATTACATTTATCCTTGTATTAACGTTTCCAACTCTTGCACCATTTGAATTCCACTAACCTCTTTTAAATCACAAACCTCAATTCCTCTCACATCAAATCACTACAACTTTTGCCTTCTGCCATTGTACATGAGATTTATAATATAAAAAACAAAGTCTTCATCAAGCACTTCATTAAAACATATATCTATAATTTCATTTAAACATATTAAAGGAACATAAATTGCAAAAAAGTTCACACCATCATTATTAAAGAGCAACGCCGAATGCCATTATTAATAACTTTAAAGAAAGAAACTTTGACAAAATAAAACATGAGATGAATAAAAAAAGAGATGAAAGGATAAACTAATACATTGCAAATAGACTACCTTAAAATAATCCAATGAAGGATAAGAGTCACTAACCTCATACCTCACCTTTACCCAACTCTCTCCACGTACCCATGGATCACGAACTCAACATCAAAAGCTCCTAACTCTCTTCACATACTCATAATCCAAAATCATGTATCATTTTCATACACCTGAAAATAAACGAAGAAACAATGCATGAAGGCTTTAAAGGAACAAACTAACACTACACAAAAATTCATAAATATGAAAATGGATGAAAAAACAAGGCAAACACTCCATCTGTGCTTCTAAATAATAGTTATATCACTTACTCAATTTTTACACTCAGTATTTGAAGTTACTGAACAAAGGGAGGAAAACCTTTTCTCAACAATATATACCACCGCACTTAACCCTAAACATTGCATCAAAATGCATGAATATCAACTAGATTTTGATTCAAAATCAGTTTATAGTTGGTAGATTCAAAAAAAGATTCAAAAAAAAAAAAAAAAAAAAGAAAACAAACATGGGGCAGCTGCACATAATATACATTTTGTCGATGGAGAAGACGATACACCAACACGTTGCAAAGGGACCATCTTGAGATGATTCAATCAAGGAGAAGAGCTTTGAACTGTGGAAGATATGGTAGTAGCTCAAAGGAGTAGGTTCCTTGCTCATGATCTTTATGAAGCTTTTCGTCAAGCAGTTAGCATGCGTTTTATAGATGAAACGGAAGGAGTGGGCGGCAGAGATGAAGGAAGGGTTGGCGTAGCGAGTGGGACTAGAGGGGATGACCCTTCCTTCTCCAGCATTTTTTCCAGCCACGTCATCCACCCCAAGCCAACTTGCCGAGCTTACCCCTCTTTTATCTCCGCAGCCTCATTGCCCGTGCCCTGCTTCACGACTTTCATCGGAGAAGACAACTACCCGATCCTAGGCCCTACCTTTGCTATAATCGTTGTCCTCTAATGCCGAACTTTCCATCTTTATTTTTGGTTATAGAATCAAAAGAAGAAAAAAAATTGCTAGAATATGCCTCGGCAGCCGTTGCATCGTCGCCCTTATCTGCACTGCCCTCTGTCGAACATCATTGGAGCATCATTCCTGCCATCTAGTACTGACATCACTTTTTTGTTCGTCATTGCCGAGAAGAAAACCTGGAAAAGAAAGAAAAGAAGAAGAAGATGGAAACCATAAGAAGAAAATGGGGATTAGAAGAATAAAAGGTAGAAGGAAAAGAAGATGAAGAATGGCTAGTGTTTTCATTATGGGTAACTGGTTGCAGGCAAAGAAGAAGAATAAGAAGGGAAGCAAAATAGTGAAAAAAAAAAGCACAACGAAGTATGAAGAAGAAAGAAAATATGTTTTGTGAAGTGACGACGTCATCACTCCACAAACACATAAAAAAAAACACACACAAAAATGGTCCCATGGGATCAGTCCCGTTTTCAAAATATTGGTGGTGCATTTTTTGTTTGGTGGACCACTAAGGTGATATTTACCATAACTTCCTCAAACAATTAAAGGCACCAAAATGAAAACAATCTATAATACACACACATACACACACACACATAAACATATAAAAGCAAAGAATGATAGCACTTTAATTTGTTTAAAATGAATTTCAAAATTCGCTTCAACATAGTTCTAAAATCATAAGAATAATTCAATGGGCCTATCAGATTTTTCATATTTATACTTTAAAAAAAGCATTTTGCTAACAGTTAAAGATTAAAAAAGAAGGGAGTGGTTAGAGAGACTCAATTTTATATACTAATTTGAGAAGGAAAGGAATTGAAAGACTCAAATTGCTAGGAAAGACTCTTTAATTGATAAGGTTTTTAAATTTAAAGTCAAACTTTCAATACATTTAATGAACAATATTATTGGATTTTCTAACAAAAATAAGAAAGATAAGTTGCTGACCATAATTGAAGTTATTAGAAAAATAGGGAAGATCGGCTTGTGGCAATTGGTTATTCTTGTCGATCAATCCTTTTAAATAAATTTGAAATCTAAAATCTTTAAAATATCTCCCAATTCAAAATCAGATTAATCAATTTTAAAATTCAAGAAGATTTTGCAATCTATGAAAACTGAACTCCATTTGCAAAATTGAATCCTATATCTTTCATACATTTATATATATAAACTCAACAAATATATCATGAGAATTTCACAATAGTAACACTGCGCAAGGATGATCATCAACTGATTAATAAGTAAATATGTGTTAGTAAAGTAATCAGTGCCATTTTGAAAAAAAAATGTAAACTAATAAACAAGCAATGAAACTTTCTCGAAGCTATTTTTTCATAATCTCTCAATCAGGGTCCAGATGTATGGCCTTAAATGTACTACCTACTGTCAAAAGTGTAGCTGCTTCATTTTTTTTTTTTTTTGGTTTTTGGTTTTTGGTAACCAGGCCGAGGGCATTGGACCCATGAGGGAACCCAGCACACCCGGGAAGAAGCCCGTTACACGCAGGAAAAAAGCCCACTTAAGTGGAAAGGTAGCTCGCACAATTGAGAAGAAAGAGACCTAGCGAAGGTTCGAACCTTGGATAGTCCAGTAAGAACAGTCACTCCTTACCACTATGATAAGTTCAATTATCTTTCTTTACGTGGCTTTGTGTACCTGCTTTAGTTGCTTTTGTAAAATGTGCATCCATTATTCATGAGGAGAGTCCACAAGTTAAAATTGCCATTAATATGTGGGTTGTATTCTTGATTATCAATTCAAAAAATGTATTTAAGTTTGAAACAAACAAACTCTTTTACTATTTAACCGGCCTAATAATGCGTTGAAAAGTTGATTAGAAATCTGTGGTATTGGAAAGGATTCACTAATTTGGGACAACGACAGCATGAATCATTTGAAGTTTTAATTAATGGCGATAATATGATTGGAAAGGTAGGTAGGTAGGGGCAATTGGACATTATCTTTGCTTCCGAGTACACACTAGCATTCATGGGTGACTGGTTTTTGCAAAGACTATTCAGGTCAGGTCTAATGATATGGGACAATGAATCTGGATCCTCCCCTACTATTATTGCGCGGAACCATTAACATATACCTTGAACTTCATCTTGGGGCCACATAGACATAATTTGGATTGTGAAGAATGAATCTCATCCCCTCCACTAAAATCTGTTCTCAAATTTTAGTTCGAAAGGAGTGAATCCAACCCTCCAATTGAGCTATGATAGAAATGTAAAGGGTACTAAACGTGATTTCTGTTGATGTGTGTTTAATCACATTTCCATCATGCTTATCAATTGTATGTTGGAATCCACTTTGTTTGAACTAAAATTATGAGATATAAGAGGGGTTGACAATCCTCTTCGTGGATTTGGATTGTCTTTCACAATTGCGCGTAAAACCTCTGGGACAGAGGTTTTAGACTCAGGTGATTGTAAACATTTACTACTGATGAAAGGAACATGAGGTTCCAAAAATAGAAGCATGACATTTGGAGATTTGCTAGAGCATTCTTGAAATGAGGGAAATATTCAAGTGCATACAGCCCTTACTAGATAAGGGCAAACTTTATAGAGCTCACCAGGATCCCCAATGACTATAGGATTAAGGAGGATGGAAAGGGTCATCATAGATAGGCCTATAAATCAAGTTTATGGTCAATCCTAAGCCTCTAACCCATTCATCCATGGACCGTAAATTTAATAATTTTATATTAAAGAAAAAATTTGACCCTCGATTCAACAATCCAATCCATTTGGATCAGTGAAAACTCAACTGATTCATTGTAATTTATGTGGTTCTATATATGCGGATGGTTTGAATGAATCATAAAATCGGCCACACTATGTTATCCCTCACCATAGGTCCCCCGAAATTATAATGTTTCTAATCTACTCTCCTCTGCTACTACTGCATCTAACCTATCTTGAAGCAGTACTACTTGGCAATAATTTCCTTTTCCAATTAGGGCTTTATTTATTTATTTTCTCATTTGCTTGCTTGCATCTAAATACAACAATAAATAATAAAAAAACAATGCACAGACACATGCACACAACTATGCATGGATTGCACTTGGAGAAAAGGAAAATTTTCAAAATAGTGTTTAACTTTTTACCACATTTTAAAACAAGATAAAAATATATATTTCAAATAAGGACATAAGTTTTTTACTTTTCTTTTAGATCAGTACAAACCGTTAGATTAAATATTTTCAGGCGACTTTTTTCACTTATTTTTCAAAATCTCCAAAATGCCCTTCTTCCTCTTTCCCTCTTCATTTCTTCCCTCCTTCCTTTCTTCCTTTCTTCCCCAAACTGCGGAGTAACTCTCAATAAAAAGCAATGTGAGAGAGAGAGAGAGAGAGAGAGAGAGAGAGAGTACCTTCTATTCTATTTGTAGTCTGTACTGTCTTCTGCTAAGTTGTATTAATGTATTTAGTACCGATTTTAAGGTGGGGTGTCTCATTTTGATGATAATTCTGTTGGATTTTTTCTGAGATCCACAAGATTTGGTTTGTTGATGGTGAAGTAATGGAGCAGAACACGGATTTTCTCAATGATAGGATGAAGATTTAGTTCAAATTACAGGAGAAATTGCTCGGAAGAGGATGGAGGATCTACCATTACTATCTGTATATGGGGTCGAAGAAGGTAAGGAAAACTTGGTGCCGGAGTGTGTTGGTTGCATGGGTGCTTACTTCACACTTGGGATCTCTATCAATTTTCTGGTATTTGAATTCCCCAATGGTTGAAAAGAGGAACGAGACACTTGCAAGCACGTGTGACGAGCGCGCCAAGATGCTGCAAGACCAATTTAATGTGAGCGTGAATCATGTTCAAGCTCTCGCCATCTTAGTTTCAAATTTTCTTATAGCTTTAAGTGTTCCAAAAGTGTAGATCAGGATCATGGGACCGCTATGAATGTAATAAGGACAGCATTGACTTGGATCAAGCAATAGACGTAAAGATTCTTGACTGTCTATTAAAGATCAGCTATGTAGGATTCACGATCCACAATTTCAGAACAATGATAGATAGCCTAATTAGGGGTGTACAAAAAATCCATCAATCCGTTAAACCGATCCAATCCGTTCTGCGGTTTTTTAACTGATCTGATGGTTAATGGATTTGTAATGGATTAGAAAAATCCTAATTCATTTGTAACGGGTAAGTGACGGATTTTACCCTTAATTCGTAAATTTAAACATATTCAATACATTAAAATAAATATATATTTATTTTATATAAAAATTATTAAAAGACAATAATTTCTTCCAAAAGGCTTAAGTGTTTTGTATGGCACCCATTGCAAAATATCTTCCAAAAAGTTTAAATTTTTTGTGTGTTTTATTTTATCCTTCTGTTAAAATCTTTCTAGTGAGTTTCTGTTAAAATCCTTTAAAGACCTTATGAAATTGATAATACAATTATCTTTGGATTAGAAGAGTGCGATTCAATTAAAAAACTGATTTGATATATTCTAGCCCATAGGATGGTTGAATGTATCCTTTTTGAACATTTTCAAAATCTGATCTCATCAAGACATTTCATAAAATGAGCATGTCCAACGTGTTAATCTTAACAATGACTTTATCTAATAATTTGGGAATTGTCATGTAAGAAGGATAGAGATGGGCCACCTATGATCAAGTTTTACCAACGGGCCACTTACAACTTTTTCTTCTATTTTTATTTTATTTTATTACAAAAGAATTTCTATTATAGATTCTACCAACGGAGTGAATGGTTTTAATCAATCCGAACCGTTGATCCAGAGTTCGGTTTGGATCGATTTTAAAGGGTAATTGATTGGTAACAGATTACAAAATCGTCAATCTGTCGGTAACGGTTTAATGACGGATTTGGCTCAATCCGATCCAATCCAAACCATCTACACCCTTAAGCCTAATGGAGAATATGGTGATGAATGACTCATTTCTAGACTTTATTTATTGATATTAAAATATTCTACTATCACCTTGCCATATTATGTATAACATCTGGCATAATGGGTGATAACCTCCAACTCAAGTTAGAATAAGATTATAAAAGGAGTTGGATTGAACTACTTCAATTAGAGTTTGAGTCTTACAACGATTAACAATCTTACAAGGATTAACATATCCTCTCTTTATCCAAATAGACTCTTTGTGAGGGGTTTCTTTTTGTGTTGAGGTCTACTCACATGCAACCATAAGTGGGCCCCATCACAGATGCCAACATTGTCATCATGCCAAGAACCCACCTGCCAACTTCCCTTTGCTTTGATGATGTTTAATTTGTTTTCATTTTTCCTTTTTTTATTTGTCATAATAAAATGAAGTGCTTTTTATGCATATTTTTCTAGTTGTGTTGCAAGCACCTGCTTCATTGGGTTGTTCTATTGTCCTGAGAAATTTGAACTAATCAACAATGTGAATTGTGGCAGAGAGTGATTTGGGTGTAGTTGCCATGACGAATAATGATATCCAGCTCAATCAAATTACAATTTCAATGGATTCGGCAGCCTTTTTTTTATTTCTTTTTTTTTATTGAAGGTTGCTCTGCAGTTTGGGGAAGAAAGGAAGGAAGAGGGAAGAATGGTATTTTAGAAATTTAAAAAAAATGAAAATAGTTGCTGGAAAATGCTCAATTCAATAATTTGTTTTAATCTAAAAGAGAACCGAAAAACTTATATCCTAATTTAAAATGCAGAATTTTTTATCTAGTTTTAAATGTGATAAAAAACTAAGTCCTAATTTAAATTTTTTCCTAAAAAAATAAACCTATACAAGGAGTGTGAGATGTGAATGAATTGTGCGAGCTATATCTTTTATCCCACAACTCAAATCGTAACCCTTATTTCTCTGCAATATTAAAAATAAGTGGAATTTAAAACAAATAAATGAGTTTATCTGACAGAATGGTTGTGCGGTAAGACGTGTCTCTTACATTGTTGAATGTGAAAGATAGCATTCGAAATGGGCGCCGCCATGGGGGCCGCAACTTTTGACGAAGATTTTGATGTAACTCTGCTGTGACTTTTTGATGGAAGTAAGCGTGGGGGAATGACAATGACACCACTTCTCTTGGGTAACCAAGGAGCATGAGCTAAGACTAACTGTACTCTCACCTTCTCTGGAACGTGACTAAAAGGACAGCATTGTGCACTTATTCTCCGCATGTGCGATTTTTACCTGGCAAGAATCTTTGCTTTGTCATATAGACCGCAGATGAGCGAGTCAACTTTTTTTTTATTTTTTTGTGGCATGGATGGCCCATTGGTGATGAGCTACACCTTCAATGTGAACGCCAAGAGACTGATACATATATAATATTAAGGTTTCAACACCACTTGGATGAATTTCTTTTCAAATTAGTCTTGAGAGTTTCACTACCTAGCATTTTGGGATAACATTTACCAGACTTTGCCCTTTCTCTTGCTTCGCTAGTCACAAATAATAGTATAGCTTAATCCTAACAGTGAGCTCAATTATTTTTAAAGTAAAAAATAAAAGAATACAAATTAAACTAGATGAATGAATGGTTTCGATTGGTACATAACACATCAAATACTGTACTATACTATAGTAATTCGGTGTTCATAAAAAATATAGCACGAGATGAAGGATAATAACTATTATGTGGGTTAAAGTCCCGACATAGATTTCTATATGCAGTTTAATAAACAAGCAATCCTAAGTTAACAGTACTCAACCACAAGAGATGGAAGCACAATTTTTTAGTGAAAAACCCTAAACGGGAAAAAAACCAAAGGACTTAAGCATTGGTTCAAAAGAAATCAAGTAGTATGAAATCAAAGGTTATAGGATCAACTTTCTACCTTTGTCCAGTTGCATACAAGCTAAAGAACTGCAGTTCTTCTTGTCAACGCATACATCGTTCACCTTTTTCATGCTTGATTCAACATGCCTTGAAGCCACTCAAGACAGACAGCAACACCTTGAAGAAACTCAAGATGATAACCTTCTACAAGAAAAGGTAATCTTCTACTGAAAAGTAGAAGTAACAACCTTTAAAACTCAAAGATTTATCACAATCTCTCCAACGGAAGCTCTAGAGAATAAAAGGAATCTCCCACAAGTTTTCTAGACTCAGAATAATGAGATTCTTACTTTAAGGTTGAGAGAAACACCATTTAAATAACCAATAATCCGTGCCCTAGGATTAGAGTTATTGTTAAACACAAACTGGCAGTTCTGGAACAAAAATAAAAGAAATCTACTCAAGAAATTTGGGTTTTCTCTACCGCCATTCAAGTAGATGGTAGTTATGTAATTACATGCAGCAAACTTTTTGAGGCTATAATTTTGTTATTTTAACTTCGATTGATATAATCTTCGAATGTACGGATATATACTCAAAAAGAGCTTTCCAACAGTAAGTAGCTTGTCCTGATCCAACGTTTGATTTGTGAGTTATAACCTTTTTAATCTAAGATATCATTAGAAAAATACTTCAATTTGCATTCTTTCTACACTTTCTTCACTTCAATTCATCCGGCGACACTTACCACAATCCATTCTAAAAGAAATATAAAATTATATCTCTATGGACTCAGAATTTTGTCCAACTCATAAATTTACCAACACTCATAATTCTAACACAAGATACATTTAGATAAAAATATGAAACATCTTTAGTAACCTAATATAAGGAAAAGCTAAAGGCTTGTTTGAGCAAATAGAATATTCTTTGTTGTGCAGATATTTATTCCTTTTAAGTCTCTAGCCATATGAAATTGAGATCCCCCTTAACAAAAAAAAGTTTAGTTTACTTTTTTTTTCTTATTCCTCAAAAACAAAAGCATTGTCTGATAATAAAACAATAAGTTAAACGAAAAACCAAAAAATTATCTTTCTCTATTGTAATGAGCTTATTTGTTTGCAATAACATACATAGGAATTTCAATATATAAGATTTTTTTGAAGCAATTAACAACGAAGATCAAAGGTTAATATTAAAAAATAAGCATCAAACAATATTTTTTTATCAAAATAGAATCAAAGGAGGAGCACAAATAAATAAATAAATAACTAGCATGTGATCTTCATTCTTGACCACTTGAAAAAAATTATTTTATTAGCATTCGATTGAACACAGGTTTATACCCTTGTTAAACATTTTCATTTTCTTAAAGAATTAATCTCTTACATCTTCTTAAGTGAAAGTAAGTCTAAAAGATAAGTGATTTAATTTGATTGGATGAAACAAAAAAGGCATAAATATGAAAGACAAAAAAACCTGACCTCCGTGTCAAAGGACTTATCAAAGATTATATCTACACATCTCTCTTTGTTGTATTACATGAAACATGATTATTAAGATACTTAAGCATCCTTTAAAATAGCATATATGATAGAGTTTCTCAGGGAAAATGAAAAAGCCTTCTTGTAGTTAGCAAGCCAATAGAATTTTTCCTGTAATATAATATTTTTTATGCAAGAAAAATGTCATAATCAGGAAAATAAAAGAATAGATCACATGATTTTTTTGTTTAAATATTGAATGTAAAAGATCAAATAGAAGTTTTAAATTACATTCCAATCATACGTTTTAAATGGCCTAGAATGTTAATAATTTATAAAAATCAAGTGATTCGGCCACATCTCTCTTATATTTGATTTGGTACTTTGTCAAAATGAAATAACTCAAGAGTTAATTCAGAGAGTTTTCCAATCTTATTTAAAAACACTTTTTAAGTTATATGGGCTGGCCTTGATGCATGTAAGTGGCGGAAAATAATTAGGAAGGAATGATGCAACACAAATTGGGTTCTCTGGATGTCACATGAATCAAAATATCTTCACGCTTGATTTTAGGGCTTAAAACTTCAACAGTGTAACAAGCGCATACTTTTTTGTGGCTAAATCCAACAGCAAATAATATTTCAACTAGGGTTGCAAACGGGTCGGTTCTAGTCCTGGCCCATGGTGGATACAGAATCAAAACTGTCAATGAGAAGATAGGCCCGGAACTAGTTTAGAACTAGTTTTTTTTATCCAAAACCGTTAATGAGAAGATGGACCCGAAACCAAAACCATGTATGAGGTGGATTCGAGTTTGGGTCAAAGTTTGTGTAGAAAATGTTTAGGAGAGAAAACCTATTTTTTTTAAAAAAAAGTCTTAAAAACTGAGGTAATATTTCGGATCTCAGGTCTACGGGTTAAACCAAGGTGAAATCAGATCCGTAACCGTTTATGTTACGGGTCCAAAAATATGACTTAGATCCGAACCCTTAAACTTGTTGGGACTTAAATAAGGACCCAAATTTGATTATTAACGAGTCGAAACTTCCGAGTAATTGGAGAAATAGAGAACCATTTACCACCATAATTCAAACCTATCAAATTATGAGAAGAGATGACACTTGCTTCTTACTAACAGTATAAGATGCATTAGATTCATTCAAAGGTTTTAATCTGTACCATGTGGACAGGGAGACCATAAGTGAAAGTTCTATAAATGGAATTGATATTATATGGGGATTTCCCTTTGGGTGACCGTGAGTGGACCTAAAGATGTAAAATGGGCCAGTTCAGCATGGCCCAGTACGACAGTCAACGCTGCCCGGCATGGCCCTACACGGTCAATATCACAGCACGACAAGCACGGTGTGGACTTATGAGCAGTGTTGGGCAGAGGTTGCTAGGCTTGCAGGCACGATACGGCATGACCCGTTTTACCGTATAATAGCCTATTTTATATCTTTTTTGTAGTATATAATTTTCTCTTGTTTCAGTATTAATATAGAAGAATGTAGTCTTTTCCTTTTTAGATTTTTATTATTTATAAAAACCATACAAATAATGAAGGTAATCCTATAGAAAAAACCTTCAATAAAATAAATTCAAATGGATTTTTTTAATGGGGTAGGTTGAGATTGCTCAAATTACTTAAATTTATGTGTCATTCTCTTCTATGTATATATTTTTTAAATTTTTTAACCTAAGACCCTAAAAAGAAATGAATGCATAAAACATTAAAAGAGTAGTATGGGGGACCAACAAGGCATATCCTAAGCATGGGACGAACGAGCCAAGCCAGTGGGCCGTGCTGGGCCCAGCCCTACCATTGGGAGGCACAACAAAGCATGGCATGATATAAAATACTGTATATACTGTACCGGGCAAGGCACAAAGCACGGCTGGACGGCGACACTCTCGTGCCCGTAGACCCTGTGTAATAAGTTTGAGGCATGAAATATAAATCCTCCAAGAAAAAGTCATTGAAGAATAAATACGAAAATCAACAAAATTTGAGAGGTTCATCAATGTCTCTTTGGATCATTATGAGCTTTTCCCGTTCGGACCCATGGGCAAAGGTACATCCCGGTAGACAATTTCTCATTCAAATTTTGGTCCAGAGGGTCACAATGATCCAAGCATCGGAGGTGACGGCTAAAGCCAAATAAAAGTCCGCTGCCTGGGACCTTTTTCATGATTTTTCTTCAGGTCATTTGAGAAACTTCTAGCTTTTCACACCACCGGATCTCAAGCTACTACCAATGGGAGTCCGCGTACTCTTAAGTCAAAACCGTGCGTTGCCAATGGGAGTCCGTATACTCGTTAGTCAAAACCGTGCGTTGAGGGAACAGAAATCCAAAATCGGATTCACCCCTCTGACATTCTCCACTCCAAAATAAATGGCGAGTGTCCCCAGTTGAAGCTGATCCCAAAGGACGATCATTTGGTAAAGGTACTGTAAATTAATAAATGATGCAAATGATTGTGAATTACTTTTATGAATCATTTGGTAAATTTTACACGGACGAGTAAAGTTTAAAAATATTTTATATCCTATGTAGAATTTTGAGCGTTCAGGTTTTAAATATGTGGGACCAATCTGGACTCTCCTCCAATCCTTTGAAAAATACAAGTATACAACTATTTGTCTTCGGCCTCCTTTGGTAAGTCTATTTCTTATATCAATTTGATGTTTTACTCAGTTTGAAGACCCTTTGTGTTACGACTAATCAAAAAATTAATTATAAGGTGACTTTTTTATAGCTTGAAGACACCTTATGCTTTTATAAATTTACCCTTATAAATTTATAATATGACAAGTTTGACTTAACCCATATAAACTTCATATATGTTGAGTTTGCTTTTGGTAATTTAATCGATGATATCAAAATAGAAGGTCTAATTATAACACATCCATTGTGAAATAGACAATTTCAATCAGCTCTATTTCAAGCCAATAGGAGTTGCCAAATAAGTTCATTTCTACAATGGACACAAGAAATTTTGGAATGGGGCCCACTTCCCATTCTAGGCTAGCGGCAATGATTTCTCTTTGACATCATCCAATTTTAGTAGGCGTTTCAATTAATCAAAAAGATTTTGACACTTAATGGCTCACCTCACGTTTTCTAAAAGAACTACTTCGTTTTTATGTCACCCCTTTATATGAAACAATTAAGTTGGTCCCAAAAACCAGTTCAGAAAAATTATTCACGTTTGGAATAGTCAATGTACCGGTGGGTAACACGAATGGTGCAAGTCAAATCAATGGTCTAAAACATTGCCCAATAGTTTTGGCGTCATCTGCGCTGCCCTGCCCTGCCTTGCCCTCCGGCCACGTTTCCATCTAGCAATACAAATTTGGAATCCCACATCAAGTGGACAAACCATTTAGCTTGTTGAATAAATTTGAAAGACAAACACCGCAACATCACAAATGGAAATGGAGGAAATGATATTTTGGCTGAGACAGTGAAATCTCAAAACATTTGACTTGATCGCATTTTTAGTTATTCAATTTGAATGCAATCCAAGTTGAATTGTTAAAATGTTTCTTTATTTGTTTGTGAAGCAAATTCTATCCACATGGCTTAGGTTTCAATTCAAAGGTCTCAGAGTTGCTGGGGACCATAGAATTCATTAAGTGGACCATCCATTTTCAACTTTTTATAAATTTTGCAGAAGTCAAAAATCTCGGTTCTTGAGCCCCATTTCTTCGCGTGAGCGCGGCACCACATTCGACAACCCGGTCTATTTATACACGAGTGTCGCGGTTCACACGGCACTAAAATTGGCACATTCGTGTACGTCGGCTAAACATTAATTATCCAAACTTTTCAACTCTTCCCTCGCCACGTACCCAAGTTAAAACTTAAAAGGAGTGGCATTCTCACTTGTCTATATAGGAAATTTACTGCTTTCTTTTTTTTTGACGTGTGCAGTAATTTCTACTCATGTACGTACGTGGACTTTCTTTTTTCGTGCGATAGGTTTTTTTTTGTGTACATCTCTTGGCTCCCTCCACTAGGGTAAGAAAACAAGCTCTTTCACCCAAATAAAAGAAAGAAAAGAAAATTAACTTTCCAAAGAAAAATGAAATTGTACTGCATAATGATGAGAAGATTTCAAGTGGAATAACAAAATTTTAGCTATTTTTAGTATTTTTCTAGTAGAATATTAGTGGGATTAAACATAAATTTTACTATAATGTGGAAATACAATGCATTACTACAATCATCACTTTTTCCACAAAAAACCAGCCACACAAACTTACCGTAAATGTATGGAATTATGTAAGACTTATAAGCTTCTTCTTTTGCACATTATGCTATACTAGATATGCTATGGGCTAAGAACACCCCTCCCTTTTTCATATGTGAGTTTTATCATCTCACATATGCTAGTTTTATGAGGCTTTTTTACACACAAGCGAGTCCTCATCCTCATTGCCTCACATGAGTGAATTAGTGTTGATGTTTGTATATAGGTGCTAGTTAGGAGCTAGGTTAAAAAATAAAGTGCTATGGGCTCACAAAGAGAAAAGAAAAATTGTTTTGAGAGGATACATTCTTTAGATGGAGGTTTTTTTTTTCCCCCACCTAATGTTCTTATTGCTAGTTTATTAGATGAGAAGAAAATTTTCCTATGCAAGGGAGTGTAGATGACACCAATCAAATGGAGGGCCAAAATGAACCCACATGGCCCAAGCGGGCCAAAAGTAAAATTTAGATTGAGCGTTTGGGTTGGGCTAAAGCTTGGGTTTTGAAGCCCCAACGCCATTTACGTTGAATTTGGATTTAGGCTTTAGGTACCCAATTTGTTACCATCCTAAATAGTTATAAGACCTGATTTTGCCCGTTCAATTTGCACTGGGGCTTTTTGCGTATTAGCTAGATCCATAACATTTTGTATAAGAGCCGACCTCCACGTCTCGAGTTTAAGTCACGAAAAGGGGTATTTGAAGTAGAGTATTGGTTAGGTCCATAACAATTGGTATCAAAGTTGACGTCCACGTCTCAAGTTTAAGTCATGTAAAGGGCTACTTAAA
Source organism: Sextonia rubra (assembly GCA_037013555.1). Classification (NCBI taxonomy): domain Eukaryota; kingdom Viridiplantae; phylum Streptophyta; class Magnoliopsida; order Laurales; family Lauraceae; genus Sextonia; species Sextonia rubra. The sequence continues at coordinate 42,408,571 of JASUAD010000013.1, read as the reverse complement.
GTAAAGTAAAAGTTGTCCTTAAAAAAAAAAGGAAAAAAAAAGGGAACTACTCATCGTAAGACATGAGAGTGAGAACTGGCTTTTGATGTATGAATTGATTATGTCCATAACACAATTCATCTCAAGTATTATAAGTATCATATATAAATCACCTTAGGATGACACTAAACTAAAAAGCTCCTTTATTTTTATAGGCATGGAAGTGCTCACATGAGGCCATTTTCCTTTTTTTTTTTAATTGAAGTGTTAAATAGGATAGAATTCGACCTCATTATAGTAGGAGAGGGTCGAGTTTGACCCTCTATGTTTTCTTGACTGCTACTTTCTTCTTCTTCCTCCTTCCTTTTTCATAGGGCTTCCATGAGAAGAAAGAAACCAAGGTTAGGACCATGAAGATCTTTCTAGATTATTTCTTAACTCATGTGAATCCAACTAAGATAAAAAAATGGAATTATACTTTATGGGAGGGACAACAATCTTATTCTTCTACTCCAATTGGACCAAACGATGGATGTCAAAGTGGCCCATGTCGCTGAAGGTACTTCTCGCTAACCAGAGACACCCCTCAACAGTGCCATGGAGTTTTCCTGGCCCCGATTTCCTGTGGGTTCTAGCTTCTACTACAGAGCAGTAGATGGATGGAGCTGGCAGTTGCATTGCTCTTTGCAATCTTAGATTGGTTAAAATCATCAACTCAGAAGCAGGCAATCATCTCATTGCCTTAATCTCCTTGTGAGAAAGATTGAGGTGGTCTTCACATTGGGAGGGACTTGCTTACTGACTTGGTATATTTATTGATCATTTTCATGTGTTCTGTTTACTTGTCATGTAGTTGTAGATACTTCATGCAGCGAATAAAAATCTTCTCTCTTTTATTTCAGTTAATAGAAGTTTGCCCGCAAATTTAAAAATTCCCAACAGATGGTGCTATTTTAGCAAGTAGGGTTGCAAGGCCAATGAATTTCAGATTACAGGTCCACAAGTGAAATATTTATCCAGGGACTGTTGTCTGCAATGGTTGCTTTCTCCTCATAGAAGCCACATGAAAAATGGAGGAAGAAGAAAGTAGCTTTCTCAGAAACATGCTATTATAAATGAGAGTTGTATTTGACCCTCGTTAACACTTCATTTAAAAAATCAGAAGTAGCTCTAGGTGACTATTTCCATTGGTATCAAAGTAGGGGGGCCTTTTGGTTTCATGCCAACCTAAGTTGATTTTCTGATAAAATCATCTAATTTTAAATGTTTATTTCGTTTGAAAACCAAATTTACTTGGGTAATTGGCCCTACCGATATCTACCCAACCCAACGTGAATTACACTTGGGGAGAGCATTTACAAGTCGAGTCATGTTCGAGTATCATGCAGGTTTAGTTTGGGTTTGAATTTACCTATAAACAATATGGTTAGACTCAGATTTAGCGAGTATTCAACCCAACCTGCCCAAGGGAGTGGCAAACTAATCGAGCGGATCAAATTATGTCTAGTCAACTAGTGAGGTCCACGGTTTGGACTCCAGCCCATCTGCGCCCTTCTTTTTAAATGGATCAAGTTTCCCAACTCGCACCAGTGAAGGTCAACTAGACTCAACCCGTATCGACCTACATTGGATGTGATGACCCTACCGCCATTTGGGTGATTCAACTCAATTAACCCTACCATAAGGGTCCACGCGGCTTGCAAAATTGTGAAGGTTTGGAAATCGCAGTGGAAACTGTAACAAACCGTAAGAGTGGAAAGTGGAGATTCCTACATAGGTTATATGTCTCAAGATATACATTTTGAAGATGAACATAAACTTAGGAGACTGTATGCGGGCAGGGTCGGCTCAAAACAATTTAAGGCCTAAAACGACAATCCTAAATGGAGTATTTTCTTTATTTGTAATATTATTATAATATTTTATTTAAAACTTATTTTTTTATTTTTTGTAATGCAATATTACTATTTAAGTTTTTATATTCAAATTTTGCTAACATATCTTTTTCAATTAATAGTATGGCTAATCTACTTAATTTTTTTTGTGACATTGTTGTTCTAATTTAGAATTTTATCAATTTTAATTTTGAAAAACTTTTTTCTATAAAAGAAATAGTTACAGGTATTGTCAATATTTTTCTAGTAGACATATTTAATATTTATAAATTATAACTAATAATATTTTCAAATAAACTGAGCACTAACTATAATAAACATATAATATGATCTTGTAATTAACTTTTTTTAAAAGCATAAAACCATAAAAGCTAATTTAATGATTTATCGGTGTTGGCCACAAAGATTATAGATGTGATTACTTTTGAATTCGATGAAGCTTCTTCAATATAAAAAAGAAGATTATATTTGAAGTTATCTTCTAAGGATTTCAAGTAGTATAGATATAGAGGGAAAAATATATAAACTAAAGGATTTTCAAAACAGAAAATGATTTCTTGCTGCTTGTGACTTTAAGGTTTTTTTTATGTCAACATTCTCTCAATGGTGAAAATGATCTTTAATTCTTTTTTTGAAATATGAAAAGATAACACTTATTTTTTTTACATATAAAAAGATAGTAGTTGCTTTAATTACTTTTATGAAGCTTTAAGTTGCTACAATTACTTTTCTGAGTCCTTTTTTTTTAATTGAAAAAAAAAGACAGAATTTACATTTTTGGGGGCTTTATTTTTTGAGGGGCCTAAAGCAAAGGCTTTTCTTGCTCAATGGTCGAGCCACCCCTGTATGCGGGTCATTGGGTTGCCCTTGTTAACCATAACTGGATCTGTCTGTTTTTTTTTTTTTTAAGAGTAAAAAACATTAAGACATGTGAACCTTTTTTTTTTTTTTTTGTTAACCTAGTCAAGGGAGTTGAAACCCAATTGGAGAGTCCGTACAGACGGAAAGAACGCCCACTAAAGTGGCCAAGAAAGCCTACACATGCTGAAAGAAAGCTTACAAAAGTGGGATAGAAGCCTGCACACACCGAAAAAAGTGACATGCCCAAGGTTCGAAGCCTGGGCAGCCAAGTAAGAATAAGGTAAGAGTGCAATTCTTAACCTATGACTTATGTTAGTGTGAAACTAACATAACCTTAATTGGATCTTTTTTTGTAGATTTACTACACTTCTCAACTGTGACTATAATATGCGATATCAATAGGCCAATCAATGTAACAGTGTAGAGAAGAGCTGTAACCCCTAAACCCTATGTATAGGTTTTCCATAGGGATAACTCCCTTCTCATCATAGAGTCTTATTTTAATTTTAATTTAGATTCCTCTTAGCCTAAGAACACCATAAGGTTAGCAATTTTACCCAAATACCAAAGATATCTCTATAAGGAGTTTTACTAACATTGGAGTCCTATTTGATAGTGGTCTACTTAAGTGGGGAACTCACATTGGCATGTAATCATTACGCCACACTTAATACCCAATAATTCTAACAACTCAATCATATTTTACATAGGTTGGATTTAATTGGTCAAATATAGATTGAGATAGGGTCCAAATTGAGATAGGGTCGGGCAGCAAGTCAGATCAAGTTTTGCCACCCCTATCTGCTAGAGTTGAGCCCATTGAAAACAGGGACCTCTCCAATTAAACTAGTTTTGTTAGTATCATTATCATTATTATAAAAAGTGATATTTAATTAACTATATTTGTTCCTACAAAAAAAAACGAACTATATTTGTTTAAAGAAAGGTTGTTAAATAATTTTCTCCTGCATAGTTTTCTTCATTTAAACATAAAAACAATGAAAATTTGCTAGGAGAGAGAAACAAATAACGAAACTTCAAAAAGGGGTTCTCCACCTATTAGCTGCTGTTTACAAAATTAAAAAAAAAACCCAAAAAAAAAATGGAGGTGAAATTGAGTTTTTATTATTAAAGAGTGATCCTTTAATATTTTGTTTTAAATAGTTTTCAAATGTCAGCGCTCCCTCTCTACATGTGCGGCCACAAATGTACACTACTACTAGAGAATTTAGTGCACTTCTAAAGGGCATTCTTCACCTTCAGAATTCCCCTCAATTCTCCTCCCGGCATCGATTCCCTAATTTTAATTTTTGTCCCTCAAGTAAACTGATAGTGAGGGCTGAATCTTGTCCAAGCCAGACATTAAACTCAATCGAGCCAAGTTAAAGTTGGATTCAATATCCAGTCACCGAGGACAAGGCTGGGCCCTGGTGCAGTCCATTTCCGACATGCAGCTCTGGCTCAGGCCTATAAAGGAGTGCCTTAAAACAAAAGCCCAGGTCCACCTGACTTAGCAGGCCAGAAATATTCCCAAGGCAAGTATGCAGCCTATGAACAGGACCCAATTGCGGTCAATTGATTCCAATCTAGGATGCTTTTATATATCATCCTGATTTTTAAATTAGCCCAGGTCAATCAATCTATTCTATTCATGAATACTTCTATTCCCTCTACCTGGAGCCAATGTGAGTTTGACACAAGTCTTGACAATAGCAACGACTGAATTCTGTGGTGAACCCAAAATTTCTATTTGAGGGGTGCAGGCTCAAACTAGTAGTAGGGCTTTTGAGGCATGCCCAAAATTTTCATATGAGTTTTGAAGGACAACCCATAAATCTAATGTGAGTTTTGTAAGTGAACTTGAAATTTTCCTATGGATTTTGGAAGTGGACCTAGGCCCAATAGGTGCAATTGCCCCTAATAGACTGTATGTAGCTCTGCCTCTGAGTGAATTTCATCGCAATAAATTTGAACGTTATATAGTCATTAAAATTAGATAAGGTAAATTAACTTCTAAGGTAACCTATTCAGACTGATTTTGATACATACACAGCTGCACATATATTGCTTGGATAACAGAAGTGTGGGAGTTGAACTTGAGACCTTGGAAAGCAAATCTAAAGCTTAAATCAACTGAGCCACTACCTTAACCGCATTACTAGAGAACATATAAAGAGAAAAATCCAATAAAACTCACATTTTGGGCACGTTTGGTTCATGCCATGGTCCACGGTTTCTGTTTCCTAACCACCTTGGTAGGAAATGGCATTCTCCTCGCCATGAGGATTTCGCCCCCATTGCAGCTAGCGCTGGAAATTTTTGAGGAAATTTTACGTGTTGCATTAGACGACGGAGGATCCAACGCCTTCTCTCCTCCCATTTTCCGCAGCATCGCTGGCAGCACAAACAAGCCCTTCGTGTCTTTCATAGGGGACGTTCCAAATGTCCCTGCAATTGTATTGAAATGTAGTGCTTGATTTAATTAGAAGCCTTGTTTTTATGATGGTGCAGATTGACTCGGATAATATGAAATAAGGCTTCTTTTAATTTAGACAAGCATTTAAAAAAGTTTATTCTATTAGAAAATGAGGCCCTTGGAGAATAATATTTTGCATTCGTGCAAGGTGTTCGGTGACTTCCTATTTTTCTGGGAATTTAAAAATAAAGCATTGAAGGTGAATATAAAAAAAGAAACACTCCAATGAAAAGATAATAAGGTGGGTTCTCCACATGAGGATACAGCAACGTGTGTGTGTGTGTTTTGTTTTTTAAGATTTGACCTCGTCATATTTACAGCATCTTATCAAATTTTAAAAGAGGGCTAAAATATTTGCCAGATTTCAAATCAGGACAGAAATTTCACATTTAAAAATGAGTATAAGTTTTCTATTTACATAATTTCCAGTGACTTTTATACCCATTTTTCTCAAAATACCAAAAACGCCCATAGCCTTCTCTTTGCTCTCAAGATGGATGACCAGAGAAAGAGATGACTGATGATGGTTGTAGGATGAAGATGTTTGGTTTGGTTCCTAGTTGTAGGGTGTCGGAGTGTAGGTGTTCAAGTTATGGTGAAGCAAAGAGTATATGGGGAGGCAAAGATGGGTCGAGTATGTTTGGGTCGAGTGGAAGGGCAGAGATGGGTTAAACAGGTTTGGCTAAGAGAGCGACTGATTTGTAGGCTTTGGGATCGAGAGATAAGAACAGATGGCAAGTGATGATTGGAGAAGATAGAGATTCTGTTTGTGATCGTGATGGTTGTGAGAGATGTGCCAGAGAAATGATTGATTTTGGATGCGAGGAAGAGGTGTGAATGAGGGACATCAAGGCTGATATTGTTTGTGTACTGGAGGAGAGGTTGCTGTAGATGGAGATGGAAAATAGAGAAGGAGATGGGGACCTTGAAGATGATGATGTTGGATGGCCATTTGGTTAGGGGATTTGAGATGATGGGAGGAAGTAGGTGATGGGAGGATGATGGGCTTGGGCGAAACCCCATCATCACCCAAGTCAAACCTCATCGAATCTAAACTTCCAAGCACGACTAAGCAAAGGATGAAAATACTACATGCCATTTGTGCTCCTTCTTCATGCATTTGACACTACGATGAACAAAATTTGTAGGGAATCCAAATCCCATTCAACATCTTTCATCAAATCCATGATTTTAGTGAAGCTATGCACTAATTTACGGGCATCCTACAACCTAAATAAAGGCTCCCAGTTAGCAAAAACTTAAAAGTGTTGGGTTTATGTCGTATATTCCGGTTTACCCGAATGAGTCCGCTGGGTTAGCCAGTAACTGGTTTAAGGTCAAGAGTATTTTGGTAATTGTACTGGGGCTTTCTTGGAGGCCAAGAAAGCGGATATTATATGTGTATAGTCTGTAACCCTAGATCTTGTGTTAAAGAGAAGTGAGAGCTCTCTTGCACATGGTGTTCCCACACAACGTAGGAGAGACGATGAGAGAGAATGAAACTCTCTGTATGCTTTATTTGTCATAGTGAAGATGATCATTTCTATGCCCGTAGATGTAGCCTTGTTTGGGTGAACCACGTAAATCTCTCTGTCTCTTCTTGTGTGTGATTGGTTCTTTGTTGATCTTGTGATTGATGTATGCGCACAACGAATGATGTCAAAATCATAACAAGTGGTATCAGAGATTGGGTTGAAGCATTGCGATCAACGAAGTTGTATCTTCTCGGAGGATCCCAGTTTTTCTGCAAAGATGGTTGTGGAAGAAGACAGAGATTGGTTGTGATCTTCGGTGGGCCACACATCATAGTCACGTTGGTGACTGGATCGTTCGTTTTCTCTTTACAGAAGATGAGATCAGCACAAATTGAAGAAGAGACATAAATACAGGATTCTGGTTCCTCTGTTGCAGATTCAGAGAGAAGAAATTTGAAAAAAAAAAAACTGTTGTTCTAAAATCAAGAGCTACTCACTAGAATTTTCACAGAGTTCTCGGTATCTCCGTCCCCCTTCGCCGAACTTTTAGTCATTGCCAGAGACCACGCCACCCGCTGTCGTCAACCATTGTCGTTAGTTGTCGGACCCATCACCACTGCCGAAGGAGAAGCCCGCTGGTCGCTGAGCGGAACATTCCTGTTATAGACAAAAAGGAGGAAGGAGACGGTACAGCACCTGGGCCAGGCCCAGATCAGTGGGGCCAGGTTCAACCTGACCCGTCTGCAGCAACCAGACCATTGCAGGCCTTTAAGTCCTGTTAGTTCCAGATCAGGCCAACTTGACCGGTGTACTAGAAGCCCAACCCAACAATGCAGTCCAATAGAGAGACAACTAGTTCGGGTCGAGTCAGGCCTGACCAGTGTGCACAGAGTCCAGCCCAGTGCAGCATTGCAGTGCTAACGTCAGCACACATTAGCAGAGAAGGTCAAAGTCAGTTTGACCAGTTTTAACGGCTGAAATTGTTTCTACGATATCTTGATTGTCCAATGTCCGATCGGAGATCCGTTTGTGCCTACAAACTTGTTTCGAGCAGATCTACGCAGTGAAAGAAGGAGATTGGCTGTTCGATGGTCAACAAGGAGGTTTGACCGATCGGAGCGTAAAAACTTGTTTCTGCGATATTGGAGCCATTAAAACTTGGATTTCATATCCGTTTTTTCTAGCATGCTCATGTTGATGAGATCTATAACTTGATGCAGAAATCTTGATAAAAGAATATTTTTTCTCCCCACTTGCCTAAACAGGAGAAATCTGGATTTGCATACCTTGACAGGAGACGTCCTGTCTTGATTACAAAAGGAAAATGGAGTTTTAGGTAGTACCAACTTCTCTTGTGGAAAAGATCTGAACAGACATAGGTTTAGGTCAGAATCAAGTTAACTCGACCTAGTTGTTATTGCAAACCCAATAGTAGGAGTCGCTAGCCTAATTGCAAAGGGTTTGCTGATTCAAACGAAGTTGTTCGTTTGAGATTCACATGTTTTCCAGATCACATGTGATGCCATTTATCTTGCCAAAGCCAAGCCAGTGAAGAAGCAACAAGGAGGAGTTGATGCATCAACAGTTATCAAACATGTGTTTGATTGATCGGAGGCCAGGTCAAATAAAGTTTTTGACCGCTTGGAGCCAAAGGTTGTTCTGCAATTGTGAAGTCATTTGGACTTGTATTCCCGATCTGTTTTGCTTGCATACTTGTGGTTATTGGATCTTCATAGTAATGTTGAAGATGGAGGCAATTCAGATATCGATATCACTCAGATTCGTCAATGGATTCGATCTTTAAGTTCGAGGTGGAGTTTGACGATAATATGAACTTTGCTTAAAGTTCATGTGCTGGTTCAACAAGTCAAAATGTTGAAGGAATAAGTCTGCATCATTGATGTAGTGACGTACCATTCAGCAAGGTATGTAAAGATATTGCCGGTTTTATCTCCTAGTGGCTCGAGTTGTACGGAATCCAAGCCAAAGTGGAGATTTTTTTGTTTATGTCTTGTATTCTGGTTTACCCGGATGAGTCCACTGGGTTATCCAGTGATTGGTTTAAGGTCAAAGGTATTTTGGTAATTATATTGAGGCTTCCTTGGAGGCCAAGAAAGCAGAAATTATATATGAATATAATTTGTAACCTTAGATCTTATGCTGAAGAGAGGTGAGAGCTCTCTTGCCCTTGGTGTTCCCACACCACGTAGGAGAGACAATGAAAGAGAATGAGAGTCTTTGTATGCTTCTTTTTTTTATAGTGAAGATGATCGTCTCTGTGCCCGTGGATGTAGCCCTGTTTGGGTGAACCACGTAAATCTCTCTGTCTCTTTTTGTGTGTAGTTGGTTCTTTGTTGATCTTGTAATTAATGTATGTGCATAACGAGTGATGTCAAAATCACAACAAAAAGACCACGCCCATATGTGAAGAGTCTAGGAGCAAGTAATGCAGGACAAGCAAGGCATCGGCTCATTGGAGCTAGATCGTGATGGCACAAATAGTGTTGAGCTGGTTTTTAGGATAGCGAGATGTTCATGCCGATGCTATCGTAGAGCTCGGCAAAGGAAGATTCACCACCATTTCTTGGCAAATGCAAACATTGAAAGATATGGTCGAGCTGGTCGTTAGGATAGCGAGATGGTCGAGCTGTTGTTGCCGAACGTGAAAGCAAGATCATTGATCAGTAAAAAGGACCTCAGGGCATTTTTGGTATTTTCATAAAGATGAGCAGAAAAGTCGCAGGGAACTATTGTTATCGCCGGATGTCCTTATTTGAAAACATAAATGAAAATTTTAAGCTCTTTTTTGAAATGTAAAATCTTTTTTGTCCTGATTTGAAATTTAGGAAAAGCTTGAATCCTATTTTGAAAATTTTCCTTAATTTAAATCCCAAGAAAGATAATGTCCTCTCGTCATCTACCTCATATCGTTCAACCAGGCCTCATATTGTATCCTTCATCCCCTAAATCCTCGAATAACTTTTGGCGACTTGACCCTAAATTCTTATATATTAATTTCTATGTATTCTATTCACACAACAAGTTTTTACCAGAAATGCGAAAGTTTATTTGTCTTATATGAATGTTGGCATGGATTATTCTGTTGGATGTTTTACCTTGTGAGCTATGAAGGTGTTGAAATCCCAATCTCTCTTTATTTGTGATTTGGACTTATAAGGAGACCTGTATGTCGAATAGCTTATTCGATGTATAGACGTCCCTTATTCATCATTACTGCACTGCAAGTTCTTGGTGGTTGGCAATGTGTCAATTAATTGCTAGTTTGCTTTATGATACCACATTTTACAAATTCTCGTGTGATTAATTGTCCTTGTGAAAATTTCAAAAAGGTATAAACATTTCCCTCATTTTTAAAAAGTACAAAAAGATTAAAGAGGATTTTACTAAAAAAATTACGTAAGGGGGCTCCAAACAATAAATCTCACTCAAGGTATAGGTGCACCGGAGTGGTCATGTGTGGCCACTCTTGTTTTTTTTTTTAACCTAATTAGGGAGTTTTTTTAGTAGCAGCGAGTTTGATGCTCCTTTATTACCCTTAAAATCCGAAAAATCTCACATCTTTTCATCTTCTTCCTTCTAAGTCTATTGGATGTGCAAAATTTGTTGATGTATGTAAAATCTATTGAGAGTTAATAACAGTTTTAGGTTTTGATATGTGTTTTGACTCAAGGCCTTTTCCTAAGAAAAGGAGGAAGAAGAATTGGAAGATGCAATGATTCAATTCTACTCCAGAGGATGACAATGAGGCCACTGCTCTCTTGTATTAAATACAAAATTCTTGAATTCTACATGTTGAAAGCTCTTCTAATATTCTCAGTCAACTCATTCCAATGGAGACATGGCTAACTTATTGTGCCCCAAACTAGAAGGAGCAATGGCAACTCCAAGAATTTTTATCAAGGTAGTAAAAAAGAAATATAAATTATATAAGCTCTCTTAAAAGAAATATATGGAAGGAAATCTAGTATATTAATATTAATTTCTTAACAAAAGCATTCAAATACATAAATCAAAAATTACAATTGCTCTCGATTAGTTTTCATATTTTGAAATCATTGCATAATAACTTCATTATCAATGCTATTAAATACATCTTTTTCGATGTATGTAACCAAGCAATCATTTATCCTCGTAACCCAACATTCAAAAGAATATTATTCACATCAACCGGGATTCTCTTAGAAGATTATGTTGTTCGATAGTCAATGTCATCACTCTTCTCTTAGTTAGAAGATGAATGTCGCAATGGTTTCCTTATCAGAAATTTATCCGAAATTTATCCATAACAGCAAAACTAATCAAAAATAATAATAAAAAAAAGCTTTTTCAATTTCAATCCAAATTTCAACTTCAGTATTTCCCTAATAAGCTAAATAATTCAAAATAGAAACAATCATCCATATTATTAGCGAAATATGTCACTAATTCACAATAGAGAAATAGAAGAAAAAGAAAAATTCATGATGGACCCAAGAAATCTTCCTCTAGGGGGACATTGTGTTAAGAGAGAAATTTTGCAAGGCCCACATGAAAGAAAATGAGGGTTTGTTAAAAAAAATTCGGCCCCAGATCTTGAATTGTGTTTTCTAACCACTTTAACTATATAAACTTTTAAAATAAATATCAAATGGGGTAAAGGATGACATCTCATTTCTTCACACCAACCTCTTGCTTTAATGATATGGAGTTTGAAAATGTGTTTTGAGACAGACATACCTTAGTAGTTTTAAAACTATAAATTGACAAACTGATTTGTCTATGAGTGAGACACACATACCTTAACAGTTTTAACAAAACTATGCACTCATAGAGTGGTGTTGGAAATGAGGGAAAGCATGAAATGCATTTCATTCCAATAAGAATAGAATGTATGAAATAAATTTAAACACCATAAGAGTGTGGAAATAATAAGAATTTTAACAAATTTAAAGGCAGTAGAATTCAAAAATATTCGTTTTTAAACCTATTTGAAAGTTCAATGTTCTGAGCAAGCAAATTCATCCTTAAATAATAAATTCAATGGTTTTTATATGAATGGATGAAAACAAAGTAGTATTTTAAAGAAAGCCCAATTCATGTGCCATTACATGTTAATCTCATATTTAATCAAATTTCACAAATGAAAAGAACATATTTCCGAAAACAAAAATGAATACAAAATACTAACCAAAAATTACATCGGAGCACATAGGAAAATGAGATTTAGGGATGTTGGCCAGTTGGGTTGATATTAGGGATTTAGGGTTTCATGATTTGATTGTTTCGGTTTTAAGAGACATGTGTGTTACTTGGAGGGCTTTTCAACACCTAGAGTGGATTTGCAGGTGCCAGGTATTCAAGCACAAATAGACGAGAGGACGATTGGGAGAGAGACGACTAAGTCACTAAAGAAAAAGATGGTTTTTCACGATTTCCATTTCTTAGAAAGGGAAAATAAAATGAGTTCCTCCTTAAAACAGGGAAAAGGAAATAAAGACGGTGCAACCAGTAACCTCATCCTCCTTCCTCTTCTTCTTTCTTCTTCTTGTTCACACGTCTTAGGTTTTTTTTTTTTCTTCAATCGGCGGCTTTGATGAAGAATAAAGAATGGCTTTAGGGCTTGTGACTTTTACTTAAAGTTTAAAAAGAAATTATACTTAGACCCTTAAGGGTGGTCACCATTTTTTTAGGGTTGTCAAGACCTATCTTAACATAATATATATATATATATATATATTGACTTTTTCCAATCTAGGGTGGTCAGCTATGTGCAGCGGCCACTATCAAGGAGTTGGTTCTCTGAGTATGCAGTCATTTCATCAAATAAATGACTTGACTTTACATGATCAAGGCTAGATTTTATTCAATCATTTCTATTGGAATTCATATTCACAAGAACCTGGAAGTGAAAAAGGGAAGTGAAGGAGGAAGAAGAAGGGGAAAAAAAGAGGAAAAGAGATGTTATCCATCAGGTGGGTGTTTGGATCGATGGTGGAGGAATAAGATAGAAAGAGAGAAAGGTGAAAAGAAAAACTAATGAAAATGAGCATAAGAAGAAGAAAAACAGAACCAAAGAAAGAAAAATCAAAGAAAAAGAAAAAAACAAAAAAAAGGAAATATGGGAGCATTGATTTCGCCGCTAGTGTAAAAAACTTACGTCGCTATTGACACTCGCCAATTAGATGAAAAACTGAACCGAAGTTGTCACACATGACCACTCTGGTGCACCCACACCTTGGGTGAGGTTTAGGGCTGTTTGTAGGTTCGCCCTGCCCGAGCACAATCCAGACTCAGCCTGCTTTGGGCCGGGCTTGGATATGTAATTAGGGCCCATTTAATAATTGGGCTAAGCTTGGATTAAGTAATAAAAAGTCTAAAGCCCACCCCAGCCAATATAAGAAATGCATGTAATTCAATTTAATTTGTACAAATAGGTACTTGAAAGGCCACAAAATTGATTAAAAGCCCGATTTGCCACACTTGATTGATTTAATGGGCAAGCTAGGGCCTGACTTTTACGGCCAATGTTAGGCTTGAGCCAAGCCTAGGCCAATGTTTCTAAAGGCGGGCCAGGCTTGGATGTGCTTTAGCCCGACCCATGAACACCCCTAGTGAGGTTTATGGTTTGAGGGTTCCTTAGATGATTTTTTTTTTTTTGTAAAATTCTCAAAATTAAATATATCAAAAGAGTATAAAAGTTTTCGATATTTGTTTCAAGCAAGTACTCACCTAGAAAAAAGTTTGAACAATGATAAAAATACCCTCATATTATTTTTCAAAATTTTTCTTTACTAAAAATCATTTAAGAGAATGATCAGTCCAACTCAAATGACTTAGTTGGGCCCACTTTAGCAAAACAAAATGTCGGTTTGGGGAGGAAATACGTAAATAAAAGACGAAAACTTGTGATAAGAGAAGGCTGTTTTTATCATTTTTAAAGCTTTTTTTTATGGAGAGGTCTTGATTACAAGAATTGTGGAAAGCCTTTTACTTCCTTGAAATATTCAAATCTTCATGTAATTTTTTTTTAATTACACAAAAAGTTTTATACTTTTTAAAGTTTTCCCTTTTCCTTATAACACAATTTCATTGAAATTCTGGATTGGGTTGCAAGTCGGTTAGACTCTGGCTCACACTGCTCCACCCACATCATTACAATCAAGCCCGTAAAATCATACAAAATCAGTACCATACTGATGACAGCATAGCATCATTGTTCATTCGATTTACAGGCAAACCATGTTCAAAGTAGACAATTTCTGATGATTGACGCTTGTTCTTTGTTTCGTTGTTGCAAATGCGTAGGGGTGCTCATGGATCAGTCTGGCCCGACACTGACTCTGGCCCAGCCTGCTTTCGCCCTGGCTTGGACGAAAAAAACTGAGCTGGTTTAATTTCTGGGCCGGGGTTGGGCTCAGTGGGAGAAAGCCCAAAGCTTGGCTCAGCCTCAGTGAGAATGAAAAACATTGTATTTTGTTGATAGAGGAACTTGAACACATGATATCTGAGTATCTGTGTCAATGCCATGCATCAAAATTAAACATCAACTAAGCTACAGTCATGTGCAATTAACGGAGGCCTTTTTCATTAATAAAATCTTTTAAACCTGGGCTCTGGCTCAACCAATTTTGTAGGGGCTGGGCTCTGTCTACGGATTTAAGGCCTGATTCTGGCTGGCTTGGGGGTTAAGTTTTGGTCTGGACCTGGATATTGTTCAACCCGGCCCATGAACATTGCTACAAATTAATGTGGCTAGATCTAACTGAACCCCAGCCCAACACACATTTAACCCACATAACCCTGCCCACATTGTATATGAGTAGATCATGGGTCAGGAAACTTGACCAACATTATAACAGGTTTGGTTAGGCTCAGTCAACATAACATATTTATGGTCAACCTATATGTCTAAACTGATTTAAAATTTTAGTGGTTTAATATTTTGGTACTTAGAAGTTAGAATAGAATAGTCTATTTTAATGGAACGGGCTGGACTATTGTTGCGATTTTTCCAGCCTTTAACTTAAGTGAAATATAATCTTGTAATGTTTGCAATTGATTGGTTTTGAGCCAACATCTAGAGGTTCGGCAAACATTTTGGACACACAATAAATAAACGTGATGCCGGTCAAGTATGGTTTGAATTTAACAATATTAAATTGGTTGAATATGGAGTGGACTTCAACCCATGGATATCCCTCAAACCCACCATATGCCACCTGCAATCGCAAATAGTGTTCTCATGACATTGTAACCAGGAGAAAATGTATGGATAGTTTCAAACTCAGGGTTTTCATCAAGATATTATTCGAAAATGTGACAAAAATATATTATTTGCTAATTGAACTAATAAATACAAATAAACATAAATTACTGATGAAGCTATAAGTATAAATTACCAACAAAATATATTATATAATTTATATTTTTATATATTATTTTCTTACAATGTTTTCAATTTTACCCACCTTGGAGTTGGGTGAGTAGCATGTGGTGTGGGTTTGATCCCCACACCACTCTATATTTACCTAGTGCATGTGTGTGGACTTCATGCGTGCACCTGGGTAGGGTTGCAAATGCGATGGTTTCAGGTCTAAACCATTCTAGACCTGGACCTAGACCCGTTTCTAAATAATAGTTTTGGTCCATGGTCCAACTTTGACTCGAAACCTACTTTGTTCTTTTCAAACCCAGTTCCAATAGGAGGACACCGGATCCGATTTCAAAACTGGATCCAAAAGAGGAGCAGAATCTAGTTCCAAATGGTTCCAACTTTTTAAATAATGATATAATTTAACTTATAATAGTACATCCAGCTACAATTTACAACATTAAAGTCTCGTATGCCGGGCCCTAGGTCCATAGGTTGGAACTTGTATGGACCCAAAATCAGACCCGCTTATCAATTGAAACCTAAATTAGGTTCCCGACTCAAATCTATTTATGAATTAGAGCCTAAAACAGCTTCCAAACCCTTTTTTCCCTAGGTTAGAACCTCTGGATAATCAGCAGATACTCGTTTGCATCCCTAGAGCCAAGAGTCGGGAGAATAGTATTGTTGGATTTTATACCACGGGGAGCCCTCCACACCACCAAAATTATAAACTTTCAGTTTTGGTGATGTTTTGGAGTAATGGAGCATTATCCTTAAAAGTTTCATTCTAGGCATTACCAAAATATTTTAGGACACATTTTTTATGTTTGTGACTTTGCGTTTGAATAATTAATTGGACTTACCATCTGATTATTTCAGAACAATAGTTTAGTGTCTAAATCAGTCATTTAAATCAAACCATCTGTTTTTTTTTCAATCATTATGGTGGTCTCAAGGCCGACTCTCACCCCTATGTTATCCGGCTATTATATATGTGTGCAGCCATGTATGTACCCCTTAGAAAATAGTCCTTACTTATCAGAATCAGGTAACCCCCGGGCCGGAGGACAAATGTCTGAAGACTGTGCTGTGCTGGCAAGGAATACGAGCTCATAAAAAAAATATAATCCTGTTACTTTGTTTTTTCTTTACAGCCTTAACAGTAATTAAAAACAATTGAACCTTATCAGTTATTCATGGGCAGAATCCAAGCCTACAGTAGTAGTTCTGTTTCATGAATGTACGCTACACATTAGGTCCAGAAACTAAAGAATCTGGGCTTGGACAAGCTTCAGGCTGAGCCGAAACTGTAAATGGGACGATTCAATCTTCGAGTACTCAATCAAAAACTCAGTCATTCTTGTAGCAGTTGTGTCAATCGGTCAGGAGACTGTATTGACTCGGCCAAAACTGGATCAATAATCAAACTTACAGTTCTATTCATGTACTTCTAGTACTAAAATCTCTCTTCTTTCCTGGTCTAAACTTGGCCATATCTCTGAGTCAACTCAGCCTGCTGGGCTGAGTTGAACCACCAAGTTCTTCAACAATGCTCCAATTGTTGGAACATATTCTCACCAAATAAAAAATTAAAAAACTATTGGAACAGATGTACTGTCAAGTTAGGGTCAATCTTGGAGAGCATATGCAGCCAAATGTGGGTCCACAGGGTGCCTGGTCCTGATCAATGGACTAGGCTTTTGCTTCTTCTTCTTCTTCTTTTTCTTTTTTTTTTTTTTTTAATATTTCTGCCGTCTGAAGTGATATTGGTGAGAACAACCTCGATGAGGCCACTTATAAAAATCTAAACAGCTCAAAATAGAGACCTCAACCCCACTGTTTTAGGGGCTTAAATTTCATTCCAAAGAGAGTTGGGCATACATCAGGTTTGAAATCTGTCACTTTGGGCTTCAGACGATCCGGACTCTTTAATATATTAATAATGTCCATTTCGGTGACCATTGATCAGTTAGCATATCCAAATCAAAATCATTTCTGGAGAAAAGAATTCTAAATAAAAAAACAAGTTTGGTGATGACAGAGAGTGGTTGGGTGGGGAAATAATCTAACTACTTTTCTTCTAGTCTCTGCAATTTATATCTTTGTTTTCCCTCATTGGCGTGCGTTGCAAAGTTTCTTTATGTACTTCTAAGATTGCATGAAAGGATAAGGACATGTTAAGAAAAGGACAGTAAATTGAGTATATTCCCAATCCAATCCCACGCCAACTCCAACAAATCAATGTTACTTTTTCTGCCTTGTCCTTCAGCTGGAGAGTAAGCACCGCACTACCAGGGAGTGATGATCCACATATATGGTCCCAGATGGGCTGCAGCAGGTGTACAGTGTGTCGCTTTTTATCATATTCTTTTCCATTTTCTTGTTTGATCAAGATCTCCGGCCATCCATTGGAAGGACTGAGCCAAAAGGTTCAGATACGGACCCTCCTAGTCTAATCTAGGCCGGGTCGATACCCAAATCCTCATTTACGCATTGTCTATGAAAGAGCTAAATGTACAGTTTGCTGCATGGGAATTCTACTAGATCAAAGACAAAGCATCGTGGATTTGAACTCAGGACCATGGCGGTTATGACATAGCACCAAGAGTTGCCAACTATTTCAACCAAAATATCTAGGTGTGAGAGTGGTGGCGAATAATATACTTAACATATATGTAGTTACACCATAATCTAAATCAAATGAAGCCTAACGTAGGAGATTTCAAATGCATTTCTAGCCCACCAAATCAACAGTCTGCATAAGAGGGATATTCACATTATTCCAACAATTAATTGACATAGTCCAGTTTCAGCAGTTTTATAGGTGCTTATCATAACCAAGTCCAAATCCATCAAATAAAAGATCGAAAACCTTACATGTTCTTGCATATGGCCCCTTCAGATTTTATTTTTCTACATGGTAGTCCCGTCATGGAGCTAATGGCTAAAATAACATAAAACAGACTTGTGTCTTTTTTAGTTTTTCTTTTTTTGAATTTCTATGCAAAATGTGCAGTCATGATGATGCCATAGATCCCTGGTCAAGACAGTTATTGTCCACTGGACTGCACTGAGATGCTATTGCTGCACACGCGTCTCTACGACCTGCAGAAAGCAGATAAGATTGTACAAATGTTATTAAATAAGTGAGACTTCCACAAACCTAACATTTCTCTTAGAAAGGATATTTCAACAATGCCCACTTTATTTAATGTCCAGTTGATAGTTTACAGTGGCAGACCACGTATGATAGGATCCGATCACTTCTGTGAATTAACATTAATCCCAGACTCTACTTGTCCATTCTCCATTGTATCTAATCACGAGAAGTTTCCATGAAACTTTGAGACTTTTTAAATAAGAGGACAGATTCATTTAGTGGCGATATTATTAAAGATAGGTCTCATCTACATACATTCAAATCTATATTATCAAGATTCAAGCACACAGGTATGCCCACATTAAGTGAACCCTTTTGAGAAAAACACCCGGACTCACTCTCTAGTGGCTGGGCCCAAAAGCGTGAGGCATTCGAAGCTCATATCTAGTAGTTATCCAAAAAGTTGGCTGACCAGAGGCTCTCTATTGTCCCCAATATCCAATAGAGATGGGTGGTCCACCACCATTTAAGGTTTCAGCGTTCATCGCTAGTGAATTACAGTTTTCGATGACGATACCCATTCAAAATTTAGGCCTAGAATTCCACCGTAATATATCATCGACATCGTCAGTCACCTCTTAGAAAAATAGTCGGTCAACGAGTGTATTGGCATCCCCAGAGCCTTATCCCTTCAATAAATCAATTATTGGATTATAAACTAAAATTGGAAAGCACTTGAGCTAACATGAATGGTTGGTAGTGATGAAAATGGTTCGGGTTCATATCAGGTAGGTCATCGGTGTATCAGGAGCTGGCCCCAACCACCTGCATGGAGGACCGGTGTGTAAGGGACTTAGAGTACTGTTGTGATTAATTGTTTCAAAATGCAGAAAATAATCACAGTAGTACAAGAATAAAGTAATAACTTTGAATTTACAGAATAGAATCAAGGCCTGTGTTCAACACTATGTCCTTAAGAAAAAATTCATCTCTGCTGCAGTGCTTACAGTGTACAGACATTTGTCTCCCACAATACAATGATCGACGCAACACAGAAGCAGCATTTCATTTTGTGTTGTTCGGTGAATAGAACTGCGTTGTTTCTCTCTCAAACAAATAGCGAATGCTGAAAAAATTCGATGCACAAATATAAAAATGAAATGGCTTTAAATAGATAAACTGGTGACTATTCTGAACAATTAATAGTCACCAAAGAACAGATGCTTCTCTTCGATTTTGTGAAAACAAAAATAATACAGCACCAGTTCAGAGAAAACAAAATTGTTGGATTAGAGGAGTGTGTCTGTGTCTGTTACCGTTGGAAATTAAACACAACAGTTGGAAAAAGTATTTTCTCCAAAAAACTATAATTTGGAAGCCATCTACACGGAAGCCCATGACCTGACCTGACCCGACCCAACCCGATCCGCCGATTGGGAGGACGGCGGCGCATATGTTGGTTTTAGTGTCATGTAGGTCCTCCCCCGGGATAAAATATGGGTGCCCCTTGGGGCTCAAATCTTATAAGCAAACTAAAGATATATAAACACATACACACTTTTAATAAACTAGTAATGTGGGACTTCCTCGTTTCATTACCAACACAAAGCAACTTCAACTAGTTACTTTTAAAGCTAATTTCTCATTCACTTCTTAAATGTTTTTTAACTAAACAATGGTGTTATTATCCTCATGTAGGAGAACACATTAATACTTAGACCTACCTCAAAAGATGTGTGAAACCCATACTTATTATAGTCCAAAGTTGCCCAAAAACCAAAGTTAAAACTCATTTTTACAACATGGTATTCCAAATTATCCCAAGATCAGTTCGACGTCTACTCATCCACAATTCTTAAGACTCAGCATCAATTCAATGGGTTGTTTAACCCTGCACCTCACCCGGTCGCCCAGAAATCAATATCTAGATATGCAACTATTTCCATGTGTATGCTCTCTAGGGGTGTGTTTGGTTTGGCTCATCAAAAGCCCTTTTAAGGCTTTTGATTATTCAAAGCCCAAAAGTTATAAAAAAACTGTAATTGGTTAAAAGAGTTGAGAAGGCATTGAAGAATAGTAAAACTTTAATAAGTCTTTTACCATAAAACAGGAGAACGATGACCTCACAATGGAAGCAGAACTTTTTCGTTATCACGGGAAGCCAATGATACTTTGATAGAAACAAGGCAGGAATCAAACCGCTCTCCCCACAATTTTTTCCCTTTCTATTTTTCCTTTTTTCCCTCGTTCGTCCCATCCCCCTTAGGAAGCAATGTTGCAGCCTATATATCTCTCTTCACTTGTGAGTTCTCAAGAATTTTCTTCAATTTCTATTGAGATAGATATATTCCATGCCTAGGTTAATAGGTATGTGCTCTTGGTGATTATCTATCTTCTGTCTTTTCTCTCAATCTTTGCCCATTGTTATTTGTTATCCCTGATTTTTTTTTCAGTGTAAATTAGAGAAGAGCAGAGAACGGCATAAATCTATGTGTCTTTGTGGAACATTAAGGAGGGGGACGAGTGGATGTTTCCTCTCCTCATGGATAGGCTATCCTATCACAATTGTCATTCAAAGTAGCTGTCTCCCTAAAACTAAGTAGTTTATACTCAATTGGGTATTGTCCACATTTGATTTACCATCGTATGAGTGGCTTCAAACATTAGATTGTAGTTGCACACCATGTACTTGAACAAAAAACTGAATGCAAATCAAACAACAAATAAATGATTGCCATATCAGAAACACACAATGTAACCATGTAAAAATGTTACAAGTTGATAATGCATTTCCTAAGGTGACAATTTTGCCGCGAGATAGAAGGCTGTTTGCTTTCTTTGTTGTTGTTGGGTTTTTTTTTTTTTTTTTTTTTTTTTGTAGTGTTAATACCAACACATGAGATGATCCTTGGTTAATGCCATGAGACCATTATTGGTGGTAGATACAACTACATCAGGGATTGTTGCTAATATTTGTGTTTTCTCATTTTTAGTGTTGCACTTGAAAAAATAAAAAGGAGTAGTTAGGCTTTTTTTACAATTGTTGTGGTGGAAGAAATCAATATGATACTGACAGGAGATCAAATCTCCCTCTATGAACAAAAGCTAGTCAAGTGTGACACCTCTTTTAACAATGGATTATGCCTTTCAATTTATTGAAATAGCAATCTTTAGTTTTCCTATTTCAATGTATGAAATCTTCATAATTATCCGTTTACTGTCACTTCTCCTTTCTGCAGGTAATATTAAATTGTGGTTCAGTTGCTTGGAAGAACTACTAACAAAATCAATAACTCATGAAATTCCTACATTAAAAAGAAGCTAAAGTAGAGAGGCATCAACCCGAATACCCACCAGCCACTGTCTGACTTATAAAAAAAAAAGCTTCAGGATGCAATGGCTAGATAAAACTATGAATTGCTTGGAGCAAAGTATTTTTATGTGTCCCTTTTTTTTTTAGAAATGAAATGGATGAATGTGGCAAGCATAGAATGACACATCTATGATTTTATATTTGGCAAATTTATTTATATAAATGGCACCTGCGTTTATGCGATTTTTATAATACTTTTATGTTAAAAGCAACTTTTTGATGCTTTTGTTGTTAAAAAGTTGAGAAAATCAAACATTCTATTTTAACAAGTTGCTTCTGTGTAGTAACTTTTTTCTAGTACTTGTGAAAAAGCATGTTTGACTTCGTACAAGCTAAGCCAAACATATCCTTGGCTTGCAGCCAACAAAAAGTTTAAAGATCCAGAATGATATGAACTGAGGGAGTTTAATAATATTTATTAAAATATAATGAACACCTTTCAAGTAGTCTGCCCGCTGGGCACATAACTCATTTAACTCATCCCTCGATTGGGATTTTTCTCGGGCCCAGGAATCCTGTAGGATAGGACCCAAGTAGAGGACCTAGAACCGATTTTCCGGAGTCAGATCCTTAGGCATTTATGTATCTATGGACCACCTCTTATCCCTGTGATAAAGGTCGTGTGTAAGTTGGCTATGAAATAAAAACTCAACAAGATATCTGAAATCAAAAGAGTGACCCACCTGGGAGTGGGTGGAGCAGCATAAGGCCGAGATTTACACTCCATATTTTGTGTTTCCACCACAAATTTGCCAGGTGTACATTTGTATCGGTTTAAGAGGCACCGCCTAGGAGATCAAATGCCTCAGGGATAGATAAAATAAAAATTCGAAATCAATGGAAAGTGTCAACAGCAATAGGAACATTAGTAGCCCGTGCCAGTTTCCTATGTATCTCACAAGACTTTACTCCCTTCAACTTCGTTGATCCGAGAAACAGCCAGCACTACTCACAACAGTTTCGAAGCAACTTCTGCTTTCATTCAAAAGATATTCCTTTTTTTTTTTTTTTTAACCCAGTGGTAATGGTAAGAGGTGGCAATTCTTACCTAGGCGTCAAAAGTTCAAACCTTGGATACCCCACCTCTTCCAGCGTGTGCAAGTTTTCTTCCCATGTGTGCGGGCTCCATTTTCCACATGAGTGGACTTTCTTCCCATGTGTATGGACTAGGTCCCAAGCCCAGCCTCCTTGGCAGGGTTACCAAAAAAAGCAGAAAGAAAATTTTCTACTTTCACAGGCATCACCCGACTCGGAAGGCAATTGGGTGACAGCAACGCATATTTAGTGAAAGCTCATTTCTAAACCATACCAGCACGTCTTGTGTTAAAGCTCAGATGACTACGATGATGAAGGTGGTCGTGGCGTCTTCTCCCTTGTCATGATTTAAATCAAAGGTGAATCCCAACATTAATGAGGACAACCACCAAATAAAACAAGAAGCTGATTACCCAGTGCCATCCATACCTAGGATGTTCCAGTGGGCCGCAAGACCAATTGGGGTAGGTCCACGCTTAATTTCCTGGGCTAACGGTTAAACGTAACAAGCTTGTAGCCATACATGCTTAAAAGATCGAGTGTATAGGTCAGACTAGCATTTCCAACAAGACATTTGGTCAGACTGAAAGAATTTTCAAAGTAGCAACTTCAGGTTCTAGACAGGATCCGAGTTGATATCATAAGTGAAACCAGCCAAGCTGGAATAAGATGTAAACCAGAACCCGTACTGCCCCTAGACATATTCACCTTAATGGTGAGAAGCCCCTGCTCCTTATAAATGACAGAAAATGGGGTTGTTGCACCCTCCCATGGAAGCATAGAATGGAAGGACTCATATACTATCATCATTTTAGATGGATCACGGCGTACTGACCAATAGCTGAATGATCCTCCTATTATGGGAGAGGACTAAACCAATTCGGTGCAACAGAAGAAAAGAAAGATAGTTTAGCCACGAGCATAAAAGGTGAGGTGGACTTGCTTCACACTAGTAATACTCCACAAACCGCAGTGACGCAAGAGGATATAGAATCAAACAACTCGAGCAAGTTTGACCCAATCTGTCTCCCGACTGAACTCATTTCTACTGAACGCCCTTTTAGTCAAAGAGAGGCAGGCTGAGTCAAGCCACAATCAATCCAAAACGAGTCAGACTCATTCAACTGAGCACACTACTCAGACGGAGAGAACTAGGCTGAGTCAGTAATTTAAGTCAACGTCTAAGGCATATTAGCACTAAGACCTCAACTCTCCTTCACAATGTACAATGCACCACCCAGAAAAGTAACTCCGTTTCAGGTAAAGCATCCAATAAAATGAGGCCCACCTCTTACCAACCCAGATTACTTATGCGGTGGGATGCAACATTGGATGTCATTGCAAAATAATTAAAACAAGGTCTTGAGAAAAAACACACAAACAAAGAAACTCGACTAATCCAATTGCGGATTCTACCAATAACCAAATGTGCAAAATCAAATGTAATTTAATTTACCTGTGACACGGTGCAACTGCAAAATCTTTGCAGCAACCAGGTTGAACTCTTAAACGGATAAATTCCCTCGGAATATAATATAAAACGCAACAAATGCCTTTTCTGGAATACAACTGAATAGAATGATCAACAATGAAATCCACCTGCAGGATTCCACAAGGAAACTAGGATGAAACCAAAACAAAACAGCAGACAAAACCATGAGTCAAAATTCCCAGAAGAAAGGGTGCTCTATTCTTCTGTTAACTGCAACTAAGATAGTAAATATATCAAGCCAAAAGATCCTAAAAGACAAAAACTGTACACAGAATCAGATTGTTCTTTCCTTCAACTATAATATATCAATCTGCTCATGTATGCAAATAGTCACAAGCGGCACCCTTCTTGCAGTGCCCACTCTCATGGAATTTGCACACTCCTCTTTGCCCTCTAGGAGGTCCCCTGAATTGTCCTCCCCCACTAGAATGCCTATTCCATGGCCTTGCACCACCATGCCCAGAATTGCTGGCCTGGAAACCACGGTCTCCCTGACCAGAAAACCTCTCTCCAGGATGCTTTGGTTGACTTCCCCACAAGTTCGAATTTCCAGCAGACGGATCCAGACCTGCATTTGCATTTCCCTGTGGGGTTGCACACCAACTCACATTTGGATTCCCTTGTGTCTCTACTCCCCAGCCCATGTTTGTATTTCCCGGTGCACCAGGTGCCCAGCCTGAATTTACTTGCGGTGTGATACCCCAGCCCATGTTTGGGTTTCCTTGTCCTGGAGCCCAACCTTGACTAGAATTTTCTGGTGTCATTCCCCATCCAGTATTAGGAATTTCAGCAGGCAGAGTGGTCCAACCTGCATTCACTGGGATCGCGGGCTGAATTGCTGAACCAGCATTCCACACATTACCAGAGCTTGAATTGTTTTGCATGTTGCCTGCAACGGCTGTGGATCCCACATCCCAGCCGGAAGGCTGGCCAGCCATACCCAACAATGGTGCTGACCAGTTGCCGATCATTGTACTTGACTGGCTAACAAAATTGCCAGAAGGCAATGACACTGATACTGGCACACCTGAAGCTGAGCCCTGTACCTGAACATTATCGGTTGCTTGCAAAAGGATTTCAGGACTCTGGCTTGGAAGATCATCCAATCTCAAGATAGCACCTGGAGGATCCAGTCCTTGACCATCAGGTGGCATGGCCTTTTCAGTAGTAGGACCCAGTCGTTGACCATCTCCAGAACCTAGGTTTATCTTATCACCACCCTTTGCCTCTGAACTCAGAGGTGCAGAACCTCCTGGAGGTGTTGCATTACTTGCAGCAGCCAACATGGCATTGCTGGGGTGCTCAGGAACAGTTGAAGAAGCAGACCACATGTTCTCAGTACCCTGGCCTGCTGTCCACCCTCCACCACTAGGTTTTGGCGTAGGAGTAGGCAAGTTTGATGAATCATTTCTACTAACCTGGTCCACTCCCCACCCCTTTGTCATAATTGTAGGGGGCACAACTGCAGATAGGATTTCCTGTTCTTTTGAGGAACTTTTGTCTTGAACTCTCCAGCTTTCTCCAGATTGGCCAGAAGAACTAGATTGAAACCCAGAACCTATGTTCATATTACTACTACGGCTCTGGCTGGCATCCCATCTGCCAGCATTTCCCCCAACCTGATCTTCTCTTACATGGTGGAAGGGCATTCGATGGGACTGCCCTGAAAAAGGCGTAGGTGTTGGGCCATGATTCTGAGCTTGACCAGACCAAGCATTGGAATCTTTCAATGAATCGTGAACTCGAGGAGAATATACATCTTTAGGAGTCACAGAGTCTACTGTTGATGAAGCCAAACCAGACAATTGACTTCCCCACCCATCAGGATTACCATTAGCAGGGCTACTTGCATCCTTCAAATTGGATGTCCATGTCCCATCATTTTGTTGTTTTTCTATCCGTAAGTTACTGATCCCATGCTGTGGAAGACTGTTATGAGGTTCCCCTTGCAGTGGCTCTTTCTGAAACTTACCAATCAGTGCATCGGTCAGTAATATGGCGTCTTCTTGCTTCTCTGATGCTTTCCATATTCTATGATCTGCTGGAAAGTAACCCGTCTTACTCCACTTACGCAGCTGTGTCATATTAAAGGGCCCCTGGATTTTCCCAGATGGGTCCTTATAGTGCCAAATTTTATCAGTATCACTGACAGACGATACAGCTGCCCCTGTAGATGGAACTGATGCAACGCCTGCTACAATGCTGAGAGACGGTCCAGATGCTGTAGTAGGCTGACTACTCCAATCACCAGTATCCAAACTTGTCACAGTTACCTCGCTTTTTGGTGTCTCCCAACTACTTGGTTGGTGTGCATCTCTCCCTTGATTCTGAGAGGACTCCGTGGATTTCTCGCCACCAGCAGCAGCAACATCTCCTTTATCCCACCCAACTCCTTTTGTAACCATGCTTCTGCTTGATTCCCACCTGCTAGATGAACCTTTCCGCCCACCATTCCATCCATCATTTGTAACCAAACCACCTTTTCCAGGATAGATTTGATCCCTTCCCCTCCTTGTAAATCCAGAGTCCCTTGATCTTGCATAGCCATCTGTTGAATTGCAACCACATTTACCATATGTTTTGATCAACTACAAAGTTATTATAACTAAAAAAACTTTAAATAGGAATCAAGTTCAGAAAATCAGAAATACCTTGTTGTTTCTTATCATCAAGATCCTCTTCCTCATCATCAGATATGTAACTAGGATCCATGTTTGGGTCAGCATGTATTTCAGGGATTTCCTGAAATCGACGGGCACGCTCCTCAGGTGTATTCAAGAGCTCCAGTTTCTCTACACATTCTCTAAGAGTGAAAAAAAGGTCAAGGAGTACATAAATATCATTTCCAACATTTCTATCCATGTCCATTTCAACTTACAGTAAATTGAGAAAATTTGATCAACCCAAACAATGTTCCAAACAACAAAATGTGCAGAACTTTTAGGTTCAAGACCCTATAAAATAAACTAAGATTTTCCCAGCAATTGGCCAAAGCATAAAGAAATAATTTCAGGGCCAAAAGCACCATCACGAGTTCAAATCTTAATTTTGTATTTGCAGGTTATATGCCAAAATAATTGCATGCTTTGGATTTTGTTCATTAGAAAACCTAACTAAAATCTTAAAAGCATTTGTCGTTTTTATGTTGTTAGTTATTACAATGTCCACTTAAAACTTACTGAGTCCAGCAAGTCCTGAGTCACTGCAACTCAGTAAATGAGATTTTCTGAATGTATTCAGGTCAACACTCTAGTAGAAGTATTGCTGAACTAGAAAGAATATAGTTGTTATTCATGCCAAGAAGTATTTTGGTAGTATATCATAACAGCACACTCCTGTAAAGTATGGTTCAACAAAACATCTCATAGAGTTAAAACATAAGGATATTCTTTTTTACGCCCATGTTCACTTGCTCGATCACGAAGATGACTAAGCCGCAAAACCTCTGCTTCCAATGCCTAGAAAAGGATCATAAGAAGCATAAGTAAAACAAATACACTAAAAAAATCTCCTAATAAATAAATGAAATGGAGACCACAACTATACTAGGGAACATAATTAGCTAAAGCAAGGCAACACAGTAGTATGCAAGCAGATGGTCCCCAAACTGCCATTGCCATACAGTGAGGAACCCATTTCCCACCAATGGAAGTTGGTAGTTTAGAGACTTTGTGCTAAATTATATTTTATGATAAGAAAGATGCTCACATCTTTGACTCTCACTGCTTGAAGAGCCTTGGCTTTCTCCTGAATCTCTCCCTACAAAGAAAGAAGAAAATCCTCATAAGATAGTAGAATGTGTGCATGATTATTTTCAAATATTGTCTATTAAAAAAAATCAGTATTACCACTGTTAATCGGCTAATAAATCCACATTTTATGCTTTGACGTAAACGCTTGCATTCTTCCTGTGAACACAACTAAAAGTCAATAGTGGAAGTGAACAGATTTTGACAAAAAGAAGTTGTGTGCTTTAGTGCAATACAATAGTATCTATTTCAACTTATGATCGAAAGCACAATAGTAACTTGATGCACCCATTTTGTATAGTGGCAGCCAATAGAAAATAATTCCGCCTCCCTCTGTGGGAGATGAAATAAGCATCTTCCAGATTGGATGATCCTATGGGATTAAAAAAAAAAAAAAAGAACAGAACCAGAAATAACCCAAGAAAAAGAAAAACAGCGATTAGATGGCTAAGATCTTCCAACGTTTTGGAACACCTTTCATCCTCAACAGTGCCCTAAGAAATATCAATCACTCACCTAACCATGGAAAGCACTCAAATAAAACAGAAAACATTTATAAAACTAATATATCAAGACTTTTTTATTTAAAATAAAAAAAAGGCCTTTCATTTAGTAATAGCAGATGTAAAACCCTAACAGACTACATAATGTCCATCATTTGACAACCTCCAATTTTGTAGGCATCATCCTTACATGCTTTATCAGTAAAACTTAATGAAGCAGATGCAAATCATGACAAGCTAAATTACTACCATTGGACCTCCGATTTTGTTTTTGTATGCCTAAAACAAAGCTAAGACCAAAAATACAGGCACTGTTGCCATCCCCAAGCATGGAACAGCCTGGCCCATAGGACTCAAATGGAAGCATTACAATTATGAGTTTGAAGGCCTCAAAGTTGTCCAAATCCTATCCATTAGATAAAATTGGATGAGTGTCAAATAAAATTTGATCAATATGAGAGCCAATAAAACTTAGGAAGATAACAAAATGGGTGAGTACTAATTCAAGAGGATTAAGTTAGTGTGAGGGGTATAGAAAGATCATAGGGTGGGCCTGGTGGGCCCATAGGCCAAGCTGTTCCACGGTCAAAGATGGCTTTAGTGTATGCATATGTATGCTTGTGGGTGCATATCTTTACAAACTCATCATCTTCACAAACCACACAAACCTACCATTCATTTCAAGACGAAATCATAG